>CM036593.1:0-1200000 GCA_020745705.1 Hemiprocne comata
GGCTGGCTTAACTTGTGGAATTAGTTGTCCTCTGACTTTACCAGTGCCAGCCCATCACAACTGGGCCCTGCTGCAAAGGGGTAATTTGTAGAGCACCTCATCTTTATGCTTTTCACATGCATTGGACCAAAACATCTAGCCAAGCAGTTTCTGAGGGATGAGTGTCCGTGGGAGTCATGGGGTTTGTGCTGTTCAGGATCCGACCATTCAGCCAAACCCACAAATGGGACACTATTGATAGAGTGGAAATGGCTCTAATTTGAAAATGAACCCCTCCCTAACTCAAGATGAATAGAACTTCTAGGAATAATCTACACTTGGTTGGTTTCCATATTGTACACCAAGACATGACAGCAGCATTCCATCCCAAGGCTCTCACCCTTCCCTACATGGGCTTGGCCTTTGCTCAGTGTAAAAGGCACCTCAGTGGCAGACATCCTCTTGCTGTGGCTGCAGCTGAAGGCATTGGTTCTCCTCCAAGGGCATGTCACACACTCAGAACATCAACTCTTTGGTCTTATGATGCCTTCTAAAACTTCATCTTCTACCAAGCTAGCAAAAGCACTGTAGAGTTTTATGGCTATGAAACCTAGACTCAGATGATAGTGTGAACCACAGCAGGCAGCCACTTGGCACATGTGGTCAGTGAGTTCTCCTTCCAGTCACTGACTTTATTCCTACATTACTCGTCCCTCAGCGCAGAGGTGAAATTTCTCCCAGCAAAGTAGGACATTGACCCTGTCATTACAAAGTTGACACTAAAACATGAGCTGTGCCCTACTTCATTGAGAAGCCACCTTTAAAAAAACAGACGTTACACATCTGCTCCTTAGCAAGCACCCAACAAGAACAGCCCAGATTTCCATCAGAAACGTGTCCGTTTTCCTTCCATTTAGATGCTGCCACAGAAGCAATGGATAAATGTGCCTGTATTTGGTGGAGAAGGAGTAAAATAGGCCTCTTCAGAAAGTCTGATAGGCCCTTGCTATTCAATTCCAGAAGCAAACACAACTGTGAGAAGGTCAGGTGGTAGGGTGCCTGATCTCCCACTGTTTTCCGGTGCAAAGAAGCATTGAGAGGATCTGGTCCCCCTTAGGAAAGCCACAGGATTCATTGACAGTGACCCCTACCTAGACCATCAAAGAAAGCTTGAGTCCCAGCTTCCCCAGCACACCAGTCTGCATCCTCAGTGCTCTTCCTCAGTGCTCATCATCTCAGTGCTCTTCCCAAGCTCCCCCTGCACTTCTTGCAGGCCTCAACTTTCCCCTCCATTTGTATTTGCATAGTCAACCAACCCCCTTGGCTATGCCAGAAGCACCTCTTTAGGGCCCCAAAACCCCCTTCACCCCAAGGCTGCTGCAGCAAGAACTCAACCCTCCCGTGAGGGCCCAGATGCTTTGTCCCTGCTGTACAAACAGCATCACTGCTTTGGGCTGGACTCGCCTCCTGGTGCAAGAGGATGAGAGCAGCACTTGTCCTGTCTGTGCTGCATCTCGCCCAGCAGCACAGGGCTCAGGATGGGCAGAAACCCCCCACACCTCCCCAGCAGCTGAGAGCCATCTGCAACCTGCAGGGTGTCCTCACCTGCTGGCTAATGGCCTCCAAAGCAGCTCATTTAAAGCTTGCTTGGTTACGTATCCATGGCTGAGTCTTTGCAGTGCAGACACGCCTGATCCACAGCAGCATGAGATGAGATCAAACAGTTGTTACTGCTTTGCTCTGGGAGGACAACTCTTTTTAAAGGGGGAGGGGAGGTTGGAAGCCTGTGTCATTTTCAAAGAGATTGCAGGAACTGATCTCAATTAAATAGGAAAAGTTTCCTTAATGTTTTCCCCTGTCACCTAACTTCTGGGTTGCGGCCTGTTTTATTCTCTCCTTACGACTTGTCTTGAGAGGAAAAGCTCTTGATGCAGAGATCAACACTTTCAACACATTTGTACAGCATCAAGGACCAGAGAACTCTAAAGAGATGGGCCTTTGGCACTATCAAAATAGACATGCATAATCAGATGCTGCATCTCTAACCTCCAGGGATCACATCTGGTACAGCCCACAAGAGTCCTGGGCAGGACTCCTCCCGTTCTGCTGCAGACCAAGGCAGGGCCCTGAGCCTCGGCCTCAAGTCAAGCTTTTAGGGTTCAGAATTAGGTCCTTAAAGACCATCCATCGTCTGACTTTCTGAGGCAGGGGCCAGGCTGGCGCCAGCTCACCGAAATGCTGCAGCCACAGGATGCTGAGCAGGGACTGGAACAGATACTGCTCAAGACCAGATACAGGCAGCAGAGGGGACATTCCCACAAGACCTGTTCCTCCGGTCCCCACTCTTGATCCAGCTACTGTCCTCATCTCCCAGTCTCCATTCGATGTCCTTCCTCTCTCAGAAGATGGGACTGGGCATGCAAGAGGCTGCAGCCAGCCCTGCCCTCCACCTGAGGAGGAGGGAGAAGAGCTGTGCTGGCAGCACACCTGCCCCACTCTGCCCAGGACAGCTCCTGCAGGTAGAAGGCACCCTGAGTGAGCGTGAGCCCACCAGGCTTGTTGACTTGCCACAGGTTTGCATTCCAGCCTGCCACCAAATCAACCCCGACCTACACCAGTACAACCTCATTTACAATCAGACAACTGCTTCAAGGTCACACAGCAGCAGTGCCTTGGGGAGCACAGCAAGAAGAAACACAACCGTGCTGGAGGGAAGCAGTCCTCAACTAATGAACTGTGCCTTCTTCCCCAGGGAGGGACCCGCTGCTATGGATGGTACATCAGCCATTCCTGGGACCCCCTTTGCACAACTCAGACCACCTCTTCCTTCTGCTCCAGCCCAGGAAGTTCCTACACCCTCCACTCTTGGTACACAGGCCAAGTGCTCAACCCCAACACATCCACAAGCCTCTTCTCACCAGCACAGCCCCTGCTGGGATACCTCACCCCCCACAGCTTTTTTCAGGTCTCTGGCCACAACACATGACATGAAAGAAGTTTCCCCACAGGAGCACAGACCATCCCATTCAACCAACACTCCATATTGGAGCATTTAGTCTACCACCCAGCACTGCTGAGACCTCGACACAGGAAAGCTCATCCAAAGAAACGTAACAGGACCTTTCCATCCATGTGCTGTTCTTGCTGAAGCTCCCCAGCACCATCCGGCTTGATGCAGAGATGCAAACTGCCAAGTGTTAGTCCACGGCACTTGAAGTCAGATCAAGTTTGGAAGAAAGAGGCAACAGATCCCTTTGCCTGTGTCTCCAGCTCCACCTGGAACAATGCAGATGATTGCTTTCCAGAAGCTTCTTTCAACCACTCAAGTATGAACAAGTGAAAGCAGTGCTTCCTGGGCAGGCGGGCTGCTGGCTGAGGGCTCAGCCCCAGGGTCCTGCACTGCTGGAGCTCTGCCCTTCCCACTGCCAACTGGGCACACACACACCTGTTGCCATGGGAACAACTGTGAGGTAGAATGGGAGAACCTAGAACCATGGAACCTCAGAACCAGGGAGCCTCAGAACCAGGGAGCCTCAGAACCATGGAACCTGACCTTGAACACCTCCAGGAATGGGGCCTCCATCACCTCTCTGGGCAGCCTGTGCCAGTGTTTCACCACCCTCATAGCAAACAGCTTCTTCCTAATCTCCACTCTAAATCCACCCTGCTCTATTTCATGACCATTGGCCCTCGTCCTCAAGCTCCACGCCCTTGCAAATAGTCCCTCCCCTGCTTTCTTGTAGAACCCCCCCCCCCATTCAGGTACTGGAAGGCCCCTATAAGGTCTCCCCAGTGCCTCCTCTTCTTCAGGCTGAACAACCCCAACTGTCTCAGCCTGTCTTCGTAGGAGAGGAGATGTCAGCACTATGAGGAGACAGGGGCTGCAAGGGAGACCAATGAGCTCAAATGAATCACAGAGTCACAGAATGGTGGGGGTTGGAAGGGACCTCTGGAGATCATCGAGTCCAACCCCCCTGCCAGAGCAGGACCAAAACTAGGGCAGGTCACTCAGAAATGCATCCAGAGGGGTCTTGAAAGTCTTCAGAAAAGGAGACTCCACAACCTCTCTAGGCAGCCTGTCCCAGGACTCTGTAACCCTCACAGTAAAGAAGTTCTTCCTCATGTTGAGGTGGAACTTCTTGTGCTCCAGTTTGAATCCATTGCCCCTCGTCCCATCACAGGGCACAAGTGAAAAGAGGTTGTCCCTTCCTTCTGGACACCCAGCCCTCATGTGTTCAGACACATTAATTAGATCCCCTCTCAGTCTTCTCCTCTCCAGACTAAAAAGCCCCAGGTCTCTCAGCCTTTCCTAAACACAGACAATTAAGTAATTTTTTCTGTAGAAAGTTCAAGTGGAAATTTTTAAACTCAGAATCATAGACTCAGAGAATGGCTTGGGTTGGAAGGGACCTTAAAGATCATCTAGTTCCAAGCCCCCTGCATAGGCAGGGACACCTCCCACTAGACCAGGTTGCTTAAGGCCTCATCCAACCTGGCCTTGAGCACCTCCAGGGAGGGGGCATCCACAACCTCCCTGGGCAACCTGTTCCAGCACTGTCACTGATTTAGAATTCTGTCTGAAAACAAGGTAGGAATTCCACACAAACCGTGAAATTTCAGCAAGCTGGGGCAAAGCTCCAGGGGGATGTAAAAGAACCCCAAAACTTTCTCTCGGGCAATTCCCGAGGGCATCCCGGGAAACTGAGGAATCTCTATAGAGTCATTTTAGTTCCACGTGTGATCAATGTGCACGTGCTTTGCAGACAGGGAATTTATCACTGGCAATCTACAAGAATTGGTGCATCTGTTGCTCCAACCAATTACACTGTTCATGACTCTGGCCTTGAGAGGTCTTGGACACGATGACATTCCTGAGTGTGGCCGTGAGCGTTCCCAGGAGGGACGGGGCAGCGTTGGTGCCTCTGGAACCGTGAGAGTCCAATAGAGGTGTTGGGTGTGACTGGACCATTAACACCCAATTGGGCACCACTCAGAATCTCAGCCCAGCCACCCCCAGCCCTTCTGACATCTGAGAACAAGCTGGAACACAAGGGGGCTTATTTTCTGCCCAATGACTCTGCCCCTTAACACCTTCTTGCATCGTAGATGGGGGGAAAGAAGACTACACGTGCTCCACAGGCCTGCAGAGCAGGGTGAGCTGTCCGTGAGCCAGCACAGGCAGGTGGCAGGAACAACCACAAAGCCATGGATGAAATGCAAAGAGGAAATTGATTTTTGTTACCTCACTGACCAGGGGATCCCCAAAGCAGCACCTGGGCAGAGGCCCATGAGAGGGAACACAGGCACCACAGAGCTCGGTCCATGCTCGAGGGACACTGAACCTGCTCTTTACACCATTATTAACTCAATCAAACTACACTGAAACTGCACTGTCAAAGTACGACCTAATTAGAGCAAAACTTTATTGGAAACTAAAGAGCATGAACAAGCTCAACAATATTTTGGAAGAGAAGATAGGAAGATGAAATAAGAACATAAATCCAGGTCGGCTACTCGCCCTTCTCTTTTTTCACAGGAGGTTCCGTTTGACGAGATTTTTCCCGTTCGGTGTCTTGGGAAACTTCAGCTGCTCTTTTTCTATTGCCTTTCCTAGGAGGAACCACCACTTCCCCACGTGGATGGCATCGTCTTTGTGGGGCTGATCTTGACCAGTGATAACCAGGTGACCTTGGCCAAGAACCATAGTTACCACTCTGCCCTACTGCTCCTCTTGGACTTGGTGGTGATCGCAGGTAGGAACGAGCAAGGGAGCGACTAAATGATGGAGAGTAGGAGAGCTTCCAGGAAGAACCTCTTGAGTAAGATGAAGCAGGAGACTTGGACCTTGAAAAAAACCACGCAAAAAACAATAAAGGAAGTTCATTCAAAACAGTCACTCTCCCCCATTTCCCCCTCCCCAATTTCTTTTTCCCCTCTCCATTTGCTTCTGCCAAAGCCTCATTCAGCTGCTGACATCATGCCCCTGCAAACTGAAGAACTTTGTAACAGGTGAAGTTCCTGCTTAGGAGAGAGGACAGCTGCTGCTCTGGTCGTGTGAAACACACGGGAAGGGAAAGTCTCTTGGCACCAAGAAAACATGACCCAGCCTGAAGACAGTGAAGCTCTGTTTTCAAATGCCAGCTGAGTGCACTGACCTTCACTCCTTCTGTGGCCATTTGTGCAGGATGCAAAGTCCTTGCACTGCAGCCTGACACACCAGACTGCTGAACCAACACTTCAGCCGGGTGTCCCAGCAACACTTTGCACTCCAGCTCTAACCAAGGCTGGTGGCCACCTTTAAGAAGAATCCTCTCTAAAAGCTCCTACCCTCAGCCTCTCATACTGTCACACAACACCACTGCTCTAGGAAGGATCCTGACAGCTTTGCTGATAGAGCTGTTCAGACTCCTGCCCAAGGGACTTTTGGGGATAGAAAACATCAGCTACCCTGAGGGTTTTTATCACCAGATTTTCTGATAGGATTTTGTAAAGAACCACGTCACATTATTCCCCACATGTTCATTAGCATCATTCCTCCTCTCAAAGTCCTTCACCAATTTAAGATTTCCTTACAAACAAGTCTGCTCTTTTAATCCCTAGGAAAAATTTAGCAACCTCAACAATGGACTTGCAAAAGCCACCAGTTTGCAGTCTGGGTTAAAATCTCCCCGTGGATCCACATGAGCTAAATGGAAGGGAAATGAATCATAGAGTCATAGGATCCTTTTGTTTGGTAAAGACTTCTAAGGTCATTGGATCCAACCGTGAACCCAACTCTGCCGAGTCCAGTGCTGAGCCAGGATGCCATTGGCCTTCTTGGCCACCTGGGCACACTGCTGGCTCCTAATCAGCCACTGTCAATCACCACCCCCAGGTCCTTCTCTGGGCAGCTCTCCAGCCACTCTTCCCCATGCCTGGAGTGTTGCCTGGGGTTGCTGTGACCCAAATGCAGGACCTGACACTTGGCCTTCCTGAACTTCACACAACTGGCCCTGGCCTGTCCAGGTCCCTCTGTGGAGCCTTCCTACCCTCAAGCAGTTCAACACTCCCACCCCACTTGGTGTCATCTGCAAACTAAGTGAGGGTGCACTCGATGCCCTCGTCCAGATCATTCAGAAAGATATTAAAGAGAAGTGGCCCCAGCACTGAGCCCTGGTGACCAGCCACCAGCTGGACTGAACTCCATTCACCTCAACTCTTTGGGCCTGGCCACCAGCCAGTTTTTTTCCCCAGTATGCAAGTGAAGTGAAGACAATTTCTCTCCTGTGTCTCCTCCAAAGTGCTTTGAGGCAATGGTTACAATCAGCACAGGGAGAGGCAGAACATCCAGGAACTGCACCTATTCAGGTCCTGGCCTCCTCGGGGCTGCCAGGAGGTGAAGGATGTCATTGCAGAGGAGCTTTGGTCAAAGACACCTGCTCCTGAGCAACTGCTGCCAAATTCTAGCTCTCAGTCAACTGTAATCACTGCCACACTGGAGCTAGGAACCTAGATATGAAACTCCCATCACTGCCAGTCCCTGGAATCAACCACATACGGGAGTTTGACTTTAAGTAATCTTACTGCAAGCACAGATCCCCTCTGTGGAAGCCAATTCTGACTGAGCCATTGAAAAACTAATTGCTGCTTGTGTTCTCCACAACCACCTGTGCCTATTGATGTCACTGTACATCAGCTGTTGTGTAAGTGATGTGTTTGGGCCTCGTGTAACAGGTTACAAGTAGCAATGGATGGAGTTTCTGTAGAACACTTACAGCTCCCAGCCTGGGCTGCCACCTGCTGCGGGAATTGCCCTGCCTCTCGTTGGATGACCTTTTGGAGTGGGGAGAGGAAAAAGAAAACAATCCCCTTCAGTTCAGCCAAAGAGAATTCTTTAAAAGAAATGCTAAAGTTGTAGTTACTTACCAGTGGTGGCTCCTGATTGTCCTTGGGGGCCCAGAAGACTTGGTAATGCTGGTTGCCTTTGCACAGGAACCTGAGAGCCCTTAGGAACAAATGCAAACAGTTGGAAAATAAGCTCCATGAAAACACCAGAATCACAGCATATGGTGACAGAAAACTGACCTTCTCCTCCAGCAACCTGCTGGTGGGCAGAGAGGAAGGTTCAGAAAGCTCAGTAGCACTCACCAGAGCAGCAGGAGGTATGAAGGTCATGAGTGGGGCTGGAGATGGTGGCAGCTGGTGCTGCTGCTGCTCAAGCTGCCTAGGGAGCCTGTTTCCTAGGGGCCCAGTTCCATTCTTGAAGCTGTTCACAGCCTAGAGGCAGAAAAACATTTACCAAAAGGTAACATGAAACTTGAGTAGGTAAGACAGAAGCCTCCCCAGAGTGAAACTACGTGTGTGTTCCTGTAAATGCTACCAATCCTAAAACAAATCAGCACACAGATACAGAACACATCACACTAAACACTGCTATTCAGGACTGGTAACTCAGAGTATCTGTATTTAAAGTACTTCAGCACCAACACCAGATGTGAACTTGAGGCAATCATGTTAAACCAAAGGGTGACCTGAATTGGCCAGATTGTCTCTAGTCGTAAGCTTCAGTCCCAACAGCTCATGTGTGTGAAAGGTAAATTTAGCCTTATTCCATTTAGCCTTGCTAAAGGACCTGTAAATTAATGGGTTTCTTCCCTTTCAGCTTTTTACAGATAGACTTTTCTGACAAACCGTGTGGGTAAAAGTCACCACGTTACCTGGCGTAGGGACACGTTGGCATCTAAAGCATCTGGGGAGACATGTGACTGATGACAGGTTGGGCATGTGTGCTCCTCAGATTCCAGTAATGCTGTTCTGATACCTGCATAGTCAGAAACATCTAAATAGTTCTAAGCCAAACAAAAGAACTTGTGGGGATTCTAGTCAATTATAAAAGCACATCAATGACTAATGGGTGAACGTGGTCTTGAATGGAGAGCATGAAGCTACAAATGTTCAACAGCATAAAAAATGTCTAGTATGTAGCACATAACCACACAGTCTTGACATTTCACTATTGTAACATCTGAAGATGAAGAGGAGGCTGTGTCTTGATGTTTCAACTAGTCCTCTTTCCATTGTCTACTAGAGTGAGAAGTCACCAACCTCAAGGCTAAGGAATAAACCACATCTCGAAAAACCATTAGTAGGCTGGAGTTCTGAAGGGTTTACCCAGCTCTCCTGTGGGGAAGAACATGGATGAAATGGCCAACCAGCCATCTGTGGAGACCACCGTAGGGCACCAGAGCTGGCTGTGTCACTTGGTGTGAGAGAAAGGGCTGTGGACAAACTAAACACCTCCAGGATCCAATAGTGTCATCACCTGCCCAATCCAAGTGTAAAGAGGGTTGAACCAGACACGTAAAAAGGAAAAAATCTTTCTGCCTTTTTTTTTTTCCCTTTGCAGGAGAAGAGTCCTTTCCTGTTCAGGGTGGGCTTCAGCATGAAACACAACTGGTAACAAAGGGATGTCGCTGCCTCCTCTTCCTGCTTTCAGAAGATCAGATGGGATGGTGGGAATCACCAAGCAAGAGAGGAACACTTACACTGGTCACAGTAACTGTTCCCACAGCAGGGGATAACAGCTGCATCAGTCATCAGGTCTTGGCAGATGGGACACAGCAGCTCCTTGGGAACAGGCCCATCTGAGGAGGACAGCTCCTCTGGGAGAAAGGGAGGCTTCTCCTTCTTCCCTCTAGCATAAGCTTCCCTGGAGGGGGGTGGGGAAGGAAAAAGAAAAAAGGGAAAGATGGGTAAAGGGAAACTTTTTTATCAAAGCAGACAATAGATGGAATTCTTCTCACTCCACATTAGCCTCCTAAAATGTAGGCATTTCGGTTCAACTGCTTTTCTCTACCCCAACACTAGAAGAGGGAGGGGGGGACAATTTTCCTTTTGCAGAACTCTCCCTTTCATTGGATTGACTAAGAATTCAGCCCAGATGAAAAAACTCATCTTTTGACAGACAGAAATCAGGGGCAGTGAACCCCACCTCTCCTTTGCCAGAGGGTAAATGTCCATTAGGGGCTCAGGATAAAGTTTGTCTCCAAGGAGTTACATTTCAGAAATGGCAGAAGTCAGTGTTACAGCTTCTGCAAAAGGAGATCCATGACAGAAGAACAGAAGTGCTACCAAGTGCATTTGACAACAGCCCCTCTGGGCAGCACAGGAGGATCTTCTGAGTGTACAGGAACAGGAAAACTTCAGTCTGTTTCACACAGGGGTGTTGATAAAAATCCGAGGGGGAGGAAATCTCAGTCCAACAGCAATTGGTTACATTTAGCAAGAAGCCTTTGAAAGGTCAAGCAGCAGCAAAACGAGCTTTCAAAGTGAACAACTCCACTGTGGGCACGACTGAAACGTGCTGCAGAGATGCAGGTTCTCAGCACACCACAAGTTTAGCCAACTTCTAGGGGCACCACAGGAGGAGCACCCTATTTTAGCATTAGAAAGTCTCCCAGATTCTCAGGTGAAGATCCAGTGACAGTGCTTCCTCCCCCACGGTTACAGACACTGCTCAGCTTGGTTGCTTTGCCACTCAGCCATTGACACGTGGGGTCACTCATTCCCTGCCTGGTCAGTCCAGTTCATCCCACACTCACGCGCTGATGATCGGTATCGCGTATTGCCCAGTGCTTGTCAGCATCGCTCCCTTGGTATGCGGATCTTTCACCTCCACCATCAAACTCCTTGGAATTCCTGTGCTCTTCTTCATTCTGGGGACAGGCTCCACATTTCTGGCCTGTTCAGGAAGGAAATGCAGACACATCCCCCGTGCTTTAAAGGACACATCAATGATCATTTTAAGCAGCAAAAGCCTTTCATCCTCTCCTTTCTCCTGGCGTAAGGGTTGCCCAACTGAAATACTTCTTTCCCTAAAGGAATATAGCCAGGCAGTTCCAAAGGCTTGAGCAGTCTTTGGAACTCAACAGGCATTCTTTGGCTTAACTTCAGGTTCCTTAAGGGCAAAACAACCCTCAGCTCACCATCCACTTGGAGAAGAGACACAAACCCGCCCCTCCTCCAAAGCACAATTCAGAGTGGAGCTTAATTCAGAGCTCTGAATCAGCCCCTGGGGAAACTCACAGTCACCCCCTCTGTGTGAAGCTGGAATTCATCCCTCATGCACATACACTCAGGGGCTGATGTTAAATGGCATGAACACCCAGCCAGAGGCTTGGGGAACTACAGCACACAAATATTCAAGAGATGGGGTCAGCAGAAGCATCTTGGTGTTACAGGAAACACTGCCAACTGGGAACTGTCAGGAAAAAGAGTTAAAGCCAGAAACATTTCCTGTCATACGGAAATAGACACAAATCTGCATGAAAGCTGACAGAGAGAGATCTGTGGACACACTTAGTGTCTGTCAGCTAGAAAGCAGAAAATGTTCCATGTAGAATTCCAGGTTTCCCTTGCACTGTGAAGGGCTTTGCAACATTGCCACATACCCTCCGTATTTCACCCCAGGAGAAACAACTCTTAATAGGGGTGTTCATTGATTTGTGATCTAACTGCCAAGGTACAAAATGAACAGCTGAGTCACATCAGAAGTCCCCCACAATCCTACCCCATTTGTTGGGCAGTTCCTTCTATAGTGGCCAGGTTCTCCACAATGAAAGCAGATGTACGATGGTGGAGGCTGACTCAAGGTCTTCTTCATGTAACTGCAAGTTTTGGGGAAAAACAGAAAAAGGTGTGCTCGTGTCCTTCTTGTTAAAACAAACATCCCTGCAATTTTCCCATCATCTTCAAAGACCAGCCCTGACATCCTCAACACTCACTTGGCTGGATCATAGTAGCGGCAGGACTGTATCATCATAGCTTTGATCTTCTCTTCTTCAGAAGCGCTGGCTCCAGCCAGATCAGCAGTCTGTTTGTTGGGGAGTGATTTGACACACACGTTAGAGACACATTTCAGCCCACGCAGCCAAAGACAGCACCACTCACCCAGTCCTGCACAGAGCAGCACAACGTAAGCACAGCTGGCATGAAAACAGCTGCTGGTATCAAACACCACTGTCCTCAAGCCATGACATGGTGTTCATGGGCCTGCTCACCTACTTGAAAAGAGCTTTCTTGGCCACTCCAGATACAAGCAGGGTCTAAGGCAGGGACTGGAAGCTCTTTTGGCCCTTCAAGCAGCTGTCATTCAGGCCAGCCACTCATAGTCTGGTTTCATATGCACTCCTTCACAAGAGCAACCAACCAGTTTCAACGCTTTATTTAATGGTTGTTTCACACACACAGTTTTTTTCTCAACAGAATCCAGATCAACAGCTATGAAACCATTTCCAGTTACAGAAAACTTCACAGACACTTGACTCATTTGTTTGAAGCCAAACGGTTTACAAATCACACCCGAAACCCACAACACTTTGCTAGGAACACACCAAACTCCAGGTCTGGCATTTCCTACCTTGTAATAACCAACCAGAAAGCTTTGTACAATGCATTGCCTCCGTGCTGAGCCAGGCTGCAGTGAAGAGGCTGGAGGCAGTAGCAGCTTTGAGCTGCCTTACCTTGTGTTCCTGCCTTTTTCTGAAATAGTTCCATTTTCTCAAAAGCTTAAATGTGTACATCACTTGGACAGTTTGCACATTTGAGAATCAAACTTCACAGGAGTTTACAGCACCAAGCACCATGTAGGGACAGCAGTTCCCCCCCTCCCAATGTACAGGGTTTCATTTCTGCAGTGAGAGAGGGATGAAGTTTCCAGCGGGATGAGATTTCTCTTTCTTGGAAATTAACTCCAGGCTTGATCTTCACAAGAAAGAACCAGCTCCTCTGCATCAGGCCCTGCCTTCTCTAATCTCTGGAACTTCAAGGACCAGTCATTTACTTGGCAGGCACTGCACCTTTTCACCAAGGGCGGTCACTGGTGCTTTCCCAGGCAAAGTGACACCTTGCTGAGCCAACGTACCAGCAGTTCCACAGCAAACCATGGCATGGCAACAGTTTCAGAAGGCCACATCTGCTCATAGGCCCCACAAACACAAGGGTATATTCCTCCCAACAACCAGGTACAGCGGCACAGTTCACACAGTCTGTGTGCAAACCAATGACACGGCGCTGCCCACTGTATGGACACTGCAATTGGTGACGCTGCGCAGCACCCAGAGACTGGGGCTAGAACCAGAATGACCAGAAGTTCAACAGCAGCTGTGCAATCGTCCATGGGACAGAAAGGCCTCTAACTTGGCTGTCACAGACCCTCCTGAAGTGTCCACTCCTTACAGCCAGTTTAAGTGGAAAATGCAAAAATGGTGTCCATTTCCAATGCAAAACTAACAAAACGTGTGAAAAACAGTGAACAGCTCCTGAAGGGCTTCTTTGTGCCTTGAAGGTGAGTAATCCTGCAACATTCCCCTGAGGCTGCTGAGGCACCCCCTTCTATCTGCCCAAACTGGGCACTACCCTTTACAGGACAGCAGCAAAACATACACACATTTGAAAGGTAAAAGAAATACTCCAAAATATTAACAATTAAAGCCTTGTGCACATCCCAACAGTTCTCCAGCTGTAGACCACAGAATAAGATTTAACAATAGGAAACGTTCTTTTTTTTTCCAGTACTTGACAAGAATCTGTATCTACCTCAATTAGCTGGGCCAGAGAAAGAGGTGCAGAAGAGTCATCAACCTGTTCACAATAAATGAATTAAGGACATTAACATTCAATTTGTATTTATACACATGCTAGTAGACAAAAATAAAAGTACCTATTTTCAAGAAATAAAAACCCATCTGGATTAGGCCAAGTTCTAAGAACATGGTTTGCATTAATGCCTTGCATGAGCCACCAGGGTCACTGGGCCTGCTGCACTAACTCCAACTCACAAGGAGAGGCATTCATGTCCAAAAAGGAATTCAAACCAATCAGGGATAGAATTACGGGTCTCAGATTCACACTCAGTGTTCTCAGACCTACCTACAAGAAGTTTTCCATTTCCAGCTGCTTGCACACCACTCCAGGAGAAGCAGAGGCTGTATTCCTCACAGAACACAGAGCCCGAGCTCAGCAACTCCCAGAGTAAGTTCTCCTAACAGCTTCTCAAGTGGTCAGACCCAAGGACCCAGGGTCAGGGGAATGCCCCACCCCATTCCAGTGAAGAAACACAGTTATACTTAAAAAAATCAGGATGAAAAATGAAAACCACCACATAGTGGTTTTGACACCAGAAGGACTATTTTGAAATGTGCAGTTACACGCAGCATTTCACCCCAGGTGGCAAATCAAGATCCAGACCATTACCAGTCAGGCATTTCCTTGTGCTCCTTATTTCTGTTTGAGCAGCAGAATGACAGTGTCTCCACACCTGAAGGAAAATGCTGCCCCTTTTCCAAAGGTCAGTTCCAAGTGGTGGTGCACTAAAGAAATGCTGAACCTTTGGGAAATTGAAGCAGCATCCAACCCTGAAGTCACCCAGATCTGAACATGTACTGCAGGCAGAAGTGAAGAAAAAGGAAGGGCTTTTACCCACAAATGCTTTGACCTTGTGCCAAAATCTGTACACTGGGCTTTGGGTATTTTCAGGGGCAGACAAACTATTAAACTAAACTGCTTCATCAGCCAAAGTCCAAAGATCGAATGCAGAACTTTAGAAAACCACTTTGGGGGGAAACAATATGTAAATTCAGGGCAATCTATTCAAGACACTGATGTACTCAGAAGGGCCCAAACAATATCACTGCAATTATCCATTTTAGGAGGAAATACCCAAGTATCTATGGACTCCAAAAGGAAGCGTTTAGCTGCACAGAACTGCCCTCCAAATGGGTGGGATATGTTGGCTTGGGTGTTTGTTTGAGCCCCCAGTCAATAGTAAGAAACAGCACCAAGTTTAACAAGGATGGTTTCTCAGGGGCTTTGGTAACATTTTCAACAACCGTTAGACAAAAAGAGTATTTAAAAACAAAAGCTGAGGGATACAATGTGAAAACACCAAAAACCACACTCCAAGCAACTTCTGTTGCAAGAAACAAAAAGCACAGAACCATCTGTACAAACAGCCACATTACCAGCTGTAGACAGAGAGAGGACATGGCACCACGTCCAGTTTTGCAAACCTTGAACCTACACGACCTAAAAACAATCACACATTAACTGTACCACACACAGTCGTTCAGGAAATATTCTAGCATGTTCAAGATGAAATACAGTGCCTCCCTGGGCACAAATACCAATATTCACATTAGAACTGTGCAAATGATGGCATCACTCACTTTTACTAGGCTGTATTTACAACCTATATGGTGTTTTACTGGAAAATAGAGGAAGTTAATGTTTGGGAAGTTCAGATAAGGCTACACTGTTTAGAATTAAGGGCAGGGTGTACTAGAAAGTGTGAGATTGTGTGTTTACATACTGCTTTTGATGTGCCACTCACGGGCTTGGTGTGGCTTCCAGAAGATGTTCCCCTCACTGGCACCGTTTGGCTTCTAGAACAAATCAAGGTGATCAGAACTTCAGATAAAGCACTTGCACCCAACCTAAAGCACTGAAAACAGAGTAGACAACCTGAACATCAAAACATTGTGTTCTGATAGTCCAGCTAATGGGCAGTTATTGATATACACAAACTGGGTGTATCTAAGCTCTGGGTACATTCAGTGCAACTAAGAGAAACCCCAAAATCCCATGTCTACTTTGTCACAACTCATTCTAAGAACACGACAGGGCAAGAGGAAGACCTCAGATATTTTCACCTGTATCTGCACGCTACTCCTCATCAATCAGACATGCAACCATTGACACACTGAACAGACAATCCACCCATCAGCCCAAGTGTCCCACGAGCAGAGGCCATTCGAGGGCTGCTGTGGGATTGATGGACAAACAGAAAGGCTCGTGCTTCCTGCCACTGCTAGAACACCCCCAGGCTCACAATTGCAGCCACGCACCTCTCCACACTGAGGAAACAGGATCTACAACTTGGCTCTCAGAACAATCCACCCCAAGAACAAACCCAATCAAATCACCTTAAAAGTTACCATGGTTGGAGCTTGAACCCCATGTCCCAGCAGGCCCAGAAATGTAAGTCTCCTGGGGGACAGAGCCATTACAACCCACCCCATGACAGCAAACATTATCAGCAGCTTTAACAGGAAAGATACAATCTGAATGTCTCTGTAAACTAGTGTCAACAACAGTTCACACACGGAAACCCGCAACAAAGACAACACTGCTGTATGGATACTCACATGGCAGATGGTTTGCTGGCAGCTTGGACTCCTCTAGGGGGGATTCTTCTAACAACGAGTGATGAGTTCTTTGGGATCAGGGCATTATCATCTGTGTATTCTGAAAACAACATGTATACAGACAGAAACATCAGTCATTCCAGGAGAGTGTATCTGAATGTGCAGTAGCAATGCACTTCAGAGAACCCTTAACAGAGACCAGAGCAAAATTCTGCACGTAACATCGTGCTTGTATCGTCTCAACACGCTAAGAGGACATGTCAAGACATCTTCAGGTCTGACCATCAAACACAAGCAGCCAAATCTTGTCCATTTTCTTGAAATAGTTTGAATGCCAACAGCAAAACCATCTCAAAGGTCTCTAAAGGAGAGCCTGCTAATGCAGGAGGTTCTGTCCTGATGGGGGTGAAGCTGCTTTTGCTTATGTTAGGCTACAAAACCAAAGGTCTCTGGAGAGAAACAAACCCCAGCAAAGTCTCCCCTGCATAAACCAGGTTCTAAAGTCTGACCAGCAACACAAGGGGTGTTGGTGACAGCATGAAACCCCTGGGCCATCGCTGTCAGAGCTGTTAACTCAACACCATTCACAGACACTGCAGGTGCTCAGGGCTGGCAGGACACAGCAGAGCCACCTCTGTCCACTTCTTGGAGCTCAGTCCATCAGCAACCACACTGCTCAGCTGCTCAGTGCTTTACAGGTACACAGAAACGAAACCAGCAGTGCTAGAATTTGGATCACAGCAAGCTGTACATCTAGGCAGGCTCTGTCAGGGTGGTTTTGCTCAGTGACCACACACACACGAGGAATATTTCACAATTACTACTCCTTTTTTCAGTATGTTACTCCTACGGGCAGGTACCTCTCTCAGACCCAAACATACCTAGCAGAAGACATACTTGCAACCAAGCAATGAAACTTGTTACTGCTATTTCCAAATGGCAGAATGCTTCTTCAGAAAACTGAGAAATGCCTTAGCTGAAACTGAGTCCTCATATTTCCCCTTGGGAACCAAACAACAAGCTTCCTCTGGGCTCAGAGGAGAAATGACGAGTAATGATAAAAACAAAAGCTTTTACAGAAGTCATATCCTGCAACCAACCCCCAACCTGTCAAGAAAAGCTTGTGCTGGGATGTCTTGATGCAGAAGTACAACTCAAACAGTACTGAGGCCCATGGAAACCACTGGCAGATCAGGCCAGCTGCTGTTCTAGAAGCTGTTTCTACCTGCAGGACTCCTGCACAAAGTTATTAAAAAACAATACTCTATAGCCCAATGAAAGAATTCCAAACATCCCATTTAGGGAGAATACCCTGGTCTAGTTTTTCCTTTAGCTTATGAAGGTGATTTTAAGCATCTACCTCTGATCAATAAAAACTGACAGTTATGCACCTAAACCAGCAATGTGGCATACATATATATATCACACTGAAAGGGATTCTCTAGCTTTGCTCTGAAACCCTCGGGGGGATTTTTGTGTTTTCATCCTTACAAAAGCTTCAAGAAGCATCCGTGTCACTAACATACCCAGTTTAAAATTTTATACTCATTTTACAAAGGTCAAAGTGCAATACAACCTTCCAAGAGGAGGATCTTGTCACTGTTAAACAAGAGTGATGCTCTTTAAAGTATGAAATTGCTTCTCTACCTTCACCTTTAGGCAGCACCACATGTAATAGAACCTAGTGAAGCAGAGACTTTTTCTTCACTGGATCCTGATTAGGTACGAACACAAAGCAATTCACTTTGTAAAACTGGTATGATGTGGATTAGAGTAACACTTGATGGGGTAACATACTTATGAGCATCAACTTTTCCTCTAAAACTCTGCTTTCTGTTCCTCACCTGCTATAACAGAATCCATGTGTCTGGCCTATTGCAAAACAGTTTTTCTTCTGGTGATAATGAGTGGGCTCCATGGCAGCCTATTGCCACCCAACACTCTGGTTTTCAGGCTCAGTTCTACACTGACCCAACTATTCAGCTGCCAGTGTTTGGGAAGCTGAAAGTACAACAGCAACTGAAGGCAAAATTCAGAGACCCCTCTGCAGCAAAGCCCTTAAAACAAATCAAAACATTTTTCAAAAGCTCTTGGTGATTTTATTTATTACTACTAGAAAAACTCAAGACTTCTGAAATGTTTCTCTACCTGGGATTCTATGTGTGTCATGCAACCCAGGGGCATCCCTAAGACCCCAACCATTGTGCTCTAACTATCTTCACAGACATTCCCTGAAAACAGTTTAAGGATCTGTAGATAAACAGTGAGATTTAGGCACAACCAGTTTCAAGGCTGGGGCTGGAGTGACAGTTACTGCAGTGTACATATTATTCTGGTTAACTTGTAATACATGAAACATGAAGAGGAAAGAAAACCACTAGCACACTTTTTAAAGAAAAGACTGTTGTGTCACAGAACCACAGGGGGGAAAAGAAAAAGGAAAACAAAAAAGAAAGAAAAAGTAATGTTGAAGGAAAGAAACCATTTTACAAGTCTTTTTATTTCTGAAAAGTCCCATCCCAAAGTCTTTCATCACATTCAAACTTATCAAGATAGCAGACTACCACACTGAAATACATACTAAGTAATATGAAACCATTATAATCTCTGAGAATCAAGCACCATTGATTAGATTTAACAGAATTTCTGCATTCTCTAAGAACATTTCTAACGTATATTCATCACTACTGTTCTGCCCTAAAACTTCAGTAGTGCCCTGATATGGTTAACACGTAGTACCAGGAAAAACACAGATGCTCAGCAATGCGTGGTGAAAGGATGCTCAGCACTGTCTGAATGACAACGCCTTTGGTGCAGGAAACAAGATCTATTAACGAGAAATTCCAAAGTCTAATCTAGATACAGAGAACACTCGTGTGCAAGATGGCTGGGGAGGGTCTGCACAGATCATAACTCACAGATCCACACTTGATCCAAGATGGTGCTAGGGAGCAGTTTCTGCAACAGCCACAGAATCAGTTTTCCCTTGCAGGGGAGTGAAACAAGTTGAAGACAAAATTAAGTGACCAAAGCCACATCTTTCCCCTTCACATCAGCCATCTATTTCTGTCACGCTCAGCTTTCTCCAGCTGGTTCCTACAAGACATCCTCCCACATTCCCTTACCATTTCACCTAGAAGAACTGCAGGTAACCAAACCTTCAGTAAGCACCGTACGTCACACATCACCCCTTCTCCACCCAGCTCAGCATCTAACCCACCGGCCCGACGGCAGCTGTCAGAGCAGCAGCTCCACAGAACAGCTCTCCTGAGGCCCCCAGCACAACTCACAGCCACCGACCATGGCCCAGCGCCATTGTCGCTCCCACCCCCCTCAGTCCCCGGCGCTGCTGCCCTCCCGGTCCCCTCACACCCAGCAGGATGGGCCCCGGGCTGACTCATGCTTGGTGGGGACCAGCCACGAAGAGCAGAGCGCGGCTCCCGCAGGCCGTGGCCACCGCGGGGAGGTCTGCGCCGCCGCCGCCAGCCGGGCGGGCCCCGAGGCCCCACGCCCGCCACCCCCACGCACCTTCTCTGCTCTGGGCGTTGGTGACCTGCAGGTCACAGTTGGTCGCCTTCAGCTTCTCTTGGCCCATGATCTGGCTCCTGAGGTCACGCAGGGAGATGTGGAGGCCGCTGAAGGTGACTGCAGCATAGCTCAGCCTAGAGAAGAACTTGTAGTAGACATGGGACATGGTTGAAGAGAGATGCCCACCCCCCAGCTCCTACACAGCAGGCAAGCACCCGATACACAAGGTTGCTATGGTGCCTTGGGTGCCCCTGCCTCAGGGGTTCCAGGGGGTTCCAGAACACCAACCTCATAGGCAGCCTGTCACTGCCCCGGGTTCCAGGCTTCCCTGCTGTTCCCCCAGCCTGTCACTGCCCCGGGGATCCTGCTGTCCCTTCTGTCCCCCTGGCCTGTCACTGCCCAGTGTCCTGTCCCCTCCAAGGCTGTGGTGTCCCTCTTGTCACCACCCTGGGCCTTCACTACCCAGCGTCACCTCCTGTCAGCCCCTGGGCCTGTGGGGGCTCTCCCACCTGAGTTTCTGGGCACTCTGGCTACTCCTTTCTGTTCATGTCCATATCATATAAAAGCCTTGTTGTCTGCCAGGATAACGAGGGAGCCTAAAACCTATAGTAATAAGCCATCACCATAGAATCACAGACTGGTTTGGTTTGGAAAGGACCTTGAAAATCATGTAGTTTCAACCCCCCTGCCATGGGCAGGGACACCTCCCACTAGACCAGGTTGCTCCAAGCCCCATCCAACCTGGCCTGGAACACTTCCAGGGATGGGGGCTCCACAGCTTCTCTAGCCAACCTAGGCCACGGTCTTACCACCCTTTAGTGAAGAGTTTCCTCCTGATGTTTCATCTACATCTCCCCTCTTCTAGCTTGAAACCATTCCCCCTCGTCCTATCACTCCATGCCCTCAGCAAAAGTCCCTCCCCAGCTTTCCTGTAGCCCCATCAGGTACTGGAAGGTCTCCCTGGAGCCTTCTCTTCTCCAGGCTGAACAACCCCAACTCTCACAGCCTGTCTGCAGAGCACAGGTGCTCCAGCCCTCACATCATCTCTGTGGCACTCACTCCAAGAGCTCTTAAGTAACCTCCACTTAAATCATGATGCTTTAATAATGGACAGGTACCCACCAGATGCCCAGTGGAATGAGCTCATTTTCCTGCTCTCTCCAACCCACAAACCCTCGAAAACCCCCACTATCAGCATGTCGTTTTTCTCATGCTGACACAAGAAAAGGACAAACTGGGACTTGTTTCTAAACGGGGAATCCCTTTATCTATCACTGAGTCCCAGGCACAAGAAGGAGGACCCGGGTAACTATAGACCAGTCAGCCTCACCTCCATCCCCGGAAAGGTGATGGAACAACTTGTTCTTGTTACTATCTCTAGGCATATCAAGGACATGGGGGTCATCAAGAGCAGTCAGCATGGTTTTATCAAGGGTAAGTCATGTTTGACTAACCTTATAGCCTTCTATGAGGAAATTACTAGGTGGATAAATGATGGTAGAGCTGTAGATGTGGTTTATCTTGATTTCAGTAAAGCATTTGACACCGTCTCCCACAGCATCCTTGTAGATAAGTTGATCAAGTATGGGTTTGGTGATCAGGTAGTGAGGTGGATCAAGAACTGGTTGAAAGGAAGGAGTCAGAGAGTTGTAGTCAATGGGGCAGAATCTAGTTGGAGGTCTTTGACTAGTGGAGTCTCTCAGGGGTCGGTACTGGGACCGGTGTTGTTCAACACCTTCATCAACGACCTGGATGAGGGTACAGAATGTACCCTCAGCAAGTTTGCTGATGACACTAAGCTGGGAGGAGTGGCTGACACACCAGAGGGCTGTGCTGCCATTCAGAGAGACCTAGACAGGCTGGAGAGTTGGGCAGGGAGAAACATGATGAAATTCAACAAGAGAAAAGTGGAGAGTTTTGCATTTGGGGAAGAGAAACACCATGTACCAGTACAGGTTGGGGGCTGACCTGCTGGAGAGCAGTGCAGGTGAAAGGGACCTGGGGGTCCTGGTAGACAGGAGGATGACCATGAGCCAGCAATGTGCCCTTGTGGCCAAGAAGGCCAATGGCATCCTGGGGTGCATTAGAAAGGGTGTGGTTAGTAGGTCAAGAGAGGTTCTCCTCCCCCTCTATTCTGCATTGGTGAGGCCACATCTGGAGTATTGTGTCCAGTTCTGGGCCCCTCAGTTCAAGAAGGACAGGGAACTGCTTGAAAGAGTCCAGCGCAGAGCTACAAAGATGATTAAGGGAGTGGAACATCTCCCTTATGAGGAAAGGCTGAGGGGAGCTGGGTCTCTTTAGCTTGGAGAAGAGGAGACTGAGGGGTGACCTCATCAATGTTTACAAATATGTAAGGGGTGAGTGTCAGGGAGATGGAGTTAGGCTCTTCTCAGTGATGACCAGTGATAGGACAAGGGGTAATGGGTGCAAATTGGAGCATAGTAGGTTCAAGGTGAATATCAGAAAAAACTTTTTTACTGTGAGAGTGACAGAGCACCGGAACAGGCTGCCCAGGGAGGTTGCGGAGTCTCCTTCACTGGAGGCATTCAAAACCCACCTGGACAAGTTCCTGTGTGATGTGCTCTAGGTGACCCTGCTCTGGCAGGGGGGGTTGGACTAGATGATCTTCCGAGGTCCCTTCCAACCCCTAGGATTCTGTGATGATTCTATAATGTCCTCATTAGGAGCATATAGATGGTCACTTGATGAGAAAAGCTTCTTCAGAGAAAAGGATTCTTCTCCAGCCTAAAATCTGAAATACAAAATTGGGTATAAAAAAGTGAAGTGGCAAGTCATGAAGCAAGGGACAGAAAAGAAACATGACTACAAAGATGTTCTACTGGTTTCATTAGGAAAAATCTCCTGGTTTCATTAGGAAAAGCTGCTAGAACCCCTACAACAGGCCAAGGAGACCGAAACAATACAAACCTGCCTCTCTTTCCCATGTTTTTAATTTAAAATGAAACAAGTGCAGCTACTTCTTTCCCTCTAGAAAACCAATGAAAAGCAGACACTACCTGGTGTGTTGGTGCCTTCATGTCTCAGTCCCCCTAACCCCTGGTGTTCTCAGCAGAGCAGCATTGTCTGCACTAATGACCCTGGTGTTTCTACCATGGCAACTTCTGCAAGTGACTTGCTGGCTGCACCACTTGCCAAGACACATTCAGCTGCCAGCTGCAAGGTAGGGAAATGGCAGAATAAAAATACTACCTGCTGACATTAATGGATTGGGCACTGATCTAATCAGCTCCTCTTATCTGGCTCCCTGACCTCCACTCTTACCTTCTGCTGCCTGAAACACAGTTAATCTCTAGAGATTCACACCAGTATTTCTGGTCCTTCTGGGAGGAAAGCTACTTTAAAATGGGGGGGGCACTTGCTCTCCAGCTGGGTTTCTATAGGAAAATAAAATAAACAATTGCTACAAGAGACAGAAAAGCTTTAGATTTGTGTATTACCAGCAACCTGGTCTAGTGGGAGGTGCCCCTGCCCATGGCAGGGGGGTGGAACTAGATGGTCCCTAAGGTCCCCTCCAACCCAAACCATTGCATGACAGGATTATTAGCCCTTGGGAGGCAGTGACCAGGGTTCCCAGCCATGCCCTGAGCCCACAGCCATAGTCAGGCAACCTCCATTTCCCCACATCCCTGGGACCTGACCTTTCTGCTGGCTAGCTCTGGCTCTCCAGAGCCCCAGGCTGAAGGGATGCTCAGGAGATCTGGCTGGCTAAGTGCTCCCTTGCGAGGCCAAGGGGCTCCACAGAGCCCACCTTTGCCAACAAAACACCCACAGGGAGTCAGGGCTCCCACCACAGGCCACGTCCTCCCAGCAGAAGTGGGACGGTCTCTTTGGAGCATCACAAACAGCTGCTTTGAGCAGTAGATTCAAGGTTGAAAACGGATGGTTTGACCTGGGGCCTTCAGTGCAGTACTTGGCCTGGATAAAAGCTGACATCATTTAGGACTTCAAGGAAGTAAGTGACACTACTCCAAAGAGAAGCTGACCTCCAAGTCCATACATTTTTCACATTTCTGAACTTGGATGGCATTCTTTTATCCTGGGCGACAAAACTCAGCCCAGGACACAAGGCAACAATCTGAGCAGATCGACGGGCCAGATTGCTGAAGCAAAGCCTTTCATGTCATGGGTCCTGGAAAAGCCAGAGTGTTCTAGGATGGAAGGAAAAACAAGGGGTTTGACTCCCTGAAGTATTTGTGAAGCATCTGGTGCTGAGGCAGTGCAGCTGCCACACTCTCTGGATGCTGCATTGCTGGGAGAGCTGCCAGAGGGAACAAGTGGGGCAGGTAGATTTGAAGGAGCCTGCTTTGCTATCCAGACTTAAACCTCCACTCTCCTCTGGAGAATTCTCCTCCTCTGCTGTCCTGACTCTGGAGGTCAGGGCCCCAAAGGTCCCCTGAAAGTTAACATCTCACCTCTGCCTCCCCAGGGCTCTAATTTCAGCTCTTGCTGCCTCTCCTGTATCAGCTGCCTGTCTCATTTGGTGCCCCTCATCCTCTCCTCGCTGAGTTTTGAAAAGCCCTGCTTATTCTACAGAGACAGCACCATCTTTTTCAGTGCCAGCAAGACCTGCTAACCAGACAGATCACTAAAAGGCCAGCTGGTGGCTGCTGGGCTGCTCTGGAAATGCTGGGAAAGGCAGTCTTCTCAGCCTGTCTCTCCTGCAGCAGGGACCACCAACACCACCAAGCTGTACTTCTTCACTTCACTTTCTCCCTCCTTGTCTGTCCCTGAGGAGCAGCCCTTCTCTTCACCTTAACTTCTCCTCTATGACAAACAAAGGACAGATAACACCGGGTGCACATCACCCAGAGGACCCACAAACAGCTCTTCCCTACTCACACATCTCAGTGAGCCAGGAAACCCAGTCATGAAGCTCTGAGCACAAGTGCATTTCATTGCTGCTGCTGAGGTTTCACCAGTTCCTTTTGCCTTGACAAGGCCCCAAACTCTCCCCTTTTCAACACAGCAGGACAAACAACAATACAGAGGGACATGAAAACCAGAGCCTTCCCAGGAGCTCCTTTCCACTGGGACACTGCTACACACAGCCCTGCCAGCCCTTGGCTGGAGACAGAACCAACACCAGCTCCACTCTCCAAAAATAACTGTGACTTAACATCCTCAGGAGGACAAGCAGCAGGAGCAGCTGTGTTCTCTGAGACACCCGGAGCTCTCTGCAAACACCAACAGGCAATTCCTGCTGAGCTGCCATGAACCAAAGCCTCATCACCACTAGGGGTAAGAAGCTCTGGGGTTTCTTTTCCATGAGGGCTGCTACATCTAAAAAGAGTCTAAAGAGAGTCTCTTGCCCTCATCCTCTCCCTCATGGATCTCCTGGAAGTGCTGGCCTTAGATACCACCCGTATTGACTTCAGAACACCTCCCACTCTCACAGCACTCACCTGTGCTCACTGTTCTCTTGCTGTCACACCAGTCAAGGGTGGATGCCACACATCTTGTCTCTGGAACACTGTCCCCATCCTGAGAATGGCTCCCGTGTCCTTTGAAGCTAGCTGGGATTCAAAACTGCTCTGCAAATCACTTGCTGCTGGTTATTCCTGACCAGATCCAAAAGAGGAAAGGGAGCAGGGTCTTATCTCCCCACTGAAGCCAACCCATGACTTTTGGCCAGTGAACTCCAAGCAGGCATCTGCATGTCTCTGCCAGCAAAGGCTGCAGACAAACCTGCCTGGCCACTGGAGGAGGCAAAGACCATGACACCATCAAAGCTCCAAGTGCAGTCCTGGTGGGGTGGGGAGAACATCAGCTTGGTGGAGGCCTCTTTCCTCAGGTCAGTAAGGAACGTGGAATGAATCAGCAGGACAGCAAAACAGCCTGTCCTCTTCCATTCCCAAATCAGGGGATAATCCAGGGTCCTTCTGTAACAGCCCTGCCAACACAAGCAGGGGCTGCTTGTTCCAAGAGATTTCTGGTTCATAGAGGCTCCGCAGCGAAAGCTCTTGCCCTTCAGCCTCCCCAGCAGGGATGGATCAGGGCTCAGTTCTCAGGTTTTTAAGTGTCCTCCAGTTGGAAAGGGCTCAGCCAAGCATTTAGAAACAAACCCCAGAACAGAAACCATCCCACTGCTTCACAGGCACGTGGCAGGAGGCCTTTGAAAACACAGCTTGCAGTGTCCCCTAGCACCGCTCACTTGCCTGAGGGGTGATGCCACACCAGAAGTTACAGACAGTGAGACTCCAGCCTTGGTGCCACCAAGGTCTTGTTTTCTGCCATCATCAGGTTCAGGGGTTGTGGCTTGGTCAGTAAATTACCTGCATCAACAAACCAGAGGTGGAAGAGGGTAAGAGAAAAACAAATTTGTTATTAGACAAAATTCTTTGCTTCCCCTGACACTTTCTTGGGAACAAGGCAGCCAGCAAGAGGAGGCTGCAAAAACCCCCAAAAGCACCTGAGCTGGTAGTCTTGACACCACAGGGCACATCCCTGTCAGCAGTAAAGCCAAGGGTGGCTGCCCCTAGGACAAGGCTACAGGGTGGCAGAAGATGTGCAGCCTTCCTGGCTCCACGAAACGTCCCTCCAGCCCAGGGGCAAGGCAAGAGAACATGGCTGAAAATTCAGGGCAGGTTTCTTCTGTGAAAAGGGTCCAGAAGAGCTGTTCAACACTGGCCTCTCCCCCTCGCCTTGCTCAGAGGCTGTGGGAACACCACCATTAACTGCTGCTGCACTGACCAAAGGCACATGTTTTTTCACAACTGTTCCCTTACACTTCATCAAAACCAGGTGGGGCTTCAATCTAGGGGACCCTTGCAGGTACCTGCCCACCACCAGATTCAGTCCTGACCCCTTGGACAAAGCCTTGGGATTACCCAGGGACTTCTCTCTCCAGCAGCAAAGTCTCCTGCTCATCAGACCAAGATGAGACACACAGCATCTCACCACAAACAGCTCTGTCTTTCCATGGAGAAGAAACTTTTTGGCAGCCCCAAGTATCAGCCCCAAGGAATCCCTGCTGCAGAGCAGGCTCTCCCCTGAGGGCAGCAGAGCTCACCCCAAAGCTGATTTACCTCATCTGACCCTCTGGTAGAAAGTCATCTCTCCTCTGCTAGGCTTGAAGTTTGAGACCATAAACTCAGCTTCCTGAGCCCGGGAGAATCACCAGAGCTGAGGATGGGAAGGTGAAGGCAACCTGGATTCCCCAGGGCTCTGGGCATGATTAGTAACTGTTCACACATCCCAGCTCTTCAATCCACACCCACCCAACCCCAGGAGCTCAGTCACCTCAGCAAAGTGATGGGCATGGCTCTGTTCTCAGGATCAGGCCCAAAAGCAAATGCTCCCTAACAAAGATGGAAGGAAACTCAGGGGCAGTTCCCTCTGTGGAACAGAAATTCAGGGCTTGGAACCAGTGCCAGCAGGAGCCAGGGAAGGAGCTGAGAATTTCCTGAACTTTCTACAGAACTGAAAAAAGCCCAGTTTGACAGGACTCATGAATGATTCTAATGACATTATTTAAAGTCAATCAAACCCCTGTGGGTTTGTACCACAAACGCCCCATCGCTGCACTGAGGATCCTGAAAGTAAAAGCAAGCCTAAAGAAAGGGGAAACTGATGTACTCTTCCTTGAAGGGAGAAACAGAAAACAGACACCAAACCAGGAGCAGCTGATCTTTAAAAAAAAAACAGCAAAAGCAATAAAACCCCAACACACACAATTCTTTCACTTTGAAATTCTGCATATAAACAGGTGTTGCACTTCAATGCTCACAAGAGGATTCTCTTTAAACCCAACATGGTATTTCAAAGCAATGATCCTGTAAGTCATGCAAAGCCATAATACACTGAATTAAATCTAGTTCTCTGGCTCAGAGCCCACTGAGTATTTGAGGCCCTGGACAGAACTTCCACAGACACTACGGGAATAGGCTACGATGTCTCTGCTTCCTTGCAAATCAAGAATGACAGTTTTTATTCCCCATAGGTTCTGACCTGATTTGTTACCATGCAAAGAGAGCAGCTGCAGATGCTG
This sequence comes from Hemiprocne comata, assembly GCA_020745705.1. Lineage (NCBI taxonomy): Eukaryota > Metazoa > Chordata > Aves > Apodiformes > Apodidae > Hemiprocne > Hemiprocne comata. The sequence continues at coordinate 27,697 of CM036593.1, forward strand.
AGGCACTGGATGGAAACTGCTTTCTTCTCTGAAGTTCTGCATGAGTTGCTTCACTAAGTCAGAGACCTTTTCCTGGGCTCCATAAGAACATCATTTTAATGGGACAGACCCCCCACCAAAAAATCCACACGTCAATGCTTGGACATTAAGTACATCTCCTGGTTTGAAAATGGAAGACCTAGAAAAGGTGACATCTATTCCAAGCAGCCCTCGCTGCAGAGCTCCCTGAGGCTCTGCCATCAGCCTCCACCCCACAGCGTGGTAGAGGTTCTGCACATTCTTCAGCCACTCTCCAAGGATCGCTGGGCTGTTCTCAACACTGTGGGCAGTGGTGCCCTGGAGAAACGAGAGCACCAAGAGCCTCCTTAGCACAAGATTTAGGCCCTTTGCCTTTTCCCAGCTGGCAAATGAGTCCGTGGCAAAATCTATTACTTACAGGCACGTCCAGCTCCTGGCGGAACTCCGGGCAGCTCCACAGGTGTGCCAGTGATCTCCTCCTGCCCCGCAGGAATCACAGCAGCTGTATCATCAAGCAGACGCGGGACTGACCTCTCTGCTCAGCCCATCCCATGGCAAAGCCCCTGTTTCCTGGGCCCAGGGCTGTGCTCATCCAACACCAGCCCCTCCCGTGCTCCTGGCACGTCCCACCGCCAATGCCCTGCAGCCTGCTGACCCCGACCCTCCCCTCCCTCTCCCTTTCCCCTTCCCTCTCTCTTTCCCTTTCCCCTTCCCTTTTCATTTCCCTTCCCCTCTCCCTTCCCCTTCCCCCCTTCCCCTTTTCCCCTTCCCCTTCCCCTCTCCCCTTCCCCCCCTCTCCCTTCCCCTTCCCCTTCCCCTTTCCCTCTCCCTTTACCCTTCCCTCTCCCCGGCCCGTCCCCCCCGGCCCGCTCTGCCGGCCCTGCCGCCACTTCCGCCGCCACTTCCGCCGCCCCCCCTCGCCTCTTCCGCCGCCCTCGCCCCCCCGGCCCGAACCGCGCCCCCTGCTGCCCGGAGGCCGCGGCGCCGCGAGCCGTGCCAGCCCCGTGCCAGCCCGGTGCCCGCTGCCTGCCCATCCGCTGCAGTGGAGGACCCGGCGGGTCCTGCCGCCAGGACCGGCCCCGCTGCCTCTCGCCCGGTCCCGCCAGGTCCCCACACGCCGGCCCCTCTGCCCGCACCGTCTCGGGGCGCCGCCGACATCCCCGCGCTCCCAGGCCAGGGCTCCCGCTCCCCTCGTACGGCCCGCGCTGGGACCAGCGGGTCCGCGGATCCTGGAGGGGGGGGACGGAACCCTGCCCCGTTCCATGGATCGGAGACCCATCCCCCCACCCCCCTCAAGTGGTCCCAGCCGTGGTCCGTTGGAACGCGCGTCATGGCATTATGGCATACGTCGTCGAACCGTATCGGGGGACTCTCTGTCGCAGTTCGTTGCCCGCGGCTGAGCGCACGGGAGGGTGCTCGCTGTCCCGGTATATCGCAACGTGAGAGTGAGGGGATCCCGCGGCTTGTCCCGGGACTCCTGTGTTCAGAGAAAAGAGCCTCGGAGCGCTGAGGGGCTGGGGGCTGCGCCCCGGCGTACCCCGGCCACAGGTGGGGGCGGCACCAGGACCCGGCAGCGAGGGGACAGGGGACAGAGGGGTCCCCGCGGCACAGGGGATGTTCCCGGGACAGATGAGCCCGGGCCCCATAGCGGGAGGAGGAGGAAGAGGGAGTCAACCCCGTCCCCATCTTTGGGGCACCTCTCAGAAGGAAAGGCGACCCAAGACCCTCCTGAGGGACTTCAGCCTGGCCACCCTCTTGGATGTCCCCCCTGACAGAGCCCTTGGCTCCCCACAGTGTCTGCTTGATCATGTGGAGGGTGATGCTCTCTGAGCCCCAGGACGGGTCCGTGGGACTCTGGGTCAGCTGGAGGGGTCCTGGGGAGGGGACTTAGGGGGTGACATTGGGGCACCCTGTGTCACCCAGCCTTGCCCACACAGTGTCTAGGAGGACAGTGTTGGGACAGGGTGGCAGCAAAGAGCCCCCTGAGTGCAACCACCCCTGCCTAAGCCCCCTGGCAGGGCAGCCCAGGAGGCGACGGGTGCCCCTCATGCCTTTCCTCCCTCCTTCCCTCCCACAGGATGGAGGACAACCGACCTCCCCGCCGGCCCAAGGTGGCCTGGGCAGAGACCGGAGATTCCCCGGCTCTCAGCTCTGGGCCAGGGCCCTTTGAGAAGACCGACGTCCAGCCACTGCGGGCAGGTGAGTGTGTGGGCACTGGGGGCAGGGGCTGCCCACCCTGCCCTGGCCACCCTGCCTGTCCCAGGCTCACACCTACCAGCCAGGCTGGCATCGGGGCTCCCAGGGCACAGCAGCCAGGGACCCAGCCCCGTCACAGCAGCCCCGGACAGGGACCCTCCCTCCCCCTGCTGCCAGCGCCTCCCTCACCCGGGCATGTCAGGGGCCCCTCCCCGTGCTGCCCTCCACCATTGCGCCCTCGCCGCTGGGGTGCCTAGGGGACAGCAGTGTCCCAGCCTTGAGCCAGGGCTGGGGACATCCCCGGGAGCTGGGCAGAGGGCTCAGGCTTCCCCCCCTGCCTGCCCCCTAGAATTGCCTGAGCTCCCTGAGCCAGTTCTGTGCTGCTTCCCCTTGGCTGCGCCTGGGGAGGAAGACATCCTCCGCATCATCCAAGCCTTCCTCGGGAGCCGACCAGAGGTACCCATGGCCACTTGTACAAGGCTTGTGCCTGTGTCACCTGGCCGCTCTTTCTGCCCCTGTCCCGTGCTCAGAAGCTGCTGGGGGCTGTGCTGGGCTCCCCCGGCTGTCTCTCCCCCTTGACACTGTCTGTCCATCTGTCCCCTCTCCAGCTGGCAGCAAAAGGACCAGAGGCTGAAGTTTCTGGACTCCCTCTGCACCGCCTGCTCCACCACCAGCAAGCACTCCACTGTGTGGGACCTGCTTTACTTCTGCCAGGAGGAGGTGCTGGAGACCATCGAGGTGAGGGGGTGAGCGGGCAGGCTGAGGCAGGGGCAGGGGCAGCAGCACAGCCCTGGGGGCAGGAGAGGGCTTGGCCAGGCCGAGGGGGGGGGGGGGTGCCGATGGACACTGCTCCAGGTCTCAGTCCTTGGAGATGCTCCAAAGACACCTGGGTGGCCCGGCTGCAGTCAGGACTTTGAATCAAGAACATCTGCAGGTCCCTCGGCCAGCCTGTGGCTCTGTGATGGGCACAGCCCTTCCTGCCACGGAGCTGGGGACCTCTGGGTGCTGATTGGGGAGGGGGGGGCCAGGGTGGGAGCACCCGGGCTCTGCCAGCCCTGCAGGCTCCTGCTGGGCGAGGGAGACTGCCCCGTCCTGACCTGTCCCACCCCGCTGTGCTCCCCAGGGGCTGCTACAAGATGAGCCCACTGACCCCCTGGACACCACAGTGCAGCAGCAAGCCATGCTGGCCATCACCTCCATAAGGTACCTGCCCCAGTCCCCACTTTGGCCTCCCTGGTGCCCGCTGGCCCCAGGAGCACAGATCCCAGCTGGGGGCATCCCCAGTCCTTGGTCCAAGTGGGAGGCAGACAGCAGGGTCAGGGGGTGCCACCAGGTTTTCCCTCCAGAGGTGACTGTCAGTGTCATGGGGGTTGAGATGTCACCCATGGCGTGGAGTCAGTCCAGATCTCCAACCCTGGGGTCTGCCTCCTCCTTGCTGGGTCCCAAGAGCACCTCTCTGTCCCTGCAGCAGAGGTTGGCAGCTTCGACAGGAGAGGCTGAGCAGGCTCCTCCATGCCTGCTTCTCCAGCGTCTTCTGCGTGCCTCAGCTGGAGAACAAGGAGGGCCCCGAGGCTTTCATGTACACCAAGGTATGCCATGGGCTTGTCCACCTCTTTCCCTTTCTGGGATGGGACAGGAGTTAATAGAGAGCATCTGTCATTTGTTAATTGCTGGCCCAGCATTAAACCATGATGGGGGGAACCACATGGAGCTCCCTCTGCCCAAGGCCCCTTCCTGGGCACTGCAGGGTCCCGGCTGTCCTCCTCCAGGCTTCCAGGACTGCCCCCAAGCCTCTGTCCCCCTTGCAGACCCTGGCCACGATGGACAACATGCTGCAGGAGCTGATACGCAGTGCTGGTGACTTCGGTGTCCTGGATCTGCAGACCATCTTTCAGGTCTGTCCTGGGCACAGGGTCCCCACAGGCAGTGAGCCCTGGCTTGAGCAGCTCCTGGTGCAAGGAGAGGGCAGAGAACGTCCCTTCTTCCCCCACCGTGTTCTCCCCACCCACCCCCTGCCTCCTGACTGCTGCCAGAGCCCCTTCTCCTCCTGCACTATCCAACCAGCCCCCCACCCCTGCAGCCTTGCCCTCTACCCATCTGGCTCAACACCCCTCCCAGGTGGACCTGCCTGTCGGGCAAGGGGAGCCCAGCCCTGGGGCTTTCCTCTGCTGGCTTCACCACTGGCCATATATATCCCAGAGGTTCCACCCCAGGGAGGTGGCCACCCTGAGGGGGGGGGGCAGAGGGACGTTTTGGGGGGAGGAGTGAGTGGAAGGCAGCAGAGGCAGCAGCAGGAGCAGGATGTGGTGACCTGCCTGGCGGGGGCAAGAGGGACACGTGCCCATCCCAGGCACTGCCCCACAGCCTGGCCCTGCCCTGCTGTGCCCTGCCACCTCCATGCCACATCAGCAGCTTTTCTCCTCTCAGCTCCTGCTGCCCTTCACCAGTTCCCAGCCAGGAGAAGTGCAGGAGAGGGCTGTGGCACGGATTGCCCAGCTGGCCAGCTTCATCACCACCTACCCTGGGCTGCAGGTACCGAGCTCCTGGCCTGGGCAGCCCCAGTGCCCCTGAGCCCCAGCACCTCCCAGGGAAGCCAGGTGCCCAGTCAGCAGGAGCCTGGGAGCAGGGGTCTTCACCCTATTTTGTCCTCTCCCAGGGCTGCTCTGGGCACAGGCAGGACCCTGGGTCTGGCAGCCCTGCCCTGCCCTGCCCTGAGCTGCTGCTCTGGGAGCAGCCAGGGCTCACTGTGTGCCTGGGCTCACCCTGTGCCCACCCTGCCTCTCTTCCCCCAGCTCTGCCCCTGCTTTGCACGAGCCATCACCGTCAGGCACGAGTGCTCTGAGACACACCAGTTTGACATGCTGGGGATGCTGGTGGGGCAGCTCACCCTCTGCTGCTCCTGCAATGACATGGGGACCCGCCGCGAGGCTGCAGCAGCTCTCCATCAGCTGCACACCTTCATCCTGCAGCAGAGAAGTAAGAGAAGCCATGTCAGGCTGGGTCCCCCTAGAAATAGGCAGCCAGGGACACCTCTCCTTGGTGAGAGAGAACCTGACCCAAGCTGCCTGCCTGCAGGCTGAAAGGCCACTTCCCCTCGCCCCTGCTCCCAATGGCCCTGGACCCTCCCTGGGTATCTGCTCCTCCCCTGCCTGGCTGCCCCCTTCCTTTGCCAGCCACTCTTCTGCCCGCTGCTCTCAGACTGCCCCTCCAGCTCCGCACTCTCCCTCTGAGCACCCCGCTTTTGCTCCTCCCCAGGCAGGTGTCCCGGGCTGTGTGACACAGGGGAGCTGCAGCTCCAGCCTCGCTGGGAAATGTTGCTGCCCAGGCGCAGTCTGGAAGTCGACCACGCCTGCAAAATGTTCTCGGTAAGAAGTGCCTTGGGCTCCTGGTCAGGGGGTTCAGCCTGAGTGCGGGGGCACCTGCTGCATGGGGATGATGGGGACTCGTGCTGCTCCTGAGCAGGGGCCAGGCAAAGGCCCCCAGTGAGCTCCTCTCTAGGTGACACATCTCCCTTCTCCTTCATCCCACAGATACTCACGAAATACCTCCAGCCTTCTGACAGGGTAGACATCATCCTCATGGCCATCCGGAACATGAAAGATCCAAGCCCCTACAGCATCAACGTGGCTGCCTACATGGTGGACACCCTTGTGGAGCAAACTGTCTTCCAGCAGGAGCATGTGAGTAGCCCGTGGGTGGCACAGCTGATGCTCCAGCCCACTGGGAGACAGGTCCTCCCCTGGCTCCGTGCCTGGCCAGCACTGATGCCATCTCCAGCCATCATACTGGAATGGGAATGGAAGCAGCTCCCAGGGGGAGCTGGGGAAATGGTTGCACTTGCTCTGCTGACATTCCCACTCCCACCCGCGTCTCCCCTCCAGGTGCTGAATATCGTCTGGGCCATCTATCGAAACTGGCTCTCCATCAGGTCGGTGGTAGCCCTCAGCAGCCTGGAAAGCACCCTGAAGAAGATGACAGGCAAATACCTCAGTGAGGTGGTGACGAGCCTGCTGCAGTGCTCCCCGATGTGCACCAGGTGCAGGGCCCACCAGTCTTTGGGGCTCCTTTCACACGGAAGGGCGACCCAAGACCCTCCTGAGGGACTTCAGCCCAGCCATCCTCTTGGATGTCCCCTCTGACAGAACTCTTGGCTCCCCACAGTGTCTCTTTGATCATGTGGAGGGTGATGCTCTCCGAGCCCCAGACAGCAGAGAAGGTGCTGCGGGAGCTGCTCAGCAAGCTCATGAACAGGTCGCTGCCTAAGACCTCCACCTCCACCAAGGACCACCCACGCATCCTCTCCCTGGCTGTGAGTTGTTTGATGAGGCCTTGCTGATCGCTGGGGCTGCTCTCAGCTGTTCCAGGCTTCCACTCCCCTTCTGGTCTCACCCCAAGCCTTGACCTCCCCTGGGGCACAGGGATATCTCAGTGTCTGGGTGTTTTCTGCAGGCAACCAGGGTGATAAGGGAGATTCTCCTGCAGGAAGATGCTCTGCAGGCCATCCACGAGCTTGAGTTGCAGGAGATTTCCCCCAAGCTTTTCCTGGGGCTGCTTTGTCAAGTGTCTTTCACCGTGGAGCTGACACGGCATGAGGTGCAAATCTTCTGGATGGAGCACCAAGAGGATCAGCTCACTCCAATCAGGTGCTCCATCCCTGTCCTCTCATCCCTGCCAGCCACCCAGAGCCAAGTCAGAGGTCCCAATGGGAGCTGAGCCCTTCTCCTCATGCAGATCTGCAGTGCAGTCCATGAGACTGCTGCTCTGCAAAATGAGTGGTGAGAGTCAAGTGCTGGCCATCGAGGAGCAGGGGGGCTGGGACGCCCTGCTCAGCACCCAGACCCACCTCATGGGAGTGCAGATCATCGCCAGGTGAGAGCCCCTTCTCCCCACTCCTCAGGGACTGGGCACCCCACACTCCCTTGCTGCTGATGGCAGTTGGAAAAAGTGCTGCAGACTGGTGATGTCCAGACTGGTGCAAACCCCAAAGACACGTGCCCATGAGGCTCAGGCCTGACACTGCCTCCTTCCCCCTGCCAGGGAGATAATGAAAAAACTGCAGAGTTTTGTGCACCACCATTTTCCGCCCTCTGGCAGAGTTCCTCACTGTGGAGGACCCCACCTGGGAGATGGTTGCCATGGTCTTCCTCATTGAGGTGAGCCTGGTGGCACTGCTCCAAGCCATCTCCAATGCTCAGCTCTCCTGTGCCCACCGCTGTGGGGGGAGCTGAGGCAGCGGGTGGGCTCCGGTTGGTACCGTGGGGGAGCAGGCGAGCAACCCGTGTGGTGTGGGACACGGGGGCTCTCCACAATCCCTGCTGCCTCTGTCCAGACTTGCTCTCACCCCAGCATCCTTTCCCTGAGCTGGTGGCCGGAGCCAGCCCCCGCTGCCTGTGTTTCAGATGCTGGACTGCCCCGACCTCAGCGATGAGCTGCTGGAACTTGCCCTGGGGATCTTCCCCATCTATCTGCAGAGCCAGTGCCGGGGAATGCCCAGCCTGGTGCTCAGTGGCATCCTCAAGCTCAGCCAAAGGCCTGACACGGTGAGTAGGGGACACCAGGACAGCAGCCCAGGGGGGAGCTGTGCCTGGTGGGTAAGCGCGGGGGCCGGGGCTTTTCTGGGCATCGGGAGCTGTGCCGGCTGCTGCCAGCTCTGCTGCCCCCGTGGACCCCTGCCCCACGGCTGTGCCGTGCCAGGAGGGAGGCAGCAGTGCCGAGAGGAACAGGCTCCTGCTGCCACCCCAAAGTGACCACCCCAGAGCACGGGGTCTGCAGAGCCGGGACGGGGGGGTGCTGAGCCCCGGGGTGAAATGCAGCGGCCTCGGCAGGGGCTGCTGGCAGGTGGGGCAGCTTTGCAGGCAGCGCCGGTGGCCCACCAGCCTGCCCAGGGGTCTGGTGGGGATGGGGGCAGCCGAGGGGCTGCAAGGAGCCAGCGCTGTCTGTCCCCTCCCCACGCCCTGCTCTTCCCCTGGCCGTGCTGGGGAGCCCGGTCTGCCGGGACCTCGCCCTGTCACCCCCGTGAGGCCGGTGTTGGCAGGGGGGGGGTGTCGCGGACCGAGATAGGTAAAGCCGCGACCCACACCCCCACCTCGGGGGAACCGAGGGCTGAGGACCGCTCCCCGTCACACTCACAAACAACGCTTAGGAATCAATAGATTTATTAAAGGCACTGAGGGTTTGGCAAGTCCGATATCAAATAACACACAAGGTCTATCTCTATATCCACACCTATATATCCATATACCAACAGCTATACAACACTACATCTATATGCCAATAACAACACACACAGAAAACAAGAGAGAACCTCTCCCCTTCCCCCCTGTTCCCGTTCCCGGACAGGGATAAGAGGGAAAGCCTGGAGAGAGCCTTTGGGAAATAGAAGAATATTGGAAAAGAGAAGTGAGTGTCTGGTATGTGAGAATATTATGTAGGAATGTTTGTAGGAATGTTAGTAAGATGTTCGCAATTCTCACCACCGGGGGTACAGCCGAAGCCAATCCCTGGTCGGGATCCACGTCCTTTCCCTTGAGACTCTGGGCAAAAGGTCCGTTCGGTACGCCCACACGCCAACAACCACAGGGAGCAGTGCCGTAACTTCACGGCAGCCTCCGCAGCGGTACGCTCACCGCGGCGGCTGTATCCGCATAGTATTCGCAGAGCACGCGCCTTCTTGCTCCTCCCTTTTTTTCCCGGTTCCGGCCCCGCCGTGCCTCCTGGGAGTTGTAGTCTGTAGTCCTGTGCGCATGCGCTCTGTCCTCTCCCCACGAGTGCCGGGGGGGCGCATCACCAGGACTGGTCAGTGAATGTCGCTGGATTAAAGGCCATTATAGAGTCCGTCTCTCACAGGGGGTTTCCGGCCCTGCCGTCAGTCGCTGCTTTACACAAAGGAGGCGTCGTGTCTCACACAGGCAAAGAAAACCCTCGACCTGCTGCCGAGCATCACGGAGGTGCTGCAGGATGCCGACAGTGAGACCAGCGCCGTGGCCCTGCCCGTGCTCAGCGCTGTGCTGCCGCTGCTGGAGGGGAAGGAGGGCAGCCTCACCACCCTGGCCATGGCTCAGAAGCTCTGGACCTTCTTTGACAACGTGAGGCTGGGGGAGAGCCCTGTGCCCCCCTCACTGGATTAATCCTTTTGCCTCCCCCCACCCTCTGCTTTGCCCCACACCCCCCAGGCCCCATCGCTGCCCTCGGTGGCTCCAAACACCCTGCATGAACGCACCCCAACTCGGTCTCCCTGCCGTGGGGGACAGTGGTGGCAGGGTGGCTGCAGGCATGCTGGGCCCCACCGATGAGCACCCTGCCCTGGCAGCAACCCCCAGCCCTCCACAGGGTCTCCCTCTCTGGACCCCAGCCTCAGGGACCCCAGCACACTGCAGCTTGCTCCCTTTTGGAGCAGGGCTGGCTGAGGCCATCTCGGAGACACCCATCTCCATGTCAGCCTCCTGCTCACCATGGGGCTGGGGCTGAGGTCCTCCTCCTCTCTTCCCTCAGGACTCGGACACTGTGCAGGAGCTCTCCATCCAACTCTTTGAAAACCTGATGTGGCTGGTGAGAGGTGAAAGGAAGAAAATGAAGAAGGAGGTGTGGAACAGCCTGCTGCCGCTGGTCTTTCACCTGCACGACCAGGACAAGACTGTGGCCAAGGTGGGATTCCCAGCCTGAGTGGTCCTCTAGGCAGGGCAGTGCTGACACTGAACCCTTCAAATGTGTGTCACTGGGTGGTAGAGCTTGCCCAGTGCCTCGGACCAGTCAGAGTCCCCAGGACCAGTCAGAATCCCCCTCCCTGCCCACTGTTGCCTTTCTCCTCCTGCTGCCTGGATGGATGGGGAGGTGGGTCCCTTTCCCACCCAGCTCCCCTTGCACAGCCCCTGACATGGGTCCCTGCAGCCCCAGAGACTGAACTATGGCTCCGTAGCAGTCTGGGGTCAGCAAGGCCAAAACACTGAAGGCCCAACAGGCTTCCAGCCAGAGAGAGTGGCCGCTCTTATCTTCCCCAGGGTGCTGAACCTGGCAGTAGCATCAGCCCCCAGCTTGTGCATCTTCCCTGCACAGGCCGGGACAGGCTCTGAGCCCTGCTGAGAGGGGGGACACAGGGTCCTGTGCCACCAGCAGTGGTGGTGACATCTCTGCTGCTCTGCAGGCCTCCCAGGAAGCCCTCTGCAGCGCTGGGCGGTTCCTGAAGTGGGGGCAGCTGGTGCAGCTGGCCCAGAATGGGCCAACACCGATGCTGTGGGAGTGCCTGGTAAGCACAGCCCCGACCCCCCGGGATCCCCCCCTGCCCCGTGCCCAGTGGGGGGACAGAGGGCTGTGCTCCCACGGCTGCACGCACCCTCCTGGAGCAGGCTCTGCTCCAGGCTGTCCTCAGCCCTGGGGTCCCAAAGGGGACCCTGACACCCTGATGGCACCCCAGCATCCCCAGGGAGCCCTCTGCTCCCTCCAAACCCTGATGCCATGTGGCAGGAAGCTGGGAATGTCCCGCTGGGGGGAAGAAGGGTGGCCCTGGGTGGGGGATGGTCCGTCTTTGGGGACAGCTCTGCGCCAGACCTGCAACCCTTCTCCCCTCCTCAGCTGACCAGGAAGAAGAGCAAGACCAAGGACCACCTGCTCCAGAGCCAGCGCTACCTGCAGAGCCCCCAGGAGCTCCTGCGCTGTGAGGCGGTCAGGGTCATTGGTGAGCCACCAGTCCTGGGTCCCTCCCTCTCCTGGGCTCCCTGTGTCCCGGTGCAGACCTGCCGGGCACCCCTTCACCCCCTCCCCCAAGCTATGGGCCCAGCAGGAGGCTCGCCCATCCCCTCCCCAATGCTGCACCCTGGGGTAAGCCCTCCCGAGGAGGTTGGGATGGGTGGCAGGGTCCCTGATGGGCAGTGGGTCCCTGATGCACTGTGTCCCCCAGGGCTCATCGGACGGCACGTGCATGAGCACGAGATGGAGGATGTCAAAGGGGGTGAGTGAGGGCAGCTGGGAGGAGGAAGAGCCTGGCACGGAGCTCCCCCCCAGCCTGGGCGAGCCTCCCCTCCCAGCACGGTTATGGGGAGGGGGCTGTTTCTGCAGGGGGATATTCCTGACCAGCAGCCTCCAGCCAAGCCACCTGCCCCCTGGCTCCCTCCTGGCTGTCACCTCACTTCTGCTGCTTTGTCCCCACAGTCCTTCAAGGTGCACAGAAAGACAGCAGTGCCCTGGTCTCCTCCCTGGCCATGCAGACACTCCACATCCTCCAAGCTGTGTGGCTGAAGTCCAGGTTCACCTTCAGGTTACCACTGCCCAGGGCATGGAGGAGGGGACAGCACTCGGCCCACAGTGATGACTCTGCTCAGGCACAGTCAGAGCTGCAGCCTAGGGTGCTTGGCAGGCTGGGGTGTCTTTTCCTCAAGTCCAACAGAAAAGAAGACACCTCAGCTAACATCCTCGGGCGAGCAGCAGGCCCAGGGCAACACCTGCCCACACGCTTCATCCCAGCCACAAAGCACCAGCTGCTCTGCTGGGCTGCAAAAAAGAGGGGAGGAGAAGCTCAAGGCAGAGCCAGATTCCATGCCCTGCTCGAGGGTCCCTGAGGGGCAGGACAAGCTGATGGTGCCTTGGGAAGCAGCCACCCACACGCTGTCACCGTGACGCCCTCCCGGTGAGCAGGGGACGCCGGCCGCATTGCCAGTGGGGCTGGGTGTGAGGGGCCAGGGACCCCCTGCTCACGCGAAGCCCCTGGAGGGCCCCCACAAGGGGCCGGCGGGCGGCGGTGAGGGCCGGGCCGGAGGGAGGGGGGCGAGGAGGGGCTGCGCAGCGGGGATCGCTGCGGCGGGGGGCACTGGACCCGTCCCGTTGATCATCCCGGTGTGTTCTGCGGGCCCCGGCCGGCCGGTCAACGAGGAAGCGTCCGGCGACTCCGAGCCGGAAAGGTAAGGGCTGTGCCTGGGGGTGCCCGTGCCGGTCGCGGTGCTGGTGCCCGGTGCCGGTACCAGCGCTCACGCCTGTCCCTGCAGCCCGTTGCTGGGGCGGCAGCGGGAAGTGACGGCGGCGGAGGAGGAGGAGCTGGAGGAGGCGCCGCAGGAGAAGCAGCTTCTCTTGGCCGAGCAGCACCTGGAGGAGCTCCGCCAGCAGGTGCAAGATCCACAGCGACGCCCAGAACAAGGATGCTGTGTCTTCCCAGTCATCTCACAGCCTTTAACTCAAACAGCTGAACACTGACAATTCATTGCACCGATTCCAATACAGATTAGAGGCAGAAAATAAGTAATTTAAACAGATTCTGCTGAACCATAAAGTATGGAAGAGAGAAAGAGGTTAACAGGAGCAAATGAGTTAAAAGCTTGGTCTACCAAAGCTTATCTCAAAGTTGCTGTACAATGGTTTAATTTACCAGTCTCCACTCTCTTTTGCTATTGTTTTATACCACGGAGAGGTTACTGGTTTGTATTCCCATGATGCCAGTAAGACTGCTTCAATGTCAGTTTGTTAGCACCTCTGAGACACTGCTGTCCCCAGGCTAGAATTATTGCACATTGATGGTCCAGAGTGGGATATAAGGAATATATCCTGACCTTCCTGATCTTCTCTGTTGGAAAGAATCCACAGGTTCATGTGCTGCTTCCTTTCTTCTGTAGCTATCATCTAGGCCTCAGCTGACTGACTGCACTAGCTTGCCAGGCTTGGTAGAGCATTAGCAAAGGACAGGAAGAATGAAAACAATAAGCACGTCTAAACTCTATTGCATTTTTCTCTGGGGGTGCTGTGGAATTGTCTCCTCACAAGAGCTGAAAGTAGGAACCAGACAGGGAGAGCACTCCACACATTTCATGGACTATGGTCCTCCATGCCTGGCAAGGATGTGGAACCACAGAACCCCCACCGTTAGCAAAACTTGAAATGGCCCTTCCCACTTCTCTGACACTGGTTCCGTGTTCCTCAACTGGGTGTACACCAACTTCCAGGCTGGGAATGGTGTGCAGGTGTGTCGAGGTCCAAGGCTCTACCTGACAACACATGTTTCTGGAGCTCCTGTAAAGTATTCCCTAGAGATACTAAAAAATCTTAAAAGTTTAGCTCTCCCATGACATGAGTGGTACACAGCACGTGTGGAGCCTGACAGGCTCGTCCATACATCTGGACTCAGATCACCCTTTCCACAGGGCTGAGTTCTGACCCTCAAGTGCTAAGGGTATCGTTTGTCTGCTCCACCTGACCACTGGACTGTGGGCTCCAGGGGGTGTGCAAATCCCACTTCATGCCTAGAGCCTTCACTATGTCTTGTATCACTTTTGCTATCAAATGGGGTCCCCTGTCTGATGACATTCCTATAAGCACTCCAGATCTAGGAGTGACTTCTTCCAAATGAATTGTTCTTCCTTCCTTGGCTTGATTGGTGCAGCATGGAAAGGCCCCAGGCCAACCTGAGGAGGTATCTACTAACACCAACCAATACCTGCACCTATTTTGCTGTGGTAGTTTGGAGAAGTCAATTTGCCAATCATCTCCTGGTGTATTTCTCCTTGTTACCTCTCCCAGTGGTGGCCTTGGCTGGATTTTAGGATTACTTTTCAAACACAGGTCACACTTTCTGGTAATGCTTTGGGCTATGCTGAGCATCCCTGCTCCAATCATGTGGGTCTTTAATTAGGGCTTCTGCCCCCACAGGCATTTGTTGAGGAGCTCTTTGCATCACCTCCTTCATTACTATGGATGTCACAATGACTCGTTTCTCTGGCACTACCCACCACACCTCTCTCATTGCTGGACTTCAGAACAGCAGTGTACCTCTATGGAAACATCAGAAGAGGATCAGTATTATTCTTCAGAGACAGCACAGAAACTGCTCCTTATGTGCACTCTGAATGTAAAACTGATTGAGTATCAGTCTCAAATGCAATTCATCTAGCGTCCTTTCAATTTGGATTTGTAAAGCAGGCCATCCCTTACTTACTCGATATTTGCTCAGTTCTTAACCCTCTCCCTCCCTTGGTGATTTCAAACCCGGTTGCACAGCCTCTGTGCTTCCTGGCATCTCAGTGGTCCATACACGAAGGGGTTAACAGCACTCATCACATCCTTGGGACAGAGCTCAGGTTCTCCTTTTGTTCTTGAATCTGTAAAACAAACACTTGCTCCTCCAGGGCGTTTCCATCAGGAACTGTGAAGGTGTATCTTCCCTTTTGAAAAGCAATCTGAGCCCTTAACTTGCTCAATAGATCTCTTCCTAAAAGCGGCAACGGGGCATTCAGGGATGTCTAGAAATTCCTGAGGCAAGGGCCGTTTTCCCAGCTCACACTGGAGGAGTTGGAAAAAGGGCTTCACATCTCCTTCCCTGTAGCACCAACAGCTGGCACAGAACCAACTACTGGCATAGAAAACTCACTTAAAGGTCCCTTGCAAGAATTTGGAATAGAAGAAGTAGCTCCCGTAGCCACCAAAAATTAACCCTTTCCTTCCCCAGCTTTATTGTAACCAGGGGCTCTGCTGGGGAATTTAATCCCCCCCCCCTTGCCTGTCAATCTGAGTCCCTGCCTGGATCTGTTGTCCCTGTTCCAGAGATAGGATCTAATCTAGACCTAGAGGTGCCCCTTCTGCCAGGGATCTGGGGACAATCCCTTTTCCAAGGCCCTTCTTGTTTACAACAGACACACTGATTTAACCCCATCCGGGCTCGATTTCAGCAGTGCCTCATAGACAATGATCCCACACGTCTCACCCTGCCCTGGCCTCTGCTTTTTCCTTGCCACGCATTCTGTGATCCAGGGCTGACCGACATGTAAACAGCATGTTAAACACCTTACAGTTAGCTTCGGGGTCCAAATATATCCATTTTCTAGCAGGCTCACATAGTCCCTCAAAAGAGATTGAAAGTTCCTTGTCAGGCCCCTGTCTGACCCCGTACACGAGTCTGTCTGTTGGGTTTGGTTTGCGGGTCCCATTCTGGACACCATATAAAATTAATTGCTGACATCACTTCAGTCTGTCTGATGTCAGTTATTAATTGAAATAAGTAAAATTTAGAGGGGAGAAATTCACATTAGGGAAAAATCACATAAAAGAACATAAGAGACATGCAGGATAAAAACAGGGCCTAGATAACAATGAAACTGTGAGAATTAAGACAAAACCAGATTCCAATTAGAGAAAAACACTCCCCAAGAGTCACCAGCCAGGCCTTGAGACAGGCCTGCAGGACAGATGGAAGGGATGGACAGGAGCTCTGCCCACAGCCTGGCCTGGGGACAGCCTGGAGCACTGGGGAAAAACACACTGAGTCATTGAAATCACCGTATGAATATATTAATGAGCCATTAGCATAGTGAAATTCACACCCACAGGCTGGAGGGACCGCTGCTAACAACAACCCCCCACTCTTGGAGCAGGTGCAGTGACATTCCTGAGCATTGCCCCTTGGAATGGAAGGGAGGGATTAGTGACCCATCGTGTGTGCCAGTGATAGAACAATGTTAGAGACAAGTTCTTTCTCACATTTTTGGGTATAAAAGCAGCCCTTGTGTTTCAGGGAGCTGAGCTGGCTGTGTGGAACACCCCCTGCTCCCTTTTCTGGGCAGAACTGGGTATGAAAGCAGATCTCTGGGCTCTGTGTGTGGATTGGCTCCTTGCACAGCGGGTAACGGAGCCGCTTTCGGGACAACGTGTCCAGGTCCCTCCCGGAGTTAGGATTCCAGTCTGGGCTCTCTCTGGGCATAACCTGGTTAATGTCATTTGTGGAGATTTACGTTCCACTTCTTTAGCTTTTTCCAGCTATTCACTTTTCCTCATTACTGAGAATTTCTAAAATGCCTGGATATTCCCCCAGGTGGGGTTATATGTTATCATGATTGTTTGGAGTAGCTCCAACACTTTCTCTGGATTAGCCCCACAGGCTGTTTCCAGTTCAACAGGTCTGATGCTCTCAAAGGGACATGCACATCAACAAGTTGTCCCTCCATCTTGACTGCTTGTCTTAAAGGGGCACGAACAGCAGGACCCTGTCCCCTCATTCTCACAGCCACAGAACTGGAATCCATATCCTCCAAACACCCACTCGCCCCCCCATATTACCAGGGTGGAGAGGGAGAGCTGAGGGTACCAGCAACTGCACATCTCCTACATTCTCATCCCCTTTCACTGACTTACAACTTCCCTTACTAACTTACATTTCCTTCTCATACCATAGTAATTTCCTGAAGTCATGACAGCATCCACACGTGGCACAGCATCTCATCCTCTCTCATGTTTGCAAAACAACATGAACTGCAACAGAATATTATAAATAACACTTCCCAGCCTTGGCCATTTCCCCCCTCCTTTCAGGGTATACAGTGGCCACTGTTAGAAATGAAATGTAGTGTTGTTTTTGCATCCTAGTAGTGCTGGGTTTGGTGTTGTTTTCACATCCTAGTGTTAGAAGCATATTGTTGGGTTTGGGTTTTTCTTATATACCCTAGTGTTAGGAATATAATAGTTTGTTTAAGAGAAGTGAGGTATCTGCACATTCCAATGACACCTGGAGTGGTTCACTGTCCAAGAAACTGAGGGACTTAATTGGGCTTCATCTGGGGAATCCAAACATGGAGCAGGATTTATGGCCAAGATAAGGCCGAACAAAACCACTTCTATCTTACTCCTAGGGGCAGGATGGCACCAGTAGGTATAGATCATTTTGTTAACTGGGAAGACAGCCAAGGGGGCAAGAAAGGCCAACATTTTACCTTAAAAGGTAAAAAAACTGCTAGAATGGAATGTGTAAACAGGGGCGGGAAACTTACAGGGTAATTAGAAGCGTGGGATGGGCTGTAAACCCTGGAGTACCAGCCAGTGGGGAAACAGGGGAGGGAAATTTGTGTTGGGAATATGGAATATAAACCGTTGTTCACCTTGGTGTGGGGGTGCCTATTTGTTTAGGTCACCCATTCTTGCAAGAGTGTAAATAAACTGTGCTTTGCTGAAGGATCTGTGTGAGCCTGTTCATTGGCACGACAGACGTTTCTCACACCATTAAGTTCCCCAATTTCATCCCCTCCCCCCATTTGGTTCCCCCCAACTTGTGTCCCACTCCCCCTTCAGTTACCCCCCTAATTTAATCCCCCAACTTGGTTCCCCTCCTAATTTTGGTTCCCCCCCCAATTTAGTTCCCCCCAACTTCAGTCCCCTTCCC
Source organism: Hemiprocne comata (assembly GCA_020745705.1). Lineage (NCBI taxonomy): Eukaryota > Metazoa > Chordata > Aves > Apodiformes > Apodidae > Hemiprocne > Hemiprocne comata. The sequence continues at coordinate 45,032 of CM036593.1, forward strand.
CTATAGTTCCACCCCCTTTGCTTCCCCCTCAATTTCATTCCTCCCCCATTAGTTCCCCCCTTCAGCTGCCCCCAAAACTTGTGTTCCCCCCTCCTTTAATTCCCTCCCCAATTCAGCCCCCCCAACTTTGCTCCCTTCCCCCATTAGTGCTGTCCCCCCCAAATTTCACTCCTCCCCTCACTTCCCCCACAGAATCACTGAATGTTGGAAGGGACCTCTAGAGACCATCGAGTCCAGCCCCCCTACCAGAGCAGGACCACCACAGAATCAGATCACACAGGAACGTGTCCAGACGCGTCTTGAAAGCCTCCAGAGAAGGAGACTCCACGGCCTGTCTGGGCAGCCTGTCCCAGGGCTCTGACACCCTCGCAGGAAAGATGTTTTTCCTCAGGTCATCCAGAGGGACCCGGACAGGCTGCAGAGCTGGGCCAGTGCCAACCTCATGAAGTGCAACAAGGCCAAGTGCAAGGTCCTGCCCCTGGGTCGGTGCAACCCCAGGCACAAATCCAGGCTGGGGGGAGAATGGCTGGAGAGCAGCCCTGAGGAGAAGGACTTGGGGTGGGAGGAGACGAGAAGCTGGACACGCACACGGCGACCGTGTCCGTAGCAGTTCACAGCGCGCGCCTTTGGCTCAGCTTCCGGTTCCGGCCCCGCGGTGCCTCCTGGGAGCTGTAGTCTGTGCGCCTGTGCGCATGCGCCTGGTACCTCTCGCCTCTTCTCACGGGGGCGAGGAGCGCATCGCCAGGAATGGTCAGTAGATGGCGCTGGATTAAAGGCCATGATCGAGTCCGTCTGTCACAGGCAGCTTCTGGCATCTGCCCAAAGACACCTGGACCACCTCAAATTGCACTGGGGCTGTGATGAGGCACATGCAGCAATTCATCCCAGGAACTCTGAAATAGCACCTTTCTAAAAAGCTGTTTCTCACTTTTCTTGATAAATATTCCATTCAAACTTGGTGGTGTGGCGATTAAGCACACGGACTCCGAGGTTCCCAAGATGGAAGACATCGAAGACCTTTATTGTTCTTACAGCCATCTAGTTACACACTTTGTTAACCGGATGCATTTTTTCTATTCCAACGTTTTGCTGCATCTTCCGGCAGTCCGGCCTTGCAGAAGCCTCTGTTCCATATTTAGGGTTATCTTGTCAAAGTAGTTCCAGTGCCTTACAATGGTTTCTATGTTCTCTTGTCTCTGTTTATTTTACTATTCTGAACACATACTTTTAGTTCCACTTTCCCATGGTTTCAGGCCCATCAAAGCAACTATATCCCTCAGACCTGAGTCTCCTTCTGATTCCCCTATTCCTACACCCCCACACCGTGGGGACCCCCCGGGTGCCCTGGGATGGGTTGAGGGGATAAGGACCCCCCACCATGGGAACCCCCCCTACACTATAGGGACCCCCCAGGTCCCCAGGGAGGAGATCAGGGGATCGGGACCCTCCTCCCACCATGGGGACCCGCCCTCTCCCCACAGAAGCGGCCCCCGGGGCTGGGGGCGCAGGGCTCAAAGCTGGGGGGGCACAGGGGTCGCTCCCAGTGTGCCGGGGGGGGCTGGCGCGGGGGGGGGATGTCGGGTGGCACAGGTGGGGGTGGGAGTCAGAAGCAGGGCCCGGGGGCTGGGGGGGTTGGGGGCTCCTCCAGAGCTTGCGGGGGCTCAGGGGAGGAACGGGGGGTGACAGCGGGTGCTCTGCGCGGTATCGGGGTCGGGGGGCGGCCCGGGGGGGTCACGGCCCGGGGCGGTCAGTCCCCGCTTACCTCGGCGCCCCCCGAGCAGGGCTGAGGCCGGCGGCGGGGCCGGGCCCGGGGCCGATGCGGCAGAGGGGGCCGCAGCAACCCGGCCTAGCCAGCGCCATCTTGGCGGGTCAGCGCTGGGGCGAAGGGCGAAGGGCACGCCGGGAGGGGGGGGCGGAGCGAGGCGGGGAGCTGAGCGCTGATTGGCTGACGAGCCGGCGCCCCCGTGACGGCGGGCGGACGCGTCGCGCGGCCGGTCATGTGACCAGAGGCGGAAGTGGCTCTGCGGGGCTGGCGGGCCCGGGAGAGGGGCCGGGCCGGGCTCAGCAGCACCGGGGCGGGGGTTCAACCCCTTCCCGGCCTTTAGAGCGGGGGTTCAACCCCTTCCCGGGCCCTCGGAGCGGCGTCAAACGGAGCAACAGGGGAGCCCACCTGCAGCTAATGTAACCATTATAGTTCCCATAGGTAGTATGAGAGGCTGAGCTCAGAGCTATAGATTGTCACCTGAGTTGTATTTCAACAGCTGCTGGAAGTACCAATCCTTTAAGCCATGTGCTTGTACTAACTTTGCTCCTATCAGGACAGCAAGAGGTTGTCTCTTTTTTAAAAAAAAAAAACAAACCACCACAATTTGATTCAGAACATATAACTTGTAAGCTATAAAACAAACCAGAAGAACAAACCAGCCATAAAATCAAGCTCCCACATTCAAATGCACAGAAAACATCACCTTAGAAGCCTCCTGCTCCCCTCGGTCAGAGCTGCACTACTTTGCTCACCCTGCAGCTCCCAGAGGTGTCCCCACAAGAGCCCAGGACAGCACACCCCAACGGGCTGACCCCCAGGAAGGCCAGAGCCCACAGACACTGATACAGGTTCACTTCATTTTCAGCTTGACCCGGGTTACACTGCTGGCAAGGTTTCAGTTACAGACACCCCTGTGCACTAACAGGATCAGAGCCCAAACCGAGGTGGCAACAGGTACATTAAAGAGACACCAGGGACTTGTCAGCATCAGGGAAAGAACTATCAGCATCGTAAGGCACAGCACCCCAGCTGCCTGCCTGGTGCCCAGTGTGTGGTTCTGTGAACCCAAGGAAGAGGAACAAGGTGCCCCAGTCGTATGTTGTGTAACCTTGGGCCCAGTCCTAAAAGACTTTATTCAGATATTACTCCCATTGGCTTCATTGGGAGTTCTGCCAGAAGAGAAATGGCAGGATGATGGAGCTGATGAATCATTTACTTGACAAATAACAGCATTATTTGGCATATACATTATTCTAGGAATAGCATCTCATCAGCCCTGTGCACGGGCCCAAGGCATTTAATTCAGTGGGATTTTTGCCATTGTTTCCAGTAGGTGGCAAGTTCATATCCCAAAAGGCTACTCCTTTTCTAACATGACTGTTGTTTTAGTGCCTCATCTTTACAGGACGGGTGTTCTATTTGTCACCTGTCTTTTTTCAGGCTGTGTTAAGTCCTGGTTTTTATCTGTATTTTTTAGTTGGTCCTCACATTGCTAGTAGAGGATAGTCCACCACATGATCAACCCCAGTTCCCCTCCTCTCCTCAAAATCCTGCTAATGAACCTGAATTATACATGTACACAAAGACAACAACAAACTCAGTGTCAGTGACCTGGAATGTCCATGGATGTAATACTGGTTACTGCAATACATAAGGAAACCTTGATGTCTCTAATGAGTTCCTAATCACTATCTTGAGAAGCAAGACAGCCTGTGATGTTTTTCAGGCTGGAGTCTGAAATGTTTTCCCCTCTGCAAAAAAATATACAGACCTCCTCCCTGCACAATGTTTGGGTGTAGGTTTTTGTCACTGAATACATTTTTTTCCCCATGTTTTTAATGGAGTACAGAGAGGAGAAAGGGAAAAGGAAAAGCTTGAGGCTAACTTCGGAAATGGGCATTTCTTGATCACTGACATGTGTGAATACATGGAAAGATGCCTTTTCAGTTAACAGAAATGTTCTCCAACATGCTGCTCAGAATCCCCTGTGACAAGGAGATGGTCGTTATCACCTCCAGTAGTCACAGAGGATGTGACCACACACACAGCCCACAGCTAAGTGCTGGTCTCCCTGACAGCCCCCCAACTCTGAGCTGACACTGAACTATCACAGCTCTTTCCTGACACTAATTTGGTGATTAATTATAACCTTACGTCACCAATGAGCATGCAAGATTGCTCCTTAACCCCACTGACAGAGTGTGAAGTGACAGGCACCTTGGGTGTTTCCCCCTAAAAATGCTGATCAAGCCATGATCAGGCACGACTGGCTTCCTGGATGCCTGAGAACACACCCCACAGGCAGAATCCAGGGGACCCCAAGCAGTTTAGGCCCTGTTTCTCCAAAACACCTGCTCCTCATACAGCAGGGCAGTCAGACTGACTTCAGTGGAGGTAGTCAGGTGCTTCAGGCAAGCGCAGGCCTAAGGGCTTTGCTGGAAGAGGAGCACAGGTAACAGAAGAGCTACTTAGCCAGTTCTTGTACCTGACACTCTACCACACTTCAGCAATTTCCTTGGAACAACCACAGTTTTCCTTGTCAACAGGTGTCTTGTTGTTTGAACAAATGAATGTTTATTAACTGTACATCACTGAGAACTGGATCAGGACTTCCTACAACAAACAGCATTCGAAATCTGCTCAAACAATCTGCTCAGCCTTAATCCTGCTGAAGTGACCACAATACTGAGCATGAGCTTTGGATGTGTGAGAAAAGCCTGGATCAGGCCTAGAAACAGGGGTCTGTGTGCCTGTTGCCTCAGCCCTTCTCTTGTTGAATATCAGCTGGAGCTTTGCCAGCAGTTTAAATGGAAGCTGGACTCACTCCCTTCTGTTTAAGGAAAGCTCATCTCCTACACTGGACTTTCCACCAATGGGACATCATGAGCCCAAGGTCCACTCGTGCCAATTCAGCTGCCAGAGTGCAGCCTGTGAGCATCCCAGCCATTCCAGGAAAGCTGGTATCTAGTCCTTAAAGCCTTATTTTCTCTTTAGAGGTCCAGTTTCCCAAGGTGCACGTTTCACTGAAGCACCTGGGGAACTCGGATGACTACTCAGATGTAAAATGAAGAGACCCATTTAAGTCACTTAATCAGCCTCAAAAGAAATGCAAAATACTCTGTACAAAAGAATCTGTAATTAAAACAAGTTTCTATTTTCAGGTTTTCATAATTTTAAGTTTTTTCTTCTTTTAAGAAAGTTCAATCTCTTTTCTAAGGACTATTATATTTCAAGTCACAGCAAACATTGAAGCCGAGTATGAAATTTTAGATATAGATTTGAATAGTAGAAAAAGTAATGTATGAAATACTGGTAACTATGCCAAGACTAAAAAGCACTGCTAGGAAATTATTTCTGGTAATTTTACTCAAAATGTTATCATCCTGTTAAAATGATGAACTCTATGAAACTAATAGAAAAATGACCAGCATAAGCTTGTAATTATCTTTTTTTTCGATATGTGTGTGTGTGTGTGTAGAGATCCCATTTCCTTCTCTTCTCCACCTCCTGAGGTACTGAGAACCAGGAGAAGAAGGATGCTGCCACACCATGAATTGTTTCCTGTGCTGGATGTACTCCACGTGGAACAGTGTGTGCAGACCTTCCCGATGGTCAGGATGCAGTGTTCCTGTGCTGCCTCATTATTTCATGGGTATTTTTTCACTTCAGCAGACCTATTCAAATGCATAGTTTAAAAGTGCCTGTTGTAACTTTTTTTCCCTAAGAAGAATCATGCCTGAACAGCACAGCTGTTAACTGCACCATAACACTCATTTAAAAACAAATATTAGCCCACCAGAAATACAGTTGGTGCAACAACCCAACAATTCAGGGCAGCTCCTAGTGAAGAGAAAACATCCTACAGGCAGTGCTGAAGAGAATTCCACTTCATCATCAGTTTTGAGTATTTCCTTTTAACAGTGTGAGAGCAATCCTTTTGGTTCAGACCAAAACTCCTGTAGCCCAGTGCCTTGTCTCTCTGGCAGAGATCAGCCCTACCATGCTTGTTTAAAGAATACACCATGGGACACGGATCAGACTTCTCCCTCTCCAGGCCACAATTTCAAATCACACCTTGGCCACCTCAGACCGCTCTGTATTTTCTGACCTCAGCTGAGAACATCAGTCTGATCCCGAAAGGTGCAGCTTGCTTTTTTCTGGGGGGGTCATAAAAAGATTGCCCTGATGAAAGGGGCATCTTCATATCTCCCTGGGGATGTGAGGGAGGACAAGGCATGCAGGCTTTTCTTGCTCAGAAACACAGCATCTCCCAGGGCTGAGCACTGACACAGTGCTTGAGGAACACCACCTGAAGGTGACTGGATGGTGACACCTGCATACATGCTCACTGAGGACCCTGTTCCTGGTTTTGAAACTGCTGCCACTACTTGCAAGGCCAAGTATCACTACTCTCAGCTGCAGAACTGGAGCCCAGAGAGTGGACAAATATACTGCAGAGTGGCTTTCAGACACACTGTCCCAATTTATTCACGAGTCCAAAGCAAACTCTGTTCTAATGGCATTGAATCAGCCTCACTGCCTTTGCAGACACCAGTTTTATCTCAGACCCTGGTACCTGAACGTCATTTGTGGGTTGTTTGTATTGAAATGAAGTGCTAACTGGTCCATCCCCTGTTACAGAGAGAGTGGCATGGAGTGATTCTCATCAGTTCCTTTAGGAGAAAGTCTGTTTCCCTCCTGCCCGTGTTTGCTGTCTCCATGCTAATTCACCCGTGTTTAACCATGCAATGCTGTCAACACTTAGCCAAGAAAATCTGGACTTTTTTTAAACCACATTAAGACAGGTGTAGTAAATGATTGATGCATCTAGATTGCATTCTTCTGAGCTAGAGATGTACAGACAGATCAATACCCCCATGAGTCAGTGTAAAATACGTACTTCTGTTTTCACTGCGGTGTACAAGGACTTGTTTTCTGGGAGTCTGAGTAATTCTGACATATTCTGTCTCCTCTACCTTGTGCAATATGCTGGCATTTACTACATTCTCTAGAGAAAACCCATGGCCTACTCCCCTACATTAAAGCCCTGCTAATTAATGACAGATCTTGTACCAGGACTGTGTTCTGGATCAATGGGAGAAAAAAAATGTGTCCCATCCTTTCCCTTTGTTTTTCCACTTCCCTACCACAGCTAATGGCTCTTGTATTGAAACCCTGTGCTGAAGGTCATGAGATGCAAGACTCTTCCACATCCCTGGTTGCTATTCACTAACAAACCTGATGATGTCAGGAATTTAATTAGGTTGTTTCTAGCACAGAGAGTTAAAACCATGACATCATTATAGTGTCTAATCTTTTCTTTGCATTTTATAAAATAGTAACCCCCCCAACTAAACACCATTCCTGTGTCACAGGAAGCTGAGCTTCTCAGGGTTTGCCAGGCATAACACACCAAAAGGTTTCAGAGCAATTAACACAAGCTATTCCACACACTTTCATTTTTTCCAACCACCCCACAGCAGCAGCTGCCATAGCACTGGTGTACTTCAGGATTGTACCAGTGTTTTTATTGTACATCCTTCCTGTAAAGATTCATAACTTGTCTGTAAAAATGAGCTTCAGGCTAAAATTGTGCATATGTGCTCAAGCCCTTCATTTGTAACACCAAGTTTTTATGAACTGGCATCCAGTTGGGATATATTGGGGTACCCCTTGTCCTCACCACTACAGAGCAGAGCAAAGTGGGTGCAGGGGCTGTGGAGATGTCCTCTGTGTCTCACTCGTACAACCTGGCCTTCATCCACCTCATCACCAGCACCCCTGTCCTGCTGATCTGGCTGCTGCCCCGGGAGTCCCCACCCACCTCCCCCACTGCCTGGGGCTGAACAGCTTTTGCTGGTAGCAAAACCCTTCCTTGGCCTCAAAGAGCATCAAGCCCAGAGGTCAGTGCATGGAAGGGCACTCACACCATCTCCTGTACATTCCTGCTCTGGGCAAGCCCTTTCCAAGGTCCAGCAGTTCCTTAGGGAGCCAACAATGGAGCCACCAAGGATGAGGTAGCCTATTTCAGGAACCCACTTCATCTGTGATTTGAGCGAGGTTGGCTTTCAGGGCGTGATGAGGGAGATCAACTGCAGTCACCCACATGCTGCTTTATTGTTTTTATTTTTTGTTGCTCAAGTCCTTACAACCCAGACCAAGCTGGTCTTCAGCAGGACAGTCACCCTGTCATGGTGCTGCTGCCTGCAACAGCTGAGTTAAAGAAATAAGGATGGGAGCGGACAAAGCACCTCCCACACCCGGCCATCCCTGCCAGCTCAGCCCACAAGCCTGGCCCCACACATTGCTCCAAGGTGGGATCATCAGAGGGCTCCATGCAGCAGGGATGCAGCCTGTGTTCAACCAGTGAACATAACTCTCCAGAGACAGAGACCCCAGGGTTACCAACAAGAAAGCACAGGTACTTCATATCTATTACATTCTCTGCACCTTGCCACAAGCTTTTCCCTTGCCTGCCTGGTCTGAAAGGCCTTTGATAACGGGTGTGAACCTTTGCATGAAACAAAAGAGCACTTTTTTGCAACGCTACAGGCTTGGGGAAGAGTGGCTGGAGAGCTGCCCAGCAGAAAGGGACCTGGGGGTGCTGGTTGACAGCCGGCTGGATATGAGCCAGCAGTGTGCCCAGGTGGCCCAGAAGGCCAAGGGCATCCTGGCCTGTATTAGAAACAGTGCGGCCAGCAGGACCAGGTGATTGTCCCTCTGCACTTGGCATTGGTGAGGCCACACCTCGAATACTGGGTCCAGTTTGGGCACCTCAATACAAGAAAGACATCGAGGTGCTGGAATGTGTCCAAAGAAGGGCAGGGAAGCTGGTGAAGGGCCTTGAGAACAAGGCTTATGAGAAGCAGCTGAGGGAACTGGGGCTGTTTAGTCTGAAGAAGAGGAGGCTGAGGGGAGACCTCATCACCCTCTACAACTGCCTGAAAGGACGTTGTAAAAGAGGTCAGCGCCGGTCTCTTCTCACAAGCAACTGGTGACAGAACAAGAGGGAATGGCCTCAAGCTGCCCCAGGGGAGGTTTAGACCAGACATTAGGAAGAACTTTTCCACTGAAAGGGTTGTCAGACATTGGAATGTGCTGCCCAGGGAGGTGGCTGAGTCACCATCCCTGGAGGTGTTTACAAGTCGTCTAGATGTGGCGCTTGGGGACATGGCTCAGTGCTGGACTTGGGAGGACAGGGTTAATAGCTGGACTCGATGATCTTGAAGGTCTTTTCCAACCCAAATGATTCTGTGCTTTTCCAACCCAAACGGCCCCATGAGTGTCACTCCCCAGGGATGCGACAGCGCCCGGGGCTCTCCCCCGTCCCGGCTCCACACGGGCCCCACTGGCCCCGCAGCCGAGTCCCGCACGGGCCTCCCCGCCCCGTCCCGCAGCCGCCCCCCCTGGGCCAGGCCCCGCCGTGGGCGGCCCGGCCCTCCCGCTCCGCGGTGCCATCCCAGCCCTTGTGGCGGCCGCAGCGATCTCGAAGCACTCCCGCCGCGCCCGCCCCACGGCCCCGTTGGTGAAGCGGGTCTGGGGGGGTGACGATGGACATGGCGGGCGCCGCCAAAACCCGTGCGGAGGGAAACGGGGGGGCGGCCGGAACGGGAGGGCGGCGGCGGGGGAGGGAGCGGGGGGCGGGATGGGTGGTAAATGGGGGTAATGCCCGCGGGGGGGTGCCGCCGGAACGGGAGGGCGGCGGCGGGGGAGGGAGCGGGGGGCGGGATGGGTGGTAAATGGGGGTAATGCCCGCGGGGGGGTGCCGGGGGGCAGGGATGTCGGGCGGCAAGAACCGTGCGGTGGGTACTGCCTGGGGGGCGGCGATGGGAGGGGTGTGTGAGGGGCTTGTCCAGAGGGGCAGGTCCAGGGGTGGGGGCGAGCAGAGAGGAGGGGGCAGCAGAGAGGAGGGGGCAGCAGAGAGGAGGGGGCAGCAGAGAGGAGGGGGCGAGCAGGGCTCGGGGCAGGCAGAGGGGCCCGTCGTGGGGCAGGCAGAGGGGCCAGGGCTGGGGTGGCAGCCCCAGCGGTGGTCAGGCCCGGGTGGTGGGTGCCGTGGGGTAACTGCAGGGGGGAGGTGGGGCGGGGTACCCGGGCTGCTGGAGCCCCCCGAGGGCTTTGCTGCTGGCAGTGTCGGCAGCGCTGCAGACACAGGGCCGGCTGCCTGCTGGAGGGGGATCCCCTCAGCGCTGTTGTGGTGCGGGTTCAGGGCTGCTGGTGGAAGGTGGAGGGGGAAAGAAGCTTTTGTCCTGTCAGTACCAAGCCCGGGGAAAAGAAAGCTCACAGAGTTCCCAGCCTCTTGGCAAGACTCGCTGTCTGTGCTCGTGTTTGATGGCTGCACAAACAAGGTCCCAGCGGACTGCAGACCAGCTCCTGTGGGTGCTGTCTGGTGTGCTTGTTCTCAATGAACAGGGTAGGAATCTGCTCTGGCTACACCTCTGCTTTATTCTCGATGTCGCTACCTCGGTGGGGATGTGGAACTTTTTCTCTCCTTGCCTGGTGTCCTTATGGCTGCACAGATTTGGCATCTCTTCTGCTGGCACTTTTGGGCTCAGAAATCGGGTCGTCGTTCAGTTCCTCCCCACCCAAACCAACAAGAAGGTCACTGACCCTGTAAGCACTTGTGTCTGAGCAGGCCCCACGCTCTGTGTGTGGGAAGGAGGAGCTGCTGGGTGAAGGTCCCCACTGGTGCAGGGAAATGTGCCGCTTCCCTGTGGGCCCTCCAGGGTCACTGCAAATGCCCAGTGTCGTTTGGGTCACCCGATGGTTCCACTGCTCAGTCTGGATGGTCTCATGTTGGTGGGGAACTGAAGGCCCTCATTGCTCTGGTGTCAGAGCAGGTCTCAGCTGAACACTTCCCAGCGTGTTCCTGAGAGGACGTGTCAGCCTGGGTTGCTCTGTCCCTTCAGGGACATCACCAAGTGCCCGGTGTTTTCAGGTGTGGGTTTCCCTGGATGCTCACGATGAGGCTGGGCTGCTTTGAGGAGGGGAGTGGGATTAGGCTGTTCAGGAAGTGCAAACCCCCTCCTGCAGGCGAGTGAAGTTCTGCTGCAGGAGCTGGGAGGTTCTCAGGTCCGGCTGGATCCTGATGTCTCTTTCTCCAAAACTTTAGAGTCCACTCCTTCCCTGCCTGGGAAGAGGTGCAATGATGTTTCTGCAGCAATTGATCCATGGCAGCCCTGCCAACTACATCTGAAAGGGGTTCCCCAGATGTCCTTGGCGGAGAGCTAAGGCCACGCTCTGCATTCCTCTGCTCTCTGCATCACCCAAGACACACCAGTTTTGGTTTTGCACCAAGGTGAGTGGAGCCCTTGGTACACTGGAGGGAAGGGGTTGCATCCAGAGGGACCCGGGCAGGCTGGAGGAGGGGTTCCATGAGAACCTCAGCAAGTTCAGCCAGGCCAAGTCCAAGGTCAGGGAAATCCCCAGCACCAGCATGGACTGCAGGGAGGATGGAGAGCACCCTGTGCAGAAGGACTTGGGGGATACTGGTGGGTGACCAATGGGACATCAGATGGCGTGGTCTCTGCCAAAGCCAACGGGGTGCTCCCCCCCACAGCACTGCCTCCCAGCACAAGCTGGGCATGGGCCAGAGGAGGCTTCCCAAATGGTCCGAGGGCTGGCACACCTCTGCTGTGGAGAGAGGCTGCTTTGTGGGGAGCTGCCAGCCCCATCCACCCTTCTGCCCCTGCTGTGCTTTGCACCTGGGCCAGGAAACCACCCCCGTGGGTCCCTTCCCTCCTTCACCAGTGCTGTCTCGGTCCCACCATGGTCCTTTCTTCATTTGACACAGAATCACCAAGGCTGGAAAAGACCTTTAAGATCATCAAGTCCAGCCTATGACCAACACCACCACACCATCTAGGCCATGGCACTAAGTGCCACATCCAGCCTTGCCTTGAACACATCCAGGGACGGCGCCTCCACCACTTCCCTGGGAAGTCTATTCCAATGTCTAATCACCCTCTCCGTGAGGAAGTGCTTCCTAATATCCAACCTAAACCTCCCTGGAACAGCTTCAGGCTATGCCCTCTTGTCCTGTCACTGGTTGCCTGGGAGAAGAGCCCAGCCCCAACCTGACTACAACCTCCCTTCAGGTAGTTGAAGAGAGTGATGAGGTTCCCCCCTGAGTCTCCTCTCCTCTAGGCTAAACAACCCCAGCTCCCTCAACCTCTCCCTATAAGACTTTCCCTCTAGTCCTTTCACCAGCCTTGTTGCTCTCCTCTGGACCTGCTCCAGCACCTCAACGTCCTTCTTGCAGTGACGGGCCCAGAACTGTACACAGTACTCAAGGTGAGGCCTCACCAGTGCTGAGCACAGGGGGAGAATCACATCCCTACTCCTGCTGGCCACACTATTCCTGATACAAGCCAGGATGCCATTGGCCTTCCGGGCCACCTGGGCACACTGCTGGCTCATGTTCAACCGGCTGTCCACCAGCACTCCCAGGTCCCTCTCTGCCAGGCTGCTCTCCAGCCACTCTTCCCCCAGCCTGTAGTGCTGCCTGGGGTTATTGTGGCCAAAGTGCAGGACCCTGCACTTGGTCTTGTTGAATTTCATGCCATTGGCCTCAGGTGCTGAAGCCCCCCCTGTGCCTGCAGATGCCAAGACAGGCTCCTTCTTGGGCCAAAAGCCATCATGGGCAACATTCACCCAGCTGGTATCAACCCTTCCCTCCACATCAGCCTGGTGGCCCCCTGCACCGAAAGCAGAGCTGTCTTCTGCTCAAGGCAGCAAGACAGGTGGTCAGAGGAACCTTAGTGATGTCAGCGTGATGTCCAGGGACGAAGCAGAAACCACAGTGAAAGCCTGGGCTGATGCTGCTGTGCCCCTGCAGTGGTGGATGAGGTGTGACTCTCCTGGGTCTCCAGCCAGGACTCCAGGTCCCAGGCAGAAGCCTTGGCTGTAGCTGGACTTGGGGACACGGCCCCAGCTCTTGGCAGCCTTGTTTTCCGAGCGCCTCGGTAGAGACAGCACCGCGGCCTGCAGGGTTGGGTGTGGGTGACCCATGGGCAGGGCTGGGATCCATCCCCGAGCCACAGGCCCAATTGGGGCAGTGTCCTCTGCTGTCCTGGGTCATGCAGGGTTAGACCTTCCCTCCAGGCACCTCCCTGAGCTCCTGCCTGCCGTTTGCTCTGAGCTCAGGGGTAGGAGCACGAGTTGCACCAGGTGTGTGCAGGGAGCGGGCGAGGGAAGAGGCGCCAAGGGTCCCCAGGCAGGCCAGGCAGCCCCAGGCTGGGGCTTCAGCTCAGACTCGGCTCTCCCTTCCCAAGGCAGGTCTGCCCTTCTGCTCCCACGCGTGGACACGGGGACACCCACCCTGAGGTCCAGCACCCAGACAGGCCTCAGCCCCTGCCCCACCTTTCCCCAGAGCTGCCTCGGACAGACTCCAGCCCACTGGGGTCCCAGAGCTGTCTGGGGGCGCAGGTCCCAGGAAGGTGTTGGCCCCACAGGACCAAGGGGGAGAAAGGCAGCCTGGCCCCCGCTGTCCTCTGGCCGGGAAAGCTGTCCCCACCCCGGCCCATCCCCACCTCTGCGGGGAGAGCAGCCGGGCGAGGCGCAGGGGGATGGGGCTGCCTCCAATCCAGCTCAGCACCCCTCAGGGTTTGACCCCCATGCGTTCTGGGTGACAAGAGTGACCTAGGACCCGCCCCACCCCACACATCCAGCTTCGCCACAGGCTTGGGAGGAGGGGAAAAGATCTGCTCTATTGAACCTTCTGGAAACAGGGCAAACGGGGGGGGGGGGGGGCATCCAAGGCACGACAGGGGGGTGGGGGCATCCAAGGCACGACGGGGGGGGCTGGGGCACACAAAGATCTCATGGAGTGACCGCTACTTCTCTTCGCTGCTTCTCATTCTTTCCATCAGCTTCAGCCCCTGCTTCTTGATGGCTTCCCGGCTGAGGACAACAGGGCGGGTGTCTGGGTCCTCCTCACAATCGCTGGGGTCTGGAGGAGAGAGTGCAGAGGGCCAGGCTGAGGAGAGGCTGTGGGACCACCTCCACTGTGCCCGTGTCCCCGGGGAGAGCTGGTGCCTTTTGGAGGGCTGGTGGCATCACGGTGAGCCCTCGGGCCAAGCCCCCCGGCACAGGTGCTGCTGCCTGGCTCTGCCCCCCCAGCAGCCCAGGGGGACCAGCAGGGCCTGGCAATGCTGCTGCCAGGGCCCATCTCCAGCACTGCTGGGGCTTCCCAGAAAGGTCTGGAGCCGTGGGCTGGTGGGCACAGCTCCTGCTGCATCTAAAACAGGTGGTGAGCTGCCAAAAACTCAGTGGCTCCTCCAAGAGCATCCAAGAGGCCCCAGGCAGCCCCAAGCACTGCTCGTGCTTCACAGCCAGCTGACTTTGAAGACGAGGGTCTCCCTCCTTGCCCCACAGCCTCTCTCCTTGTTCCTGCTGGGCTTCGATGCTCACCACCCCACCGGCTGCCCTCGTTCTCCCACAACCCCACCTAAAGCCACCACCCATGCTCAGAGATTGGAGACAGCCAAGGGCAGCCTTGAGCTCTGGAGACAACTCCTGTGTTGGGGGGTGCTGGGACAGTGGCAGACAGGCAAGGACACCCACAGCTCCCAGCAGGCAGGGGCTGGGACAGTCACTGAGGGCCGTGTCCCCGCTGGGCTCTCCTACCTTGGACCATACTGTCTGTGTCCTCCAGGGAAACCTTCCAGTTCGCTGGATCATTTGCAGCTGCTTTTTCCAGCCAGTTCCGGACCCTCCGGAAAGTCTGTGAAAGACACCCCGGCTTAATTGCTGAAGGGCAGGTGGGTGCTACAACCCCAGGGCTGCCCCACCTCAATGTCCCCCTTGGGGGGACACCCCGCAGTGCCCAGTGCCACCTGGGGCTGAGCTGCTCCATGGCTCTTCCCTGGGGCCACTTCCATCCTCCCAGCTGGGAGGGTGGCTTGGGATGGGCCATCCAGGAGAGACCCGTGTGGGTCCCCAAAGGCCACAGCAGGGATGGAGCCCCCACGCACCTTGCTGTGCTTGTCCAGGCTGTGGGGGTGCAAGGCGGCCACCTGCTGCCCCAGGTACTTCAGCTTCTGCCCAGTGAGCTGGAGCTTCTCCTCCACCCCCATGGCCTTGGCAGAGTTGTCCTGCAGTCAGAGAGAGAACAACCGCCTTGGTGGGGAGAACGAGCCCCCTGGGGTGACAGTGGCTGCCCCCAGTGCCCCCCCGAGCTCCGGCCGGGGCCATGCTCAGCCCAGCGCCGCATGGGTACCTGGCCGGGCACGGTGATGCCGTGCAGACGGGCCAAGAGGCTGTCAGCGCCAATCTCCAGCTGGAGCCGGACCTGCTGGTCGTGCAGCAGCTGGGCTCGCATCTGCTCCACCCGAGCCTCTTCCCGCTGCCGGTTCCTCCGCAGCTCCTCCTCCAGGCCCCTGCAGCCAAACGCATGCACATCCATCCATCCCTCCGCCCAGGGGGGCAGGGACACCCCAAACCTGCTGCACGAGCTGCTCAGGTGGCCCCCGCCCCAAGTGCCCAGCGGAGATGCCGCCTGCAAGCCAAGCCCTGGCTTCTGGTCCCCCTCCCCAGGCCGGGCAAGGAGCAAGGGTCCTCCCTCCTGCTGCCACAACGGGAGCTTTGGGTGCTCTGCCAGGAGCAGAGCTGGGGAACACCCTGCTCGGAAAACGTCCGGTGCAGGAGGGCTGGGCAGTTGCAGTGGGACAGAGGAAGGAAGGAGCATCCTCTCGGGACACCATGATGCAAATGTTCCCCCCCAAGGGTGGTGGCCCGGTTGACACAGCTGTCCCCAGCCCAGCAGTACCTGGTTGTGTCGGGGGGCTGGCTAAACATCAGCTCTGCCTTCCTCAGCTCCAGCTCCCTCACAGTCTCCTCCAGCTTCTGCTGCTTTCTCTTCAATTCTCTGATGGAATGCCCCAAGTCCTCCGAGGACTTCTGCCGTGCCATGAGCTCGCAGGGGATGTCCTGGCCAGGGGAGAGCATGAGGATTCAGCCCCCGGCACTCCTGCCAGGGACAGGATCGGGGCTGTGGCCTCGAGGCACGGAGAACAGCAGCTCCAGCCCTGCCTGCACCGGAGGGGCTCTGGGGGGCTCCAGGGGCAGAGGAGAGCAGATAACCCCGCAGTGAAACAAGGCGAGCAGAGAGGTCTCAGCCCCCCAGGGCTGGAGCAGCCCCAGCTTTGCCCAGAGATGGGTTGTTACGTTACCCAGAGGCTGGAGCACTGCAGCGCAGCCTTGGCCCTCTCCATCTTCTCAGTGCACCTGGCCTGGTGCTCCCTCTGGGTCTTGATGGCCTCCAGTTTGGCTGCTGGGGGGGGGGAGGGAAGCGGCAGGGAAGGATGCCTGCGGCTGTGCCCGCATCCCACCCCCTGCACCCCGACAGGCACTCACCCTCCAGCGGGTCCTGCTCCAGCAGGGTCAGGAAGCCCATGGCGAGCTGCAAGGACATTCATCGTCACCCCCAAGCTGTGGCACCCTGGGGGAGCTGGCCCTGCAGCCCCCCCACCCACGGGGGGCTGGGCACCGATGCCCACCCTCTGCCCGCAGCCCTGCCTGCACCGGGTACCCCCAGCTCACCCTTCTCTGCTGCTTTTCCCTTGCTTCCTTCAGCCACTCTCTGGTGGCTGGCACCTTCAGGGCGGCCAGGGAGCGGTTCCGGAGCTCGATCTCCGCAAGGAACCTGGTCTCCAGCTCAGCCAAGTCCCCCTGGAGAGTATCAGAGAAGGGAGAAGTGGCAGCCAAAGCCAGAACAGACATTGGTGAGCCAGCTGAAGCTTCTGGGATGGCCAGCGTCAAAAATGACCCTCCCCGTGGAACCAGGCTGGGAAGGAAACTGGGCAGGTGGGGCTGGAGGATGGAGCATGCTGCCTCCCCCACGGCTGGTGCTCCGGGCAGGCTGGCCCAAGAGCCAGAGCTGGGAGGAGCTCTGGAGGCATCTGGGGGCTGTGGGCAAGCCCAGCTCTGTCTCTTTTGCTCTTTGGTGCAGGAAGACTCAGCAGCTGGGGCACGTGTGGCCACCTGTGGGCTCTGGAGGCTGGGGAAGGGCCCCACGGGGCCCCAGACCATCTCACCTTGGTGACATCTGTGGCTCTGCGGGCTTCCAAGGCCGTGAGCTCCAGGTCTTGCAGCTCCCTGCGGTACAGCTTGTCCGCCTCACACAAGAGGTCCAGGTGCAGGGGCAGGTGGGCCAGCTCCTGGGACACAGGAGCCACAGTGCATGACCCCACCGAGCCCCGGGGGTCCCCTGCACGCTGGGACAGGGGACGGAGGGGAGCAGGGGGACCTTGTCGATGCGGGATGGCGTCCCACCAGTGCAGCCCCTTGGGCACCTCATTGCCTCTGCAGGGGGAGCAGGTGGGACGATGGCAGGGCAAGGAGCTCACCTTCTTCAGGACGTCCCGAACCGCCAGGTAACGGGCGGTCGTCTCCTATGCCTCATGGACTTTGCTGAGGACCTTCTCCACCTGGCTTTTCAGCTGGCGAATGCTCTGGGGCAGAGTTGGGGTAGGGACACACGGGGTGACCAGGCACGCTGAGCCCAGCACCAGCCAGGGAACATGGGGACGGGTTTGGATGAAAGCCCCCCGTGGGTGCTGCAGCCCAGGAAGGGGTGCTGGGTACCTGCATCTGCTCCTGGTGCCGCTTGTCCTCCCTGGCAGCATCCTGCAGCTGCTGCAGCCGCCTCTGCAGCTCGTCCCGGGCTCGGCTCCGCTCCCTCACCTGGTGCAGCAGCGCGTCGCTTTTCCTCACCTGGGCAAGGGCTGCAGCCTGGAGCTTCTCCTGGGCCTCCTGGATGGGCACATGAGAGGTCAGCAGGCTGGAGGCAGGGCTCGCTGGGCACCCGTGGGAGAAGGGGGTCCTGTCTGGGAAACTGCCTCCAAGGTGGAGCCGGGGACGCTGGGACATTGCTCTGGGATGGTGGGACCAGGTCTGGGAGAGTTTTGCTGTGGGGGCTGGTGGGGGTGAGGCAGAGGTGGCATCTGCTGGTGGCAGTGGTGGGTGGGACTTCGGGTGTCAGGAACAGCGATGGGTTCCCCAGAGGTGGATGCTGGTGGGGGGTGATGGCCCCGCTCTGGCCCGGCAACTGGCCCCGGGCAAAGGCAGCTCTACGGGGCTCCATCTCCACGGGCTCAGAACCAGGCCAGAACCTCGGGACAGGCAGAGAAGGGCAGAAACAGCCTCTCTCTGCCAGGGATGCAGCTGGACCCTGCAGGAACCCGGGCAGCCCCAAAACACGCAGGCTGAGACGGCCAGGAGCTCTGCTGGGGCCAAGGATCTGCTCAGGGAGCTGAAGGGGAACCCACACGGATGCTCCTGCGCTGGAAAGGGACCCATGGGACCCCCCCATGTCTTGCCCCACCTGCTGTGTCCTTGTGCCGGCACCAAGTCTCTATGCCATGCACCCTGTTCTTCCCAGTGTCCCCGGAACCCCAGCCCCGTGCCAGCAGCCTGTGACCGCTGGACCTTGCCCTTACCTCCACCGTCTTCCTGGCCAAAGCCACCTCCAGGTGCTTCTGCGCTCCACAGGCCTGGGAGCTGCTGAGCTTCTTGCTCTGTGGGCAGGAGAGGGGCAGAGAGAACATCACCACCAGCCTGGGGACGGTCATATCCTCCTGCTGTCCTGGAGAGGACCGGCGGAGGAGCTGGTTCTGGGGGACCAGTGCCAGGCACAGCTACAGCAGGTGGGACCTGCCGGTACCTTCTGGACAGTGCCCAGGGCACGGACATCCTCCCTCAGCGCCTCACGCAGGCAGGGGAGCCGCTCACTCCTCTGGCGCAGCTTTTCTTCACACAACTGCACCAGCAGCTTCCTCCCTTCCTCTGCAGGACATGAAGGTGCTGTTGGGACCGTGCAGGACAGTGGGGGCACCGAGAGCCCCCCGCCCACCCCGGGCCGTCCCCGCAGAGCTGGAGGTGCAGCACCTTGCAGGCCGATGACGGCGCACAGCTCCTGTTGACGCTGCCTCATGGTGGCCTTCCAGCCTGGCGCGGTGCCGCTGCTGCTGCCTCGGCCCTCCGGCCCCGCTGGGCGCGCCGCAGCTACGGCAGCTCCACTGCCTTGGGAAGTCACCGCTGCCTCGTGCTTGGCCATGGCCGCTCGATTGGCCGTCGCTGCCCGCAGCCCTGGCTTTCCTCTCTGCTCCTGCAGGCGACAACAGGTTCCTCAAGAAGCAATTCCTGAGCCCTTGAACTAGACCAGGTTGCTCAGAGCCCCATCAAGCCTGACCTGGAATGTCTGCAGGGATGGGGTCTCCACCACCTCCCTGGGCAACCTGTGCCAGTGCTTCACCCCCCCTCACAGTACAGAACTTCTTCCTCACGTCTACTCTAAATCTGCCCTGCTCTAGTTTAAGGCCATTGACCTTGTCCTATTGCTACATGCCCTTGTCA
This sequence comes from Hemiprocne comata, assembly GCA_020745705.1. Taxonomy (NCBI): domain Eukaryota; kingdom Metazoa; phylum Chordata; class Aves; order Apodiformes; family Apodidae; genus Hemiprocne; species Hemiprocne comata. Next base: position 64,149 of record CM036593.1, read on the forward strand.
ACAGCCTCTCCCCAGCTTTCCTGGAGCCTCTTCAGGTACTGGAAGGTGCTCGAAGGTCTCCCTGGAGCCTTCTCAGGCCATTTTTGTGGCCTCCTCTGGACCTGCTCTGACAGCTCCATATCCTTCCTGTGTTGAGTGCTCCAGAGCTGGACCCAGCACTCCAGGTGAGGTCTCCCCAGAGCAGAGCAGAGGGGCAGAATCACCTCTCTCTGGGCCCTCTGGGCTGCCAGTGCCCATTGTTGGCTCCTGCCCACCAGTTCCCCCCCCAGTCCCTCTCTGCAGGGCTGCTCTATCACCTCAGCCCCCAGCCTGTACTGATAACGAGGATTGCTCCTACCCAGGTGCAGCCCCCTGCACTTGGCCTTGTTGAACCTCAGGAGGTTCACCTGGGCCCACTGCTCCAGCTTGTCCACATCCCTCTGGATCTTCTGCATGGCCCAGCCACAATGGGCACTGCACCACTTCCCCTCCCCTCGCTTTGCCTCCCCCCACCAGCTTTTTGCTCTGTTTTCTCCTCCCCATCCCACCGGGGGCAGGTGCTCAGTCCCGGCTGGGCCTGCCCCAGGACACTCACCTCTCCCCGGGGAGCGGGGGCAGGCAGGACGTGGCAGGCGCTGCCGGCTGCACACTGAGGAGCTGAGCCCCGAGGAGCGGCAGGGCTCGGGCAGCTGCCGATGGGCTGAGCCACCACCAGCAGCACCACAGCACCAGCACAGCACCACCAAAACACCAGCACAGCACCACCACAGCAACAGCACAGCACCACAGCACCAGCACAGCACTACAGCACCAGCACAGCACTACAGCACCACCAGCAGCACCACGGCACCACCAGCAGCACCACGGCACCAGAGCACTACAGCACCAGCACCACTAAAGCACCAGCACCACCAAAGCACAAGCACCAGCACCACAGCACAAACAGCACCACAGCACCAGCAGCACTACAGCACCAGCACAGCACTACAGCACCAGCACCACCAAAGCACCAGCACCACAGCACAAACAGCACCACAGCACCAGCACCAGCAGCACTACAGCACCAGCACTGGCAGCAGCACCAGCAGCAGGTGCCGGGTGTGCAGGGCCTGCCCCACAGCTCAGTGACATCACGGTGCGCTGGTTGCCGGGTGGGGCCGGGGGGGCGCACGGGGGCCAGGGGCACAGGGGGGCCCAAGGCCACCTCTCCAAGGCTCCCACCCCCTGCGCACCCACTGTCCTTCTCCCCCGGCCCCTCCGCAGGACTCGCCCGCCTGGCAGCCGGACGGGCTCGGCAGAGCCGGCTCTCACCAGCGAGGCTCCCTGGAAGCACGGGAGACGGTGGCTGGACACCCCCGGGGGCCTTGTTGTGCTTCCCGGGCTCCTGCTGTGCATTTGGGGGCACCCCAAACCCCTTGGTGTGCCCTTCCCTGGCTGTCCCTTGGAGGGCACCCCCAGCCCCTGCTGCCCATTGGGTGATGCTGGTACCTCCTGGGGTGCTCTCTGGGGTGCTAGGGGAGCTGGGACACCAGGCACAAATGAGACTGCATCATTGCAGCTTTGGCCACTGTTAAAAGCCCTCACTCAAACTGCTGTCAAGCACGACGTTGTTTGGTCGCCCTCCTGCACCCCTGGCACCTCAGCTCTCACCACAGGAGCAGCACTGTACACCCACCACCACTCACCTGACCATCTGTGCTACTTTGGGTCACAGCAGCACTTTGTGATGCTAATTAAAAGCAGATTTACATCTCTCCAACTGTTTACCTGTATTTTTTGACACAGCAGTAACTCACTCTTCTGCACAAACAAAAGTCTTGTCCACCTGCATCACCTTGTTTTAATCTTTTCCTCAGCTCTCTGGTCACTCAGCCCTAAAAGCAGCTCTGGAAATATTATCAGGAGGTGTCACAGCACACCTTGTAAAGAGCATTTTCATGGCTTGAACAGACAACAGCCTGATGTATTTCCTACTTCCTTTACATGCTATGACAAGGTCACTGATAACATTCCAACTAGAATAATGTAAAAAAGCAGCAACATGAGGAAAATCTGTGTCATTTTGTCCAGGGTTCGTTACAAAATACTTAACTTTCCAGGGACCCTGGACTCATCAGGCACCTCCCTTGCTGCCAAGTCCAGTTTGGGACTTTTCTGGTCAGGAAGTGATTACCAGCTGAGCAGCACAGGTTCCATATTTGCAGACAAATACATACAGACATGTTGACATCAGCTGACACCAGCTCAGTCCCTGCAGAAGTGGCATCTGAAATCAGAAGGGATTCACCCCTGGGGAAGGGGTGTCTCCTGCTCTCCTGCCAGTGCTCGTGATGGAGAAGCCACCTCTCAGGTATGCAGGCTGGTAGAGTCTTGAAGTGAGTAGTCACTCAGCATTTTGCCCAGTGTGAGCCCTGCCTTGCTCGATGCACAGGACAGACCTTCTGTGAGACATGGACACACCACCAGTGGTGCCTGCAGGCTCCATTGCACAGGCTGGAAGGTCTGAATGAAGGTGGCCATGGACAGTCCCAGAACACTGATTCTACCTCTGCAGCCAAAAAATAATGAGGTGGTGCCTTTGCAAATGGTTTCTAAAAATCTGCTCATATTCCTCAGCACAGCTGAGCTGGCAAGCACCAGCAGTTGGAGAGCCTCAGGATATGCTCTCCAGGATCACACAAGACTTGCAACAATCACATCTCACCCAGCAATGTTGACCTCAGCAGCTCTGCTGTCTGTAACAGTGAAGAAGGAGCAGCAGCTCATCTCTCAGCTGACTGTCCAGCTTTGCTGCTGCACTGCGTTTCTTCTCCTTGACTCGTGTGCATCAAAGCATCACGTGCACAGAGATGTCCACACACACCTGCAGAGCCTGGTCAATGCAGCTGGCCCAGACCTCACACCCAAAGGACAGACAGGCCGGAGGAAAAGGGATAAAAGAACAAGCAGCTGCTCCTTGTGAACTCCTCTCCCTTCCAGGGTCCTTCAGCAACATATGGCTTCAAGCAGAGGGGATGCTGATTGTCACTGCCCTTCTCCTCCAGTCACCCAACATCTCTGAGTGGCTGCAGAAGCACAGAGAGTCCCCAGAGATCGCTGCCCTCAGCCAAGTCCCCACAACAGCAGCTGGCACTCGGCACTGGGGTCACAAAGGGCAGGAGAGCAGGGAACTGAGTTCTACAGCACAAAAGCAGACTTTTCTGACTCCAATATTTTACTTTTCACTCACTTTGCCTGGTACAACAGTTAACATAATTATACCTGGATAGTCCAAGTAGTAAAACACAGTCTTGCTTAGCAAACAGCTGGGATAAGGTGGTAGGAAAGTCCTGCTGAGAAAGTGATCCAGGCTTCCCTGACAGTCCATCGCTGCCAGAGGGACAAACTTCCATGCCACTGCACATTGAAAACTGCTCTGTAGCAAGATCTGCAGAGCAGCCTGCAGGCAAGGAGGGAAGGAAGAGGAGAGAGATGGAGCAACCACCCTGCAACCAGGCTTTCTCTTACCATCTCCACACTCAGAGAGCCCCTCATGCACGGTGGAGGCAGCAGTCCTGAGGAGCAGAGCTGGGGGGACTCAGCTGCCCTCAGACAAGGACAAGCAGTGGCTGCTGTGGAGGGCAGCAGAGGCAGAACATGGTCCTGTTACAGAGCCAGGCCATTTGGTTTACAGATGTGGAAAGCCTGACCCACAAAATGATGCTAAATCTTATTCCTTAGATGCTTCAGGAACCATTTCACACATGAAGAAGTGGAAGCCAATAAAATCCTTGTCCCCTCTGTAGCCCCATTCACCAGATCTCCCAGGAGGCCACAGCAGCCCTTGGTTGCCCCTCCCCAGGCTGGGCTGAGCCAGGAGCTCAGAGGAGGTAGGAACAAGCTGCTCCAGGTGGGATTTACACAGCTGCCCACATCACAAACACCTCCCTGTTCCTGAACCAGCCAGGCACAGCTCCTAACCTCTCTCATGGTGCACCATTTTCTTTTTCAAACTGGGAATAATCCTGCCTCTTCCCTCCTCCTCTCTCCTGCAGAGGCTCAGGTCTTTGTGACCAAGCTATGATGCATCTCAGGGAAACACCCAGACCCAAACCTCACCGGGGTTTGCCAGGGCTCTGGCATTCAGCTGCGATACCAGGGTCCTCAGCAGGAAAACCTGCTGACTGGGGGTGACCAGAGATGGGGACGTGCAGGGACAGAGCCACATGTACTTCTCCCAGGGTCCCACCATGAGCTCCAGTGCAAAATAAAAACCAAAGAGCTTGGTGCTCCAAGTTGGACTTTCAGAGAAATTAGAGCATTTAAGGAAACATGCTGCTTCAGATTCTCTCCTGCTAAAGTTGCAGGGACAGGAAGGGAGGAAAAGTGAATTTTCAGTGGCTTCTGCATGGAGCCACATCCCGCAGGCTCCTGCATGGGAACCTGCAGCACAGCAACCACTCCTGCAGCCTCTGCCCCTGCCACAGTTGGTACCAGAGAGGCCCGGGTGTGCAAAGCATCAGGGATTTGCTTTTCAGAGAATCACAGGCTGGTTTGGATTGGAAGGGTCCTTCAAGACCATCTAGTTCCAACTCTCCTGCCACAGGCAGGGACACCTCCCTGGGTGACCAAGGCACCAAGGTGCACCAGGCCCCATCCAACCTGCCCTTCAACACTTCCAGAGACGGGGCAGCCACAGCTTCCCTGGGCAACCCGTTCCAGTGTCCAGCCTAAATCTCCCCTCTTCCCGTTTGAAGCCATCTCCCCTTATCCCATCGCTCCATGCCCTTGCCAAAAGTCCCTCCCCGGCTCTTCCGTGCGCTGTGCTCCCCCTGCGGGCGCACGGACGGTGCCGAGCTCTGCCGGCCCCGCGCCCCCCAGCCCCAGCCCGGCTCTCCTGCTGCCGGGACTGCTCCTCAGCGCAGCCCAAGGGCGGCCGTCGGGGCTTCGCTCCCTTCCCTGCCGCCAGCCCTGCTCTCCAGGAACACCCTGTACCCCTGTACTCGGCACTGGTGAGGCCACACCTTGAATGTTGTGTTCGGTTCTGGGCCCCTCACTTTAAGAAGGACATAGAAGTGCTGGAGCATGTCCAAAAAAGGGCAACAAGGCTTGTGAAGGGCCTAGAGCACAAGACCTGTGAGGAGCAGCTGAGGGAGCTGGGCTTGTTTAGTCTGGAGAAGAGGAGGCTGAGGGGAGACCTCATCACTCTTCACAACTACCTGAAAATAGGCTGGAGCGATGAGGGGGACAGTCTCTTCTCCCTGGGGACGTGTGACAGGATCAGAGGGAATGGATGCAGGCTGTGCCAGGGGAGGTTTAGGCTGGATATTAGGAAGCATTTCTTCACTGAAAGGGTTGTCAAGCATTGGAATAGTTTGCCCAGGGCATTGGTGGAGTCACCATCTCTGGAGGCATTTAAACAGCATGTGGACCTGGTGCTTAGGGTTTAGTGGTGACCTTGCAGTGTTAGGTTGAAGGTTGGACTAGATGATCTTGGAGGTGTCTTCCAACCAAAGACATTCTGTGATTCTGTGATCCAGCCCATCCTTCCTGCCAGGGAGATGCCAGCAGATCCCACCAGGACAACCCCACGGAGACTGCTCAGCAACAGGATGGGGGTGGCAGGTCCTGGGGCCTTATCCAAGTTTCTTTGCACCCAGGCACTCACAACTACACAGGAAAAGTCACTCTGTCCTGTCACCAAACATTCCCACCCCATCAAACATCCCAACTGGGGTTTCTGTCCATCACACTGCCTTTTTAATCCCTCACCATTTAGGACATTCTAAACCCCTTCTATTTCATTGCCCACTCCATCAGCCAACCGGCAGCCCAGGCTCTTCCCCAAGTTTATAAATAGGAAAAGCCTGACATGTTTTCAAGAAAAGAAACCTCAAAACATCCATACCAAAAAAGTTTCATGGCAATCACACTGATGTCAGTTATTAATTGAAATAAGTATATTTTTTTTGGGAAAAAATCACATTTGGGGAAAAAAAATCACATCAAAGAGAACATAAGGGACACGCAGAATAAAAACAGGGCCCAGATAAAAGTGAAACAACAAGAATGAGACAAAACCAGATTCCAATCAGAGAAAAACACGTCCCAGGGAGTTGCCAGCCCAGCCTTGAGACAGACATCGAGACACCTGCAGGAGAGAGGACAGGGATGGAGAGGAGCACTGCGGGGGGCGGGGGGGGTTTGGAACCCTGAGTAATTGGATTTGCCCTAGTAACATATTAATGACCATTAGCATACTGAAATACCCCCCCACAGCCTAGAGGGACCCCTGCTAACAAAGAGCCCCCACCCTTTGAGCAGGGGTGGTGACAGGTTTGAGCGTTGCCACTGTCAGTGGAAGGGGGGGTTAGCTGACCAATCCTGTGTGTGAGTGATAGAATCATCTCAGAGATCAAGTTCTTTCTCATGTGTTGGGTATAAAAGCTGCCCCGGTGCTTCAGAGAGCGGAGCTGGGTCTGTGGAACAGCCCCTGCTCCCTGCTCTGCACACACCTGGAGATGACAGCAAATCTCTAACCCTGTGTGTGGGCCGGCTCCTTGCACACCGGGTGACAGACCCTGCTCTGGGGACAACCCCCCTGTCCTGAAACTGCTTCAAAAAACAACAGAAAAAAATGCCATGGGGTCGAGGGCACAGGGGTGTGCAAGGGCACAGGGGGGTGTGCGAGGGGCAAAGGGGCGTGCGAGGGGTGTGTGGGCAAAGGGCAGGGGGTGGATGAGAGTCTGGGTGTGCCAAGGGGTGTGTGGAGTCACAGAGTGAGCAAAGGGGTGTGCAAGGGCTAAGAGGTGTGCAACATCAGCCTGTGCAAAGGGGAGTGTGACGGCCCCGTGTGCACAAAGGAAGGGGTGTGCAAAGGGTTTGCACATCTAAAGGAGTGTGTGATGACAAAGGGGCGTGTGGAGTCACAGAGTGAGCAAAGGGGTGTGCAAGGGCTAAGAGGTGTGCAACATCAGCCTGTGCAAAGGGGAGTGTGACGGCCCCGTGTGCACAAAGGAAGGGGTGTGCAAAGGGTTTGCACATCTAAAGGAGTGTGTGATGACAAAGGGGCGTGTAAAGGGGTGTGTGAGGTCCTGGGTGTCAAGGGGGTCCTGTCCCCCTGGGGGGGCTTGGGGGAGGTGACCTTTTAGACAGTCTGTTGCAGGGCCAGGAGCCATGCCAAGGACTCAAGAGGGACAGAAACAGCCCCTGTCACTCGACCAGCCCCAGGGCATGAGTCACAACACGGGCTCCTAAATGGTCACAAAAGGCTTCATTCCACATTGGCTTAAAACACAGGGCTGGCTCATCTGCAGTAGGGAGCCATGGCTGCGGCTTCCAGCTCCTCTGGCAGGGTCCTCTGGCAGGGGCCTCTTGCGAGAAGAGGTGAGGGGACCGTGGCCTTTATGTGACACCCTTGAAATCTCTCCCACGGACACCCCACCACCCCACAGCCCCAGCATCGCCAGCCTGGAACCCCAGAGCCCTGGCAGCCAATCCCACCAGCTCTGGAACAGGAACAGAGCCCCAGAGAACTGTCAGCCCAGCACTGCATGTTCCTTAAGCCCCGCAGCCCCCACACACTCTGACCAACAAGCAAACAAACCAAAAAACAGCAGGGCCATTTTTTCCTCCCACCTGGGCGTCTTTCCCCAGTCCTGGCCACTCTCCCTCAGTCTCTCCGGATTCCCCTCCTTCCCCTGCCCTGTCCTGATCTCTGTCCCTGCCTCTCCCATTCTCTCTCCCGTCTTTCCCCTCTCTCTCCATTTCCCCTCTGTCTCCCTGTCCCGCTCCCTTTCCCGGCCTGTGTCTGTCTGTCCCTCTGTCCTCCTCCCTGCCCTTCTCCTCTCTCTGTTCCTCATTCCTGCTCTTCTCCCTCTTTGCCTCCCCACACCCGCTGTCCCCTTCCCCTCCATCCCTCTACCAGCTCCTCACCAGAGTTTTTCCTTCCTCCGCTCCCTGCCCAGCTCCCCCTGTTCTCCTGCCCCTCTCCTGCCACCCCCACCCTGTCCCTGTCCCTCCTCTCTCTTCTCCTCCTCCTCCAGCTCCACGGCGCTCCAGGGCCGGGGCAGCCCCGGGGAGCGGCCATGGGGCCGGGGGGCGGGGGCCGGTGTCCGGCAGGGTCAGACCAGGGGAGGAGCGCCCGGGGCATGATGGGAGTTGTGGTCCTGGGGCAGGGGCTGCTGGGCGCCCATGTTGGTTCCCGGGCCGTGCTGGGGTCACCATCTCCCCACACTGCCCTCCCCGCAGCCCTGGCAGTTTCGGGAGGCTCTGTCTCTGCTCCAGCCGCGGCCCGGCTGAGGTGAGGGCTGGGGCTGCCCAAGGGGGCTGGTGGGGAGCTCCAGTCCCCCCAGTGCCACGGGGTCCTGGGCAGCTGGAGCCAGGCCTGGCCAAGGGCAGCCCCAGCAGTGACCTGAGAGCTGAGGAGGGGAAGGAGACAGAGACAGACCCTGCAGGCAGCGGCCCCGGGCACCCTGATCCCAGAGCCCCCCTGAGCTGCCCCAGCCCTGCTCATGGAGCTGCGGTTCCTCAGCCCCGGCCTGCGCGGGGAGCTGCACAAGCAGGTCAAGGCTGCGCTGTCCCAGGGCTGCAACCCTCTGTCCTGCCCCCCCTCCGGGCGCCAAACCCGGGTTACAGAGCTGAAGGCAGCGAGGTGGGGGCAGCTGCCTGCTCACAAGGAGAGATGCTCCAGCACCCCCCTGCCCATCATCTACAACATCCTGCTGGGGAAGGACCCAATGGGGTGCATGCTGAAGATCCAACCAGAGCTGGAGAACTCCATCGTGGAGCCGCTCTGCAAGCACAGCCCCGACCCCCTGGACCGGTGGAGGAGCCACGAGTGGCGCTTCCCGGCCGTGGCGCAGCTCAGCCGGCTGTACCTGCCTGTCCCGGCCACCGCCGTGCTGCCCAAGCGCCTTTGCTGCTGGCCAGAGTGGCCTGGAGCTGCGGCAAGCTGTGCTGGCAGCAGAGGACCTGGAACAAATCCTCCTGCATCCAAGCTTGGACTTGTAGAATTGATGAGGAAGAGTAACGAGACTCCAAGCAGGAACCTGCACTAATGAGCACACGGGGCCCTTCTGTGGGGTGGCAGGTGTTTAGCTGATGTGCAATTAATTTTGGATGCTGGGCCAACAGCCTCACCGCAGTTGTCCATCCAAGGCAGTGGGTGCTTTTCCCAAGTCCTGCCCAGGTGGTTTTGCATGGAGTGAACACAGGAGGTGGGAACACGCCACCTCATCCCTGTGGAGTCTGCGCTCCTGGTGGGATTTCCTGGGCTCACAACATGCTCATCCTTGCCCACAAATCGCCTGGGATGGTGTGATCTGGGGTGTCCTACAGCAAAGGGGCGGCCAAAGCCGAGCGACAGGGAGGGCATCTCATCCTCCCTGCCAAAGAGCATGGAAACACCCGCAAGATCCATCAGCTCCAACCTGGAATCGCCTCTGGATCTTCCCCTGGCTGTGAGTTAGGAGCATAGCAGCTCTTTAAACAGCAGAGCTCTTCACTTTCTGGAGGCACCAGAATTTTAAGGGCCAGATTAAGAAATTTTTTGTTTTTTTTTTTCTTTAAATACCAATTTTGAGAAGGGAAAGGTTCATGTTCACCTCCTTCTGCTTGGGGTAAAGAAGTTTCTCACAGCCCAGACCTGAAGGTTAAAGAGAAAATGGAACCGAAACACAGATTTGTTTGTGCTGGGCATAAATATTCCTGGCACAAATGAAACACAGCCATGAAGATCCCGTTGCCTGGCAACAAAACAAAAGCCTTTGATCCCTCCTGGTATAGGGGACAAGACCCCTCGTTTCTGTTCCATTCCCTTAACGAACCAACCCCTCGATTTGATCAGCAGGGAGCACATAAACCCCCTCACTGGGCTTAGCCCGGCGCTGTTTTGGGCTCTGTGACGCCGTGCGTGGCCATCACCTTATGGCCAAACATGCTATTAAATCCCATTTCCCACCAATTTCCCTGTTCTCTTCCTTCCTACTTCCACCAAACCCTCAAACTGATGGCAAAAAGTGAGGGCTGAGGGCAGCCAGCTTCTTAAAATGGAGGCAAAGTGCTTTTGAAACACCAGCAGAAGCCAAGAACTTCTCGTATTCTTACAATAGGTATTTAATAGTCACCAACAACTCCCAAGAAAATCCAAACAAGTTTTTCAGACACACACAACACTGCGGCTTTGCTTCCAGTAACCCTTGTTCCCTGAATGTTCCCCGAGAGGGCTGGGAAAAGCTGAGGTGTTTTTTTGGCTCCGGGCTGGATGGGGGAGTGGGGCAGCCTGGTGTCATCTGACCCTCCGCTGTGCTCTGCCACTGCCAGGAAAGGGTTGTGCTTTTCCCAGCGGAAGAACTCACCTCACTGCTGCTCTACATCCCGGTTTCCCAGCTGCTGTTGGAGCAGACCAGCAGCTGGATTTCTTGGGCCTGGCTACTGAGCCTCTTGAAGGGCCATTTCACCTTCAGGAGAGGCTGGGCCTGCTCCCGCGGGCGATGGAGCTTCATGTGAGAGTTCCTACCCTTGACTGTGCCAAACACCCTGGGAGGCAGAAAACAAAGATTTTAATTCCTTATTTTGGTTTGATAAACATTGTTAAACCAAGCTTCACAGTTTCTGCTTTGGTGAATTCCTGTGTATTTTGGAGTGAGGTAGGATGCAGTTTCACCACCTCATTCTGCTGGTTCCCCTAGGATGTTGGTGGTTCAGCAGCGTGGTTGGGTGGAAAAGGACCTGGGGGTGCTGGTTGACAGCAGCTTAACATGAGCCCATGTGTGCCCAGGTGGCCAAGAAGGTCACCAGCCTCCTGGCCTGCATGAGGAATAGCATGGCCATCAGGGGTAAGGAGGTGATTGTTCCCCTGTAACTCAGCACTGTTGAGGCTGCACCTCAAGCACTGAGATCAGTTCTGGGCCCCTCACTACAAGAAGGACATCGAGGGGCTGGAGCATGTCCAGAGAAGAGCCACCAAGCCGGGGAAGGGTCTAAGACAACAAATCATACGAGGAGCGGCTGAGGGAACTAGGGATGTTTAGTTTGGAGGAGGCTGACGGGAGACCTCATTGCCCTCTACAACTACCTGAAAGGAGGTTGTAGGGAGGTGGGTGTTGGGCTCTTCTCCCAGGTGAACAATGACAGGACCAGAGAAAATGGCCTGAGGTTGACCAGGGGAGGTTTAGATTGGGTATCAGGAAGAATTTATTTACCCAAAGAGTGGTCAGGGACTAGAACTGCCCAGGGTGTGAAGTATTCAAGAAACATGTTGGCACTTCAGGCCATGCTCTAGTGGGCATGGGAGTTGTTCTGGGGTGGGGTGGAGTGGTGTGTGTGGGGGGGTGGTGTGTGTGTGTGTGTCTGTGTGTGTGTGTGTGTCTGTCTGTCTGTCTGTGGGTGGGTGTGGGTGTGTGGGTCGGTGTGGGTGTGTTGGGTTTTTTGATAATTGTTTATTTATTTTCCCCTGGGTGGACAGTTGGACTCGGTGATCTTGGAGGTCTTTCCAACCTCTCCAGAATCACACCATCCACAGAATTATCATTCTGCCATTCTATGATTCTGTGCAAGTCAAACCAAACTGCCAGAAAGCCAAATATCGAGGAATACTCCTCAAAATACCCTTAGCTCTGCTTCCCCTCTGCCCCGCCCCCCCCCCCCCCCCCCGTGGCTCTGAAAGTGTAAATCTGTTTTAGCCAAAGGCAGGAGAGTTTAGAACAAGGATTCATGGTTACCTCTGGCACTCCCTGCATGGAAACACCCCCGGATTCTCCCCACTTCCAGCCGGGAAGGGAGGCTTGCTGGGATCATGGGATGAGCGGCCAGTGCTGCCTGGCACCTGGGAGCTCCTCTGCTTTATCTTTGGGCTTTCCTTAGGCACAGGAAGGTGCCTCTTCCTCGAGCTGCAAACTGCCTGTGAATCAGAAGGTGTTCTTGATTTCTCCTTCTCTTCAGGAAGGCAGGTGGCTGAAGTAACAAACTGGCTCGGAAAAACTTGGAATTGCCCAGGTAGTTTCAAGGTGTTACACCCAACACAAAAATGTGCCAGCCCAAGGCTGCCCAGGTGAGCTCCTCTGGATGCTAAGCAGCTCAAAAACTGCTTTAATTCAATGTGAGGATTGTTTTTTCTCAACAGAGAAAAAAAAAAAAAAAGAAAAAACAGATTATTGATACCACTGTGAGTGGAAGGGCACTTTCCTCCCCCAAAGTCTGTACAACAGGGGTGAAGTGTGGCATTCCCTGAGGTTCTGTGGTTACCCAGTTTCTGCGTGCCACATAGAAAAGATTCCTGTGGGAATCTTCCTGTTTGCTGGCAAGGAGAGTTTGAGCAGCCCCCGTGCAACACATCACCAGCAGCTCCCGTTTGGGAGCACTGGGATGTGACAGAATAGCTCTGAAAACCATCAGCACCCAGTTTAATGCAATGGCACCAATGATAAAAGGCTGCTTTGTTGTCTCTCAGTGATTCCCCCCGAAGAGGTTTAATTACAGAATAATTTCTCCAAGCAGCAGCAGCAGAACCTGGCCCTGGGCAGCCTCCGCTGCACCTTCCGTGCCTCGCACGAACCCCCAGTGGTTTTTCTACCTTTTTTTCAGTCTCCTCCACTCAGCCTGGTTACTCTTCACCTTTTCTCCAATAACTCGAGCTCGACTGGTATAAAATCTGATATTTTTTTTTCCATGTATAGTAATACTCAACACACTGGGACACAGTCTTAGTCAGAATCTATTGGGAGAAACAGAAGCCATCTCTCCTGGAAACACTGCAGGAAAACATTGCATGTTTCACAACAAATCCGTCCAGCACGGTGTTAATTTCTTTCCCCGGTTGTCTCCAGTGGGATGGGACAGAAACAAACCTTCCCCTTCCAGAAGAGCTGTAAAGAAATGCTGGAAGGGCAGAACCCTATATTTCAGCATAGTGTTTAATTATTTTTTTCGTATCACTGGTGTTTTTGTTAAATATTATTCTTCTATTAAATATTTCTATTAAATATTTGGTTATAATTCTACATTAGGGCAAATCCTGTCGTGTCCTGCGGTCTTTTTAGTGCTCAGCAGCAAACACCAGGTTTCAGGGACTGGAACTCCAGATCCACCCCGGTCCCATGGCTTTACCTCCTTCTGTATCAGGTAAAAATCCTTCTTGTGCACAGAAAAAGCCCTTATAAACAGCTCCTGCTCCAGACGGGTCCAAGTATCAGACCCTGGTAACCAATAGCAGAGGGTTAGATCATTCACAGCCTAACAGAAATCAGCACCATTTATTATTCACGCATAAATTAACATCTTGACATTGCTCCTCCTTCAGAATTACCAACCACCGAACACCATGATCAATTTATTGGCAATTCCAGGTTGAGCCCTGCCTGCTGGGAGGCACGGCTGAAGGCACAGGGCAAAAATGATTTGGCAGTGCCAGGTTTCGGCGTGCTGCTCCCGCGGGGTGTCACTGCAGGGCAGCACATGTTAGAACAGGGCATTCCCCACATAAAAAAGCACCACAACCAGATGGCAATTGGAGTGCTTTGCTCCTTTTCCCCACCCCAAAGAACGCTAATCCTTGCTCACACATTTTTACAAATAAATCCTTTATATCAGAGTACAGAAAGGGAACCGCAGCATCTGTTAGCATCCCAGGAACAGTTTACCTGCGTAATGATCATCAGCCAGGGGGTGGGATTCCGATTTTGAAGGCCCCCCAGAAAGCAGCATCTCCTGAGCCTCCTGTGGGATTGAACAGAAAAACCCCTTTTGATTCTCCCTCAACAAGGTCAGTTCTTGCTTTCAGCTATTTCACTACTGTGGTGAGCCAGCCCACTGTAGGCAGATCTTGCTTCAGCACCACCTCAGCCCACTGCAGCTTGTGGTTCATTAATGACCAGGAGCAATTAGCTGCTCTCACCAGAAGGCTGCCCTGCGCCTGGTGCAGGCAGTGCAGCGCCAGCTCCACGCTGGTTCCCCCCCTCGGCGCGGCACTGGAGCAGGCTGTGGTCAGCAGGTCCTGCACTGCAAACCAACCAAAACCAACAGAAAGTCAGTGTCTGGTGAGAAAGGAGAAACGGAGACAGAGGGAAAACAGGACAAATGCAGGCTGGAGACCAAGAACAGGCTCAGAAACAGCCCGGGGTCCCAGCTGTGTCCCTGCCTGTGTCTTGGGGACAGCTCTGGAAGGGGAAATCCCCCCTCTCCCACGGGACAGCTACAGACACCCCGACCACGTCTCAAAGAGGACACAACTGAGTGTGTGACCGTTATAATTTACTCCCTTTTCTACCAGAACTGAGCAATCTCCTTCCCTCTAATGCTGCCCTGTGTGGAAGTGGTCAGGAAAAGGGAGAGAACCTGAAAAATCCAAAAAACGCTCTGAAAACGTGGAATTTTTGTACCCTGCTATCTCAGGGGTGGCTTGGGGAGAAAAGTGTTAAAGAAACCTCTGTCCTGTGTCTCCGGGTTCGTCGCGATGTCTCCCCAGGGCTTCCACACCAGCAATGCCGCCTCTTCCTCCTCTTCCAGCTGGGATCTATCCCGGAGCTGTGGTATCTCCACCTGAAATTGACTTCCAACGTTGATGCACCTGGGAAAATAAGGAAGGGGAGGTGAGGGGGGCAAGTTTTGAGTGGATCCATAGTGACAGCACGCTAACACACACGCTTAGGAAGAGGGGACACGTAACGAGCTGAAACGAAGGCAGTGACCACACGCATTTCCCAGCAGAGCATTCCCAGCTCTCCTCCAACAACCTCCACAGTTGCTCCCTGGCACGTACGACATCCCCGCGCCAACCCGTCTGTCCCCAGTCAATCCAGAAGATTTGCTCTGCCCACCCCAAACCCCACTCAGCTGGGAGCTCAGCTGGGTCACGGGACGCCCCTAGGAGAGCGTCAGCAGCAGCAGCAGCAAGATCTCGGGGTTGGTGGCTGTCCTGGTTTCAGCCAGGATAGAGCCAGTTTTCTTCCTAGTAATTTAACTTTTCAGTTCAGTCCCTTCTCAGTAGCTGCTGTTGTGGTTTGTTCCAGCTCTCCTCCAGAAAATGGCTATTTTAATAAAGTTGGAACAAGCCCAAGCCCACGGTGTCCTTCAGATGTGGAGCATGCTGAGGGTGTTGTGCCTTATTCCTGCCTCTCCTGCTGCCTGCAGGACAAGCTCCCCCTCAGCACACCCTGGTCCCAGGTTGTTTTACGTGCTCACCCCATGGTGAAGCATTCCCCAGGAGAAGCTGCGTTTGTTCATGACATGAGGAAGTGTTTTTTAGAGAAGTAGAGGGCAAAGGGGAAATGGCAGCCCCCCCAAGGGATCAGGATTGCCTGGAGAGCTGCCTGACACCCACTGCTCATGGCAGCACAGCACTCACTGCCCCAGGATGTTCTGAGGAGAGAGGAGGGAGGAGAAAGGAGGAAGGAGAGAGGAGACAGGAGAGAGTAGAGAGGAGGCAGGAGAAGGGAGGGAGGAGAGAGGAGGCAGGAGAGAGGAGGGAGAAGGGAGGAGAAAGGAGAAAGGAGAGAGGAGGGAGGAGAGGCTTTAGCCCAACCTGGCCCTCCAGAGACATACCAGGACACGAAAGGGCTCCCACTTTTTTGCCAGATCTGTGAGTCATCACTCATCCTGGTATCCAGAGGTGGCTGCCTTTGGCTCGCTCTAGGCTTGCACACCCCTGCTTGTGAGCCAGAGAAGCAGTTTCCCTGTGGAGGGAAAGGAGCTGTGCCCCTGGGGCCTGCCCCATCTCCTCAGGGGATCTGGGACTGGGCTCCCAGCCCTGCGGGCAGGTGGGCAGCTCTGGCCATGCCCAGTGCCACCAGCCAGGCAGTGGGGCCATCATGTGCCAGACACTTCACGGCCACCTCCAGAAGGGCTGGGAGGAGGGAGGACATCAAATCCTCAGCAGCAGAGAGCTCTTCACCGCCCTGGCCAGCAGCTCCCTGCTCTGGCACCAAGCCCAGGCCATCCAGTCTAGGAGGTTCCTCCAGTGCATTGATGATAACTTCTTAATGCAAATGGTGGACAAGCCAACCAGAAGAGGAGCGCTGCTGGATCTTGTACTCACCAACGAGGGCCTTGTTGAAGCAGTGGTAGTCAATGGCAGCCTTGGCTGCAGTGATCACGAGATGGTGGAGTTCAGGATCCTGTGTGGGAGGAACAGAATACCCAGCAGGAGCAGAACCCTGGACAAACTTTGGCCTCCTCAACCAACTCTTAAGGGAAGTCCCATGGGACAGGGTGCTAGAAGGTAAAGGGGCTCAAGATTCATATAGCCCCAGAAGAAGTCAAGATAAAGGAGGAGTTTGCCATGGTAGATGAAGATTGGGTTAGGGATCAGTTGAGTAATCTGGACATTCATAAATCGATGGGTCCAGATGGAATGCATCCAAGGGTGCTGAGGGAGCTGGCGGAGGTCATTGCTAGGCCACTCTCCATCATCTTCGGTAAGTCATGGGTAACAGGAGAGGTGCCTGAGGACTGGAGGATAGCAAATGTCACACCAGTCTACAAGAAGGGCAAGAAGGAGGACCAGGGTAACTATAGACCGGTCAGCCTCACCTCCATCCCCAGAAAGGTGATAGAACAACTTGTTCTTGTCACTATCTCTAGGCATATCAAGGACATGGGGGTCAAGAGCAGTCAGCATGGTTTTATCAAGGGTAAGTCATGTTTGACTAACCTTATAGCCTTCCATGAGGATATTACTAGGTGGATAGATGATGGTAGAGCTGTAGGTGTGGTTTATCTTGATTTCAGTAAAGCATTTGACACCGTCTCCCACAGCATCCTTGTAGATAAGTTGATCAAGTATGGGTTTGGTGATCAGGTAGTGAGGTGGATCAAGAACTGGTTGAAAGGAAGGAGTCAGAGAGTTGTAGTCAATGGGGCAGAATCTAGTTGGAGGTCTGTGACTAGTGGAGTCCCTCAGGGGTCGGTACTGGGACCGGTGTTGTTCAACACCTTCATCAACGACCTGGATGAGGGTACAGAATGTACCCTCAGCAAGTTTGCTGATGACACTAAGCTGGGAGGAGTGGCTGACACACCAGAAGGCTGTGCTGCCATTCAGAGAGACTTAGACAGGCTGGAGAGTTGGGCAGGGAGAAACATGATGAAATTCAACAAGAGAAAAGTGGAGAGTTTTGCATTTGGGGAAGAGAAACACCATGTACCAGTACAGGTTGGGGGCTGACCTGCTGGAGAGCAGTGCAGGTGAAAGGGACCTGGGGGTCCTGGTAGACAGGAGGATGACCATGAGCCAGCAATGTGCCCTTGTGGCCAAGAAGGCCAATGGCATCCTGGGGTGCATTAGAAAGGGTGTGGTTAGTAGGTCAAGAGAGGTTCTCCTCCCCCTCTATTCTGCATTGGTGAGGCCGCATCTGGAGTATTGTGTCCAGTTCTGGGCCCCTCAGTTCAAGAAGGACAGGGAACTGCTTGAAAGAGTCCAGCGCAGAGCTACAAAGATGATTAAGGGAGTGGAACATCTCCCTTATGAGGAAAGGCTGAGGGAGCTGGGTCTCTTTAGCTTGGAAAAAAGGAGGCTGAGGGGTGACCTCATCAATGTTTACAAATATGTAAGGGGTGAGTGTCAGGGAGATGGAGTTAGGCTCTTCTCAGTGATGACCAGTGATAGGACAAGGGGTAATGGGTGTAAATTGGAGCATAGGAGGTTCAAGGTGAATATCCAAAAAAATTTTTTTACTGTGAGAGTGACAGAGCACTGGAACAGGCTGCCCAGGGAGGTTGTGGAGTCTCCTTCACTGGAGACATTCAAAACCCGCCTGGATGCGTTCCTATGTGATGTGCTCTAGGTGACCCTGCTCTGGCAGGGGGGGTTGGACTAGATGATCTTTCGAGGTCCCTTCCAACCCCTAGGATTCTATGATTCTATGATTCTATGATTCTATGATCAAATCCAGCTGCTCAGCAGAGGTAGCAATCATCAGTGGGGTTCTGAAAGATTCAAAATATGGCATGAAATAGATCATTTTACACAGACACCGTGACTATTTTCATTCCTGTTTGCTCTCAGAAAAACTAGTTTCCCCATTCTTGTAAAATGAAGGAAAGAAAAAGCTGTTTCCATTAAAAGCAACAACAAAATGGGAGAGGGAGTCAAAACAATTCCATGTCCAGACAAAGCTCCCACACACACAAGACTGAAGCACACCCTGTGCTGCTGTGCAGGAGATGGTTTGTAGAACTGAGGCCTTGCTGCTGAGCTCCTGACACAGCTCCTGCCAGACAGGGCCTCCCTGCAACCCTCAGTGCAGAAAGCACCCAGGAGGTCTGACAGCAGCCAAGGGCAGAGCTGCTTCCCAAGGCACACGGAAATAGCTCCTCTGTGTGTGCCTCCCTGCTCCTTTGCAGAGCTCATCCCCAGGCCTCTCATCAGCCCAACGTCAAGAGAACCCCTCACCTTTCCCTCTCATCTGGAGCATGCACATCAGCTCCTGTTTTAAGGAGAACCTCTGCTATCTCTTTGTGATGTTCCCAGACAGCCAGCATCAGTGGGTACATCCCTCCTGAAAGGACAGAGAAAGAAATCAAGTCAAAAAGCAAAGTTAAAAAAATCCTTCAAGAGAAATATTAATGCAACTTTCTGAAAGAACTTCCTGAACAAATATAAACATTTACCTTATTCTTGCATCAATAGTGGCATTATGCTCAAGTAGCAGAGACACTGTATTTATATGATGACACAGCACAGCCAGGTGAAGGGCGGTGTTGCCGTCAGTGTCTCGGAGATCTGGGTTGGCCCCGTGCTCCAGCAGAACAGCCACACACTCTTCCTGCTGGCTCTGCACTGCCTGGGAACAACACACACACAAAGCAAAGACTTCCAGAGCTGACCTTGCACTGTCCCAGCTCGCCCAGCTTCTGAGCACTGGGGAAGAAGAACATCTGCAGAGATGAGCTCACGTTTGCCTGTTCCACCCCGAGTACAAGGGGTGTGTTTCTGCACAGGCCTGTGCAAAGACTCCTGCCAGACACCCCTCCATTCCTGCACAGGCAAGAAGCCCCTCTCCAAGGGCAGGACATAGTCCACATACCTTCATCAGGGGTGATCTCCTGAAGCTGTCAGCAAGGTTCAGCTGGCAGTTCTCTCTCACTAGAAATCTAACCACATCTGCATGGCTGTTGGCACAGGCGAGATGCAGAGGTGTCCTAAAAATGAAACATATGAGCTTAACATAAGACAACAAAAGGACCAAAGCTGAGCCCCCACCCAACCCTGGGGACTCTGCCCAGATCCTGCTCCTCCCCAGGGCTGCTGCTGCAATCACAGAATGGCCTGAGTTGAAAGGGACCTTAAAGATCATCCAGTTCCAACCCCCCTGCATGGCCAGGGTGTCCCTGGCCCATGTCCCTGGCCCTCCCACCAGACCAGGTTGCTCCAAGCCCCACCCAACCTGCCCTTGAACACTTCCAGGGATGGTGCAGCCACAACTTCCCTGGGCAACCTGTTCCAGTGTCTCACCACCCTCACACTGAAGAATTTGCTCCTAATGTCTCAATTTTCTCCTAACTCATCCCCCACAGGCCAGAAGAGAACTGCTGATGCCTCAGCAGCTGCACAACAGCCCTGCAAGGAGACCACAGCCTGCAGGGCAGGGGCAGCACTTCCCACAGCATCTGAGCCCACCCAGCCCCTGCAAGCAACAAAAAGGTCCAGAGTTCTCCCTACCAGCTGACAGGGAAAGTCTTGCTTTTTAAGCAATGAGCTTGGATGGGAGCCCCAAAAAGCCCACAGGGTGGACGCTTCCACCTGGCACCCAAAAGCTGCTGGGGGGGCTGGTGGTGCCGTGCTAGTGCTCCCCCTGGCTCAGTGGGCTCAGTGTCCCAGCACAGTCCTTGTGCTTGAGACAGGGCTGCCGGGGACCAGTGGAGCTTGGCTCAGGACCTGCTGCAGCAACGCCTGCCAGAAGCAGCCCAGGTGTCCCCTCAGCCCCTCACCTCTCCTCCTGGTCTCACCTGTCCATGCCAAGCACCCTCAGCCCCCAGCGCCTCAGCCAGGCCAGGTCGCCGCGGGCAGCCGCGCGGTGCAGCCTGCTCAGGTCTGTCCTCTGCAGCTCACTGGCACTGGTGGCACTGGTGGTGGCCAAAGACCAAGGCAAGGGCCAGGGAGAGCAGGGACAAGGGTGACAGCAAGGACAAAGCTGAGGGGCAGGAGGAAGGGCAGAGGGCCAGGCGGGCTCGCAGGGAAGCACCAACCAACGCCCCCAGCCCCGGAGCTGCCGCGGCCTCAGCAACAGCAACAGCACCACCGGGGGCAGAATAAACCAGGGCCCAGAGAAGAGTGACACAGTCAGCGTGGGACAAACCCAGAGTCCAAGGAGGGACAAACAGGCCCCACGTCGTCACCAGCCCGGCCTTGAGACAGGCCTGGGAGACACTGCAGGACAGATGGAAGGGATGGACAGGAGCACTGCCCAGAGCTGGGCTTGGGGACAGCCTGGAGCACTGGGGACAGAGACATGGAGGAATTGGTCCTGGACAGAGGGACCGTGTCCCCTCAGCAAGTGACACCAAACTGGGAGGGTGGTGACACCCCTGAGGGCTGAGCTGCTACCCAGGGTGACCTGGGCAGGCTGGAGAGTTGGGGAGAGAGGAACCTCCTGAGGTTCCCCAAGGGCCAGTGTAAGGTCCTGCACCTGGGAAGGAACAAGCCCATGGAGCAGCACAGGGTGGGAGGGACCTGCTGGAGCAGCTCTGGGGACAAGGACCTGGTGGGCAGCAGGGTGACCGTGAGCCAGCAACATGCCCTGGTGGCCAAGAAGGCCAATGGGCTCCTGGGGGGCATCAGGAAGAGCATGGGCAGCAGGTCAAGGTGGTTCTCCTGCCCCTCTGCTCTGCCCTGGGGGGGACACCTGTAGAACTGGGCCCAGTTCAGGGCTGCCCAGGTTAGGAAGGAGAGGGAGCTGCTGGGGAGGGGACTGCAAAGGGCCATAGAGATGGGGAGGGGATGAGAACATCCCTGTGGCAAGGAAAGGCTGAGGGACCTGGGGCTGCTCAGCTGGAGAGGAGAAGACTGAGGGGCTTCTTGTGTCTACAAACATCTCCAGGGTGGGGGTCACGAGGGTGGGGACAGACTCCTCAGTAGTGCCCAAGGACAGGACAAGGGGCAATGGGACAAACTGGAGCACAGGAGGTTACACCTGAGCATGAGGAGGAACCTCTTGGCTGTGAGGGTGGCAGAGCCCTGGGACAGGCTGCCCAGAGCTGGGGGAGAG
Source organism: Hemiprocne comata (assembly GCA_020745705.1). Lineage (NCBI taxonomy): Eukaryota > Metazoa > Chordata > Aves > Apodiformes > Apodidae > Hemiprocne > Hemiprocne comata. The sequence continues at coordinate 85,310 of CM036593.1, forward strand.
GCTCCTTCTCTGGAAACACCCCAGACCCACCTGGATCCTTTGGGACCTGCTGGAGGTGCCCCAGCTCTGCTGGGGGTGGCACTGGGTGATCTCCAGAGCTCCCTCCCAAACCCCTCATTCCCTGCTGTTGTTTGTCCCCTGGATGTCCCCCCCAGCACCCACCTCTGCTGAAGGTGCTGTGCAGCAGGTAGAAGCAGGGGCAGCTTCTCTGCAGGAACCTCTTGTAGGTCCCGGGGAGGCTCTTGGCTCTGGAGGCCAAGGCAGTCAGGAGGGCCCTGGGCCCAGCCCGGCCCGAGCAGCAGCAGAAGGTGACCCTGCAGGACCCCCCCTCACCCCCCCGGGTTAGTCCTGGAGAAAAAGCTCCAGAGAAAGCAGGGGGTGGGCTGGAGTGAGGGAGGAGGCTGGGCTGCGGGACCCCCCAGGGAGGGGATGGGGACATGGGGACCCCCCCAAGTGCCCTGGGAAGGGTTGAGGGGATGAGAACCCCCCAGCATGGGAAGTCCCCCTACACCACAGGCACCCCCCCCAAGTCCCCAGGGAGGGGATAAGGGGATGGGGACCCTGCTCCCAGCCTGGGGACCCCCCCTCACCCCACACAAGCGGCCCCCGGGGCTGTGGAGGCAGGGCTCAAGGCTGAGGGGGCAGAGGGGGGGGTGGGTTGCTCCCAGTGAGCCGGGGGGGCTGGTGCTGGGGGAGTGGTGGCACAGGTGGGGGTGGGAGTCAGGAGCAGGGCTCGGCGGGGTTTGGGGGCTCCCCCAGAGTTTGGGGGGGCTCAGGGTGGCACTGGGAGGATCGGGGGGCACTGGGGGGTGACACCGGGGGCTCTGGGCGGGGGCAGCCCTGGAGGGGTCACGGCCCGGGGGAGGGGTCGGTCCCCGCTCACCTCGGCGCCCCCGGGCAGCGGGGGCCGGGCCGGGCCCGGGGCCGATGCAGAGATGGGACCGCGGCAGCCGGCCCGGACAGCCGCCATCTTGACGGGACAAAGGCCGAAGGGCACGGCGGGAAGGGGAGGGGGGGAGCGAGGCGGAGAGCTGAGCGCTGATTGGCTGACGAGCCGGTACCCGGTGGAAGCGCCGCGAGGCCGGTCATGTGGCCAAAGGCGGAAGCGGCTCCGGGAGGGGCTGCCCGGGCCGGGAGCAGCCACCGGTGAACTCCGGGTCAGAGCCCGGCCCGGGCCCTGCAGCACCGGGGCGGGGCTTCCACCAAGCCATGGGCCAAACCTCCCTGTCCCCGCACTGAGCTGAGGTGCGGGTCATCTCCCACCCCCTGCCCGAGCCGCGGTGGATGTGCCCCCAGCCCTCGCCCTGCGCCGCAGCACGCAGCCCCCGGCCCCTGCCCTGAGCTGTGCTGCACGTTCCCCCCCGTGCCCCAGCCGTGCTGCCAGGCCCCTCTCCCTCGCCCCAAGCCGTGCTCCACAGCCCGATTCCCTCTCACCGAGCCCCCCGAGTCCCGCTGGGCTCGCACGGCTCCGCGCCGCCCCTCCCGCTCCCTGCCCCGAGCCCTGTGCCGCACACGCTGTCCTGCCCGTGTCACCCCCTGCCACCCTCGCCCTATCGCCCACGCTGCTTTCCTGCTGCACGGCCTTTCACGTCCCCCTTCCCGGGCCCTTAGCACTTTTCCTCCTCATTTTCAGCCCCAGGGAAAGCTGCCGAGCGCTCCCCCTGCCCCCAGTTTCACCCTTGCTTTAGTCTTTATTTTTCCTGCTTTTTCCTCGTCTAGCTCCAGAGACCTTCCACCTTTTTAAAGTTCTAGACTTGTGCAGAAACAAGGAATTTTCATTTCCATTTGGAAAAATCCAAAACTTCCAAGCTGCAGAAGGCATTTTTAACAGATAAACACCGCCCCCTTCCTCCTCCTCTCCCTGCCCTCCCTGTGCCCAGATCTTCCAGAGCCGGGCAGTACCATCCTGTTCCCCCGAGGCCACACAGCATTCCCGGCTCCCGGCTCAGGCTCCAGTCCCGTGACGCCGCCGTCCTGGTGCCAGAACCTGCCGGGGGAGATGGCAGAGCTGCGGTGGGCACGGCCCTTGGCCCCATGGCCTCCCTCACGGAGGAGTGGGAGCCTGGAACAGCAACGTCAGCAAGGCATCATCAAGCAACTCACAGCCAGGGAGAGGATGTGCTACTCATCCTTGGTGGAGGGCTTGCACAGTGACCGGTTCATCAGCGTGCTGAGCAGCTCCCACAGCACGTTCTCTGCAGCCTGGGGCTCGGAGAACATCAGCCTCCACATGATTAAGGAGACACTGTGGGGACCCGAGGCTCTGTCAGAGGGGACATCCAAGAGAATGGCCAGGCTGAAGTTCCCAAGAGGGTCTTGAAGCCCCTTCCCATGTGAGAGGAGCCCCAAAGACTGGCGGGTCCTGGACCTGGTGCATGTCGGGGAGCACTGCAGCAGGCTGGTCACCACCTCACTGAGGTATCTGCATTTCAGCATCAGCAGGGCCCTTTCCAGGCTCTTGAGGGCTGCCACCGACCTGATGGACAGCCAGTTTCCATAGATGGCCCACATGATGTTCAGCACCTGGAGGGGTGATGCGGGTGTGTCACCAAATAGGACGAAAATAACTTATCGACACCATGTGATGTAGATCAGCAGACACTTCTTTATCAGCGCCCTGAGGACACGGGGTAACTCCTCCTGGTGTATCCTCCTTTGCACGTCAATCAACAGGGTTTTATATATTCAATTTCTGTTGTCTAACATAAAAATGCATATAATGCTCGCTTTTAATTACTCATTAAGTTTAATCTTTACATTGATTGGCCCCCTTATGATCTTTCGAGTTACATAACCTCATACATATTCATCTTCAACAAAAATCATTGGTTATCCTACTGATTATAGTCCCTGATATTTCAATCAGGATGGGATGGGAAAAGGGGATTTCCAAGCAGCACAACTGGTTACTGTGACCTTGGCTACCATGTGATGGCTTCAAGAGTTATTGTTGTATTATTCCTTCCATGGTAGCTGCTTAAGTACAATATCTTATTCTTCATGTAATCCCAGACCCTAACAACTTGTAGGTACCACTTGTCTAGTACATGTGGTTTCTGTGACTACTGAAGTAAAACACAATCATCCACTCTCCCCCTCCCAGTATGATTCCTATGAAAACAGTTTCTCCTGAAAGCCTCCTCTTGGTCAGGCCTGACCAGGCCCTGGCCTTCTAAATGATCAAAATTCAGTCAATTCAGTAACACAAGGAACTCTATTTAAAGGAATAGTTTAAAGGAAGAGCATAGGTTGTAGAGGGGACAAAGCGAGGGTGTTAGGGTGACAGTGTGACAGGAGGTTGTGTGATGTGGGGGGCAGCAGCTGGGTGGGGGTGAGGGGCTTAGTGCTTGGTTTGCAGGTGTGACAAGATGGTTGCCACCTCCGAGACCTTGACAACCCATTGCCTGCCCAAGGTTCCTGATGCTGCCCGACCTGCTGAGACTGGGCCAGACCTGGCTCCACGAGGTGTGTGACAGTGAGGCTGTGCTGCCACCTCTGCACCTGTCTCCCTGCCACTGCCACCAGCGCCTGGCCCTGCAAAAGGGCCACCGTCCTCAACTGGGAGTTCACCATTGCCAAGGGAGGGGAGGATGGTGGCACTTTGTCCCCCAGCCTCATTTGTGGAGCCCACGGCTTTGATTCAAGGGCTGAAAGACTTCTTTTTAGGTCCCAAACCCTCATTTTTTAGGCTGAAAGTCTATTTTGAGACTCCAAATCTGCATTTATGGTTTCCAAAGGCACACTTTTTTTTCCCCCAAACTCTTACTTTTGCCCATTTGTGGCACCAAAGCCTCATTTTATGATCCAAAGGCTCAGTTTTACTTTGCAAAGTTCTCTTTTTAGAGTCCAAAGCCACATCTCGAGTGTGCAAACTCATTTTCAGGCTCCAAAGTGGCATTTTTACAATCCAGTCTTTTTTATGCTCTAAGCCATATCCTGTGTGTCCAAACCTTCATTTTTATGGGCCAAACCCCTATTTAGGTCTCTAAGGAATAAAAACCAGCTGCCTTGTTGGGGCAGGAACAATACTCACTGCTCTCCTAGTGGGTCAAGAGGTTAAGCCAGGTGCTAAAAAAGCCACCCACAAATGTTTTTAGGAGCTCCAGGGTGAAAGAGCAGCTGGTTGGGGGCCTGGCAACCAGTGAAGGTCAACCCAGCGCAGTTGTGAAGGTGTCTTGGGTAGTGTTAGTTCGGAGTCAGTCTGTGGCTGCATCTTGGGGGGCAGATAAAATCCACTGGAAAGGAACCTGGAAGAGCCCAGGTGCTTTGCTACGCAGCTCTCACGGACACGGTCCTGTCCCTGGGAGGAGTGGAGAAGAAACCCTCAGCCAGCTGCAGGTGCCAGGCCAGGCTGTGAACAGGCACGCTCAATGCCCTGGGCAGGGGCTGGTCCGTCCGGCTGTGCAGCTCCTGGCAGAGGTGGGAGCTCTGCTGGGGGACCCACAGCCCTTTGCCAGCAGCGCCTGGGGAAGCCCAGCGGCTGCAGGGGGTGACCGGGTTGTGGCAGCCGGGTGGGCTGGAGGGGGCACGTTGCCACGCAACCCCGTGATGTCACAAAGGGGCAGTGATGCGTCACCCACCCGGCGACTGTGACGTCACGTGGCAAGGGCTTGAAAGCCGGAGAAGCTGAAGCCAGTTAGGCTGAGTTGGCCTTCGGCATCAGTCGGCTCTTTCCGTGGTTACTCACGTGCCTTCTTTTTTCCAACCATTGATCATTTTCTACCCACTTCTCCTTAACTCCCCATCTCTTTCAAAGGTAATTCAGTTTGGACTTCTAGGACAGATGATAGAGTAGGTCAATATGGGAGAAAAGGATAGGCTGGTCTCTCCCTTCCGAGCTGTAGGCTGAGCTCTTCCACCTTTCCAGGCTGGCCAGGGCTATGGGTAGGGTTCCTCTTTGCTAGAGCTTATTTCTTGGCTGGGTAAGGAGGGGGTGGCAGCACAGTCTGAGGCGCTGGGCTCAGCCAGGAATGACAAGAAGCCCACCCTGAGGGCTGTGGGAGGAAGGGAGACAGAAAAGGAGCACGGCCCAGCCAGCCGTGAAAGCAGCGGCCAAAAGCCGGTGGCTGCTGCGTGCAGGGTGGGCAAGTGTGGGCTGGAGAGCCGAGGGCCCTGAGGCTAACACTGGCCACAGGTCAGCAGCAGGGCCTCTGCAGAGAAGGAGACACCAGGCAGTCTGTCCACAGGGCCTTGGGAACTGCTGTCAGGTGGCATCCTGGGACAGGGACAGGAGGACCCCAGCCTGCAGTTCTGCAGCAGGTGCCAGCCCCACCAGCACACTCCTGGTGGCGGATGCTGGTCTGTGCCTTTTGACAGGGGTATTTTTTTAATCCTTCTGTTGAGCTACAATGATTTCTTTGACATCAGGTGATAGGACCAGCACTGATCTTCTGTTTCTGGAGCACATCCTGACAGCTGTTGTCCTCCAGAGATATTCCCCCTCCGTTCCCGAGAGGAGCAATGGCCACCATGGGGAACGACTCCGGTGAGTAGCGGCTTCCCCAGCAGGGCTGGGCTTTGTGAGTGCCCAGAGGCAGGGGCTGTGGCTGGGGCTGCAGCCCCGGGTGTTGAGGTGCTGGCAGCCTAGAGGGAATTCTGGGGCATTCCTGAGAGCAGCCAGACTTACCCAGGGGGCTGGGATGAGATGCAGGAAAACAGGCTATGTCCCTCCTCTGCCACTATGGGCAAGGCTTGGAGATGACATTGCTGGTAGGAAGATCTGCTGCCAGCAGGGCTACCTTTTGTGCTTCCTGCTGTCCTGTGTGCATCCAGGGACCAGCAGGGAAAGGGAAGGCTTGCCCTGAGAAGCCAGTTAGGGCTCTAGAGGGAAAGGAAGGGGAGATGGTTTAGTGAAGGACTTGTCAGTGTCAGGTTGAGGGTTGGGCTGGGTGATCTGGAAGGGCATTTCCAACCAAGGGAATTCTGTGAAGGGGCCAGGGGAGCAGGCACGGGGCTGGACAGAGGACAGACCTGCTTCCTCTGCTCTCTCTGCCCACCACACGTGCTCTACAGCCCCCCTGCCCTTCTCCTCTCTCAGATGCCAGCTGGTTCCCTGCCTATGAAACGCAAAAGGAAACCGTGGACACGATCGTGGACTTTGTCAGCAGCCCAGGAAAGGTAATGGCGGCCATTCCAACCAACCCCTGGCTCTGCTGCTGGGCTGCTGGAGCTGTGTCTCCCCTCTCACCCTCCCCATTGGTCTCTCTGTCCCCTGGCTGCCAGGAGCAGGGCCAGAAGATGCAGTTCCTGGAATGCATCTGCGGCCTGTGTAGAAACACCAGACTCAGTGGCTTGACAGAGGGCCTGGAGATCTTCTGCCACAGATATGAGCTGGCAGAGAACATCAAGGTGAGGGGAACATGGGGGTGCTGGGGAAGGGGACAAGGCTCCCCGGCACCCTGTGAGGACAGGGTCTGGGCAGGGTGAGGGTCTGGTGGCACTGGCTGCAGGGAGCTGCCAGGTCCCATCCCGGCTGTGCTCTGCAGGAGCTGCTGGAAGAGGAGCCCGTGCACCAGCTGCAGACAGAAGTGCAGCAGCTCGCCATGCTGGCCATCGCCGAGCTGAGGTACCTGCCCACCCCCCGGGGACCCCCACCCCAGAGGACCCTGCCCACCTGCATGGGGCCTGGAGGTACCGCTGCCAGCACCAGTGTCCCACTGGCCCCTCTCTCTTTGCAGTTCAGTGGAGACAGTGCTGGAGGGCAAAGAGCAGAGCCTATTACAAGCCTGCTTCTCCAGGGTCTTGCTTCCTCCAAAACTGAAAACGAGGGACCCGGACACTGTCCTCTACTCCAAAGTAAGTGCTGGGGGAGCTGCAGGAGCCCCCAGTCCTCTGGGCTGCTCCCTGGCTACCCTGTGTTGCGATACGACCAGAGATCCAGGGCAGGGCAGGGGTTTGGCTTTGCTTTCCCACCCTCATCCCTGTGTTCCCTTCCCATGAGCCTGGCCACGGCCAGTGCTGCAGGCTGCTCTGCTCGCAGCAGATTGTCTGCCCCTGGCGCTCTCCCTGGGCTCTGGGAGCTCAGCTCTGTCTCCTGGGGGTGGGGGGGACAGCAGGAGACAACACTGCCACAACTCTTTGTCCCCCTGGCAGACCCTGGAAGCCATGGACACCATGCTGGAGGAGCTGCTGCGCAACAGTCCTGCCTCCAGATTCACCGAGCTGCTGCAGACGATCTTCCAGGTCTGGCATGTGCAGAGAGTGGGGCTGTTCCTCACACTGGAGGGCAGGGATTGTCCTCTCTGGAGTGGATGGTCCCCAGGCCAGTGGCAGAGAGACTGCAGGGGGGTGCCCACCCCCCTGGGGTAGCCAGGGACTGCCCACTAGGCTCTTCTGGAGCACAGTGGCTGCAGAGAGGGTAGCATCTGCCTCCTGCCTGGCCACAAGGCTGGTCTGGGCATTTGTTCCAAGCCTGCAAGGGCCCCTTGGGGCAGGAACCCCACTCCAGCCTTTGCTGGAGGGCAGAGGGAGCCTTGATGGGCTGTGCGAGTCCAGCCCAGGAGCTGAGTGGTGCTGCTCCTACTGGAGAAGTTGTCTCCTCCCAGGGCAAACCAGTGGCTTCTCTCTTCCCAGCTGCTCCTGAGCTTCACCACCTCCGAGGAAGCCCCCGTCTGCCAGAGGAGCATAGGGAGGATTAGGAGTCTGGTCTATTTTCTGACCTCATGGAAGGTGAGGACCAGGCACCTCCAGCGAGGCTATCTCCCCCTCCCTGCAGCTCTCCCTGCGTGGTGCTGCTGCTCAGCTGCTGCTCTGGGAGCCCTCAGCCCTTTTGCTGTTCTGCCCCCCTCGCCCAGGCTGCTCCAAATGAGCACAGCTGTGCCTCCAGCGGGGACATCCAGATCCCAGTCCTAGGGCAGCTGCTGGGACAACTCCTCCTGCTCACATCATTCAAGGACAGAGAGACCCGCAGGATGGCTTTGGCTGCTCTTCGTTCCCTCTACATACTAATCCAACAAAAATGTAAGAGAAGCTGTGGGCTGCACCCTTCTGCACACCAACATCACCCTGTACGCCTGCTTGCCCTCCTGGGCATTGTGACAGACCGTTCTTGGGCTGGGTGGAGGCACCACCATGCCCCAGCACTGCCTCTCCTCTGCTCCTGACCCACGTGCTCTCTCCAGGCTGTTGCTCGTCCCACGTAGCTGAGTTTCTCCTTCAAACAGGAGGCAGCCCTACTCCTCCTCCCCCTCCCCACCTCCCCTCAAGAGCTGGTGCCCCTGCCCTGCAGCTCTCCAGCCACCCCGAGCCCTCCCCGTGACACCACTGTTCCAACCATGGTCTAATTGTGGGACAGCCCCACAGCTCCAGGTCTGTGGCGTTTCCTAGCCAAGGAGCGTTGGGACGTACACACTGCAGGCAGCTCCCCCTTTTCTCTCCACTGCTGCCCTCAATGGCTCCTCAGCCATTCCTCCCTCCAAGCTCTGTTCAGGATTTGCTCAGCTTGCTGGCAAAGCTGCTGGGTCTGACCCCGTCCTGTGTCTTTGTCCCCTCAGTGACGACACTGCCAGAGGAGGATGAGGAGCTCAAATGGGAAGTTCAGGCCATGGCCCTGTGCTGTGTGACCAGCGCCACAGACATCACCAAGGTAAGGAGCTCCCTGAGCTCCCCCCTTCTGGGACTCTTATCCGTGGCCTCAGCAGGGGACTTGTGTGAGCAACAGCACCAGGAAGGGTGGGGCTGGCCTGGCCTCGCTGTCCCTGGGGAGAGGGTTCCTGCTGTGTCCAAGCAGGGACCATGTGAGGACTGCAGGCCAGTGCCCCAGCAGCAGCTCCAGCCCTCCTGGCCACCAGCCAGCCCTGGTTGGCTGTGGGGCCAGCACCCTGTGCCCGTGATCCCAAACCTCCTCCCTCACCCTGGGGCCCTCTCTTCTCACTGGGCACCTCTGGCTGCTGGCTCTGGGTGTGACATCCCTTCCCTCCATGCCTTCCTCCCAAAGGTGTTTGCAGAGCAGCTCCAGCCTTTGGAAAGGACAGATTTCATTCTCACAACCATCGCAGCGCTGAGAGACTCCAGCATCTATGAGGAGCAGCTGGCCAGCAGCATGATGGATGCGGTCCTGGGAGACCCTGACTTCTGGCTGGTGGATGTGAGTGGCCTGTGGCTGGGTTGCCCTGCCCTTCGACCCTGGCAGGCCTTGTTCCCCCTCCATCCCTCCCTCCCAGACCCTTGGAGGCACCTGAAGCCACTGAGGGCAGCAGGGAGGGCTGGGAAGGGCAGCTGAGGAAATGGCTGCACTGCAGTGGCAGCACCAACCATCCTCACCCGGGTCGTGTCCCCTCCAGGTGCCAAGGATCATCAGCTGCATCCACCAACACCTGGGAGGCATCAGCAAGGTGTCAGCTTGGCAAAGGGTGCAGGCCCTGCTGCTGGCCATGGCTGACAAGTGCCCTGGGGAGGCAGTCAGGGCACTGCTGGAGGTCGCTCCACCAGGAGACAGGTACTGGCCCCGACAGCCCTGAGGGCTTGTTCTCTGTGGGGAGAGGGGCCCGGAGACCCCCTGGCTGCCAGAGCCACGGAGCTCTGCTGCTGTGGCTGAGGCAGCCCTGCTGACAGAGCGCTCTGGCTTGCAGGGCTGCCCTGGTCATGTGGGAGGTGATGTTCTCCACACCTCAAACGCTGGAGAAGGTTCTGCCTGAGCTGCTCGCCCAACACCAGCACCTGGGGCAGAAGATGCTCTTCTGTACTCTCAAAGAGAATACATATTGCCTGACTGTGAGTTCCCAGGAAAAGTTCCTGTGCCCTTGTCCTCAGCTGCTGGTGGGAACCAGGAGCTGCCTGGTGCGGGGAGCTCCACCAGCTCTGCCCACCCCTCACGGCTCGGTTTCCTTCAGCTGCTGGACAGCATGAATCTGAAAGAGGAGCACTTCGCTGCGAAGTACAAATTGTGGAGGTTTCTGAAGCATGCCAAGGGGGTGATGCTCTCACTGGTGCTCAGGGGCCTGGTGACGCTGTCAGAGACACCTGACATGGTAAGCAGGGTCACCCAGGGGAGCCACAGTGGCAGCTGGGGGCTGGGGCAGGGGCTGAGGTGGTGGCCTTGGCTGGGAGTCAGTCCAGCGCCCTCCCTGCCATGTGGGGCCTGGTGGCTGCCTGGGGAGCTTTACAGGCATGGACCTTTTCACAACATGGACATTCTTTTTTTCACACAGGCAAGAAAAATGCAGGTGCTCCTGCCAGACCTGATGGAGCTCCTGCAGGGTGGCAGTAAAAATATCAAGATGAAGGCCCTGCTGCTCTTCCTAAATGTGATGCCTCAACTGAAGAGGGAGGAGGCCAGTCCCATCGCTGTGGAGCTGGTGGACAAGCTTCTGCCCCTCTTTGATCATGTAAGGCTGATGTGAGGGCTTGAGCCCCGCAGAGGGGCCCTGGGCAAGGGCAGCTGCCCTGCACCCAGCCCTGTGGGCAGCACTCGGAGCAGGGGCTGCTCCTCTCCTTTTCCCCCCGGGCTCTTGTGGGAGGGCTTCTGGGTTCTGCAGCCCAGCCCGGCTTCTCCCTGACAGCTGCTCTCAGAGCCCCAGGGGCTCATGGTGCGCAGAGCTGCTCTTGCTGAAGTCCTGCTGTGCTTCTCCCTGCCAGGGTGTCAGCAAGGTGAGGGAGCTCTCCATCATCATCTTCACAGACCTGGTGAAGATGGTGGTGGGGAAGAAAAGGCAGATGAAGAGCGAAAGTGCAAAGGGGCCTGCTGCCACTCTGCTACCACCTGAGGGACAAAAGCGAGCGTGTGGCCAAGGTACAGATTCCAAAGCTAAGCAGAGATGCAGGAAGAGCCCCCCAGATGTTTGGGCCAGGGCATGTCCCAGCTTCTAAGGGCAGGATCAGCGCAAGTGGAAGGGGATGCCAGGTCTCATTCCCCAGGCCATGGTGCCATCTCCCATCTTCTGCTGTTGTGCAGGCCTCCAGCAGAGCCCTCCTGGCTGCAGCAGAGCTCCTCGAGTGGCAACAGCTCAGGGACGTTGTGGAAACAAAGGAGATATGGAGGATTGGAGACCGCTTGGTGAGGACAAGCCCCAAGGCTCAGGCTGGACGAGGGCTGCCCCCGTGTCTGGGCTGTGGGCTCTGCAGCTGTGCCTGCCCTGCTCCAGCCCGGAGCCCCCAGCCTGGAGCTGCCTCCTTGTTCCCTGTCCTCAAGAACATAGCCGCCAAGCTCTCTTCTCCAGGCCCCTCTCCCCTCCCCACATCCAGCGGGAGGGAGGGGTCTCCCCACCCCTGGGACCCCTCTGCCCGTGGCTCCCTCTCAACCTCAGTCCCACAGGGCTCCCGGCTTGGGAGGCAGGAATGGCCTGGGGGGGCAGGGCAACGGCGGGTGCTGGGAGGAGGGACTGGGACATGCCCATAGCCTTGTGCTCTCTGCAGCTGGACCAGGGCAGGAGCAGGGCTGAGGAATACTTGCACCAGAGCCTGCCGTACCTGCAGGACCCTCGGGCCACCGTGAGAGAGGAGACCATCAGGTTAATCGGTAAGCTCAGCCCCCGGGGTCCCTCTCCTGGCAGCCTGGCCCCAGGCCCCTGAGCAGGGCCGGGCAGGGGGAGCAGCCCTGTGGCTCCAGAGCCCTGGCTGCTCCGGGCAGGGCCCTGGCCTCCCTCTGCCCCCCTTGCCCACGCAGGGGGCCTTGGTGGCCACCCTGCCCAGTGCCCCCCACCAGCTCCCGGCCTTCCTGGGCTAGCCCTGCGGAGCGGCAGGGGGGCGTGCGGCCGAGGCGGCCGGGCCGGGGCTGTGGTGGAAGGTGCCGGGGAGCAGGGCGTCTGACCATGCTCTGTTCCCAGGGCTGGTCGCACGGAAGCAGAGAAAGGAGCAGCTGTTGGAGATCATCAGTGGTGAGCAGGGGCAGAGCTGTGCTGGGGCTGGGGGGCAGGGACAGGGCCTGGCCAGGGGGCTGCCGTGCCTGGTCGTGCTCCAGGAAAACACCTCAGGGCAGGGAGAAATGTCAGGGGCACTTGGGGCATTGCTGAGAAGCAGCAGCTCTCTCCTGGCCGGGAAAGGGGCTGCCGTGCTCCGCAGGGGATGCCCAGGGGGGTCTCTGCAGACACTGCGGCTCATCTCGGCTCTCTCTTTTGGTCACAGCCCTGGAGCCCTTGACAGAGGACAGAGAAGACTCTGTCCGTTGCCTGGCAGCTCAGACCTGTTACATTCTGGGCAGTCTAAGTGTGAAGGCAAGATCAGGACACCCCGTGCAACTGTGGAGCTGCTGGTGCCACTAGGCCAGGCTGAGGTGCAGCTCTGCTCCAGGAAGCGGCTCTGCTACAGATTGGCGAGGGTGAGCAGAGGCAGAGCTGTGCTGGGGCTGGGGGGCAGGGACAGGGCCTGGCCAGGGGGCTGCCGTGCCTGGCCGTGCTCCAGGGAAACACCTCAGGGCAGGGGGAACGTGTCAGGGGCACTTGGGGCCTTTACTGGGGAGATCTAGGTTGGACATCAGGAAGAAATTCTTCCCTGGGAGGGTGGTGAGACACTGGAACAGGTTGCCCAGAGTAGCTGTGGCTGCCCCATCCCTGGAAGTGTTCAAGGCCAGTGTGAGAGACGGACTCTATAATGGCCTTTAATCCAGCGACATGATGATGTGCCCTCCGGCAGCCCCCGTGTCTGGGGCCAACTTGTAGCAGCTGCTTTGTGCCCCCGAGAAGGAGAATGGGGAGAGAGAAAGAAGCCCCCTGAGCTGAGGTGACCACGAAGCTCATGAAATCACTGGTGTTCCAGATCCCTAAGTTGTCTGTCACAAGTAGATCTGCTGCTGCTTGGAGGGCAAGTTCCCTGCCCAATGATCAGTGTTGGGGTGACTTCTACCCCTCCCGCCTCCTTCCCATCCTGCTGCCTTCCCAGGGGGCAATCCCAGGCAGCCAATCAGAGGCAGCGTCACCTCAGGGCAGGGCGGGCAGCCTGACCCCTGAGGGCCAATCAGAGGCAGCATCTCATCAGGGGAGGAGACTGACAGCCCTCCCGACCTATGGTGGCAAGCCCAAGGGGCTCCTCCTCCCAACCCCTCGCTTTGTTACACTCCACAGCTCTGACTTCAGGGTTGGAAGCCCTTTTTTTTTAGGTCACAAAGCCTCGTTTTTAGGGTACACACCCTCCTTTTTCAGGCAGAAAGCCTGTTTTTAGGCTCCAAAGCTACATTTGCAGTGTCCATAGCCTCATTTCTACTTTCTAAAGTCTTAGTTTTGGCTTCCAAAGCTGCATTTCAGGCCCCAAAGCCTCCTGTTTCTGTTCCAAAGTGTTACGGATTTATGCATGCTGGCCACTGAAATGGCCTGACCCTGGGATCCTACTGGAAATGCAAGGTCCAAGGGAAGGTTTCCAATTCCTTTTTTCCTCTTGTGTTAGTTCTCAGGTGCCAGCTGGAGCTGGGTGCCTCTGGGGAGGGACGCCTAACCCAATCACACCTCCTAATGATGACCCCTCACCCCATCCACAAGTTCAATTACTTAATTCTGGGGGGTGGGCTCTAGATTCCTTAGCAGGTTTCACTCTGAAAAACCCCAGACCCCCTTCCCCACTATCTCCCAGACCCCCCAGGACCCCCCCAATCCCTGCAGCCCCGGGTGTTGAGGTGCTGGCAGCCTAGAGGGAATTCTGGGGCATTCCTGAGAGCAGCCAGACTTACCCAGGGGGCTGGGATGAGATGCAGGAAAACAGGCTATGTCCCTCCTCTGCCACTATGGGCAAGGCTTGGAGATGACATTGCTGGTAGGAAGATCTGCTGCCAGCAGGGCTACCTTTTGTGCTTCCTGCTGTCCTGTGTGCATCCAGGGACCAGCAGGGAAAGGGAAGGCTTGCCCTGAGAAGCCAGTTAGGGCTCTAGAGGGAAAGGAAGGGGAGATGGTTTAGTGAAGGACTTGTCAGTGTCAGGTTGAGGGTTGGGCTGGGTGATCTGGAAGGGCGTTTCCAACCAAGGGAATTCTGTGAAGGGGCCAGGGGAGCAGGCACGGGGCTGGACAGAGGACAGACCTGCTTCCTCTGCTCTCTCTGCCCACCACACGTGCTCTACAGCCCCCCTGCCCTTCTCCTCTCTCAGATGCCAGCTGGTTCCCTGCCTATGAAACGCAAAAGGAAACCGTGGACACGATCGTGGACTTTGTCAGCAGCCCAGGAAAGGTAATGGCGGCCATTCCAACCAACCCCTGGCTCTGCTGCTGGGCTGCTGGAGCTGTGTCTCCCCTCTCACCCTCCCCATTGGTCTCTCTGTCCCCTGGCTGCCAGGAGCAGGGCCAGAAGATGCAGTTCCTGGAATGCATCTGCGGCCTGTGTAGAAACACCAGACTCAGTGGCTTGACAGAGGGCCTGGAGATCTTCTGCCACAGATATGAGCTGGCAGAGAACATCAAGGTGAGGGGAACATGGGGGTGCTGGGGAAGGGGACAAGGCTCCCCGGCACCCTGTGAGGACAGGGTCTGGGCAGGGTGAGGGTCTGGTGGCACTGGCTGCAGGGAGCTGCCAGGTCCCATCCCGGCTGTGCTCTGCAGGAGCTGCTGGAAGAGGAGCCCATGCACCAGCTGCAGACAGAAGTGCAGCAGCTCGCCATGCTGGCCATCGCCGAGCTGAGGTACCTGCCCACCCCCCGGGGACCCCCACCCCAGAGGACCCTGCCCACCTGCATGGGGCCTGGAGGTACCGCTGCCAGCACCAGTGTCCCACTGGCCCCTCTCTCTTTGCAGTTCAGTGGAGACAGTGCTGGAGGGCAAAGAGCAGAGCCTATTACAAGCCTGCTTCTCCAGGGTCTTGCTTCCTCCAAAACTGAAAACGAGGGACCCGGACACTGTCCTCTACTCCAAAGTAAGTGCTGGGGGAGCTGCAGGAGCCCCCAGTCCTCTGGGCTGCTCCCTGGCTACCCTGTGTTGCGATACGACCAGAGATCCAGGGCAGGGCAGGGGTTTGGCTTTGCTTTCCCACCCTCATCCCTGTGTTCCCTTCCCATGAGCCTGGCCACGGCCAGTGCTGCAGGCTGCTCTGCTCGCAGCAGATTGTCTGCCCCTGGCGCTCTCCCTGGGCTCTGGGAGCTCAGCTCTGTCTCCTGGGGGTGGGGGGGACAGCAGGAGACAACACTGCCACAACTCTTTGTCCCCCTGGCAGACCCTGGAAGCCATGGACACCATGCTGGAGGAGCTGCTGCGCAACAGTCCTGCCTCCAGATTCACCGAGCTGCTGCAGACGATCTTCCAGGTCTGGCATGTGCAGAGAGTGGGGCTGTTCCTCACACTGGAGGGCAGGGATTGTCCTCTCTGGAGTGGATGGTCCCCAGGCCAGTGGCAGAGAGACTGCAGGGGGGTGCCCACCCCCCTGGGGTAGCCAGGGACT
The DNA here is from genome assembly GCA_020745705.1 of Hemiprocne comata. Lineage (NCBI taxonomy): Eukaryota > Metazoa > Chordata > Aves > Apodiformes > Apodidae > Hemiprocne > Hemiprocne comata. Next base: position 100,595 of record CM036593.1, read on the forward strand.
GCCCACTAGGCTCTTCTGGAGCACAGTGGCTGCAGAGAGGGTAGCATCTGCCTCCTGCCTGGCCACAAGGCTGGTCTGGGCATTTGTTCCAAGCCTGCAAGGGCCCCTTGGGGCAGGAACCCCACTCCAGCCTTTGCTGGAGGGCAGAGGGAGCCTTGATGGGCTGTGCGAGTCCAGCCCAGGAGCTGAGTGGTGCTGCTCCTACTGGAGAAGTTGTCTCCTCCCAGGGCAAACCAGTGGCTTCTCTCTTCCCAGCTGCTCCTGAGCTTCACCACCTCCGAGGAAGCCCCCGTCTGCCAGAGGAGCATAGGGAGGATTAGGAGTCTGGTCTATTTTCTGACCTCATGGAAGGTGAGGACCAGGCACCTCCAGCGAGGCTATCTCCCCCTCCCTGCAGCTCTCCCTGCGTGGTGCTGCTGCTCAGCTGCTGCTCTGGGAGCCCTCAGCCCTTTTGCTGTTCTGCCCCCCTGTGAGAGACGGACTCTATTATGGCCTTTAATCCAGCGACATCTACTGACCATTTCTGGTAATGCACTCCCCGGCACAAGAAGAGGACAGAGACACCAGGCGCATGCGCACAGGCCCAGACTACAGCTCCCAGGGGGCCCGGCGAGGTCGGAACCGGAGGGGGAGCGAACGGGCACGCCTTGTGAACACTTCTTCGGTGTAGCCGCGCGGTGTGGACATCGCTATGGAGGCTGCCGTGTAGCCGCTGCGCACCTTTCCTCTGTGGTTGCTGGTGTGTGAGCACGCTGAACGGACTGCCCGCCTGAAATCGCTGGAGAACAAGGGTCCCGACTAGGGATCGGCTTCGGCCGCACCCCGGTGGTGAGATTTGCGAACTTGACTACACTCTGACGTTTCTTACTAACATTTACAGACATTTACCCATTCACACACACCTCTACTATACACTTACTTCCTTTAATCTCCCCAAAGGCTCTCTCTCCAAGTTCTCTCCCTCATTTTCTGTCCGGGACCGAGATTGGGGGCGGAGATTGGGAGGGGGATAGGATTGTTTGTATTATATTGTATTGTTATTGTATTGTATTGCATTATTCTTCCCTACGATTGCTGTTACTCTGTAGTTCTGTAGAAATAACCCCGCCTAGACAGTAGTGCCTTTAATAAACCTATTGATTCTTAAACATTGTTTGTGAGTGTGACAGGGAGTGGTCCTCAGCCCTCGATTCCTTTTGTGTAGGGCAGTGAGTCGCAGTTTCCCATCTCAGTTTGCGACAGAAGCCCTTTTTTTTTAGATTACAAAGCCTCGTTTTTAGGGTACACACCCTCCTTTTTCAGGCAGAAAGCCTGTTTTTAGGCTCCAAAGCTACATTTGCAGTGTCCATAGCCTCATTTCTACTTTCTAAAGTCTTAGTTTTGGCTTCCAAAGCTGCATTTCAGGCCCCAAAGCCTCCTGTTTCTGTTCCAAAGTGTTACGGATTTATGCATGCTGGCCACTGAAATGGCCTGACCCTGGGATCCTACTGGAAATGCAAGGTCCAAGGGAAGGTTTCCAATTCCTTTTTTCCTCTTGTGTTAGTTCTCAGGTGCCAGCTGGAGCTGGGTGCCTCTGGGGAGGGACGCCTAACCCAATCACACCTCCTAATGATGACCCCTCACCCCATCCACAAGTTCAATTACTTAATTCTGGGGGGTGGGCTCTAGATTCCTTAGCAGGTTTCACTCTGTGCCCCTTGGCCCAAAGGTCCTTCCCCAAATGGAAGGGGAGTGGAGCCCTCCCCAGAGGCACTGGCTGTACTAGCTGTGCCTCAGCCTGCTGGCCTCATGCTACCTGAGGAGCTGGAGGATAGCTGGGTTTGCATTTCCATTCCTAATACAATGGCATTGTTGCCATCAAACCCGGCTGAAGGAAACTCTCCAACCCGGGTGGGAGTTGTAGAAAGCAGGCAATTCTTCATTGCAGGCTGGATGCAGGCAGAATAGTTTCCAAAGTCACCCATGAATCTTATCCATCACGTTTAGCTTCTCTAGACCCACTGATTGTGATTCTCAGGGAAAAGTATGATGCTTATTGATCCTCTTGGGGCCTCTTCTGGTAAGAATTCCGGGGCCTGTCGCTCTCCTGGGAACAAGTTCTCCCCAACCAGAGGAACAAGGCATCACACAAGAACTGAATCTCACAAAGCACAACTCCAGCCTGGTCATCTTCTCTAAGCAAGGCAGATTCACCCCAGCCCTAGGAAGTTTCCCTAAGGCATAATTCTACCTTAATATTTCTATTCCACTGAACAGAACAGTTCAATAGGTTTCAAATCCCCCCCCTTATCCTTGCGAGGTTCTTTGCTTTCAGCACAGCCCCTGACACTCCCCATGATGCCTTCTTCACTTCTCTGTCCTACATCTCACACACACTCTTATCACACACTCACACACATTAGTTAACACATGTTATTTCTGTCAAATAAACACCACATCAAGATTTGTATGCTTGTCCGCTTTGTCCCTGTGGTCACCACCTCAGGAACAAGAAAGCTACTAGGTAAATTCTTCACACTCCCCAAGACCCCCCCAGACCACCCAAGACTCCAGAGCACCTCCCCCAGGGCTCTACAATCCCTGCCAGTACCCCCCAAATCCCTCTCACCCATCCCCAGGATCCCCTGAGGACCCCCCCAATCCCTCTCAGGACTCCTCAAGACCCCCATAGCCCCCCCTAGGAACCCCCAGGCCTCCGAATCCTTCCCAGATTCCCCCAGGACCCACCCAGTCCCTCTCACACCCCCCAGGACTCCCCCAGTTTCTCCCAGGACCACACAAATCACCCTCAGACCCCACCAGAGACCCCGAGAGTCCCCCCTAGGACCCCCAAGAGCCCATCAGGACCCCTCCCAGGACTCCCCATCTCGTTAAGGATCCCCTCAATCTCTCTCAACAACCTCCCTGGATCCCTACAGGGCCCCCCTAGACCCCCCCAATCCCTTGCAGAACTGCTCAAGACCCTCCCAGGGAACCCTATAGACCCCTGAAAAACCCCAGACCCCCTTCCCCACTATCTCCCAGACCCCCCAGGACCCCCCCAATCCCTGTCACCCACTTCTAGGACCCCCTCAATCCCTCAAAGACTTGCCTAATCCTTCCCAGGAACCCCCAGACCTCCTCAGTCCCCCTCAGGGGCCCCCCAGCCCTGCCCTCCCCGTGGGGTCAGGGAAGGGGGCAGGGCCAGGGAGGGGCAGAGCCAACCGATTGGGTGAGGATAAAGGGAGGGGGAGCAGCCATAGGAGCCACCCACACCCCTCCCAGCCCCGAATTCCTCCGATTCCATCCGAAATCCTTCCTCCCCTCAAAAAAACAAATAAACGCCCCAAATCCACCCGTCCGTCTCCCCCCCACCCCGGTCCCGTACCAGATGGTGCTGAAACAGCCATTGTGTAGAACATGGCCAAAAAAACCCAAATTCAGCCCAAAATGGAGGAGGGGGGGGAAGAGAGAGAACCCCAAATCGGGGGGATTCACCCCAAAAATTGGTGGGACTGGAAATGGGGGAATTTGAGTTTAATTGAAACTTTTAGTTTTTGCTTTAAATTAACCAAAACATTTATTTAAACTTCAATTATTTAAATTATATAGTATTAATTTAAAAATAAAGGGTTGAAAGTCCCAAAAAATGCCTCAAAAATCACCCAAAAAGACCCCTAAAAGCAGCGGTCCCCAACCTGGGGTATACAAATTTAAAAAGATAGCATCAATTTAAATAAATAAATAGTTAAACAGCAATAATTTAAATAAATACGAGATTAAAACCTGCTGAATTTTTTCCCCAAAACTGGGGGAAACTGCCCCAAATCTTTCCCCACCCCTCTTTAAATATTAATATTTAAAAGACTAAACAGATTGAAAAGGCTTTTTGTGGCAAATCAGCCCCAAAAAGAGCACAAAAAGGAGATCCCCAAAATTTAATGTGTTCATTTAAATAAATTAAATCATTTAAGAGCATAATTTGGCCCCAAACAGCCCCAAAACATCTGAAAATGGTACCAATTCATCCCCGACCCCTCTTACATATTCAGAACATTAAAGAGATCTCAAATGGGGATTTTTGTGGCAAGTCAACTCCAAAGTGCCCCCCCCCCAAATCCCCAAATAGGACTTTGGAACTTTCAATGTTATTTAAATAAGTGTCTTTGTTTAAAAGCCGAACTCAACCCCAAAATGCCAGAAAATGGCCCCAAATCCGGCCCCAGCCCCCTTTAAAAATGCTTTTTTAACCAAACAATAGTGTCCTGGTTTGAGCCAGGATGAAGCCAATTTTCCTTTTACTGATTTTTTTTCCTTCAGGGAGCTCTCTTTTAACTAGCAGCAAGTCTTCCAGCCAGTGGACTGATAACACTGGAGTGTTGACGTTACTGCTGAGACTCCAAGGTCAGTTTGTTCTACCCAGTGAATCTGCAGCTACAGAGGCTACCGAGAGCAGAAGAGTCATATCTGTAACTAGATGGACAGCAAAATTGGCCAGAGATACTCCATTCCATAGATCTACGTAAGCTCTGAGGAAGGTCAGAGATCACAGAAGACAACTTCCTTCCTGTTACTTCTTCCCTTCTCCTCTGTCCATGGCTGGTGTCTGGGGAGGACTCCATCTACCCATCCCCGTCGACACCAGGGCTCATGAATTCCTGACCCTCACCACTCTCCCCTCAGCTCCTGTCTGTTCTGCTGTCATCTCCAGCAGTGCTCTGGGACTTTTCGGGACTGCTCACAGCTCAGGAGATGCTGGGGGAGTTGCTGGGGGTGGGGGGAGGCAATAGGGTTTTGGACATTCCTGAACACACTTGTATATAATTGTACATATTTTCTTTTGTCATTAGTATTTAATTAAAACTGTCTAGTTTAGTTTTCAATCCAGAAAGTCTCTCTCCTTATCCTCTCTCTCCTTCCCTCCCTAGGTGAGAGGGGATCGAGAGCGTTGTGGTCGCTGGTTTAATTGCCGATCCTGAGTCAAACCATGGTAGTAGTCTTCACAGATAGTTGTTTGACCCTGAACAAGACCTAAACCACATCCAGGACCGTGTTGGTTCCCAGCCATGGAATCGTGTAGGTTTCAGCATCCCAAGGATATTCAGCATTTTGAAAATTCTCAAACACTGTTGTAATCAACCTGTCGGAGAAGGAGAAGATGCAGAATGATGCCTCCTCCATAAGTCAGCTCCCTGGGGAGAATGGATAAAAGGTTATTAATGATTAATTGGATGGATCACTCAGTGGATAAGGGTTTGGCTTTCTGGTCACATTCAAATAATAGTGGTCAAATACTCAACGTCCAAATCGAGATCAGTGACTGGTGGCTTTCCTCAAAGGTGGGTACTGGGATCGGTGCTGTTTAACATCTGGGTCTCTAACATGGACAGTGGCATTGAGTGCACGGTAAGGAACCAGTCCCTCACGATAAATATGTATGTTTCTCATTCAAAATTAACTGGGATTTAGGAGAGACAAAATGGCTGCCAAGAGGCTGAAAAGACTTTCAAGGACAAAGACAAACAACTTGCCTGGCAGGACTGTGGCAGGAAAAATGCAACATTGTTGCACTGGCACATAGGCAAAGAGATGATTGGACTACAAAGTTCACCAATCATCAATGAGAGAATCCAAAAGGAACCAATGCAAGCCCCCAGTCAGGGCAGTCCCAAGCATAAATAAAGGCTGGGTGGCGACTGGATTGACAACAGCCCTGAAGAGAAGAAGGACTTGGTGGTGTTGGTTGATGAGAAGCTCAATATGAGCTGGCCATATGTGCTGGCAGCCCAGAAACCAGCTGTGTCCTGGGCTGCATCAAAAGCCCAGTAGGGCACGGGAGGGGATTCTCCCCATCTACTTCACTCTTGCGAGACCACACCTGCAGCTTTGTGTCCAGTTCTGGGGTCCCCAACACAGGAAAGATATGAAGCTGCTGGAGCAAGTCCAGAGGAAGGCCAAGAAGATGATCAGAGGGCTGGAACACCTCTGCTCTGGAGGCAGGCTGAGAGAGTTGGGGTTCTCCAGCCTGGAGAAGAGAAGCAGCTTCCAGTACCTGAAGGGGCCCCAGGAAGGCTGAGGAGGGACTTCTGACAAAGGCATGGAGTGATAGGATGAGGAGAAATGGCTTCAAAATGTAAGAGGAGAGATTTGGGTCAGACATTAGGAAGAAATTCTTCACTGAGAGGGTGGTGAGAAAGTGGCCCAGGCTGCCCAGGGAAGTTGGTACTGCCCCATCACTGGAAATGTTCAAGGACAGGTTGGATCGGGCTTGGAGCAACCAGGGCTGGTGGTAGAATCCCCTGCACATTGCAGGGTGGTTGGAACTGGTTGATTCTTAAGGTCCCTTCCAACCCAAAGCAGTCTGTTGTTCTATGCACTCCAGGAGGTGGCACCTGAAGTACTGGGATGTTTCCTGCATAGGTTTGATTTCCAACAAGAGTAAAATATTCATTTATTAATAATCACCCAGCAGATGTCTGTTCCATAGGTTGTCTCATAAGAGAGCCTGTAAGGAAGGTAATTGTTACCAGTCTCCAGGAGATGGCATCTAAAGGACAAAGCTGATGGCAATGCAGACTCCACATCCTTGGTCAGTCTCACCATCAGTGTCACACAGCACATCCAATGATGCCCTTGAGCCAGGCTCCGGAGCTGAAAACAAGCACCACCAGAAGCAAGGAAGGTGTGACATCCCATAGCTCTCATAATCACTCTGAGAACAAACCCACCAACGTGGTGACCAGCGACTGTTAAACCAGCACAATGAGCACTTGTAACTGATTTGTTTTCACACCCTCTGATCAATCTGTTGTTTTCTCAACCCTTTGAGTCCCACTTTTGGCACGAAAAGGGACTGTTATGGTTTAACCCCAGCCAGCAGCTAAGCACCATGCAGCACCTCACTCAAGTTGCCCCATAGCAGTGGGATGGAGGAATGGATTGGGAGTGGAATAGTTTAATGAGTGAAGTAGAGTAGAACTTTCAACAGTCTCATTTTCTCCTTAAGGAGTGTGTTTTATTGGTGATGAAGATTTTCGTGCTGTACTTTGCTTTGTTTGCAACCAGCCAAACTCCTGCAGGGCCTGTGCAGGCAGTTCTCTAAGGAAACCAGGTTGGAGATGGTGCACAGGAGCTGTACAGTGAGAGAAGTGGTGGGGCTGGGGAGGTGAGGAGTGCCAGGCCTCAAGGAACTGCTTCTCCTTCTGGCCCAGGCCTTCTAAGGAGACCCTCTGAATCATTATCACTTGGAGAATGCTGATAGAACCTCTCATCTGAAGAACAAAGCAATGCAATATTCTCTTTAAACTAAAATACCATTTTTATGAGGTGCACTATGAAATCTTCATCCTTGACTACACAGGGAAACAGCTGCAATGAGCTCTACAGGTCTTGAAGACTTGAAGGAAATTACAAAAACATAAACAGCTCGTTAGGGCATTTGAGGGTCATTACATGAACCTCAGACACTGAGAGAAGACTGAAGATATCACTTAAGAAGTCCAAGTCACAAGAAAAGAACGAAGTGCCTTGGAGCATTAACAGACCCCACTGAGCCTGACAGAGCCTCCCCAGGGCCTCATTAAAGCAGATCCTTGGAGGCCATGACTGCAGGGAGACAAAGGCCCTGGGCCGGTGCCTGTCATGGTGAGAAAACCCTTTGGTTGCTCTGATGCAGCAGAAAGGCCAAGTCCTGACCCTGGGGAGGCAGATCCTGAGAGCCTCCAAATAAAGTTTCATCTCAGCACCCTTGGTGGCCAAGGCAACTGCTGCAGCTGAGGGGACAAAGCCCTCAGTCCTGCTGGGTCTTTCCATCTTGCCAGAGCCTTTGGCCACCTCTCCTGCAGGCTGACCTACGCTGTCTGTGACTGCAGCTCCTTCCCTTCGGTCTGTTGACACTCTTCTGGCTGTCCCAGCTGGCTCTCCCCCTGGCACTTCTGTAGCTTCACTGAGGTCTCTCTGCGCTCACTGGCTGTTCCTTCAAACACAAACCATGGGCTGACCCCAACTCCCTCTGGTTGACCTCCTGCAGCACAAGGCTACTCTTGGAATGATGTTTTTTTTGTCTCACCTTCAGTCTGGGCCTTCTAATATGCACTTTGTGGAGTTTTCCTTCTCTTCCCACTACAAGAAAAGCTCCATCATCTCTGAGACCACCCTTCAAGGAGGCTACTACTGCAGTGCCCTGAGCATTTATCTCACCAGGCTGAAGAAGCCCAGGACCTTCAGCCTCTCCACACAGGCCCCAAAGTCCATCCTGGTAGATCTCCTCTGGAGCTTGTCCGATTCTTCCCCATTCCCCCCACCAGGGATAATCCAGATGTGGCCACAGCAGTGCTGAGCCAAGGGGGATGAGAACTCCCTTGTCTGGGTGGCCACACACCCCCTCATGCAGCCCCACATGTGCAGCCCCATGTGCAGGTGGCTACATGGTGAACGTGTCCCACTGGCTCCTATGGCCATCTCTGGGTTGATGTTCAGTTATATCCACCAACATACACACCAAGGTTGGATTCACACCCACCCGTCTCACCAGTCACTGGCCCCAAAAAGAGTACAAGACCTGATGACTTGTGGTTCTCACTCCAGTGGTTGGCACTTTGACTTTCACCTGTACCAAGAGCAGAGAGCTCCCTCATCCCAGGGAGCTGTTGGAGATGAAGGTATGAAGAAATCAAGACAGGCTGGACTGATCAGCTGCAGGGCATGGCCAGGGCAGGGCACTGACCAGCCCTGGCTGACACATGACCAGCTCCTTTCACACCTTTCCTCCCTATTTTCCCATGCTGCTTCTTCCACAAATCACCTGGAGTCCACCCTTGTCCTTCCTTTGGTCCTTTCCTTGGCATCCCAGGGCAAGTCTTACACAATCCCCAAAGGTGCTTTCTGGCTTCCCACCAGGAGTCTCAGACCCGGTGGCAGAAACCTCCCACCCTCAAGACCTAGTTCAACCCCCCTGCCACATGCAGGGACATGTCTCACTCCTTCAGGTTACTCAAAATTCCCGACCAAAAACACTTCCAAGGATGGGGCACCGACTTCTCTGGGCAACTTGTTCCAGTGTCTTGCCACCCTCATCCTAAAATACTTCATCCTTACATCCAATCTGACTCTCCTCTCTTTCAGTTTAAAGCCATGGTCCCTTGTCCTGCCACCACAGGCCTCAGTAAAAACTCTCACTCCATCTTGAGGTCTGGAGGCCTCAAGCACATGGCCAATCTAGAGACGCTGAGGGCCCTGGGCTCTGTGCTGTGCAGACTGTGGACAGTAGAGGAGTGGCCTGGGAGTGCCTGATGGGTGGGTTTAGACATGGTGGAGCTTTTCTTCACTGTGGAATACAGTATGGGCAAGTAATAATGCAACAAATGTGAGCTGGGAATGTCCAGAGTGGACACCAGGAGAAAGAAATGTCTCTCTAAGGGCCATGCTCTAGTGCACTACATTACCCAGAAGGAGCCTGGGTCAGCCCAAGGTTTTGTGTTTCAAGGCAGAGCAAGGGAGGACACAGAGATATCAGTAAATGAAGGTGACAGCAAGGTGGGGCAGCCAGGTGGAGGACTAGGGCCAGCAGGGCAAGAAGCACGGGGGATGGGACACTGTGGGACAGGCAGTGGCTGTGACAGAGGTGAGAGAGGGATGTGGAAAAGCTGTAAGCCCCCTGAGAGAGCCAACCTCTCCATGATTTGCTCATGACTCTTGGCTCTGCCACTGATGTCCATGGGAAGACAAATGTACTTTCCAGCACTGGGGCCTCAGGGCCTTCTTGTCCATGTCCAGGAGGCAGGGCGGTCTCATGACATAGTACTGCCCTTGGCATTGCACATCTGCACATTCCAGGGCCCCAGGGAGAGCCCTGAGGAATGAGTGAGGGACAGGATCTCCCTTCCCAGGGGATGGGTTCAGGCCTGGCACCTTTGCTGTCATGAAACACATGCGGAGTTACTCAGCACCAGAGCCACCTTCACCTTCCTTTTCCCCACCTGCCATCACTGCCTCCTGCTCTGCCCACACCCTGGGGATGCTTCCTCAGTCGTGTCCCTCACTGGGACCCACGAACACTGCCAGAAACTTTGGAGTTGGACTCAGACATGGACTTGTTGAGAGGTTTCGTCAGCTTCCTCTCCTTGTCTGAGCTTCATGGACTCAGCACCAAACCCACCAGAGGACTCATTAACATTATGAGTTGGTCTCCTGGGATGAAAGGAGCTGCTGGCAAGTGGGCAGTGCTGCAGGGAGACAGCTCTGCCCAGGAGCAGCTCCTGTGCCCAGCGCAGCAGGGAGAAGGACACTGCCTGCAGGGTATCTGAGGGAGATGAGCAAGGCAGAGAGAGCTTCAAGGTGGTTGGGACTGGGGGGATGAGTGAGAGGTCCGTGGAGGAGAAATCTGTGCAGCCCTTGACACGGTGAGTCTCTGGGTGCAGGGCAGTGCGGGTGCAGTTCCTGGAGGCATCTCCTTAAGCTGGCACAGTCAGATTCTAGGGTCTGTAAAAGGGGGGGGTGGGTTAGGATGAGGTTCTTGTTGGGGAATTTCAGATAGTTGTTCAGGTGGGTGTGCAGGCAGGGGTGCCCAGGGTCTTCAGAGCAGGGTCCTGCATGCCAGGGGCTGTGTGCTGGGGCAGGGACTCTGCTGCTCGCCAGGGTCAGCTCTCAGCCTGCACGGGGACCTCCCCATGGCTCTGTGGGGAGAAGCTCAGCATGGAATTAGTCAACTCCTGGCAGGGCAAGGCAGGGTCCTTCTGCTTCTGAGAGGATGCTGTGTGGGTGAGGTTTACTGACAGCTCCAGATCACCCCCAGGACATTTGCAGAGGGCCTTTTTGAAGCAGCACAGAGAGGCAGCATTTACCTGGGACAAAAGTAGTGTGTGCTTTGAGATCTCCACTCTTGGTGGGCTGGGTAGGCAGTGGGAGATGAGATTTTTTTTCACCACTCTAGAAAAGGCACTGATTCCCAAGCTGTAATTGCAACTTTACTGATCTGCTCCTGAGCCCATGCACACCTAGAGATGCCCCTGGGCAGGTCCCTGCTGCAGGAGGTGTCTTCAAGGCAGAGCTGAGCACACAGCGGGTGGGATGGGCTCTGGGAGCCCTGCTAAGGAGGGCACATGGAGACAGAGAAGCAGCTGCTGGCAGAGACAGCTCCAGGCAGCAGAGACATGGGCAGGGAGGGAGAGGGAGCTGCTGCCTCCAAGTCATGGGAAAGGGGATTGAGGCACCTCCCTGCCATCCCTGCAGGGCTGATGCTCCCTGGTCTCCTCTCCCACCCAGTAGACTTCTCCACCCCTTCTTAACACACGGACTTAGTGCTGAGTTTCCTTCCAAGCAGCCTCAGCACCACAGAGGAGAAATGCTTGAGTGTCTGACTGTGTCTCCCTGTCGTGACTCTCTTAGCAACAGAACTCTGTAATGTTCCCCTCCCGGACAGCCGCCATCTTGACGGGACAAAGGCCGAAGGGCACGGCGGGAAGGGGAGGGGGGGAGCGAGGCGGAGAGCTGAGCGCTGATTGGCTGACGAGCCGGTACCCGGTGGAAGCGCCGCGAGGCCGGTCATGTGGCCAAAGGCGGAAGCGGCTCCGGGAGGGGCTGCCCGGGCCGGGAGCAGCCACCGGTGAACTCCGGGTCAGAGCCCGGCCCGGGCCCTGCAGCACCGGGGCGGGGCTTCCACCAAGCCATGGGCCAAACCTCCCTGTCCCCGCACTGAGCTGAGGTGCGGGTCATCTCCCACCCCCTGCCCGAGCCGCGGTGGATGTGCCCCCAGCCCTCGCCCTGCGCCGCAGCACGCAGCCCCCGGCCCCTGCCCTGAGCTGTGCTGCACGTTCCCCCCCGTGCCCCAGCCGTGCTGCCAGGCCCCTCTCCCTCGCCCCAAGCCGTGCTCCACAGCCCGATTCCCTCTCACCGAGCCCCCCGAGTCCCGCTGGGCTCGCACGGCTCCGCGCCGCCCCTCCCGCTCCCTGCCCCGAGCCCTGTGCCGCACACGCTGTCCTGCCCGTGTCACCCCCTGCCACCCTCGCCCTATCGCCCACGCTGCTTTCCTGCTGCACGGCCTTTCACGTCCCCCTTCCCGGGCCCTTAGCACTTTTCCTCCTCATTTTCAGCCCCAGGGAAAGCTGCCGAGCGCTCCCCCTGCCCCCAGTTTCACCCTTGCTTTAGTCTTTATTTTTCCTGCTTTTTCCTCGTCTAGCTCCAGAGACCTTCCACCTTTTTAAAGTTCTAGACTTGTGCAGAAACAAGGAATTTTCATTTCCATTTGGAAAAATCCAAAACTTCCAAGCTGCAGAAGGCATTTTTAACAGATAAACACCGCCCCCTTCCTCCTCCTCTCCCTGCCCTCCCTGTGCCCAGATCTTCCAGAGCCGGGCAGTACCATCCTGTTCCCCCGAGGCCACACAGCATTCCCGGCTCCCGGCTCAGGCTCCAGTCCCGTGACGCCGCCGTCCTGGTGCCAGAACCTGCCGGGGGAGATGGCAGAGCTGCGGTGGGCACGGCCCTTGGCCCCATGGCCTCCCTCACGGAGGAGTGGGAGCCTGGAACAGCAACGTCAGCAAGGCATCATCAAGCAACTCACAGCCAGGGAGAGGATGTGCTACTCATCCTTGGTGGAGGGCTTGCACAGTGACCGGTTCATCAGCGTGCTGAGCAGCTCCCACAGCACGTTCTCTGCAGCCTGGGGCTCGGAGAACATCAGCCTCCACATGATTAAGGAGACACTGTGGGGACCCGAGGCTCTGTCAGAGGGGACATCCAAGAGAATGGCCAGGCTGAAGTTCCCAAGAGGGTCTTGAAGCCCCTTCCCATGTGAGAGGAGCCCCAAAGACTGGCGGGTCCTGGACCTGGTGCATGTCGGGGAGCACTGCAGCAGGCTGGTCACCACCTCACTGAGGTATCTGCATTTCAGCATCAGCAGGGCCCTTTCCAGGCTCTTGAGGGCTACCACCGACCTGATGGACAGCCAGTTTCCATAGATGGCCCACATGATGTTCAGCACCTGGAGGGGTGACGCGGGTGTGTCACCAAATAGGACGAAAATAACTTATCGACACCATGTGATGTAGATCAGCAGACACTTCTTTATCAGCGCCCTGAGGACACGGGGTAACTCCTCCTGGTGTATCCTCCTTTGCACGTCAATCAACAGGGTTTTATATATTCAATTTCTGTTGTCTAACATAAAAATGCATATAATGCTCGCTTTTAATTACTCATTAAGTTTAATCTTTACATTGATTGGCCCCCTTATGATCTTTCGAGTTACATAACCTCACACATATTCATCTTCAACAAAAATCATTGGTTATCCTACTGATTATAGTCCCTGATATTTCAATCAGGATGGGATGGGAAAAGGGGATTTCCAAGCAGCACAACTGGTTACTGTGACCTTGGCTACCATGTGATGGCTTCAAGAGTTATTGTTGTATTATTCCTTCCATGGTAGCTGCTTAAGTACAATATCTTATTCTTCATGTAATCCCAGACCCTAACAACTTGTAGGTACCACTTGTCTAGTACATGTGGTTTCTGTGACTACTGAAGTAAAACACAATCATCCACTCTCCCCCTCCCAGTATGATTCCTATGAAAACAGTTTCTCCTGAAAGCCTCCTCTTGGTCAGGCCTGACCAGGCCCTGGCCTTCTAAATGATCAAAATTCAGTCAATTCAGTAACACAAGGAACTCTATTTAAAGGAATAGTTTAAAGGAAGAGCATAGGTTGTAGAGGGGACAAAGCGAGGGTGTTAGGGTGACAGTGTGACAGGAGGTTGTGTGATGTGGGGGGCAGCAGCTGGGTGGGGGTGAGGGGCTTAGTGCTTGGTTTGCAGGTGTGACAAGATGGTTGCCACCTCCGAGACCTTGACAACCCATTGCCTGCCCAAGGTTCCTGATGCTGCCCGACCTGCTGAGACTGGGCCAGACCTGGCTCCACGAGGTGTGTGACAGTGAGGCTGTGCTGCCACCTCTGCACCTGTCTCCCTGCCACTGCCACCAGCGCCTGGCCCTGCAAAAGGGCCACCGTCCTCAACTGGGAGTTCACCATTGCCAAGGGAGGGGAGGATGGTGGCACTTTGTCCCCCAGCCTCATTTGTGGAGCCCACGGCTTTGATTCAAGGGCTGAAAGACTTCTTTTTAGGTCCCAAACCCTCATTTTTTAGGCTGAAAGTCTATTTTGAGACTCCAAATCTGCATTTATGGTTTCCAAAGGCACACTTTTTTTTCCCCCAAACTCTTACTTTTGCCCATTTGTGGCACCAAAGCCTCATTTTATGATCCAAAGGCTCAGTTTTACTTTGCAAAGTTCTCTTTTTAGAGTCCAAAGCCACATCTCGAGTGTGCAAACTCATTTTCAGGCTCCAAAGTGGCATTTTTACAATCCAGTCTTTTTTATGCTCTAAGCCATATCCTGTGTGTCCAAACCTTCATTTTTATGGGCCAAACCCCTATTTAGGTCTCTAAGGAATAAAAACCAGCTGCCTTGTTGGGGCAGGAACAATACTCACTGCTCTCCTAGTGGGTCAAGAGGTTAAGCCAGGTGCTAAAAAAGCCACCCACAAATGTTTTTAGGAGCTCCAGGGTGAAAGAGCAGCTGGTTGGGGGCCTGGCAACCAGTGAAGGTCAACCCAGCGCAGTTGTGAAGGTGTCTTGGGTAGTGTTAGTTCGGAGTCAGTCTGTGGCTGCATCTTGGGGGGCAGATAAAATCCACTGGAAAGGAACCTGGAAGAGCCCAGGTGCTTTGCTACGCAGCTCTCACGGACACGGTCCTGTCCCTGGGAGGAGTGGAGAAGAAACCCTCAGCCAGCTGCAGGTGCCAGGCCAGGCTGTGAACAGGCACGCTCAATGCCCTGGGCAGGGGCTGGTCCGTCCGGCTGTGCAGCTCCTGGCAGAGGTGGGAGCTCTGCTGGGGGACCCACAGCCCTTTGCCAGCAGCGCCTGGGGAAGCCCAGCGGCTGCAGGGGGTGACCGGGTTGTGGCAGCCGGGTGGGCTGGAGGGGGCACGTTGCCACGCAACCCCGTGATGTCACAAAGGGGCAGTGATGCGTCACCCACCCGGCGACTGTGACGTCACGTGGCAAGGGCTTGAAAGCCGGAGAAGCTGAAGCCAGTTAGGCTGAGTTGGCCTTCGGCATCAGTCGGCTCTTTCCGTGGTTACTCACGTGCCTTCTTTTTTCCAACCATTGATCATTTTCTACCCACTTCTCCTTAACTCCCCATCTCTTTCAAAGGTAATTCAGTTTGGACTTCTAGGACAGATGATAGAGTAGGTCAATATGGGAGAAAAGGATAGGCTGGTCTCTCCCTTCCGAGCTGTAGGCTGAGCTCTTCCACCTTTCCAGGCTGGCCAGGGCTATGGGTAGGGTTCCTCTTTGCTAGTGCTTATTTCTTGGCTGGGTAAGGAGGGGGTGGCAGCACAGTCTGAGGCGCTGGGCTCAGCCAGGAATGACAAGAAGCCCACCCTGAGGGCTGTGGGAGGAAGGGAGACAGAAAAGGAGCACGGCCCAGCCAGCCGTGAAAGCAGCGGCCAAAAGCCGGTGGCTGCTGCGTGCAGGGTGGGCAAGTGTGGGCTGGAGAGCCGAGGGCCCTGAGGCTAACACTGGCCACAGGTCAGCAGCAGGGCCTCTGCAGAGAAGGAGACACCAGGCAGTCTGTCCACAGGGCCTTGGGAACTGCTGTCAGGTGGCATCCTGGGACAGGGACAGGAGGACCCCAGCCTGCAGCTCTGCAGCAGGTGCCAGCCCCACCAGCACACTCCTGGTGGCGGATGCTGGTCTGTGCCTTTTGACAGGGGTATTTTTTTAATCCTTCTGTTGAGCTACAATGATTTCTTTGACATCAGGTGATAGGACCAGCACTGATCTTCTGTTTCTGGAGCACATCCTGACAGCTGTTGTCCTCCAGAGATATTCCCCCTCCGTTCCCGAGAGGAGCAATGGCCACCATGGGGAACGACTCCGGTGAGTAGCGGCTTCCCCAGCAGGGCTGGGCTTTGTGAGTGCCCAGAGGCAGGGGCTGTGGCTGGGGCTGCAGCCCCGGGTGTTGAGGTGCTGGCAGCCTAGAGGGAATTCTGGGGCATTCCTGAGAGCAGCCAGACTTACCCAGGGGGCTGGGATGAGATGCAGGAAAACAGGCTATGTCCCTCCTCTGCCACTATGGGCAAGGCTTGGAGATGACATTGCTGGTAGGAAGATCTGCTGCCAGCAGGGCTACCTTTTGTGCTTCCTGCTGTCCTGTGTGCATCCAGGGACCAGCAGGGAAAGGGAAGGCTTGCCCTGAGAAGCCAGTTAGGGCTCTAGAGGGAAAGGAAGGGGAGATGGTTTAGTGAAGGACTTGTCAGTGTCAGGTTGAGGGTTGGGCTGGGTGATCTGGAAGGGCATTTCCAACCAAGGGAATTCTGTGAAGGGGCCAGGGGAGCAGGCACGGGGCTGGACAGAGGACAGACCTGCTTCCTCTGCTCTCTCTGCCCACCACACGTGCTCTACAGCCCCCCTGCCCTTCTCCTCTCTCAGATGCCAGCTGGTTCCCTGCCTATGAAACGCAAAAGGAAACCGTGGACACGATCGTGGACTTTGTCAGCAGCCCAGGAAAGGTAATGGCGGCCATTCCAACCAACCCCTGGCTCTGCTGCTGGGCTGCTGGAGCTGTGTCTCCCCTCTCACCCTCCCCATTGGTCTCTCTGTCCCCTGGCTGCCAGGAGCAGGGCCAGAAGATGCAGTTCCTGGAATGCATCTGCGGCCTGTGTAGAAACACCAGACTCAGTGGCTTGACAGAGGGCCTGGAGATCTTCTGCCACAGATATGAGCTGGCAGAGAACATCAAGGTGAGGGGAACATGGGGGTGCTGGGGAAGGGGACAAGGCTCCCCGGCACCCTGTGAGGACAGGGTCTGGGCAGGGTGAGGGTCTGGTGGCACTGGCTGCAGGGAGCTGCCAGGTCCCATCCCGGCTGTGCTCTGCAGGAGCTGCTGGAAGAGGAGCCCGTGCACCAGCTGCAGACAGAAGTGCAGCAGCTCGCCATGCTGGCCATCGCCGAGCTGAGGTACCTGCCCACCCCCCGGGGACCCCCACCCCAGAGGACCCTGCCCACCTGCATGGGGCCTGGAGGTACCGCTGCCAGCACCAGTGTCCCACTGGCCCCTCTCTCTTTGCAGTTCAGTGGAGACAGTGCTGGAGGGCAAAGAGCAGAGCCTATTACAAGCCTGCTTCTCCAGGGTCTTGCTTCCTCCAAAACTGAAAACGAGGGACCCGGACACTGTCCTCTACTCCAAAGTAAGTGCTGGGGGAGCTGCAGGAGCCCCCAGTCCTCTGGGCTGCTCCCTGGCTACCCTGTGTTGCGATACGACCAGAGATCCAGGGCAGGGCAGGGGTTTGGCTTTGCTTTCCCACCCTCATCCCTGTGTTCCCTTCCCATGAGCCTGGCCACGGCCAGTGCTGCAGGCTGCTCTGCTCGCAGCAGATTGTCTGCCCCTGGCGCTCTCCCTGGGCTCTGGGAGCTCAGCTCTGTCTCCTGGGGGTGGGGGGGACAGCAGGAGACAACACTGCCACAACTCTTTGTCCCCCTGGCAGACCCTGGAAGCCATGGACACCATGCTGGAGGAGCTGCTGCGCAACAGTCCTGCCTCCAGATTCACCGAGCTGCTGCAGACGATCTTCCAGGTCTGGCATGTGCAGAGAGTGGGGCTGTTCCTCACACTGGAGGGCAGGGATTGTCCTCTCTGGAGTGGATGGTCCCCAGGCCAGTGGCAGAGAGACTGCAGGGGGGTGCCCACCCCCCTGGGGTAGCCAGGGACTGCCCACTAGGCTCTTCTGGAGCACAGTGGCTGCAGAGAGGGTAGCATCTGCCTCCTGCCTGGCCACAAGGCTGGTCTGGGCATTTGTTCCAAGCCTGCAAGGGCCCCTTGGGGCAGGAACCCCACTCCAGCCTTTGCTGGAGGGCAGAGGGAGCCTTGATGGGCTGTGCGAGTCCAGCCCAGGAGCTGAGTGGTGCTGCTCCTACTGGAGAAGTTGTCTCCTCCCAGGGCAAACCAGTGGCTTCTCTCTTCCCAGCTGCTCCTGAGCTTCACCACCTCCGAGGAAGCCCCCGTCTGCCAGAGGAGCATAGGGAGGATTAGGAGTCTGGTCTATTTTCTGACCTCATGGAAGGTGAGGACCAGGCACCTCCAGCGAGGCTATCTCCCCCTCCCTGCAGCTCTCCCTGCGTGGTGCTGCTGCTCAGCTGCTGCTCTGGGAGCCCTCAGCCCTTTTGCTGTTCTGCCCCCCTCGCCCAGGCTGCTCCAAATGAGCACAGCTGTGCCTCCAGCGGGGACATCCAGATCCCAGTCCTAGGGCAGCTGCTGGGACAACTCCTCCTGCTCACATCATTCAAGGACAGAGAGACCCGCAGGATGGCTTTGGCTGCTCTTCGTTCCCTCTACATACTAATCCAACAAAAATGTAAGAGAAGCTGTGGGCTGCACCCTTCTGCACACCAACATCACCCAGTACGCCTGCTTGCCCTCCTGGGCATTGTGACAGACCGTTCTTGGGCTGGGTGGAGGCACCACCATGCCCCAGCACTGCCTCTCCTCTGCTCCTGACCCACGTGCTCTCTCCAGGCTGTTGCTCGTCCCACGTAGCTGAGTTTCTCCTTCAAACAGGAGGCAGCCCTACTCCTCCTCCCCCTCCCCACCTCCCCTCAAGAGCTGGTGCCCCTGCCCTGCAGCTCTCCAGCCACCCCGAGCCCTCCCCGTGACACCACTGTTCCAACCATGGTCTAATTGTGGGACAGCCCCACAGCTCCAGGTCTGTGGCGTTTCCTAGCCAAGGAGCGTTGGGACGTACACACTGCAGGCAGCTCCCCCTTTTCTCTCCACTGCTGCCCTCAATGGCTCCTCAGCCATTCCTCCCTCCAAGCTCTGTTCAGGATTTGCTCAGCTTGCTGGCAAAGCTGCTGGGTCTGACCCCGTCCTGTGTCTTTGTCCCCTCAGTGACGACACTGCCAGAGGAGGATGAGGAGCTCAAATGGGAAGTTCAGGCCATGGCCCTGTGCTGTGTGACCAGCGCCACAGACATCACCAAGGTAAGGAGCTCCCTGACCTTCCCCCTTCTGGGACTCTTATCCGTGGCCTCAGCAGGGGACTTGTGTGAGCAACAGCACCAGGAAGGGTGGGGCTGGCCTGGCCTCGCTGTCCCTGGGGAGAGGGTTCCTGCTGTGTCCAAGCAGGGACCATGTGAGGACTGCAGGCCAGTGCCCCAGCAGCAGCTCCAGCCCTCCTGGCCACCAGCCAGCCCTGGTTGGCTGTGGGGCCAGCACCCTGTGCCCGTGATCCCAAACCTCCTCCCTCACCCTGGGGCCCTCTCTTCTCACTGGGCACCTCTGGCTGCTGGCTCTGGGTGTGACATCCCTTCCCTCCATGCCTTCCTCCCAAAGGTGTTTGCAGAGCAGCTCCAGCCTTTGGAAAGGACAGATTTCATTCTCACAACCATCGCAGCGCTGAGAGACTCCAGCATCTATGAGGAGCAGCTGGCCAGCAGCATGATGGATGCGGTCCTGGGAGACCCTGACTTCTGGCTGGTGGATGTGAGTGGCCTGTGGCTGGGTTGCCCTGCCCTTCGACCCTGGCAGGCCTTGTTCCCCCTCCATCCCTCCCTCCCAGACCCTTGGAGGCACCTGAAGCCACTGAGGGCAGCAGGGAGGGCTGGGAAGGGCAGCTGAGGAAATGGCTGCACTGCAGTGGCAGCACCAACCATCCTCACCCGGGTCGTGTCCCCTCCAGGTGCCAAGGATCATCAGCTGCATCCACCAACACCTGGGAGGCATCAGCAAGGTGTCAGCTTGGCAAAGGGTGCAGGCCCTGCTGCTGGCCATGGCTGACAAGTGCCCTGGGGAGGCAGTCAGGGCACTGCTGGAGGTCGCTCCACCAGGAGACAGGTACTGGCCCCGACAGCCCTGAGGGCTTGTTCTCTGTGGGGAGAGGGGCCCGGAGACCCCCTGGCTGCCAGAGCCACGGAGCTCTGCTGCTGTGGCTGAGGCAGCCCTGCTGACAGAGCGCTCTGGCTTGCAGGGCTGCCCTGGTCATGTGGGAGGTGATGTTCTCCACACCTCAAACGCTGGAGAAGGTTCTGCCTGAGCTGCTCGCCCAACACCAGCACCTGGGGCAGAAGATGCTCTTCTGTACTCTCAAAGAGAATACATATTGCCTGACTGTGAGTTCCCAGGAAAAGTTCCTGTGCCCTTGTCCTCAGCTGCTGGTGGGAACCAGGAGCTGCCTGGTGCGGGGAGCTCCACCAGCTCTGCCCACCCCTCACGGCTCGGTTTCCTTCAGCTGCTGGACAGCATGAATCTGAAAGAGGAGCACTTCGCTGCGAAGTACAAATTGTGGAGGTTTCTGAAGCATGCCAAGGGGGTGATGCTCTCACTGGTGCTCAGGGGCCTGGTGACGCTGTCAGAGACACCTGACATGGTAAGCAGGGTCACCCAGGGGAGCCACAGTGGCAGCTGGGGGCTGGGGCAGGGGCTGAGGTGGTGGCCTTGGCTGGGAGTCAGTCCAGCGCCCTCCCTGCCATGTGGGGCCTGGTGGCTGCCTGGGGAGCTTTACAGGCATGGACCTTTTCACAACATGGACATTCTTTTTTTCACACAGGCAAGAAAAATGCAGGTGCTCCTGCCAGACCTGATGGAGCTCCTGCAGGGTGGCAGTAAAAATATCAAGATGAAGGCCCTGCTGCTCTTCCTAAATGTGATGCCTCAACTGAAGAGGGAGGAGGCCAGTCCCATCGCTGTGGAGCTGGTGGACAAGCTTCTGCCCCTCTTTGATCATGTAAGGCTGATGTGAGGGCTTGAGCCCCGCAGAGGGGCCCTGGGCAAGGGCAGCTGCCCTGCACCCAGCCCTGTGGGCAGCACTCGGAGCAGGGGCTGCTCCTCTCCTTTTCCCCCCGGGCTCTTGTGGGAGGGCTTCTGGGTTCTGCAGCCCAGCCCGGCTTCTCCCTGACAGCTGCTCTCAGAGCCCCAGGGGCTCATGGTGCGCAGAGCTGCTCTTGCTGAAGTCCTGCTGTGCTTCTCCCTGCCAGGGTGTCAGCAAGGTGAGGGAGCTCTCCATCATCATCTTCACAAACCTGGTGAAGATGGTGGTGGGGAAGAAAAGGCAGATGAAGAGCGAAGTGCAAAGGGGCCTGCTGCCACTCTGCTACCACCTGAGGGACAAAAGCGAGCGTGTGGCCAAGGTACAGATTCCAAAGCTAAGCAGAGATGCAGGAAGAGCCCCCCAGATGTTTGGGCCAGGGCATGTCCCAGCTTCTAAGGGCAGGATCAGCGCAAGTGGAAGGGGATGCCAGGTCTCATTCCCCAGGCCATGGTGCCATCTCCCATCTTCTGCTGTTGTGCAGGCCTCCAGCAGAGCCCTCCTGGCTGCAGCAGAGCTCCTCGAGTGGCAACAGCTCAGGGACGTTGTGGAAACAAAGGAGATATGGAGGATTGGAGACCGCTTGGTGAGGACAAGCCCCAAGGCTCAGGCTGGACGAGGGCTGCCCCCGTGTCTGGGCTGTGGGCTCTGCAGCTGTGCCTGCCCTGCTCCAGCCCGGAGCCCCCAGCCTGGAGCTGCCTCCTTGTTCCCTGTCCTCAAGAACATAGCCGCCAAGCTCTCTTCTCCAGGCCCCTCTCCCCTCCCCACATCCAGCGGGAGGGAGGGGTCTCCCCACCCCTGGGACCCCTCTGCCCGTGGCTCCCTCTCAACCTCAGTCCCACAGGGCTCCCGGCTTGGGAGGCAGGAATGGCCTGGGGGGGCAGGGCAACGGCGGGTGCTGGGAGGAGGGACTGGGACATGCCCATAGCCTTGTGCTCTCTGCAGCTGGACCAGGGCAGGAGCAGGGCTGAGGAATACTTGCACCAGAGCCTGCCGTACCTGCAGGACCCTCGGGCCACCGTGAGAGAGGAGACCATCAGGTTAATCGGTAAGCTCAGCCCCCGGGGTCCCTCTCCTGGCAGCCTGGCCCCAGGCCCCGAGCAGGGCCGGGCAGGGGGAGCAGCCCTGTGGCTCCAGAGCCCTGGCTGCTCCGGGCAGGGCCCTGGCCTCCCTCTGCCCCCCTTGCCCACGCAGGGGGCCTTGGTGGCCGCCCTGCCCAGTGCCCCCCACCAGCTCCCGGCCTTCCTGGGCTAGCCCTGCGGAGCGGCAGGGGGGCGTGCGGCCGAGGCGGCCGGGCCGGGGCTGTGGTGGAAGGTGCCGGGGAGCAGGGCGTCTGACCATGCTCTGTTCCCAGGGCTGGTCGCACGGAAGCAGAGAAAGGAGCAGCTGTTGGAGATCATCAGTGGTGAGCAGGGGCAGAGCTGTGCTGGGGCTGGGGGGCAGGGACAGGGCCTGGCCAGGGGGCTGCCGTGCCTGGTCGTGCTCCAGGAAAACACCTCAGGGCAGGGAGAAATGTCAGGGGCACTTGGGGCATTGCTGAGAAGCAGCAGCTCTCTCCTGGCCGGGAAAGGGGCTGCCGTGCTCCGCAGGGGATGCCCAGGGGGGTCTCTGCAGACACTGCGGCTCATCTCGGCTCTCTCTTTTGGTCACAGCCCTGGAGCCCTTGACAGAGGACAGAGAAGACTCTGTCCGTTGCCTGGCAGCTCAGACCTGTTACATTCTGGGCAGTCTAAGTGTGAAGGCAAGATCAGGACACCCCGTGCAACTGTGGAGCTGCTGGTGCCACTAGGCCAGGCTGAGGTGCAGCTCTGCTCCAGGAAGCGGCTCTGCTACAGATTGGCGAGGGTGAGCAGAGGCAGAGCTGTGCTGGGGCTGGGGGGCAGGGACAGGGCCTGGCCAGGGGGCTGCCGTGCCTGGCCGTGCTCCAGGGAAACACCTCAGGGCAGGGGGAACGTGTCAGGGGCACTTGGGGCCTTTACTGGGGAGATCTAGGTTGGACATCAGGAAGAAATTCTTCCCTGGGAGGGTGGTGAGACACTGGAACAGGTTGCCCAGAGTAGCTGTGGCTGCCCCATCCCTGGAAGTGTTCAAGGCCAGTGTGAGAGACGGACTCTATAATGGCCTTTAATCCAGCGACATGATGATGTGCCCTCCGGCAGCCCCCGTGTCTGGGGCCAACTTGTAGCAGCTGCTTTGTGCCCCCGAGAAGGAGAATGGGGAGAGAGAAAGAAGCCCCCTGAGCTGAGGTGACCACGAAGCTCATGAAATCACTGGTGTTCCAGATCCCTAAGTTGTCTGTCACAAGTAGATCTGCTGCTGCTTGGAGGGCAAGTTCCCTGCCCAATGATCAGTGTGGGGTGACTTCTACCCCTCCCGCCTCCTTCCCTCCCTGCTGCCTTCCCAGGGGGCAATCCCAGGCAGCCAATCAGAGGCAGCGTCACCTCAGGGCAGGGCGGGCAGCCTGACCCCTGAGGGCCAATCAGAGGCAGCATCTCATCAGGGGAGGAGACTGACAGCCCTCCCGACCTATGGTGGCAAGCCCAAGGGGCTCCTCCTCCCACCCCCTCGCTTTGTTACACTCCACAGCTCTGACTTCAGGGTTGGAAGCCCTTTTTTTTTAGGTCACTCATTTTCTGTCCGGGACCGAGACTGGGGGCGGAGATTGGGAGGGGGATAGGATTGTTTGTATTATATTGTATTGTATTGCATTATTCTTCCCTACGATTGCTGTTACTCTGTAGTTCTGTAGAAATAACCCCGCCTAGACAGTAGTGCCTTTAATAAACCTATTGATTCTTAAACATTGTTTGTGAGTGTGACAGGGAGTGGTCCTCAGCCCTCGATTCCTTTTGTGTAGGGCAGTGAGTCGCAGTTTCCCATCTCGGTTTGCGACAGAAGCCCTTTTTTCTTAGATTACAAAGCCTCGTTTTTAGGGTACACACCCTCCTTTTTCAGGCAGAAAGCCTGTTTTTAGGCTCCAAAGCTACATTTGCAGTGTCCATAGCCTCATTTCTACTTTCTAAAGTCTTAGTTTTGGCTTCCAAAGCTGCATTTCAGGCCCCAAAGCCTCCTGTTTCTGTTCCAAAGTGTTACGGATTTATGCATGCTGGCCACTGAAATGGCCTGACCCTGGGATCCTACTGGAGATGCAAGGTCCAAGGGAAGGTTTCCAATTCCTTTTTTCCTCTTGTGTTAGTTCTCAGGTGCCAGCTGGAGCTGGGTGCCTCTGGGGAGGGACGCCTAACCCAATCACACCTCCTAATGATGACCCCTCACCCCATCCACAAGTTCAATTACTTAATTCTGGGGGGTGGGCTCTAGATTCCTTAGCAGGTTTCACTCTGTGCCCCTTGGCCCAAAGGTCCTTCCCCAAATGGAAGGGGAGTGGAGCCCTCCCCAGAGGCACTGGCTGTACTAGCTGTGCCTCAGCCTGCTGGCCTCATGCTACCTGAGGAGCTGGAGGATAGCTGGGTTTGCATTTCCATTCCTAATACAATGGCATTGTTGCCATCAAACCCGGCTGAAGGAAACTCTCCAACCCGGGTGGGAGTTGTAGAAAGCAGGCAATTCTTCATTGCAGGCTGGATGCAGGCAGAATAGTTTCCAAAGTCACCCATGAATCTTATCCATCACGTTTAGCTTCTCTAGACCCACTGATTGTGATTCTCAGGGAAAAGTATGATGCTTATTGATCCTCTTGGGGCCTCTTCTGGTAAGAATTCCGGGGCCTGTCGCTCTCCTGGGAACAAGTTCTCCCCAACCAGAGGAACAAGGCATCACACAAGAACTGAATCTCACAAAGCACAACTCCAGCCTGGTCATCTTCTCTAAGCAAGGCAGATTCACCCCAGCCCTAGGAAGTTTCCCTAAGGCATAATTCTACCTTAATATTTCTATTCCACTGAACAGAACAGTTCAATAGGTTTCAAATCCCCCCCCTTATCCTTGCGAGGTTCTTTGCTTTCAGCACAGCCCCTGACACTCCCCATGATGCCTTCTTCACTTCTCTGTCCTACATCTCACACACACTCTTATCACACACTCACACACATTAGTTAACACATGTTATTTCTGTCAAATAAACACCACATCAAGATTTGTATGCTTGTCCGCTTTGTCCCTGTGGTCACCACCTCAGGAACAAGAAAGCTACTAGGTAAATTCTTCACACTCCCCAAGACCCCCCCAGACCACCCAAGACTCCAGAGCACCTCCCCCAGGGCTCTACAATCCCTGCCAGTACCCCCCAAATCCCTCTCACCCATCCCCAGGATCCCCTGAGGACCCCCCCAATCCCTCTCAGGACTCCTCAAGACCCCCATAGCCCCCCCTAGGAACCCCCAGGCCTCCGAATCCTTCCCAGATTCCCCCAGGACCCACCCAGTCCCTCTCACACCCCCCAGGACTCCCCCAGTTTCTCCCAGGACCACACAAATCACCCTCAGACCCCACCAGAGACCCCGAGAGTCCCCCCTAGGACCCCCAAGAGCCCATCAGGACCCCTCCCAGGACTCCCCATCTCGTTAAGGATCCCCTCAATCTCTCTCAACAACCTCCCTGGATCCCTACAGGGCCCCCCTAGACCCCCCCAATCCCTTGCAGAACTGCTCAAGACCCTCCCAGGGAACCCTATAGACCCCTGAAAAACCCCAGACCCCCTTCCCCACTATCTCCCAGACCCCCCAGGACCCCCCCAATCCCTGCAGCCCCGGGTGTTGAGGTGCTGGCAGCCTAGAGGGAATTCTGGGGCATTCCTGAGAGCAGCCAGACTTACCCAGGGGGCTGGGATGAGATGCAGGAAAACAGGCTATGTCCCTCCTCTGCCACTATGGGCAAGGCTTGGAGATGACATTGCTGGTAGGAAGATCTGCTGCCAGCAGGGCTACCTTTTGTGCTTCCTGCTGTCCTGTGTGCATCCAGGGACCAGCAGGGAAAGGGAAGGCTTGCCCTGAGAAGCCAGTTAGGGCTCTAGAGGGAAAGGAAGGGGAGATGGTTTAGTGAAGGACTTGTCAGTGTCAGGTTGAGGGTTGGGCTGGGTGATCTGGAAGGGCGTTTCCAACCAAGGGAATTCTGTGAAGGGGCCAGGGGAGCAGGCACGGGGCTGGACAGAGGACAGACCTGCTTCCTCTGCTCTCTCTGCCCACCACACGTGCTCTACAGCCCCCCTGCCCTTCTCCTCTCTCAGATGCCAGCTGGTTCCCTGCCTATGAAACGCAAAAGGAAACCGTGGACACGATCGTGGACTTTGTCAGCAGCCCAGGAAAGGTAATGGCGGCCATTCCAACCAACCCCTGGCTCTGCTGCTGGGCTGCTGGAGCTGTGTCTCCCCTCTCACCCTCCCCATTGGTCTCTCTGTCCCCTGGCTGCCAGGAGCAGGGCCAGAAGATGCAGTTCCTGGAATGCATCTGCGGCCTGTGTAGAAACACCAGACTCAGTGGCTTGACAGAGGGCCTGGAGATCTTCTGCCACAGATATGAGCTGGCAGAGAACATCAAGGTGAGGGGAACATGGGGGTGCTGGGGAAGGGGACAAGGCTCCCCGGCACCCTGTGAGGACAGGGTCTGGGCAGGGTGAGGGTCTGGTGGCACTGGCTGCAGGGAGCTGCCAGGTCCCATCCCGGCTGTGCTCTGCAGGAGCTGCTGGAAGAGGAGCCCGTGCACCAGCTGCAGACAGAAGTGCAGCAGCTCGCCATGCTGGCCATCGCCGAGCTGAGGTACCTGCCCACCCCCCGGGGACCCCCACCCCAGAGGACCCTGCCCACCTGCATGGGGCCTGGAGGTACCGCTGCCAGCACCAGTGTCCCACTGGCCCCTCTCTCTTTGCAGTTCAGTGGAGACAGTGCTGGAGGGCAAAGAGCAGAGCCTATTACAAGCCTGCTTCTCCAGGGTCTTGCTTCCTCCAAAACTGAAAACGAGGGACCCGGACACTGTCCTCTACTCCAAAGTAAGTGCTGGGGGAGCTGCAGGAGCCCCCAGTCCTCTGGGCTGCTCCCTGGCTACCCTGTGTTGCGATACGACCAGAGATCCAGGGCAGGGCAGGGGTTTGGCTTTGCTTTCCCACCCTCATCCCTGTGTTCCCTTCCCATGAGCCTGGCCACGGCCAGTGCTGCAGGCTGCTCTGCTCGCAGCAGATTGTCTGCCCCTGGCGCTCTCCCTGGGCTCTGGGAGCTCAGCTCTGTCTCCTGGGGGTGGGGGGGACAGCAGGAGACAACACTGCCACAACTCTTTGTCCCCCTGGCAGACCCTGGAAGCCATGGACACCATGCTGGAGGAGCTGCTGCGCAACAGTCCTGCCTCCAGATTCACCGAGCTGCTGCAGACGATCTTCCAGGTCTGGCATGTGCAGAGAGTGGGGCTGTTCCTCACACTGGAGGGCAGGGATTGTCCTCTCTGGAGTGGATGGTCCCCAGGCCAGTGGCAGAGAGACTGCAGGGGGGTGCCCACCCCCCTGGGGTAGCCAGGGACTGCCCACTAGGCTCTTCTGGAGCACAGTGGCTGCAGAGAGGGTAGCATCTGCCTCCTGCCTGGCCACAAGGCTGGTCTGGGCATTTGTTCCAAGCCTGCAAGGGCCCCTTGGGGCAGGAACCCCACTCCAGCCTTTGCTGGAGGGCAGAGGGAGCCTTGATGGGCTGTGCGAGTCCAGCCCAGGAGCTGAGTGGTGCTGCTCCTACTGGAGAAGTTGTCTCCTCCCAGGGCAAACCAGTGGCTTCTCTCTTCCCAGCTGCTCCTGAGCTTCACCACCTCCGAGGAAGCCCCCGTCTGCCAGAGGAGCATAGGGAGGATTAGGAGTCTGGTCTATTTTCTGACCTCATGGAAGGTGAGGACCAGGCACCTCCAGCGAGGCTATCTCCCCCTCCCTGCAGCTCTCCCTGCGTGGTGCTGCTGCTCAGCTGCTGCTCTGGGAGCCCTCAGCCCTTTTGCTGTTCTGCCCCCCTCGCCCAGGCTGCTCCAAATGAGCACAGCTGTGCCTCCAGCGGGGACATCCAGATCCCAGTCCTAGGGCAGCTGCTGGGACAACTCCTCCTGCTCACATCATTCAAGGACAGAGAGACCCGCAGGATGGCTTTGGCTGCTCTTCGTTCCCTCTACATACTAATCCAACAAAAATGTAAGAGAAGCTGTGGGCTGCACCCTTCTGCACACCAACATCACCCAGTACGCCTGCTTGCCCTCCTGGGCATTGTGACAGACCGTTCTTGGGCTGGGTGGAGGCACCACCATGCCCCAGCACTGCCTCTCCTCTGCTCCTGACCCACGTGCTCTCTCCAGGCTGTTGCTCGTCCCACGTAGCTGAGTTTCTCCTTCAAACAGGAGGCAGCCCTACTCCTCCTCCCCCTCCCCACCTCCCCTCAAGAGCTGGTGCCCCTGCCCTGCAGCTCTCCAGCCACCCCGAGCCCTCCCCGTGACACCACTGTTCCAACCATGGTCTAATTGTGGGACAGCCCCACAGCTCCAGGTCTGTGGCGTTTCCTAGCCAAGGAGCGTTGGGACGTACACACTGCAGGCAGCTCCCCCTTTTCTCTCCACTGCTGCCCTCAATGGCTCCTCAGCCATTCCTCCCTCCAAGCTCTGTTCAGGATTTGCTCAGCTTGCTGGCAAAGCTGCTGGGTCTGACCCCGTCCTGTGTCTTTGTCCCCTCAGTGACGACACTGCCAGAGGAGGATGAGGAGCTCAAATGGGAAGTTCAGGCCATGGCCCTGTGCTGTGTGACCAGCGCCACAGACATCACCAAGGTAAGGAGCTCCCTGAGCTCCCCCCTTCTGGGACTCTTATCCGTGGCCTCAGCAGGGGACTTGTGTGAGCAACAGCACCAGGAAGGGTGGGGCTGGCCTGGCCTCGCTGTCCCTGGGGAGAGGGTTCCTGCTGTGTCCAAGCAGGGACCATGTGAGGACTGCAGGCCAGTGCCCCAGCAGCAGCTCCAGCCCTCCTGGCCACCAGCCAGCCCTGGTTGGCTGTGGGGCCAGCACCCTGTGCCCGTGATCCCAAACCTCCTCCCTCACCCTGGGGCCCTCTCTTCTCACTGGGCACCTCTGGCTGCTGGCTCTGGGTGTGACATCCCTTCCCTCCATGCCTTCCTCCCAAAGGTGTTTGCAGAGCAGCTCCAGCCTTTGGAAAGGACAGATTTCATTCTCACAACCATCGCAGCGCTGAGAGACTCCAGCATCTATGAGGAGCAGCTGGCCAGCAGCATGATGGATGCGGTCCTGGGAGACCCTGACTTCTGGCTGGTGGATGTGAGTGGCCTGTGGCTGGGTTGCCCTGCCCTTCGACCCTGGCAGGCCTTGTTCCCCCTCCATCCCTCCCTCCCAGACCCTTGGAGGCACCTGAAGCCACTGAGGGCAGCAGGGAGGGCTGGGAAGGGCAGCTGAGGAAATGGCTGCACTGCAGTGGCAGCACCAACCATCCTCACCCGGGTCGTGTCCCCTCCAGGTGCCAAGGATCATCAGCTGCATCCACCAACACCTGGGAGGCATCAGCAAGGTGTCAGCTTGGCAAAGGGTGCAGGCCCTGCTGCTGGCCATGGCTGACAAGTGCCCTGGGGAGGCAGTCAGGGCACTGCTGGAGGTCGCTCCACCAGGAGACAGGTACTGGCCCCGACAGCCCTGAGGGCTTGTTCTCTGTGGGGAGAGGGGCCCGGAGACCCCCTGGCTGCCAGAGCCACGGAGCTCTGCTGCTGTGGCTGAGGCAGCCCTGCTGACAGAGCGCTCTGGCTTGCAGGGCTGCCCTGGTCATGTGGGAGGTGATGTTCTCCACACCTCAAACGCTGGAGAAGGTTCTGCCTGAGCTGCTCGCCCAACACCAGCACCTGGGGCAGAAGATGCTCTTCTGTACTCTCAAAGAGAATACATATTGCCTGACTGTGAGTTCCCAGGAAAAGTTCCTGTGCCCTTGTCCTCAGCTGCTGGTGGGAACCAGGAGCTGCCTGGTGCGGGGAGCTCCACCAGCTCTGCCCACCCCTCACGGCTCGGTTTCCTTCAGCTGCTGGACAGCATGAATCTGAAAGAGGAGCACTTCGCTGCGAAGTACAAATTGTGGAGGTTTCTGAAGCATGCCAAGGGGGTGATGCTCTCACTGGTGCTCAGGGGCCTGGTGACGCTGTCAGAGACACCTGACATGGTAAGCAGGGTCACCCAGGGGAGCCACAGTGGCAGCTGGGGGCTGGGGCAGGGGCTGAGGTGGTGGCCTTGGCTGGGAGTCAGTCCAGCGCCCTCCCTGCCATGTGGGGCCTGGTGGCTGCCTGGGGAGCTTTACAGGCATGGACCTTTTCACAACATGGACATTCTTTTTTTCACACAGGCAAGAAAAATGCAGGTGCTCCTGCCAGACCTGATGGAGCTCCTGCAGGGTGGCAGTAAAAATATCAAGATGAAGGCCCTGCTGCTCTTCCTAAATGTGATGCCTCAACTGAAGAGGGAGGAGGCCAGTCCCATCGCTGTGGAGCTGGTGGACAAGCTTCTGCCCCTCTTTGATCATGTAAGGCTGATGTGAGGGCTTGAGCCCCGCAGAGGGGCCCTGGGCAAGGGCAGCTGCCCTGCACCCAGCCCTGTGGGCAGCACTCGGAGCAGGGGCTGCTCCTCTCCTTTTCCCCCCGGGCTCTTGTGGGAGGGCTTCTGGGTTCTGCAGCCCAGCCCGGCTTCTCCCTGACAGCTGCTCTCAGAGCCCCAGGGGCTCATGGTGCGCAGAGCTGCTCTTGCTGAAGTCCTGCTGTGCTTCTCCCTGCCAGGGTGTCAGCAAGGTGAGGGAGCTCTCCATCATCATCTTCACAGACCTGGTGAAGATGGTGGTGGGGAAGAAAAGGCAGATGAAGAGCGAAGTGCAAAGGGGCCTGCTGCCACTCTGCTACCACCTGAGGGACAAAAGCGAGCGTGTGGCCAAGGTACAGATTCCAAAGCTAAGCAGAGATGCAGGAAGAGCCCCCCAGATGTTTGGGCCAGGGCATGTCCCAGCTTCTAAGGGCAGGATCAGCGCAAGTGGAAGGGGATGCCAGGTCTCATTCCCCAGGCCATGGTGCCATCTCCCATCTTCTGCTGTTGTGCAGGCCTCCAGCAGAGCCCTCCTGGCTGCAGCAGAGCTCCTCGAGTGGCAACAGCTCAGGGACGTTGTGGAAACAAAGGAGATATGGAGGATTGGAGACCGCTTGGTGAGGACAAGCCCCAAGGCTCAGGCTGGACGAGGGCTGCCCCCGTGTCTGGGCTGTGGGCTCTGCAGCTGTGCCTGCCCTGCTCCAGCCCGGAGCCCCCAGCCTGGAGCTGCCTCCTTGTTCCCTGTCCTCAAGAACATAGCCGCCAAGCTCTCTTCTCCAGGCCCCTCTCCCCTCCCCACATCCAGCGGGAGGGAGGGGTCTCCCCACCCCTGGGACCCCTCTGCCCGTGGCTCCCTCTCAACCTCAGTCCCACAGGGCTCCCGGCTTGGGAGGCAGGAATGGCCTGGGGGGGCAGGGCAACGGCGGGTGCTGGGAGGAGGGACTGGGACATGCCCATAGCCTTGTGCTCTCTGCAGCTGGACCAGGGCAGGAGCAGGGCTGAGGAATACTTGCACCAGAGCCTGCCGTACCTGCAGGACCCTCGGGCCACCGTGAGAGAGGAGACCATCAGGTTAATCGGTAAGCTCAGCCCCCGGGGTCCCTCTCCTGGCAGCCTGGCCCCAGGCCCCGAGCAGGGCCGGGCAGGGGGAGCAGCCCTGTGGCTCCAGAGCCCTGGCTGCTCCGGGCAGGGCCCTGGCCTCCCTCTGCCCCCCTTGCCCACGCAGGGGGCCTTGGTGGCCACCCTGCCCAGTGCCCCCCACCAGCTCCCGGCCTTCCTGGGCTAGCCCTGCGGAGCGGCAGGGGGGCGTGCGGCCGAGGCGGCCGGGCCGGGGCTGTGGTGGAAGGTGCCGGGGAGCAGGGCGTCTGACCATGCTCTGTTCCCAGGGCTGGTCGCACGGAAGCAGAGAAAGGAGCAGCTGTTGGAGATCATCAGTGGTGAGCAGGGGCAGAGCTGTGCTGGGGCTGGGGGGCAGGGACAGGGCCTGGCCAGGGGGCTGCCGTGCCTGGTCGTGCTCCAGGAAAACACCTCAGGGCAGGGAGAAATGTCAGGGGCACTTGGGGCATTGCTGAGAAGCAGCAGCTCTCTCCTGGCCGGGAAAGGGGCTGCCGTGCTCCGCAGGGGATGCCCAGGGGGGTCTCTGCAGACACTGCGGCTCATCTCGGCTCTCTCTTTTGGTCACAGCCCTGGAGCCCTTGACAGAGGACAGAGAAGACTCTGTCCGTTGCCTGGCAGCTCAGACCTGTTACATTCTGGGCAGTCTAAGTGTGAAGGCAAGATCAGGACACCCCGTGCAACTGTGGAGCTGCTGGTGCCACTAGGCCAGGCTGAGGTGCAGCTCTGCTCCAGGAAGCGGCTCTGCTACAGATTGGCGAGGGTGAGCAGAGGCAGAGCTGTGCTGGGGCTGGGGGGCAGGGACAGGGCCTGGCCAGGGGGCTGCCGTGCCTGGCCGTGCTCCAGGGAAACACCTCAGGGCAGGGGGAACGTGTCAGGGGCACTTGGGGCCTTTACTGGGGAGATCTAGGTTGGACATCAGGAAGAAATTCTTCCCTGGGAGGGTGGTGAGACACTGGAACAGGTTGCCCAGAGTAGCTGTGGCTGCCCCATCCCTGGAAGTGTTCAAGGCCAGTGTGAGAGACGGACTCTATAATGGCCTTTAATCCAGCGACATGATGATGTGCCCTCCGGCAGCCCCCGTGTCTGGGGCCAACTTGTAGCAGCTGCTTTGTGCCCCCGAGAAGGAGAATGGGGAGAGAGAAAGAAGCCCCCTGAGCTGAGGTGACCACGAAGCTCATGAAATCACTGGTGTTCCAGATCCCTAAGTTGTCTGTCACAAGTAGATCTGCTGCTGCTTGGAGGGCAAGTTCCCTGCCCAATGATCAGTGTGGGGTGACTTCTACCCCTCCCGCCTCCTTCCCTCCCTGCTGCCTTCCCAGGGGGCAATCCCAGGCAGCCAATCAGAGGCAGCGTCACCTCAGGGCAGGGCGGGCAGCCTGACCCCTGAGGGCCAATCAGAGGCAGCATCTCATCAGGGGAGGAGACTGACAGCCCTCCCGACCTATGGTGGCAAGCCCAAGGGGCTCCTCCTCCCACCCCCTCGCTTTGTTACACTCCACAGCTCTGACTTCAGGGTTGGAAGCCCTTTTTTTTTAGGTCACTCATTTTCTGTCCGGGACCGAGACTGGGGGCGGAGATTGGGAGGGGGATAGGATTGTTTGTATTATATTGTATTGTTATTGTATTGTATTGCATTATTCTTCCCTACGATTGCTGTTACTCTGTAGTTCTGTAGAAATAACCCCGCCTAGACAGTAGTGCCTTTAATAAACCTATTGATTCTTAAACATTGTTTGTGAGTGTGACAGGGAGTGGTCCTCAGCCCTCGATTCCTTTTGTGTAGGGCAGTGAGTCGCAGTTTCCCATCTCAGTTTGCGACAGAAGCCCTTTTTTTTTAGATTACAAAGCCTCGTTTTTAGGGTACACACCCTCCTTTTTCAGGCAGAAAGCCTGTTTTTAGGCTCCAAAGCTACATTTGCAGTGTCCATAGCCTCATTTCTACTTTCTAAAGTCTTAGTTTTGGCTTCCAAAGCTGCATTTCAGGCCCCAAAGCCTCCTGTTTCTGTTCCAAAGTGTTACGGATTTATGCATGCTGGCCACTGAAATGGCCTGACCCTGGGATCCTACTGGAAATGCAAGGTCCAAGGGAAGGTTTCCAATTCCTTTTTTCCTCTTGTGTTAGTTCTCAGGTGCCAGCTGGAGCTGGGTGCCTCTGGGGAGGGACGCCTAACCCAATCACACCTCCTAATGATGACCCCTCACCCCATCCACAAGTTCAATTACTTAATTCTGGGGGGTGGGCTCTAGATTCCTTAGCAGGTTTCACTCTGTGCCCCTTGGCCCAAAGGTCCTTCCCCAAATGGAAGGGGAGTGGAGCCCTCCCCAGAGGCACTGGCTGTACTAGCTGTGCCTCAGCCTGCTGGCCTCATGCTACCTGAGGAGCTGGAGGATAGCTGGGTTTGCATTTCCATTCCTAATACAATGGCATTGTTGCCATCAAACCTGGCTGAAGGAAACTCTCCAACCCGGGTGGGAGTTGTAGAAAGCAGGCAATTCTTCATTGCAGGCTGGATGCAGGCAGAATAGTTTCCAAAGTCACCCATGAATCTTATCCATCACGTTTAGCTTCTCTAGACCCACTGATTGTGATTCTCAGGGAAAAGTATGATGCTTATTGATCCTCTTGGGGCCTCTTCTGGTAAGAATTCCGGGGCCTGTCGCTCTCCTGGGAACAAGTTCTCCCCAACCAGAGGAACAAGGCATCACACAAGAACTGAATCTCACAAAGCACAACTCCAGCCTGGTCATCTTCTCTAAGCAAGGCAGATTCACCCCAGCCCTAGGAAGTTTCCCTAAGGCATAATTCTACCTTAATATTTCTATTCCACTGAACAGAACAGTTCAATAGGTTTCAAATCCCCCCCCTTATCCTTGCGAGGTTCTTTGCTTTCAGCACAGCCCCTGACACTCCCCATGATGCCTTCTTCACTTCTCTGTCCTACATCTCACACACACTCTTATCACACACTCACACACATTAGTTAACACATGTTATTTCTGTCAAATAAACACCACATCAAGATTTGTATGCTTGTCCGCTTTGTCCCTGTGGTCACCACCTCAGGAACAAGAAAGCTACTAGGTAAATTCTTCACACTCCCCAAGACCCCCCCAGACCACCCAAGACTCCAGAGCACCTCCCCCAGGGCTCTACAATCCCTGCCAGTACCCCCCAAATCCCTCTCACCCATCCCCAGGATCCCCTGAGGACCCCCCCAATCCCTCTCAGGACTCCTCAAGACCCCCATAGCCCCCCCTAGGAACCCCCAGGCCTCCGAATCCTTCCCAGATTCCCCCAGGACCCACCCAGTCCCTCTCACACCCCCCAGGACTCCCCCAGTTTCTCCCAGGACCACACAAATCACCCTCAGACCCCACCAGAGACCCCGAGAGTCCCCCCTAGGACCCCCAAGAGCCCATCAGGACCCCTCCCAGGACTCCCCATCTCGTTAAGGATCCCCTCAATCTCTCTCAACAACCTCCCTGGATCCCTACAGGGCCCCCCTAGACCCCCCCAATCCCTTGCAGAACTGCTCAAGACCCTCCCAGGGAACCCTATAGACCCCTGAAAAACCCCAGACCCCCTTCCCCACTATCTCCCAGACCCCCCAGGACCCCCCCAATCCCTGTCACCCACTTCTAGGACCCCCTCAATCCCTCAAAGACTTGCCTAATCCTTCCCAGGAACCCCCAGACCTCCTCAGTCCCCCTCAGGGGCCCCCCAGCCCTGCCCTCCCCGTGGGGTCAGGGAAGGGGGCAGGGCCAGGGAGGGGCAGAGCCAACCGATTGGGTGAGGATAAAGGGAGGGGGCGCAGCCATAGGAGCCACCCACACCCCTCCCAGCCCCGAATTCCTCCGATTCCATCCGAAATCCTTCCTCCCCTCAAAAAAACAAATAAACGCCCCAAATCCACCCGTCCGTCTCCCCCCCACCCCGGTCCCGTACCAGATGGTGCTGAAACAGCCATTGTGTAGAACATGGCCAAAAAAACCCAAATTCAGCCCAAAATGGAGGAGGGGGGGGAAGAGAGAGAACCCCAAATCGGGGGGATTCACCCCAAAAATTGGTGGGACTGGAAATGGGGGAATTTGAGTTTAATTGAAACTTTTAGTTTTTGCTTTAAATTAACCAAAACATTTATTTAAACTTCAATTATTTAAATTATATAGTATTAATTTAAAAATAAAGGGTTGAAAGTCCCAAAAAATGCCTCAAAAATCACCCAAAAAGACCCCTAAAAGCAGCGGTCCCCAACCTGGGGTATACAAATTTAAAAAGATAGCATCAATTTAAATAAATAAATAGTTAAACAGCAATAATTTAAATAAATACGAGATTAAAACCTGCTGAATTTTTTCCCCAAAACTGGGGGAAACTGCCCCAAATCTTTCCCCACCCCTCTTTAAATATTAATATTTAAAAGACTAAACAGATTGAAAAGGCTTTTTGTGGCAAATCAGCCCCAAAAAGAGCACAAAAAGGAGATCCCCAAAATTTAATGTGTTCATTTAAATAAATTAAATCATTTAAGAGCATAATTTGGCCCCAAACAGCCCCAAAACATCTGAAAATGGTACCAATTCATCCCCGACCCCTCTTACATATTCAGAACATTAAAGAGATCTCAAATGGGGATTTTTGTGGCAAGTCAACTCCAAAGTGCCCCCCCCCCAAATCCCCAAATAGGACTTTGGAACTTTCAATGTTATTTAAATAAGTGTCTTTGTTTAAAAGCCGAACTCAACCCCAAAATGCCAGAAAATGGCCCCAAATCCGGCCCCAGCCCCCTTTAAAAATGCTTTTTTAACCAAACAATAGTGTCCTGGTTTGAGCCAGGATGAAGCCAATTTTCCTTTTACTGATTTTTTTTCCTTCAGGGAGCTCTCTTTTAACTAGCAGCAAGTCTTCCAGCCAGTGGACTGATAACACTGGAGTGTTGACGTTACTGCTGAGACTCCAAGGTCAGTTTGTTCTACCCAGTGAATCTGCAGCTACAGAGGCTACCGAGAGCAGAAGAGTCATATCTGTAACTAGATGGACAGCAAAATTGGCCAGAGATACTCCATTCCATAGATCTACGTAAGCTCTGAGGAAGGTCAGAGATCACAGAAGACAACTTCCTTCCTGTTACTTCTTCCCTTCTCCTCTGTCCATGGCTGGTGTCTGGGGAGGACTCCATCTACCCATCCCCGTCGACACCAGGGCTCATGAATTCCTGACCCTCACCACTCTCCCCTCAGCTCCTGTCTGTTCTGCTGTCATCTCCAGCAGTGCTCTGGGACTTTTCGGGACTGCTCACAGCTCAGGAGATGCTGGGGGAGTTGCTGGGGGTGGGGGGAGGCAATAGGGTTTTGGACATTCCTGAACACACTTGTATATAATTGTACATATTTTCTTTTGTCATTAGTATTTAATTAAAACTGTCTAGTTTAGTTTTCAATCCAGAAAGTCTCTCTCCTTATCCTCTCTCTCCTTCCCTCCCTAGGTGAGAGGGGATCGAGAGCGTTGTGGTCGCTGGTTTAATTGCCGATCCTGAGTCAAACCATGGTAGTAGTCTTCACAGATAGTTGTTTGACCCTGAACAAGACCTAAACCACATCCAGGACCGTGTTGGTTCCCAGCCATGGAATCGTGTAGGTTTCAGCATCCCAAGGATATTCAGCATTTTGAAAATTCTCAAACACTGTTGTAATCAACCTGTCGGAGAAGGAGAAGATGCAGAATGATGCCTCCTCCATAAGTCAGCTCCCTGGGGAGAATGGATAAAAGGTTATTAATGATTAATTGGATGGATCACTCAGTGGATAAGGGTTTGGCTTTCTGGTCACATTCAAATAATAGTGGTCAAATACTCAACGTCCAAATCGAGATCAGTGACTGGTGGCTTTCCTCAAAGGTGGGTACTGGGATCGGTGCTGTTTAACATCTGGGTCTCTAACATGGACAGTGGCATTGAGTGCACGGTAAGGAACCAGTCCCTCACGATAAATATGTATGTTTCTCATTCAAAATTAACTGGGATTTAGGAGAGACAAAATGGCTGCCAAGAGGCTGAAAAGACTTTCAAGGACAAAGACAAACAACTTGCCTGGCAGGACTGTGGCAGGAAAAATGCAACATTGTTGCACTGGCACATAGGCAAAGAGATGATTGGACTACAAAGTTCACCAATCATCAATGAGAGAATCCAAAAGGAACCAATGCAAGCCCCCAGTCAGGGCAGTCCCAAGCATAAATAAAGGCTGGGTGGCGACTGGATTGACAACAGCCCTGAAGAGAAGAAGGACTTGGTGGTGTTGGTTGATGAGAAGCTCAATATGAGCTGGCCATATGTGCTGGCAGCCCAGAAACCAGCTGTGTCCTGGGCTGCATCAAAAGCCCAGTAGGGCACGGGAGGGGATTCTCCCCATCTACTTCACTCTTGCGAGACCACACCTGCAGCTTTGTGTCCAGTTCTGGGGTCCCCAACACAGGAAGGATATGAAGCTGCTGGAGCAAGTCCAGAGGAAGGCCAAGAAGATGATCAGAGGGCTGGAACACCTCTGCTCTGGAGGCAGGCTGAGAGAGTTGGGGTTCTCCAGCCTGGAGAAGAGAAGCAGCTTCCAGTACCTGAAGGGGCCCCAGGAAGGCTGAGGAGGGACTTCTGACAAAGGCATGGAGTGATAGGATGAGGAGAAATGGCTTCAAAATGTAAGAGGAGAGATTTGGGTCAGACATTAGGAAGAAATTCTTCACTGAGAGGGTGGTGAGAAAGTGGCCCAGGCTGCCCAGGGAAGTTGGTACTGCCCCATCACTGGAAATGTTCAAGGACAGGTTGGATCGGGCTTGGAGCAACCAGGGCTGGTGGTAGAATCCCCTGCACATTGCAGGGTGGTTGGAACTGGTTGATTCTTAAGGTCCCTTCCAACCCAAAGCAGTCTGTTGTTCTATGCACTCCAGGAGGTGGCACCTGAAGTACTGGGATGTTTCCTGCATAGGTTTGATTTCCAACAAGAGTAAAATATTCATTTATTAATAATCACCCAGCAGATGTCTGTTCCATAGGTTGTCTCATAAGAGAGCCTGTAAGGAAGGTAATTGTTACCAGTCTCCAGGAGATGGCATCTAAAGGACAAAGCTGATGGCAATGCAGACTCCACATCCTTGGTCAGTCTCACCATCAGTGTCACACAGCACATCCAATGATGCCCTTGAGCCAGGCTCCGGAGCTGAAAACAAGCACCACCAGAAGCAAGGAAGGTGTGACATCCCATAGCTCTCATAATCACTCTGAGAACAAACCCACCAACGTGGTGACCAGCGACTGTTAAACCAGCACAATGAGCACTTGTAACTGATTTGTTTTCACACCCTCTGATCAATCTGTTGTTTTCTCAACCCTTTGAGTCCCACTTTTGGCACGAAAAGGGACTGTTATGGTTTAACCCCAGCCAGCAGCTAAGCACCATGCAGCACCTCACTCAAGTTGCCCCATAGCAGTGGGATGGAGGAATGGATTGGGAGTGGAATAGTTTAATGAGTGAAGTAGAGTAGAACTTTCAACAGTCTCATTTTCTCCTTAAGGAGTGTGTTTTATTGGTGATGAAGATTTTCGTGCTGTACTTTGCTTTGTTTGCAACCAGCCAAACTCCTGCAGGGCCTGTGCAGGCAGTTCTCTAAGGAAACCAGGTTGGAGATGGTGCACAGGAGCTGTACAGTGAGAGAAGTGGTGGGGCTGGGGAGGTGAGGAGTGCCAGGCCTCAAGGAACTGCTTCTCCTTCTGGCCCAGGCCTTCTAAGGAGACCCTCTGAATCATTATCACTTGGAGAATGCTGATAGAACCTCTCATCTGAAGAACAAAGCAATGCAATATTCTCTTTAAACTAAAATACCATTTTTATGAGGTGCACTATGAAATCTTCATCCTTGACTACACAGGGAAACAGCTGCAATGAGCTCTACAGGTCTTGAAGACTTGAAGGAAATTACAAAAACATAAACAGCTCGTTAGGGCATTTGAGGGTCATTACATGAACCTCAGACACTGAGAGAAGACTGAAGATATCACTTAAGAAGTCCAAGTCACAAGAAAAGAACGAAGTGCCTTGGAGCATTAACAGACCCCACTGAGCCTGACAGAGCCTCCCCAGGGCCTCATTAAAGCAGATCCTTGGAGGCCATGACTGCAGGGAGACAAAGGCCCTGAGCCGGTGCCTGTCATGGTGAGAAAACCCTTTGGTTGCTCTGATGCAGCAGAAAGGCCAAGTCCTGACCCTGGGGAGGCAGATCCTGAGAGCCTCCAAATAAAGTTTCATCTCAGCACCCTTGGTGGCCAAGGCAACTGCTGCAGCTGAGGGGACAAAGCCCTCAGTCCTGCTGGGTCTTTCCATCTTGCCAGAGCCTTTGGCCACCTCTCCTGCAGGCTGACCTACGCTGTCTGTGACTGCAGCTCCTTCCCTTCGGTCTGTTGACACTCTTCTGGCTGTCCCAGCTGGCTCTCCCCCTGGCACTTCTGTAGCTTCACTGAGGTCTCTCTGCGCTCACTGGCTGTTCCTTCAAACACAAACCATGGGCTGACCCCAACTCCCTCTGGTTGACCTCCTGCAGCACAAGGCTACTCTTGGAATGATGTTTTTTTTGTCTCACCTTCAGTCTGGGCCTTCTAATATGCACTTTGTGGAGTTTTCCTTCTCTTCCCACTACAAGAAAAGCTCCATCATCTCTGAGACCACCCTTCAAGGAGGCTACTACTGCAGTGCCCTGAGCATTTATCTCACCAGGCTGAAGAAGCCCAGGACCTTCAGCCTCTCCACACAGGCCCCAAAGTCCATCCTGGTAGATCTCCTCTGGAGCTTGTCCGATTCTTCCCCATTCCCCCCACCAGGGATAATCCAGATGTGGCCACAGCAGTGCTGAGCCAAGGGGGATGAGAACTCCCTTGTCTGGGTGGCCACACACCCCCTCATGCAGCCCCACATGTGCAGCCCCATGTGCAGGTGGCTACATGGTGAACGTGTCCCACTGGCTCCTATGGCCATCTCTGGGTTGATGTTCAGTTATATCCACCAACATACACACCAAGGTTGGATTCACACCCACCCGTCTCACCAGTCACTGGCCCCAAAAAGAGTACAAGACCTGATGACTTGTGGTTCTCACTCCAGTGGTTGGCACTTTGACTTTCACCTGTACCAAGAGCAGAGAGCTCCCTCATCCCAGGGAGCTGTTGGAGATGAAGGTATGAAGAAATCAAGACAGGCTGGACTGATCAGCTGCAGGGCATGGCCAGGGCAGGGCACTGACCAGCCCTGGCTGACACATGACCAGCTCCTTTCACACCTTTCCTCCCTATTTTCCCATGCTGCTTCTTCCACAAATCACCTGGAGTCCACCCTTGTCCTTCCTTTGGTCCTTTCCTTGGCATCCCAGGGCAAGTCTTACACAATCCCCAAAGGTGCTTTCTGGCTTCCCACCAGGAGTCTCAGACCCGGTGGCAGAAACCTCCCACCCTCAAGACCTAGTTCAACCCCCCTGCCACATGCAGGGACATGTCTCACTCCTTCAGGTTACTCAAAATTCCCGACCAAAAACACTTCCAAGGATGGGGCACCGACTTCTCTGGGCAACTTGTTCCAGTGTCTTGCCACCCTCATCCTAAAATACTTCATCCTTACATCCAATCTGACTCTCCTCTCTTTCAGTTTAAAGCCATGGTCCCTTGTCCTGCCACCACAGGCCTCAGTAAAAACTCTCACTCCATCTTGAGGTCTGGAGGCCTCAAGCACATGGCCAATCTAGAGACGCTGAGGGCCCTGGGCTCTGTGCTGTGCAGACTGTGGACAGTAGAGGAGTGGCCTGGGAGTGCCTGATGGGTGGGTTTAGACATGGTGGAGCTTTTCTTCACTGTGGAATACAGTATGGGCAAGTAATAATGCAACAAATGTGAGCTGGGAATGTCCAGAGTGGACACCAGGAGAAAGAAATGTCTCTCTAAGGGCCATGCTCTAGTGCACTACATTACCCAGAAGGAGCCTGGGTCAGCCCAAGGTTTTGTGTTTCAAGGCAGAGCAAGGGAGGACACAGAGATATCAGTAAATGAAGGTGACAGCAAGGTGGGGCAGCCAGGTGGAGGACTAGGGCCAGCAGGGCAAGAAGCACGGGGGATGGGACACTGTGGGACAGGCAGTGGCTGTGACAGAGGTGAGAGAGGGATGTGGAAAAGCTGTAAGCCCCCTGAGAGAGCCAACCTCTCCATGATTTGCTCATGACTCTTGGCTCTGCCACTGATGTCCATGGGAAGACAAATGTACTTTCCAGCACTGGGGCCTCAGGGCCTTCTTGTCCATGTCCAGGAGGCAGGGCGGTCTCATGACATAGTACTGCCCTTGGCATTGCACATCTGCACATTCCAGGGCCCCAGGGAGAGCCCTGAGGAATGAGTGAGGGACAGGATCTCCCTTCCCAGGGGATGGGTTCAGGCCTGGCACCTTTGCTGTCATGAAACACATGCGGAGTTACTCAGCACCAGAGCCACCTTCACCTTCCTTTTCCCCACCTGCCATCACTGCCTCCTGCTCTGCCCACACCCTGGGGATGCTTCCTCAGTCGTGTCCCTCACTGGGACCCACGAACACTGCCAGAAACTTTGGAGTTGGACTCAGACATGGACTTGTTGAGAGGTTTCGTCAGCTTCCTCTCCTTGTCTGAGCTTCATGGACTCAGCACCAAACCCACCAGAGGACTCATTAACATTATGAGTTGGTCTCCTGGGATGAAAGGAGCTGCTGGCAAGTGGGCAGTGCTGCAGGGAGACAGCTCTGCCCAGGAGCAGCTCCTGTGCCCAGCGCAGCAGGGAGAAGGACACTGCCTGCAGGGTATCTGAGGGAGATGAGCAAGGCAGAGAGAGCTTCAAGGTGGTTGGGACTGGGGGGATGAGTGAGAGGTCCGTGGAGGAGAAATCTGTGCAGCCCTTGACACGGTGAGTCTCTGGGTGCAGGGCAGTGCGGGTGCAGTTCCTGGAGGCATCTCCTTAAGCTGGCACAGTCAGATTCTAGGGTCTGTAAAAGGGGGGGGTGGGTTAGGATGAGGTTCTTGTTGGGGAATTTCAGATAGTTGTTCAGGTGGGTGTGCAGGCAGGGGTGCCCAGGGTCTTCAGAGCAGGGTCCTGCATGCCAGGGGCTGTGTGCTGGGGCAGGGACTCTGCTGCTCGCCAGGGTCAGCTCTCAGCCTGCACGGGGACCTCCCCATGGCTCTGTGGGGAGAAGCTCAGCATGGAATTAGTCAACTCCTGGCAGGGCAAGGCAGGGTCCTTCTGCTTCTGAGAGGATGCTGTGTGGGTGAGGTTTACTGACAGCTCCAGATCACCCCCAGGACATTTGCAGAGGGCCTTTTTGAAGCAGCACAGAGAGGCAGCATTTACCTGGGACAAAAGTAGTGTGTGCTTTGAGATCTCCACTCTTGGTGGGCTGGGTAGGCAGTGGGAGATGAGATTTTTTTTCACCACTCTAGAAAAGGCACTGATTCCCAAGCTGTAATTGCAACTTTACTGATCTGCTCCTGAGCCCATGCACACCTAGAGATGCCCCTGGGC
The DNA here is from genome assembly GCA_020745705.1 of Hemiprocne comata. Lineage (NCBI taxonomy): Eukaryota > Metazoa > Chordata > Aves > Apodiformes > Apodidae > Hemiprocne > Hemiprocne comata. The sequence continues at coordinate 143,645 of CM036593.1, forward strand.
AGGTCCCTGCTGCAGGAGGTGTCTTCAAGGCAGAGCTGAGCACACAGCGGGTGGGATGGGCTCTGGGAGCCCTGCTAAGGAGGGCACATGGAGACAGAGAAGCAGCTGCTGGCAGAGACAGCTCCAGGCAGCAGAGACATGGGCAGGGAGGGAGAGGGAGCTGCTGCCTCCAAGTCATGGGAAAGGGGATTGAGGCACCTCCCTGCCATCCCTGCAGGGCTGATGCTCCCTGGTCTCCTCTCCCACCCAGTAGACTTCTCCACCCCTTCTTAACACACGGACTTAGTGCTGAGTTTCCTTCCAAGCAGCCTCAGCACCACAGAGGAGAAATGCTTGAGTGTCTGACTGTGTCTCCCTGTCGTGACTCTCTTAGCAACAGAACTCTGTAATGTTCCCCTCCCGGACAGCCGCCATCTTGACGGGACAAAGGCCGAAGGGCACGGCGGGAAGGGGAGGGGGGGAGCGAGGCGGAGAGCTGAGCGCTGATTGGCTGACGAGCCGGTACCCGGTGGAAGCGCCGCGAGGCCGGTCATGTGGCCAAAGGCGGAAGCGGCTCCGGGAGGGGCTGCCCGGGCCGGGAGCAGCCACCGGTGAACTCCGGGTCAGAGCCCGGCCCGGGCCCTGCAGCACCGGGGCGGGGCTTCCACCAAGCCATGGGCCAAACCTCCCTGTCCCCGCACTGAGCTGAGGTGCGGGTCATCTCCCACCCCCTGCCCGAGCCGCGGTGGATGTGCCCCCAGCCCTCGCCCTGCGCCGCAGCACGCAGCCCCCGGCCCCTGCCCTGAGCTGTGCTGCACGTTCCCCCCCGTGCCCCAGCCGTGCTGCCAGGCCCCTCTCCCTCGCCCCAAGCCGTGCTCCACAGCCCGATTCCCTCTCACCGAGCCCCCCGAGTCCCGCTGGGCTCGCACGGCTCCGCGCCGCCCCTCCCGCTCCCTGCCCCGAGCCCTGTGCCGCACACGCTGTCCTGCCCGTGTCACCCCCTGCCACCCTCGCCCTATCGCCCACGCTGCTTTCCTGCTGCACGGCCTTTCACGTCCCCCTTCCCGGGCCCTTAGCACTTTTCCTCCTCATTTTCAGCCCCAGGGAAAGCTGCCGAGCGCTCCCCCTGCCCCCAGTTTCACCCTTGCTTTAGTCTTTATTTTTCCTGCTTTTTCCTCGTCTAGCTCCAGAGACCTTCCACCTTTTTAAAGTTCTAGACTTGTGCAGAAACAAGGAATTTTCATTTCCATTTGGAAAAATCCAAAACTTCCAAGCTGCAGAAGGCATTTTTAACAGATAAACACCGCCCCCTTCCTCCTCCTCTCCCTGCCCTCCCTGTGCCCAGATCTTCCAGAGCCGGGCAGTACCATCCTGTTCCCCCGAGGCCACACAGCATTCCCGGCTCCCGGCTCAGGCTCCAGTCCCGTGACGCCGCCGTCCTGGTGCCAGAACCTGCCGGGGGAGATGGCAGAGCTGCGGTGGGCACGGCCCTTGGCCCCATGGCCTCCCTCACGGAGGAGTGGGAGCCTGGAACAGCAACGTCAGCAAGGCATCATCAAGCAACTCACAGCCAGGGAGAGGATGTGCTACTCATCCTTGGTGGAGGGCTTGCACAGTGACCGGTTCATCAGCGTGCTGAGCAGCTCCCACAGCACGTTCTCTGCAGCCTGGGGCTCGGAGAACATCAGCCTCCACATGATTAAGGAGACACTGTGGGGACCCGAGGCTCTGTCAGAGGGGACATCCAAGAGAATGGCCAGGCTGAAGTTCCCAAGAGGGTCTTGAAGCCCCTTCCCATGTGAGAGGAGCCCCAAAGACTGGCGGGTCCTGGACCTGGTGCATGTCGGGGAGCACTGCAGCAGGCTGGTCACCACCTCACTGAGGTATCTGCATTTCAGCATCAGCAGGGCCCTTTCCAGGCTCTTGAGGGCTACCACCGACCTGATGGACAGCCAGTTTCCATAGATGGCCCACATGATGTTCAGCACCTGGAGGGGTGACGCGGGTGTGTCACCAAATAGGACGAAAATAACTTATCGACACCATGTGATGTAGATCAGCAGACACTTCTTTATCAGCGCCCTGAGGACACGGGGTAACTCCTCCTGGTGTATCCTCCTTTGCACGTCAATCAACAGGGTTTTATATATTCAATTTCTGTTGTCTAACATAAAAATGCATATAATGCTCGCTTTTAATTACTCATTAAGTTTAATCTTTACATTGATTGGCCCCCTTATGATCTTTCGAGTTACATAACCTCACACATATTCATCTTCAACAAAAATCATTGGTTATCCTACTGATTATAGTCCCTGATATTTCAATCAGGATGGGATGGGAAAAGGGGATTTCCAAGCAGCACAACTGGTTACTGTGACCTTGGCTACCATGTGATGGCTTCAAGAGTTATTGTTGTATTATTCCTTCCATGGTAGCTGCTTAAGTACAATATCTTATTCTTCATGTAATCCCAGACCCTAACAACTTGTAGGTACCACTTGTCTAGTACATGTGGTTTCTGTGACTACTGAAGTAAAACACAATCATCCACTCTCCCCCTCCCAGTATGATTCCTATGAAAACAGTTTCTCCTGAAAGCCTCCTCTTGGTCAGGCCTGACCAGGCCCTGGCCTTCTAAATGATCAAAATTCAGTCAATTCAGTAACACAAGGAACTCTATTTAAAGGAATAGTTTAAAGGAAGAGCATAGGTTGTAGAGGGGACAAAGCGAGGGTGTTAGGGTGACAGTGTGACAGGAGGTTGTGTGATGTGGGGGGCAGCAGCTGGGTGGGGGTGAGGGGCTTAGTGCTTGGTTTGCAGGTGTGACAAGATGGTTGCCACCTCCGAGACCTTGACAACCCATTGCCTGCCCAAGGTTCCTGATGCTGCCCGACCTGCTGAGACTGGGCCAGACCTGGCTCCACGAGGTGTGTGACAGTGAGGCTGTGCTGCCACCTCTGCACCTGTCTCCCTGCCACTGCCACCAGCGCCTGGCCCTGCAAAAGGGCCACCGTCCTCAACTGGGAGTTCACCATTGCCAAGGGAGGGGAGGATGGTGGCACTTTGTCCCCCAGCCTCATTTGTGGAGCCCACGGCTTTGATTCAAGGGCTGAAAGACTTCTTTTTAGGTCCCAAACCCTCATTTTTTAGGCTGAAAGTCTATTTTGAGACTCCAAATCTGCATTTATGGTTTCCAAAGGCACACTTTTTTTTCCCCCAAACTCTTACTTTTGCCCATTTGTGGCACCAAAGCCTCATTTTATGATCCAAAGGCTCAGTTTTACTTTGCAAAGTTCTCTTTTTAGAGTCCAAAGCCACATCTCGAGTGTGCAAACTCATTTTCAGGCTCCAAAGTGGCATTTTTACAATCCAGTCTTTTTTATGCTCTAAGCCATATCCTGTGTGTCCAAACCTTCATTTTTATGGGCCAAACCCCTATTTAGGTCTCTAAGGAATAAAAACCAGCTGCCTTGTTGGGGCAGGAACAATACTCACTGCTCTCCTAGTGGGTCAAGAGGTTAAGCCAGGTGCTAAAAAAGCCACCCACAAATGTTTTTAGGAGCTCCAGGGTGAAAGAGCAGCTGGTTGGGGGCCTGGCAACCAGTGAAGGTCAACCCAGCGCAGTTGTGAAGGTGTCTTGGGTAGTGTTAGTTCGGAGTCAGTCTGTGGCTGCATCTTGGGGGGCAGATAAAATCCACTGGAAAGGAACCTGGAAGAGCCCAGGTGCTTTGCTACGCAGCTCTCACGGACACGGTCCTGTCCCTGGGAGGAGTGGAGAAGAAACCCTCAGCCAGCTGCAGGTGCCAGGCCAGGCTGTGAACAGGCACGCTCAATGCCCTGGGCAGGGGCTGGTCCGTCCGGCTGTGCAGCTCCTGGCAGAGGTGGGAGCTCTGCTGGGGGACCCACAGCCCTTTGCCAGCAGCGCCTGGGGATGCCCAGCGGCTGCAGGGGGTGACCGGGTTGTGGCAGCCAGGTGGGCTGGAGGGGGCACGTTGCCACGCAACCCCGTGATGTCACAAAGGGGCAGTGATGCGTCACCCACCCGGCGACTGTGACGTCACGTGGCAAGGGCTTGAAAGCCGGAGAAGCTGAAGCCAGTTAGGCTGAGTTGGCCTTCGGCATCAGTCGGCTCTTTCCGTGGTTACTCACGTGCCTTCTTTTTTCCAACCATTGATCATTTTCTACCCACTTCTCCTTAACTCCCCATCTCTTTCAAAGGTAATTCAGTTTGGACTTCTAGGACAGATGATAGAGTAGGTCAATATGGGAGAAAAGGATAGGCTGGTCTCTCCCTTCCGAGCTGTAGGCTGAGCTCTTCCACCTTTCCAGGCTGGCCAGGGCTATGGGTAGGGTTCCTCTTTGCTAGTGCTTATTTCTTGGCTGGGTAAGGAGGGGGTGGCAGCACAGTCTGAGGCGCTGGGCTCAGCCAGGAATGACAAGAAGCCCACCCTGAGGGCTGTGGGAGGAAGGGAGACAGAAAAGGAGCACGGCCCAGCCAGCCGTGAAAGCAGCGGCCAAAAGCCGGTGGCTGCTGCGTGCAGGGTGGGCAAGTGTGGGCTGGAGAGCCGAGGGCCCTGAGGCTAACACTGGCCACAGGTCAGCAGCAGGGCCTCTGCAGAGAAGGAGACACCAGGCAGTCTGTCCACAGGGCCTTGGGAACTGCTGTCAGGTGGCATCCTGGGACAGGGACAGGAGGACCCCAGCCTGCAGCTCTGCAGCAGGTGCCAGCCCCACCAGCACACTCCTGGTGGCGGATGCTGGTCTGTGCCTTTTGACAGGGGTATTTTTTTAATCCTTCTGTTGAGCTACAATGATTTCTTTGACATCAGGTGATAGGACCAGCACTGATCTTCTGTTTCTGGAGCACATCCTGACAGCTGTTGTCCTCCAGAGATATTCCCCCTCCGTTCCCGAGAGGAGCAATGGCCACCATGGGGAACGACTCCGGTGAGTAGCGGCTTCCCCAGCAGGGCTGGGCTTTGTGAGTGCCCAGAGGCAGGGGCTGTGGCTGGGGCTGCAGCCCCGGGTGTTGAGGTGCTGGCAGCCTAGAGGGAATTCTGGGGCATTCCTGAGAGCAGCCAGACTTACCCAGGGGGCTGGGATGAGATGCAGGAAAACAGGCTATGTCCCTCCTCTGCCACTATGGGCAAGGCTTGGAGATGACATTGCTGGTAGGAAGATCTGCTGCCAGCAGGGCTACCTTTTGTGCTTCCTGCTGTCCTGTGTGCATCCAGGGACCAGCAGGGAAAGGGAAGGCTTGCCCTGAGAAGCCAGTTAGGGCTCTAGAGGGAAAGGAAGGGGAGATGGTTTAGTGAAGGACTTGTCAGTGTCAGGTTGAGGGTTGGGCTGGGTGATCTGGAAGGGCGTTTCCAACCAAGGGAATTCTGTGAAGGGGCCAGGGGAGCAGGCACGGGGCTGGACAGAGGACAGACCTGCTTCCTCTGCTCTCTCTGCCCACCACACGTGCTCTACAGCCCCCCTGCCCTTCTCCTCTCTCAGATGCCAGCTGGTTCCCTGCCTATGAAACGCAAAAGGAAACCGTGGACACGATCGTGGACTTTGTCAGCAGCCCAGGAAAGGTAATGGCGGCCATTCCAACCAACCCCTGGCTCTGCTGCTGGGCTGCTGGAGCTGTGTCTCCCCTCTCACCCTCCCCATTGGTCTCTCTGTCCCCTGGCTGCCAGGAGCAGGGCCAGAAGATGCAGTTCCTGGAATGCATCTGCGGCCTGTGTAGAAACACCAGACTCAGTGGCTTGACAGAGGGCCTGGAGATCTTCTGCCACAGATATGAGCTGGCAGAGAACATCAAGGTGAGGGGAACATGGGGGTGCTGGGGAAGGGGACAAGGCTCCCCGGCACCCTGTGAGGACAGGGTCTGGGCAGGGTGAGGGTCTGGTGGCACTGGCTGCAGGGAGCTGCCAGGTCCCATCCCGGCTGTGCTCTGCAGGAGCTGCTGGAAGAGGAGCCCGTGCACCAGCTGCAGACAGAAGTGCAGCAGCTCGCCATGCTGGCCATCGCCGAGCTGAGGTACCTGCCCACCCCCCGGGGACCCCCACCCCAGAGGACCCTGCCCACCTGCATGGGGCCTGGAGGTACCGCTGCCAGCACCAGTGTCCCACTGGCCCCTCTCTCTTTGCAGTTCAGTGGAGACAGTGCTGGAGGGCAAAGAGCAGAGCCTATTACAAGCCTGCTTCTCCAGGGTCTTGCTTCCTCCAAAACTGAAAACGAGGGACCCGGACACTGTCCTCTACTCCAAAGTAAGTGCTGGGGGAGCTGCAGGAGCCCCCAGTCCTCTGGGCTGCTCCCTGGCTACCCTGTGTTGCGATACGACCAGAGATCCAGGGCAGGGCAGGGGTTTGGCTTTGCTTTCCCACCCTCATCCCTGTGTTCCCTTCCCATGAGCCTGGCCACGGCCAGTGCTGCAGGCTGCTCTGCTCGCAGCAGATTGTCTGCCCCTGGCGCTCTCCCTGGGCTCTGGGAGCTCAGCTCTGTCTCCTGGGGGTGGGGGGGACAGCAGGAGACAACACTGCCACAACTCTTTGTCCCCCTGGCAGACCCTGGAAGCCATGGACACCATGCTGGAGGAGCTGCTGCGCAACAGTCCTGCCTCCAGATTCACCGAGCTGCTGCAGACGATCTTCCAGGTCTGGCATGTGCAGAGAGTGGGGCTGTTCCTCACACTGGAGGGCAGGGATTGTCCTCTCTGGAGTGGATGGTCCCCAGGCCAGTGGCAGAGAGACTGCAGGGGGGTGCCCACCCCCCTGGGGTAGCCAGGGACTGCCCACTAGGCTCTTCTGGAGCACAGTGGCTGCAGAGAGGGTAGCATCTGCCTCCTGCCTGGCCACAAGGCTGGTCTGGGCATTTGTTCCAAGCCTGCAAGGGCCCCTTGGGGCAGGAACCCCACTCCAGCCTTTGCTGGAGGGCAGAGGGAGCCTTGATGGGCTGTGCGAGTCCAGCCCAGGAGCTGAGTGGTGCTGCTCCTACTGGAGAAGTTGTCTCCTCCCAGGGCAAACCAGTGGCTTCTCTCTTCCCAGCTGCTCCTGAGCTTCACCACCTCCGAGGAAGCCCCCGTCTGCCAGAGGAGCATAGGGAGGATTAGGAGTCTGGTCTATTTTCTGACCTCATGGAAGGTGAGGACCAGGCACCTCCAGCGAGGCTATCTCCCCCTCCCTGCAGCTCTCCCTGCGTGGTGCTGCTGCTCAGCTGCTGCTCTGGGAGCCCTCAGCCCTTTTGCTGTTCTGCCCCCCTCGCCCAGGCTGCTCCAAATGAGCACAGCTGTGCCTCCAGCGGGGACATCCAGATCCCAGTCCTAGGGCAGCTGCTGGGACAACTCCTCCTGCTCACATCATTCAAGGACAGAGAGACCCGCAGGATGGCTTTGGCTGCTCTTCGTTCCCTCTACATACTAATCCAACAAAAATGTAAGAGAAGCTGTGGGCTGCACCCTTCTGCACACCAACATCACCCAGTACGCCTGCTTGCCCTCCTGGGCATTGTGACAGACCGTTCTTGGGCTGGGTGGAGGCACCACCATGCCCCAGCACTGCCTCTCCTCTGCTCCTGACCCACGTGCTCTCTCCAGGCTGTTGCTCGTCCCACGTAGCTGAGTTTCTCCTTCAAACAGGAGGCAGCCCTACTCCTCCTCCCCCTCCCCACCTCCCCTCAAGAGCTGGTGCCCCTGCCCTGCAGCTCTCCAGCCACCCCGAGCCCTCCCCGTGACACCACTGTTCCAACCATGGTCTAATTGTGGGACAGCCCCACAGCTCCAGGTCTGTGGCGTTTCCTAGCCAAGGAGCGTTGGGACGTACACACTGCAGGCAGCTCCCCCTTTTCTCTCCACTGCTGCCCTCAATGGCTCCTCAGCCATTCCTCCCTCCAAGCTCTGTTCAGGATTTGCTCAGCTTGCTGGCAAAGCTGCTGGGTCTGACCCCGTCCTGTGTCTTTGTCCCCTCAGTGACGACACTGCCAGAGGAGGATGAGGAGCTCAAATGGGAAGTTCAGGCCATGGCCCTGTGCTGTGTGACCAGCGCCACAGACATCACCAAGGTAAGGAGCTCCCTGAGCTCCCCCCTTCTGGGACTCTTATCCGTGGCCTCAGCAGGGGACTTGTGTGAGCAACAGCACCAGGAAGGGTGGGGCTGGCCTGGCCTCGCTGTCCCTGGGGAGAGGGTTCCTGCTGTGTCCAAGCAGGGACCATGTGAGGACTGCAGGCCAGTGCCCCAGCAGCAGCTCCAGCCCTCCTGGCCACCAGCCAGCCCTGGTTGGCTGTGGGGCCAGCACCCTGTGCCCGTGATCCCAAACCTCCTCCCTCACCCTGGGGCCCTCTCTTCTCACTGGGCACCTCTGGCTGCTGGCTCTGGGTGTGACATCCCTTCCCTCCATGCCTTCCTCCCAAAGGTGTTTGCAGAGCAGCTCCAGCCTTTGGAAAGGACAGATTTCATTCTCACAACCATCGCAGCGCTGAGAGACTCCAGCATCTATGAGGAGCAGCTGGCCAGCAGCATGATGGATGCGGTCCTGGGAGACCCTGACTTCTGGCTGGTGGATGTGAGTGGCCTGTGGCTGGGTTGCCCTGCCCTTCGACCCTGGCAGGCCTTGTTCCCCCTCCATCCCTCCCTCCCAGACCCTTGGAGGCACCTGAAGCCACTGAGGGCAGCAGGGAGGGCTGGGAAGGGCAGCTGAGGAAATGGCTGCACTGCAGTGGCAGCACCAACCATCCTCACCCGGGTCGTGTCCCCTCCAGGTGCCAAGGATCATCAGCTGCATCCACCAACACCTGGGAGGCATCAGCAAGGTGTCAGCTTGGCAAAGGGTGCAGGCCCTGCTGCTGGCCATGGCTGACAAGTGCCCTGGGGAGGCAGTCAGGGCACTGCTGGAGGTCGCTCCACCAGGAGACAGGTACTGGCCCCGACAGCCCTGAGGGCTTGTTCTCTGTGGGGAGAGGGGCCCGGAGACCCCCTGGCTGCCAGAGCCACGGAGCTCTGCTGCTGTGGCTGAGGCAGCCCTGCTGACAGAGCGCTCTGGCTTGCAGGGCTGCCCTGGTCATGTGGGAGGTGATGTTCTCCACACCTCAAACGCTGGAGAAGGTTCTGCCTGAGCTGCTCGCCCAACACCAGCACCTGGGGCAGAAGATGCTCTTCTGTACTCTCAAAGAGAATACATATTGCCTGACTGTGAGTTCCCAGGAAAAGTTCCTGTGCCCTTGTCCTCAGCTGCTGGTGGGAACCAGGAGCTGCCTGGTGCGGGGAGCTCCACCAGCTCTGCCCACCCCTCACGGCTCGGTTTCCTTCAGCTGCTGGACAGCATGAATCTGAAAGAGGAGCACTTCGCTGCGAAGTACAAATTGTGGAGGTTTCTGAAGCATGCCAAGGGGGTGATGCTCTCACTGGTGCTCAGGGGCCTGGTGACGCTGTCAGAGACACCTGACATGGTAAGCAGGGTCACCCAGGGGAGCCACAGTGGCAGCTGGGGGCTGGGGCAGGGGCTGAGGTGGTGGCCTTGGCTGGGAGTCAGTCCAGCGCCCTCCCTGCCATGTGGGGCCTGGTGGCTGCCTGGGGAGCTTTACAGGCATGGACCTTTTCACAACATGGACATTCTTTTTTTCACACAGGCAAGAAAAATGCAGGTGCTCCTGCCAGACCTGATGGAGCTCCTGCAGGGTGGCAGTAAAAATATCAAGATGAAGGCCCTGCTGCTCTTCCTAAATGTGATGCCTCAACTGAAGAGGGAGGAGGCCAGTCCCATCGCTGTGGAGCTGGTGGACAAGCTTCTGCCCCTCTTTGATCATGTAAGGCTGATGTGAGGGCTTGAGCCCCGCAGAGGGGCCCTGGGCAAGGGCAGCTGCCCTGCACCCAGCCCTGTGGGCAGCACTCGGAGCAGGGGCTGCTCCTCTCCTTTTCCCCCCGGGCTCTTGTGGGAGGGCTTCTGGGTTCTGCAGCCCAGCCCGGCTTCTCCCTGACAGCTGCTCTCAGAGCCCCAGGGGCTCATGGTGCGCAGAGCTGCTCTTGCTGAAGTCCTGCTGTGCTTCTCCCTGCCAGGGTGTCAGCAAGGTGAGGGAGCTCTCCATCATCATCTTCACAGACCTGGTGAAGATGGTGGTGGGGAAGAAAAGGCAGATGAAGAGCAAAGTGCAAAGGGGCCTGCTGCCACTCTGCTACCACCTGAGGGACAAAAGCGAGCGTGTGGCCAAGGTACAGATTCCAAAGCTAAGCAGAGATGCAGGAAGAGCCCCCCAGATGTTTGGGCCAGGGCATGTCCCAGCTTCTAAGGGCAGGATCAGCGCAAGTGGAAGGGGATGCCAGGTCTCATTCCCCAGGCCATGGTGCCATCTCCCATCTTCTGCTGTTGTGCAGGCCTCCAGCAGAGCCCTCCTGGCTGCAGCAGAGCTCCTCGAGTGGCAACAGCTCAGGGACGTTGTGGAAACAAAGGAGATATGGAGGATTGGAGACCGCTTGGTGAGGACAAGCCCCAAGGCTCAGGCTGGACGAGGGCTGCCCCCGTGTCTGGGCTGTGGGCTCTGCAGCTGTGCCTGCCCTGCTCCAGCCCGGAGCCCCCAGCCTGGAGCTGCCTCCTTGTTCCCTGTCCTCAAGAACATAGCCGCCAAGCTCTCTTCTCCAGGCCCCTCTCCCCTCCCCACATCCAGCGGGAGGGAGGGGTCTCCCCACCCCTGGGACCCCTCTGCCCGTGGCTCCCTCTCAACCTCAGTCCCACAGGGCTCCCGGCTTGGGAGGCAGGAATGGCCTGGGGGGGCAGGGCAACGGCGGGTGCTGGGAGGAGGGACTGGGACATGCCCATAGCCTTGTGCTCTCTGCAGCTGGACCAGGGCAGGAGCAGGGCTGAGGAATACTTGCACCAGAGCCTGCCGTACCTGCAGGACCCTCGGGCCACCGTGAGAGAGGAGACCATCAGGTTAATCGGTAAGCTCAGCCCCCGGGGTCCCTCTCCTGGCAGCCTGGCCCCAGGCCCCGAGCAGGGCCGGGCAGGGGGAGCAGCCCTGTGGCTCCAGAGCCCTGGCTGCTCCGGGCAGGGCCCTGGCCTCCCTCTGCCCCCCTTGCCCACGCAGGGGGCCTTGGTGGCCACCCTGCCCAGTGCCCCCCACCAGCTCCCGGCCTTCCTGGGCTAGCCCTGCGGAGCGGCAGGGGGGCGTGCGGCCGAGGCGGCCGGGCCGGGGCTGTGGTGGAAGGTGCCGGGGAGCAGGGCGTCTGACCATGCTCTGTTCCCAGGGCTGGTCGCACGGAAGCAGAGAAAGGAGCAGCTGTTGGAGATCATCAGTGGTGAGCAGGGGCAGAGCTGTGCTGGGGCTGGGGGGCAGGGACAGGGCCTGGCCAGGGGGCTGCCGTGCCTGGTCGTGCTCCAGGAAAACACCTCAGGGCAGGGAGAAATGTCAGGGGCACTTGGGGCATTGCTGAGAAGCAGCAGCTCTCTCCTGGCCGGGAAAGGGGCTGCCGTGCTCCGCAGGGGATGCCCAGGGGGGTCTCTGCAGACACTGCGGCTCATCTCGGCTCTCTCTTTTGGTCACAGCCCTGGAGCCCTTGACAGAGGACAGAGAAGACTCTGTCCGTTGCCTGGCAGCTCAGACCTGTTACATTCTGGGCAGTCTAAGTGTGAAGGCAAGATCAGGACACCCCGTGCAACTGTGGAGCTGCTGGTGCCACTAGGCCAGGCTGAGGTGCAGCTCTGCTCCAGGAAGCGGCTCTGCTACAGATTGGCGAGGGTGAGCAGAGGCAGAGCTGTGCTGGGGCTGGGGGGCAGGGACAGGGCCTGGCCAGGGGGCTGCCGTGCCTGGCCGTGCTCCAGGGAAACACCTCAGGGCAGGGGGAACGTGTCAGGGGCACTTGGGGCCTTTACTGGGGAGATCTAGGTTGGACATCAGGAAGAAATTCTTCCCTGGGAGGGTGGTGAGACACTGGAACAGGTTGCCCAGAGTAGCTGTGGCTGCCCCATCCCTGGAAGTGTTCAAGGCCAGTGTGAGAGACGGACTCTATAATGGCCTTTAATCCAGCGACATGATGATGTGCCCTCCGGCAGCCCCCGTGTCTGGGGCCAACTTGTAGCAGCTGCTTTGTGCCCCCGAGAAGGAGAATGGGGAGAGAGAAAGAAGCCCCCTGAGCTGAGGTGACCGCGAAGCTCATGAAATCACTGGTGTTCCAGATCCCTAAGTTGTCTGTCACAAGTAGATCTGCTGCTGCTTGGAGGGCAAGTTCCCTGCCCAATGATCAGTGTGGGGTGACTTCTACCCCTCCCGCCTCCTTCCCTCCCTGCTGCCTTCCCAGGGGGCAATCCCAGGCAGCCAATCAGAGGCAGCGTCACCTCAGGGCAGGGCGGGCAGCCTGACCCCTGAGGGCCAATCAGAGGCAGCATCTCATCAGGGGAGGAGACTGACAGCCCTCCCGACCTATGGTGGCAAGCCCAAGGGGCTCCTCCTCCCACCCCCTCGCTTTGTTACACCCCACAGCTCTGACTTCAGGGTTGGAAGCCCTTTTTTTTTAGATTACAAAGCCTCGTTTTTAGGGTACACACCCTCCTTTTTCAGGCAGAAAGCCTGTTTTTAGGCTCCAAAGCTACATTTGCAGTGTCCATAGCCTCATTTCTACTTTCTAAAGTCTTAGTTTTGGCTTCCAAAGCTGCATTTCAGGCCCCAAAGCCTCCTGTTTCTGTTCCAAAGTGTTACGGATTTATGCATGCTGGCCACTGAAATGGCCTGACCCTGGGATCCTACTGGAAATGCAAGGTCCAAGGGAAGGTTTCCAATTCCTTTTTTCCTCTTGTGTTAGTTCTCAGGTGCCAGCTGGAGCTGGGTGCCTCTGGGGAGGGACGCCTAACCCAATCACACCTCCTAATGATGACCCCTCACCCCATCCACAAGTTCAATTACTTAATTCTGGGGGGTGGGCTCTAGATTCCTTAGCAGGTTTCACTCTGTGCCCCTTGGCCCAAAGGTCCTTCCCCAAATGGAAGGGGAGTGGAGCCCTCCCCAGAGGCACTGGCTGTACTAGCTGTGCCTCAGCCTGCTGGCCTCATGCTACCTGAGGAGCTGGAGGATAGCTGGGTTTGCATTTCCATTCCTAATACAATGGCATTGTTGCCATCAAACCCGGCTGAAGGAAACTCTCCAACCCGGGTGGGAGTTGTAGAAAGCAGGCAATTCTTCATTGCAGGCTGGATGCAGGCAGAATAGTTTCCAAAGTCACCCATGAATCTTATCCATCACGTTTAGCTTCTCTAGACCCACTGATTGTGATTCTCAGGGAAAAGTATGATGCTTATTGATCCTCTTGGGGCCTCTTCTGGTAAGAATTCCGGGGCCTGTCGCTCTCCTGGGAACAAGTTCTCCCCAACCAGAGGAACAAGGCATCACACAAGAACTGAATCTCACAAAGCACAACTCCAGCCTGGTCATCTTCTCTAAGCAAGGCAGATTCACCCCAGCCCTAGGAAGTTTCCCTAAGGCATAATTCTACCTTAATATTTCTATTCCACTGAACAGAACAGTTCAATAGGTTTCAAATCCCCCCCCTTATCCTTGCGAGGTTCTTTGCTTTCAGCACAGCCCCTGACACTCCCCATGATGCCTTCTTCACTTCTCTGTCCTACATCTCACACACACTCTTATCACACACTCACACACATTAGTTAACACATGTTATTTCTGTCAAATAAACACCACATCAAGATTTGTATGCTTGTCCGCTTTGTCCCTGTGGTCACCACCTCAGGAACAAGAAAGCTACTAGGTAAATTCTTCACACTCCCCAAGACCCCCCCAGACCACCCAAGACTCCAGAGCACCTCCCCCAGGGCTCTACAATCCCTGCCAGTACCCCCCCAAATCCCTCTCACCCATCCCCAGGATCCCCTGAGGACCCCCCCAATCCCTCTCAGGACTCCTCAAGACCCCCATAGCCCCCCCTAGGAACCCCCAGGCCTCCGAATCCTTCCCAGATTCCCCCAGGACCCACCCAGTCCCTCTCACACCCCCCAGGACTCCCCCAGTTTCTCCCAGGACCACACAAATCACCCTCAGACCCCACCAGAGACCCCGAGAGTCCCCCCTAGGACCCCCAAGAGCCCATCAGGACCCCTCCCAGGACTCCCCATCTCGTTAAGGATCCCCTCAATCTCTCTCAACAACCTCCCTGGATCCCTACAGGGCCCCCCTAGACCCCCCCAATCCCTTGCAGAACTGCTCAAGACCCTCCCAGGGAACCCTATAGACCCCTGAAAAACCCCAGACCCCCTTCCCCACTATCTCCCAGACCCCCCAGGACCCCCCCAATCCCTGCAGCCCCGGGTGTTGAGGTGCTGGCAGCCTAGAGGGAATTCTGGGGCATTCCTGAGAGCAGCCAGACTTACCCAGGGGGCTGGGATGAGATGCAGGAAAACAGGCTATGTCCCTCCTCTGCCACTATGGGCAAGGCTTGGAGATGACATTGCTGGTAGGAAGATCTGCTGCCAGCAGGGCTACCTTTTGTGCTTCCTGCTGTCCTGTGTGCATCCAGGGACCAGCAGGGAAAGGGAAGGCTTGCCCTGAGAAGCCAGTTAGGGCTCTAGAGGGAAAGGAAGGGGAGATGGTTTAGTGAAGGACTTGTCAGTGTCAGGTTGAGGGTTGGGCTGGGTGATCTGGAAGGGCGTTTCCAACCAAGGGAATTCTGTGAAGGGGCCAGGGGAGCAGGCACGGGGCTGGACAGAGGACAGACCTGCTTCCTCTGCTCTCTCTGCCCACCACACGTGCTCTACAGCCCCCCTGCCCTTCTCCTCTCTCAGATGCCAGCTGGTTCCCTGCCTATGAAACGCAAAAGGAAACCGTGGACACGATCGTGGACTTTGTCAGCAGCCCAGGAAAGGTAATGGCGGCCATTCCAACCAACCCCTGGCTCTGCTGCTGGGCTGCTGGAGCTGTGTCTCCCCTCTCACCCTCCCCATTGGTCTCTCTGTCCCCTGGCTGCCAGGAGCAGGGCCAGAAGATGCAGTTCCTGGAATGCATCTGCGGCCTGTGTAGAAACACCAGACTCAGTGGCTTGACAGAGGGCCTGGAGATCTTCTGCCACAGATATGAGCTGGCAGAGAACATCAAGGTGAGGGGAACATGGGGGTGCTGGGGAAGGGGACAAGGCTCCCCGGCACCCTGTGAGGACAGGGTCTGGGCAGGGTGAGGGTCTGGTGGCACTGGCTGCAGGGAGCTGCCAGGTCCCATCCCGGCTGTGCTCTGCAGGAGCTGCTGGAAGAGGAGCCCGTGCACCAGCTGCAGACAGAAGTGCAGCAGCTCGCCATGCTGGCCATCGCCGAGCTGAGGTACCTGCCCACCCCCCGGGGACCCCCACCCCAGAGGACCCTGCCCACCTGCATGGGGCCTGGAGGTACCGCTGCCAGCACCAGTGTCCCACTGGCCCCTCTCTCTTTGCAGTTCAGTGGAGACAGTGCTGGAGGGCAAAGAGCAGAGCCTATTACAAGCCTGCTTCTCCAGGGTCTTGCTTCCTCCAAAACTGAAAACGAGGGACCCGGACACTGTCCTCTACTCCAAAGTAAGTGCTGGGGGAGCTGCAGGAGCCCCCAGTCCTCTGGGCTGCTCCCTGGCTACCCTGTGTTGCGATACGACCAGAGATCCAGGGCAGGGCAGGGGTTTGGCTTTGCTTTCCCACCCTCATCCCTGTGTTCCCTTCCCATGAGCCTGGCCACGGCCAGTGCTGCAGGCTGCTCTGCTCGCAGCAGATTGTCTGCCCCTGGCGCTCTCCCTGGGCTCTGGGAGCTCAGCTCTGTCTCCTGGGGGTGGGGGGGACAGCAGGAGACAACACTGCCACAACTCTTTGTCCCCCTGGCAGACCCTGGAAGCCATGGACACCATGCTGGAGGAGCTGCTGCGCAACAGTCCTGCCTCCAGATTCACCGAGCTGCTGCAGACGATCTTCCAGGTCTGGCATGTGCAGAGAGTGGGGCTGTTCCTCACACTGGAGGGCAGGGATTGTCCTCTCTGGAGTGGATGGTCCCCAAGCCAGTGGCAGAGAGACTGCAGGGGGGTGCCCACCCCCCTGGGGTAGCCAGGGACTGCCCACTAGGCTCTTCTGGAGCACAGTGGCTGCAGAGAGGGTAGCATCTGCCTCCTGCCTGGCCACAAGGCTGGTCTGGGCATTTGTTCCAAGCCTGCAAGGGCCCCTTGGGGCAGGAACCCCACTCCAGCCTTTGCTGGAGGGCAGAGGGAGCCTTGATGGGCTGTGCATGGTGCTGAAACAGCCATTGTGTAGAACATGGCCAAAAAAAACCCAAATTCAGCCCAAAATGGAGGAGGGGGGGGAAGAGAGAGAACCCCAAATCGGGGGGATTCACCCCAAAAATTGGTGGGACTGGAAATGGGGGAATTTGAGTTTAATTGAAACTTTTAGTTTTTGCTTTAAATTAACCAAAACATTTATTTAAACTTCAATTATTTAAATTATATAGTATTAATTTAAAAATAAAGGGTTGAAAGTCCCAAAAAATGCCTCAAAAATCACCCAAAAAGACCCCTAAAAGCAGCGGTCCCCAACCTGGGGTATACAAATTTAAAAAGATAGCATCAATTTAAATAAATAAATAGTTAAACAGCAATAATTTAAATAAATACGAGATTAAAACCTGCTGAATTTTTTCCCCAAAACTGGGGGAACTGCCCCAAATCTTTCCCCACCCCTCTTTAAATATTAATATTTAAAAGACTAAACAGATTGAAAAGGCTTTTTGTGGCAAATCAGCCCCAAAAAGAGCACAAAAAGGAGATCCCCAAAATTTAATGTGTTCATTTAAATAAATTAAATCATTTAAGAGCATAATTTGGCCCCAAACAGCCCCAAAACATCTGAAAATGGTACCAATTCATCCCCGACCCCTCTTACATATTCAGAACATTAAAGAGATCTCAAATGGGGATTTTTGTGGCAAGTCAACTCCAAAGTGCCCCCCCCCCAAATCCCCAAATAGGACTTTGGAACTTTCAATGTTATTTAAATAAGTGTCTTTGTTTAAAAGCCGAACTCAACCCCAAAATGCCAGAAAATGGCCCCAAATCCGGCCCCAGCCCCCTTTAAAAATGCTTTTTTAACCAAACAATAGTGTCCTGGTTTGAGCCAGGATGAAGCCAATTTTCCTTTTACTGATTTTTTTTCCTTCAGGGAGCTCTCTTTTAACTAGCAGCAAGTCTTCCAGCCAGTGGACTGATAACACTGGAGTGTTGACGTTACTGCTGAGACTCCAAGGTCAGTTTGTTCTACCCAGTGAATCTGCAGCTACAGAGGCTACCGAGAGCAGAAGAGTCATATCTGTAACTAGATGGACAGCAAAATTGGCCAGAGATACTCCATTCCATAGATCTACGTAAGCTCTGAGGAAGGTCAGAGATCACAGAAGACAACTTCCTTCCTGTTACTTCTTCCCTTCTCCTCTGTCCATGGCTGGTGTCTGGGGAGGACTCCATCTACCCATCCCCGTCGACACCAGGGCTCATGAATTCCTGACCCTCACCACTCTCCCCTCAGCTCCTGTCTGTTCTGCTGTCATCTCCAGCAGTGCTCTGGGACTTTTCGGGACTGCTCACAGCTCAGGAGATGCTGGGGGAGTTGCTGGGGGTGGGGGGAGGCAATAGGGTTTTGGACATTCCTGAACACACTTGTATATAATTGTACATATTTTCTTTTGTCATTAGTATTTAATTAAAACTGTCTAGTTTAGTTTTCAATCCAGAAAGTCTCTCTCCTTATCCTCTCTCTCCTTCCCTCCCTAGGTGAGAGGGGATCGAGAGCGTTGTGGTCGCTGGTTTAATTGCCGATCCTGAGTCAAACCATGGTAGTAGTCTTCACAGATAGTTGTTTGACCCTGAACAAGACCTAAACCACATCCAGGACCGTGTTGGTTCCCAGCCATGGAATCGTGTAGGTTTCAGCATCCCAAGGATATTCAGCATTTTGAAAATTCTCAAGCACTGTTGTAATCAACCTGTCGGAGAAGGAGAAGATGCAGAATGATGCCTCCTCCATAAGTCAGCTCCCTGGGGAGAATGGATAAAAGGTTATTAATGATTAATTGGATGGATCACTCAGTGGATAAGGGTTTGGCTTTCTGGTCACATTCAAATAATAGTGGTCAAATACTCAACGTCCAAATCGAGATCAGTGACTGGTGGCTTTCCTCAAAGGTGGGTACTGGGATCGGTGCTGTTTAACATCTGGGTCTCTAACATGGACAGTGGCATTGAGTGCACGGTAAGGAACCAGTCCCTCACGATAAATATGTATGTTTCTCATTCAAAATTAACTGGGATTTAGGAGAGACAAAATGGCTGCCAAGAGGCTGAAAAGACTTTCAAGGACAAAGACAAACAACTTGCCTGGCAGGACTGTGGCAGGAAAAATGCAACATTGTTGCACTGGCACATAGGCAAAGAGATGATTGGACTACAAAGTTCACCAATCATCAATGAGAGAATCCAAAAGGAACCAATGCAAGCCCCCAGTCAGGGCAGTCCCAAGCATAAATAAAGGCTGGGTGGCGACTGGATTGACAACAGCCCTGAAGAGAAGAAGGACTTGGTGGTGTTGGTTGATGAGAAGCTCAATATGAGCTGGCCATATGTGCTGGCAGCCCAGAAACCAGCTGTGTCCTGGGCTGCATCAAAAGCCCAGTAGGGCACGGGAGGGGATTCTCCCCATCTACTTCACTCTTGCGAGACCACACCTGCAGCTTTGTGTCCAGTTCTGGGGTCCCCAACACAGGAAGGATATGAAGCTGCTGGAGCAAGTCCAGAGGAAGGCCAAGAAGATGATCAGAGGGCTGGAACACCTCTGCTCTGGAGGCAGGCTGAGAGAGTTGGGGTTCTCCAGCCTGGAGAAGAGAAGCAGCTTCCAGTACCTGAAGGGGCCCCAGGAAGGCTGAGGAGGGACTTCTGACAAAGGCATGGAGTGATAGGATGAGGAGAAATGGCTTCAAAATGTAAGAGGAGAGATTTGGGTCAGACATTAGGAAGAAATTCTTCACTGAGAGGGTGGTGAGAAAGTGGCCCAGGCTGCCCAGGGAAGTTGGTACTGCCCCATCACTGGAAATGTTCAAGGACAGGTTGGATCGGGCTTGGAGCAACCAGGGCTGGTGGTAGAATCCCCTGCACATTGCAGGGTGGTTGGAACTGGTTGATTCTTAAGGTCCCTTCCAACCCAAAGCAGTCTGTTGTTCTATGCACTCCAGGAGGTGGCACCTGAAGTACTGGGATGTTTCCTGCATAGGTTTGATTTCCAACAAGAGTAAAATATTCATTTATTAATAATCACCCAGCAGATGTCTGTTCCATAGGTTGTCTCATAAGAGAGCCTGTAAGGAAGGTAATTGTTACCAGTCTCCAGGAGATGGCATCTAAAGGACAAAGCTGATGGCAATGCAGACTCCACATCCTTGGTCAGTCTCACCATCAGTGTCACACAGCACATCCAATGATGCCCTTGAGCCAGGCTCCGGAGCTGAAAACAAGCACCACCAGAAGCAAGGAAGGTGTGACATCCCATAGCTCTCATAATCACTCTGAGAACAAACCCACCAACGTGGTGACCAGCGACTGTTAAACCAGCACAATGAGCACTTGTAACTGATTTGTTTTCACACCCTCTGATCAATCTGTTGTTTTCTCAACCCTTTGAGTCCCACTTTTGGCACGAAAAGGGACTGTTATGGTTTAACCCCAGCCAGCAGCTAAGCACCATGCAGCACCTCACTCAAGTTGCCCCATAGCAGTGGGATGGAGGAATGGATTGGGAGTGGAATAGTTTAATGAGTGAAGTAGAGTAGAACTTTCAACAGTCTCATTTTCTCCTTAAGGAGTGTGTTTTATTGGTGATGAAGATTTTCGTGCTGTACTTTGCTTTGTTTGCAACCAGCCAAACTCCTGCAGGGCCTGTGCAGGCAGTTCTCTAAGGAAACCAGGTTGGAGATGGTGCACAGGAGCTGTACAGTGAGAGAAGTGGTGGGGCTGGGGAGGTGAGGAGTGCCAGGCCTCAAGGAACTGCTTCTCCTTCTGGCCCAGGCCTTCTAAGGAGACCCTCTGAATCATTATCACTTGGAGAATGCTGATAGAACCTCTCATCTGAAGAACAAAGCAATGCAATATTCTCTTTAAACTAAAATACCATTTTTATGAGGTGCACTATGAAATCTTCATCCTTGACTACACAGGGAAACAGCTGCAATGAGCTCTACAGGTCTTGAAGACTTGAAGGAAATTACAAAAACATAAACAGCTCGTTAGGGCATTTGAGGGTCATTACATGAACCTCAGACACTGAGAGAAGACTGAAGATATCACTTAAGAAGTCCAAGTCACAAGAAAAGAACGAAGTGCCTTGGAGCATTAACAGACCCCACTGAGCCTGACAGAGCCTCCCCAGGGCCTCATTAAAGCAGATCCTTGGAGGCCATGACTGCAGGGAGACAAAGGCCCTGGGCCGGTGCCTGTCATGGTGAGAAAACCCTTTGGTTGCTCTGATGCAGCAGAAAGGCCAAGTCCTGACCCTGGGGAGGCAGATCCTGAGAGCCTCCAAATAAAGTTTCATCTCAGCACCCTTGGTGGCCAAGGCAACTGCTGCAGCTGAGGGGACAAAGCCCTCAGTCCTGCTGGGTCTTTCCATCTTGCCAGAGCCTTTGGCCACCTCTCCTGCAGGCTGACCTACGCTGTCTGTGACTGCAGCTCCTTCCCTTCGGTCTGTTGACACTCTTCTGGCTGTCCCAGCTGGCTCTCCCCCTGGCACTTCTGTAGCTTCACTGAGGTCTCTCTGCGCTCACTGGCTGTTCCTTCAAACACAAACCATGGGCTGACCCCAACTCCCTCTGGTTGACCTCCTGCAGCACAAGGCTACTCTTGGAATGATGTTTTTTTTGTCTCACCTTCAGTCTGGGCCTTCTAATATGCACTTTGTGGAGTTTTCCTTCTCTTCCCACTACAAGAAAAGCTCCATCATCTCTGAGACCACCCTTCAAGGAGGCTACTACTGCAGTGCCCTGAGCATTTATCTCACCAGGCTGAAGAAGCCCAGGACCTTCAGCCTCTCCACACAGGCCCCAAAGTCCATCCTGGTAGATCTCCTCTGGAGCTTGTCCGATTCTTCCCCATTCCCCCCACCAGGGATAATCCAGATGTGGCCACAGCAGTGCTGAGCCAAGGGGGATGAGAACTCCCTTGTCTGGGTGGCCACACACCCCCTCATGCAGCCCCACATGTGCAGCCCCATGTGCAGGTGGCTACATGGTGAACGTGTCCCACTGGCTCCTATGGCCATCTCTGGGTTGATGTTCAGTTATATCCACCAACATACACACCAAGGTTGGATTCACACCCACCCGTCTCACCAGTCACTGGCCCCAAAAAGAGTACAAGACCTGATGACTTGTGGTTCTCACTCCAGTGGTTGGCACTTTGACTTTCACCTGTACCAAGAGCAGAGAGCTCCCTCATCCCAGGGAGCTGTTGGAGATGAAGGTATGAAGAAATCAAGACAGGCTGGACTGATCAGCTGCAGGGCATGGCCAGGGCAGGGCACTGACCAGCCCTGGCTGACACATGACCAGCTCCTTTCACACCTTTCCTCCCTATTTTCCCATGCTGCTTCTTCCACAAATCACCTGGAGTCCACCCTTGTCCTTCCTTTGGTCCTTTCCTTGGCATCCCAGGGCAAGTCTTACACAATCCCCAAAGGTGCTTTCTGGCTTCCCACCAGGAGTCTCAGACCCGGTGGCAGAAACCTCCCACCCTCAAGACCTAGTTCAACCCCCCTGCCACATGCAGGGACATGTCTCACTCCTTCAGGTTACTCAAAATTCCCGACCAAAAACACTTCCAAGGATGGGGCACCGACTTCTCTGGGCAACTTGTTCCAGTGTCTTGCCACCCTCATCCTAAAATACTTCATCCTTACATCCAATCTGACTCTCCTCTCTTTCAGTTTAAAGCCATGGTCCCTTGTCCTGCCACCACAGGCCTCAGTAAAAACTCTCACTCCATCTTGAGGTCTGGAGGCCTCAAGCACATGGCCAATCTAGAGACGCTGAGGGCCCTGGGCTCTGTGCTGTGCAGACTGTGGACAGTAGAGGAGTGGCCTGGGAGTGCCTGATGGGTGGGTTTAGACATGGTGGAGCTTTTCTTCACTGTGGAATACAGTATGGGCAAGTAATAATGCAACAAATGTGAGCTGGGAATGTCCAGAGTGGACACCAGGAGAAAGAAATGTCTCTCTAAGGGCCATGCTCTAGTGCACTACATTACCCAGAAGGAGCCTGGGTCAGCCCAAGGTTTTGTGTTTCAAGGCAGAGCAAGGGAGGACACAGAGATATCAGTAAATGAAGGTGACAGCAAGGTGGGGCAGCCAGGTGGAGGACTAGGGCCAGCAGGGCAAGAAGCACAGGGGATGGGACACTGTGGGACAGGCAGTGGCTGTGACAGAGGTGAGAGAGGGATGTGGAAAAGCTGTAAGCCCCCTGAGAGAGCCAACCTCTCCATGATTTGCTCATGACTCTTGGCTCTGCCACTGATGTCCATGGGAAGACAAATGTACTTTCCAGCACTGGGGCCTCAGGGCCTTCTTGTCCATGTCCAGGAGGCAGGGCGGTCTCATGACATAGTACTGCCCTTGGCATTGCACATCTGCACATTCCAGGGCCCCAGGGAGAGCCCTGAGGAATGAGTGAGGGACAGGATCTCCCTTCCCAGGGGATGGGTTCAGGCCTGGCACCTTTGCTGTCATGAAACACATGCGGAGTTACTCAGCACCAGAGCCACCTTCACCTTCCTTTTCCCCACCTGCCATCACTGCCTCCTGCTCTGCCCACACCCTGGGGATGCTTCCTCAGTCGTGTCCCTCACTGGGACCCACGAACACTGCCAGAAACTTTGGAGTTGGACTCAGACATGGACTTGTTGAGAGGTTTCGTCAGCTTCCTCTCCTTGTCTGAGCTTCATGGACTCAGCACCAAACCCACCAGAGGACTCATTAACATTATGAGTTGGTCTCCTGGGATGAAAGGAGCTGCTGGCAAGTGGGCAGTGCTGCAGGGAGACAGCTCTGCCCAGGAGCAGCTCCTGTGCCCAGCGCAGCAGGGAGAAGGACACTGCCTGCAGGGTATCTGAGGGAGATGAGCAAGGCAGAGAGAGCTTCAAGGTGGTTGGGACTGGGGGGATGAGTGAGAGGTCCGTGGAGGAGAAATCTGTGCAGCCCTTGACACGGTGAGTCTCTGGGTGCAGGGCAGTGCGGGTGCAGTTCCTGGAGGCATCTCCTTAAGCTGGCACAGTCAGATTCTAGGGTCTGTAAAAGGGGGGGGGTGGGTTAGGATGAGGTTCTTGTTGGGGAATTTCAGATAGTTGTTCAGGTGGGTGTGCAGGCAGGGGTGCCCAGGGTCTTCAGAGCAGGGTCCTGCATGCCAGGGGCTGTGTGCTGGGGCAGGGACTCTGCTGCTCGCCAGGGTTAGCTCTCAGCCTGCACGGGGACCTCCCCATGGCTCTGTGGGGAGAAGCTCAGCATGGAATTAGTCAACTCCTGGCAGGGCAAGGCAGGGTCCTTCTGCTTCTGAGAGGATGCTGTGTGGGTGAGGTTTACTGACAGCTCCAGATCACCCCCAGGACATTTGCAGAGGGCCTTTTTGAAGCAGCACAGAGAGGCAGCATTTACCTGGGACAAAAGTAGTGTGTGCTTTGAGATCTCCACTCTTGGTGGGCTGGGTAGGCAGTGGGAGATGAGATTTTTTTTCACCACTCTAGAAAAGGCACTGATTCCCAAGCTGTAATTGCAACTTTACTGATCTGCTCCTGAGCCCATGCACACCTAGAGATGCCCCTGGGCAGGTCCCTGCTGCAGGAGGTGTCTTCAAGTCAGAGCTGAGCACACAGCGGGTGGGATGGGCTCTGGGAGCCCTGCTAAGGAGGGCACATGGAGACAGAGAAGCAGCTGCTGGCAGAGACAGCTCCAGGCAGCAGAGACATGGGCAGGGAGGGAGAGGGAGCTGCTGCCTCCAAGTCATGGGAAAGGGGATTGAGGCACCTCCCTGCCATCCCTGCAGGGCTGATGCTCCCTGGTCTCCTCTCCCACCCAGTAGACTTCTCCACCCCTTCTTAACACACGGACTTAGTGCTGAGTTTCCTTCCAAGCAGCCTCAGCACCACAGAGGAGAAATGCTTGAGTGTCTGACTGTGTCTCCCTGTCGTGACTCTCTTAGCAACAGAACTCTGTAATGTTCCCCTCCCGGACAGCCGCCATCTTGACGGGACAAAGGCCGAAGGGCACGGCGGGAAGGGGAGGGGGGGAGCGAGGCGGAGAGCTGAGCGCTGATTGGCTGACGAGCCGGTACCCGGTGGAAGCGCCGCGAGGCCGGTCATGTGGCCAAAGGCGGAAGCGGCTCCGGGAGGGGCTGCCCGGGCCGGGAGCAGCCACCGGTGAACTCCGGGTCAGAGCCCGGCCCGGGCCCTGCAGCACCGGGGCGGGGCTTCCACCAAGCCATGGGCCAAACCTCCCTGTCCCCGCACTGAGCTGAGGTGCGGGTCATCTCCCACCCCCTGCCCGAGCCGCGGTGGATGTGCCCCCAGCCCTCGCCCTGCGCCGCAGCACGCAGCCCCCGGCCCCTGCCCTGAGCTGTGCTGCACGTTCCCCCCCGTGCCCCAGCCGTGCTGCCAGGCCCCTCTCCCTCGCCCCAAGCCGTGCTCCACAGCCCGATTCCCTCTCACCGAGCCCCCCGAGTCCCGCTGGGCTCGCACGGCTCCGCGCCGCCCCTCCCGCTCCCTGCCCCGAGCCCTGTGCCGCACACGCTGTCCTGCCCGTGTCACCTCCTGCCACCCTCGCCCTATCGCCCACGCTGCTTTCCTGCTGCACGGCCTTTCACGTCCCCCTTCCCGGGCCCTTAGCACTTTTCCTCCTCATTTTCAGCCCCAGGGAAAGCTGCCGAGCGCTCCCCCTGCCCCCAGTTTCACCCTTGCTTTAGTCTTTATTTTTCCTGCTTTTTCCTCGTCTAGCTCCAGAGACCTTCCACCTTTTTAAAGTTCTAGACTTGTGCAGAAACAAGGAATTTTCATTTCCATTTGGAAAAATCCAAAACTTCCAAGCTGCAGAAGGCATTTTTAACAGATAAACACCGCCCCCTTCCTCCTCCTCTCCCTGCCCTCCCTGTGCCCAGATCTTCCAGAGCCGGGCAGTACCATCCTGTTCCCCCGAGGCCACACAGCATTCCCGGCTCCCGGCTCAGGCTCCAGTCCCGTGACGCCGCCGTCCTGGTGCCAGAACCTGCCGGGGGAGATGGCAGAGCTGCGGTGGGCACGGCCCTTGGCCCCATGGCCTCCCTCACGGAGGAGTGGGAGCCTGGAACAGCAACGTCAGCAAGGCATCATCAAGCAACTCACAGCCAGGGAGAGGATGTGCTACTCATCCTTGGTGGAGGGCTTGCACAGTGACCGGTTCATCAGCGTGCTGAGCAGCTCCCACAGCACGTTCTCTGCAGCCTGGGGCTCGGAGAACATCAGCCTCCACATGATTAAGGAGACACTGTGGGGACCCGAGGCTCTGTCAGAGGGGACATCCAAGAGAATGGCCAGGCTGAAGTTCCCAAGAGGGTCTTGAAGCCCCTTCCCATGTGAGAGGAGCCCCAAAGACTGGCGGGTCCTGGACCTGGTGCATGTCGGGGAGCACTGCAGCAGGCTGGTCACCACCTCACTGAGGTATCTGCATTTCAGCATCAGCAGGGCCCTTTCCAGGCTCTTGAGGGCTACCACCGACCTGATGGACAGCCAGTTTCCATAGATGGCCCACATGATGTTCAGCACCTGGAGGGGTGACGCGGGTGTGTCACCAAATAGGACGAAAATAACTTATCGACACCATGTGATGTAGATCAGCAGACACTTCTTTATCAGCGCCCTGAGGACACGGGGTAACTCCTCCTGGTGTATCCTCCTTTGCACGTCAATCAACAGGGTTTTATATATTCAATTTCTGTTGTCTAACATAAAAATGCATATAATGCTCGCTTTTAATTACTCATTAAGTTTAATCTTTACATTGATTGGCCCCCTTATGATCTTCGAGTTACATAACCTCACACATATTCATCTTCAACAAAAATCATTGGTTATCCTACTGATTATAGTCCCTGATATTTCAATCAGGATGGGATGGGAAAAGGGGATTTCCAAGCAGCACAACTGGTTACTGTGACCTTGGCTACCATGTGATGGCTTCAAGAGTTATTGTTGTATTATTCCTTCCATGGTAGCTGCTTAAGTACAATATCTTATTCTTCATGTAATCCCAGACCCTAACAACTTGTAGGTACCACTTGTCTAGTACATGTGGTTTCTGTGACTACTGAAGTAAAACACAATCATCCACTCTCCCCCTCCCAGTATGATTCCTATGAAAACAGTTTCTCCTGAAAGCCTCCTCTTGGTCAGGCCTGACCAGGCCCTGGCCTTCTAAATGATCAAAATTCAGTCAATTCAGTAACACAAGGAACTCTATTTAAAGGAATAGTTTAAAGGAAGAGCATAGGTTGTAGAGGGGACAAAGCGAGGGTGTTAGGGTGACAGTGTGACAGGAGGTTGTGTGATGTGGGGGGCAGCAGCTGGGTGGGGGTGAGGGGCTTAGTGCTTGGTTTGCAGGTGTGACAAGATGGTTGCCACCTCCGAGACCTTGACAACCCATTGCCTGCCCAAGGTTCCTGATGCTGCCCGACCTGCTGAGACTGGGCCAGACCTGGCTCCACGAGGTGTGTGACAGTGAGGCTGTGCTGCCACCTCTGCACCTGTCTCCCTGCCACTGCCACCAGCGCCTGGCCCTGCAAAAGGGCCACCGTCCTCAACTGGGAGTTCACCATTGCC
Source organism: Hemiprocne comata (assembly GCA_020745705.1). Lineage (NCBI taxonomy): Eukaryota > Metazoa > Chordata > Aves > Apodiformes > Apodidae > Hemiprocne > Hemiprocne comata. Next base: position 170,481 of record CM036593.1, read on the forward strand.
AAGGGAGGGGAGGATGGTGGCACTTTGTCCCCCAGCCTCATTTGTGGAGCCCACGGCTTTGATTCAAGGGCTGAAAGACTTCTTTTTAGGTCCCAAACCCTCATTTTTTAGGCTGAAAGTCTATTTTGAGACTCCAAATCTGCATTTATGGTTTCCAAAGGCACACTTTTTTTTCCCCCAAACTCTTACTTTTGCCCATTTGTGGCACCAAAGCCTCATTTTATGATCCAAAGGCTCAGTTTTACTTTGCAAAGTTCTCTTTTTAGAGTCCAAAGCCACATCTCGAGTGTGCAAACTCATTTTCAGGCTCCAAAGTGGCATTTTTACAATCCAGTCTTTTTTATGCTCTAAGCCATATCCTGTGTGTCCAAACCTTCATTTTTATGGGCCAAACCCCTATTTAGGTCTCTAAGGAATAAAAACCAGCTGCCTTGTTGGGGCAGGAACAATACTCACTGCTCTCCTAGTGGGTCAAGAGGTTAAGCCAGGTGCTAAAAAAGCCACCCACAAATGTTTTTAGGAGCTCCAGGGTGAAAGAGCAGCTGGTTGGGGGCCTGGCAACCAGTGAAGGTCAACCCAGCGCAGTTGTGAAGGTGTCTTGGGAAGTGTTAGTTCGGAGTCAGTCTGTGGCTGCATCTTGGGGGGCAGATAAAATCCACTGGAAAGGAACCTGGAAGAGCCCAGGTGCTTTGCTGCGCAGCTCTCACGGACACGGTCCTGTCCCTGGGAGGAGTGGAGAAGAAACCCTCAGCCAGCTGCAGGTGCCAGGCCAGGCTGTGAACAGGCACGCTCAATGCCCTGGGCAGGGGCTGGTCCGTCCGGCTGTGCAGCTCCTGGCAGAGGTGGGAGCTCTGCTGGGGGACCCACAGCCCTTTGCCAGCAGCGCCTGGGGAAGCCCAGCGGCTGCAGGGGGTGACCGGGTTGTGGCAGCCGGGTGGGCTGGAGGGGGCACGTTGCCACGCAACCCCGTGATGTCACAAAGGGGCAGTGATGCGTCACCCACCCGGCGACTGTGACGTCACGTGGCAAGGGCTTGAAAGCCGGAGAAGCTGAAGCCAGTTAGGCTGAGTTGGCCTTCGGCATCAGTCGGCTCTTTCCGTGGTTACTCACGTGCCTTCTTTTTTCCAACCATTGATCATTTTCTACCCACTTCTCCTTAACTCCCCATCTCTTTCAAAGGTAATTCAGTTTGGACTTCTAGGACAGATGATAGAGTAGGTCAATATGGGAGAAAAGGATAGGCTGGTCTCTCCCTTCCGAGCTGTAGGCTGAGCTCTTCCACCTTTCCAGGCTGGCCAGGGCTATGGGTAGGGTTCCTCTTTGCTAGTGCTTATTTCTTGGCTGGGTAAGGAGGGGGTGGCAGCACAGTCTGAGGCGCTGGGCTCAGCCAGGAATGACAAGAAGCCCACCCTGAGGGCTGTGGGAGGAAGGGAGACAGAAAAGGAGCACGGCCCAGCCAGCCGTGAAAGCAGCGGCCAAAAGCCGGTGGCTGCTGCGTGCAGGGTGGGCAAGTGTGGGCTGGAGAGCCGAGGGCCCTGAGGCTAACACTGGCCACAGGTCAGCAGCAGGGCCTCTGCAGAGAAGGAGACACCAGGCAGTCTGTCCACAGGGCCTTGGGAACTGCTGTCAGGTGGCATCCTGGGACAGGGACAGGAGGACCCCAGCCTGCAGCTCTGCAGCAGGTGCCAGCCCCACCAGCACACTCCTGGTGGCGGATGCTGGTCTGTGCCTTTTGACAGGGGTATTTTTTTAATCCTTCTGTTGAGCTACAATGATTTCTTTGACATCAGGTGATAGGACCAGCACTGATCTTCTGTTTCTGGAGCACATCCTGACAGCTGTTGTCCTCCAGAGATATTCCCCCTCCGTTCCCGAGAGGAGCAATGGCCACCATAGGGAACGACTCCGGTGAGTAGCGGCTTCCCCAGCAGGGCTGGGCTTTGTGAGTGCCCAGAGGCAGGGGCTGTGGCTGGGGCTGCAGCCCCGGGTGTTGAGGTGCTGGCAGCCTAGAGGGAATTCTGGGGCATTCCTGAGAGCAGCCAGACTTACCCAGGGGGCTGGGATGAGATGCAGGAAAACAGGCTATGTCCCTCCTCTGCCACTATGGGCAAGGCTTGGAGATGACATTGCTGGTAGGAAGATCTGCTGCCAGCAGGGCTACCTTTTGTGCTTCCTGCTGTCCTGTGTGCATCCAGGGACCAGCAGGGAAAGGGAAGGCTTGCCCTGAGAAGCCAGTTAGGGCTCTAGAGGGAAAGGAAGGGGAGATGGTTTAGTGAAGGACTTGTCAGTGTCAGGTTGAGGGTTGGGCTGGGTGATCTGGAAGGGCGTTTCCAACCAAGGGAATTCTGTGAAGGGGCCAGGGGAGCAGGCACGGGGCTGGACAGAGGACAGACCTGCTTCCTCTGCTCTCTCTGCCCACCACACGTGCTCTACAGCCCCCCTGCCCTTCTCCTCTCTCAGATGCCAGCTGGTTCCCTGCCTATGAAACGCAAAAGGAAACCGTGGACACGATCGTGGACTTTGTCAGCAGCCCAGGAAAGGTAATGGCGGCCATTCCAACCAACCCCTGGCTCTGCTGCTGGGCTGCTGGAGCTGTGTCTCCCCTCTCACCCTCCCCATTGGTCTCTCTGTCCCCTGGCTGCCAGGAGCAGGGCCAGAAGATGCAGTTCCTGGAATGCATCTGCGGCCTGTGTAGAAACACCAGACTCAGTGGCTTGACAGAGGGCCTGGAGATCTTCTGCCACAGATATGAGCTGGCAGAGAACATCAAGGTGAGGGGAACATGGGGGTGCTGGGGAAGGGGACAAGGCTCCCCGGCACCCTGTGAGGACAGGGTCTGGGCAGGGTGAGGGTCTGGTGGCACTGGCTGCAGGGAGCTGCCAGGTCCCATCCCGGCTGTGCTCTGCAGGAGCTGCTGGAAGAGGAGCCCGTGCACCAGCTGCAGACAGAAGTGCAGCAGCTCGCCATGCTGGCCATCGCCGAGCTGAGGTACCTGCCCACCCCCCGGGGACCCCCACCCCAGAGGACCCTGCCCACCTGCATGGGGCCTGGAGGTACCGCTGCCAGCACCAGTGTCCCACTGGCCCCTCTCTCTTTGCAGTTCAGTGGAGACAGTGCTGGAGGGCAAAGAGCAGAGCCTATTACAAGCCTGCTTCTCCAGGGTCTTGCTTCCTCCAAAACTGAAAACGAGGGACCCGGACACTGTCCTCTACTCCAAAGTAAGTGCTGGGGGAGCTGCAGGAGCCCCCAGTCCTCTGGGCTGCTCCCTGGCTACCCTGTGTTGCGATACGACCAGAGATCCAGGGCAGGGCAGGGGTTTGGCTTTGCTTTCCCACCCTCATCCCTGTGTTCCCTTCCCATGAGCCTGGCCACGGCCAGTGCTGCAGGCTGCTCTGCTCGCAGCAGATTGTCTGCCCCTGGCGCTCTCCCTGGGCTCTGGGAGCTCAGCTCTGTCTCCTGGGGGTGGGGGGGACAGCAGGAGACAACACTGCCACAACTCTTTGTCCCCCTGGCAGACCCTGGAAGCCATGGACACCATGCTGGAGGAGCTGCTGCGCAACAGTCCTGCCTCCAGATTCACCGAGCTGCTGCAGACGATCTTCCAGGTCTGGCATGTGCAGAGAGTGGGGCTGTTCCTCACACTGGAGGGCAGGGATTGTCCTCTCTGGAGTGGATGGTCCCCAGGCCAGTGGCAGAGAGACTGCAGGGGGGTGCCCACCCCCCTGGGGTAGCCAGGGACTGCCCACTAGGCTCTTCTGGAGCACAGTGGCTGCAGAGAGGGTAGCATCTGCCTCCTGCCTGGCCACAAGGCTGGTCTGGGCATTTGTTCCAAGCCTGCAAGGGCCCCTTGGGGCAGGAACCCCACTCCAGCCTTTGCTGGAGGGCAGAGGGAGCCTTGATGGGCTGTGCGAGTCCAGCCCAGGAGCTGAGTGGTGCTGCTCCTACTGGAGAAGTTGTCTCCTCCCAGGGCAAACCAGTGGCTTCTCTCTTCCCAGCTGCTCCTGAGCTTCACCACCTCCGAGGAAGCCCCCGTCTGCCAGAGGAGCATAGGGAGGATTAGGAGTCTGGTCTATTTTCTGACCTCATGGAAGGTGAGGACCAGGCACCTCCAGCGAGGCTATCTCCCCCTCCCTGCAGCTCTCCCTGCGTGGTGCTGCTGCTCAGCTGCTGCTCTGGGAGCCCTCAGCCCTTTTGCTGTTCTGCCCCCCTCGCCCAGGCTGCTCCAAATGAGCACAGCTGTGCCTCCAGCGGGGACATCCAGATCCCAGTCCTAGGGCAGCTGCTGGGACAACTCCTCCTGCTCACATCATTCAAGGACAGAGAGACCCGCAGGATGGCTTTGGCTGCTCTTCGTTCCCTCTACATACTAATCCAACAAAAATGTAAGAGAAGCTGTGGGCTGCACCCTTCTGCACACCAACATCACCCAGTACGCCTGCTTGCCCTCCTGGGCATTGTGACAGACCGTTCTTGGGCTGGGTGGAGGCACCACCATGCCCCAGCACTGCCTCTCCTCTGCTCCTGACCCACGTGCTCTCTCCAGGCTGTTGCTCGTCCCACGTAGCTGAGTTTCTCCTTCAAACAGGAGGCAGCCCTACTCCTCCTCCCCCTCCCCACCTCCCCTCAAGAGCTGGTGCCCCTGCCCTGCAGCTCTCCAGCCACCCCGAGCCCTCCCCGTGACACCACTGTTCCAACCATGGTCTAATTGTGGGACAGCCCCACAGCTCCAGGTCTGTGGCGTTTCCTAGCCAAGGAGCGTTGGGACGTACACACTGCAGGCAGCTCCCCCTTTTCTCTCCACTGCTGCCCTCAATGGCTCCTCAGCCATTCCTCCCTCCAAGCTCTGTTCAGGATTTGCTCAGCTTGCTGGCAAAGCTGCTGGGTCTGACCCCGTCCTGTGTCTTTGTCCCCTCAGTGACGACACTGCCAGAGGAGGATGAGGAGCTCAAATGGGAAGTTCAGGCCATGGCCCTGTGCTGTGTGACCAGCGCCACAGACATCACCAAGGTAAGGAGCTCCCTGAGCTCCCCCCTTCTGGGACTCTTATCCGTGGCCTCAGCAGGGGACTTGTGTGAGCAACAGCACCAGGAAGGGTGGGGCTGGCCTGGCCTCGCTGTCCCTGGGGAGAGGGTTCCTGCTGTGTCCAAGCAGGGACCATGTGAGGACTGCAGGCCAGTGCCCCAGCAGCAGCTCCAGCCCTCCTGGCCACCAGCCAGCCCTGGTTGGCTGTGGGGCCAGCACCCTGTGCCCGTGATCCCAAACCTCCTCCCTCACCCTGGGGCCCTCTCTTCTCACTGGGCACCTCTGGCTGCTGGCTCTGGGTGTGACATCCCTTCCCTCCATGCCTTCCTCCCAAAGGTGTTTGCAGAGCAGCTCCAGCCTTTGGAAAGGACAGATTTCATTCTCACAACCATCGCAGCGCTGAGAGACTCCAGCATCTATGAGGAGCAGCTGGCCAGCAGCATGATGGATGCGGTCCTGGGAGACCCTGACTTCTGGCTGGTGGATGTGAGTGGCCTGTGGCTGGGTTGCCCTGCCCTTCGACCCTGGCAGGCCTTGTTCCCCCTCCATCCCTCCCTCCCAGACCCTTGGAGGCACCTGAAGCCACTGAGGGCAGCAGGGAGGGCTGGGAAGGGCAGCTGAGGAAATGGCTGCACTGCAGTGGCAGCACCAACCATCCTCACCCGGGTCGTGTCCCCTCCAGGTGCCAAGGATCATCAGCTGCATCCACCAACACCTGGGAGGCATCAGCAAGGTGTCAGCTTGGCAAAGGGTGCAGGCCCTGCTGCTGGCCATGGCTGACAAGTGCCCTGGGGAGGCAGTCAGGGCACTGCTGGAGGTCGCTCCACCAGGAGACAGGTACTGGCCCCGACAGCCCTGAGGGCTTGTTCTCTGTGGGGAGAGGGGCCCGGAGACCCCCTGGCTGCCAGAGCCACGGAGCTCTGCTGCTGTGGCTGAGGCAGCCCTGCTGACAGAGCGCTCTGGCTTGCAGGGCTGCCCTGGTCATGTGGGAGGTGATGTTCTCCACACCTCAAACGCTGGAGAAGGTTCTGCCTGAGCTGCTCGCCCAACACCAGCACCTGGGGCAGAAGATGCTCTTCTGTACTCTCAAAGAGAATACATATTGCCTGACTGTGAGTTCCCAGGAAAAGTTCCTGTGCCCTTGTCCTCAGCTGCTGGTGGGAACCAGGAGCTGCCTGGTGCGGGGAGCTCCACCAGCTCTGCCCACCCCTCACGGCTCGGTTTCCTTCAGCTGCTGGACAGCATGAATCTGAAAGAGGAGCACTTCGCTGCGAAGTACAAATTGTGGAGGTTTCTGAAGCATGCCAAGGGGGTGATGCTCTCACTGGTGCTCAGGGGCCTGGTGACGCTGTCAGAGACACCTGACATGGTAAGCAGGGTCACCCAGGGGAGCCACAGTGGCAGCTGGGGGCTGGGGCAGGGGCTGAGGTGGTGGCCTTGGCTGGGAGTCAGTCCAGCGCCCTCCCTGCCATGTGGGGCCTGGTGGCTGCCTGGGGAGCTTTACAGGCATGGACCTTTTCACAACATGGACATTCTTTTTTTCACACAGGCAAGAAAAATGCAGGTGCTCCTGCCAGACCTGATGGAGCTCCTGCAGGGTGGCAGTAAAAATATCAAGATGAAGGCCCTGCTGCTCTTCCTAAATGTGATGCCTCAACTGAAGAGGGAGGAGGCCAGTCCCATCGCTGTGGAGCTGGTGGACAAGCTTCTGCCCCTCTTTGATCATGTAAGGCTGATGTGAGGGCTTGAGCCCCGCAGAGGGGCCCTGGGCAAGGGCAGCTGCCCTGCACCCAGCCCTGTGGGCAGCACTCGGAGCAGGGGCTGCTCCTCTCCTTTTCCCCCCGGGCTCTTGTGGGAGGGCTTCTGGGTTCTGCAGCCCAGCCCGGCTTCTCCCTGACAGCTGCTCTCAGAGCCCCAGGGGCTCATGGTGCGCAGAGCTGCTCTTGCTGAAGTCCTGCTGTGCTTCTCCCTGCCAGGGTGTCAGCAAGGTGAGGGAGCTCTCCATCATCATCTTCACAAACCTGGTGAAGATGGTGGTGGGGAAGAAAAGGCAGATGAAGAGCGAAGTGCAAAGGGGCCTGCTGCCACTCTGCTACCACCTGAGGGACAAAAGCGAGCATGTGGCCAAGGTACAGATTCCAAAGCTAAGCAGAGATGCAGGAAGAGCCCCCCAGATGTTTGGGCCAGGGCATGTCCCAGCTTCTAAGGGCAGGATCAGCGCAAGTGGAAGGGGATGCCAGGTCTCATTCCCCAGGCCATGGTGCCATCTCCCATCTTCTGCTGTTGTGCAGGCCTCCAGCAGAGCCCTCCTGGCTGCAGCAGAGCTCCTCGAGTGGCAACAGCTCAGGGACGTTGTGGAAACAAAGGAGATATGGAGGATTGGAGACCGCTTGGTGAGGACAAGCCCCAAGGCTCAGGCTGGACGAGGGCTGCCCCCGTGTCTGGGCTGTGGGCTCTGCAGCTGTGCCTGCCCTGCTCCAGCCCGGAGCCCCCAGCCTGGAGCTGCCTCCTTGTTCCCTGTCCTCAAGAACATAGCCGCCAAGCTCTCTTCTCCAGGCCCCTCTCCCCTCCCCACATCCAGCGGGAGGGAGGGGTCTCCCCACCCCTGGGACCCCTCTGCCCGTGGCTCCCTCTCAACCTCAGTCCCACAGGGCTCCCGGCTTGGGAGGCAGGAATGGCCTGGGGGGGCAGGGCAACGGCGGGTGCTGGGAGGAGGGACTGGGACATGCCCATAGCCTTGTGCTCTCTGCAGCTGGACCAGGGCAGGAGCAGGGCTGAGGAATACTTGCACCAGAGCCTGCCGTACCTGCAGGACCCTCGGGCCACCGTGAGAGAGGAGACCATCAGGTTAATCGGTAAGCTCAGCCCCCGGGGTCCCTCTCCTGGCAGCCTGGCCCCAGGCCCTGAGCAGGGCCGGGCAGGGGGAGCAGCCCTGTGGCTCCAGAGCCCTGGCTGCTCCGGGCAGGGCCCTGGCCTCCCTCTGCCCCCCTTGCCCACGCAGGGGGCCTTGGTGGCCACCCTGCCCAGTGCCCCCCACCAGCTCCCGGCCTTCCTGGGCTAGCCCTGCGGAGCGGCAGGGGGGCGTGCGGCCGAGGCGGCCGGGCCGGGGCTGTGGTGGAAGGTGCCGGGGAGCAGGGCGTCTGACCATGCTCTGTTCCCAGGGCTGGTCGCACGGAAGCAGAGAAAGGAGCAGCTGTTGGAGATCATCAGTGGTGAGCAGGGGCAGAGCTGTGCTGGGGCTGGGGGGCAGGGACAGGGCCTGGCCAGGGGGCTGCCGTGCCTGGTCGTGCTCCAGGAAAACACCTCAGGGCAGGGAGAAATGTCAGGGGCACTTGGGGCATTGCTGAGAAGCAGCAGCTCTCTCCTGGCCGGGAAAGGGGCTGCCGTGCTCCGCAGGGGATGCCCAGGGGGGTCTCTGCAGACACTGCGGCTCATCTCGCCTCTCTCTTTTGGTCACAGCCCTGGAGCCCTTGACAGAGGACAGAGAAGACTCTGTCCGTTGCCTGGCAGCTCAGACCTGTTACATTCTGGGCAGTCTAAGTGTGAAGGCAAGATCAGGACACCCCGTGCAACTGTGGAGCTGCTGGTGCCACTAGGCCAGGCTGAGGTGCAGCTCTGCTCCAGGAAGCGGCTCTGCTACAGATTGGCGAGGGTGAGCAGAGGCAGAGCTGTGCTGGGGCTGGGGGGCAGGGACAGGGCCTGGCCAGGGGGCTGCTGTGCCTGGCCGTGCTCCAGGGAAACACCTCAGGGCAGGGGGAACGTGTCAGGGGCACTTGGGGCCTTTACTGGGGAGATCTAGGTTGGACATCAGGAAGAAATTCTTCCCTGGGAGGGTGGTGAGACACTGGAACAGGTTGCCCAGAGTAGCTGTGGCTGCCCCATCCCTGGAAGTGTTCAAGGCCAGTGTGAGAGACGGACTCTATAATGGCCTTTAATCCAGCGACATGATGATGTGCCCTCCGGCAGCCCCCGTGTCTGGGGCCAACTTGTAGCAGCTGCTTTGTGCCCCCGAGAAGGAGAATGGGGAGAGAGAAAGAAGCCCCCTGAGCTGAGGTGACCACGAAGCTCATGAAATCACTGGTGTTCCAGATCCCTAAGTTGTCTGTCACAAGTAGATCTGCTGCTGCTTGGAGGGCAAGTTCCCTGCCCAATGATCAGTGTGGGGTGACTTCTACCCCTCCCGCCTCCTTCCCTCCCTGCTGCCTTCCCAGGGGGCAATCCCAGGCAGCCAATCAGAGGCAGCGTCACCTCAGGGCAGGGCGGGCAGCCTGACCCCTGAGGGCCAATCAGAGGCAGCATCTCATCAGGGGAGGAGACTGACAGCCCTCCCGACCTATGGTGGCAAGCCCAAGGGGCTCCTCCTCCCACCCCCTCGCTTTGTTACACTCCACAGCTCTGACTTCAGGGTTGGAAGCCCTTTTTTTTTAGGTCACTCATTTTCTGTCCGGGACCGAGACTGGGGGCGGAGATTGGGAGGGGGATAGGATTGTTTGTATTATATTGTATTGTATTGCATTATTCTTCCCTACGATTGCTGTTACTCTGTAGTTCTGTAGAAATAACCCCGCCTAGACAGTAGTGCCTTTAATAAACCTATTGATTCTTAAACATTGTTTGTGAGTGTGACAGGGAGTGGTCCTCAGCCCTCGATTCCTTTTGTGTAGGGCAGTGAGTCGCAGTTTCCCATCTCAGTTTGCGACAGAAGCCCTTTTTTTTTAGATTACAAAGCCTCGTTTTTAGGGTACACACCCTCCTTTTTCAGGCAGAAAGCCTGTTTTTAGGCTCCAAAGCTACATTTGCAGTGTCCATAGCCTCATTTCTACTTTCTAAAGTCTTAGTTTTGGCTTCCAAAGCTGCATTTCAGGCCCCAAAGCCTCCTGTTTCTGTTCCAAAGTGTTACGGATTTATGCATGCTGGCCACTGAAATGGCCTGACCCTGGGATCCTACTGGAGATGCAAGGTCCAAGGGAAGGTTTCCAATTCCTTTTTTCCTCTTGTGTTAGTTCTCAGGTGCCAGCTGGAGCTGGGTGCCTCTGGGGAGGGACGCCTAACCCAATCACACCTCCTAATGATGACCCCTCACCCCATCCACAAGTTCAATTACTTAATTCTGGGGGGTGGGCTCTAGATTCCTTAGCAGGTTTCACTCTGTGCCCCTTGGCCCAAAGGTCCTTCCCCAAATGGAAGGGGAGTGGAGCCCTCCCCAGAGGCACTGGCTGTACTAGCTGTGCCTCAGCCTGCTGGCCTCATGCTACCTGAGGAGCTGGAGGATAGCTGGGTTTGCATTTCCATTCCTAATACAATGGCATTGTTGCCATCAAACCCGGCTGAAGGAAACTCTCCAACCCGGGTGGGAGTTGTAGAAAGCAGGCAATTCTTCATTGCAGGCTGGATGCAGGCAGAATAGTTTCCAAAGTCACCCATGAATCTTATCCATCACGTTTAGCTTCTCTAGACCCACTGATTGTGATTCTCAGGGAAAAGTATGATGCTTATTGATCCTCTTGGGGCCTCTTCTGGTAAGAATTCCGGGGCCTGTCGCTCTCCTGGGAACAAGTTCTCCCCAACCAGAGGAACAAGGCATCACACAAGAACTGAATCTCACAAAGCACAACTCCAGCCTGGTCATCTTCTCTAAGCAAGGCAGATTCACCCCAGCCCTAGGAAGTTTCCCTAAGGCATAATTCTACCTTAATATTTCTATTCCACTGAACAGAACAGTTCAATAGGTTTCAAATCCCCCCCCTTATCCTTGCGAGGTTCTTTGCTTTCAGCACAGCCCCTGACACTCCCCATGATGCCTTCTTCACTTCTCTGTCCTACATCTCACACACACTCTTATCACACACTCACACACATTAGTTAACACATGTTATTTCTGTCAAATAAACACCACATCAAGATTTGTATGCTTGTCCGCTTTGTCCCTGTGGTCACCACCTCAGGAACAAGAAAGCTACTAGGTAAATTCTTCACACTCCCCAAGACCCCCCCAGACCACCCAAGACTCCAGAGCACCTCCCCCAGGGCTCTACAATCCCTGCCAGTACCCCCCAAATCCCTCTCACCCATCCCCAGGATCCCCTGAGGACCCCCCCAATCCCTCTCAGGACTCCTCAAGACCCCCATAGCCCCCCCTAGGAACCCCCAGGCCTCCGAATCCTTCCCAGATTCCCCCAGGACCCACCCAGTCCCTCTCACACCCCCCAGGACTCCCCCAGTTTCTCCCAGGACCACACAAATCACCCTCAGACCCCACCAGAGACCCCGAGAGTCCCCCCTAGGACCCCCAAGAGCCCATCAGGACCCCTCCCAGGACTCCCCATCTCGTTAAGGATCCCCTCAATCTCTCTCAACAACCTCCCTGGATCCCTACAGGGCCCCCCTAGACCCCCCCAATCCCTTGCAGAACTGCTCAAGACCCTCCCAGGGAACCCTATAGACCCCTGAAAAACCCCAGACCCCCTTCCCCACTATCTCCCAGACCCCCCAGGACCCCCCCAATCCCTGCAGCCCCGGGTGTTGAGGTGCTGGCAGCCTAGAGGGAATTCTGGGGCATTCCTGAGAGCAGCCAGACTTACCCAGGGGGCTGGGATGAGATGCAGGAAAACAGGCTATGTCCCTCCTCTGCCACTATGGGCAAGGCTTGGAGATGACATTGCTGGTAGGAAGATCTGCTGCCAGCAGGGCTACCTTTTGTGCTTCCTGCTGTCCTGTGTGCATCCAGGGACCAGCAGGGAAAGGGAAGGCTTGCCCTGAGAAGCCAGTTAGGGCTCTAGAGGGAAAGGAAGGGGAGATGGTTTAGTGAAGGACTTGTCAGTGTCAGGTTGAGGGTTGGGCTGGGTGATCTGGAAGGGCGTTTCCAACCAAGGGAATTCTGTGAAGGGGCCAGGGGAGCAGGCACGGGGCTGGACAGAGGACAGACCTGCTTCCTCTGCTCTCTCTGCCCACCACACGTGCTCTACAGCCCCCCTGCCCTTCTCCTCTCTCAGATGCCAGCTGGTTCCCTGCCTATGAAACGCAAAAGGAAACCGTGGACACGATCGTGGACTTTGTCAGCAGCCCAGGAAAGGTAATGGCGGCCATTCCAACCAACCCCTGGCTCTGCTGCTGGGCTGCTGGAGCTGTGTCTCCCCTCTCACCCTCCCCATTGGTCTCTCTGTCCCCTGGCTGCCAGGAGCAGGGCCAGAAGATGCAGTTCCTGGAATGCATCTGCGGCCTGTGTAGAAACACCAGACTCAGTGGCTTGACAGAGGGCCTGGAGATCTTCTGCCACAGATATGAGCTGGCAGAGAACATCAAGGTGAGGGGAACATGGGGGTGCTGGGGAAGGGGACAAGGCTCCCCGGCACCCTGTGAGGACAGGGTCTGGGCAGGGTGAGGGTCTGGTGGCACTGGCTGCAGGGAGCTGCCAGGTCCCATCCCGGCTGTGCTCTGCAGGAGCTGCTGGAAGAGGAGCCCGTGCACCAGCTGCAGACAGAAGTGCAGCAGCTCGCCATGCTGGCCATCGCCGAGCTGAGGTACCTGCCCACCCCCCGGGGACCCCCACCCCAGAGGACCCTGCCCACCTGCATGGGGCCTGGAGGTACCGCTGCCAGCACCAGTGTCCCACTGGCCCCTCTCTCTTTGCAGTTCAGTGGAGACAGTGCTGGAGGGCAAAGAGCAGAGCCTATTACAAGCCTGCTTCTCCAGGGTCTTGCTTCCTCCAAAACTGAAAACGAGGGACCCGGACACTGTCCTCTACTCCAAAGTAAGTGCTGGGGGAGCTGCAGGAGCCCCCAGTCCTCTGGGCTGCTCCCTGGCTACCCTGTGTTGCGATACGACCAGAGATCCAGGGCAGGGCAGGGGTTTGGCTTTGCTTTCCCACCCTCATCCCTGTGTTCCCTTCCCATGAGCCTGGCCACGGCCAGTGCTGCAGGCTGCTCTGCTCGCAGCAGATTGTCTGCCCCTGGCGCTCTCCCTGGGCTCTGGGAGCTCAGCTCTGTCTCCTGGGGGTGGGGGGGACAGCAGGAGACAACACTGCCACAACTCTTTGTCCCCCTGGCAGACCCTGGAAGCCATGGACACCATGCTGGAGGAGCTGCTGCGCAACAGTCCTGCCTCCAGATTCACCGAGCTGCTGCAGACGATCTTCCAGGTCTGGCATGTGCAGAGAGTGGGGCTGTTCCTCACACTGGAGGGCAGGGATTGTCCTCTCTGGAGTGGATGGTCCCCAAGCCAGTGGCAGAGAGACTGCAGGGGGGTGCCCACCCCCCTGGGGTAGCCAGGGACTGCCCACTAGGCTCTTCTGGAGCACAGTGGCTGCAGAGAGGGTAGCATCTGCCTCCTGCCTGGCCACAAGGCTGGTCTGGGCATTTGTTCCAAGCCTGCAAGGGCCCCTTGGGGCAGGAACCCCACTCCAGCCTTTGCTGGAGGGCAGAGGGAGCCTTGATGGGCTGTGCATGGTGCTGAAACAGCCATTGTGTAGAACATGGCCAAAAAAACCCAAATTCAGCCCAAAATGGAGGAGGGGGGGGAAGAGAGAGAACCCCAAATCGGGGGGATTCACCCCAAAAATTGGTGGGACTGGAAATGGGGGAATTTGAGTTTAATTGAAACTTTTAGTTTTTGCTTTAAATTAACCAAAACATTTATTTAAACTTCAATTATTTAAATTATATAGTATTAATTTAAAAATAAAGGGTTGAAAGTCCCAAAAAATGCCTCAAAAATCACCCAAAAAGACCCCTAAAAGCAGCGGTCCCCAACCTGGGGTATACAAATTTAAAAAGATAGCATCAATTTAAATAAATAAATAGTTAAACAGCAATAATTTAAATAAATACGAGATTAAAACCTGCTGAATTTTTTCCCCAAAACTGGGGGAACTGCCCCAAATCTTTCCCCACCCCTCTTTAAATATTAATATTTAAAAGACTAAACAGATTGAAAAGGCTTTTTGTGGCAAATCAGCCCCAAAAAGAGCACAAAAAGGAGATCCCCAAAATTTAATGTGTTCATTTAAATAAATTAAATCATTTAAGAGCATAATTTGGCCCCAAACAGCCCCAAAACATCTGAAAATGGTACCAATTCATCCCCGACCCCTCTTACATATTCAGAACATTAAAGAGATCTCAAATGGGGATTTTTGTGGCAAGTCAACTCCAAAGTGCCCCCCCCCAAATCCCCAAATAGGACTTTGGAACTTTCAATGTTATTTAAATAAGTGTCTTTGTTTAAAAGCCGAACTCAACCCCAAAATGCCAGAAAATGGCCCCAAATCCGGCCCCAGCCCCCTTTAAAAATGCTTTTTTAACCAAACAATAGTGTCCTGGTTTGAGCCAGGATGAAGCCAATTTTCCTTTTACTGATTTTTTTTCCTTCAGGGAGCTCTCTTTTAACTAGCAGCAAGTCTTCCAGCCAGTGGACTGATAACACTGGAGTGTTGACGTTACTGCTGAGACTCCAAGGTCAGTTTGTTCTACCCAGTGAATCTGCAGCTACAGAGGCTACCGAGAGCAGAAGAGTCATATCTGTAACTAGATGGACAGCAAAATTGGCCAGAGATACTCCATTCCATAGATCTACGTAAGCTCTGAGGAAGGTCAGAGATCACAGAAGACAACTTCCTTCCTGTTACTTCTTCCCTTCTCCTCTGTCCATGGCTGGTGTCTGGGGAGGACTCCATCTACCCATCCCCGTCGACACCAGGGCTCATGAATTCCTGACCCTCACCACTCTCCCCTCAGCTCCTGTCTGTTCTGCTGTCATCTCCAGCAGTGCTCTGGGACTTTTCGGGACTGCTCACAGCTCAGGAGATGCTGGGGGAGTTGCTGGGGGTGGGGGGAGGCAATAGGGTTTTGGACATTCCTGAACACACTTGTATATAATTGTACATATTTTCTTTTGTCATTAGTATTTAATTAAAACTGTCTAGTTTAGTTTTCAATCCAGAAAGTCTCTCTCCTTATCCTCTCTCTCCTTCCCTCCCTAGGTGAGAGGGGATCGAGAGCGTTGTGGTCGCTGGTTTAATTGCCGATCCTGAGTCAAACCATGGTAGTAGTCTTCACAGATAGTTGTTTGACCCTGAACAAGACCTAAACCACATCCAGGACCGTGTTGGTTCCCAGCCATGGAATCGTGTAGGTTTCAGCATCCCAAGGATATTCAGCATTTTGAAAATTCTCAAGCACTGTTGTAATCAACCTGTCGGAGAAGGAGAAGATGCAGAATGATGCCTCCTCCATAAGTCAGCTCCCTGGGGAGAATGGATAAAAGGTTATTAATGATTAATTGGATGGATCACTCAGTGGATAAGGGTTTGGCTTTCTGGTCACATTCAAATAATAGTGGTCAAATACTCAACGTCCAAATCGAGATCAGTGACTGGTGGCTTTCCTCAAAGGTGGGTACTGGGATCGGTGCTGTTTAACATCTGGGTCTCTAACATGGACAGTGGCATTGAGTGCACGGTAAGGAACCAGTCCCTCACGATAAATATGTATGTTTCTCATTCAAAATTAACTGGGATTTAGGAGAGACAAAATGGCTGCCAAGAGGCTGAAAAGACTTTCAAGGACAAAGACAAACAACTTGCCTGGCAGGACTGTGGCAGGAAAAATGCAACATTGTTGCACTGGCACATAGGCAAAGAGATGATTGGACTACAAAGTTCACCAATCATCAATGAGAGAATCCAAAAGGAACCAATGCAAGCCCCCAGTCAGGGCAGTCCCAAGCATAAATAAAGGCTGGGTGGCGACTGGATTGACAACAGCCCTGAAGAGAAGAAGGACTTGGTGGTGTTGGTTGATGAGAAGCTCAATATGAGCTGGCCATATGTGCTGGCAGCCCAGAAACCAGCTGTGTCCTGGGCTGCATCAAAAGCCCAGTAGGGCACGGGAGGGGATTCTCCCCATCTACTTCACTCTTGCGAGACCACACCTGCAGCTTTGTGTCCAGTTCTGGGGTCCCCAACACAGGAAGGATATGAAGCTGCTGGAGCAAGTCCAGAGGAAGGCCAAGAAGATGATCAGAGGGCTGGAACACCTCTGCTCTGGAGGCAGGCTGAGAGAGTTGGGGTTCTCCAGCCTGGAGAAGAGAAGCAGCTTCCAGTACCTGAAGGGGCCCCAGGAAGGCTGAGGAGGGACTTCTGACAAAGGCATGGAGTGATAGGATGAGGAGAAATGGCTTCAAAATGTAAGAGGAGAGATTTGGGTCAGACATTAGGAAGAAATTCTTCACTGAGAGGGTGGTGAGAAAGTGGCCCAGGCTGCCCAGGGAAGTTGGTACTGCCCCATCACTGGAAATGTTCAAGGACAGGTTGGATCGGGCTTGGAGCAACCAGGGCTGGTGGTAGAATCCCCTGCACATTGCAGGGTGGTTGGAACTGGTTGATTCTTAAGGTCCCTTCCAACCCAAAGCAGTCTGTTGTTCTATGCACTCCAGGAGGTGGCACCTGAAGTACTGGGATGTTTCCTGCATAGGTTTGATTTCCAACAAGAGTAAAATATTCATTTATTAATAATCACCCAGCAGATGTCTGTTCCATAGGTTGTCTCATAAGAGAGCCTGTAAGGAAGGTAATTGTTACCAGTCTCCAGGAGATGGCATCTAAAGGACAAAGCTGATGGCAATGCAGACTCCACATCCTTGGTCAGTCTCACCATCAGTGTCACACAGCACATCCAATGATGCCCTTGAGCCAGGCTCCGGAGCTGAAAACAAGCACCACCAGAAGCAAGGAAGGTGTGACATCCCATAGCTCTCATAATCACTCTGAGAACAAACCCACCAACGTGGTGACCAGCGACTGTTAAACCAGCACAATGAGCACTTGTAACTGATTTGTTTTCACACCCTCTGATCAATCTGTTGTTTTCTCAACCCTTTGAGTCCCACTTTTGGCACGAAAAGGGACTGTTATGGTTTAACCCCAGCCAGCAGCTAAGCACCATGCAGCACCTCACTCAAGTTGCCCCATAGCAGTGGGATGGAGGAATGGATTGGGAGTGGAATAGTTTAATGAGTGAAGTAGAGTAGAACTTTCAACAGTCTCATTTTCTCCTTAAGGAGTGTGTTTTATTGGTGATGAAGATTTTCGTGCTGTACTTTGCTTTGTTTGCAACCAGCCAAACTCCTGCAGGGCCTGTGCAGGCAGTTCTCTAAGGAAACCAGGTTGGAGATGGTGCACAGGAGCTGTACAGTGAGAGAAGTGGTGGGGCTGGGGAGGTGAGGAGTGCCAGGCCTCAAGGAACTGCTTCTCCTTCTGGCCCAGGCCTTCTAAGGAGACCCTCTGAATCATTATCACTTGGAGAATGCTGATAGAACCTCTCATCTGAAGAACAAAGCAATGCAATATTCTCTTTAAACTAAAATACCATTTTTATGAGGTGCACTATGAAATCTTCATCCTTGACTACACAGGGAAACAGCTGCAATGAGCTCTACAGGTCTTGAAGACTTGAAGGAAATTACAAAAACATAAACAGCTCGTTAGGGCATTTGAGGGTCATTACATGAACCTCAGACACTGAGAGAAGACTGAAGATATCACTTAAGAAGTCCAAGTCACAAGAAAAGAACGAAGTGCCTTGGAGCATTAACAGACCCCACTGAGCCTGACAGAGCCTCCCCAGGGCCTCATTAAAGCAGATCCTTGGAGGCCATGACTGCAGGGAGACAAAGGCCCTGGGCCGGTGCCTGTCATGGTGAGAAAACCCTTTGGTTGCTCTGATGCAGCAGAAAGGCCAAGTCCTGACCCTGGGGAGGCAGATCCTGAGAGCCTCCAAATAAAGTTTCATCTCAGCACCCTTGGTGGCCAAGGCAACTGCTGCAGCTGAGGGGACAAAGCCCTCAGTCCTGCTGGGTCTTTCCATCTTGCCAGAGCCTTTGGCCACCTCTCCTGCAGGCTGACCTACGCTGTCTGTGACTGCAGCTCCTTCCCTTCGGTCTGTTGACACTCTTCTGGCTGTCCCAGCTGGCTCTCCCCCTGGCACTTCTGTAGCTTCACTGAGGTCTCTCTGCGCTCACTGGCTGTTCCTTCAAACACAAACCATGGGCTGACCCCAACTCCCTCTGGTTGACCTCCTGCAGCACAAGGCTACTCTTGGAATGATGTTTTTTTTGTCTCACCTTCAGTCTGGGCCTTCTAATATGCACTTTGTGGAGTTTTCCTTCTCTTCCCACTACAAGAAAAGCTCCATCATCTCTGAGACCACCCTTCAAGGAGGCTACTACTGCAGTGCCCTGAGCATTTATCTCACCAGGCTGAAGAAGCCCAGGACCTTCAGCCTCTCCACACAGGCCCCAAAGTCCATCCTGGTAGATCTCCTCTGGAGCTTGTCCGATTCTTCCCCATTCCCCCCACCAGGGATAATCCAGATGTGGCCACAGCAGTGCTGAGCCAAGGGGGATGAGAACTCCCTTGTCTGGGTGGCCACACACCCCCTCATGCAGCCCCACATGTGCAGCCCCATGTGCAGGTGGCTACATGGTGAACGTGTCCCACTGGCTCCTATGGCCATCTCTGGGTTGATGTTCAGTTATATCCACCAACATACACACCAAGGTTGGATTCACACCCACCCGTCTCACCAGTCACTGGCCCCAAAAAGAGTACAAGACCTGATGACTTGTGGTTCTCACTCCAGTGGTTGGCACTTTGACTTTCACCTGTACCAAGAGCAGAGAGCTCCCTCATCCCAGGGAGCTGTTGGAGATGAAGGTATGAAGAAATCAAGACAGGCTG
Source organism: Hemiprocne comata (assembly GCA_020745705.1). Taxonomy (NCBI): domain Eukaryota; kingdom Metazoa; phylum Chordata; class Aves; order Apodiformes; family Apodidae; genus Hemiprocne; species Hemiprocne comata. Next base: position 189,235 of record CM036593.1, read on the forward strand.
GACTGATCAGCTGCAGGGCATGGCCAGGGCAGGGCACTGACCAGCCCTGGCTGACACATGACCAGCTCCTTTCACACCTTTCCTCCCTATTTTCCCATGCTGCTTCTTCCACAAATCACCTGGAGTCCACCCTTGTCCTTCCTTTGGTCCTTTCCTTGGCATCCCAGGGCAAGTCTTACACAATCCCCAAAGGTGCTTTCTGGCTTCCCACCAGGAGTCTCAGACCCGGTGGCAGAAACCTCCCACCCTCAAGACCTAGTTCAACCCCCCTGCCACATGCAGGGACATGTCTCACTCCTTCAGGTTACTCAAAATTCCCGACCAAAAACACTTCCAAGGATGGGGCACCGACTTCTCTGGGCAACTTGTTCCAGTGTCTTGCCACCCTCATCCTAAAATACTTCATCCTTACATCCAATCTGACTCTCCTCTCTTTCAGTTTAAAGCCATGGTCCCTTGTCCTGCCACCACAGGCCTCAGTAAAAACTCTCACTCCATCTTGAGGTCTGGAGGCCTCAAGCACATGGCCAATCTAGAGACGCTGAGGGCCCTGGGCTCTGTGCTGTGCAGACTGTGGACAGTAGAGGAGTGGCCTGGGAGTGCCTGATGGGTGGGTTTAGACATGGTGGAGCTTTTCTTCACTGTGGAATACAGTATGGGCAAGTAATAATGCAACAAATGTGAGCTGGGAATGTCCAGAGTGGACACCAGGAGAAAGAAATGTCTCTCTAAGGGCCATGCTCTAGTGCACTACATTACCCAGAAGGAGCCTGGGTCAGCCCAAGGTTTTGTGTTTCAAGGCAGAGCAAGGGAGGACACAGAGATATCAGTAAATGAAGGTGACAGCAAGGTGGGGCAGCCAGGTGGAGGACTAGGGCCAGCAGGGCAAGAAGCACGGGGGATGGGACACTGTGGGACAGGCAGTGGCTGTGACAGAGGTGAGAGAGGGATGTGGAAAAGCTGTAAGCCCCCTGAGAGAGCCAACCTCTCCATGATTTGCTCATGACTCTTGGCTCTGCCACTGATGTCCATGGGAAGACAAATGTACTTTCCAGCACTGGGGCCTCAGGGCCTTCTTGTCCATGTCCAGGAGGCAGGGCGGTCTCATGACATAGTACTGCCCTTGGCATTGCACATCTGCACATTCCAGGGCCCCAGGGAGAGCCCTGAGGAATGAGTGAGGGACAGGATCTCCCTTCCCAGGGGATGGGTTCAGGCCTGGCACCTTTGCTGTCATGAAACACATGCGGAGTTACTCAGCACCAGAGCCACCTTCACCTTCCTTTTCCCCACCTGCCATCACTGCCTCCTGCTCTGCCCACACCCTGGGGATGCTTCCTCAGTCGTGTCCCTCACTGGGACCCACGAACACTGCCAGAAACTTTGGAGTTGGACTCAGACATGGACTTGTTGAGAGGTTTCGTCAGCTTCCTCTCCTTGTCTGAGCTTCATGGACTCAGCACCAAACCCACCAGAGGACTCATTAACATTATGAGTTGGTCTCCTGGGATGAAAGGAGCTGCTGGCAAGTGGGCAGTGCTGCAGGGAGACAGCTCTGCCCAGGAGCAGCTCCTGTGCCCAGCGCAGCAGGGAGAAGGACACTGCCTGCAGGGTATCTGAGGGAGATGAGCAAGGCAGAGAGAGCTTCAAGGTGGTTGGGACTGGGGGGATGAGTGAGAGGTCCGTGGAGGAGAAATCTGTGCAGCCCTTGACACGGTGAGTCTCTGGGTGCAGGGCAGTGCGGGTGCAGTTCCTGGAGGCATCTCCTTAAGCTGGCACAGTCAGATTCTAGGGTCTGTAAAAGGGGGGGGGTGGGTTAGGATGAGGTTCTTGTTGGGGAATTTCAGATAGTTGTTCAGGTGGGTGTGCAGGCAGGGGTGCCCAGGGTCTTCAGAGCAGGGTCCTGCATGCCAGGGGCTGTGTGCTGGGGCAGGGACTCTGCTGCTCGCCAGGGTTAGCTCTCAGCCTGCACGGGGACCTCCCCATGGCTCTGTGGGGAGAAGCTCAGCATGGAATTAGTCAACTCCTGGCAGGGCAAGGCAGGGTCCTTCTGCTTCTGAGAGGATGCTGTGTGGGTGAGGTTTACTGACAGCTCCAGATCACCCCCAGGACATTTGCAGAGGGCCTTTTTGAAGCAGCACAGAGAGGCAGCATTTACCTGGGACAAAAGTAGTGTGTGCTTTGAGATCTCCACTCTTGGTGGGCTGGGTAGGCAGTGGGAGATGAGATTTTTTTTCACCACTCTAGAAAAGGCACTGATTCCCAAGCTGTAATTGCAACTTTACTGATCTGCTCCTGAGCCCATGCACACCTAGAGATGCCCCTGGGCAGGTCCCTGCTGCAGGAGGTGTCTTCAAGTCAGAGCTGAGCACACAGCGGGTGGGATGGGCTCTGGGAGCCCTGCTAAGGAGGGCACATGGAGACAGAGAAGCAGCTGCTGGCAGAGACAGCTCCAGGCAGCAGAGACATGGGCAGGGAGGGAGAGGGAGCTGCTGCCTCCAAGTCATGGGAAAGGGGATTGAGGCACCTCCCTGCCATCCCTGCAGGGCTGATGCTCCCTGGTCTCCTCTCCCACCCAGTAGACTTCTCCACCCCTTCTTAACACACGGACTTAGTGCTGAGTTTCCTTCCAAGCAGCCTCAGCACCACAGAGGAGAAATGCTTGAGTGTCTGACTGTGTCTCCCTGTCGTGACTCTCTTAGCAACAGAACTCTGTAATGTTCCCCTCCCGGACAGCCGCCATCTTGACGGGACAAAGGCCGAAGGGCACGGCGGGAAGGGGAGGGGGGGAGCGAGGCGGAGAGCTGAGCGCTGATTGGCTGACGAGCCGGTACCCGGTGGAAGCGCCGCGAGGCCGGTCATGTGGCCAAAGGCGGAAGCGGCTCCGGGAGGGGCTGCCCGGGCCGGGAGCAGCCACCGGTGAACTCCGGGTCAGAGCCCGGCCCGGGCCCTGCAGCACCGGGGCGGGGCTTCCACCAAGCCATGGGCCAAACCTCCCTGTCCCCGCACTGAGCTGAGGTGCGGGTCATCTCCCACCCCCTGCCCGAGCCGCGGTGGATGTGCCCCCAGCCCTCGCCCTGCGCCGCAGCACGCAGCCCCCGGCCCCTGCCCTGAGCTGTGCTGCACGTTCCCCCCCGTGCCCCAGCCGTGCTGCCAGGCCCCTCTCCCTCGCCCCAAGCCGTGCTCCACAGCCCGATTCCCTCTCACCGAGCCCCCCGAGTCCCGCTGGGCTCGCACGGCTCCGCGCCGCCCCTCCCGCTCCCTGCCCCGAGCCCTGTGCCGCACACGCTGTCCTGCCCGTGTCACCTCCTGCCACCCTCGCCCTATCGCCCACGCTGCTTTCCTGCTGCACGGCCTTTCACGTCCCCCTTCCCGGGCCCTTAGCACTTTTCCTCCTCATTTTCAGCCCCAGGGAAAGCTGCCGAGCGCTCCCCCTGCCCCCAGTTTCACCCTTGCTTTAGTCTTTATTTTTCCTGCTTTTTCCTCGTCTAGCTCCAGAGACCTTCCACCTTTTTAAAGTTCTAGACTTGTGCAGAAACAAGGAATTTTCATTTCCATTTGGAAAAATCCAAAACTTCCAAGCTGCAGAAGGCATTTTTAACAGATAAACACCGCCCCCTTCCTCCTCCTCTCCCTGCCCTCCCTGTGCCCAGATCTTCCAGAGCCGGGCAGTACCATCCTGTTCCCCCGAGGCCACACAGCATTCCCGGCTCCCGGCTCAGGCTCCAGTCCCGTGACGCCGCCGTCCTGGTGCCAGAACCTGCCGGGGGAGATGGCAGAGCTGCGGTGGGCACGGCCCTTGGCCCCATGGCCTCCCTCACGGAGGAGTGGGAGCCTGGAACAGCAACGTCAGCAAGGCATCATCAAGCAACTCACAGCCAGGGAGAGGATGTGCTACTCATCCTTGGTGGAGGGCTTGCACAGTGACCGGTTCATCAGCGTGCTGAGCAGCTCCCACAGCACGTTCTCTGCAGCCTGGGGCTCGGAGAACATCAGCCTCCACATGATTAAGGAGACACTGTGGGGACCCGAGGCTCTGTCAGAGGGGACATCCAAGAGAATGGCCAGGCTGAAGTTCCCAAGAGGGTCTTGAAGCCCCTTCCCATGTGAGAGGAGCCCCAAAGACTGGCGGGTCCTGGACCTGGTGCATGTCGGGGAGCACTGCAGCAGGCTGGTCACCACCTCACTGAGGTATCTGCATTTCAGCATCAGCAGGGCCCTTTCCAGGCTCTTGAGGGCTACCACCGACCTGATGGACAGCCAGTTTCCATAGATGGCCCACATGATGTTCAGCACCTGGAGGGGTGACGCGGGTGTGTCACCAAATAGGACGAAAATAACTTATCGACACCATGTGATGTAGATCAGCAGACACTTCTTTATCAGCGCCCTGAGGACACGGGGTAACTCCTCCTGGTGTATCCTCCTTTGCACGTCAATCAACAGGGTTTTATATATTCAATTTCTGTTGTCTAACATAAAAATGCATATAATGCTCGCTTTTAATTACTCATTAAGTTTAATCTTTACATTGATTGGCCCCCTTATGATCTTTCGAGTTACATAACCTCACACATATTCATCTTCAACAAAAATCATTGGTTATCCTACTGATTATAGTCCCTGATATTTCAATCAGGATGGGATGGGAAAAGGGGATTTCCAAGCAGCACAACTGGTTACTGTGACCTTGGCTACCATGTGATGGCTTCAAGAGTTATTGTTGTATTATTCCTTCCATGGTAGCTGCTTAAGTACAATATCTTATTCTTCATGTAATCCCAGACCCTAACAACTTGTAGGTACCACTTGTCTAGTACATGTGGTTTCTGTGACTACTGAAGTAAAACACAATCATCCACTCTCCCCCTCCCAGTATGATTCCTATGAAAACAGTTTCTCCTGAAAGCCTCCTCTTGGTCAGGCCTGACCAGGCCCTGGCCTTCTAAATGATCAAAATTCAGTCAATTCAGTAACACAAGGAACTCTATTTAAAGGAATAGTTTAAAGGAAGAGCATAGGTTGTAGAGGGGACAAAGCGAGGGTGTTAGGGTGACAGTGTGACAGGAGGTTGTGTGATGTGGGGGGCAGCAGCTGGGTGGGGGTGAGGGGCTTAGTGCTTGGTTTGCAGGTGTGACAAGATGGTTGCCACCTCCGAGACCTTGACAACCCATTGCCTGCCCAAGGTTCCTGATGCTGCCCGACCTGCTGAGACTGGGCCAGACCTGGCTCCACGAGGTGTGTGACAGTGAGGCTGTGCTGCCACCTCTGCACCTGTCTCCCTGCCACTGCCACCAGCGCCTGGCCCTGCAAAAGGGCCACCGTCCTCAACTGGGAGTTCACCATTGCCAAGGGAGGGGAGGATGGTGGCACTTTGTCCCCCAGCCTCATTTGTGGAGCCCACGGCTTTGATTCAAGGGCTGAAAGACTTCTTTTTAGGTCCCAAACCCTCATTTTTTAGGCTGAAAGTCTATTTTGAGACTCCAAATCTGCATTTATGGTTTCCAAAGGCACACTTTTTTTTCCCCCAAACTCTTACTTTTGCCCATTTGTGGCACCAAAGCCTCATTTTATGATCCAAAGGCTCAGTTTTACTTTGCAAAGTTCTCTTTTTAGAGTCCAAAGCCACATCTCGAGTGTGCAAACTCATTTTCAGGCTCCAAAGTGGCATTTTTACAATCCAGTCTTTTTTATGCTCTAAGCCATATCCTGTGTGTCCAAACCTTCATTTTTATGGGCCAAACCCCTATTTAGGTCTCTAAGGAATAAAAACCAGCTGCCTTGTTGGGGCAGGAACAATACTCACTGCTCTCCTAGTGGGTCAAGAGGTTAAGCCAGGTGCTAAAAAAGCCACCCACAAATGTTTTTAGGAGCTCCAGGGTGAAAGAGCAGCTGGTTGGGGGCCTGGCAACCAGTGAAGGTCAACCCAGCGCAGTTGTGAAGGTGTCTTGGGTAGTGTTAGTTCGGAGTCAGTCTGTGGCTGCATCTTGGGGGGCAGATAAAATCCACTGGAAAGGAACCTGGAAGAGCCCAGGTGCTTTGCTGCGCAGCTCTCACGGACACGGTCCTGTCCCTGGGAGGAGTGGAGAAGAAACCCTCAGCCAGCTGCAGGTGCCAGGCCAGGCTGTGAACAGGCACGCTCAATGCCCTGGGCAGGGGCTGGTCCGTCCGGCTGTGCAGCTCCTGGCAGAGGTGGGAGCTCTGCTGGGGGACCCACAGCCCTTTGCCAGCAGCGCCTGGGGAAGCCCAGCGGCTGCAGGGGGTGACCGGGTTGTGGCAGCCGGGTGGGCTGGAGGGGGCACGTTGCCACGCAACCCCGTGATGTCACAAAGGGGCAGTGATGCGTCACCCACCCGGCGACTGTGACGTCACGTGGCAAGGGCTTGAAAGCCGGAGAAGCTGAAGCCAGTTAGGCTGAGTTGGCCTTCGGCATCAGTCGGCTCTTTCCGTGGTTACTCACGTGCCTTCTTTTTTCCAACCATTGATCATTTTCTACCCACTTCTCCTTAACTCCCCATCTCTTTCAAAGGTAATTCAGTTTGGACTTCTAGGACAGATGATAGAGTAGGTCAATATGGGAGAAAAGGATAGGCTGGTCTCTCCCTTCCGAGCTGTAGGCTGAGCTCTTCCACCTTTCCAGGCTGGCCAGGGCTATGGGTAGGGTTCCTCTTTGCTAGTGCTTATTTCTTGGCTGGGTAAGGAGGGGGTGGCAGCACAGTCTGAGGCGCTGGGCTCAGCCAGGAATGACAAGAAGCCCACCCTGAGGGCTGTGGGAGGAAGGGAGACAGAAAAGGAGCACGGCCCAGCCAGCCGTGAAAGCAGCGGCCAAAAGCCGGTGGCTGCTGCGTGCAGGGTGGGCAAGTGTGGGCTGGAGAGCCGAGGGCCCTGAGGCTAACACTGGCCACAGGTCAGCAGCAGGGCCTCTGCAGAGAAGGAGACACCAGGCAGTCTGTCCACAGGGCCTTGGGAACTGCTGTCAGGTGGCATCCTGGGACAGGGACAGGAGGACCCCAGCCTGCAGCTCTGCAGCAGGTGCCAGCCCCACCAGCACACTCCTGGTGGCGGATGCTGGTCTGTGCCTTTTGACAGGGGTATTTTTTTAATCCTTCTGTTGAGCTACAATGATTTCTTTGACATCAGGTGATAGGACCAGCACTGATCTTCTGTTTCTGGAGCACATCCTGACAGCTGTTGTCCTCCAGAGATATTCCCCCTCCGTTCCCGAGAGGAGCAATGGCCACCATAGGGAACGACTCCGGTGAGTAGCGGCTTCCCCAGCAGGGCTGGGCTTTGTGAGTGCCCAGAGGCAGGGGCTGTGGCTGGGGCTGCAGCCCCGGGTGTTGAGGTGCTGGCAGCCTAGAGGGAATTCTGGGGCATTCCTGAGAGCAGCCAGACTTACCCAGGGGGCTGGGATGAGATGCAGGAAAACAGGCTATGTCCCTCCTCTGCCACTATGGGCAAGGCTTGGAGATGACATTGCTGGTAGGAAGATCTGCTGCCAGCAGGGCTACCTTTTGTGCTTCCTGCTGTCCTGTGTGCATCCAGGGACCAGCAGGGAAAGGGAAGGCTTGCCCTGAGAAGCCAGTTAGGGCTCTAGAGGGAAAGGAAGGGGAGATGGTTTAGTGAAGGACTTGTCAGTGTCAGGTTGAGGGTTGGGCTGGGTGATCTGGAAGGGCGTTTCCAACCAAGGGAATTCTGTGAAGGGGCCAGGGGAGCAGGCACGGGGCTGGACAGAGGACAGACCTGCTTCCTCTGCTCTCTCTGCCCACCACACGTGCTCTACAGCCCCCCTGCCCTTCTCCTCTCTCAGATGCCAGCTGGTTCCCTGCCTATGAAACGCAAAAGGAAACCGTGGACACGATCGTGGACTTTGTCAGCAGCCCAGGAAAGGTAATGGCGGCCATTCCAACCAACCCCTGGCTCTGCTGCTGGGCTGCTGGAGCTGTGTCTCCCCTCTCACCCTCCCCATTGGTCTCTCTGTCCCCTGGCTGCCAGGAGCAGGGCCAGAAGATGCAGTTCCTGGAATGCATCTGCGGCCTGTGTAGAAACACCAGACTCAGTGGCTTGACAGAGGGCCTGGAGATCTTCTGCCACAGATATGAGCTGGCAGAGAACATCAAGGTGAGGGGAACATGGGGGTGCTGGGGAAGGGGACAAGGCTCCCCGGCACCCTGTGAGGACAGGGTCTGGGCAGGGTGAGGGTCTGGTGGCACTGGCTGCAGGGAGCTGCCAGGTCCCATCCCGGCTGTGCTCTGCAGGAGCTGCTGGAAGAGGAGCCCGTGCACCAGCTGCAGACAGAAGTGCAGCAGCTCGCCATGCTGGCCATCGCCGAGCTGAGGTACCTGCCCACCCCCCGGGGACCCCCACCCCAGAGGACCCTGCCCACCTGCATGGGGCCTGGAGGTACCGCTGCCAGCACCAGTGTCCCACTGGCCCCTCTCTCTTTGCAGTTCAGTGGAGACAGTGCTGGAGGGCAAAGAGCAGAGCCTATTACAAGCCTGCTTCTCCAGGGTCTTGCTTCCTCCAAAACTGAAAACGAGGGACCCGGACACTGTCCTCTACTCCAAAGTAAGTGCTGGGGGAGCTGCAGGAGCCCCCAGTCCTCTGGGCTGCTCCCTGGCTACCCTGTGTTGCGATACGACCAGAGATCCAGGGCAGGGCAGGGGTTTGGCTTTGCTTTCCCACCCTCATCCCTGTGTTCCCTTCCCATGAGCCTGGCCACGGCCAGTGCTGCAGGCTGCTCTGCTCGCAGCAGATTGTCTGCCCCTGGCGCTCTCCCTGGGCTCTGGGAGCTCAGCTCTGTCTCCTGGGGGTGGGGGGGACAGCAGGAGACAACACTGCCACAACTCTTTGTCCCCCTGGCAGACCCTGGAAGCCATGGACACCATGCTGGAGGAGCTGCTGCGCAACAGTCCTGCCTCCAGATTCACCGAGCTGCTGCAGACGATCTTCCAGGTCTGGCATGTGCAGAGAGTGGGGCTGTTCCTCACACTGGAGGGCAGGGATTGTCCTCTCTGGAGTGGATGGTCCCCAGGCCAGTGGCAGAGAGACTGCAGGGGGGTGCCCACCCCCCTGGGGTAGCCAGGGACTGCCCACTAGGCTCTTCTGGAGCACAGTGGCTGCAGAGAGGGTAGCATCTGCCTCCTGCCTGGCCACAAGGCTGGTCTGGGCATTTGTTCCAAGCCTGCAAGGGCCCCTTGGGGCAGGAACCCCACTCCAGCCTTTGCTGGAGGGCAGAGGGAGCCTTGATGGGCTGTGCGAGTCCAGCCCAGGAGCTGAGTGGTGCTGCTCCTACTGGAGAAGTTGTCTCCTCCCAGGGCAAACCAGTGGCTTCTCTCTTCCCAGCTGCTCCTGAGCTTCACCACCTCCGAGGAAGCCCCCGTCTGCCAGAGGAGCATAGGGAGGATTAGGAGTCTGGTCTATTTTCTGACCTCATGGAAGGTGAGGACCAGGCACCTCCAGCGAGGCTATCTCCCCCTCCCTGCAGCTCTCCCTGCGTGGTGCTGCTGCTCAGCTGCTGCTCTGGGAGCCCTCAGCCCTTTTGCTGTTCTGCCCCCCTCGCCCAGGCTGCTCCAAATGAGCACAGCTGTGCCTCCAGCGGGGACATCCAGATCCCAGTCCTAGGGCAGCTGCTGGGACAACTCCTCCTGCTCACATCATTCAAGGACAGAGAGACCCGCAGGATGGCTTTGGCTGCTCTTCGTTCCCTCTACATACTAATCCAACAAAAATGTAAGAGAAGCTGTGGGCTGCACCCTTCTGCACACCAACATCACCCAGTACGCCTGCTTGCCCTCCTGGGCATTGTGACAGACCGTTCTTGGGCTGGGTGGAGGCACCACCATGCCCCAGCACTGCCTCTCCTCTGCTCCTGACCCACGTGCTCTCTCCAGGCTGTTGCTCGTCCCACGTAGCTGAGTTTCTCCTTCAAACAGGAGGCAGCCCTACTCCTCCTCCCCCTCCCCACCTCCCCTCAAGAGCTGGTGCCCCTGCCCTGCAGCTCTCCAGCCACCCCGAGCCCTCCCCGTGACACCACTGTTCCAACCATGGTCTAATTGTGGGACAGCCCCACAGCTCCAGGTCTGTGGCGTTTCCTAGCCAAGGAGCGTTGGGACGTACACACTGCAGGCAGCTCCCCCTTTTCTCTCCACTGCTGCCCTCAATGGCTCCTCAGCCATTCCTCCCTCCAAGCTCTGTTCAGGATTTGCTCAGCTTGCTGGCAAAGCTGCTGGGTCTGACCCCGTCCTGTGTCTTTGTCCCCTCAGTGACGACACTGCCAGAGGAGGATGAGGAGCTCAAATGGGAAGTTCAGGCCATGGCCCTGTGCTGTGTGACCAGCGCCACAGACATCACCAAGGTAAGGAGCTCCCTGAGCTCCCCCCTTCTGGGACTCTTATCCGTGGCCTCAGCAGGGGACTTGTGTGAGCAACAGCACCAGGAAGGGTGGGGCTGGCCTGGCCTCGCTGTCCCTGGGGAGAGGGTTCCTGCTGTGTCCAAGCAGGGACCATGTGAGGACTGCAGGCCAGTGCCCCAGCAGCAGCTCCAGCCCTCCTGGCCACCAGCCAGCCCTGGTTGGCTGTGGGGCCAGCACCCTGTGCCCGTGATCCCAAACCTCCTCCCTCACCCTGGGGCCCTCTCTTCTCACTGGGCACCTCTGGCTGCTGGCTCTGGGTGTGACATCCCTTCCCTCCATGCCTTCCTCCCAAAGGTGTTTGCAGAGCAGCTCCAGCCTTTGGAAAGGACAGATTTCATTCTCACAACCATCGCAGCGCTGAGAGACTCCAGCATCTATGAGGAGCAGCTGGCCAGCAGCATGATGGATGCGGTCCTGGGAGACCCTGACTTCTGGCTGGTGGATGTGAGTGGCCTGTGGCTGGGTTGCCCTGCCCTTCGACCCTGGCAGGCCTTGTTCCCCCTCCATCCCTCCCTCCCAGACCCTTGGAGGCACCTGAAGCCACTGAGGGCAGCAGGGAGGGCTGGGAAGGGCAGCTGAGGAAATGGCTGCACTGCAGTGGCAGCACCAACCATCCTCACCCGGGTCGTGTCCCCTCCAGGTGCCAAGGATCATCAGCTGCATCCACCAACACCTGGGAGGCATCAGCAAGGTGTCAGCTTGGCAAAGGGTGCAGGCCCTGCTGCTGGCCATGGCTGACAAGTGCCCTGGGGAGGCAGTCAGGGCACTGCTGGAGGTCGCTCCACCAGGAGACAGGTACTGGCCCCGACAGCCCTGAGGGCTTGTTCTCTGTGGGGAGAGGGGCCCGGAGACCCCCTGGCTGCCAGAGCCACGGAGCTCTGCTGCTGTGGCTGAGGCAGCCCTGCTGACAGAGCGCTCTGGCTTGCAGGGCTGCCCTGGTCATGTGGGAGGTGATGTTCTCCACACCTCAAACGCTGGAGAAGGTTCTGCCTGAGCTGCTCGCCCAACACCAGCACCTGGGGCAGAAGATGCTCTTCTGTACTCTCAAAGAGAATACATATTGCCTGACTGTGAGTTCCCAGGAAAAGTTCCTGTGCCCTTGTCCTCAGCTGCTGGTGGGAACCAGGAGCTGCCTGGTGCGGGGAGCTCCACCAGCTCTGCCCACCCCTCACGGCTCGGTTTCCTTCAGCTGCTGGACAGCATGAATCTGAAAGAGGAGCACTTCGCTGCGAAGTACAAATTGTGGAGGTTTCTGAAGCATGCCAAGGGGGTGATGCTCTCACTGGTGCTCAGGGGCCTGGTGACGCTGTCAGAGACACCTGACATGGTAAGCAGGGTCACCCAGGGGAGCCACAGTGGCAGCTGGGGGCTGGGGCAGGGGCTGAGGTGGTGGCCTTGGCTGGGAGTCAGTCCAGCGCCCTCCCTGCCATGTGGGGCCTGGTGGCTGCCTGGGGAGCTTTACAGGCATGGACCTTTTCACAACATGGACATTCTTTTTTTCACACAGGCAAGAAAAATGCAGGTGCTCCTGCCAGACCTGATGGAGCTCCTGCAGGGTGGCAGTAAAAATATCAAGATGAAGGCCCTGCTGCTCTTCCTAAATGTGATGCCTCAACTGAAGAGGGAGGAGGCCAGTCCCATCGCTGTGGAGCTGGTGGACAAGCTTCTGCCCCTCTTTGATCATGTAAGGCTGATGTGAGGGCTTGAGCCCCGCAGAGGGGCCCTGGGCAAGGGCAGCTGCCCTGCACCCAGCCCTGTGGGCAGCACTCGGAGCAGGGGCTGCTCCTCTCCTTTTCCCCCCGGGCTCTTGTGGGAGGGCTTCTGGGTTCTGCAGCCCAGCCCGGCTTCTCCCTGACAGCTGCTCTCAGAGCCCCAGGGGCTCATGGTGCGCAGAGCTGCTCTTGCTGAAGTCCTGCTGTGCTTCTCCCTGCCAGGGTGTCAGCAAGGTGAGGGAGCTCTCCATCATCATCTTCACAGACCTGGTGAAGATGGTGGTGGGGAAGAAAAGGCAGATGAAGAGCGAAGTGCAAAGGGGCCTGCTGCCACTCTGCTACCACCTGAGGGACAAAAGCGAGCGTGTGGCCAAGGTACAGATTCCAAAGCTAAGCAGAGATGCAGGAAGAGCCCCCCAGATGTTTGGGCCAGGGCATGTCCCAGCTTCTAAGGGCAGGATCAGCGCAAGTGGAAGGGGATGCCAGGTCTCATTCCCCAGGCCATGGTGCCATCTCCCATCTTCTGCTGTTGTGCAGGCCTCCAGCAGAGCCCTCCTGGCTGCAGCAGAGCTCCTCGAGTGGCAACAGCTCAGGGACGTTGTGGAAACAAAGGAGATATGGAGGATTGGAGACCGCTTGGTGAGGACAAGCCCCAAGGCTCAGGCTGGACGAGGGCTGCCCCCGTGTCTGGGCTGTGGGCTCTGCAGCTGTGCCTGCCCTGCTCCAGCCCGGAGCCCCCAGCCTGGAGCTGCCTCCTTGTTCCCTGTCCTCAAGAACATAGCCGCCAAGCTCTCTTCTCCAGGCCCCTCTCCCCTCCCCACATCCAGCGGGAGGGAGGGGTCTCCCCACCCCTGGGACCCCTCTGCCCGTGGCTCCCTCTCAACCTCAGTCCCACAGGGCTCCCGGCTTGGGAGGCAGGAATGGCCTGGGGGGGCAGGGCAACGGCGGGTGCTGGGAGGAGGGACTGGGACATGCCCATAGCCTTGTGCTCTCTGCAGCTGGACCAGGGCAGGAGCAGGGCTGAGGAATACTTGCACCAGAGCCTGCCGTACCTGCAGGACCCTCGGGCCACCGTGAGAGAGGAGACCATCAGGTTAATCGGTAAGCTCAGCCCCCGGGGTCCCTCTCCTGGCAGCCTGGCCCCAGGCCCTGAGCAGGGCCGGGCAGGGGGAGCAGCCCTGTGGCTCCAGAGCCCTGGCTGCTCCGGGCAGGGCCCTGGCCTCCCTCTGCCCCCCTTGCCCACGCAGGGGGCCTTGGTGGCCACCCTGCCCAGTGCCCCCCACCAGCTCCCGGCCTTCCTGGGCTAGCCCTGCGGAGCGGCAGGGGGGCGTGCGGCCGAGGCGGCCGGGCCGGGGCTGTGGTGGAAGGTGCCGGGGAGCAGGGCGTCTGACCATGCTCTGTTCCCAGGGCTGGTCGCACGGAAGCAGAGAAAGGAGCAGCTGTTGGAGATCATCAGTGGTGAGCAGGGGCAGAGCTGTGCTGGGGCTGGGGGGCAGGGACAGGGCCTGGCCAGGGGGCTGCCGTGCCTGGTCGTGCTCCAGGAAAACACCTCAGGGCAGGGAGAAATGTCAGGGGCACTTGGGGCATTGCTGAGAAGCAGCAGCTCTCTCCTGGCCGGGAAAGGGGCTGCCGTGCTCCGCAGGGGATGCCCAGGGGGGTCTCTGCAGACACTGCGGCTCATCTCGGCTCTCTCTTTTGGTCACAGCCCTGGAGCCCTTGACAGAGGACAGAGAAGACTCTGTCCGTTGCCTGGCAGCTCAGACCTGTTACATTCTGGGCAGTCTAAGTGTGAAGGCAAGATCAGGACACCCCGTGCAACTGTGGAGCTGCTGGTGCCACTAGGCCAGGCTGAGGTGCAGCTCTGCTCCAGGAAGCGGCTCTGCTACAGATTGGCGAGGGTGAGCAGAGGCAGAGCTGTGCTGGGGCTGGGGGGCAGGGACAGGGCCTGGCCAGGGGGCTGCCGTGCCTGGCCGTGCTCCAGGGAAACACCTCAGGGCAGGGGGAACGTGTCAGGGGCACTTGGGGCCTTTACTGGGGAGATCTAGGTTGGACATCAGGAAGAAATTCTTCCCTGGGAGGGTGGTGAGACACTGGAACAGGTTGCCCAGAGTAGCTGTGGCTGCCCCATCCCTGGAAGTGTTCAAGGCCAGTGTGAGAGACGGACTCTATAATGGCCTTTAATCCAGCGACATGATGATGTGCCCTCCGGCAGCCCCCGTGTCTGGGGCCAACTTGTAGCAGCTGCTTTGTGCCCCCGAGAAGGAGAATGGGGAGAGAGAAAGAAGCCCCCTGAGCTGAGGTGACCACGAAGCTCATGAAATCACTGGTGTTCCAGATCCCTAAGTTGTCTGTCACAAGTAGATCTGCTGCTGCTTGGAGGGCAAGTTCCCTGCCCAATGATCAGTGTGGGGTGACTTCTACCCCTCCCGCCTCCTTCCCTCCCTGCTGCCTTCCCAGGGGGCAATCCCAGGCAGCCAATCAGAGGCAGCGTCACCTCAGGGCAGGGCGGGCAGCCTGACCCCTGAGGGCCAATCAGAGGCAGCATCTCATCAGGGGAGGAGACTGACAGCCCTCCCGACCTATGGTGGCAAGCCCAAGGGGCTCCTCCTCCCACCCCCTCGCTTTGTTACACTCCACAGCTCTGACTTCAGGGTTGGAAGCCCTTTTTTTTTAGGTCACTCATTTTCTGTCCGGGACCGAGACTGGGGGCGGAGATTGGGAGGGGGATAGGATTGTTTGTATTATATTGTATTGTATTGCATTATTCTTCCCTACGATTGCTGTTACTCTGTAGTTCTGTAGAAATAACCCCGCCTAGACAGTAGTGCCTTTAATAAACCTATTGATTCTTAAACATTGTTTGTGAGTGTGACAGGGAGTGGTCCTCAGCCCTCGATTCCTTTTGTGTAGGGCAGTGAGTCGCAGTTTCCCATCTCGGTTTGCGACAGAAGCCCTTTTTTCTTAGATTACAAAGCCTCGTTTTTAGGGTACACACCCTCCTTTTTCAGGCAGAAAGCCTGTTTTTAGGCTCCAAAGCTACATTTGCAGTGTCCATAGCCTCATTTCTACTTTCTAAAGTCTTAGTTTTGGCTTCCAAAGCTGCATTTCAGGCCCCAAAGCCTCCTGTTTCTGTTCCAAAGTGTTACGGATTTATGCATGCTGGCCACTGAAATGGCCTGACCCTGGGATCCTACTGGAGATGCAAGGTCCAAGGGAAGGTTTCCAATTCCTTTTTTCCTCTTGTGTTAGTTCTCAGGTGCCAGCTGGAGCTGGGTGCCTCTGGGGAGGGACGCCTAACCCAATCACACCTCCTAATGATGACCCCTCACCCCATCCACAAGTTCAATTACTTAATTCTGGGGGGTGGGCTCTAGATTCCTTAGCAGGTTTCACTCTGTGCCCCTTGGCCCAAAGGTCCTTCCCCAAATGGAAGGGGAGTGGAGCCCTCCCCAGAGGCACTGGCTGTACTAGCTGTGCCTCAGCCTGCTGGCCTCATGCTACCTGAGGAGCTGGAGGATAGCTGGGTTTGCATTTCCATTCCTAATACAATGGCATTGTTGCCATCAAACCCGGCTGAAGGAAACTCTCCAACCCGGGTGGGAGTTGTAGAAAGCAGGCAATTCTTCATTGCAGGCTGGATGCAGGCAGAATAGTTTCCAAAGTCACCCATGAATCTTATCCATCACGTTTAGCTTCTCTAGACCCACTGATTGTGATTCTCAGGGAAAAGTATGATGCTTATTGATCCTCTTGGGGCCTCTTCTGGTAAGAATTCCGGGGCCTGTCGCTCTCCTGGGAACAAGTTCTCCCCAACCAGAGGAACAAGGCATCACACAAGAACTGAATCTCACAAAGCACAACTCCAGCCTGGTCATCTTCTCTAAGCAAGGCAGATTCACCCCAGCCCTAGGAAGTTTCCCTAAGGCATAATTCTACCTTAATATTTCTATTCCACTGAACAGAACAGTTCAATAGGTTTCAAATCCCCCCCCTTATCCTTGCGAGGTTCTTTGCTTTCAGCACAGCCCCTGACACTCCCCATGATGCCTTCTTCACTTCTCTGTCCTACATCTCACACACACTCTTATCACACACTCACACACATTAGTTAACACATGTTATTTCTGTCAAATAAACACCACATCAAGATTTGTATGCTTGTCCGCTTTGTCCCTGTGGTCACCACCTCAGGAACAAGAAAGCTACTAGGTAAATTCTTCACACTCCCCAAGACCCCCCCAGACCACCCAAGACTCCAGAGCACCTCCCCCAGGGCTCTACAATCCCTGCCAGTACCCCCCAAATCCCTCTCACCCATCCCCAGGATCCCCTGAGGACCCCCCCAATCCCTCTCAGGACTCCTCAAGACCCCCATAGCCCCCCCTAGGAACCCCCAGGCCTCCGAATCCTTCCCAGATTCCCCCAGGACCCACCCAGTCCCTCTCACACCCCCCAGGACTCCCCCAGTTTCTCCCAGGACCACACAAATCACCCTCAGACCCCACCAGAGACCCCGAGAGTCCCCCCTAGGACCCCCAAGAGCCCATCAGGACCCCTCCCAGGACTCCCCATCTCGTTAAGGATCCCCTCAATCTCTCTCAACAACCTCCCTGGATCCCTACAGGGCCCCCCTAGACCCCCCCAATCCCTTGCAGAACTGCTCAAGACCCTCCCAGGGAACCCTATAGACCCCTGAAAAACCCCAGACCCCCTTCCCCACTATCTCCCAGACCCCCCAGGACCCCCCCAATCCCTGCAGCCCCGGGTGTTGAGGTGCTGGCAGCCTAGAGGGAATTCTGGGGCATTCCTGAGAGCAGCCAGACTTACCCAGGGGGCTGGGATGAGATGCAGGAAAACAGGCTATGTCCCTCCTCTGCCACTATGGGCAAGGCTTGGAGATGACATTGCTGGTAGGAAGATCTGCTGCCAGCAGGGCTACCTTTTGTGCTTCCTGCTGTCCTGTGTGCATCCAGGGACCAGCAGGGAAAGGGAAGGCTTGCCCTGAGAAGCCAGTTAGGGCTCTAGAGGGAAAGGAAGGGGAGATGGTTTAGTGAAGGACTTGTCAGTGTCAGGTTGAGGGTTGGGCTGGGTGATCTGGAAGGGCGTTTCCAACCAAGGGAATTCTGTGAAGGGGCCAGGGGAGCAGGCACGGGGCTGGACAGAGGACAGACCTGCTTCCTCTGCTCTCTCTGCCCACCACACGTGCTCTACAGCCCCCCTGCCCTTCTCCTCTCTCAGATGCCAGCTGGTTCCCTGCCTATGAAACGCAAAAGGAAACCGTGGACACGATCGTGGACTTTGTCAGCAGCCCAGGAAAGGTAATGGCGGCCATTCCAACCAACCCCTGGCTCTGCTGCTGGGCTGCTGGAGCTGTGTCTCCCCTCTCACCCTCCCCATTGGTCTCTCTGTCCCCTGGCTGCCAGGAGCAGGGCCAGAAGATGCAGTTCCTGGAATGCATCTGCGGCCTGTGTAGAAACACCAGACTCAGTGGCTTGACAGAGGGCCTGGAGATCTTCTGCCACAGATATGAGCTGGCAGAGAACATCAAGGTGAGGGGAACATGGGGGTGCTGGGGAAGGGGACAAGGCTCCCCGGCACCCTGTGAGGACAGGGTCTGGGCAGGGTGAGGGTCTGGTGGCACTGGCTGCAGGGAGCTGCCAGGTCCCATCCCGGCTGTGCTCTGCAGGAGCTGCTGGAAGAGGAGCCCGTGCACCAGCTGCAGACAGAAGTGCAGCAGCTCGCCATGCTGGCCATCGCCGAGCTGAGGTACCTGCCCACCCCCCGGGGACCCCCACCCCAGAGGACCCTGCCCACCTGCATGGGGCCTGGAGGTACCGCTGCCAGCACCAGTGTCCCACTGGCCCCTCTCTCTTTGCAGTTCAGTGGAGACAGTGCTGGAGGGCAAAGAGCAGAGCCTATTACAAGCCTGCTTCTCCAGGGTCTTGCTTCCTCCAAAACTGAAAACGAGGGACCCGGACACTGTCCTCTACTCCAAAGTAAGTGCTGGGGGAGCTGCAGGAGCCCCCAGTCCTCTGGGCTGCTCCCTGGCTACCCTGTGTTGCGATACGACCAGAGATCCAGGGCAGGGCAGGGGTTTGGCTTTGCTTTCCCACCCTCATCCCTGTGTTCCCTTCCCATGAGCCTGGCCACGGCCAGTGCTGCAGGCTGCTCTGCTCGCAGCAGATTGTCTGCCCCTGGCGCTCTCCCTGGGCTCTGGGAGCTCAGCTCTGTCTCCTGGGGGTGGGGGGGACAGCAGGAGACAACACTGCCACAACTCTTTGTCCCCCTGGCAGACCCTGGAAGCCATGGACACCATGCTGGAGGAGCTGCTGCGCAACAGTCCTGCCTCCAGATTCACCGAGCTGCTGCAGACGATCTTCCAGGTCTGGCATGTGCAGAGAGTGGGGCTGTTCCTCACACTGGAGGGCAGGGATTGTCCTCTCTGGAGTGGATGGTCCCCAGGCCAGTGGCAGAGAGACTGCAGGGGGGTGCCCACCCCCCTGGGGTAGCCAGGGACTGCCCACTAGGCTCTTCTGGAGCACAGTGGCTGCAGAGAGGGTAGCATCTGCCTCCTGCCTGGCCACAAGGCTGGTCTGGGCATTTGTTCCAAGCCTGCAAGGGCCCCTTGGGGCAGGAACCCCACTCCAGCCTTTGCTGGAGGGCAGAGGGAGCCTTGATGGGCTGTGCGAGTCCAGCCCAGGAGCTGAGTGGTGCTGCTCCTACTGGAGAAGTTGTCTCCTCCCAGGGCAAACCAGTGGCTTCTCTCTTCCCAGCTGCTCCTGAGCTTCACCACCTCCGAGGAAGCCCCCGTCTGCCAGAGGAGCATAGGGAGGATTAGGAGTCTGGTCTATTTTCTGACCTCATGGAAGGTGAGGACCAGGCACCTCCAGCGAGGCTATCTCCCCCTCCCTGCAGCTCTCCCTGCGTGGTGCTGCTGCTCAGCTGCTGCTCTGGGAGCCCTCAGCCCTTTTGCTGTTCTGCCCCCCTCGCCCAGGCTGCTCCAAATGAGCACAGCTGTGCCTCCAGCGGGGACATCCAGATCCCAGTCCTAGGGCAGCTGCTGGGACAACTCCTCCTGCTCACATCATTCAAGGACAGAGAGACCCGCAGGATGGCTTTGGCTGCTCTTCGTTCCCTCTACATACTAATCCAACAAAAATGTAAGAGAAGCTGTGGGCTGCACCCTTCTGCACACCAACATCACCCAGTACGCCTGCTTGCCCTCCTGGGCATTGTGACAGACCGTTCTTGGGCTGGGTGGAGGCACCACCATGCCCCAGCACTGCCTCTCCTCTGCTCCTGACCCACGTGCTCTCTCCAGGCTGTTGCTCGTCCCACGTAGCTGAGTTTCTCCTTCAAACAGGAGGCAGCCCTACTCCTCCTCCCCCTCCCCACCTCCCCTCAAGAGCTGGTGCCCCTGCCCTGCAGCTCTCCAGCCACCCCGAGCCCTCCCCGTGACACCACTGTTCCAACCATGGTCTAATTGTGGGACAGCCCCACAGCTCCAGGTCTGTGGCGTTTCCTAGCCAAGGAGCGTTGGGACGTACACACTGCAGGCAGCTCCCCCTTTTCTCTCCACTGCTGCCCTCAATGGCTCCTCAGCCATTCCTCCCTCCAAGCTCTGTTCAGGATTTGCTCAGCTTGCTGGCAAAGCTGCTGGGTCTGACCCCGTCCTGTGTCTTTGTCCCCTCAGTGACGACACTGCCAGAGGAGGATGAGGAGCTCAAATGGGAAGTTCAGGCCATGGCCCTGTGCTGTGTGACCAGCGCCACAGACATCACCAAGGTAAGGAGCTCCCTGAGCTCCCCCCTTCTGGGACTCTTATCCGTGGCCTCAGCAGGGGACTTGTGTGAGCAACAGCACCAGGAAGGGTGGGGCTGGCCTGGCCTCGCTGTCCCTGGGGAGAGGGTTCCTGCTGTGTCCAAGCAGGGACCATGTGAGGACTGCAGGCCAGTGCCCCAGCAGCAGCTCCAGCCCTCCTGGCCACCAGCCAGCCCTGGTTGGCTGTGGGGCCAGCACCCTGTGCCCGTGATCCCAAACCTCCTCCCTCACCCTGGGGCCCTCTCTTCTCACTGGGCACCTCTGGCTGCTGGCTCTGGGTGTGACATCCCTTCCCTCCATGCCTTCCTCCCAAAGGTGTTTGCAGAGCAGCTCCAGCCTTTGGAAAGGACAGATTTCATTCTCACAACCATCGCAGCGCTGAGAGACTCCAGCATCTATGAGGAGCAGCTGGCCAGCAGCATGATGGATGCGGTCCTGGGAGACCCTGACTTCTGGCTGGTGGATGTGAGTGGCCTGTGGCTGGGTTGCCCTGCCCTTCGACCCTGGCAGGCCTTGTTCCCCCTCCATCCCTCCCTCCCAGACCCTTGGAGGCACCTGAAGCCACTGAGGGCAGCAGGGAGGGCTGGGAAGGGCAGCTGAGGAAATGGCTGCACTGCAGTGGCAGCACCAACCATCCTCACCCGGGTCGTGTCCCCTCCAGGTGCCAAGGATCATCAGCTGCATCCACCAACACCTGGGAGGCATCAGCAAGGTGTCAGCTTGGCAAAGGGTGCAGGCCCTGCTGCTGGCCATGGCTGACAAGTGCCCTGGGGAGGCAGTCAGGGCACTGCTGGAGGTCGCTCCACCAGGAGACAGGTACTGGCCCCGACAGCCCTGAGGGCTTGTTCTCTGTGGGGAGAGGGGCCCGGAGACCCCCTGGCTGCCAGAGCCACGGAGCTCTGCTGCTGTGGCTGAGGCAGCCCTGCTGACAGAGCGCTCTGGCTTGCAGGGCTGCCCTGGTCATGTGGGAGGTGATGTTCTCCACACCTCAAACGCTGGAGAAGGTTCTGCCTGAGCTGCTCGCCCAACACCAGCACCTGGGGCAGAAGATGCTCTTCTGTACTCTCAAAGAGAATACATATTGCCTGACTGTGAGTTCCCAGGAAAAGTTCCTGTGCCCTTGTCCTCAGCTGCTGGTGGGAACCAGGAGCTGCCTGGTGCGGGGAGCTCCACCAGCTCTGCCCACCCCTCACGGCTCGGTTTCCTTCAGCTGCTGGACAGCATGAATCTGAAAGAGGAGCACTTCGCTGCGAAGTACAAATTGTGGAGGTTTCTGAAGCATGCCAAGGGGGTGATGCTCTCACTGGTGCTCAGGGGCCTGGTGACGCTGTCAGAGACACCTGACATGGTAAGCAGGGTCACCCAGGGGAGCCACAGTGGCAGCTGGGGGCTGGGGCAGGGGCTGAGGTGGTGGCCTTGGCTGGGAGTCAGTCCAGCGCCCTCCCTGCCATGTGGGGCCTGGTGGCTGCCTGGGGAGCTTTACAGGCATGGACCTTTTCACAACATGGACATTCTTTTTTTCACACAGGCAAGAAAAATGCAGGTGCTCCTGCCAGACCTGATGGAGCTCCTGCAGGGTGGCAGTAAAAATGTCAAGATGAAGGCCCTGCTGCTCTTCCTAAATGTGATGCCTCAACTGAAGAGGGAGGAGGCCAGTCCCATCGCTGTGGAGCTGGTGGACAAGCTTCTGCCCCTCTTTGATCATGTAAGGCTGATGTGAGGGCTTGAGCCCCGCAGAGGGGCCCTGGGCAAGGGCAGCTGCCCTGCACCCAGCCCTGTGGGCAGCACTCGGAGCAGGGGCTGCTCCTCTCCTTTTCCCCCCGGGCTCTTGTGGGAGGGCTTCTGGGTTCTGCAGCCCAGCCCGGCTTCTCCCTGACAGCTGCTCTCAGAGCCCCAGGGGCTCATGGTGCGCAGAGCTGCTCTTGCTGAAGTCCTGCTGTGCTTCTCCCTGCCAGGGTGTCAGCAAGGTGAGGGAGCTCTCCATCATCATCTTCACAGACCTGGTGAAGATGGTGGTGGGGAAGAAAAGGCAGATGAAGAGCAAAGTGCAAAGGGGCCTGCTGCCACTCTGCTACCACCTGAGGGACAAAAGCGAGCGTGTGGCCAAGGTACAGATTCCAAAGCTAAGCAGAGATGCAGGAAGAGCCCCCCAGATGTTTGGGCCAGGGCATGTCCCAGCTTCTAAGGGCAGGATCAGCGCAAGTGGAAGGGGATGCCAGGTCTCATTCCCCAGGCCATGGTGCCATCTCCCATCTTCTGCTGTTGTGCAGGCCTCCAGCAGAGCCCTCCTGGCTGCAGCAGAGCTCCTCGAGTGGCAACAGCTCAGGGACGTTGTGGAAACAAAGGAGATATGGAGGATTGGAGACCGCTTGGTGAGGACAAGCCCCAAGGCTCAGGCTGGACGAGGGCTGCCCCCGTGTCTGGGCTGTGGGCTCTGCAGCTGTGCCTGCCCTGCTCCAGCCCGGAGCCCCCAGCCTGGAGCTGCCTCCTTGTTCCCTGTCCTCAAGAACATAGCCGCCAAGCTCTCTTCTCCAGGCCCCTCTCCCCTCCCCACATCCAGCGGGAGGGAGGGGTCTCCCCACCCCTGGGACCCCTCTGCCCGTGGCTCCCTCTCAACCTCAGTCCCACAGGGCTCCCGGCTTGGGAGGCAGGAATGGCCTGGGGGGGCAGGGCAACGGCGGGTGCTGGGAGGAGGGACTGGGACATGCCCATAGCCTTGTGCTCTCTGCAGCTGGACCAGGGCAGGAGCAGGGCTGAGGAATACTTGCACCAGAGCCTGCCGTACCTGCAGGACCCTCGGGCCACCGTGAGAGAGGAGACCATCAGGTTAATCGGTAAGCTCAGCCCCCGGGGTCCCTCTCCTGGCAGCCTGGCCCCAGGCCCCGAGCAGGGCCGGGCAGGGGGAGCAGCCCTGTGGCTCCAGAGCCCTGGCTGCTCCGGGCAGGGCCCTGGCCTCCCTCTGCCCCCCTTGCCCACGCAGGGGGCCTTGGTGGCCACCCTGCCCAGTGCCCCCCACCAGCTCCCGGCCTTCCTGGGCTAGCCCTGCGGAGCGGCAGGGGGGCGTGCGGCCGAGGCGGCCGGGCCGGGGCTGTGGTGGAAGGTGCCGGGGAGCAGGGCGTCTGACCATGCTCTGTTCCCAGGGCTGGTCGCACGGAAGCAGAGAAAGGAGCAGCTGTTGGAGATCATCAGTGGTGAGCAGGGGCAGAGCTGTGCTGGGGCTGGGGGGCAGGGACAGGGCCTGGCCAGGGGGCTGCCGTGCCTGGTCGTGCTCCAGGAAAACACCTCAGGGCAGGGAGAAATGTCAGGGGCACTTGGGGCATTGCTGAGAAGCAGCAGCTCTCTCCTGGCCGGGAAAGGGGCTGCCGTGCTCCGCAGGGGATGCCCAGGGGGGTCTCTGCAGACACTGCGGCTCATCTCGGCTCTCTCTTTTGGTCACAGCCCTGGAGCCCTTGACAGAGGACAGAGAAGACTCTGTCCGTTGCCTGGCAGCTCAGACCTGTTACATTCTGGGCAGTCTAAGTGTGAAGGCAAGATCAGGACACCCCGTGCAACTGTGGAGCTGCTGGTGCCACTAGGCCAGGCTGAGGTGCAGCTCTGCTCCAGGAAGCGGCTCTGCTACAGATTGGCGAGGGTGAGCAGAGGCAGAGCTGTGCTGGGGCTGGGGGGCAGGGACAGGGCCTGGCCAGGGGGCTGCCGTGCCTGGCCGTGCTCCAGGGAAACACCTCAGGGCAGGGGGAACGTGTCAGGGGCACTTGGGGCCTTTACTGGGGAGATCTAGGTTGGACATCAGGAAGAAATTCTTCCCTGGGAGGGTGGTGAGACACTGGAACAGGTTGCCCAGAGTAGCTGTGGCTGCCCCATCCCTGGAAGTGTTCAAGGCCAGTGTGAGAGACGGACTCTATAATGGCCTTTAATCCAGCGACATGATGATGTGCCCTCCGGCAGCCCCCGTGTCTGGGGCCAACTTGTAGCAGCTGCTTTGTGCCCCCGAGAAGGAGAATGGGGAGAGAGAAAGAAGCCCCCTGAGCTGAGGTGACCACGAAGCTCATGAAATCACTGGTGTTCCAGATCCCTAAGTTGTCTGTCACAAGTAGATCTGCTGCTGCTTGGAGGGCAAGTTCCCTGCCCAATGATCAGTGTGGGGTGACTTCTACCCCTCCCGCCTCCTTCCCTCCCTGCTGCCTTCCCAGGGGGCAATCCCAGGCAGCCAATCAGAGGCAGCGTCACCTCAGGGCAGGGCGGGCAGCCTGACCCCTGAGGGCCAATCAGAGGCAGCATCTCATCAGGGGAGGAGACTGACAGCCCTCCCGACCTATGGTGGCAAGCCCAAGGGGCTCCTCCTCCCACCCCCTCGCTTTGTTACACTCCACAGCTCTGACTTCAGGGTTGGAAGCCCTTTTTTTTTAGGTCACTCATTTTCTGTCCGGGACCGAGACTGGGGGCGGAGATTGGGAGGGGGATAGGATTGTTTGTATTATATTGTATTGTATTGCATTATTCTTCCCTACGATTGCTGTTACTCTGTAGTTCTGTAGAAATAACCCCGCCTAGACAGTAGTGCCTTTAATAAACCTATTGATTCTTAAACATTGTTTGTGAGTGTGACAGGGAGTGGTCCTCAGCCCTCGATTCCTTTTGTGTAGGGCAGTGAGTCGCAGTTTCCCATCTCAGTTTGCGACAGAAGCCCTTTTTTTTTAGATTACAAAGCCTCGTTTTTAGGGTACACACCCTCCTTTTTCAGGCAGAAAGCCTGTTTTTAGGCTCCAAAGCTACATTTGCAGTGTCCATAGCCTCATTTCTACTTTCTAAAGTCTTAGTTTTGGCTTCCAAAGCTGCATTTCAGGCCCCAAAGCCTCCTGTTTCTGTTCCAAAGTGTTACGGATTTATGCATGCTGGCCACTGAAATGGCCTGACCCTGGGATCCTACTGGAGATGCAAGGTCCAAGGGAAGGTTTCCAATTCCTTTTTTCCTCTTGTGTTAGTTCTCAGGTGCCAGCTGGAGCTGGGTGCCTCTGGGGAGGGACGCCTAACCCAATCACACCTCCTAATGATGACCCCTCACCCCATCCACAAGTTCAATTACTTAATTCTGGGGGGTGGGCTCTAGATTCCTTAGCAGGTTTCACTCTGTGCCCCTTGGCCCAAAGGTCCTTCCCCAAATGGAAGGGGAGTGGAGCCCTCCCCAGAGGCACTGGCTGTACTAGCTGTGCCTCAGCCTGCTGGCCTCATGCTACCTGAGGAGCTGGAGGATAGCTGGGTTTGCATTTCCATTCCTAATACAATGGCATTGTTGCCATCAAACCCGGCTGAAGGAAACTCTCCAACCCGGGTGGGAGTTGTAGAAAGCAGGCAATTCTTCATTGCAGGCTGGATGCAGGCAGAATAGTTTCCAAAGTCACCCATGAATCTTATCCATCACGTTTAGCTTCTCTAGACCCACTGATTGTGATTCTCAGGGAAAAGTATGATGCTTATTGATCCTCTTGGGGCCTCTTCTGGTAAGAATTCCGGGGCCTGTCGCTCTCCTGGGAACAAGTTCTCCCCAACCAGAGGAACAAGGCATCACACAAGAACTGAATCTCACAAAGCACAACTCCAGCCTGGTCATCTTCTCTAAGCAAGGCAGATTCACCCCAGCCCTAGGAAGTTTCCCTAAGGCATAATTCTACCTTAATATTTCTATTCCACTGAACAGAACAGTTCAATAGGTTTCAAATCCCCCCCCTTATCCTTGCGAGGTTCTTTGCTTTCAGCACAGCCCCTGACACTCCCCATGATGCCTTCTTCACTTCTCTGTCCTACATCTCACACACACTCTTATCACACACTCACACACATTAGTTAACACATGTTATTTCTGTCAAATAAACACCACATCAAGATTTGTATGCTTGTCCGCTTTGTCCCTGTGGTCACCACCTCAGGAACAAGAAAGCTACTAGGTAAATTCTTCACACTCCCCAAGACCCCCCCAGACCACCCAAGACTCCAGAGCACCTCCCCCAGGGCTCTACAATCCCTGCCAGTACCCCCCAAATCCCTCTCACCCATCCCCAGGATCCCCTGAGGACCCCCCCAATCCCTCTCAGGACTCCTCAAGACCCCCATAGCCCCCCCTAGGAACCCCCAGGCCTCCGAATCCTTCCCAGATTCCCCCAGGACCCACCCAGTCCCTCTCACACCCCCCAGGACTCCCCCAGTTTCTCCCAGGACCACACAAATCACCCTCAGACCCCACCAGAGACCCCGAGAGTCCCCCCTAGGACCCCCAAGAGCCCATCAGGACCCCTCCCAGGACTCCCCATCTCGTTAAGGATCCCCTCAATCTCTCTCAACAACCTCCCTGGATCCCTACAGGGCCCCCCTAGACCCCCCCAATCCCTTGCAGAACTGCTCAAGACCCTCCCAGGGAACCCTATAGACCCCTGAAAAACCCCAGACCCCCTTCCCCACTATCTCCCAGACCCCCCAGGACCCCCCCAATCCCTGCAGCCCCGGGTGTTGAGGTGCTGGCAGCCTAGAGGGAATTCTGGGGCATTCCTGAGAGCAGCCAGACTTACCCAGGGGGCTGGGATGAGATGCAGGAAAACAGGCTATGTCCCTCCTCTGCCACTATGGGCAAGGCTTGGAGATGACATTGCTGGTAGGAAGATCTGCTGCCAGCAGGGCTACCTTTTGTGCTTCCTGCTGTCCTGTGTGCATCCAGGGACCAGCAGGGAAAGGGAAGGCTTGCCCTGAGAAGCCAGTTAGGGCTCTAGAGGGAAAGGAAGGGGAGATGGTTTAGTGAAGGACTTGTCAGTGTCAGGTTGAGGGTTGGGCTGGGTGATCTGGAAGGGCGTTTCCAACCAAGGGAATTCTGTGAAGGGGCCAGGGGAGCAGGCACGGGGCTGGACAGAGGACAGACCTGCTTCCTCTGCTCTCTCTGCCCACCACACGTGCTCTACAGCCCCCCTGCCCTTCTCCTCTCTCAGATGCCAGCTGGTTCCCTGCCTATGAAACGCAAAAGGAAACCGTGGACACGATCGTGGACTTTGTCAGCAGCCCAGGAAAGGTAATGGCGGCCATTCCAACCAACCCCTGGCTCTGCTGCTGGGCTGCTGGAGCTGTGTCTCCCCTCTCACCCTCCCCATTGGTCTCTCTGTCCCCTGGCTGCCAGGAGCAGGGCCAGAAGATGCAGTTCCTGGAATGCATCTGCGGCCTGTGTAGAAACACCAGACTCAGTGGCTTGACAGAGGGCCTGGAGATCTTCTGCCACAGATATGAGCTGGCAGAGAACATCAAGGTGAGGGGAACATGGGGGTGCTGGGGAAGGGGACAAGGCTCCCCGGCACCCTGTGAGGACAGGGTCTGGGCAGGGTGAGGGTCTGGTGGCACTGGCTGCAGGGAGCTGCCAGGTCCCATCCCGGCTGTGCTCTGCAGGAGCTGCTGGAAGAGGAGCCCGTGCACCAGCTGCAGACAGAAGTGCAGCAGCTCGCCATGCTGGCCATCGCCGAGCTGAGGTACCTGCCCACCCCCCGGGGACCCCCACCCCAGAGGACCCTGCCCACCTGCATGGGGCCTGGAGGTACCGCTGCCAGCACCAGTGTCCCACTGGCCCCTCTCTCTTTGCAGTTCAGTGGAGACAGTGCTGGAGGGCAAAGAGCAGAGCCTATTACAAGCCTGCTTCTCCAGGGTCTTGCTTCCTCCAAAACTGAAAACGAGGGACCCGGACACTGTCCTCTACTCCAAAGTAAGTGCTGGGGGAGCTGCAGGAGCCCCCAGTCCTCTGGGCTGCTCCCTGGCTACCCTGTGTTGCGATACGACCAGAGATCCAGGGCAGGGCAGGGGTTTGGCTTTGCTTTCCCACCCTCATCCCTGTGTTCCCTTCCCATGAGCCTGGCCACGGCCAGTGCTGCAGGCTGCTCTGCTCGCAGCAGATTGTCTGCCCCTGGCGCTCTCCCTGGGCTCTGGGAGCTCAGCTCTGTCTCCTGGGGGTGGGGGGGACAGCAGGAGACAACACTGCCACAACTCTTTGTCCCCCTGGCAGACCCTGGAAGCCATGGACACCATGCTGGAGGAGCTGCTGCGCAACAGTCCTGCCTCCAGATTCACCGAGCTGCTGCAGACGATCTTCCAGGTCTGGCATGTGCAGAGAGTGGGGCTGTTCCTCACACTGGAGGGCAGGGATTGTCCTCTCTGGAGTGGATGGTCCCCAGGCCAGTGGCAGAGAGACTGCAGGGGGGTGCCCACCCCCCTGGGGTAGCCAGGGACTGCCCACTAGGCTCTTCTGGAGCACAGTGGCTGCAGAGAGGGTAGCATCTGCCTCCTGCCTGGCCACAAGGCTGGTCTGGGCATTTGTTCCAAGCCTGCAAGGGCCCCTTGGGGCAGGAACCCCACTCCAGCCTTTGCTGGAGGGCAGAGGGAGCCTTGATGGGCTGTGCGAGTCCAGCCCAGGAGCTGAGTGGTGCTGCTCCTACTGGAGAAGTTGTCTCCTCCCAGGGCAAACCAGTGGCTTCTCTCTTCCCAGCTGCTCCTGAGCTTCACCACCTCCGAGGAAGCCCCCGTCTGCCAGAGGAGCATAGGGAGGATTAGGAGTCTGGTCTATTTTCTGACCTCATGGAAGGTGAGGACCAGGCACCTCCAGCGAGGCTATCTCCCCCTCCCTGCAGCTCTCCCTGCGTGGTGCTGCTGCTCAGCTGCTGCTCTGGGAGCCCTCAGCCCTTTTGCTGTTCTGCCCCCCTCGCCCAGGCTGCTCCAAATGAGCACAGCTGTGCCTCCAGCGGGGACATCCAGATCCCAGTCCTAGGGCAGCTGCTGGGACAACTCCTCCTGCTCACATCATTCAAGGACAGAGAGACCCGCAGGATGGCTTTGGCTGCTCTTCGTTCCCTCTACATACTAATCCAACAAAAATGTAAGAGAAGCTGTGGGCTGCACCCTTCTGCACACCAACATCACCCAGTACGCCTGCTTGCCCTCCTGGGCATTGTGACAGACCGTTCTTGGGCTGGGTGGAGGCACCACCATGCCCCAGCACTGCCTCTCCTCTGCTCCTGACCCACGTGCTCTCTCCAGGCTGTTGCTCGTCCCACGTAGCTGAGTTTCTCCTTCAAACAGGAGGCAGCCCTACTCCTCCTCCCCCTCCCCACCTCCCCTCAAGAGCTGGTGCCCCTGCCCTGCAGCTCTCCAGCCACCCCGAGCCCTCCCCGTGACACCACTGTTCCAACCATGGTCTAATTGTGGGACAGCCCCACAGCTCCAGGTCTGTGGCGTTTCCTAGCCAAGGAGCGTTGGGACGTACACACTGCAGGCAGCTCCCCCTTTTCTCTCCACTGCTGCCCTCAATGGCTCCTCAGCCATTCCTCCCTCCAAGCTCTGTTCAGGATTTGCTCAGCTTGCTGGCAAAGCTGCTGGGTCTGACCCCGTCCTGTGTCTTTGTCCCCTCAGTGACGACACTGCCAGAGGAGGATGAGGAGCTCAAATGGGAAGTTCAGGCCATGGCCCTGTGCTGTGTGACCAGCGCCACAGACATCACCAAGGTAAGGAGCTCCCTGAGCTCCCCCCTTCTGGGACTCTTATCCGTGGCCTCAGCAGGGGACTTGTGTGAGCAACAGCACCAGGAAGGGTGGGGCTGGCCTGGCCTCGCTGTCCCTGGGGAGAGGGTTCCTGCTGTGTCCAAGCAGGGACCATGTGAGGACTGCAGGCCAGTGCCCCAGCAGCAGCTCCAGCCCTCCTGGCCACCAGCCAGCCCTGGTTGGCTGTGGGGCCAGCACCCTGTGCCCGTGATCCCAAACCTCCTCCCTCACCCTGGGGCCCTCTCTTCTCACTGGGCACCTCTGGCTGCTGGCTCTGGGTGTGACATCCCTTCCCTCCATGCCTTCCTCCCAAAGGTGTTTGCAGAGCAGCTCCAGCCTTTGGAAAGGACAGATTTCATTCTCACAACCATCGCAGCGCTGAGAGACTCCAGCATCTATGAGGAGCAGCTGGCCAGCAGCATGATGGATGCGGTCCTGGGAGACCCTGACTTCTGGCTGGTGGATGTGAGTGGCCTGTGGCTGGGTTGCCCTGCCCTTCGACCCTGGCAGGCCTTGTTCCCCCTCCATCCCTCCCTCCCAGACCCTTGGAGGCACCTGAAGCCACTGAGGGCAGCAGGGAGGGCTGGGAAGGGCAGCTGAGGAAATGGCTGCACTGCAGTGGCAGCACCAACCATCCTCACCCGGGTCGTGTCCCCTCCAGGTGCCAAGGATCATCAGCTGCATCCACCAACACCTGGGAGGCATCAGCAAGGTGTCAGCTTGGCAAAGGGTGCAGGCCCTGCTGCTGGCCATGGCTGACAAGTGCCCTGGGGAGGCAGTCAGGGCACTGCTGGAGGTCGCTCCACCAGGAGACAGGTACTGGCCCCGACAGCCCTGAGGGCTTGTTCCCTGTGGGGAGAGGGGCCCGGAGACCCCCTGGCTGCCAGAGCCACGGAGCTCTGCTGCTGTGGCTGAGGCAGCCCTGCTGACAGAGCGCTCTGGCTTGCAGGGCTGCCCTGGTCATGTGGGAGGTGATGTTCTCCACACCTCAAACGCTGGAGAAGGTTCTGCCTGAGCTGCTCGCCCAACACCAGCACCTGGGGCAGAAGATGCTCTTCTGTACTCTCAAAGAGAATACATATTGCCTGACTGTGAGTTCCCAGGAAAAGTTCCTGTGCCCTTGTCCTCAGCTGCTGGTGGGAACCAGGAGCTGCCTGGTGCGGGGAGCTCCACCAGCTCTGCCCACCCCTCACGGCTCGGTTTCCTTCAGCTGCTGGACAGCATGAATCTGAAAGAGGAGCACTTCGCTGCGAAGTACAAATTGTGGAGGTTTCTGAAGCATGCCAAGGGGGTGATGCTCTCACTGGTGCTCAGGGGCCTGGTGACGCTGTCAGAGACACCTGACATGGTAAGCAGGGTCACCCAGGGGAGCCACAGTGGCAGCTGGGGGCTGGGGCAGGGGCTGAGGTGGTGGCCTTGGCTGGGAGTCAGTCCAGCGCCCTCCCTGCCATGTGGGGCCTGGTGGCTGCCTGGGGAGCTTTACAGGCATGGACCTTTTCACAACATGGACATTCTTTTTTTCACACAGGCAAGAAAAATGCAGGTGCTCCTGCCAGACCTGATGGAGCTCCTGCAGGGTGGCAGTAAAAATGTCAAGATGAAGGCCCTGCTGCTCTTCCTAAATGTGATGCCTCAACTGAAGAGGGAGGAGGCCAGTCCCATCGCTGTGGAGCTGGTGGACAAGCTTCTGCCCCTCTTTGATCATGTAAGGCTGATGTGAGGGCTTGAGCCCCGCAGAGGGGCCCTGGGCAAGGGCAGCTGCCCTGCACCCAGCCCTGTGGGCAGCACTCGGAGCAGGGGCTGCTCCTCTCCTTTTCCCCCCGGGCTCTTGTGGGAGGGCTTCTGGGTTCTGCAGCCCAGCCCGGCTTCTCCCTGACAGCTGCTCTCAGAGCCCCAGGGGCTCATGGTGCGCAGAGCTGCTCTTGCTGAAGTCCTGCTGTGCTTCTCCCTGCCAGGGTGTCAGCAAGGTGAGGGAGCTCTCCATCATCATCTTCACAGACCTGGTGAAGATGGTGGTGGGGAAGAAAAGGCAGATGAAGAGCAAAGTGCAAAGGGGCCTGCTGCCACTCTGCTACCACCTGAGGGACAAAAGCGAGCGTGTGGCCAAGGTACAGATTCCAAAGCTAAGCAGAGATGCAGGAAGAGCCCCCCAGATGTTTGGGCCAGGGCATGTCCCAGCTTCTAAGGGCAGGATCAGCGCAAGTGGAAGGGGATGCCAGGTCTCATTCCCCAGGCCATGGTGCCATCTCCCATCTTCTGCTGTTGTGCAGGCCTCCAGCAGAGCCCTCCTGGCTGCAGCAGAGCTCCTCGAGTGGCAACAGCTCAGGGACGTTGTGGAAACAAAGGAGATATGGAGGATTGGAGACCGCTTGGTGAGGACAAGCCCCAAGGCTCAGGCTGGACGAGGGCTGCCCCCGTGTCTGGGCTGTGGGCTCTGCAGCTGTGCCTGCCCTGCTCCAGCCCGGAGCCCCCAGCCTGGAGCTGCCTCCTTGTTCCCTGTCCTCAAGAACATAGCCGCCAAGCTCTCCTCTCCAGGCCCCTCTCCCCTCCCCACATCCAGCGGGAGGGAGGGGTCTCCCCACCCCTGGGACCCCTCTGCCCGTGGCTCCCTCTCAACCTCAGTCCCACAGGGCTCCCGGCTTGGGAGGCAGGAATGGCCTGGGGGGGCAGGGCAACGGCGGGTGCTGGGAGGAGGGACTGGGACATGCCCATAGCCTTGTGCTCTCTGCAGCTGGACCAGGGCAGGAGCAGGGCTGAGGAATACTTGCACCAGAGCCTGCCGTACCTGCAGGACCCTCGGGCCACCGTGAGAGAGGAGACCATCAGGTTAATCGGTAAGCTCAGCCCCCGGGGTCCCTCTCCTGGCAGCCTGGCCCCAGGCCCCGAGCAGGGCCGGGCAGGGGGAGCAGCCCTGTGGCTCCAGAGCCCTGGCTGCTCCGGGCAGGGCCCTGGCCTCCCTCTGCCCCCCTTGCCCACGCAGGGGGCCTTGGTGGCCACCCTGCCCAGTGCCCCCCACCAGCTCCCGGCCTTCCTGGGCTAGCCCTGCGGAGCGGCAGGGGGGCGTGCGGCCGAGGCGGCCGGGCCGGGGCTGTGGTGGAAGGTGCCGGGGAGCAGGGCGTCTGACCATGCTCTGTTCCCAGGGCTGGTCGCACGGAAGCAGAGAAAGGAGCAGCTGTTGGAGATCATCAGTGGTGAGCAGGGGCAGAGCTGTGCTGGGGCTGGGGGGCAGGGACAGGGCCTGGCCAGGGGGCTGCCGTGCCTGGTCGTGCTCCAGGAAAACACCTCAGGGCAGGGAGAAATGTCAGGGGCACTTGGGGCATTGCTGAGAAGCAGCAGCTCTCTCCTGGCCGGGAAAGGGGCTGCCGTGCTCCGCAGGGGATGCCCAGGGGGGTCTCTGCAGACACTGCGGCTCATCTCGGCTCTCTCTTTTGGTCACAGCCCTGGAGCCCTTGACAGAGGACAGAGAAGACTCTGTCCGTTGCCTGGCAGCTCAGACCTGTTACATTCTGGGCAGTCTAAGTGTGAAGGCAAGATCAGGACACCCCGTGCAACTGTGGAGCTGCTGGTGCCACTAGGCCAGGCTGAGGTGCAGCTCTGCTCCAGGAAGCGGCTCTGCTACAGATTGGCGAGGGTGAGCAGAGGCAGAGCTGTGCTGGGGCTGGGGGGCAGGGACAGGGCCTGGCCAGGGGGCTGCCGTGCCTGGCCGTGCTCCAGGGAAACACCTCAGGGCAGGGGGAACGTGTCAGGGGCACTTGGGGCCTTTACTGGGGAGATCTAGGTTGGACATCAGGAAGAAATTCTTCCCTGGGAGGGTGGTGAGACACTGGAACAGGTTGCCCAGAGTAGCTGTGGCTGCCCCATCCCTGGAAGTGTTCAAGGCCAGTGTGAGAGACGGACTCTATAATGGCCTTTAATCCAGCGACATGATGATGTGCCCTCCGGCAGCCCCCGTGTCTGGGGCCAACTTGTAGCAGCTGCTTTGTGCCCCCGAGAAGGAGAATGGGGAGAGAGAAAGAAGCCCCCTGAGCTGAGGTGACCACGAAGCTCATGAAATCACTGGTGTTCCAGATCCCTAAGTTGTCTGTCACAAGTAGATCTGCTGCTGCTTGGAGGGCAAGTTCCCTGCCCAATGATCAGTGTGGGGTGACTTCTACCCCTCCCGCCTCCTTCCCTCCCTGCTGCCTTCCCAGGGGGCAATCCCAGGCAGCCAATCAGAGGCAGCGTCACCTCAGGGCAGGGCGGGCAGCCTGACCCCTGAGGGCCAATCAGAGGCAGCATCTCATCAGGGGAGAAGACTGACAGCCCTCCCGACCTATGGTGGCAAGCCCAAGGGGCTCCTCCTCCCACCCCCTCGCTTTGTTACACTCCACAGCTCTGACTTCAGGGTTGGAAGCCCTTTTTTTTAGGTCACAAAGCCTCGTTTTTAGGGTACACACCCTCCTTTTTCAGGCAGAAAGCCTGTTTTTAGGCTCCAAAGCTACATTTGCAGTGTCCATAGCCTCATTTCTACTTTCTAAAGTCTTAGTTTTGGCTTCCAAAGCTGCATTTCAGGCCCCAAAGCCTCCTGTTTCTGTTCCAAAGTGTTACGGATTTATGCATGCTGGCCACTGAAATGGCCTGACCCTGGGATCCTACTGGAAATGCAAGGTCCAAGGGAAGGTTTCCAATTCCTTTTTTCCTCTTGTGTTAGTTCTCAGGTGCCAGCTGGAGCTG
Organism: Hemiprocne comata; assembly: GCA_020745705.1. Classification (NCBI taxonomy): domain Eukaryota; kingdom Metazoa; phylum Chordata; class Aves; order Apodiformes; family Apodidae; genus Hemiprocne; species Hemiprocne comata. The sequence goes on from CM036593.1 coordinate 223,449, forward strand.
GGTGCCTCTGGGGAGGGACGCCTAACCCAATCACACCTCCTAATGATGACCCCTCACCCCATCCACAAGTTCAATTACTTAATTCTGGGGGGTGGGCTCTAGATTCCTTAGCAGGTTTCACTCTGAAAAACCCCAGACCCCCTTCCCCACTATCTCCCAGACCCCCCAGGACCCCCCCAATCCCTGCAGCCCCGGGTGTTGAGGTGCTGGCAGCCTAGAGGGAATTCTGGGGCATTCCTGAGAGCAGCCAGACTTACCCAGGGGGCTGGGATGAGATGCAGGAAAACAGGCTATGTCCCTCCTCTGCCACTATGGGCAAGGCTTGGAGATGACATTGCTGGTAGGAAGATCTGCTGCCAGCAGGGCTACCTTTTGTGCTTCCTGCTGTCCTGTGTGCATCCAGGGACCAGCAGGGAAAGGGAAGGCTTGCCCTGAGAAGCCAGTTAGGGCTCTAGAGGGAAAGGAAGGGGAGATGGTTTAGTGAAGGACTTGTCAGTGTCAGGTTGAGGGTTGGGCTGGGTGATCTGGAAGGGCGTTTCCAACCAAGGGAATTCTGTGAAGGGGCCAGGGGAGCAGGCACGGGGCTGGACAGAGGACAGACCTGCTTCCTCTGCTCTCTCTGCCCACCACACGTGCTCTACAGCCCCCCTGCCCTTCTCCTCTCTCAGATGCCAGCTGGTTCCCTGCCTATGAAACGCAAAAGGAAACCGTGGACACGATCGTGGACTTTGTCAGCAGCCCAGGAAAGGTAATGGCGGCCATTCCAACCAACCCCTGGCTCTGCTGCTGGGCTGCTGGAGCTGTGTCTCCCCTCTCACCCTCCCCATTGGTCTCTCTGTCCCCTGGCTGCCAGGAGCAGGGCCAGAAGATGCAGTTCCTGGAATGCATCTGCGGCCTGTGTAGAAACACCAGACTCAGTGGCTTGACAGAGGGCCTGGAGATCTTCTGCCACAGATATGAGCTGGCAGAGAACATCAAGGTGAGGGGAACATGGGGGTGCTGGGGAAGGGGACAAGGCTCCCCGGCACCCTGTGAGGACAGGGTCTGGGCAGGGTGAGGGTCTGGTGGCACTGGCTGCAGGGAGCTGCCAGGTCCCATCCCGGCTGTGCTCTGCAGGAGCTGCTGGAAGAGGAGCCCGTGCACCAGCTGCAGACAGAAGTGCAGCAGCTCGCCATGCTGGCCATCGCCGAGCTGAGGTACCTGCCCACCCCCCGGGGACCCCCACCCCAGAGGACCCTGCCCACCTGCATGGGGCCTGGAGGTACCGCTGCCAGCACCAGTGTCCCACTGGCCCCTCTCTCTTTGCAGTTCAGTGGAGACAGTGCTGGAGGGCAAAGAGCAGAGCCTATTACAAGCCTGCTTCTCCAGGGTCTTGCTTCCTCCAAAACTGAAAACGAGGGACCCGGACACTGTCCTCTACTCCAAAGTAAGTGCTGGGGGAGCTGCAGGAGCCCCCAGTCCTCTGGGCTGCTCCCTGGCTACCCTGTGTTGCGATACGACCAGAGATCCAGGGCAGGGCAGGGGTTTGGCTTTGCTTTCCCACCCTCATCCCTGTGTTCCCTTCCCATGAGCCTGGCCACGGCCAGTGCTGCAGGCTGCTCTGCTCGCAGCAGATTGTCTGCCCCTGGCGCTCTCCCTGGGCTCTGGGAGCTCAGCTCTGTCTCCTGGGGGTGGGGGGGACAGCAGGAGACAACACTGCCACAACTCTTTGTCCCCCTGGCAGACCCTGGAAGCCATGGACACCATGCTGGAGGAGCTGCTGCGCAACAGTCCTGCCTCCAGATTCACCGAGCTGCTGCAGACGATCTTCCAGGTCTGGCATGTGCAGAGAGTGGGGCTGTTCCTCACACTGGAGGGCAGGGATTGTCCTCTCTGGAGTGGATGGTCCCCAGGCCAGTGGCAGAGAGACTGCAGGGGGGTGCCCACCCCCCTGGGGTAGCCAGGGACTGCCCACTAGGCTCTTCTGGAGCACAGTGGCTGCAGAGAGGGTAGCATCTGCCTCCTGCCTGGCCACAAGGCTGGTCTGGGCATTTGTTCCAAGCCTGCAAGGGCCCCTTGGGGCAGGAACCCCACTCCAGCCTTTGCTGGAGGGCAGAGGGAGCCTTGATGGGCTGTGCGAGTCCAGCCCAGGAGCTGAGTGGTGCTGCTCCTACTGGAGAAGTTGTCTCCTCCCAGGGCAAACCAGTGGCTTCTCTCTTCCCAGCTGCTCCTGAGCTTCACCACCTCCGAGGAAGCCCCCGTCTGCCAGAGGAGCATAGGGAGGATTAGGAGTCTGGTCTATTTTCTGACCTCATGGAAGGTGAGGACCAGGCACCTCCAGCGAGGCTATCTCCCCCTCCCTGCAGCTCTCCCTGCGTGGTGCTGCTGCTCAGCTGCTGCTCTGGGAGCCCTCAGCCCTTTTGCTGTTCTGCCCCCCTGTGAGAGACGGACTCTATTATGGCCTTTAATCCAGCGACATCTACTGACCATTTCTGGTAATGCACTCCCCGGCACAAGAAGAGGACAGAGACACCAGGCGCATGCGCACAGGCCCAGACTACAGCTCCCAGGGGGCCCGGCGAGGTCGGAACCGGAGGGGGAGCGAACGGGCACGCCTTGTGAACACTTCTTCGGTGTAGCCGCGCGGTGTGGACATCGCTATGGAGGCTGCCGTGTAGCCGCTGCGCACCTTTCCTCTGTGGTTGCTGGTGTGTGAGCACGCTGAACGGACTGCCCGCCTGAAATCGCTGGAGAACAAGGGTCCCGACTAGGGATCGGCTTCGGCCGCACCCCGGTGGTGAGATTTGCGAACTTGACTACACTCTGACGTTTCTTACTAACATTTACAGACATTTACCCATTCACACACACCTCTACTATACACTTACTTCCTTTAATCTCCCCAAAGGCTCTCTCTCCAAGTTCTCTCCCTCATTTTCTGTCCGGGACCGAGATTGGGGGCGGAGATTGGGAGGGGGATAGGATTGTTTGTATTATATTGTATTGTTATTGTATTGTATTGCATTATTCTTCCCTACGATTGCTGTTACTCTGTAGTTCTGTAGAAATAACCCCGCCTAGACAGTAGTGCCTTTAATAAACCTATTGATTCTTAAACATTGTTTGTGAGTGTGACAGGGAGTGGTCCTCAGCCCTCGATTCCTTTTGTGTAGGGCAGTGAGTCGCAGTTTCCCATCTCGGTTTGCGACAGAAGCCCTTTTTTTTTAGATTACAAAGCCTCGTTTTTAGGGTACACACCCTCCTTTTTCAGGCAGAAAGCCTGTTTTTAGGCTCCAAAGCTACATTTGCAGTGTCCATAGCCTCATTTCTACATTCTAAAGTCTTAGTTTTGGCTTCCAAAGCTGCATTTCAGGCCCCAAAGCCTCCTGTTTCTGTTCCAAAGTGTTACGGATTTATGCATGCTGGCCACTGAAATGGCCTGACCCTGGGATCCTACTGGAAATGCAAGGTCCAAGGGAAGGTTTCCAATTCCTTTTTTCCTCTTGTGTTAGTTCTCAGGTGCCAGCTGGAGCTGGGTGCCTCTGGGGAGGGACGCCTAACCCAATCACACCTCCTAATGATGACCCCTCACCCCATCCACAAGTTCAATTACTTAATTCTGGGGGGTGGGCTCTAGATTCCTTAGCAGGTTTCACTCTGTGCCCCTTGGCCCAAAGGTCCTTCCCCAAATGGAAGGGGAGTGGAGCCCTCCCCAGAGGCACTGGCTGTACTAGCTGTGCCTCAGCCTGCTGGCCTCATGCTACCTGAGGAGCTGGAGGATAGCTGGGTTTGCATTTCCATTCCTAATACAATGGCATTGTTGCCATCAAACCCGGCTGAAGGAAACTCTCCAACCCGGGTGGGAGTTGTAGAAAGCAGGCAATTCTTCATTGCAGGCTGGATGCAGGCAGAATAGTTTCCAAAGTCACCCATGAATCTTATCCATCACGTTTAGCTTCTCTAGACCCACTGATTGTGATTCTCAGGGAAAAGTATGATGCTTATTGATCCTCTTGGGGCCTCTTCTGGTAAGAATTCCGGGGCCTGTCGCTCTCCTGGGAACAAGTTCTCCCCAACCAGAGGAACAAGGCATCACACAAGAACTGAATCTCACAAAGCACAACTCCAGCCTGGTCATCTTCTCTAAGCAAGGCAGATTCACCCCAGCCCTAGGAAGTTTCCCTAAGGCATAATTCTACCTTAATATTTCTATTCCACTGAACAGAACAGTTCAATAGGTTTCAAATCCCCCCCCTTATCCTTGCGAGGTTCTTTGCTTTCAGCACAGCCCCTGACACTCCCCATGATGCCTTCTTCACTTCTCTGTCCTACATCTCACACACACTCTTATCACACACTCACACACATTAGTTAACACATGTTATTTCTGTCAAATAAACACCACATCAAGATTTGTATGCTTGTCCGCTTTGTCCCTGTGGTCACCACCTCAGGAACAAGAAAGCTACTAGGTAAATTCTTCACACTCCCCAAGACCCCCCCAGACCACCCAAGACTCCAGAGCACCTCCCCCAGGGCTCTACAATCCCTGCCAGTACCCCCCAAATCCCTCTCACCCATCCCCAGGATCCCCTGAGGACCCCCCCAATCCCTCTCAGGACTCCTCAAGACCCCCATAGCCCCCCCTAGGAACCCCCAGGCCTCCGAATCCTTCCCAGATTCCCCCAGGACCCACCCAGTCCCTCTCACACCCCCCAGGACTCCCCCAGTTTCTCCCAGGACCACACAAATCACCCTCAGACCCCACCAGAGACCCCGAGAGTCCCCCCTAGGACCCCCAAGAGCCCATCAGGACCCCTCCCAGGACTCCCCATCTCGTTAAGGATCCCCTCAATCTCTCTCAACAACCTCCCTGGATCCCTACAGGGCCCCCCTAGACCCCCCCAATCCCTTGCAGAACTGCTCAAGACCCTCCCAGGGAACCCTATAGACCCCTGAAAAACCCCAGACCCCCTTCCCCACTATCTCCCAGACCCCCCAGGACCCCCCCAATCCCTGCAGCCCCGGGTGTTGAGGTGCTGGCAGCCTAGAGGGAATTCTGGGGCATTCCTGAGAGCAGCCAGACTTACCCAGGGGGCTGGGATGAGATGCAGGAAAACAGGCTATGTCCCTCCTCTGCCACTATGGGCAAGGCTTGGAGATGACATTGCTGGTAGGAAGATCTGCTGCCAGCAGGGCTACCTTTTGTGCTTCCTGCTGTCCTGTGTGCATCCAGGGACCAGCAGGGAAAGGGAAGGCTTGCCCTGAGAAGCCAGTTAGGGCTCTAGAGGGAAAGGAAGGGGAGATGGTTTAGTGAAGGACTTGTCAGTGTCAGGTTGAGGGTTGGGCTGGGTGATCTGGAAGGGCGTTTCCAACCAAGGGAATTCTGTGAAGGGGCCAGGGGAGCAGGCACGGGGCTGGACAGAGGACAGACCTGCTTCCTCTGCTCTCTCTGCCCACCACACGTGCTCTACAGCCCCCCTGCCCTTCTCCTCTCTCAGATGCCAGCTGGTTCCCTGCCTATGAAACGCAAAAGGAAACCGTGGACACGATCGTGGACTTTGTCAGCAGCCCAGGAAAGGTAATGGCGGCCATTCCAACCAACCCCTGGCTCTGCTGCTGGGCTGCTGGAGCTGTGTCTCCCCTCTCACCCTCCCCATTGGTCTCTCTGTCCCCTGGCTGCCAGGAGCAGGGCCAGAAGATGCAGTTCCTGGAATGCATCTGCGGCCTGTGTAGAAACACCAGACTCAGTGGCTTGACAGAGGGCCTGGAGATCTTCTGCCACAGATATGAGCTGGCAGAGAACATCAAGGTGAGGGGAACATGGGGGTGCTGGGGAAGGGGACAAGGCTCCCCGGCACCCTGTGAGGACAGGGTCTGGGCAGGGTGAGGGTCTGGTGGCACTGGCTGCAGGGAGCTGCCAGGTCCCATCCCGGCTGTGCTCTGCAGGAGCTGCTGGAAGAGGAGCCCGTGCACCAGCTGCAGACAGAAGTGCAGCAGCTCGCCATGCTGGCCATCGCCGAGCTGAGGTACCTGCCCACCCCCCGGGGACCCCCACCCCAGAGGACCCTGCCCACCTGCATGGGGCCTGGAGGTACCGCTGCCAGCACCAGTGTCCCACTGGCCCCTCTCTCTTTGCAGTTCAGTGGAGACAGTGCTGGAGGGCAAAGAGCAGAGCCTATTACAAGCCTGCTTCTCCAGGGTCTTGCTTCCTCCAAAACTGAAAACGAGGGACCCGGACACTGTCCTCTACTCCAAAGTAAGTGCTGGGGGAGCTGCAGGAGCCCCCAGTCCTCTGGGCTGCTCCCTGGCTACCCTGTGTTGCGATACGACCAGAGATCCAGGGCAGGGCAGGGGTTTGGCTTTGCTTTCCCACCCTCATCCCTGTGTTCCCTTCCCATGAGCCTGGCCACGGCCAGTGCTGCAGGCTGCTCTGCTCGCAGCAGATTGTCTGCCCCTGGCGCTCTCCCTGGGCTCTGGGAGCTCAGCTCTGTCTCCTGGGGGTGGGGGGGACAGCAGGAGACAACACTGCCACAACTCTTTGTCCCCCTGGCAGACCCTGGAAGCCATGGACACCATGCTGGAGGAGCTGCTGCGCAACAGTCCTGCCTCCAGATTCACCGAGCTGCTGCAGACGATCTTCCAGGTCTGGCATGTGCAGAGAGTGGGGCTGTTCCTCACACTGGAGGGCAGGGATTGTCCTCTCTGGAGTGGATGGTCCCCAGGCCAGTGGCAGAGAGACTGCAGGGGGGTGCCCACCCCCCTGGGGTAGCCAGGGACTGCCCACTAGGCTCTTCTGGAGCACAGTGGCTGCAGAGAGGGTAGCATCTGCCTCCTGCCTGGCCACAAGGCTGGTCTGGGCATTTGTTCCAAGCCTGCAAGGGCCCCTTGGGGCAGGAACCCCACTCCAGCCTTTGCTGGAGGGCAGAGGGAGCCTTGATGGGCTGTGCATGGTGCTGAAACAGCCATTGTGTAGAACATGGCCAAAAAAACCCAAATTCAGCCCAAAATGGAGGAGGGGGGGGAAGAGAGAGAACCCCAAATCGGGGGGATTCACCCCAAAAATTGGTGGGACTGGAAATGGGGGAATTTGAGTTTAATTGAAACTTTTAGTTTTTGCTTTAAATTAACCAAAACATTTATTTAAACTTCAATTATTTAAATTATATAGTATTAATTTAAAAATAAAGGGTTGAAAGTCCCAAAAAATGCCTCAAAAATCACCCAAAAAGACCCCTAAAAGCAGCGGTCCCCAACCTGGGGTATACAAATTTAAAAAGATAGCATCAATTTAAATAAATAAATAGTTAAACAGCAATAATTTAAATAAATACGAGATTAAAACCTGCTGAATTTTTTCCCCAAAACTGGGGGAACTGCCCCAAATCTTTCCCCACCCCTCTTTAAATATTAATATTTAAAAGACTAAACAGATTGAAAAGGCTTTTTGTGGCAAATCAGCCCCAAAAAGAGCACAAAAAGGAGATCCCCAAAATTTAATGTGTTCATTTAAATAAATTAAATCATTTAAGAGCATAATTTGGCCCCAAACAGCCCCAAAACATCTGAAAATGGTACCAATTCATCCCCGACCCCTCTTACATATTCAGAACATTAAAGAGATCTCAAATGGGGATTTTTGTGGCAAGTCAACTCCAAAGTGCCCCCCCCCCAAATCCCCAAATAGGACTTTGGAACTTTCAATGTTATTTAAATAAGTGTCTTTGTTTAAAAGCCGAACTCAACCCCAAAATGCCAGAAAATGGCCCCAAATCCGGCCCCAGCCCCCTTTAAAAATGCTTTTTTAACCAAACAATAGTGTCCTGGTTTGAGCCAGGATGAAGCCAATTTTCCTTTTACTGATTTTTTTTCCTTCAGGGAGCTCTCTTTTAACTAGCAGCAAGTCTTCCAGCCAGTGGACTGATAACACTGGAGTGTTGACGTTACTGCTGAGACTCCAAGGTCAGTTTGTTCTACCCAGTGAATCTGCAGCTACAGAGGCTACCGAGAGCAGAAGAGTCATATCTGTAACTAGATGGACAGCAAAATTGGCCAGAGATACTCCATTCCATAGATCTACGTAAGCTCTGAGGAAGGTCAGAGATCACAGAAGACAACTTCCTTCCTGTTACTTCTTCCCTTCTCCTCTGTCCATGGCTGGTGTCTGGGGAGGACTCCATCTACCCATCCCCGTCGACACCAGGGCTCATGAATTCCTGACCCTCACCACTCTCCCCTCAGCTCCTGTCTGTTCTGCTGTCATCTCCAGCAGTGCTCTGGGACTTTTCGGGACTGCTCACAGCTCAGGAGATGCTGGGGGAGTTGCTGGGGGTGGGGGGAGGCAATAGGGTTTTGGACATTCCTGAACACACTTGTATATAATTGTACATATTTTCTTTTGTCATTAGTATTTAATTAAAACTGTCTAGTTTAGTTTTCAATCCAGAAAGTCTCTCTCCTTATCCTCTCTCTCCTTCCCTCCCTAGGTGAGAGGGGATCGAGAGCGTTGTGGTCGCTGGTTTAATTGCCGATCCTGAGTCAAACCATGGTAGTAGTCTTCACAGATAGTTGTTTGACCCTGAACAAGACCTAAACCACATCCAGGACCGTGTTGGTTCCCAGCCATGGAATCGTGTAGGTTTCAGCATCCCAAGGATATTCAGCATTTTGAAAATTCTCAAGCACTGTTGTAATCAACCTGTCGGAGAAGGAGAAGATGCAGAATGATGCCTCCTCCATAAGTCAGCTCCCTGGGGAGAATGGATAAAAGGTTATTAATGATTAATTGGATGGATCACTCAGTGGATAAGGGTTTGGCTTTCTGGTCACATTCAAATAATAGTGGTCAAATACTCAACGTCCAAATCGAGATCAGTGACTGGTGGCTTTCCTCAAAGGTGGGTACTGGGATCGGTGCTGTTTAACATCTGGGTCTCTAACATGGACAGTGGCATTGAGTGCACGGTAAGGAACCAGTCCCTCACGATAAATATGTATGTTTCTCATTCAAAATTAACTGGGATTTAGGAGAGACAAAATGGCTGCCAAGAGGCTGAAAAGACTTTCAAGGACAAAGACAAACAACTTGCCTGGCAGGACTGTGGCAGGAAAAATGCAACATTGTTGCACTGGCACATAGGCAAAGAGATGATTGGACTACAAAGTTCACCAATCATCAATGAGAGAATCCAAAAGGAACCAATGCAAGCCCCCAGTCAGGGCAGTCCCAAGCATAAATAAAGGCTGGGTGGCGACTGGATTGACAACAGCCCTGAAGAGAAGAAGGACTTGGTGGTGTTGGTTGATGAGAAGCTCAATATGAGCTGGCCATATGTGCTGGCAGCCCAGAAACCAGCTGTGTCCTGGGCTGCATCAAAAGCCCAGTAGGGCACGGGAGGGGATTCTCCCCATCTACTTCACTCTTGCGAGACCACACCTGCAGCTTTGTGTCCAGTTCTGGGGTCCCCAACACAGGAAGGATATGAAGCTGCTGGAGCAAGTCCAGAGGAAGGCCAAGAAGATGATCAGAGGGCTGGAACACCTCTGCTCTGGAGGCAGGCTGAGAGAGTTGGGGTTCTCCAGCCTGGAGAAGAGAAGCAGCTTCCAGTACCTGAAGGGGCCCCAGGAAGGCTGAGGAGGGACTTCTGACAAAGGCATGGAGTGATAGGATGAGGAGAAATGGCTTCAAAATGTAAGAGGAGAGATTTGGGTCAGACATTAGGAAGAAATTCTTCACTGAGAGGGTGGTGAGAAAGTGGCCCAGGCTGCCCAGGGAAGTTGGTACTGCCCCATCACTGGAAATGTTCAAGGACAGGTTGGATCGGGCTTGGAGCAACCAGGGCTGGTGGTAGAATCCCCTGCACATTGCAGGGTGGTTGGAACTGGTTGATTCTTAAGGTCCCTTCCAACCCAAAGCAGTCTGTTGTTCTATGCACTCCAGGAGGTGGCACCTGAAGTACTGGGATGTTTCCTGCATAGGTTTGATTTCCAACAAGAGTAAAATATTCATTTATTAATAATCACCCAGCAGATGTCTGTTCCATAGGTTGTCTCATAAGAGAGCCTGTAAGGAAGGTAATTGTTACCAGTCTCCAGGAGATGGCATCTAAAGGACAAAGCTGATGGCAATGCAGACTCCACATCCTTGGTCAGTCTCACCATCAGTGTCACACAGCACATCCAATGATGCCCTTGAGCCAGGCTCCGGAGCTGAAAACAAGCACCACCAGAAGCAAGGAAGGTGTGACATCCCATAGCTCTCATAATCACTCTGAGAACAAACCCACCAACGTGGTGACCAGCGACTGTTAAACCAGCACAATGAGCACTTGTAACTGATTTGTTTTCACACCCTCTGATCAATCTGTTGTTTTCTCAACCCTTTGAGTCCCACTTTTGGCACGAAAAGGGACTGTTATGGTTTAACCCCAGCCAGCAGCTAAGCACCATGCAGCACCTCACTCAAGTTGCCCCATAGCAGTGGGATGGAGGAATGGATTGGGAGTGGAATAGTTTAATGAGTGAAGTAGAGTAGAACTTTCAACAGTCTCATTTTCTCCTTAAGGAGTGTGTTTTATTGGTGATGAAGATTTTCGTGCTGTACTTTGCTTTGTTTGCAACCAGCCAAACTCCTGCAGGGCCTGTGCAGGCAGTTCTCTAAGGAAACCAGGTTGGAGATGGTGCACAGGAGCTGTACAGTGAGAGAAGTGGTGGGGCTGGGGAGGTGAGGAGTGCCAGGCCTCAAGGAACTGCTTCTCCTTCTGGCCCAGGCCTTCTAAGGAGACCCTCTGAATCATTATCACTTGGAGAATGCTGATAGAACCTCTCATCTGAAGAACAAAGCAATGCAATATTCTCTTTAAACTAAAATACCATTTTTATGAGGTGCACTATGAAATCTTCATCCTTGACTACACAGGGAAACAGCTGCAATGAGCTCTACAGGTCTTGAAGACTTGAAGGAAATTACAAAAACATAAACAGCTCGTTAGGGCATTTGAGGGTCATTACATGAACCTCAGACACTGAGAGAAGACTGAAGATATCACTTAAGAAGTCCAAGTCACAAGAAAAGAACGAAGTGCCTTGGAGCATTAACAGACCCCACTGAGCCTGACAGAGCCTCCCCAGGGCCTCATTAAAGCAGATCCTTGGAGGCCATGACTGCAGGGAGACAAAGGCCCTGGGCCGGTGCCTGTCATGGTGAGAAAACCCTTTGGTTGCTCTGATGCAGCAGAAAGGCCAAGTCCTGACCCTGGGGAGGCAGATCCTGAGAGCCTCCAAATAAAGTTTCATCTCAGCACCCTTGGTGGCCAAGGCAACTGCTGCAGCTGAGGGGACAAAGCCCTCAGTCCTGCTGGGTCTTTCCATCTTGCCAGAGCCTTTGGCCACCTCTCCTGCAGGCTGACCTACGCTGTCTGTGACTGCAGCTCCTTCCCTTCGGTCTGTTGACACTCTTCTGGCTGTCCCAGCTGGCTCTCCCCCTGGCACTTCTGTAGCTTCACTGAGGTCTCTCTGCGCTCACTGGCTGTTCCTTCAAACACAAACCATGGGCTGACCCCAACTCCCTCTGGTTGACCTCCTGCAGCACAAGGCTACTCTTGGAATGATGTTTTTTTTGTCTCACCTTCAGTCTGGGCCTTCTAATATGCACTTTGTGGAGTTTTCCTTCTCTTCCCACTACAAGAAAAGCTCCATCATCTCTGAGACCACCCTTCAAGGAGGCTACTACTGCAGTGCCCTGAGCATTTATCTCACCAGGCTGAAGAAGCCCAGGACCTTCAGCCTCTCCACACAGGCCCCAAAGTCCATCCTGGTAGATCTCCTCTGGAGCTTGTCCGATTCTTCCCCATTCCCCCCACCAGGGATAATCCAGATGTGGCCACAGCAGTGCTGAGCCAAGGGGGATGAGAACTCCCTTGTCTGGGTGGCCACACACCCCCTCATGCAGCCCCACATGTGCAGCCCCATGTGCAGGTGGCTACATGGTGAACGTGTCCCACTGGCTCCTATGGCCATCTCTGGGTTGATGTTCAGTTATATCCACCAACATACACACCAAGGTTGGATTCACACCCACCCGTCTCACCAGTCACTGGCCCCAAAAAGAGTACAAGACCTGATGACTTGTGGTTCTCACTCCAGTGGTTGGCACTTTGACTTTCACCTGTACCAAGAGCAGAGAGCTCCCTCATCCCAGGGAGCTGTTGGAGATGAAGGTATGAAGAAATCAAGACAGGCTGGACTGATCAGCTGCAGGGCATGGCCAGGGCAGGGCACTGACCAGCCCTGGCTGACACATGACCAGCTCCTTTCACACCTTTCCTCCCTATTTTCCCATGCTGCTTCTTCCACAAATCACCTGGAGTCCACCCTTGTCCTTCCTTTGGTCCTTTCCTTGGCATCCCAGGGCAAGTCTTACACAATCCCCAAAGGTGCTTTCTGGCTTCCCACCAGGAGTCTCAGACCCGGTGGCAGAAACCTCCCACCCTCAAGACCTAGTTCAACCCCCCTGCCACATGCAGGGACATGTCTCACTCCTTCAGGTTACTCAAAATTCCCGACCAAAAACACTTCCAAGGATGGGGCACCGACTTCTCTGGGCAACTTGTTCCAGTGTCTTGCCACCCTCATCCTAAAATACTTCATCCTTACATCCAATCTGACTCTCCTCTCTTTCAGTTTAAAGCCATGGTCCCTTGTCCTGCCACCACAGGCCTCAGTAAAAACTCTCACTCCATCTTGAGGTCTGGAGGCCTCAAGCACATGGCCAATCTAGAGACGCTGAGGGCCCTGGGCTCTGTGCTGTGCAGACTGTGGACAGTAGAGGAGTGGCCTGGGAGTGCCTGATGGGTGGGTTTAGACATGGTGGAGCTTTTCTTCACTGTGGAATACAGTATGGGCAAGTAATAATGCAACAAATGTGAGCTGGGAATGTCCAGAGTGGACACCAGGAGAAAGAAATGTCTCTCTAAGGGCCATGCTCTAGTGCACTACATTACCCAGAAGGAGCCTGGGTCAGCCCAAGGTTTTGTGTTTCAAGGCAGAGCAAGGGAGGACACAGAGATATCAGTAAATGAAGGTGACAGCAAGGTGGGGCAGCCAGGTGGAGGACTAGGGCCAGCAGGGCAAGAAGCACGGGGGATGGGACACTGTGGGACAGGCAGTGGCTGTGACAGAGGTGAGAGAGGGATGTGGAAAAGCTGTAAGCCCCCTGAGAGAGCCAACCTCTCCATGATTTGCTCATGACTCTTGGCTCTGCCACTGATGTCCATGGGAAGACAAATGTACTTTCCAGCACTGGGGCCTCAGGGCCTTCTTGTCCATGTCCAGGAGGCAGGGCGGTCTCATGACATAGTACTGCCCTTGGCATTGCACATCTGCACATTCCAGGGCCCCAGGGAGAGCCCTGAGGAATGAGTGAGGGACAGGATCTCCCTTCCCAGGGGATGGGTTCAGGCCTGGCACCTTTGCTGTCATGAAACACATGCGGAGTTACTCAGCACCAGAGCCACCTTCACCTTCCTTTTCCCCACCTGCCATCACTGCCTCCTGCTCTGCCCACACCCTGGGGATGCTTCCTCAGTCGTGTCCCTCACTGGGACCCACGAACACTGCCAGAAACTTTGGAGTTGGACTCAGACATGGACTTGTTGAGAGGTTTCGTCAGCTTCCTCTCCTTGTCTGAGCTTCATGGACTCAGCACCAAACCCACCAGAGGACTCATTAACATTATGAGTTGGTCTCCTGGGATGAAAGGAGCTGCTGGCAAGTGGGCAGTGCTGCAGGGAGACAGCTCTGCCCAGGAGCAGCTCCTGTGCCCAGCGCAGCAGGGAGAAGGACACTGCCTGCAGGGTATCTGAGGGAGATGAGCAAGGCAGAGAGAGCTTCAAGGTGGTTGGGACTGGGGGGATGAGTGAGAGGTCCGTGGAGGAGAAATCTGTGCAGCCCTTGACACGGTGAGTCTCTGGGTGCAGGGCAGTGCGGGTGCAGTTCCTGGAGGCATCTCCTTAAGCTGGCACAGTCAGATTCTAGGGTCTGTAAAAGGGGGGGGGTGGGTTAGGATGAGGTTCTTGTTGGGGAATTTCAGATAGTTGTTCAGGTGGGTGTGCAGGCAGGGGTGCCCAGGGTCTTCAGAGCAGGGTCCTGCATGCCAGGGGCTGTGTGCTGGGGCAGGGACTCTGCTGCTCGCCAGGGTCAGCTCTTAGCCTGCATGGGGACCTCCCCATGGCTCTGTGGGGAGAAGCTCAGCATGGAATTAGTCAACTCCTGGCAGGGCAAGGCAGGGTCCTTCTGCTTCTGAGAGGATGCTGTGTGGGTGAGGTTTACTGACAGCTCCAGATCACCCCCAGGACATTTGCAGAGGGCCTTTTTGAAGCAGCACAGAGAGGCAGCATTTACCTGGGACAAAAGTAGTGTGTGCTTTGAGATCTCCACTCTTGGTGGGCTGGGTAGGCAGTGGGAGATGAGATTTTTTTTCACCACTCTAGAAAAGGCACTGATTCCCAAGCTGTAATTGCAACTTTACTGATCTGCTCCTGAGCCCATGCACACCTAGAGATGCCCCTGGGCAGGTCCCTGCTGCAGGAGGTGTCTTCAAGTCAGAGCTGAGCACACAGCGGGTGGGATGGGCTCTGGGAGCCCTGCTAAGGAGGGCACATGGAGACAGAGAAGCAGCTGCTGGCAGAGACAGCTCCAGGCAGCAGAGACATGGGCAGGGAGGGAGAGGGAGCTGCTGCCTCCAAGTCATGGGAAAGGGGATTGAGGCACCTCCCTGCCATCCCTGCAGGGCTGATGCTCCCTGGTCTCCTCTCCCACCCAGTAGACTTCTCCACCCCTTCTTAACACACGGACTTAGTGCTGAGTTTCCTTCCAAGCAGCCTCAGCACCACAGAGGAGAAATGCTTGAGTGTCTGACTGTGTCTCCCTGTCGTGACTCTCTTAGCAACAGAACTCTGTAATGTTCCCCTCCTGCCCCTGCTTCTTTTGTTCTTACCCTTATTTTGCTAAAGTGGGGGGTGAGGATTCAGGTGTTCCTGGCTGGAAGGGCAGAGCTGAGATCCTCCTCAGACACAATGAGATGGGCTGAGGGGCTGGGAGAGCTGTACTGGTAAATCTGACTCCCCTGCTCTCAGATGTCTCCAGTTTCTCCTCAGGAGATCACCTGGGGGTAACTGTCCTCCAGCTCAAAGGGGTTCCAGCACAGGGCAGCTGAGCACAAGACTGATGGACAGACTGTCTGTCCTCACTCTGCACTAAGAGATGGTCCGTTTGCCTCTCAGAACTTACAGGTTTCACCTGGAGAACAGCAGAAATGCCAAGGGCTTCTGCCTTACAAACTCTCCTCAGGTGTGGTGGGGAAACTAGAAGAGAAGAAACAACCCAAACTCCCCTCAGCTCTGTTCTGCAGTTGGGTGAGTTGGGAGTGACAATGCTGGGAGTGACAATGCTGAGTGACAGAGCTTAAATCAGGAGTGGATTTAATCTGAGGTCAACCCATGTTCCTCTTAACCTCCTGCTCTAGGGCAGGGCTGACTCCTGCAGAGCTCACAGCTCCGAGGGGACCATCAGCAAGTCCAACCAGCATGTGCAAAAAGGACCTGCCAAAAGTCTTCACGAAAGTAAAGAGGCACCTTGAATGTCTCTAACAGCAGTTCAGTAGATTTTTTTGAGAGAAATGTGCCCTAACATCTCCCTGTCTTTTCTTCCATGAACAGTTCTCCATTCTCAATGGTATCAGATGTCCAACAGCAGCTCCATCAGCCAGTTCCTCCTCAAGGCATTTGCAGACACACGGGAGCTGCAGCTCCTGCACTTCTGGCTCTTCCTGGGCATCTACCTGGCTGCCCTGCTGGGCAATGGCCTCATCATCACCACCATCGCCTGTGACCACCACCTCCATACCCCCATGTACTTCTTCCTCCTCAACCTCTCCCTCCTCGACCTGGGATCCATCTCCACCACTCTCCCCAAGTCCATGGCCAATTCTTTCTGGGACACCAGGGCCATCTCCTACGCAGCATGTGCTGCCCAGCTCTTGTTCTTTGTCTTCTTCATCACAGTAGATTTACCTATTCTCACAATCATGTCCTATGACCGCTACGTGGCCATCTGCAAACCCCTGCACTATGGGACCCTCATGGGCAGCAGAGCTTGTGTCCACATGGCAGCAGCTGCCTGGGCCACTGGGTTTGTCACTGCTCTGCTGCACACAGCCAATACATTTTCACTGCCCCTCTGCCAGGGCAATGCCCTGGGCCAGTTCTTCTGTGAAATCCCCCCGATCCTCAAGCTCTCCTGCTCACACTCCTACCTCAGGGAGCTTGGGCTTCTTGTGGTCAGTGCCTGTTTAGCTTTTGGGTGTTTTATTTTCATTGTGGTGTCCTATGTGGAGATCTTCAGGGCCGTGCTGAGGATCCCCTCTGAGCAGGGACAGCACAAAGCCTTTTCCACCTGCCTCCCTCACCTGGCCGTGGTCTCCTTGTTCATCAGCACTGCCATGTTTGCCTACCTGAAGCCCCCCTCCATCTCCTCTCCATCCCTGGACCTGGTGGTGGCAGTTCTGTACTCAGTGGTGCCTCCAGCAGTGAACCCCCTCATCTACAGCTTGCGGAACAAGGAGCTTAAGGATGCCATAAGGAAATTGAATCCATGGACAATTTTTAATTAGTGAACTTTTTTCCACCTCTCTCCACAAATTACTCCAACAGAATCTGATTCCATCCTTTGTGTCTTTGTTTGTGTGCTTTAGTTAAAAATCGTAAGTGTTACTGTTATTTTTGTACATGGTTTTTATTTTCCTACACAAATGTTTGCATTTGTGTCACTACACCTGAGACTTGTACCTACCTGGTGTCACCTGGTTCCCTTATAAAAGTGTGTCCAAGACAGTCTCAGAGCTGGCCTTGTTCATTGCATCTCTGTAATCAAGGGGGATCTCCCTGTTGCAGGGCTTTCATGCTGGGGTCTTTCTCCAAAGAGGCCCTGGAAACTGCACCCCTGGAATTCCTCTTCCTCCAGGTGTTCAAGAACAAAAAGTTTTGAGTCTTTTTGTGAGCTTTTTGAGACATAGGACAAGATTTAGGAGTCACCAGTGGGTGTCTGGTGACAGGTAAGATGGAGAGTGTCATTGAGAGATGTCCCCAGGGCTTTGACACTGGTGACACTGAAGACACCCATCCTTATGGAGGGCTTATGGAACTTTCTGGAGAGTATGGGGGTTTTCCAGGATCAGCATGTTCCTGGGGCTGTGCTGGGATGGAAGAGTTGGGCAAAGATGGGGTTTTGGGCCTTAAGTGCAGGACTTGTGCAGACCTCTTCTGGTCACTCTGTGCTTCCTCCTCACCATGTTAGAGCAGAAACTCCTACTGAGGGACACATTAGTCCAGGTGTGGCCACACCAGGGCTTACTGGAGGGGCATGAAAACTCCAGAGGTCTGGTTGGCCACGCTCCTCAGAGTACATCCCCCTGTGCAGCTGGCCTTGTTCATGGTGAGCTTGAACCACTGGTTCATATCGTGCCCTTCAGAGGGCCCAGGCCATGCTCCTCAGGGTCACTGCTCAGCTGGTCAGGTCCCAGCAAGCCTTGATATATGGGGTTATTCTTTCCCCCTCACCAATGAAGGTCTGGCCACTCCTCCCTATCAAGCATAAAAGGTTTCTCTTTGCTGACTCCCAGAGTTTCTCAAGGTCTCCTTGGACTGAAGCTCCATTTTGCCAGTTCTTAATCTGCACACAGATGGCTCACTCTGGCTGTGGTGACCCATCAACACAAGGGAACAGCATGAGGAGTTGCAGGGCACTCAGGAAATAAAAAGAGTAACTGGTTTTGTTTATGAGGGCACAAAGCCAGCTGAGCCAGGGCCAATGGGGAAAGGGCAGAGCTGGGCTGTTTGTGGAAGAACCTATGAGGATGGGCAAAGAGAACAACTTTGGAGTGAAAAGAAGGAAAATGAAACCCTGCACCAAAACTTCTCAGTAAAGAATAAAAGACCTGCCAATGTCATGGGTGACTTGCTTCTGAAGAGAGCAGAAGGGCCAATATGCAGACTGGACCCCCTCCACAGGGGAGTCTGCTGCCTCCCTGGGGCCCAGGTTAATGATGTAAAGAACCATCTGCCTTCCCTAGTATGGTCCTCAGGGTATTATGCCCTTTTGATATGCCAGAGAGACAGCGATGAAGTAGTGAGAAGATGTCCAAGGACAATGAACAAAGATTTAAGGGCCTTGGGACGACTGATCAAGGGATCAGGAGTGCAAGTTATGTTCTCTGTCCCTCCAGTTGCAGGAAATGATGAGGGGGTGTGAGAGACGGACTCCATGATGGCCTTTAATCCAGCGACATCTACTGACCAGTCCTGGTAATGCACTCCCCGGCACTCGTGGGGAGAGGCCAGAGGTACCAGGCACATGCGCACAGGACCACAGACTACAGCTCCCAGGAGGCACAGCGGGGCCGGAACCGGAAAGAGGGGAGCAAGAAGACGCGCGCTCTGTGAATATCATACGGATCCAGCCGCCGCGGTGAGCGTACCGCTGCGGAGGCTGCCGTGAAGTTACGGCGCCGCTCCCTGTGGTTGTTGGCGTGTGGGCGTACCAAACGGACCGTTTGCCTGGAGTCTCAGGGGACAGGACGTGGATCCCGACCAGGGATTGGCTTCGGCCGTACCCCCGGTGGTGAGAATTGCGAACATCTTACTAACATTCCTACAAACATTCCTACATAATATTCACACATACCAGACACTCACTTCTCTTTTCCAATATTCTTCTATTTCCCAAAGGCTCTCTCCAGGCTTTCCCTCTTATCCCTGTCCGGGAACGGGAACAGGGTGGAAGGGGGGAGGTTCTCTCTTGCTTTCTGTGTGTGTTGTTATTGGCATATAGATGTAGTGTTGTATAGCTGTTGGTATATGGATATCTAGGTGTGGATATAGATATAGAGATAGACCCTGTGTGTTCTTTGATATCGGACTTGCCAAACCCTCAGTGCCTTTAATAAATCTATTGATTCCTAAGCGTTGTTTGTGAGTGTGACGGGGAGTGGTCCTCAGCCCTCGATCCCCTGGGGTGGGGGTGTGAGTCGCGGCTTTACCTATCTCGGTCTGCGACAGGGGGTAAACAGAAAGGCCCAGCAGATCAGTGCCTGCTTCTGAGCCTGGTGGTACAGGAAGGACTTTGGGTTCTTTAAGCACAGCTGGATTTCCAAGACACCAGCCCTGCTGGCAATGGGTGGGAAAAGTTTATCTCGCATGGGGAAAGAGTTCTAGAGCAAGAGCTAGCAGGGCTCACTGAGAGAGCTTTAAAGTAGTTTTGAAGGGGGGTGGGGATGTTGCTGGGCTTGCTAGAGGGGCACCTGGGTGTGGCAGCTCAGCACCTGAGGGGCAGCGTGCTACTGTTTTGCCCTCTCTGAAATGCTTATCCACTGATGCACCTAGCATGGGGAATAGACAGGAAGCCCTGGAGATCTGTGTGTGCTCACAGAGCCATGATCTCACTGCAATTGGAGAGACATGGAGGGTCACATGACTGGAATGCTGTCATGGTTGGCTATGATCTTTTTAGGAAAGACAGGCCAGCAAGGTGAGGTGGTGGAGTAACTGTCTGTGTGATAGAGCAACTTGAATTTGTTCAGTATCTGTATCAGTGAGCTGGATGAGGGGATTGAGTGCACCCCCAGTGAGTTTGCAGATGACACCAAATTGGGTGGGAGTGTTGATCTGCTCAAGGGTAGGAAGGCTCTGCAGAGGGACCTGCACAGGCTGGCTCGATGGGCCAAGGCCACTTGTATGGATTCAATAAGGCCAAGTGCTGGGTCCTGCATTTCAGTCACAACAACCCCAGGCAACGCTACAGGCTTGGCATAGAGGGCTGGAAAGCTGCCCAGCCCCAAGACCTGGTGGTTTCTGGGCAGCAAGCTAAACATGAGCCAGTGTGTGCCCAGGTGGACAAGAAGGCCACCAGCATTCTGGCCAGCAGGAGTAGGGAAGGGATCATGCCCCTGTACTCGGCACTGGTGAGGCTGCACCTTGAGTACTGTGTTCAGTTCTGGGCCCCTCACTACAGGAAGGACATTGAGGTGGTGGTGTGTGGCCAGAGGAGATCAACCAAACTGGGGAAGGGTCTAGAGAACAAGTCCTGTGAGGAAAAGATTAGGCAGTTGGGTTTTAGTCTGAAGAAGAGGAGGCTGAGGGGAGACTTCATTGCCCTCTACAACTACCTGAAAGGAGGATGTAGTGAGGTGGGTGTTGGTCTCTTCTCCCAGGTAGAGAAGACCAGAGGAAATGACCTGAAGTTGTGGCAGGGGAGGTTTAGATTAGATATTAGGAAGAATTTCTATCCTGAAAGAGTGGTCAGGCACTGGAGCGGCCTGCCTAGGTTGAGTCACCATCCCTGGAGGGATCCAAAAGCTGTATAGATGTGGCACTTAAGGGCATGAGCTAGTTGCCAAGGTGGTGTCCACCTCTCCTGGTTCCATGTCCATGCCTAAGGACATCTTTCCAGCAGACTGTCTGGATGTATGCCCTTCCCATGGCTTCCAGGTTTCCTCCTCCACTTGCTCTTTGGTCATTCAAAAGCCTCTCAACTGTCTGGTTTCTGCTTTGAGCTTCAGGGAGTCAGCAACTTGCCCCATCTTTCACAACTCTCATTAACATGTTAGTCAATGCCTTAACTGTGTTTATCCTTTCTTATCTCTCTGTTTCTTACAGAAATCCCTTGTGAAATGTGGACCAAGTGAGTTGCTGCTGGGACTTTGCATGCAGTGGAGGAGAGAGTTTTGAGTTTTAATGTTTAGTGAATTGTCTTGGGTTGAACTTTTGATGCTGGCAACAAAGGGAAACCTTCCTGTGCCTGTGTGCAGCCTGGGCCTCTCAGGAGGGCAGGTGGGAGCTGGCACAAAGAAGCTGTACCATCCAGCTGCAGAGATCAGGGGAGAAGTCTGATGTGAGGAACAGTGATGCGAGTCCCTGGTGGCTAAAGCTGTTGGGTTTGGTAGGTGATCAGCAAGGTTGTGGTGGGGATTTATGGAAAATTAACATGGGATTTATAGAAAATTAATATGCCTGAATTAAAACAGCAGTGTTGCAGGTGCTGCTGACCAAATTGTCAGGCGCCCTGAAGCAAACCGTGGGATCAATAAACAAGCTGGGGTCTCACAGGCTGGTATCCCACAGGCCACTGCCCCACGGGACCAGTAAACAGCAGGTGTCCTACAAGTAGGTGTCCCAAGGTTGTTATCTCATAAAGTAGTGAGAAAATGTTGTAGCAAGAATTGAGAGGCACCGGCTGGGAAGTGAAAGCCCTGGGTCATTGTGACACGGACAGCAAGTGACAAGACACGTAGCCAATCATATATGAACTGTGTATGTATGTAACCAATGGGGTTTGTACTGGGGTGGAACATCTGGAGCCAGAGGGGTATAAATTGCCGCCATTTTTAATAATAAAGGTCTTCAGTTGTAACTCTTACAGAGTTGTGCGAAGTCCATATGCCACCTCGACAGGTTGTGGTGGTTTTCACTTCTCATGCTCTTTGTCAGTTGCCACCACTCCTGAAAGCAGCTTTCAAGCTATCATGGGCTACAGGATACCACCGTCTCCAGATCTTCTGATTCACTAAGCCCTGGTCTCAGCCTCTTCACACATGGCCCCTAACCCCATCTTGACAGACCTCCTCTGCACCTTCTCCAGTTCCTCACCATTCCTCCAGAATGGAAAGCCCCACACTGGGACACAATCTTCCAGATGTGGCCACACTGGTGCTGAGTCAAGACAGGTGACAACTCTCCTTGTTGTGGTGGTCACGCTCCCCCCAGTGCAGCCCAATATGCACAGGGCCATATTCCTGTTTATGACCCCCACGGGCTGCTGTGGCATCCCCCGTACCGCCCAGTCCCTCTCCTCCCTCTCCTCGGAGGTTGCTCTTCATCCAGCCAAGCCTGAGCCTGCCTCAATTAGCACATGCTAGTTTAGTTAAATGAAATTGCTGGCCAAGATAGGGATCACCATGGTGACCATTCCAGAAACACCACGTGAGGGTACAAAGCCTGAGGGTACCCAGATGTGACAGTCTGTATGGGAGGGCATGAGCAGGATCAAAGGGAAGAACTTGGGAGGGCCAAAAGAGGGAAGAAGAAAATACAAGGTGAGGCCAAGGATAGGATCAGGGCTGTTCAGGGGTGCCTGCCAAGCAGCCCTTCACGTGCAAACAACTGACTGGAGTGGGAAAAGAAACCTGAACTTGATCTGACCATGCTTAGACCTCTCTTAGCTCCTGTGGTTGTTGGAAACCTTTCCTAAAATCATCCAGAGAAAAGCCGTGGTGGAGAGAAATATGGAATTGTTCAGACTGCAAGTGACCACGGGAGGTTTCTAGTCCAACCTCCTGCTCCCAGCAGGGTCATCAAAGAGGTCACACAGGATGTTATTCATGTTGGGCTTCAAACTCTCCAAAGATGGAGATGGCACCTACTCTTTGGGAAACCTCATTGATCATTGGCCCTCATCACCCCATCATACACAACAATGAAGAGCCTGGCTCTTCCAAATTACATCCCGGTAGTTGTGGGAAGGCTTTTCTGAGGTCTCACCAAAGCCTTCTCTGCTGAGCAAAGAAATTCAGTGTTCTCAACACATTCAATCTAAATGTCCTGAGATGTTCTGCTGGATTCTCTTGAATCTGCCAAGGCCTTCAAGATTGTTAGAATACCTTGGAATCATTGAATCATAGAATGGTTTGAGTTGGAATGGAGCTTAGAAATCACCTACATCACCTGCATGGCTAGGGACACCTCCCACTAGACCAGGTTGCTCCAAGCCCCATCCAGCCTGGCCTTGAACACTTCCAGGGAGGGGGTATCCACAACCTCCCTGGGAAAACTGTTCCAGTGTCTCACTAAAGAATTTAGTGAGAATTAGAATTTAGTGTTCTCACTAAAGAATTTCTTCCTCATGTCTAACCTAAATCTCCCCTCTTCCAGTTGAAAGCTGTTCCCGCTCAGCCCCTCACTCCCTGCCCTTGTAAAAAGTCCCTCCCCAGCTTTCCTGGAGCCCCTTCAGGCCCTGGGAGGTGCTCTAAGGTCTCCCCGGAGCCTTCTCTTCTCCAGGCTGAACAGCCCCAACTCTCTCAGTCTGTCTCCATAGCAGAGCTGCTCCAGCCCTCAGATCATCTTTGTGGCCTCCTCTGGACTCCCTCCAAGAGCTCTATGCCGTTCCTGTGTTGGAGGCTCCAGAACTGGACGCAGCACTGAAGGTGGGGTCTCAAGAGCAGAGTAGAGGGAAAGAATCCCCTCCCTCAATCTGCTGGTCACACTGCTGGTGATGCAGCCCTGGACACAGGTGGGTTTCAGGGCTGCCAGAGCACATTGTCAACTCATGTCCAGCTTTTCATCCATCAGGACACCCAGGTTCTTCTCCTCAGGGTTGCTCTCAATCTCTTCATCCCCCAGCCCATGTTTTGATACCAAGGAAAGCACTGACCCAGGTGCAGGACCTTGCACTTGCATTGCTAACCTTCCTGAAGTTCACAAGGGAGCACTTCTGGAGCTGATCCAGGTCCTTCTGGATGGCCTTCCAACCCTCAGGAGTGTCAACCTGCTCCTTCAGCTTGGTGTCATCTGCAAACTTGCTGAGGGTCCACTTAATCTGTATTGTTGATAAAGATATTAAGTAGAACTGGTCCTAATACAGATCCCTGAGGGACACCAGTGCTCACTGATCTTCATCTAGTCATTCAGACCTTGACCACTACCCTCTGGATGAGGCCATCCCACCCATGCTTTATCCGCTGCACTGCCTCTCCATTTAGAGAGAAGGATGTTGGGTGGGTGCTGTGGTAAAGACCTCAGAGAAGTTCAGGGAGATGACATCCATGGCTCCTCCCTTGTCCACTGATGTAGTTACTCCATCCTAGAAGGTCACCATGTTGGTCAGGCAGGACTTGCTCTTGGTGAAGCCATGCTGGCTGTCTCAAGTCATCTCCCGGACCTCCATGCACCTTAACACAACTTCTAGGAGGGTCTGTTCCATGATCTTCCCAGGCACAGAGGTGAGGCTGACAGGTTGGTAGGTCCCAGGATCATCCTTCCTGACCTTTTTAAAACCTCCTCTTCTTTTACAGTGGGAGTGACTTTGATCCCCCAGTCTCTGCCTTGAGGTCCATCCACTCCAGAGATATGGAAAGGAGGTTTGCCAATTGTGTTCACTGGGGGCAGGATGTGGGGGGTGCTCTTTCTGTGACCTTCCTTTTATGGCTGACATACCTGTTGAAGCCCTTCTTCTTACTCTTGGTGTCCCTTGCCAAGTTCAGCTCCAGCCACGCCTGGGCCTTCCTGACCCCATCCCTCCACAAGCAGGGGCATCATGCTGAAGTGAAAGAGGTTGAGTTTAGATTTTGCGGCAGCAGCAGGAGGATAATAATCCAGTGCTGAGATACAGAGAGCAACATCAGATTCCAGCAGGTCTGTGGCTGAGACATCATGGCTGCTAGAGGAGCCTGAGCAGGGTGTTGGAAGAAGGCAGGTGCTGGGAAACTCACAGGCATTGGCAGTTCCTCAGGTAACCACAGCTTTTGGTTTGAAGCAACAGGGAGTGAGGACAGAGGGACATGAGTAAAGCTTGGGAGATCCCAGGGCCAGAGTGAGGTGGGGAAATGGGGCAGTAGCTAAAGTGTGCAAGGAAAGAAGCACAGGCAGAGGACAATGTAGGACAGCTTGTGGTGGGGATGACCTAGGGCCTTGGTGCAGCTGGGACCACCCCCTGCCAAAAGATATGAGGGTTTTGTCCCCTGGGCTGTGACTGCTCTCCCTTGCCCAGATGCCCCTGAGAAGACACCAGTTCCTTTCAGCCCCAGAGCCTTGTTGCCTCCTTGTTGCCAGGAGATGAGGGGCAGGGCCTGGCTGTCCTGCTTGGCAAAACACAGTAAGGGCTTTCACAGCCACATCCTATGTTGGATTTCCCACCTCTGACCAATTCCTGCTTCACAAGCCCCCAGGAACAGTCTCCTTGCCTGTTCATTCCCTCCATGCTCTCTTTTCAGTGATGGTCATAGAACCATAGAATCACAGAATTACAGGGGTTGGAAGGGACCTCTGGACATCATCGAGTCCAAGCCACCTGCCAGAGCAGGACCACCTAGGGCAGGTCACACAGAAACAGGTCCAGACAGGTCTTGAAAGTCTTCAGAGAAGAAGACTCCAGAACATCCCTGGGAAGCCTGTTACATGTTACGTTATGTCAGCAATGTCCAGTTGATATTGAGCCTGAGCATCTCCCAGTGTAGTCTGAATGCAGATGGAAATCAAGACCCTTTATGTCCCACAATCCATCAGTCTTTGTCCCTACCCCCAGCTCCACCATTTCCCTCACCGAACTCCTGGGACTTCAAGCACCTTGATCAAACCTGAGCTTCCTCCACTACAGGCTGGAGCTGCAAGTTCCAGCCCCTTGGCACCAACTCCCTCCTTGGGAGAAAGAGCTGCCTGCAGACACAGGAGGGTGTTTCTTAATTACCAGCAAAGCAAAACAAAGAAAGGCCCAGTTCAATAACAAACAACATTCATTCCTCTGCTGTATATTCAGTGCACATTGCCTCCCTGAAGTCCACTTGCCACAGCAGATAACCTTAAACCAATGGATACACCTTCTGTGTCAGGCCCAGACCCCCAGATGATCCCAAACGCCCCCTGCCCTGGACTCTGTCCAGAGCTGCTCCTGGCACACACCAGTCACACTGCAGTGTGCCCTCACCCTGCGTGCACAGACACTTGAGCTGTTCCCTGGTGTTTTCCTCTCTGGGACTCTTCCCAGCCCAGCTCTTCCCCAGCTCTCCCACCTCCCTGCTTTCACTCCAGCCCTGTCTGGGCAGGCCCTGGAGAATGAAATGGAAATGGAGGTTGGTGGGAGTGACTCCATCTGGCATGCTCAGGAGATAATCAGCTCGGGAAGCCTACAGCTCCAGTGCCAGCCCTGCTCCCTCCCTCGAATCTCCCACCTCTCTCATCCAGGTTTTTCCTGGCCTCTCCTATGGATGGAGTAACTCCAGAGAAGGCCACAAAGATGATCCAAGGGCTGGAGCAGCTCTGCTCTGGAGACAGGCTGAGAGAGTTTTGGCTGTTCAGCCAGGAGAAGAGAAGGCTCCAATGAGAACTTAGAGCACCTTCCAGGGCCTGAAGGGGCTACAGGAAAGCTGGGGAGGGGCTTTTGACAAGGGCGTGGCATGAGAGGATGAGGGGGAATGGATTCTAACTGGAAGAGGGGACATTCAGAAGAAATTCTTTAGTGTGAGGGTGGTGAGACACTGGCCCATATTGCCCAGGGAAGCTGTGGCTGCCCGATTCCTGGAAGTGTTCAAGGGCAGATTGAATGGGGCTTGGAGCAACCTGGTCTAGTGGGAGATGTCACTAGGGGTTGGAACTAGATGATCTTTAATGTCCTTCCCACCCCAAACTCTTCCATGACTTTACAAAATGGAGGTCAGTGGCAGTATCTGTCTGGCTGGGATGCTCAGGAGATTGCAACACCAGGCAGCCTGCAGCCCCTGAGCCAGCCTTGCTCCCCATGATCACACAGAGTCCTGGCCCTGGGACTCCTCAGGCAGCTCCTGCTGCTGCAGGGACTTGGAAGCCTGTCCCAAGCTGGCACCTGCAGCAAAGGGGACATGTCTCCCCAGCGCACACATGGTGCCCTTCTCTTCTCCTGGACATCCCATCTCCCAACAGAGCCTTAACCCTGCTGAGCACATGTGTGGCTGGCCTGAGCAGCCATTCCTGCACCCCGTCCCCAGGCTCTCCTCAGCCCTGAACTGGGGGTGCTGCTCTGCAGAGCACATGGGCTGGGGTGCTGTGACATTCCAATGTATAGTGCTTGTCTCGAATAATCCAAGAGGTAAGCACTCAGGATGTCTGGTGTTTGTCCTGAGACATCTGGGAGGTGAACAGGACTTGTTGCTGGACTAAAGAGATGTCTCAGCAACCTGTGATGTGTACTGGGGAATGTGGTGTGGGACATGCTGAGATTGAAGACAAAGGAGCTCTACAGCTGGTGTTGGAGTAGAATATCCAGTGATAACCAGGCCTTGAGATTTCATGAAAACCACCGACTTAGCAGGAAAAGATAAAAAGTGCCAGTCTCAAGTCACCTCCTAGGACCCAACCTCTACTGCAGTAAACTAATCCTGTGGTGCCGAGTTGTCTCAGCCTCCGGTTTACTGTTGATCAGTGGCTTATCTTATTAATTAGCCCAACAAAGACTATCTGCAGGACCTAGTCCTGGCACCATGCCCGCCCCCCCCCCCCCTTCCTTCCTATCTCTGAGGCACGAGAAGACAGAGGACTGGGAGAAACAGGGGGGGGCAGTGGGGAAGAACTGTGTAAAAATTTGGGACGCTATGGGTGCAGGGAAGCTCTTCCCCACCAACGACGTCGCTGGACCGTGGTGGTAAATATGATCTTGCTAATCTCCGTCATTCTGCTTTCTCCTTTCTTTTCTGTTTTCCTCCCTGTCCTGTCTGCTCTAGGGACTTTGCTGTGTAACTCCAATAAAGTTCAGTGTGCATGTGACATCTGACCTTATTTGTGTCCTAATTTCACCATTTGGGATTACCTTTAAACCTTTTCACAGGTCCTGCTGGACAAACAGGTGCAGCTGCTGCGTGGCTTATACCAGGAGAGGGAAGGCAGAGTCCAGCCACACCAGCCTCCCACTGCAGTGAGGAGTGTTAGAACCCAAAGGGGGCTCTGCCCGATCTCTTGTGCACCTTTGTTTTGTGTCTGTTTGTGCACCTTTGTTTTGTCCTGGCGAGATCATAAAAAATTGCCACGTATCTGAATATCGGATCGTGACAGATGCCCAGGCCATGGGGTGACTCTGTTGGGCTGTGCTGGTCCTGCTGGGAATCTGATGGTGATCACTACCACTGACCACCTCCCACACTAGCTCTTCAGTGGCCATCAGAGGTACCAGCCTTATTCCAATGCCCTGGGATATGTTTGGGTGCTGCACTTTGGTTGATGGAAGTTCACTGAGGCTAAAATGATTCCCTTGCCAGGCTCCTTTCCCTGTGCCCACTGTGGCCCCTGGGGTTGCAGAGCTGTCGTGTGCTGGTTCACACCCAGGTTTAGAATATTCTCTCTGGGTGACTCCAGGATGGACAGGTTTGTGCTCAGTGGGCTCCATTTGCTGCTGACTCCTGGATACCCTGTTCCTGCAAATCCTCTCTGCTCTCCTGGCAGCTCCCAAGTCCCTCCACAAAAACATTAACCTGCCAGCAGCCCTGTCACATACTGTGGAGCCCCAGGAAGGCTCAGTGGAGACCATTCATACTCTGGGCACTGGCCACCAACAAGCAACAGCTGAACCAGCCTTAGGTCCCTCAAACACCACACTGGAACCATGATGTCATCACACAGAGCCCATAGAGAAACAGGCAAAGCAACAAGTCTCTGTAGAGTCTATTCCTTGGGCATCTTCTGGAGAGCAACTTGGGAAGAAGACCTGAGCCTTCAGGCACTGCCCTCAGGAGATCCCCTTTCCTGATGGAAGTGTTGCTATGGAGGCCAGCTCTTGTCAGAATGCCTGTTCCCTGTGGCTGCTGGGGTCAGACACCTGCCACACCACAGGACTGTGACCAAGCTGCCAGGAGCACTGAGGACTTACACAAGGGTGTAGAAGGAGACTGTGGAAGTGGAAAGTGGACAGCTTGGGAAAGATCAAGTGCCGGTGCTCCTTGGTAAGGCTGTTGTGCCAGGGCTCTTTCCCCTCCACCTCTGCACACAGGGGCACTGCCCCGCAGCTCCAGAGGTCTCAAAGGAAGGATCCCAGACAAACGAGTTGCTGGGAGGTCCTTTACTTTGTTTAAACACACAGAGAGCACGACTCCTCATTTACACTGTCTCTGGGTCAAACACAACCTGGATAGACACATAATTAGAAGGGGCATATTATTTTCTAGACAACATTAGAAAAAGTAAAATAGAGCAAAAATCCAACCAACCCAAATCTACAACTGAACCCAAGAAAAAGTTCTGAAGATGGTCTGGACCTGTAATGGGTCCCATTAGTAGTGAATTGCAAAATAAGAAAATCAGTTTAATACTTTAGGAAATAATCCATTCATCAGTTTCCAAATGGCAACTTTGATGTCCTTGTTCCTCATGCTGTAGATGAGGGGGTTCACTGCTGGAGGCACCACTGAGTACAGAACTGCCATCACCAGGTCCAGGGATGGGGAAGAGATGGAGGGGGGCTTCAGGTAAGCAAACATGGCAGTGCTGATGAACAGGGAGACCACGGCCAGGTGAGGGAGGCAGGTGGAAAAGGCTTTGTGCTGTCCCTGCTCAGAGGGGATCCTCAGCATGGCCCTGAAGATCTGCACATAAGAAAAAAGAAAGAAAATAAAACACCCAAAAGCTACTAGGAGACTAACCAGTAGAAGCCCAGCTTCCTTGAGGTAGGAGTCTGAGCAAGAGAGCTTGAGGACTGGGGGAAATTCACAGAAGAACTGGTCCACAGCAATGCCTTGGCACAAGGGTAGTGAAAATGTATTGGCTGTGTGCAGCAGAGAATTGAGGAATCCACTGCCCCAGGCAGCTGCTGCCATGTGGACACAAGCTCTGCTGCCCAGGAGGGTCCCATAGTGCAGGAGTTTGCAGATGGCCACGTAGTGGTCATAGGCCATGATGGTGAGGAGATAATACTCCCTAACATAAAGAAGGGAAAGAAAAAGACCTGTGCAGCACATCCTGTGTAGGAGATGGCCCTGGTGTCCCACAGGGAATTGGACATGGCTTTGGGGAGAATGGTGGAGATGGATCCTATGTCAAGGAGGGAGAGGTTGAGAAGGAAAAAGTACATGGGGGTGTGGAGGTGGTGGTCACAGGCGATGGTGGTGACGATGAGGTCGTTGCCCAGCAGGGCAGCCAGGTAGATGCCCAGGAAGAGCCAGAAGTGCAGGAGCTGCAGCTCCTGTGTGTCTGCAAATACCAGGAGGAGGAACTGGGTGATGGAGCTGCTGTTGGACATTGGCTGTTTCATGGTGTGGAGCCTCTCTACAAGAAAGGAAAGGACAGGTTAAAATTAAGACAGACTCCCCTGAGCAAAGCCTCTCCATTTTTCCTTGAAATCACCCCCCAGTTGAAATGCATTTCCTTTCTCTGGTTTGTGCTGGCTAAGGGTCCTGTGAGGAGCAGGACCTCCGCCTATGTGCTTCTAAGGAGTCAGCTTTGTTCTGCTGCAGTGGGTACATATGGCTGGTTTGTGACAGCTCACACATTCACAAGGGCTGTCAGATGTCCATCTTCAATGGAGAAATTCAGTATCTGCCCTCACAACTCTGGAAAACATGGGATGCAGAAGAGAGGCTTATCGTGTCTTTACAATGATATTTTCTGTGGTTTTTATTTCTACCATCACATCTGCTGAGCATTCTTTTGAGGGGCAGAAGACTCCAGTTTTTATGACTGAAAATGTGAGGAGTCTTGAGACAGGACAGGCAGACAGGCTCAGCTCACTGTGGCTCAGTGCAGAGGCACGAGAGCTGCAATGTTCCTTCTGCTACCTTGAGGATGACTGCACACACAAATTGCTCTTTATAAAAACACAGCTTGACTCTGATGAAAGCAACAGTGTCCTTTTCCAAAGGGTAGATCTGGGAACTTTAATTTTTCCAGCACAGACACGCAGTTTTGATGGAGAGGGCAGGACATGGGAGAAGAAAAGGGCTCTGATAGCTGAGTCCTGACCCCCAAGGACAGGCTCAGCCCTCCCCAGGATCCTAGGCAGGCCTGTGCCCTGCTGGGGGCCGCTTGCCAGCCCAACAGAGCAGGAAAGGTTGACTGTCACTGGTCCCAAAAATGGAGACTCAGCTCTTTGCTCTGCAGACAACACCCAGCAGACACCTACAGTGAAGGACCAGCAGAGATCTTCCCATACACAGCTTCCCCTGGTGCTGGTTTGCTTTTTCTTCCTATTCCCTGCCCATGTCCCTGCTTCCTGCAACTGTTCCTGCCAGCAGCTCTTTCTCTGTCCCAACCTCTCCTCCTTGCCCTTGCTCAGAGCCCCCATCCCACCCACTGTGCGCTCAGCTCTGCCCTGCAGACCTCTTCTGGCAGCTTAGCACTGCCCAGGGGCATGTCTGTGCTGGCCAGTCCTAAAGAGAAGACCAAATAAACCCTGAAGAGACACAAAAGTGATGTGAATGCTTTCTGGAGGCTGAGGTGGATGAAATGACTGCAGCAGGTTCCTTAAAATATATGTCCCTCCTTTTAATAGTGTAGGAGTCTCCCTCTGTTGTGCAAACCTGAAAGCTCCATGACCATTTCTGCTGACCATCACAGCTGGAAGCTGCAAGCACTGACCCTGGAAAGTTCATTTACTCCCAGATAGCTGCTGCGCTAATGTGCTTCTTGGGAAATGCCATGTGAAATGTCCCAGGGGTCACCTGGAACTGTGAGCTTTCCCAACCATCACAAAATCCTCTAAAAAGCAGGACTCTGCCCTGCCCTACCAGGGGTCACTCATTCCACCCACAGCTTCCCCCTACAGCGCTGTGGGGAGCTCCCCATGCAGGCTGAGGGCTGACCCTGTGGCTCATCAGAGTCCCTGCCCCAGCACACAGCCCCTGGCGAGCAGGGACCCTGCTCTGAAGGACAGCCTCCCTGCATAAGCACCTTCACAGCTATTAAAAATTGCCCAAAAAGAGCCTCCCCCCTCACAGATCCCATAAGCTGTGGATGTGCTAGCCTTAGGAGATGCCTCCAGGAACTGCACCCGCACTGCCCTGCACCCAGAGACTCACCGTGTCAAGGGCTGCACAGATTTCTCCTCCACGGACCTCTCACTCATCCCCCAGTCCCAACCACCTTGAAGGTCTCTCTGCCTTGCTCATCTCCCTCAGATACCCTGCAGGCAGTGTCCTTCTCCCTGCTGCGCTGGGCACAGGAGCTGCTCCTGGGCAGAGCTGTCTCCCTGCAGCACTGCCCACTTGCCAGCAGTTCCTTCCATCCCAGGAGACCAACTCATAATGTTAATGAGCCCTCTGGTGGGTTTGGTGCTGAGTCCATGAAGCTCAGACAAGGAGAGGAAGCTGACGAAACCTCTCAACAAGTCCATGTCTGAGTCCAACTCCAAAGTTTCTGGCAGTGTTCGTGGGTCCCAGTGAGGGACACGACTGAGGAAGCATCCCCAGGGTGTGGGCAGAGCAGGAAACAGGAGGCAGGTTCTTCTCATTTTCCCCTGCACAGACTCACAACATCATCTTTGTAGTCACCCTGAGTGTCCTGCCCCTTTGCCCAAGGGCCATAAACCTTCCTTATTTCCCTGAGTTTAAACCAGATCTCTCCATTCAGCCAGGCTGGTCTTCTTCCCACTGGCTCATCTTTCTGCACAGAGGAACAGCCTGCTCCTGGTCCTGTGAGACTTCCTTCTTGGAGAGTGTGAAGAGCTCCAGCAGCTCCATGTCCTCCTTCTGCTGGGGATCCAGCACTGCAGGGGGGGTCTCACTAGAATGGAGTAGAGGGGAGAATCTCCTCCTGTCCTACTGGTCATGCTGCTGGTGATACAGCCCACAACATGGTTGGCTTCCTGGGCTGCCAGCTCACATGACCAGCTTATGATGAGCTTCTCATCAACCAACACCTTCAAGTCCTTCTCCTGTGGGCTTTTCTCAAACCATTCTCCACACAGCCTGTAACACTGCTTGGAATTGCCTGACCCAGGCGCAGGGCCTTTCACTTGGTCTCCTTGAACTTCATGATATTGGCATGGGCCGACTACTCCAGTCTGTCAAGGTCCCTCAGGATGGCCTCCCTTCACTCCAGCATGTCAACCACACCACACAGCTTGATGTTGTTAGCATTGCTGAGGGTGCACTCAATTCCACTGTCCACGATAGTGACCAGGATGTTAAACAGCACCGATCCCAGGACCAACACCTGAGGAAAACCACTTGTCACTGATCTTCACTTGGACATCAAGCCATTGACCACAACTCTTTCAGTGCCACACCAGCTAGTTCCTTTTCCACCTATTGGTCCAGCCATCAAGTTAATGTCTCTCTAATCTGGAGACCAGGATGTTGTGTGAGACAATGTCAATTGATTTTCACAAGTCCAGGGAGATGACATCAGTTGCTCTTCCCTTATCCACCAACTCTCTAACCTGTTGTAAAAGGCCATCAAATTTGTCAGCCACAATTTGCCCTTAGTGAAGCCATGTTGGCTGCCACCAATCACATCCACATTTCCCATGTGCCTTGGCATTAGTTTCCAGGAGGATCTGCTCCATGACTTTACCAGGAACAGAGGTGAGACTGACTGGCCTGTACTTCCCCATCTCTTCCTTTTTTCCCTTTATGAAAATGGGGGCTCTGTTCCCCTTTTCCAGTCAGTGGGAACTTCACCAGACTTTCATAACCTCTCCAATATGATGGATAGTGATTTAGCAACTTCATCTGCCAGTTACCTCAAGACCTGTTTATGTATCTCCTCAGGTTCCATGGACTTGTGCACTTTCAGATTCTTTAGATGGTCTTGGACCTGATCTTCTTCTACAGGTTCTTCCTTTTCCCAGGCCCTGGCTTTGCCTTCTGCAACTTGGGTGCTGTGGCCAAAGCCCTTACCAGTGAAGGCTGAGGCAAAAAAAGCCATTGAGTGCTCCAGTCTTCTCCATACCATGGATAACCAAGTCTCCTGTTTCCTCCTGGAGATGGCCCACATTTTTCCTAGTCTTCCTTGTATCACTGATGTACCTGTAGAAGCTGTTCTTGTTGCCCTTGATGTCTCTGGCATTGCGAGGGGCTGTTGTGACCCAAGTGCAGGACCTGGCACTTGACCTTATTGAACCTCATACAATTGGCTTTGGCCCATCAATCCAGCCTGTCCAAGTCCCTCTGCAGAGCCTCCTATCCTCAAGAGCTCAATGCTCCTGCCCATCTTGGTGTCATCAATGGATCCCAGTTTCTTGGCTTCCCTCTTCTTCCCTCTAATCCCAGGCTACTGGCCCTATTATCCCAGCTTCGGAGCAGCCAGGGGATAATGTACTGAAACCTTTCAGCATCTGCCACAGCTCATTCAGGGACAGGGATTGAGTGGTTACCTCTTTTTCTGCCTCTCCCTCCTGTTCTAGTGGTGATCCTGATTCATCCACTGTTACTAAACAATCTGATTTCCATCTCTTGTTCTTCTTGTGCACAAGGGTGACAGACCGTGGGACTGGTTGATTCTCTGGTTCAGTTGCACCACCCATCACAGGGGGGGTCTGAGGAGCTGCAGTGTCTGTCACAGGGGTATCAGTAGCCACAGACTCTGTTAGCAGGGTCCGAGTGGCCACTGTGCCGGGTTCAAGCAGCCACAGGGCCTCTTGCAGGGGTCTGAGGAGCCACAGCCCTTCTTATGGGGGTTAGGCTACCTGCAGTGCCTGTCATGGGGTTTCAGGAGCTGCAGTGCCTCTCTCCAGGATCAGAGTATCCACAGTATTGGTATCGGGGGTTGATCTACGCAGAGAATTTGCATAGATTGATAGTTATTTAACATTAAAGGAGACCTAAACCACACCCAGGAACAGGCTGGAACACAGCCCAGGGATGTTAAAAATGTTCAATATTCTCAAGCACTATTGTAATTAGTCTGGCGGAGAAGGGGAAGATGTGGAATGATGTCTGCTCCAGAAGTCAGCTCTCCCCGCGGAGAAAAAGGAGTGTAGTTATGAACAGTCTCCAGAAGGTGGCACCAGAAGTGCAGAGATGTCACCAGCACCTGTCGTCTCGAAAGAGACACTGTAAGGACTGTAAATGTTAACAGTCTCCAGGAGGTGGCACACGAAGGACGGAGATGACGACAATGCTGACTGCAGATATCAGGTCAGTGTCACACGGCACAGCCCAATGATGCCCCTGGACCAGGAGTAGGTTTTGATAGACAGATACAAAAAGGAAGATAGGAACATGATTAGAGAGCTGTCTAAGGAGACCATGAGACTGCTGAAAGACAGGCAAGCTTATTAAGAACCAAAGACAGTTATTCCAGTTCAGGTCATTATTCCACCATTATATGCTATAATTTTGGGGCTACACATACCATATAAGGCCACACTGCCCAACCATTGTTACCACAGGGCCATAAATAACATGTAAGACCAGGCTGTCTCCATGTTGTTATCTCAGGATCATGCAAAACATACAAGGCCATACTGCCAGCCAACTTCTCCCAGTTGTGCCCTCAGGGCCATACATACCATGTAAGGTTATAGTGTCCCCCCATTCTGATGTCATGGCTGTACCTATCATAGAAGCCATACTGCCCCACATTGTGATGTCCGGGCTATACACACCAAACTCGTGAGACTTCAAGCACCTTGATCAAACCTGAGCTTCCTCCACTACAGGCTGGAGCTGCAAGTTCCAGCCCCTTGGCACCAACTCCCTCCTTGGGAGAAAGAGCTGCCTGCAGACACAGGAGGGTGTTTCTTAATTACCAGCAAAGCAAAACAAAGAAAGGCCCAGTTCAATAACAAACAACATTCATTCCTCTGCTGTATATTCAGTGCACATTGCCTCCCTGAAGTCCACTTGCCACAGCAGATAACCTTAAACCAATGGATACACCTTCTGTGTCAGGCCCAGACCCCCAGATGATCCCAAACGCCCCCTGCCCTGGACTCTGTCCAGAGCTGCTCCTGGCACACACCAGTCACACACTGAAGTCACAAGGTCCCACTCATTTATTTATTCCCTGCAGGGCAAAGTACAGGTGTGTCCAGTGTAGGTGAAGGCAGGGAGGAGAGTTGCCTCCTCCTAATGCTGGACAGCTTGGGTTCAACTGCCCAGGCTGCCCTTTCTAGTCAAGGGAAGATCACTTGTCTTCACTGAGATGTTTTGGGTTCTTTGACAATGGGGATGTTCACAGAGCACCGAGCCTCCTGACCAAAGATGGAGGGGAACTGTCACCAGGATTCTCAGCGAGCAGTTGGTGAGGGTCCCTGAGAGGGCTTTAAACTGGGCTTGAAGGGGGAAGGGGATAAAACCAGGCCCACTAGAGATGAGCCTAGGTGTGACAAGAGGGCAAGAGTTAGCAGGGCTCATGGAAAGGGCTTTGAACTAGATTCAAATGGGGTTGGGGAGGCAACTGGGCTGGCTAGAGAGGTTCCTGGAAGTAGTAGCTCAGGACTTGAGGGGCAGAGTGCTAGTATTTTTGAAAACCAGATGGCCTACCACCCTTCAAGAGCCAACATGGGAAACACCCATGAGGGAATTAAGGGGTGTTCTTAAGGTGCATCCATGAGTTCTGAGAGAGCTGGCAGATGTAATTTCTAGGCTGCTCTCCATCATCTTTGAGACATGATGGAGAACAGGAGACATGCCAGAGGGCTGGAGGAAAGCCAATGTCACTCTGAACCTTCCAAGCTACACTTTGAGGAGGTGTTCTTCCCTTTTCAGTAATAAGAAAAGGTCCATAATCACCTAAATGTCCCTTCAGACAGGTGCAGGCTACTACTGTAATGACCTGAGCCTCCACTTCACCAGGCTAATGGCACCCAGGATGGTCAGCCTCTCAACAGAGACTCCAAACTCCATCCTGGCAGATCTCCTCCAGAGTCTTCCCAGTTCCTTCCCAGTACACCAGACCAAAGAGCCCCAAAGCCAGACACCAATAATCCAGATGTGGCCACAGCAGTACTGAGTCAAGAGAGATGATCACGCCCTTGTCTGAGTGGCCACGCACCCCCTCATGCAGCCCCACATGTACAGCCCCACATGTGCAGGTGGCCTTCTGCATGGTGAGTGTGTCCCTCATAATGCCCATGCCCTTCTCCTCAGGGTCACTCCTGAGCTGTTCGGGTCCCAGCCTGCCCTCTGGTAGAGGGTTACTCTGCCCCTATCAAGGACCTTCAGCAGGTTTCCAGTGCCAAATCCCAGAGTTTATCAGTGTCCCCCAGCAGTGAAGCCCCATTGGACCAGCTTTGAATACCTGCATGCAGATGGGCCACCCTGACATGGGGTGCCAGTGACATGGTGACCCCATGAGGAATTGCAGGACACTGCAGGTAACAAAAGTACGCCCTTATTCAATGATATTGCTGGACCTGGTAGAAATGCCCATGATGACAAGCACAGAAACCCCTAATGAAAGTACCAAGGAAGCCAAGCGAGGGCCAGGGAGGAAAGGGCGAAGAGAGAGATGGGCTGTTTGCATGGGAGGGTGAAGGGATGGTCAAGGGGAAGACATTGGGACCAGAAATAGAAGGAAAAAGAAAAGGTGAAGCAGTGGAAATGATCAGGGCTGCTTGGAGTCACCTGCCAACCATCCCTGCGTCTCATCTACAATGTGGGACAAGAAAGCCACAGATCATCTGACCACACTTTCTGATTGCCTTGAATGATCATCAGGAACCTCTGAGAATTTTTGCTGCTACTGAAGGCAAGATTGGTGGGGAAGGAATCACAGAATCGTTCATGTAGGAAGGGACCTCAGAAGGTCTCTAGGTCATCTCCTACTCAGAGCAGGTCCTCATGGATGTATTAATGTGGGGCTTGAAAAGCTCCAAAGGTGGAGATGACTCAAGCTCTCTGGGAGATCATCTCCAGTGCTTGACTGTCCCGATGGCGAGGAAGTTTTCCCTCCCTTGTTTCAGTGGATGCCTACTGGCCCTCATCCTCCCATCATGTCCAGCAGGGTAGAGCCTGGCTGCCTTTGGATCACAGAAGCTCTGGGGAGGCTGTTTTCAGGGCTCCCCAAAGCCTTGTCCTCTCCTGGCTTGGCCCTTTTGCAGCAGGGAAGGCCAATGGCATCCTGGGCTGCATTGGGGAGAGCACTGCCAGAGGGCTGGGGGATGTGATCCTCTCTATTTAGCTCTGCCATGACCTGTCTTGCTCATTTCCCTCATGACTTTCCATCCCAACACCTTCACTTGCACTTCAGCCAAAGCTGCCCACCACATCTTCCACCAGTCTTCTTTCCAGTCTTCTTGTGAGATAAAAGTCCAGGAGAGCATTCCCCCATGATCTGGTAGCAATAACAGAGACGTGGTGGGACAGGTCACATGACTGGAATGTGGCCATGGATGGTTATGTGCTTTTTAGGAAAGATAGGGCGGGGAAGCGAGGTGGTGGAGTTGCTCTTTATGTGAGAGAGCAACTAGAATGTATTGAGTTTTGTGCAGGGGCTGATGAGGGGCAAGTTGAAAGTCTGTGGGTAAGAATTAAGGGGCAGGCTGGTGTGGGTGATACAGTTGTGGGGGTCTACTACAGACCTCCTGATCAAGGCGAGGAAGTTGATGAGGCTTTCTACAGGCAGCTGAAAGTAGCCTCACAACTGCAGTCCCTAGTCCTCATGGGAGATTTTAACTACCCCGATATCTGCTGGAAGGCTCACACAGCCAGCCTTTCACAGTCTAGGAGGTTCCTCCAGTGCATTGATGATAACTTCTTAATGCAAATGGTGGACAAGCCGACTAGAAGAGGAGCGCTGCTGGATCTTGTACTAACCAACAAGGAGGGCCTTGTTGAAGCAGTGGTGGTCAGTGGCAGCCTTGGCTGCAGTGATCACGAGATGGTGGAGTTCAGGATCCTGTGTGGAAGGAACAGAATACCCAGTAGGACCAGAACCCTGGACTTCCACAGGGCAAACTTTGGCCTCCTCAATCAACTGTTAAGGGAAATCCCATGGGACAGGGTGCTAGAAGATAAAGGGGCTCAAGATAGCTGGTCAACATTCAAGGACCACTTCTTGCAAGCACAGGATCAGAGCATCCCAATGGTTAGGAAATCTAGTAAGGGAGCTAGGAGACCAGCATGGTTAAAAAAGGAACTGCTGGGCAAACTTAAGTGGAAAAGGAAAATCTACAGATCATGGAAGGAGGGGCTGGTCACTTGGGAGGAATATAGGACTGTTGTCAGAGGATGTAGGGAGGCAATTAGGAAAGCTAAGGCCTCCTTGGAACTTAACCTTGCAAGTCAGGTTAAGGATAATAGAAAGGGCTTTTTCAAATACATAGCTAACAAAGCTAACACTAGAGGCAATATTGGCCCACTGTTGAATGAGGGGGGAGCCCTGGTGACAGAGGATCTAAAGAAGGCAGAGGTGCTGAACGCCTTCTTTGCCTCTGTCTTTACTCCTGCAGGATTTCCCCACGAGCCCCAGATTCATATAGCCCCAGAAGTAGTCAAGATAGATGAGGAGTTTGACATAGTAGATGAGGATTGGGTTAGGGATCAGTTGAGTAATCTGGACATCCATAAATCGATGGGTCCAGATGGAATGCATCCAAGGGTGCTGAGGGAGCTGGCGGAGGTCATTGCTAGGCCACTCTCCATCATCTTTGGTAAGTCATGGGTAACAGGAGAGGTGCCTGAGGACTGGAGGACAGCAAATGTCACACCAGTCTACAAGAAGGGCAAGAAGGAGGACCCGGGTAACTATAGACCGGTCAGCCTCACCTCCATCCCTGGAAAGGTGATGGAACAACTTGTTCTTGTCTCTATCTCTAGGCATATCAAGGACATGGGGGTCATCAAGAGCAGTCAGCATGGTTTTATCAAGGGTAAATCATGTTTGACTAACCTCATAGCCTTCTATGAGGAAATTACTAGGTGGATAGATGATGGTAGAGCGGTAGATGTGGTTTATCTGGATTTCAGTAAGGCATTTGACACCGTCTCCCACAGCATCCTTGTAGATAAGTTGATCAGGTATGGGTTTGGTGATCAGGTAGTGAGGTGGATCAGGAACTGGTTGATGGGAAGGAGTCAGAGAGTTGTAGTCAATGGGGCAGAATCTGGTTGGAAGTGTGTGACTAGTGGAGTCCCTCAGGGGTCGGTACTGGGACCGGTGTTGTTCAACATCTTCATCAACGACCTGGATGAGGGTACAGAATGTACCCTCAGCAAGTTTGCTGATGACACTAAGCTGGGAGGAGTGGCTGACACACCAGAAGGCTGTGCTGCCATTCAGAGAGACTTAGACAGGCTGGAGAGTTGGGCAGGGAGAAACATGATGAAATTCAACAAGGGGAAGTGTAGAGTTTTGCATTTGGGGAAGAACAACACGATGTCCCAGTATAGGTTGGGGGCTGACCTGCTGGAGAGTAGTGTAGGTGAAAGAGACCTGGGGGTCCTGGTAGACAGGAGGATGACCATGAGCCAGCAATGTGCCCTTGTGGCCAAGAAGGCCAATGGCATCCTGGGGTGCATTAGAAAGGGTGTGGTTAGTAGGTCAAGAGAGGTTCTCCTCCCCCTCTATTCTGCATTGGTGAGGCCGCATCTGGAGTATTGTGTCCAGTTCTGGGCCCCTCAGTTCAAGAAGGACAGGGAACTGCTTGAAAGAGTCCAGCGCAGAGCCACAAAGATGATTAAGGGAGTGGAACATCTCCCTTATGAGGAAAGGCTGAGGGAGCTGGGTCTCTTTAGCTTGGAAAAAAGGAGGCTGAGGGGTGACCTCATCAATGTTTACAAATATGTAAGAGGTGAGTGTCAGGGAGATGGAGTTAGGCTCTTCTCAGTGATGACGAGTGACAGGACAAGGAGTAATGGGTGCAAATTGGAGCATAGGAGGTTCAAGGTAAATATCAGAAAAAACTTTTTTACTGTGAGAGTGACAGAGCACTGGAACAGGCTGCCCAGGGAGGTTGTGGAGTCTCCTTCACTGGAGACATTCAAAACCCGCCTGGATGCGTTCCTGTGTGATGTGCTCTAGGTGACCCTGCTCTGGCAGGGGGGTTGGACTAGATGATCTTCCGAGGTCCCTTCCAACCCCTAGGATTCTATGATTCTATGATTCTATGATGGGTCAGGGATCACCTTACAACTTGTCTTCAACCAAAGCCTTCTAGAATAGGCTCATGGTCTTCAAAATCCAGAGTTATTACCAGGACATAAACCTGTGTCCCCTCCTCCAGCTGTCTGAAGCAGACCTGGTGCTCCTTCCAGCCTCCATCAGGTGGTTTGATGATCCACTGTACATCATGGAGTGCGTGAGCCACATAACCATAAACCTGAGTGTACTCAGGGCTGTGCTGGGCTGTGCTCCATGGACAGCTTGGCCTTCGGGCTGCATGGTGCTGAGTGTGTATCCCTGGCTGGCAAGTGAAACTTGAGTGTAGAAGAGAAGAGTGCAGGAAGATCCAACCAGCCACTGGCCATGAGGCCATCTGCATGACCTTTCTCCAAAACGGCAGCAACAAATTCCCATGTGAACATCCCCTTTTTGGGGCAGCAGGAAAGATGGCTGGAGTTGTTTTCCTTGTCAGAAAACATTGAAAGGGCTCACAGGAGTAAAGTGGGAAAACACTTCAACTGGTGGGATCTGCACAGCTTGGTGCACCATGATCAGAGGCACCTCCTGGTGCCAGCTGACATCCAGGCATGCTGCTGTCCTGTCAAGGACTCTGGCAGATGTGACCTCAGGCACCTTCCCAGCTATGAGCCTCCAAATGGTCCATGAGGGACTGGGACACAGCTAACCTCATCATAGCACTGCCACCCAGCTCCTTCCTGTAGCCTTGGAGCTGGTCAGACACAGGTCACCTCACATTCCTCTTCCGGTGTCTTGTGACTGTTCTGCGACCTCATGATCCTGCCCTTGCCCCACCTGTGTGGAGAGGTAGAAGTGAGGAGGTTAGAGTGTGGGTACAAGGGCTTTGGGGTTTAGATGTTAAGGGTTGGGGTTGGTGTTGAGAGCTCAACTTTGAGGGATGGGGATTAGGAGGAGTTTTAGAGAGAGGGTTTGGTGTCCTGCTGAGAGTGTCTGTTTGATGGAGCTTTGAGCAATCTGGTCTAGGGGAAGGTGTCCCTGCCCATGGCAGAGAAGTTGAGCATTAAAGTCCCTTTAACTCAAACCATTTAGGCTCTGGACTAGTTTTGTGGGTTAGAGTTTTATTTAGAGCTTGGGTCAGAGCTTGGACTGAAGCTGGTATGTAGCACTTCCGTCCTGTGACCCCTTTTGTGAGATGACCAGACCTTTATGGGACATGCAAGGGCAGAACACCATGGCCCTCTATCAGTGCCAGACCCCACCTGATACCCAGAGGCTCCAAGGCACAGCTGTGTCAGTGCAGTTCTTCTACAGCTCAGCTCAGAGGGTGCTCATGGTGCCAAGCCCAAAGCTGGGCAGCTGCAGGGGACTTCCTTCAAGTCGTGTGGAATCTTTGCTACTGATGGTTTCATCCTGCTTAATTTTAAGAGTTTGACTAAGGTGCCCCCAAACGTGGGACCACCAGAGACTTTTTTGACCAGGACTAATGTGTTACTTTGGTTCTCCAGGGGCAACCTTTATGGACAGCTCTCAGATTCCCAGCAGCAAAGCTCTCATTTGCAGGGCAGGGCTGCTTTTCTGGTCCCTGGGATGAGCTGGTGCCCTTCAGTTTGCTCACTCGAGCAGGACAGATCAGCACACAGAGCGAACTCTGTATCAGAGAGTTTCTATCTTCAGTATCTATCTTCAGCCTTCCAGTACTTGAAGGGGACCTACAGGAAGGCTGGGGAGGGACT
Source organism: Hemiprocne comata (assembly GCA_020745705.1). Lineage (NCBI taxonomy): Eukaryota > Metazoa > Chordata > Aves > Apodiformes > Apodidae > Hemiprocne > Hemiprocne comata. The sequence goes on from CM036593.1 coordinate 265,903, forward strand.
TCTCATCAGAGAAGATAGCAACAGGACAAGGGGTAATGGTTTTAAAGTGAAAGAGGGGAGATTTAGGTTAGATATTAGGAAGAAATTCTTCACTATAAGGGTGATGAGGTACTGGAATAGGTTGCCCAGAGATGTTGTTGAAGCCCTATTCTTGGAGGTTTTTAAGGCCAGGTTGGATGAGGTTTTGTGGCAGGGGTCCCTGCACATAGCAGGGGGGTTGGAACTAGATGATCTTTAAGGTCCCTTCCAACCTTAACAATTCTATGATTCGATTAGTTAATACATTTCCATGGCACAGAGCCTGATGGTGTAAGAGTTAGGGAGGGAAATGTTCATTCCCTTGGGGCTGGGGCTGTCTGTGGCCAGGTGGATTCTGCGAGAATTACAGTATCACAGTATCATTCTGGTTGGAAATCATCGAGTCCAGCCACTACCCTAGCTCTGCCACGTCCACCACTAAACCCTGTCCCCTGGCACCACGTCTGTCTTTTTAGATGTCTCCAGGAATGGTGGCTCAACCACCTCCTTGGACAGTCTGGATCACCAAGTCCAATTCCCGCCCCAGAACAGGACAACCCCAAAGTTCACACCATGTCCCTGAGGGCGTTGGCCAAATGTTTCTTGAATATTGTCAGGCTTGGTGCCTGTTGGATTACCATTGTTTGATGGTCAAGATCACCTCTTCATGGCCACTCTCAACATGCAGGAAGCCACATCAAGGATACAGGAAGCTGGGATGGGTGAGAAAGGAGCTCCTGAATGATGTGAAGCATGAAGAGGAAGCACAGAACAGGTGGAAGCTGGCTGCCTTCCAGCCTCAAGGGTTCAGTGATTCTGGGCTGGAGAGAGACGTGTGTCTGTGCGTGTGCACGTGCGTGTCTGTGTGTTTGGATGTGCATGGTAAATCTCGGAGAATGTGCAAATTCCAGAGCCAGCTCCTACATAGATGATGGATCTGAGACCACCTCCAGGAGGGATCTGAACTGTCTGTGTGTCTGTACAGGTTGTACATCAGACACTCACACAGCCTGTCAGGCAAACAGCCCAACCCTCATTTCTCTTCTCCACCGACTGTGGTTTGGCTTGGCCTAGAGGCCTCCCGAGGTCCCCTCCATGATTAGTGACTGTACATTTCCTTCTGGAATGGTTATTCCCACGATGATGATAGGGAAAGCACTCAGATTCCCCAGGACCACAGAACTGAGGACACGTAAGTTTGGTCCACTGAGCTGTGCCTTTATTGTCCCACTCATGTCATTGCCTCAAGGCTGCCAAGCAGGATACCCCAACCTGGCCCCACCATTTCCTGAGCTGAGCTTTTGCTTTTGCTTTTCCCTCTTTCCCCCTCCAAAGCACTTCCTTTTGATCATCCTCACACACTCCTCTACAGAGAGCCCAGCTCTGATCTTTCCCACTGGCCCTGGCTTTTCTTTGTGCCCTCTATACAGGACACAGGGATGTTTCTAATGTGGCTGTTGTGCTGATTCTAATGGGAATTCCACAGTGCCCCGCAATCCATCATGCTGTTACTTTGTGGTGATGGATCTCTGCAACCAGAGTGAGACCTCAAGGACACTCACCATCTTACCTGTCACCAGGCACCCCTGGGTGAATGCTAAATCCAATCTTACATCTCTAAAAGGTCACAAAAAAGATACTAAGCTTTTTAGTCTTGAACACATAGTGGAAGAGGAACTCCAGGGGTGCAGCTCTTCAGGCCACTTCAGAGAAACATCCCAGAATGAAAGCCCTGCACCAGGGAGATCCCAATTGATTACAGAGATGTTAAGAATGAGGCCAGTTCTGAGCCAGTGTTGGACACAGCTGGAACCAGGTGACACAAGGCAGGTACAAGTCTCAGGTGTAGTGAAGCAACTGCAAGCATCTGGGTAGGCACATAATCATGACAGAACAATAACAGCTGCAGTAATTACAAATATAATTATTACAACAAAACAAAAACAACAACAAAAAAACCCCCCGAACAAACGCAAATAGCAACAGCAAAAAGGATGGAATCATATAGTTTGGTTGTCATTTGTAAAGACATGGACAAATTGTCATTATTGAAAAACTGTTCATGGAATGAATTTCCTAATCGTATCTTTGAGCTCCTGGTTCCTTATGCTGTAGATGAGGGGGTTCATTGCTGGAGGAACCACTGAGTACAGAAATGACACCACCAGGTCCAAGGATGGGGAGGAGATGGAGGGGAGCTTCAGGTAGGCAAACATGCCAGTGCTGACAAAGAGGGAGACCATGGCCAGGTGAGGGAGGCAGGTGGAAAAGGCTTTGTGCCGTCCCTGCTCAGAGGGGATCGTCAGCACGGCCCTGAAGATCCCCACATAGGACACCACAATGAAAATAAAACATGCAAATATTAAACAGGCACTAACCACAAGAAGCCCAAGTTCCCTGAGGTAGGAGTGTGAGCAGGAGAGCTTGAGGATGGGGGGGATTTCACAGAAGAACTGTCCCAGGGCATTGCCCTGGCAGAGGGGCAGTGAAAATGTATTGGCCGTGTGCAGCAGAGCATAGAGAAACCCAGTGGCCCAGGCAGCTGCTGCCATGTGGACACAAGCTCTGCTGCCCAGGAGAGTCCCATAGTGCAGGGGTTTGCAGATGGCCACGTAGCGGTCATAGGCCATGATGGTCAGAAGACAATACTCTGCTGAGATGAAAAAGACAAAGAAAAACAGCTGGGCAGCACATCCTGTGTAGGAGATGGCCCTGGTGTCCCAGAGGGAATTGGCCATGGACTTGGGGAGAGTGGTGGAGATGGATCCCAGGTCGAGGAGGGAGAGGTGGAGGAGGAAGAAGTACATGGGGGTGTGGAGGTGGTGGTCACAGGCGATGGTGGTGATGATGAGGCCGTTGCCCAGCAGGGCAGCCAGGTAGATGCCCAGGAAGAGCCAGAAGTGCAGGAGCTGCAGCTCCCGTGTGTCTGCAAATGCCAGGAGGAGGAACTGGGTGATGGAGCTGCTGTTGGACATCTGATGCCTCTGGGCATGGAAACCTGTCCAAGGAAGAAAAGGCAGGAAGAAGTTAGGGCAGGCTTCTCTCAAGAAAATCTACTGAACTGCTCTTTGAGATCCACAAACTGCCTCTTTCCATTCACAAAGGCCTCTTGCAGGTCCTTTTAGTACAATATGTTTGGACTGGCTGATGGTCCCCTCGGAGCTGTGAGCTTTGCAGGAGTCAGCCCTGACCTGCAGCAGCAGATAAACAGGAAAACAGGGAACTCAGATTAAATCCACTCCTGATTTAACCTCTGTCACTCAGCATTGTCACTTTCAGCATTGTCACTCCCAACTCACCGGACTGCAGAGCAGAGCTGAGAGGATTGTGGGTTTTTTCTTCTCTTTTATTTTCCCCATCACACCTGAGAAGAGTTTTAAGGCAGAAATCCCTTTCAAGTAAAACCCTGTGGGTGCTGAGAAGCAAAGGGAGTGTCCCTTGGTGCAGGGTGAGGACAGCCAGTCTGTCCATCTGTCCTGCTCTCAGCTGTCCTTTGCTGGCTCCACTTTGAGCTGGAGGATGGTCACCACCAGATGTCCCACCAGACACTGCTCAGAGCAGAGGAGTCAGAATAACCGGTGCAGTTCTCCCAGCCCCTCAGCCCATCTCATTGTCCCTGAGCAGGACCTCAGCTCTGTTCTCGCAGCCAGGGGTCACAGGGTTCCCTGCAGCTGCCCACATTCAGCCCTGTTGCAGGGTGTCCATGGCCTTGGCACTGACTTGTCTTCTCCATGAAAACACAGAGGTGCCATGTAGAGCTGTGCCCTTCTGGAGGGCAGCATGCCACCCAGCAGGACCGTGCAGGGAAGAGTCAAATATCCTAAAGAAGGGGTATCCTGATGGGAGGGTTGGCTCACCCCCAGCCCCACACAATGCAGTCCCCACAGCCACAGGTATCAGGCCATTTGGATGCTTTCCCTCCATGGACACCCCAGCAGGACAGGACATGCAGCATCAGTGTCTGAGCTGCACACGAATCCTCACCCCCCACCCCAAGGAAAAGAAGGGGAAGAAGAAGGGCACAGGGGCAGGTGGGGAACATTCCAGAGTTCTGCTGCCAGGAGAGTCATGACAGGGAGACACAGTCAGACACTCAAGCATTTCTCCTCTGTGGTGCTGAGGCTGCTGAGAAGGAAACTCAGGAATAAGTCTATGATAAGAAGGTCTCAGGAAGTTACTGGGTGGGAGAAGAGAGAAGAGACTTTCTCCCAGGAAGGCATCATCCCTGCAGGGATGGCAGGGAGGTGCCTCAATCCCCTTTCCCATGACTTGGAGGCAGCAGCTCCCTCTCCCTCCCTGCCCATGTCTCTGCTGCCTGGAGCTGTCTCTGCCAGCAGCTGATTCTCTGCCTCCATGTGCCCTCCTTAGCAGGGCTCCCAGAGCCCATCCCACCCGCTGTGTGCTCAGCTCTGCCTTGAAGACACCTCCTGCAGCAGGGACCTGCCCAGGGGCATCTCTGGATGTGCAGGGGGTCAGGAGCAGCTCAGACAAGTACCAGCTTGAACTGGTGTCTTGCTGCCTTCTCTAGAGTAGAGAAGTAAATTCTCATCTCCCACTGCCTACCCAGCCCACCAAGAGTGGAGATCTCAAAGCACACACTACTTTTGTCCCAGGTAAATGCTGCCTCTCTGTGCTGCTTCAAAAGGGCCCTCTGCAAATGTTCTGGGGGTGATCTGGAGCTGTCAGTAAACCTCACCCACACAGCATCCTCTCAGAAGCAGAAGGACCCTGTCTTGCCCTGCCAGGGATTGAAAACTTCCAACCACATCTTCAACCCATAACTCTGTGGGAAGCTCCCTGGGCAGGCTGAGAGCTGACCCTGGCAGGCAGCAGAGTCCTTGTCCCAGCACCCAGCTCCTACGGTGAAGGACCTAGTTCTGAAGGACAGCCCTGGGAACCCCTGCCTGCACACCTGCCCACACAACCATTCAGTTTGCCTAAAAAATCATCCCTACCCACACATCCCTTCCCTTTTCTTCCAGATCCTATAAGCTGTGGCTGTGCCAGCTTTAGGAGATGCCTCCAGGAACTGCACCCACATTGCCCTGCACCCAGAGACTCACCATGTCAAGGGCTGCACAGATTTCTCCTCCACGGACCTCTCACTCATCCCCCAAGTCCTGACCACCTTGAAGCTCTCCTTGCGTTGCTCATCTCCCTCAGATGCCCGGGCAGTGTCCTTCTCCCTACTGTTCTCAGTAGAGGAGCTGCTCCTGGGCAGAGCTGTCTCTCTGCAGCACTGCCCACTTGTCATCAGCTCCCTCCATCCCAGGAGCCTGGCTCAGAATGTTAATGAGCCCTCTGGGGCTTCCAGCTTTTCCACATCCCTCTGCCATCTCCACCACGACCTGTCCTATGGTGTCCCATTCCCTGTAGGCTGCAGGCTCTTGTCCTGTAGGCTCTGTTCCTCCACCCAGCTGCCCCACCTTGCTGTCACCTTCCTTTGCTGAGATCTCTCTGTCCTCCCTGGCTCTGCCTGGAAGCACAAAGCCTTGGGCTGCCCTGGGCTCTTTCTGGGTGAAATGATGCACCACAGCTCTGCCCTTGAGTGATGTTGCTTTCTCCTGGTGTCCTCTCTAGACTTCCCCAGCTGCATTTGAGGCATTATTTCTTGCCCAAGCTGTTTCCTTGTGTGGAGAAAAGCTCCGCCATATCTAAACCCACCCATCAGGCACTCCCAGGCCACTCCTCTACTGTCCACAGTCTGCACAGCCCTGTGCCCAGGGCCCTCAGCCTCCGTAGACTGGCCATGTCCTTGAGGCCTCCAGACCCCACCTTGGGAGATCTCTGGGCTCTCTGCACGGTTTTTGCAGATGAAAACATGGTGGTCACAGGGTGAGAATCACAGAATCACAGAATCACTTTGGTTGGTAAAGACCTTAAAGATCACTGAGTCCAACTGTCAACCAAGAAAGACAGAGTGAGGCTCTTTACCGAGGCCTGTGGTGGCAGGACAATGGATAATGGCCTTAAACTGAGAGGGGAGATTTGGAGTTCATATAAGGAAGAAATATTTTAGGATGAGGGTGGCAAGACACTGGAACAGGTTACCCAGAGAAATGGGTGCCCCACCCCTGCAAGTGTCCAATGTCAGGAACTTTGACAAACCAGAACTAGTGAGAGATGTCCCTGCCCATGGCAGGGGCTTGGGACTAGATGCACTTTTAAGTCCCTTCCTCCCCAAACCATTCCATGAGTCCTTGATTCCAATATCCCCAACACCTTCTCCACAGGGCTGCCAGTACCCACATGCACTGTGTGGGCCTTTTAACCTGACATGGTCCCCAGCACTTCCCTAAAACTGGAAGAATTGCCATTTCTAGGCCACGATTTGCTGTGTTGTCAGAGGACAACTCAAACCCCAAAAGGCAGAAAATTAGTTCAAAGGGCTCCATTCTGCTCCCCCTCCCTGTCTTCCAGCTCAGGGGACTCATACCCAGTGAAAAACTCATCCTACTAATACAGAGACTAGGAAGGTTCCTCAGTCTTCTCCTCGTCCCTGGTCACTATATTTCCTGCTGCATCCAGTAAAGAATGGAGGTTCTCCTTAGTCCTTCTTTTGTTGCTGATGTATTTGCAAAAGCATTTCTTGTTATCTCTGACAGCTGCAGCCAGGATGATTTCCAGTTGGGCTTTGGCCCTTCTGATTTTCCACCTGCACAACCTCCCAACATCTTTGTAGTCCACCTGAGTGTCCTGCCCCTTTGTCCAAAGGCCAGAAACTCTCCTTTTTTACTTGAGTTTAAACCAGATCTCTCCATTCAGCCAGGCTGGTCTTCTTCCCATTGGCTCATCTTTCTGCACAGAGGGACGGCCTGCTCCTGGTCCTGTGAGACTTCCTTCTTGGAGAGTGTGAACAGCTCCAGCAGCTCCATGTCCTTCTTCTGTTGGGGACCTTAGAACTTGACCCAGCACTGCAGGAGGAGATCTCACTAGAATGGAGTAGACGGAGAGAATTCCCTCCCTCGGCCTGCTGGCCATGCTGCTGGTGATGCAGCCCAGGACACTGTTGGCTTTCTGGGCTGACAGCACACATGACCAGCTCATGGTGAGCTTCTCACTAACCAACACCCCCAAGTCCTTCTCCTCAGTGCTGCTCTAGATTCATCGTCTGTCCCAACCTGTAATTGTGCTTGGAATTGCCCTGTGAGAGACGGACTCTATAATGGCCTTTAATCCAGCGACCATTCCTGGCGATGCGCCCCCCCGGCACTCGTGGGGAGAGGACAGAGGTACCAGGCACATGCGCACAGGACCACAGACTACAGCTCCCAGGAGGCACAGCGGGGCCGGAACCGGAAAGAGGGGAGCAAGAAGGCGCGCGCTCTGTGAATATCATACGGATCCAGCCGCCGCGGTGAGCGTACCGCTGCGGAGGCTGCCGTGCCGTTACGGCGCTGCTCCCTGTGGTTGTTGGCGTGTGGACGTACCGAGCGGACCGTTTGCCTGGAGTCTCAGGGCACAGGACGTGGATCCCGACCAGGGATTGGCTTCGGCTGTACCCCCCGGTGGTGAGACGTTTTATGCATGTTTCTGAGGGAACAATTCCCTATACAACATATATACTTATAAACTCATTCATATATATATACATATCCTCATATATATAATACATAAGAGAAATATATATAGAAAACCCATAATGAATGTATTGGTGCACCATTAGTATCTTATTTACAGACCAAAACCCAAAGGGAAAATAGGTATAGGAGACATGATGCTGTATAGTAGGAGGTGTTGTGCAAACCATGGGGTGATCAAGTCCATAGTATGCACAAGGTACCCCCTCCTCAAACCAGTGTCGGGTTCATCAGACCCTATTCTGGCTTGGGATGTCTCCGGTTCTTTGGGTTGTTGGTTTAGCATATACACATTGCTATATACACAAGTATACAGATACACAGTTACAACCTATCTCTACAATCTGTCTTGCTTCATTCAACATGAAGTATCCAGTTTGTACTGATTAAGTTGTTTGTTATTCATGTCAGATGCAACCCAGGTGTTTGAATTCACAGGCGTTTGCAGGGTCATTTTGACTTTCCCAATATTTGGCAGTTCAACCAGTACAGTCTGTCCTGGGTGTAGGGAAATTTTTTTCTTGTTGCAAGGCTTTCTTTGTGTCTCCTTTTCTTGAGTGGGTGATGTAGGAAAGAAAGCAGTTAGACGAGGACACCCGTTCACCCCCCATCTGTTATTTATGGTGGTGACTGCATATCGCAACCTTTCATCCCATTTGGAGCCCTGTGGGCGGATAAGGCTTTTGATTAACCCGTTAGTACGTTCCACTATCCCATTTGCTTGGGGATAGTATGGCATATGAAATGTCCATTGGATGCCTTCACTTCTCGCCCACTGTTGTACCAGATGTGAAGTGAAGTGAGTGCCATTATCAGACTGAATATGTGTAGGTTTAGGTAATACCCTGTCGCAAACCGAGATAGGAAAACTGCGACTCACTGCCCCACACAAAGGGAATCGAGGGCTGAGGACCACTCCCTGTCACACTCACAAACAGTGTTCAAAAATCAATAGGTTTATTAAAGGCACTACTATCTAGGCGGGGTTATTGCTACAGGACTACAAAGCAACAGCAATCGTAGGGAAGAATAATGCAATACAATACAGCAACAGTACAATACAATACAATACAATACAAACAATCCTATCCCCCTCCCAATTCCCCCCCCCCAATCTCGGTCCCGGACAGAAAATGAGGGAGAGAACTTGGAGAGAGCCTTTGGGGAGATTAAAGGAAGCAAGTGTATAGTAGAGGTGTGTGTGAATGGGTGAATGTCTGTAAATGTTAGTAAGAAACGTCAGAGTGTAGTCAAGTTCGCAAATCTCACCACCGGGGTGCGGCCGAAGCCGATCCCTAGTCGGGACCCTTGTTCTCCAGCGAGTCCAGGCGGGCAGTCCGTTCAGCGTGCTCACACACCAGCAACCACAGAGGAAAGGTACGCAGCAGCTACACGGCAGCCTCCACAGCGTAGGAGTGTTCACAGAGCGCGCCCGTTGCTCCCCTCCGGTTCCGGCCTCGCCGGGCCCCCTGGGAGCTGTAGTCTGAGTCTGTGCGCATGCGCCTGGTGTCTCTAGCCTCTTCTTGTGCCGGGGAGTGCATTACCAGGAATGGTCAGTAGATGTCGCTGGATTAAAGGCCATAATAGAGTCCGTCTCTCACATACCCCAAATACCCTTTCCAGGAAGCGAACTGTATTTTCACCATTTGCTTTAGAAACAGCTTCAGCACAAGTTAGACCTGATACCACTTCAACCATCACAATGATATACTGTTTGTTCCCTGATTTGCGGAAAGGACCAATGTAGTCCACCTGCCAAGTGGACCACAAGGACTTTCCTTCTCGAATATGCAGAGTGTCAGTCGTCAGGGGATGCTTCCCCAACCGAATCTTACACAGATCACATTCAGAAATGATTGTTTTACACTGTTCACGGGTAACAGGCCATCCCCTGGTTTGTGCCTCCTTATACAAATCAAAGATCCCTGAGTGACCCCTTTTACAATGAAGCCATTCAAGCAATCGCTCCCACTCCTGATTTTCTTCTGCTGTTCTGATTTCCACTACATTGATTTTGGCCGGTTCATCAACATAGTTGTTCCACCTGCTAGCATCATTTTTCAGACTGGTCTGGTGAGCAGGAATCCACCCCACATGAAAGTTAGGATTTTTCTTGGCAATTTTTAGGATCTGTTGCCATTTTTCTTTCTGCCACACTGGCACCCTGTTAATCTCCCAATTGTTCTGTTCCCAGAAAGTTATCCATTCCACACAGCCCTTGAAGACCGAAAAGGAATCTGTGTGGATGTACACAGCGTCCTTGGCGGCCTTTTCCCGTACAAACACATTGAGAACAGCATCCAGCTCCCCCACTTGTGCACTGCCCTTATCATGATTTATTATGCGTTCAGCCGTGGAGGGTTTGACTGCAGCAGATTTAAATAACCAGGTCTTACCCTCTCTCCGAGCTGACGCATCTGTGAACCAGGCATTAATCATTTCACTTTTGTATTCTGGGGCCTCCTTAATAGGACTGGGAGTTTTCATTGTTAACACTTTTTCCTCCATGGATTCAATGTGTTCCTGGATTTTTAGCTGTTTGTCCGGGCCTTCCTCTAGCTTGAAAAGACCAGAGTAGCACTCAATCTGGCTATACCATTTCCTGATTGTCTCCTTTTGGGATATACCCTCTGGAGGGGCTTTCCCAGACAGCACATGATTAACTACTTTGAAAGGACCCTGTAGTATCACCTTTTGTTTTTTAACAATTTTACTGACCTCTGTTAGTGCTGTGCACACTGTTAGCAATCCCTTCTCCAGAGTGGAGTATCGTTTTTCTGAGTCCTTAAGAGATTGTGAATAGAAGCCAATGGGTCGTGTACTCCCACTAGGTCCCTTTTGCCAAAAGTGATATGATAAGGCACTAGCTGAGAATCCCCATTCGATTGTTATTGGATCCTCTGGGTGAAGAGGTCCCAGAGTCTGGAAGGTCTGTGCTTCCAGTATTAGCAGTTCAAGGGCCTCATCATGAAATTTGTTCCATTCCCAGTGATGATTCTTTTTCAAGAGATCATAAAGAGGCCGTGCTATAACAGAGAAATCAGGGATATGTTTTCTCCAATACTGGAGGGTTCCCAGCAATTGTTGCAATTCTTTTTTATTAGCTGGTACCTTCATCTGAGTCAATTGGGACACAGTATCGGATGGAATATTCCAGGTTCCCCCTTTCCACCTTATTCCCAGGAATTTTACCTCTTGGGATGGTGGTTGCCTTTTCCCTTCAGGGATCTCTAGCTGAATATCAGTCAGATGCTTAATTATAGCATCATACACGACTTTCACTTCTCCCTCACTCTGGCCCCCTATCAGTATGTCATCTATATACTGATAAACTTTCACTTTGGAATTGTTTTTGATTTCTGGAACGTTTTCCAGTTCACACGCAAGTGCGTGATGGGCCAGTGTGGGTGAGTGTTTGTATCCCTGTGGCAACCTCGTGAAGGTGTATTGAACTCCATCCCAAGTGAAGGCAAAATACTTTTGGTCCTTGGTATCAATAGAGACCTGGAAAAACATGTCCTTAATATCCAGTGCTGCCAGCACAGGATGTGCTGCTTCCTGGATTTCTAGCACCAGTTCAGCTATGTTTGGTACGGCTGCAGTGAGGCCTTCTGTATTGGCATTCAATTTCCTGTAGTCTAAAGTCAGTCTCCATCTCCCATCTGGTTTCCTCACAGGCCAGACTGGGGCATTGTATGGTGAATGGCATGGCACTATTATACCCTTTTGTTTTAAATCAGCTATTACCTCCCTGATGCCATCCTTGGCAGCAACTGGAATAGAATATTGTTTTACTTTTGTTGTTTTGCTACGTGGCAGACGTGGGGCACGTTGTAACAACTTCACTTCCAGTGTTGGTGTGCCAAATGTCCAGTAGCGGCCTCGCTCATCTCTCCCGGCACGACCTGCCAAAACATCCAAACCTAACAAGTTAGGAACATCACCTACAATCATTTTAGCTCGGATCGGTTTGTCATCTCCTGGAAGGTGCATGGTGACCATGGCTGTTTTCTGTAAAGTAGAATTGCCAAATGCTCCACTCACACACACTGATTTTGCAGAGGTGGTAATGCCACAGTATCTTGCCTCCTCAGCATTCAATGTGGACATCTGGGCCCCTGTGTCTACAACAAAAGTAACAGGATAACGTTTTGGACCAACAGCACAAGTGAGTACCAGATCTCCATCCTTATTATACACGAGTCTTAATATGTTTTGCCAGTCATTTGGGGGACTAGGATATTCCTGGATTGAGGGGTTCCTGGATTCCTGATTTATGTGGAAGTCATGTTGGCATTCTGTGCTAGGACTCTGTGTTTTACCCCTCCTCCGTCGCCTTTTTGACTTACTAGTAGTAGCAGGAGGAGGGAATTCTAGTTTCCCGAACTACTGGACCTTCCCTGTACTTGAGCCCGAGTTCTAGACTGTGACCGGCCTCGGGCCCCAGTTTGTGATCGTGATCTGCCTCGGGTTTGTTCCCTTGTTCGGAAAGCATCAATCAGTTCCTTTAGGTCCTCATAGGGACAGGTTTTGGCTAGGAGTGAAGCTGGCACTCCCAATTGCCTGCCTTCCTCCTTAAGCCTAGCATAAGGCCCCTTGTTATCTTGTGTTGAGGAATGCTGTGTATCAAAGGCCTGTCTCCTGGGTGACCTCTGCTGTTTTTTCTTCTGTCTATCTCTGTTTACCACATTCCAGTCACCCCGTGATCTGTCCTGCCTAGGAGAAGGGGGGTCTCGGGGTGGCTTGGCAGCAACTTCGGCATATGACAGCCGAGCAGCCCTTTTGGGTGTAGAAGAGGAGGGCTTAGGTAAACGTAAACCATAAAACTAGGGTACCGCTGCGGAGGCTGCCGTGAAGTTACGGCGCTGCTCCCTGTGGTTGTTGGCGTGTGGACGTACCGAGCGGACCGTTTGCCTGGAGTCTCAGGGGACAGGACGTGGATCCCGACCAGGGATTGGCTTCAGCCGTACCCCCCGGTGGTGAGAATTGCGAACATCTTACTAACATTCCTACAAACATTCCTACATAATACTCACACATACCAGACACTCACTTCTCTTTTCCAATATTCTTCTATTTCCCAAAGGCTCTCTCCAGGCTTTCCCTCTTATCCCTGTCCGGGAACGGGAGTAGGGGGGGAAGGGGAGGGATTCTCTCTTGTTTTCTGTGTGTGTTGTTATTGGCATGTAGATGTAGTGTTGTATAGCTGTTGGTATTTGAATATGGATATAGTGTGAATATAGATATAGAGGTAGACCTTGTGTGTGTTAGGTGATACTTAATAAATCTATTGATTCCTAAGCGTTATTTGTGAGTGTGACGGGGAGTGGTCTCCAGCCCTCGGTTTCCCCGAGGTGGGGGTGTGGGTTGCGGCTTTGCCTATCTCGGTCCGCGACATGCCCTGACCCATGCGCAGGGCCTGGCACTTGGCCACTTTGAACTTCATGAGGTTGGAATGGGCCAACTTCTCCAGTCTGTCAAGGTCCCTGAGGATAGCCTCCCTTCCCTCCTGTGTGTTGACCACAGCACACAGGTTGGTGTTGTCAGTATTCTTGCTGAGTGTGCACTCACTTCCGCTGTCCATGTTAGTGACCAAGATGTAAAACAGCACCAGTCCCAGTACTGACCATTCAGGAACATCACTCATCAGTGGTCTCCACTTGGACATTGAGCCATTGGCCACAACTCTTTGAGTGTGACCATCTAGCCAACTTGGTATCCACTTTCTGGTCCATCCATCAAGTTAATGTCTCTTTAATTTGGAGACCAGGATGTTGTGTGAGACAATGTCAATTGATTTTCACAAGTCCAGGGAGATGACATCAGTTGCTCTTCCCTTATCCACCAACTCTCTAACCTGTTGTAAAAGGCCATCAAATTTGTCAGCCACAATTTGCCCTTAGTGAAGCCATGTTGGCTGCCACCAATCACATCCACATTTCCCATGTGCCTTGGCATTAGTTTCCAGGAGGATCTGCTCCATGACCTTACCAGGAACAGAGGTGAGACTGACTGGCCTGTACTTCCCCATCTCTTCCTTTTTTCCCTTTATGAAAATGGGGGCTCTGTTCCCCTTTTCCAGTCAGTGGGAACTTCACCAGACTTTCATAACCTCTCCAATATGATGGATAGTGATTTAGCAACTTCATCTGCCAGTTACCTCAAGACCTGTTTATGTATCTCCTCAGGTTCCATGGACTTGTGCACTTTCAGGTTCTTTAGATGGTCTTGGACCTGATCTTCTTCTACAGGTTCTTCCTTTTCCCAGGCCCTGGCTTTGCCTTCTGCAACTTGGGTGCTGTGGCCAAAGCCCTTACCAGTGAAGGCTGAGGCAAAAAAAGCCATTGAGTGCTCCAGTCTTCTCCATACCATGGATAACCAAGTCTCCTGTTTCCTCCTGGAGATGGCCCACATTTTTCCTAGTCTTCCTTGTATCACTGATGTACCTGTAGAAGCTGTTCTTGTTGCCCTTGATGTCTCTGGCATTGCGAGGGGCTGTTGTGACCCAAGCGCAGGACCTGGCACTTGACCTTGTTGAACCTCATACAATTGGCTTTGGCCCATCAATCCAGGCCATTAGTAGCCAGTTTCTCGAGAAAAATGCTGTGGGAAGCAGTGTCAAAGTCTTTACAAAGACTCTTTGTCATCCTCTTTGTCAGGATGCAGCACTCCTGAGCTTGGAGGAGGTGATCCTTGAATATTGACCAGCTATCTTGGGCCCCTCTTCCCCCCCAGGGCTTTATCCCATGGTACTCTACCAAGCCAGGATAGTGTGCTTGCTGTGTGCCCTCCTCGTTGCCTTAAGGATCTTGAAGTTCACCATCTCATGGGCCCTCCAGCCAAGGCTGCCCTTGAACTTCACATTTCCCACCAGCCTGTCTTGTTTATGAGAACAAGGCCCAGCAGAGCACCTCTCCTGGTTGGCTCCTGTATCCCTTGAGAAGAAAGTTCTCATCAACACATTCCAGGAACCTCCTGCATTCCTGGTGCTCTGCTTATGTTGTCCCTCCAACTGATATTGGGGTTTTTGGACTTCATGAGGACTGGGGCTTGTGAATGTGAGGCTAATCCTGTCTGTATCAAGGACCTTATCTGCTCGGTCTTCCTGGTTGGGTGGCCTGTTCAGACCCCCACTCTAATGTGGGACCAATCCATGGCACACTGTAGGGCTGTGTTTCCACCCCTGGGGCAGTCAGTTCCAGGTGTACTGGAAGCCCCTCCAGGTGACAGCAAACTGGGGCCTGCACTGTGCTGCCAGAGGGGTGAAGAAAAAGACATCAGTGATAGCAGCTGTGGAGAACCACTGGGCTGCCTTGGACTCTAGTTCCTACTGAAGTTTTGGCATGTCCAGCACTGCAGCATTCAGTGCTGGCCAGACCTCATTCAGACAACAATGGTCTGCTGTTAGTCTCCACTCTCCATTAGACTTCCACACTGGCCATATGGGGCTCCTAAAGGCTGATCAAGCCCTGCTGACCACTCCCTGGCTCTGTGTTGAGGACACACAGAGCCCCTGGGCCAGTCACAGTGGGGTCTTTTTGCCACTCACCCCCAGCCAGACTCACTTCAGCCTCCAACACAGCCAGCTGTTGGCATCCCCGGGCACTCCAGAAATACAGATGAGTTCTGCCCCATGAGCTCCATGGCATTAGGCTGCCCTGTACACCCATGTTCACTAAAGCCTCCTACTCCTGTGGGTCTGCCATGTGTGGCCAGCAGGTCCACACAGCCCAGAAAACCCCATCTGTCCCTCTTCTCCACCTGTCAGGAGGCGGGGCCCCTCTAGCAGTGCTCATAAGATTCTCCACTCACTTCTTGTACAAAGGGAATGGAATTCCTTTCCAGAGGATGAGAGTAAGACTTTCCCCTTCCACTTTGATTGGGGAAACGCCCACTGGAGACTGGAGCAGCACTGTTCCTGGAAGAACCCCCTTCTTTATGGTTTTCCTTGCAAATCACATACCTGTGTCTCCAGGGCTGAGATAGGTTTTCCATCCCATGTCCTCATGCCCTCGCTGTGCTCACACAGATAAAACCACAGGGTGGCCCATGGCGTGTGCTTCTCTCTTGAGCAGAGGAACACTTACTCCTAATAGTTGAGACAATGGTCCATGTGGGGAGTAGGACCTCTCTTCTTTGAGTTCCTGGAACTTCTGGAACAGATTTTTAATAATTTTAAGGTACTTTCAACTATTTTTGTGGGGTTTTGGACAGTTTTTCCATACTGAAGATGCAGGTCTATAGAGAAGAGAAGAGATTTTCTTCTTATTGCTAGAGCTGCTAAGCTGCTTCACCCACTTTTTGGTACCTCTCTGTCTTCCCAGGTCATTACTGCCAATCAATTTGCAGGAGATGACTGTGCACTCCATACAAACTTCTTTCTCCTGGATCTATGTGTATGGGACTTATTCTGGATCTGTGTGTAACTGCTCAGTTTTCAGGCCATCATAACTCTCCTCTAACATGGTTCCTTCCCTCAGGTGCTGGACACCTGTGTCCATGGTGGTCCCAGTGACTGAGTGACATGGAACATCTTCTAGTAGGGATTCCTTTGATTCATGCCTGGCAGGAGGCGGAGGCCTTGTGTCCCTTTACCAACCACCTTCTCAATGTCCCCTTCCTTAACAAGTGATCCGAGATGCTTGGTTTCCCTACCACCTAATTGCAGGCCTCTGGCCCTGTTATCCCAGCATCAGAGCAGCCAGGTGACAATGTGCTCACCTGGATGACAGCTGAAATCTCTCTGCATGTCCCGCAACTCAGGGACAGTGATCAAATGGTAAACTCTTGTTCTGCCTCTTCCTTCTGCTCTTGTGATGATCCTGCTTCATCCTTTTTCACTAAACAAGCTGATTTTCATGTCCATTTCTTCTTGTGCACAGGGGCCACTGATCCCAGCACCGGATGATTCCGTGGCAGCTCCCATCACTGAGGTCTGAGGAGCTGCAGTGTCTGTCACGGGGGTTTCAGTGACCCACAGCATCTGTCAGCAGGGTCTGAGTAGCCCCAGCACTTGTCGTGGGGTCAGTCCACCCGTAGTGCCTGTTGGGGTTTGTGGAGCTGTAGTATGTAGCATCTTCCTGTCACTGAATGGGGTAGATTATGTTATGGTTGGTGGATTTAGGTTATGCTTGGACTTGATGGTCTTCGAAGTCTTTTCCAACCAGGATGATTCTGTGATTCCTACACTTGTCATTGCTCCCTCTCATACCCCAGTGCCCCCAGCAAGAGCCCTGAGCCCTATGTGAGGGACAGGAGCTGCCTTCCTGGGGCCTGGGCTCAGGGCTTTGTATTTCTGCTTCATCAAACAAAGCAAAGGGTTTTCTCATCATGAGAGGCACCTGCACAGGGCCTTTGCCTCCCTGCAATCATGAACTCCAAACGTCTGCTCTAATGAGTCCATGGGAAGGGTTAGTCAGGCTCAATGGGACCCATAATACTTCAAGGTACTTCATTTTTTTCTTCCCACTTTGACTTGTTGAGTGGTTTGTTCAGTCTTTCCTCAATATCTAAGATTCATGTAATTAGCCCTAATGAGCTTTGTTTTGTTTCTTGGTTTGCTGAGGGTTTTTTTGTAATTTTTAGTGGCCTCCAATTATCTGCTCTAACGAGTCCCTGGAGAGGCTTTGTCAGTAATAACCCTCAGTGGGGCCAATCACTGCTTCAAGGTACTTGGAGTTTTTCTTCTGACTTCTTGAGCACTTTTTCCAGTCTTCTCTCAGCAGCTGAGGATCATGGACTCAGCACCAAATACACCCTGGGGCTCATTAAATACTGAGAGCCCTAATAAGCCAGGGTTCTCCCTGTAATTTTCTTCAGGTTTTCAAGATTTGAGCAGCTAATTAGGAGCATTTTCCTAATGTAGTTAAGGAGGAAGTTTTCATAGTGTATCTCATAAAAATGGGGTTTATTTTAAAGGGTCTTTTGGGTGACTTTTCAGTTTAGAGAAGAATGAGTAGAAGCATTCTCCAAGTGATATTGGTCCAGGATGTCTCCTCAGGACAGCTAGGAAATGCAGTCCCTTGAGGTCCCACATTGGTTGGACAACTTTGCTCCTCACCTCCCCAACCTCACCATTTCTGACATTAGCCCCCTGGGACTTACATCCTGCTCCTTGCATCAGCCTTCTCCCCTGATCTCTGCAGCTGGATGTCACAGCTCCACTGCACCACCTCCCACCTGCTCTCCTGTGAGAACTGCCTGCACAGGCGCAGCAGGAGTTTTGCTTTTTGCAAGCAAACGAAAACCTGTATGAGGTTTCCTAAGCAATAAACCACACTCTGTCACCATGTGCTAAGTACAAGCTGCCTGTGATGGGGCTGCCTCTCTGCAAGGGAGAATCTCGTCAGACATGTTTTAGAGAGGCAGATAGAAAAACGTAGATATGATCATACTGAAAGGGGTGGCTAAAGACACAGTCAGACTGCTGAAAGGCTGGTGAGATGTTAACCACCTGAAACTCAAAGAAGCAGCCTGGGTGAGAGGTATCTGAATGAACAAAGAGTAGGAGAAGGACAAAAGTGGAGAGGAATGGAAATGGCCTTTGTCTAGACAGTCTGCATCTGAAAGGATGGCTTTAGAAATGGCCATTGTCTCCTGACCACCAGGCAGAACATTACGTTGAGGCTGTAGGCTTGGCTTGCTCCTCACCCCTTCTTGAGATAGCTGGGAATTGTTGCACAGTTCTCCTACAGTTGGTATTGCTCATCCTCCCACCCCACTGCCTGCAGGAAGAGTCCTGATCCACAAGTGAGGGGTAGGATCTGCCTTCCCATTGCCTGGAGCTCAGAGTCTGGCTTCACTGCTTCATAAAATAAATTAATAAATAAAAAAAAATCTTAGCATCAGAGGCACCTGCCCAGGGCCTTTGCCTCCCTGAAGTCACAGCCTCCAATTATCTGCTCTAACAAGTCCCTGGAGAGGCTTTGGCAGTAACATCCCTCAGTGGGGCCCATTAATGCTTCAAGAAACTATGGGTTTTGCTTCAGCCTTCCTGAGCAGTTTGTTCAGTCTTCTCTCAGCACTTGAGGTTCATGGACTCAGCACCAAATACCTCATGCGGCTAATTAAAATACAGAGAACCCTAACGAGCCATATTACTTCCTGTAATTAACTTCAGGTCTTCAAGACTTGTACAGCTAATTGGAGCGTTTTCATAGTGTAGTTAAGGAGGAACGTTTCATACTGTGCCTTATGGAAATGGTTTTGTTTTCATTACTTGAAATGGCCTCTTTCATGATTTCTCAGCTTAGAGGAGAGATAAAGACAACTCAATACAAAATGAGAAATGAAAAATTAGCAATGAGAGAAAGCCAACTCAATCATGTGTGAGGCATTTTCTCAAATTATGTTAAACAAATGCAATTAAAAAACAACCCCGTTTTTAAAAGTGATGTTCAGGACTGCAACTTGAAAAGAGCTGTTCATAACATGTTTCATAGAGTACCCTTAAGCTCATGGTAGTTTTTTGTGTTAAGAACTGTGTGACTCACACACTCGAGCTCCCCTGTATGTACAGAGTTTCCTTGCAACAACCAGAGCCTGGTGAGCAGAGTTGCTGCTCCCCGAGGGTCTCTGCCAGTCGGCGTGCAGCTGTCCTGGTGCAGAGTTGGTGGTGCAGAAGTGCCCAGTGGCCAGATGATGGAACCCAGTTGTCCTGGACCATCTTCTAGATGCCTGGATAGTTAGGAAATGCAGGCCTCAAAGTCCCACATTGTAAGGACAGCTTTGCTCCTCACCTCCCCAGCCGCAACATTCATCTCATCAACCATGTGGGGCTTGTGTTGCTTTCCTTGCATCACACTTCTCCACTGAATCTGCAGCTGGATGTTACAGCTCCTTTGCACCAACTCCCAGCCTGTCTTCCTTAGGGCACTGGCTGCACATGGGCACAGCAGGAGTTTTCCTTTGTGCAAGCAAAGACAAGAAAAGCAGAAAAGTTTCATAAACACTAAAATACACTCTGCAAACATACGGTAAGTACAAGCTGCACCTAATGAGGTCACGTTTCTGCAAGGGATGATCTTATGAGAGGTGTTTTCAATAGTTAGATACAAACATTTAGATATAAACAGAATCACAGAATGGTTTGGGTTGGAAAGGACCTTAAAGATTATCTAGATCCCAGCCCCTGCATGGGCAAGGACATCTCCCATTACATCAGGTTGCTCAGAGATCCATCTAACCTGCCTTTGAACACTTTCAGGCAGGGGACATCCACAACTTCTCTGGGCAACCTGTTCCAGTGTCTCACCGCCCTCACAGTGAAGAATTTCCTTCTAATGTCCAATCTAAGTCTACCACTTCCAAGTTTTAATCCATTGCCACTTTTCTTCTCACTACAAGCCCTAGGAAGAAGTCCCACCCCTGCTTTCTTGTAGGCCCCCTTCAGATACTGAAAGGATGCTATGAAGTCTGCCTCAAGCCTTTCCTTCTCCAGGCTCAAAGTTTTTTAAAATAATAATTATTATTTATATTATTATTCTTTTATTGTATTTTATTTCCGTCATTAAACTGTTCTTATATTAACCCATGAGTTTTCTTACCTTTTTCCTCCATTTCTCTCCCCCATCCCACTGGTGTGGGCAGCAAGCAAACAGCTGCATGGTGTGTAGCTCCTGGCTGGGGTTAAATTGGGACAGTCTTTAGTTGGCACTCAACGTGGGGCTCAGAGGGATGAGATAACAACAGATCTGGAAGGAGTGTGTTAAAATAAATTTGTTCTAAGTGTTCACTGTTTTTGTTTAATAATGACTGGTCACAATGTCAATTGGTTTGTTCTCAACAGTTGTTATTAGAGCTGTGGGATGTCACACCTTACCTGCTCCAGCCACCCCTATGCACAAGAAAAAATGGATGTGAAAACCAGGGTCATCGCGAGAATAGGCAGAAGAAGCAGAACAAGAGGTAACCACTTGATTTCTATCCCTGAGTGGCCTACAGGATATGTGGAGAGATTTCAGCTGTCATCCAGGTGAGCACATGATCACCTGGCTGCTCCAATGCTGGGATAAGGGGACTAGAAGCCTGGAGTTGGACAGTAGGGAAGACAAGCAGATGGGCTCATTTTCTAGGGAAGACAAGCAGATGGGCTCATTTTCTAGGGAAGAGGGCATTGACAGGGTGATTGGAGAAGGGACACAAGCCCTCTGCTTCTGGAAGCAACACGTGTCAGGCATGAAGGAGAGGTATCCCTTCAAGGAACATGTTCTATGTCAGCCAGACATGTGGAGCACTATGCAGAGAGATATCCAGTACCTGAGGGAATAAGCTGTGTAAGAGAGGATTAATTATGATGTGGACAACGTGCTGTTAGCCACAGATCCAGAGAAAGTCCAATGAACACAACCCACGTGGAGGGAAGTTGTGTGACCATCGTCGTATGCCAATTCATTGGCAGTGATGAACTAGAGAGATGAAGAGGCAGCAGCCATGAAAGATAGAATCATGGAATCATATAAATATTTTTGTTGGAAAAGACCTTGAAGATCATCAAGTCCAACCTTTAACCCAGCACTGCCAAGTCCACCATGAAATCATGCCCCTGAGCACCACGTCTACACATCTTTTAAATCCCTCCAGGGATGGTGACTGCACCACTGCCCTGGGCAGCCTGTTCCAGGGCCTGACAACCCCTTCAGTGAAAAGTTTGTTCCTAACATCCAATCAAAACCTCCTCTCCTGGTTTGAGCCAAGATGAAGCCAATTTTCCTTTTATTGATTTTTTTCCCTCAGTGAGCTCTCTTTTAACTAGCAGCAAGTTTTCCAGCTAGTGGACTGATAACACTGGGATGTTTATGTTACTGCTGAGATGCCAAGGTCGCTTCGTTCTGCCGCCTTAGATGCTGCTGGGAGCAGCCCATAGGGAAGAGTGGACTAGATGGACAACAAAATTGGCCAGACATATTCCATTCCATATATCTATGTAAGCTCAGTGTAAGGTCAGAGATCACGGAAGTCAAACCTGCTTCCTGCTTCTTCTCCCCTTCTCTTCTGTCCATGACCAGTTTCTGGGGAGGACTCCATCTATTCATCCCCATTGATTCCTAGGCTCGTGTGTTCCTGACCCTCATAACTCTCCCCTCAGCTCCTGTCTGCTCTGCTGCTCTCTCTGGCAGCACTCCAGGACATGTCGGGACTGCTCACAGCTCAGGAGATGCCGGGGGAGTTGCTGGGGGTGGGGGGAGGCAATAGGGTTTTGCACATTCCTGAACATACTTGTATATAATTGTACATATTTTCTTTTGTCATTAGTGTTTGATTAAAACTGTCTAGTTTAGTTTTCAATCCAGCAAAGTCTCTCTCCTTAATTCTCTCTCTCCTTCCCTACCTGGGTGGGAGGGGGAGGGGATTGAGAGCATGGTTGTCTCTGGTTTAACTGCCAATCCTGAGTCAAACCGTGGCAACAATTTATTGTCGCCCAACATGGGGCTTGATTTTAAGCCCAGGCTATAAATTCTCACTACTTGGGAATGTTTAAAATTCCATCTCTGATGGGAGGAATCCCTCAGATAGCAATGAGCAACACTTCTGCTGAATCTAATGGCGGATTGAAAACTGAACAGACACCTTGTATGTTTCTGCTGGACCTTTTTCCCAACATGCAATCCTACATGTGGTGTGCAGCTGGGATCATACTGCTCTGTGTAGCTGCTCTTATTGTTTTATGGTGTCTCGACAGAACTGTAGCCGTGATCAATCGTATAATTACCAGCCTAGAGATCATAGGGTTTTGATACTGATCTTTATGGGGGCACTGTATGTGTACAGTTATGGTACAGATCCTCGAGTGAATGAAAAGGTCTATGTTGGTAATGGCAGTAGCAGGTCCAGTTTTACCTCTCCACGTTCTTTCAAGCTGAATCTCCCAGCTCTCAATTTAAATAGCATTGTTTCAGTAGGGATGTTTCTGCTGAATATTTATAATGTATTGTGGATGTGTAGGGTGAGGTGTTGTTCCACTCACTGCCAGTCCCCCACAGGCAAGGCTGCTGCCACCTGTGATGCTGCTACCACCACTGCTGCTGCTGCCACCACTGGTACTGCTACAAAAACAGCTGCTTCTGCAAAGATTAAGTCAAATCCCCTTTGATTTCCCACAGGAGTGAATCCTGTGATGAGGAGCAAAGCAAAGGCAAAAGGCTCCAGCCTTTTTACCAGCTCCCATCTGAGACATCCAGAGTTTCTTCAAGCTGTGTTAGACACCGAAATTGAGAAAGCAGAAGATTCTAAATCAGATAATGGAGCAGGTACTTCTCATGCAGATAAAAAATCAGGCCAACAAGCAGATAGAAAAGCAGGCCCTTCTCAAGCAGATGACAATGATTATCTTGTCCAAGCTTTCTCACCAAAGGAGTTCCTGAGAAACCACAGCTTTCCACCCCCAGCCTGGGGAAAGGCTGGCTGGATCAGTAGGGAATGGTAACTGGTTTCGGGACGTTAGGAGGGAAAGGACTTTACCCGCATTGATGGTGAGGGACTTCTTCCTTGGTTGCTCCGATGCTATGATAGTGGGGCTGAAACCTATGATGAGAGAGAAGCCAAACACTTGGTATCCCTGGCCAGAGATGATAGAGCACTTGGTAATAAGATGGGAACTACTGCCCTGTGGGGCCAAGTTCTTTCATCTATGAGGGAGAGATACCCCCATAAGGGTGACATCAAATGGCGCCGAAGGAGAACACCCACTCTTGAGAGAGCCATCACGTATTTGAGAGAATTAGCTGTGCAAGAGGTGATCTATGATAACAATGGACTTAAAAATCACTATTTCTGGAGTGATGGAAGGATCTCAAGAACTGACTGTTGAGGAAGCTGATGTGAGCCTTACTGGTAAAAAGTGGCAAATGCAGCCTAGAGTGACTGGCCCAGATGCTCCGTGCATCCTTGGCATCAACTATCTCAAAAAAGGGTATTTCCATGACCCAAAAGGGTACTGGTGGGCCTTTGGTATAGCAGCTGTAGAGGCTGAGGACACTGAACAGCTGAATACTTTGCCTGGCCTTTCAGATGACCCTTCTCTAGTGGGGTTGCTGAAGGTCGAAGAACAGCAGGTGCCAGCTGCCACTTCAATGGTGCACAGACGACAATATCGCGCCAACAGAGACTCTGTGATCCCCATTCATAAGCTGATCCGGCAATTGGAGAGCCAGGGAGGGATCAGCAGGACTCACTCACCCTTCAACCGTCCTATCTGGCCAGTGCGGAAGCCTGATGGTGAGTGGAGGCTGACAGTGGACTATCATGGCCTGAATGAGGTTACACCACCACTCAGTGCTGCTGTGCCGGACATGCTAGAACTTCAGTATGAGCTGGAGTCAAAAGCAGCCAGGTGGTGTGCCACTCTGGACATTGCTCATGCATTCTTCTCTACTCCTCTAGCACCAGAGTGCAGGCCACAGTTTGCTTTCACCTGGGGGGGAGTCCAGTACACCTGGAATCGACTGCCCCAGGGGTGGAAACACAGCTCAACCATTTGCCATGGACTGATCCACGCTGCACTGGAGAAGGGTGGAGCTCCAGAACACCTGCAGTACATCGACGACATCATAGTGTGGGGTGACACACCAGAATAAGTCTTCGAGAAAGATAAACAGGTCATCCAAATTCTTCTGGATGCTGGTTTTACTGTAAAAAGAAGCAAGGTCAAGGGACCTTCACGAGAGATCCAGTTCCTGGGAATCAGGCGGCAAGATGGATGTTGCCAGATCCCAATGGACGTGATTAACAAAAACAACAGCTATGGCCCCACCATCCACTAAAAAGGACACTCAAGCTTTTTTAGGGACTGTTGGTTTCTGGAGAACGCATATTCCAGGTTACAGTGAAATTGTGAAACCTCTTTATGAGGTGACCTGAAAGAAGAGTGACTTCAATGGGGTTCTGACCAACAGAAATTCTTTTGAGCAGATTAAAAAGGAGATTGTGCAGGCAATGGCCCTTGGACCAGTTCAAACAGGGCCAGACATCAAAAATGTGCTCTACACCACATCCGGGTACGATGTTCATACCTGGAGCCTCTGGCAGAAAGCACCAGGGGACCCTTGTGATTCTGGAGCCAGAGCTACAGAGGTTCCAAGGCCAACTGCATGTCAACTGAAAAGGAGATACTTGCAGCATATGAAGGAGTTAGAGCTGCTTCAGAAGTGATCGGCACTGAAGCGCAGCTCCTCCTGGCACCCCGATTGTCAGTACTGAGCTTCATGTTCCAGAGTAACCTTTCTTCTACCCATCATGCCACTGATGCGACTTGGAGTAAATGGACTGCTTTAATTACCCAGTGGGCTCAAATAGGAAGTCCTAATCGTCCAGAAATCATAGAAGCAATTGCAAACTGGCCAGAAGGCACACACTTTGGAATACCACCACAAGAAGTGGTGAGACAGGCTCAAGAAGTTCCACCATATGATCATCTACCAGAGACTGAGAAACAATTTGTTCTTTTCATTGATGGCTCCTGTCATCTTGTAGGGAACTGCCAAAAGTGGAAAGCTGCCGTGTGGAGTCCTACACAACTAGTTGCACAAGCAGCTGAAGGAGAAGGTGAATTGAGTCAATTTGCAGAGGTAAAAGCCATCCAGCTGGCTTTGGACATTGCTGAGTGAGATAGGTGGACAAGACTCTATCTCTGCACTGACTTGTGGATGACAGCAAATGCCTTGTGGGGTTGGCTAAAGCAGTGGCAGCAGAAAAACTGGCAGCGAAAAGGTCAACCTGTTTGGGTTGCCGAGTTGTGGAAACACATTGCAGCTAGGATAGAGAAAGTGGTTGTAAAAGTGCATCAAGTAGATGCACATGGATCTCTGAGTCGAGCCACTGAAGAACATTGACACAACCAACGAGCAGATGAGGCTGCTCAAGTGTTTCAAATAGACTTAGACTGGGAACATAAGGGTGAACTTTTTTAGCTCGATGGGCCCATGACACTTCGGGTCATCAGGGCAGAGATGCAACATACAGATGGGCTCATGACCATGGGGTTGACTTAACCATGGACGCTATTGCGGAGGTGATTCATGAGTGTGAAATGTGCGCTGCAATTAAGCAGGCGAAATGGTTGAAACCTTCGTGGTATGAGGGGAGGTACTTAAAGTACAGGTATGGGGAGGCCTGGCAAGTTGGTTACATCACACTGCCTCCGACCCACCAGGGTAAGCGCTATGTGCTTACAATGGTGGAAACAAGGACAGGATGGTTGGAAACATATCCTGTGCCTCATGCCACAGCCCGGAACACCATCCTGGGCCTTGAGAAACAAATCTTGTGGAGACACAGTACTCCAGAAAGAATTGAGTCAGACAATGGCACTCACCTCAAAAACAGACTTGTGACTGACTGGGCCAAAGAACATGGTATTGAATGGATAGACCATATCCCGTAGTATGCACAAGCCTCAGGGAAAATTAAAAGGTACAATGGTCTGTTAAAAGCTACCCTGAAGGCAATGGGTGGTGGAACTTGCAAAAACTGGGACTAGCTAGTGTACTTAAATTGTTGTTTAACCCTGAACAAATGATATAAGGAATGATGTCTCCTTTATAAGTCGGCTCCACAAGAACTGATAAAATGTGTAATTATTAAAAACCTCCAGGAGATGGCACCCAAAGTAGGGAGATGTCTCCTGCATAGAATGTCTCCTAGGGGAAACTGTAAGGACTGTAACTATTAATAGCCTCCAGGAGATGCCACCCAAAGGACGGAGATGATAGCAATGCTGACTCCAGATCCAGGGTCAGTCTCACCATCAGGGACACACAGCATAGCCCAGTGATGATGCCTTTGAGCCAGGCTCCAGTGCTGAAAACCAGCACAGCCAGGAGCAAGGAAGGTGTGATATCCCACAGCTCTCATAACAACTCTGAGAGCAAACCAATCAACATGGTGACCAGGGACTGTTAAACCAGCACAATGAACACTTGTAACTGATTTGTTTTAACGCACTCTGATCAGAGCTGTTGTTATCTCAACCTTCAAGCCTCACATTAGACAACAAAAAAATGACCATTGGGGCTTAACCCCAACCAGGATCTAAGCACTACAGAGCCAGTCACTCATTCCTCCCTGGCCCTTCCCTGGTGGACTGGGGAGGATAACAAAAAAAAAAGTGGAACTCATGGGTTGAGATAAGAATAGTTGAATAATTTCAATTACAATAATGCCACTTCTAAGAGAAATAATAATATTGTAAGAGAGAGAACAAAAAGAGAGAGAAATGATACCCAGGGAAGACAAGTGATGCACAATGGAATTGCTCCCCATCCACTGACCAATGACCAGCCAGTCCCTGAGCAGTGATGGCTCCTCCTGGTCAACTCCCCTCAGTTTATGTACTGAGCATAACATCATATGATCTGGAACATCCCTGTGACAAGGTTGGGTCATCTGTCCTGGCTGTGTCTCCCCCAGCTTCCTGTAGAGGAGCAGATGGCAGGACAGGGGCACTGTGAGAAACTGAACAAGTCCTTGGCTTCATGTCAGCATGGCTTAGCAGCAACTCTAACATCCTTGCATTACCAACATGAGTCTCAGCACAAACCCAAACATGGCCTCACAGAAGCTACTGTGCAGAAAAGTAACTCTGTCCCAGCCAAAACCAGCACAGAGGAGGAGGGCCAATGGAAGCAAGGGAGGAAAATCTTTCTCCCAATCAAGACAGTCAAGGACTGCAGCAGATCTCCTAGAAAGCTTGTGTCTTCTCCATCCTTGCAGCTTTTCAAACTCAAAATGAATAAATCCCTGAGGAGCTGACCCCACAAAGAGCAGAAGGTTGACCTAGAGATCTCTCAATGTCCCTCCAAGCATGAAGTTTTCTGTGCTTCAGATGTTCCCTTTATGATGAGAGGGAAAGCTTCCAGGTTCCCAGTGGCCACTGAAGCCAGACAGAAAGGAGTTTGGTTAGATGGTTGGTGGCTTTCTTGTTGCTCATATGCAGGGCTGCTTGGCAGGTACCCCAAAAAGCCCTGATCATTTCCACCACTTCACCTTTATTTTTCCTGTTTTCACCTCACAATTTCTTCCCCTTGACCATCCATTTGAGTGACAGAGCTCAGAGGGTCATGATCAGTGGTGGAGGGTCGAGTTGGAAGCCTGCAGCCAGCAGTGTTCCCCAGGGGTCAGTGCTGAGTTTGATCTTGTTCAACATATTCATCAATGACCTAGATGAGGGGACGCAGTGTATCCTGAGCAAGTTCGGTGATGATACAAAGCTGGGGGGGGTGGGGTGGGGGGTGTTGTGACTGACACTCCAGAGGGCTATGCTGCCATCCAGCATGACCTGGACAGGCTGGAGAGTTGGGCAGAGAGGAAACTTATCAACAAGGGCAAATGTAAGGTCCTGCACCTGAGGAGGAACAATTCCTTGCATCAGTAAAAGTGAGGGATTGACCTGCTGGAAAGCAGCCCTGAGGAGAAAGATCTTGGAGTTTTGGTGGACAATAAGTTAACCATGAGCCAGCAATGTGCCCTTGTGGCCAAGAAGGCCAGTGGTGTCCTGGGGTGCATTAAAAAGAGTGTGGCTAGTAGGTCGAGGGAGGTCATTCTCTCCCTCTGTTCTGCCCTGGAGAACACACATCAGGAAAACTGTGTCCAATTCTGGGCTTCCCAGTTCAAGAGAGAATGGAACTACTGGAGAGAGTCCAGCAGAGGGCAACAAAGATGATTGGGGCATTGGAGCATCTCCCTTATGAGGACAGGCTGACAGAGCTGGGACTGTTTATGCTGGGGAGGAGAAGACTGAGAGGAGACATCAATGCCTATACATAGCCCAAAAAGTGTGTAACAAGGACGATGGAGCCAGACTTTTTTCAATGGTTCCCTGTGACAGGATGAGAAGCAACGGGCACACGCTAGAGCACAGGAAATTGTGTCTGAACCAGAGGAAAGCTTCTTTACTGTGAGGGTGACAAAGCACTGGAATAGGCTGCCCAGAGAGGCTGTGGAGTCCCCTTCTCTGGAGACATTCAAAAGCTGCCTGGATGCATTCCTGTGGGATGTGGTCTAGAAGAACCTGCTCTGGCACTGAAGTTGGATTACATGATCTCTAGAGGCCCCTTCCAACTCCAACAATTCTGTGATTCTGTGACCCCTGTACCCTCCCATGCAAAAAGCCCATCTCTGTTACTGCTTTCCTCCCTGGCCCTTTCATTTGTACATTCATTTGGTGTTTCTGAGCTTGTCACCATGGGCATTCCTACTTTAGTCAGCAATTTAATTAAGCTAGTGCCTTCACCTATGATTATTTGTAGTGTCCTGGAATTCCTCATGCTGTGATCTTGTCAGAGGCCCCCCATGTCAGGGTGAGCCACCTGTACACACACATTAACAGGTGTCCAAGCGCAGCTTCACTCCTGGGGGACTGTGAAAAACTCTGGGATTTGGTCAGAAGAAACCTTTCAAAGTTTTACAAGGAGAAGCAGTCAGTCCTTTCTCAGGGGCAAAATAATTCCCCAAATGATGGCTGGCTGAGAGCTGAGCAACTCAGGAGTGGCCCTGAGAAGAACGGCCTGGGCGCTAAGAGGAATGTCCCGTGACTCAGTGGTGTGTGCTCAAAGTTAATAAGGACAAATGCAAACAGAGGGGCAGAGTGGCTGCATCAGTGGGTAAGGGAAGAGCCATGGATGTCACCTCCTTGGACTTCTGTAAGGCCTTGACACGGTCTCCCATAACATCCTGCTCTAAACTGGAGAGAGATGGATTTGATGGGGGGGCTGCTCGGTGGATGAGGCATTGATTGAATGGTCACATCCAGAGGGTAGTGGTGAATGGCTCAGTGTCCAGATGGACACTGGTGACAAGTGGTGCCCATCAGGGCTCTGTACTGGGACCAGTCCTGCTTAATAACTACATCAATGACATAGTGAGGGGGATGGAGTACACCCTCAGCAAATTTGCAGATGACACAGAGCTGAGTGATGCAGTTGGCATGCCTGGAGGACAGGATGCCATACAGACCAGGTAATTTGCGTTACTAGACAGTGAAGGACTCAGAGCAAGTGTTAGACACTTTTATAAGAGAACCAGGTGACACAAAGCAGGTACATGTCGCAGTTGTAGCGACACAAGTGCAAACATCTGTGCAAGAACATAACAGAGAATGTCACGGTTTGACTCAGAATTGAAAAATAAACCAGAGACAAACAATGCTCTCGATCCCCACCCAGATAGGGAAGGAGAGAGAGAATTAAGGAGAGAGACTGTGCTGGATTGAAAAATAAATTAGACAGCTTTAATTATATGTACAATTATATACAAGTATGTTCAGGAATGTGCAAAAGCTTCTTGCCTCCCCCCAGTCAGACAATGGCACTCATCTCAAAAACAGACTTGTGACTGACTGGGTCAAAGAACATGGTATCGAGTGGATCTACCATATCCTGTACTATGCACAAGCCTCAGGGAAAATTAAAAGGTACAATGGTCTGTTAAAAGCTACCCTGAAGGCAATGGGTAGTGGAACTTTCAAAAACTGGGACAAAAATTTGGCAAAGGCCACCTGGTTAGTTAATACCAGGGGATCCATCAATCGGGCTGGTCCTGCTCAGTCAGATTTTCTGCATACAGTAGATGGGGATAAAGTCCCTGTGGTATGTGAAAGAAACCAGTTGGGTCAAAGTGTTTGGGTTTATCCTGCTGCAGGCAAAGGTAAACCTGCCTGGGGTGTTGCTTTTGCTCAGGGACCTGCACATACCTGGTGTGTGATGATGGAGGATGGTGAAGTACAATATGTACCTCAAGGTAATCTGACTCTGGGGGAGAATCCTTAATTTGACAGTTGGTAAAATATAGAGCCTATATGTAATATATGGTATGGAATAAGGGGTGGAATGTCCTGGTTTGAGCCAGGATGAAGCCAACGTTTCTTTTACTGATTTTTTTTTCCCATCAGGGAGCTCTCTTTTAACTAGCAGCAAGTGTTCTAGTGAGTGGACTGATAACACTGGAATGTTTATGTTACTGCTGAGACTCCAAGCTCAGTTTGTTCTACCCAGTGAATCTGCAGCTACAGAGGCTACTGAGAGCGGGGGGTCATATCTATGACCCCCCCTGCCCCCCATAATGGGGCTGGACTAGATGGACAGCAAAACTGGCCAGAGATGTTCCATTCCATATATCTACGTAAGCTCAGAGGAAGGTCAGACATCACAGAAGACAACTTCCTTCCTGCTTCTTCTTCCCTTTTCTTCTGTCCATGGCCGGCATCCGGGGAGGACTCCATCCATCTATCACCATCGACCCCCAGGTCCATGCCTTCCTGACCCTCATCCTTATCTCCAGCAGCACTCCGGGACTTTTTGGGACTGCTGACAACTCAGGAGAGTGCTGGAGAGTTGCTGGGGGTGGGGGGAGGCAAGAGGCTTTTGCACATTCCTGAACATACTTATATATAATTGTACATATAATTACAGCTGTCTAATGTAGTTTTCAATCCAGCAAAGTCTCTCTTCTAATTCTCTCTCTCCTTCTCTACCTGGGTGGGAGGGGGAGGGGATCGAGAGCATTGTTGTCTCTGGTTTAATTGCCAATCCTGAGTCAATCCGTGGCAACACCCTTCCCCAATATATACTAAGATAGATTCAGGATTATCATCAGAGTACATTTCAAAATGAAAAACACTCTATTCAGTATCTAGACAGACATCACAAGCCCTTAGGGCATTGCCTTTGCAAATAAATGCATGCTGTCCATTTTCCATGCAAGCATCAGTATCAAGTTATTTGTTATTATATCAGTATCTCAGTTATTTGTGTGACTGTTTTTCCAGGCCCTTATTTGATGCTCTATAGGGTATAATACAGTGTTGCCACTGCACATGATCCCCAATGTCACAGTGGAATAGATGGTGTATATCATGGCATCCCGTATGATTAGTACAAAACCAAAGATGTTATTGCTACTCGGATTGTAGGTAAAATTAACAAGTTGCCACCATGATTGAAATTTCTTCTCAGAGGATGTAGCATGATTCCAGCTCAACTTCCTAATTTCCATAGGTAAAAACCCACTCTCTCCCTCTTTAATTATTGCAGTAACTGTAAATTGTACCCAGAACTGAGCTTGGATAGAGCTCAGTGCCAATGAAGTGTTGCTTGGAGCAGTTTCTAAAGCAATGGCCAATGCTGATGATTATTGTCATGTACTCTGTCCAAGTTAGAAAAGAGAATTGAGGCTAACCATTGGTTAGTCCCTAAAGCTAATAAAGAAGATCTCAAAGATTGATCCATGAATTTTAAATCATTCACTGTTGTGTGTAGTGCGTTGGAAAGTATTTTTGCATCAATGGTGTTGAATACACCTAGTCCAGTTCCCACCATGATTATTCTAACTTTGAAAACTCATTTTCAGGCAATTTTTTACTATCTTCTTATTGATATGGCAGCCACCATTTATTGCAATTTTGTTTCATCTTTTCTTTTGTTAGGGCATCCCCTGTAAATTCTCTGAGTGTTTCAGGATGCATCCTTAAGAGGCACAAGGTATATACTGTTTCTCTTCCTTTAAGTACCCTTAATTGCCACAATATCTCAATTCAAGCATTGCACCTGGTGTTGCTCAGTGCCTGACACAGGAGAGGAGCTGAGGGAGTCCCCGATCAACTGGTCAGTGCACGATGGAGTCTGCTCCGGTTCCTCCTCCCCGTCAGATTCAGAAAGACAAACCAGGCAGGGCTGTCACTGTGGTCCTAAAGTCCCTCCCACTGGAAGAGGAGGTCAGGCTTAAATACGGTTAAAAGGAGGAACCTGGAGTTACCCACCCGTCAGCCTCAACCCTGTGCCGGGGAAGATCATGGATAGATCCTCCTAGAAGCTGTGCTAAGGCCCATGGGGGACAGGGAGGGAATTGGAGACAGCCAGCATGGCTTCACCGAGGGCAAGTCCTGCCTCACCAACCTGGTGGCCTTCTAGGTTAGAGTGCCTACATCACTGGACAAGGGGAAAGGTACAGATGTCATCTCCCTGGACTTGTCTAAGGCCTTTGACACTGTCCCCCACAACATCCTTCTCTCTTGACTGGAGAGAGATGGATTTGACAAGTGGACAATCCAGTGGATGAGGAATTGGTTGGATGGTCACATCCAGAGGGCAGCGGTTGAGGGCTCAATGACCCAGATGGAGATTGGTGTCCTTCAGGCATCTGTATTAGGACCATTCCTGTTTAATATCTTCACCAGTGACACAAACAGTGGGATTGAGTGCACCCTCAGCAAGTTTGCAGATGACATCAAGCTGAGTGGTGTGGCTGACAGTCTCAGTGTTTTGGCTGATGTCCAGAGGGACCTGGAGAAGCTTGAGAGCTAGGCCCATGTGAACCTCATGATGTTCAACAAGGCCAAGTGTAAGGTCCTGCATCTGGGTGGGGGCTATCCCCAGTATCAAGACAGGCTGGGGGATGAAGAGTTTGGGAGCAGTTGTGGGGAGAAGGGCCTGGGGGCACTGGTGGATGAAAAGCTGGACATGAGCCAACAACGTGTGCTGGCAGCCCAGAAAGCCAGCCATGTCCTGGGCTGCATCAGAAGCAGTGTGACCAGCAGGCCTAAGGAGGGGATTCTCCCCCTCTTCTCCACTCTGGTGAGACCCCTCCTGCAGTACTGTTTCCAGCTCTTAGAGCCCTCAGCATAGGAATTACATTTATGGAGCTGTTGGTGCACATCCAGAGGAGGCCACAACAATGATCCGAGGGCTGGAGCAGCTCTGCTCTGGAGACAGGCTGAGAGAGTTGGGGTTGTTCAGCCTGGGGAAGTAGGCCCTAGGGAGACCTTATTGTGGCCTTTCAGTACTTCAAGAGGGCTTAAGAGAAAGGTGGGGACAGACTTTAGAAGGGCCTGTGGCATTAAGACAAGGGGTGATGGTTATAAACAAAAGAGGGGAGATTTAGACTAGACAGAAGGAAGGATTTTTTAGAAGGAATTTTTACTATGAGGGTGGTGAAACATTGGCAGAGGTTGCCCAGACAGGTGGAAGATGCCCCATCCCTGACAACCTTCAAGGTCAGGGCTCTGAGCTTCACTGGGAACCTTAGCAAGTGCCTCCACCCCCCATCACCCTACAGGTAACACCAGCATCCCCTCTCCAGCTACATCAGGGTCTGTGTGCCCTGCTCTTCAGTCCCTGCACACACTGAGCAGCTGCAGGGCAGAGCTGGGCACATAGGGGCTGGGACGGGCTCTGTGAGCACGGGCAGGGAAGGGACACGGGGCCAGAGCAACAGCTCCCAGCTGGGAAAGGTCCAGGCAGCAGAGATGGGCAGGGAGAGAGGGAACTGCTAAGGGAGACCCTGCTATGGGGAGATGTGGGCATTGGGTGCTGGAGTGCTCTGGGGTGGATCCCTCTTCTTCAGTCGTGCCTGGTGCCTCGTTAGGGCAGCGCAGGAGGGTGATCGTCCCCTGTCTCAGAAAGGGGCAAATCCAGCGCAGCAGGGAACAAGTTGGAGGGACAGACCAGCCCCCCTTCTCTGCACGGAGCCCCAGGCAATCCTCTTACCTCGCTCTGTTCTCCCTGAGTGCAGCAGCAATGCTGAGGGTCTGAGACAGCCAAGAACACTCTCCAAGAGAACTGGAAGGAGCTGTAAAACACCCCACACCTCTCAAACTGCCTTCTGCCATCCTGGTCGCTCAGCACAGGGAGTGCAGATGCTGACAAACACTTTGGAGTGACCCGTGATTTCATATGACAAAGTCAAACAGCAGGACTGATACCTGCCCACCCCGTTCCCTGAACCCACTGCTGCAGAGCAGGGCTGACTTCTCAGCAGCCAGTGTGAAGAGGTCCGGCTGCTCTTGATACACTCAGTCAGCCACAACTGGAGCTCCAGCCTCAGGGCTGAAGGCAGATCTTTCAGAAAAGTGTGTGCGGGTGTAGCAGGGAGAGGGGGCATGGGAGGTGGCTTTCCTTTTTCAGAAAAGTCTTGTCTCAATCACTGTGTTTTCCTCCTTGTGAGAGACAGACTCTATAATGGCCTTTAATCCAGCGACATGATGATGTGCCCCCCGGCACTCGTGGGGAGAAGAGAGAGGTACCAGGTGCATGTGCAGAGGACTACAGACTACAGCTCCCAGGAGGCACGGCGGGGCCGGAACCGGAAGGGGAGCAGTGAGGCGCGCTCTGTGAACACAATACGGATCCAGCCGCCGCGGTGAGCGTACCGCTGCGGAGGCTGCCGTGAAGTTACGGCGCCGCTCCCTGTGGTTGTTGGCGTGTGGGCGTACCAAACGGACCGTTTGCCTGGAGTCTCAAGGGAAAGGACGTGGATCCCGACCAGGGATTGGCTTCGGCCGTACCCCGGTGGTGAGAATTGCGAACATCTTACTAACATTCCTACAAACATTCCTACATAATATTCTTCTATTTCCCTCAGTGCCTTTAATAAATCTATTGATTCCTAAGTGTTGTTTGTGAGTGTGACGGGGCGGGGTCTTCAGCCCTCGATTCCCCCGAGGTGGGGGTGTGGGTCGCGGCTTTACCTATCTCGGTCCGCGACACTCCTCCAACAGTCTCAAAGTGTAAAATCAGCAGATGTCCAACAGCAGCTCCATCACCCAGTTCCTCCTCCTGGCATTTGCAGACACACGGGAGCTGCAGCTCCTGCACTTCTGGCTCTTCCTGGGCATCTACCTGGCTGCCCTGCTGGGCAACGGCCTCATCATCACCACCATCGCCTGTGACCACCACCTCCATACCCCCATGTATTCTTTCCTCCTCCACCTCTCCCTCCTCGACCTGGGATCCATCTCCACTACTCTCCCCAAGTCCATGGCCAATTCCCTCTGGGACACCAGGGCCATCTCCTACACAGCATGTGCTGCCCAGCTGTTTTTCTTTGTCTTTTTCATCTCAGCAGAGTATTGTCTTCTGACCATCATGGCCTATGACCGCTACGTGGCCATCTGCAAACCCCTGCACTATGGGACCCTCCTGGGCAGCAGAGCTTGTGTCCACATGGCAGCAGCTGCCTGGGCCATTGGGTTTCTCAGTGCTCTGCTGCACACAGCCAATACATTTTCACTGCCCCTCTGCCAGGGCAATGTCCTGGACCAGTTCTTCTGTGAAATCCCCCCGATCCTCAAGCTCTCCTGCTCACACTCCTACCTCAGGGAACTTGGGCTTCTTGTGGTCAGTGCTTGTTTAGCTTTTGTGTGTTTTGTTTTCATTCTGGTGTCCTATGTGGGGATCTTCAGGGCCGTGCTGAGGATCCCCTCTGAGCAGGGACGGCACAAAGCCTTTTCCACCTGCCTCCCTCACCTGGCCGTGGTCTCCCTCTTTGTCAGCACTGGCATATTTTCTAACCTAAAGTCCCCCTCCATCTCCTCCCCATCCTTGGACCTGGTGGTGTCATTTCTGTACTCGGTGGTGAGTCCAGCAGTGAACCCCATCATCTACAGCATGAGGAACCAGGAGCTCAAGGATGCCATAGGGAAATGGATTCCATGGACATTATTAAAGTGTGAGAAATGTAATACCACTCCCCACAAATTACTCCCACAGCATCTGGTTCCATCCTTCTTTGTTTGGCTGGGCTTTATATTTTTTTCTATTTGCCATTATTCCTGTTGTTTGCTGCCTTTTTGTTCCTGCACACGTGTTTGCAACTTCATCACTACACCTGAGACTTGTACCCACCCTGTGTCACCTGGTTCCCTTATTAAAGTGTGTCCAACACTGGCTCAGAACTGGCCTCGTCCATTGCATCTCTGCACTCAAGTGGGATCTCCCATGTGCAGGGCTTTCATGCTGGGGTCTTTCTACAAAATGTCCCCAGGAACTGCACCTCTGGTGTTCCTCTTCCTTCATTTGTTCAAAACCAAAAAGTCTTTTTGTGACCTTTTAGAGACATAGGAAAAGATTGAGGAGTCACCAGTGGGTGTCTGGTGACAGGTAAGATGGAGAGTGTCATTGAGGGGTGTCCCCAGGGCTTTCCCACAGGTGACACTGAAGACACCCATCCTTATGGAGGGCTTATGGAACTTTCTGGAGAGTATGGGGGTTTTCCAGGAACAGCATGTTCCTGGGGCTGTGCTGGGATGGAAGAAGTGGGCAAAGATGGGTTTTTGGGCCATAAGTGCAGGACATGTGCAGACCTCTTCTGGTCACTCTGTGCTTTCTCCCCACCAGGTTAGAACAGAAACTCCTACTGAGGGACACACTAGTCCAGGTGTGGCCACACCAGGGCTTACTGGAGGGGCATGAAAACTCCAGAGGTCTGGTTGGCCACGCTCCTCAGAGTACATCCCCCTGTGCAGCTGGCCTTGTTCATGGTGAGCTTGAACCACTGGTTCATATCGTGCCCTTCAGAGGGCCCAGGCCATGCTCCTCAGGGTCACTGCTCAGCTGGTCAGGTCCCAGCAAGCCTTGATATATGGGGTTATTCTTTCCCCTCACCAATGAAGGTCTGGCCACTCCTCCCTATCA
Organism: Hemiprocne comata; assembly: GCA_020745705.1. Taxonomy (NCBI): domain Eukaryota; kingdom Metazoa; phylum Chordata; class Aves; order Apodiformes; family Apodidae; genus Hemiprocne; species Hemiprocne comata. The sequence continues at coordinate 302,900 of CM036593.1, forward strand.
AGCATAAAAGGTTTCTCTTTGCTGACTCCCAGAGTTTCTCAAGGTCTCCTTGGACTGAAGCTCCATTTTGCCAGTTCCTAATACTTGCACACAGATGGCTCACTCTGGCTGTGGTGACCTGTTGTGGCGAGAGTACAGACTAACGCACCACAACCAATGTGATCAAGCGAAAGCCGTTTATTATTAAAAATGGTGGCAATTTATACCCCTCTGATTCCAGATGGTCCACCCCAGTACAAACCCCGTTGGTTACATACATACACAGTTCATATATGATTGGCTACGTGTCTTGTCTTTTGCTTTCCGTGTCACGATGACCCAGGGCTTCTGCTTCCCAGATGGTACCTCTCAGTTCTTGCTACAACATTCTTTTCTCACTACTTCACGAGATAACAACCGTGGGATCTCTAGTTGTAGGACACCTGTTGTTTACTGGTCCCACGGTTTGCTTCAGGGTGCCTGACAATTTAATTCAGGCATATTAATTTTCCATAAATCCCCACAGTGACCCATCAACACAAGGGAACAGCATGAGGAGTTGCAGGGCACGCAGGAAATAGAAGGAGTTACTGGTTTCGTCCTGTCCCACATAGGACTCAGCACAACAACACGTTAGAAACAGTGTATGAGGGCACAAAGCCAGGTGAGCCAGGGCTCTGAAGGACAGCCCTGGGCACCCCTGCCTGCACACTCTGCATCCATCCACAGCAGAATGCAGCCATTCATCCCTTTCCCTCGGATGGTGTAGCAGGAATCCCTCCTCTGATATCCTGCTCCTCTACATTGGAGAAACTAAGAGTCCTCCTGACAGATCCCAGAAACTGTGAGATGTACCAGCTTTAGGAGATGCCTCCAGGAAGTGCTCCTGCTCTGCCCTGCACCCCAAGACTTACCAGACAGAAGGCTGGGAAGGTTTCTGCCACAGGGAGCTCTCAGCATCCTCCCTGTCCCTACTGCCTTTGAGCTTGCTCAGCCCTGCAGGTGTCCCCTGGTGCCTGCAGGCAGTGCCCTCAGCCCTGCTGCCTGGGCACAGGAGCTGCTCCTGGGCACAGCTGTCTCTCTGCAGCGCTGCCCACTTGCCAGCAGCTCCTTCCATCCCAGGAGCCTGGCCCAGCTCAGCAGCAGAGGACCAGCCCAAGGCACCACTTGCTCTGTTCCCTCTGGGCTCCCTCCAGCTGTCCCTGGGGCTCCAGGGGAAGCTGCTGGGAAACAGGATGCAGTCATCACTGATGTATTCTCCCTCAGCTGAGGAGAAATCTTTCTTCCCAACAGTCATTTTTATTAATAAAAGGAGAGTTGGGTACGGCAGTCCCCTTTCCATGTCCCATCGTTAGACAGGACAGCCATACAGGGATAGGCAGAGATCTCCTTCACTCCTGCTGAAAGATGGGATTCATCAAGGCATCTCATCCTGACTCTGTAGCCCTGGGGCTAGAAGAGATCTCAGCTCCCTCACATGCACACCACAACCCCCCAGGAGGTGGGATTCTTCTGGTCTCAGTTCAGATGGGCACAAAAGAGGCACGTGCATGTGAGTGTCTTTTCTTAGCTCCCATCGTAATGAGGGAGATGGAGGGCAGCAGGGAGTTGTGCAGACACAAGCACCTGGGGACATTTGAGGTTCAGGACGTGCTCCAAGATATGTATAGGTGACTGCAATCCCTGATGAAGCAATGCTGGGAGACAGGACAACATCTTGGGGCAACTTCTATGGAGGCTTGTGGGGAATTCAATTGGCCAAGTGACATGGCAGCAGATGCAGAGATGGAGGACAACTAAACCTGTGGATATTCCTCATGTCCAGGACAGCCTATAGAGGTGTTCAGCTGGCCAAACAGAGCCAGGTACCACAGGCAGAGCTGCATTTCTCTCTGTCTGTTCCACCAGCTGGGTTGACTAAAACTCCATGACATTGATCTCATGAACATCCCCACATTGCCTGGTCCAGCTGAGGTTAGTTCCTTTATGGAATGCCCACCACAGGCTGGCAGTGTCAGGTGAGGTACCAGGGTTCTCACCCAGAGCTACGTGTGGTTTGCAGGAACACCACTGGTCCTACACAGCTCAGCCATGTCTATTCAGAGTCAGGGTGTGACAGACACCCCGGGCCGCCCTGCAGACAGGTTTGATGCCTTTGTGGAAGCTACTGATTGACACCAGTGCAGTGTGGAAGGTCTGTCCCTTCTCTATCTAGTAGATGAAATGTGGTCCAGGAACACAACACACATTACACTGGGCTCTCAACTCATTTGCCTCCACTCTCAAACTGCTGCATTTTTCTCTCCACCAGCCTTTTCTCATCCCCTGGATAATACAGTCAAGAAACAGAACAACAGTTTTCACAGTGTTCCTGACAGCAGCACCTTGTCATTCATGGAGAGCCTCTTCATGTCCACCAAAGTCCCTGAGAGGCAGCACAGACACCCCTGACAAAAAGCCATTTCTAGCCAGGGCTGCCCTTCCGAGCACTGTTTCTCTGTCCTTGAGGACAACGAGGCTTGCTCATGCTCTTGGAATCTACTTCCAGCTTCGTGTTTCCACCTGCTGTCCACTCTGGCCTGTTTCAGCTCAGAAGCAAAGCCCTTGCAAAGAGGAGGTCTTGGACACTTGGTACCAGGTTTCCCTAAGTCCAGTCAGAGCTTGGCCTGGAGCCACAACTGAGGTGCTACAGCCCCGATGTGCATGGTCTGAATGGAGATTTTTGGCTGGATCTTAGGAAAAAAAATGGAGTTTATGGCGTTTGGAAGAAAGGACAGGTCAATGAGGAAGACTACAAGGATGTCGGGAGGCTACGCAGGGAGAAAATTAGAAGGGTCAGATTCCAGCTAGAATTTAATCTGGCTACTGCCATGAAAGACAAATAAAAATTTTTCTATACAAGTATTAGCACCAAAAGGAGGGCTAAGGAGAATGTCTATCCTTGATTGGATGTGGGGGGAACAGTCACTAAGGGGAAGAAGAGGCTGAGACATTTAATGCCTTCTTTGCCTCAGTCTTTAGTAGTAACACTGGGTGTTCTCTGGGTACCCAGTGGCCTGAGCTGGAAGACAGGGACAAGGAGCAGAACAAAGCCCCCATAGTCCAAGAGGAGATGGTCAGTGACCTGCTGCACCACTGAGATACACACAAATCTATGGGGCTAGATGGGATCCACCCAAGGGGACTGAGGGAGCTGGAAGAAGTGCTCACCAAGCCACTTAACACCATTTACCAGCAGTCCTGGCTGACGGTGGAGGTTCCAGTTGACTGGAGACTGGCAAATGTGACCTGCATCTACAAGAAGGGCCAAAAGGAGGATCCAGGGAACTACAGGCCTGTCAGTCTGATCTCGGTGCTGGGGAAGGTTAGGGAGCAGATCATCTTGAGTGCCATTATGCAGCATGTGCAGGACAACCAGAGGATCAGGCCCAGCCAGCATGGGTTCATGAAAGGTCCTGCCTGCCCAACCTGATCTCCTTCTATGACAAGGTGATCCACTTAATGGCTGAGGGAAAGGCTTTGCATGTTGTCTACTGAGACTATAGTAAAGCCTTTGACACCATTTGCCTCAGCATTCTCCTGGGGAAACTGGCTGCTTGTGGCTTGGATGGGTGTACTCTTTGTTGGGTTGTGGAGGACTGGCCTCCACAAAAGGTATGTCTCTCACACAAATTGATTGCAATAGAAAGACATAAAAGTCAGAGGAAAGAAAAAAACAACACAACAACAAAAACCAAAACCGAAGTGGCGACAACCCTGGGGGGGGGGGTGTGGCTGGGATTTACACAAGGAAGGGCAGAGACCCCTGCCCCCCTTGCTGTGAGTGCAGCCAGGACCCAGCCTTTTGCTGGAGCATGGCAAAATTGTTACAGGAGCCACAGGTAGGAGCTGAGGACTGAGCAAACGAAAGGCCAGACCAGCCTGCATAGGCATGTAAATAGGACGGCCATTATGGATCATTACCAGTCGTCAGCGTCCATTGTTCTTTGCTGCTGGAAGAAAAGACAGAGAAGAAAAGAAGATAGAAGGAAAAGGAATAGCACAGAAAAAAAAAAGCCTCCGGTGGCTGTGGTGGAACTCCAGCTATACTCCCTGCACCCTTGCACTCCGGGGCTTCTGCTATTCCCTGCTTCCTGCTTGCTTGCACTCCTGCCTCTTCTCGTGGAGCCTGCTTGCCGAGGAGCTGCATGAAAGGAGCTGAAGAAACGGCAAAGAGAGCTAGAGCACACTAACAATAGCTAAAAGAGCTGGAATCGCTGCTCGCTCCCCAAACCCTCCGTTATCAGCGCTCCCAGGCCAGCGGGTGCAGCTCCAGCCGCAGCCCCTGCCTGCCCAGGCCGAGGCAGCCACCACGGGCCATGGGCAGCACGTCCCGGAGCCGCCTGCGCTGGAGCTCCAGCGTGTGGCCGCTCGTCCCCGCGTCCCGCTGCAGCTCAAGCCGCGCTCGGAGCCGCCGGCCCGAGCCCCGCTCGCCGGAAACTGCGCTCCCCGAAAGCCCGCTCGTAAAGCCACAGACGCCGCCAGAGCTGTCAGTGCTTCTGAGTCGGTAAGAATCTTTCCTTTCTTGGCGTTCTTTTCCCCTGCACAAGTAATCGGGCACATTCACACGCGCCTCGTCTGCCCCATACGGGAAACTCGCTGGGCACCCTACCCCCAACTATCATAGTGTTTCTTTCTTTCTCTTTACCAAGTTACACACCCTAAGTTTGTCTTCTATAATTACATTTGCATATCCTCTCCCCCCCACATACTCGCTCTGCTCTAAAACTATTACAAGAAAGTGGTATTTTAAACACATAATCTCTGTGTTTGTGCCGGTGCACACACGCATCTGGGCAGGGTTTGCGTTCTATAGACATACCCGGTGTAGCCAGCTGGTCCCAACCTAGGGACGGACCCACTGGCAAATTAAAACCAGACAATTAGGGGCTATTCCTCCTCTAATTAAGGAGAAGAAAAGGTGCGATCTGCATCTCAACTCGAGTTTTCCAGCCCAGGTCAAACTCGGACCGCAACATGGGTATAAAACTGGCTGATGGCCAAGCCCAAAGAGTTGTGGGGAGTGGAATTAAATCCAGCTGGTAGGCAGTCACCAGTGGTGTTCCCCAGTGCTCAGTGTTGGGGCCAGTTCTGTTTAATGTCTTTATCCATGATCTGGGTGAGGGGATCGAGTACCCCCTGGGTCAGTTTGCAGATGATACCAAGTTGGGAGACAGTGTTGACCAGCCTGAGAGCAGGAAGGCTCTGCAGGGGGACTAGGACAGGCTGGATCAATGGGCTGAGGCTAATTGTATGAGGTTCAACAAGGTCAAGTGCCAGGTCCTGCACTTGGGTCACAACAACCCCAGGCAACTCTCCTGGCTTTGGGCAGAGTGGCTGGAAAGTGCTTGGCAGAAAACAACCTGGGGATGTTGGTCTACAGCAGCTGAATATGAGCCAGTGTGTGCCCAGGTGACCAAGAAGGCCAATGGCATCTTGGCTTGTATCAGCACTGGTGCGGCCAGCAGGAGCAGGACAGTATCATCTGTGCTGGGTGCTGGTGAGGTCACACCATGAATCCTGGGGTCAGTTCATGACAAGAAAGACATTGAGGGGGTGGAGCATGTCGAGAGAAGGGCAGTGGAGCTGGCGAGGGGTCTGGAGCACAAATCTGACCAGGAGCAGCTGAGAAAGCTGGGGGTGTTCAATCTGGAGAAAAGGAGGCTGAGGGGGGAGCTTCTTCTTCCCTACAACTACCTGAATCTGCGATTCTATGGAGATCAAGACCAGGAGGAAAAGCAGACCTTGAGGTCTGACACTGTATGGACAACCTTCCTGCTGCCCTCCCCAGCCCTGCCATTTCTCTCATTGGCCACCCAGGACTTATTGTCACTTTTCCTGACATTACCCTTCTCCACCCAAGTCTGCACTGGGAAGTTACGGCCCCTTTGCACCAACTCCCACCTTCTTTCCATAGAGAAGTGGCTACAAACAAGCATGGAAGGGTTTTTCTTAAAAGTAAACATCCCCAAATCAAAACATGATACAACACACTTCTCAACTGGATGCCACGTCCAAGCTGCCTCCAACTCTGTTCACTTTCCACAAGAGAGAGCCATACAAGAGGTGGTTTAGACAGGCAGATAGGAAAAGATCAACACAAATACAAATAAAGAGCCAGCTATAGAGACAATTAGGCAGACTACTGAAAGGCAGAATAGTTTTTTACCTTGTTGAGGCTCAAAGCAACAACTGGATGGGTGACAGGTACCTAAATGTCACAGAGTCAGTGGAGGAGGAAACTGGAGAACGATAGGAAGTGCATATGTCCAGTTAATTTGCTGGAAAGGTGACTTCAAACACGAGCAGTTTAGTCAGGACAGTTGGAAATACCTGAAAGATGAGAATAATACTGAGTACTGGCAAAGTGCCACGATCCGGTCGGCCCAGGTTGAAATCCAAGTCACACCGTGGGATGTTTTACCAAATGGGTTTGTCCCTAAATTGGGACCAGCTTGCTTACACCAGGAACTCTAGACCAGACGCTCTGCATGGACACAGGTGCGCACACACACAGAAACAATTCGGTGAAGTCAGTTGAACCTTTTATTTTAACAACCTTAAAAGAGAAGGGATGGAAAGCATGGAATGCACCAAGATTTAAAATAGACAGGCGAAGTATGTGTTTGTAGTGTAGTATATGAGAACAAATACAGGTGAGCATGTATGGATGTGTGTTTAGTGTATAAAGATACAAAAGGACGAAAGAAGAGGAAAACTATTACAGGCAGGGACCTGGTGCGTTTGCCCTTTTGGGGCAGACAAGATGCGTGATAGTGAGAGGCTGATTAGAATAGCCCGGGGCTGAGAGAGGGGCACAACAGGGATAGGATAGTAAGGAGTTTCAGAGTAAAATAGCCTTACAACCCCTGAAGCACAGCAGCGACAATGGAATATACGGCAGCAGCAACAGCGCAACGATCTCAGGAACACTGGAAAGGCAAGAAGCCCAACAAGCCATCTTCCCTCTCTAGGCCCAGGTCTGACAGCAGAGCCACAGTCTTTTGTGGTCTCAAAGAGAAATGATTTCAGCTCTTTATTTGGTCTTCTGTTCCTCTTTCTTCTGTCTTCTTTTCTTCTCTCTTCTTTCTTCCAGCAACCAACGAACCCCCAACCCCTTGTTACTGTAACAGTCCTTTTTTTTATAGTCTTTTGCAGGGTGGTCCATAGCTTTTGATTGGTCTTTCACTCAATCCTTACAGTCTTAGTCTGATCATCTCCATGTCTCCGTTAATGATATCCAGTGCCTATGCGCAGTTCCTGATGAAGAGTTGTAACAATGTTGCCATTTTCCCGCCAAAGGCTGGGTCCTGGCTGCAGTCATAACATTGTGTTGCAGTCCCCTTGCAGTGTTGTTGCCATTTCTCCTCTATCAGTTAGGTCTCTCTATTGCAGTCAATTTGAGTGGGATATGTATCTTTTGTGGAGGCCGGTTCCCCTCACACATGCAGAGAGTGATGGCAGGAGCATGATGATCTTCCCACTTCCTGAGATCCTCCCCCTTGCAGATCCAACCCAGCAGGATGGGAAGAGCCCTAAACCTCTCAGGTTCTATTTGTAAGGTTGACCTGACCAGTCTGAGAGGCTGCGAGAAGCCGGGTGATTGAGCTGTGAGAAGAGAGGGCCTTGAGGAGGGCTCTGGGACAACTGGCCATCACCAACTGGCTTCTGGACATGTTTACAGCACTGACTCCCTACCAGGACAACTGCACTGCTGACCAGCAGGTGGTGTTTGTTCATCCTCTCCACTGAGCCCTGGTGTGGCCACATCTGGACTAGTGTGTCCTTCAGTGTGGCTTCCTGTTCAGGACAGGGGGGACGGAATGGAGAGGGTCCAGAGGAGCTCTTCCAAGATGGGGCTGGGGGCCTGAAGCCCATGGCCTGTCTGGGGAGGCTGATGGACCTGGCCTTCTTTAGCCTGGGGAAGTGGAGGCTCAGAGCACCACAGGCACAACCTGCTATGAACTGATGGGGGTTTTCAAAGGTGGTGGAGCTTCTCTTCAGAGGGCAAGAAAAGCAGAAGAAAGGAAGAAGGCCACAAAGTATGGCTTGGGACGTGGAGACTAGGAATGAGTAGAAGGAAATGTCACTCCCAGGGCAGTGCTGTGGCACCATGGGGCACCAAGAGGGAGTCTGGACCATGGCTTTCTCTGTCAAGGAACAGCCAGGGCTATGGAGAGATGTCAGCAAGGGCCATGAGATGCTGAGGTGAGATCCTGAAAGCAGGGTTGGGTGTCTCCAAAGGAAGAGGTGCAGGTGTGGGACACACTAGGGCAGCCTGTGGTGCACACCACTGAGGGCTGTGGCAAGGCTGAAAGCCCCCAACAGAGATGGCCTCGGGGTGACCATGGCCATGGCTGTTGTCTCTACACCCAAGACCTGACAGAAGAGACCTGAAATGTCTTCAGGAAGACCCACCCAGAAGGGTCCTGCCATAGTCCCTTGGCATTGGCCATCCCCACATCCTCCTGCCCCAGACAGAGCCCTGAGAAATGTGTGAGGGACAGGATCTCCCTTCCCAGGGCCCGGGGGTCAGGCCTTGTCCCTTTGGCTCCATGGAATACATCCAGGGTCACTCCTCATCAGAGCCAGCTTTCCATGGCCTTTCTCTACCTGTCGTGAGTGCTTCCAGGTTTCTGCTCTAACAAGCCCCTGCGCAGCCATTGTTGGTAATGGTCCTCCCTGGGACCCATTAATGCTCAAGAAACTTTGGAGTTTGCACCTGAGTCTGACTTCTGGAGAAGTTTCTTCAATCTCCTCTCAGCAGTTGAGGTTCAGGGACTGGGCTCCAAACCCACCAGGACCTTAGGGCACTGCCTGCAGGCACCAGGGGAGAGGAGCCAGGCAGAGAGAGAGGATAAAGGCAGGCAGGAGGCGGAGGAGGGCTGAGAGCTACTGAAGGAGACATCTTCACAGCCCTTGACATGGTGAGTGTCTCTTTCCATGTTGCTCTGTGCGGGTGGGAGGAACCAGTCCTGGAGCTGTCCGGTTTGACAGGAGACCCAGACTCCTACAGCACTGCAGGGAGATAGGAACAGGTTTGCCAAGGCACCTGAGAAAGACACTTCATCTTTTCCTCTGCCTGAAGAAAGCACTGACATCAGCTCTGTGCTCTCCTCAGGTTTAATCTGGTCTCCTTAGCGTGGCCAGGAGGAGTAGGGAAGTGATCGTGCCCCTGTGCTCAGCACTGGTGAGGCCGCACCACAAGTACTGTGTTCAGTTCTGGGTCCCTCACTACAAGAAGGACATTGAGGGGCTGGAGCATGTCCAGAGAAGAGCCACCAAGCTGGGGAAGGGTCTAGAGAACAAGTCCTGTGAAGAGCAGCTGAGGGAACTAGGGATGTTTAGTTTGGAGCAGAGGAGGCTGAGGGGAGACCTCGTTGCCCTCTACAGCTACCTGAAAGGAGGTTACAGGGAAGTGCGTGTTGGGCTCTTCTCCCAAGTGAGTAATGACAGGACCAGAGGAAATGGCCTGAAGTTGCGGCAGCGGAGGTTCATATTGGATATTAGGAAAAATTTATATCCTGAAAGAGTGGTCAGGCACTGGAACAGGCGGCCGGGGAGGTGGTGGGATCACCATCCTTGGATGTATTCCAGAAACATGTAGATGAGGAACTTCAGGGCATGCTCTAGTGGCTGAGATTGTAGGTTGTGTGTTGGGGTTTTTTTTGGGGGGTGAGGTTTTGTGGAGTTTTGTGTTTGGTTTTGGTGTGGTTTGTTTGGGGTTTTTTTTGTTGTATTTTTGTTGTTGTTGTTGGATTCAGTGATCTCAGAGGTCCTTTCCAAACATGACTAGTCTGTTTTTGTTCTGTTCTGTTCCTCTTCAGGAGTGGCCAGCACAGAGCTACCCCTGGACAGGGTCCTGCTGCCAGGAGGGGCCTGCAGGGCAGAGCTGAGCACACAGCAGGTGAGATGGGGGCTGTGAGCATGGCCAGGGAGGAGAGGTGGGGACAGAGACCAAGCTCCTGGCAGGGACAGCTGCAGGCAGCAGAGCCATGGGCAGCAGGTGGGAGGAAACTGCCAAGAAGCACGGGGGTGCACTGCCTTCAGGCTGCTCTCCTTTGCTCCCTCACTGTGTCTTCTCTGTGTTCTCTGCTGAGCAGTGATCTGACTGTCCCTTCAGGACTTCCCACCTTTGGGACCCCTGACTGTCTGCTTGGCCTGTCCTGCTGGGCTTATGAGCTGCCCTCAGCACAGCACAGCTCTCCTGGAGGATACTGGGGAGTGCTGAGCTTTCCCTTGGAGGTCAGTACTCTCCTCTCAGAGTCCTTTGATTCTCAGTGGGAGGGGCTGTGTGCTCTCGTGGTCACAGCTCCACCTCTGGGCTGGGAAAGAGAAGGGTTTGCCCTTTGAAACCACGGTAATGGGAAAACACAGACACAATTCTTCTCAAGACATGCTAAGCCTCTCTTCTGCAGCCCAAGCTCGCTCTCCAAAGTCATGAGGCCAGACACAAAAATTTTCCTTTCCACATAGATTACATCTAACATGGGGTGTGCACATTGGAGCTTTCACTAACCAACTCCGTGTGCCCACCTCAGCAGGGTCCAGCTTACTCATTTGCAGCACACAGGCAGAGGTCCTGCTCCTCACAGCACATTCAGCCCCCACCAACCTGAGGGAGGAAAGACATTTCAGCTGGAGGGATTCTTTGAATAAGGGAATGGCTTTCCTCAGTAGACGCTGTCCTCATTTTTTTCCTGTCCTTTCCTCTTCGGAACAGGCCCCCATGCTAAGAACCAGCAGATGTCCAACAGCAGCTCCATCCCCGAGTTCCTCCTCCTGCCATTTGCAGACAGGCGGGAGCTGCAACTCCTGCACTTCTGGCTCTTCCTGGGCATTTCCCTGGCTGCCCTCCTGGCCAATGGCCTCATCATCACTGCCATCACCTGGGACCACCACCTCCACACCCCCATGTACTTCTTCCTCCTCAACCTCTCCCTTCTTGACCTGGCATCCATCTCCACCACTGTCCCCAAGTCCATGGCCAATTCCCTCTGGGACACCAGGGCCATTTCCTATGCAGGATGTGCTACACAGGTCTTTCTACTTATCTCCTTCATTGGAGCGGAGTGTGGCCTTCTCACTGTCATGTCCTATGACCGCTACGTGGCCATCTGCAGACCCCTGCACTATGGGACCCTCCTGGGTGGCAGAGCTTGTGTCCCCATGGCAGCAGCTGCCTGGGGTGCTGGGTTTCTCACTGCTCTACTGCACACGGCCAGTACATTTTCGATACCACTCTGCAAGGGCAATGCCCTGGGCCAGTTCTTCTGTGAAATCCCCCAGATCCTCAAGCTCTCCTGCTCACGCTCCTACCTCAGGGAACTTGGGCTTAGTGTGTTTAGTTCCTGTTTAGCATTTGGCTGCTTTGTTTTCATTGTGGTGTCCTACATGGAGATCTTCAGGGTGGTGCTGAGGATCCCCTCTGAGCAGGGACGGCACAAAGCCTTTTCCATGTGCCTCCCTCACCTGGCTGTGGTTTCCCTGTTTCTCAGCACTGTTATGTTTGCCCACCTGAAGCCCTCCTCCATCTCCTCGCCATCCTTGGACCTGGTGGTGTCATTTCTGTACTCAGTGGTTCCTCCAGCAGTGAACCCCCTCATCTACAGCATGAGGAACCAAGAGCTGAAGGGTGCCCTGAAGAAATGGATGACAAGATGATTTTCAAAAGTATTTGACTGGTTGACCGCTGTGCAAATCACTGTTAATGTCCAGCCCATCTTTGCTAGTTTTTCTTAGGTTTGGTTATTGCCACGGTTTGGCTCCCAGTTGGCAGTCAAACTAATATCAATAATGCTCTCGATCCACCCCCTCTCCCCCAAGGTAGGGAAAGAAGGAGAAAAAATGAGAGAGACACTTTCTGGGTTAAAAAGTGAAACAGATTAATTTTAGTTATTAGTGATAAGGGAATATGTATATTTATAAAGGGATGTGCAACACCCAATCCCCTCCCTCCTCCCCCAGAGACTCTTACAGCAACTCTTCTTTCTGGTGACTCCCAGCTGAAGGGGGGAGTTTCCAGGCACACGGACCGGGCCCTCGGGTGTTGACTTTGAAGAAAAATGGAGAAAAAAATTGTGTCCTGGTTTGAGCCAGGATGAAGCCAATTTTCCTTTTACTGATTTTTTTTTTTCCTTTAGCAAGCTCTCTTTTAACTAGCAGCAAGTGTTCCAGCCAGTGGACTAATAACACTGGAATGTTTATGTTACTTCTGAGACTCCAAGGTCGCTTCTTAGCTCTGCTGCTACAGAGGCTACCGGAGCAGGAGAGTAGTATCTGTGACCCCCCTGTAGGGGAGCTGGACTAGACAGACAGCAGAACTGACCAAAGAGATTCCATTCCATATAGATCTACGTAAGCACCAAGGAAGGTCAGAGATCACAGAAGACAACTTCCTTCCTGCTTCTTCTTCCCTTCTCTTCCATCCATGGCCAGCGTCCTGGCAGGACTCCATCCATCCATCACCATCAACCCCTAGGCTTAGGCATCCCTGACCTCATAACCCACCCCTGTCTCCTCTGCCTTACCTCCTGCCTGCAGGCTGAGACATTTCAGGACTGCTCACAGCTAAGGAGATTGCTGGGGGAGCTTCTGGGGGGAGGCAATTCCTGAACATACTTGTATATAATTGTACATATAATTAAAGCTGTTTAATTTAGTTTTCAATCCAGCTAAGACTCTCTCCTAATTCTTTGTCTCCTTCCCTACCTGGGTGGGAGGGGGGAGGGGATCGAGAGCATTGTTGTCTCTGGTTTAATTGCCAGTCCTGAGTCAAACTGTGACAAATAGAGCCAAAGAGAGGGCGATAAAAGAGACAGTAAGCAGAAAGAGAGAGAGGAAAAGGAAAAAAACGGCTTGACTTCCGTAATGTCTTAACCTGTACCGAAAGCCAAACAGAGAAAATACTATGAGAAGGGAATATTCTGATTTGCTGATCCTGCCTTCAGTCTAGTCTGCTTTCCCATGGAGGGGCAAGGCTGCAGACATGAGCTTCACCACTCTTTCAGAAGTGTCCTTGATTGTTATCAGTCCAATGGTGCTGCTAAAAAAAATTCACTGAGGGAAAAAAAATCAGCAAAGAGAAAATTCGCTTCACCCTGGCTCAAACCAGGACAATGGCCTCCCACAATCACATCACCCGCAAGTTCTTCTCTGTTCACAACCACCAAGTCCAGTGAGGCGCCTTTCCCTGGTGGTTCCCTCACCAGCTGTGCCAGGAAGTTATCTTCCACACACTCCAGGAGCCTGCAGGACTGTTCCCTGTTTTGTTTTGTTTTTCCCCAGGTTGTGGGGTATTTTTGTTTATTAGGGGTTTTTTTGTTTGTTGTTTTTTTTCTCACAGTGCCTAACCTCTGTTCCTGCAAGGCGATTGTCCACCCCAGGGAGGCCTGGGAGGCCTTGCTGGTGAAGACTGAGGCAAAGAGGAGACAGACTACCTCAGATCTATCTCCACTTCCCCTTACTAAATTCAGCAGTGCTTCCACATGTTCTTTGCTACTTTTTTAACTGTTCCTGAAGCAGCAAGCACTCCTTGTGATGCCCTTGATCTCTCATTTAAATTTCAACTGAGTTTTCATACAGACCATTGCCAAGCTTGGAGGATGCTCTCCTTGAAGGCCAGTTGTGCTGAGCTCTGCTTCCCTTTGGTGCTGCTGACTGTGAGATCTCCTCTAAAGCTCCCCAGAATAAGCCAAAGTCTGCTCCTCTGATCTCTGGCATCTGCAGGCTTCCCATTTCCTTCCTCACTACCCTGGGGCACTGGGACCCTGTTATTTCAAGGCCATGACAGCTAGTCTTCACACTCTTGGCCAGCTCTGCTTTGCTTGTAAGCATCTCTTCCAGTTTTAATTACCCTTGTTGGCCCATCTGGGAGCTGTGCTAAGAAGGTCTCCCAAGACACTCCTGGACTGTTTTCACCCTGCTGTGTTCCTCTTCCAGAAAATGCCAGGGTCATTGCAGTCCCCTGTGAGACCCAGGCTTCTGCATCCAGGCGGGTTAACTTGTCCCACCTTGCCTTGGCTGTTATTCCATGCATGTCAAAAGCACAGGCTGCAGCTTTTTATGCCTGTTCCCCTGGCAGGGGGGGGCAGAAATGGCTAAAATATTTTTTTTTATCAGTGGTGTCTCTGCTGCCCCTGAGGTGAGGGACTGAAAGGTCAGCTCCATGAATGACAAGGTGCTGCTGTCAGCTCCACTGTGAAGACTGTTGGTCTGTTCCTTGACTGTATTATCTAGGGGGTGATCAAAGGTTGGGGGAGAGAAAAACCAGAAGTGTGAAAGTGTGCGCACCTGCACAGAGAACACAGTGTGATTCAGGTAGGAGAGCAGGCAGGGTTGCCCAGGGCTGTCCTTCAGAGCAGGGTCCTGCAGCCCAGGGATTTGTGCTGGGGCAGGGACTCTGCTGCCTCCCAGGGTCAGATCTCAACCTCCCTGAGGAGCTTCCCAGGGCATTCTGGGGAGAAGTTCTGTGTGGAATTACTCAATGCCCGGCAGGGCATTGTAGGGTCCTTCTGCTGTTGAGAGGGTGCTGTGTGGGTCCAGGCTGCTCACAGCTCAAGATGATACCCAGAATACTTCTAAAGGGGACTTTTCATGGGTACATGCAGGGCACAGGTTTTCTGCTTGGCTCTGTGCTTCCAATTTTCTCTGCCTCAGCTTGGTGGGAAGGTATGGGGGATGGACCACTTTTCCTTCTCCCCCCACATAAGATTAGGTGGAATGCCTTTCAAGCCAGCGAAGTGCCTTTTGCTGATTTAGCCAAGGACAAACTGAAACAGACTTGGCAGAAATACAGATAGCAGGCTGAAAAGACTGGGCACCTGGCCACAAGTTGAACACAGAATGTTATCTAAAAGGAGGTGGGCTGTGCCGGTGAACCAGAGGACTTTCCTTGATCTGCTGGACACGGTGATCAGCTGAGCTGCCTGTAAGTACTGCAGCCGCTCCGCACGGGGGGGCCTGTGCTCGCCCGCGAGGGATCTCTGCTCGCCGCTTGTCAGAGCCTGGCGTTTGCTGGGAGTCACTGCCCGGACCAGGGCCGAGCTCACCGTGCCTGCCCTGCCTGCCTGCCATGCCTGCCTGTCGTGCCTGCCCGTCGTGCCTGCCCTGCCTGCCTGTTGCCTGCTGGAGGGGTCGCCCCGTCGTGGGGTCACCCCACTGCCGAGCCGCCAGGACGCTGATCACATCATTGCTGTGGAAGGAGGGTAACACGCGTGCACGCACAAACACACGCACACACATCTCTGCTGGGCTCAGCTCCTGCCCTTCTCCTCCATTAATCCTACATCTCTCCCTCAGGGAGTGCACTTACTAATACCATACAACCCTGATTGTCCTTTCTGATATATGCCTAGATTACCTTCCCTGAACCTTGGTCCCTCAATTTGTGTTAACCCTTAATAAACCAATTAATTTGTTAGTTGAACATTGGTCTCAGTAACAATTTGTGAGCGTGATGAGGGGCATTCCAATCTACACTCTAAGATACAGTCCTGCAGTGGCCGCACATGCGGTGTCATTCACAAACCTCTCCATTGTGTGGGGCGGGAAGTTGCGGAAGCGTCCTGACAGCCGGTGGCTTTTGATATAGGCCCGGGACAGATGAAAACAGAATTTCGCATGTTAGAGAAAGGGCTGAGAGTCCTAAAGCATCCCCCTGAGCTTCACTGGGAACCTCAGCAAGTGCCTCCACCCCCCATCACCCTACAGGTAACACCAGCATCCCCTCTCCAGCTACATCAGGGTCTGTGTGCCCTGCTCTTCAGTCCCTGCACACACTGAGCAGCTGCAGGGCAGAGCTGGGCACACAGGGGCTGGGACGGGCTCTGTGAGCACGGGCAGGGAAGGGACACGGGGCCAGAGCAACAGCTCCCAGCTGGGAAAGGTCCAGGCAGCAGAGATGGGCAGGGAGAGAGGGAACTGCTAAGGGAGACCCTGCTGCAGGGAGATACGGGCACCTCCTGTTCACACCTGAGGGGCAGATTCCTGCCCTGAACAACACCCCTCTGGTTTTCTGGTACAGCCCTCAGCCTGTGGGGTCACCTTCCACCCATCAACCAGCAGAAAAGATGAAGGGCATCTCTTCTGCCCTCTTCCCATTTCCCCCGGCAAGGTAAGAAGGGCAACTGCCCAATGATGCTGCCAGCTGGGAGGTGGTGTATGGAGCTGGATAGGGAAAGGATTTCCTGAAAGCCCCTCGTCCTCTCTCCTTGCCTCTCTTAGCTGTTCTCACCTTTGCTGTCAGACTCTCCGGGAAGAGCAGTTCCAGCTGCAGAGTCAGGCCCTGCTCTTGTGGCCTCCCCTACAGTTGTGCCCATGGCAATGATGTGTCCAGCTTTCCTCTGCCCTCTGGAGCTCTGGACAATGCTATCTGGGAGGCTGGGGAAGGAGCTGACCCTCCGTTCCTCAGATGTCATCCTCAGCACACTGGGCTGTCACCTTGTCGTGTCTGTTCAAGCTGTGAGCTGCCTTCCAGGGGCACCATGAGCCACGTGTATCCTGGGCTGGAAATGGGGTGCGGAGATCTTCTGAAAGGGTCAGACATGGGGTGCTCTGTGAATGGTCTTTCTGCTCTCAACAGTGCCTAGTGCCTTTTCAGAGTAGCGCAGGAGTATAATCGTCCTCCATCTAAGAACGGTCAAGCCCAGCGCAGCAGGTAACAAGTTGGAGGGACAGACCAGCCCCCCCTTCTCTGCACAGAGCCACAGGCAATCCTCTTACCTCGCTCTGTTCTCCCTGAGTGCAGCAGCAATGCTGAGGGTCTGAGACAGCCAAGAACATTCTCCAGAGGATGTGGGGGGGGAGCTGTAAAAAACCCCAAACCTCTCAAACTCCATTCTGCCATCCCAGTTCCTCATTACTAGGCGTGCAGATGCTTAAAGACCCTTTAGCGTTAGCAGCGAATGACAAAGTCAAACACCAGGACTGAGCCCTGTCCACCCAGTTCCCATGAACCCACTGCTGCAGAGCACGTCCAGCTCCTTGGCAGCCAGTGGGCAGAGGTTCTGATTCTCTTGACACACTAAGTCAGCACCAACTGTAGCTGCAAACACAGAGCTGAAGGAAGATCTTCTAGAAAAGTGTGTGTGTGTTGTAGCAGGGAGAGGGAATATAGGAAATGGCTTTGAAATTTCAGAGAAATCTTGTTTGACTTATTGTGTTTTCCTCCTCAAACTGTCCTCACTGCCTAAAAGTAGCAGATGTCCAACAGCAGCTCCATCAACCAGTTCCTCCTCCTGGCATTTGCAGACACACAGGAGCTGCAGCTCCTGCACTTCTGGCTCTTCCTGGGCATCTACCTGGCTGCCCTGCTGGGCAACGGCCTCATCATCACCATCATTGCCTGTTACACCTTCACACTTCCTCCTCAACCTCTCCCTCCTCGACCTGGGATCATCTCCACCACTCTCCCCAGTTCCATGGCCAATTCACTCTGGGACACCAGGGCCATCTCCTACACAGCATGTGCTGCCCAGCTGTTTTTCTTGTCTTTTTCATCTCAGCAGAGTATTGTCTTCTGACCATCATGGCCTATGACCGCTACGTGGCCATCTGCAAACCCCTGCACTATGGGACCCTCCTGGGCAGCAGAGCTTGTGTCCACATGGCAGCAGCTGCCTGGGCCACTGGGTTTGTCACTGCTCTGCTGCACACAGCCAATACATTTTTACTGCCCCTCTGCCAGGGCAATGCCTTAGACCAGTTCTTCTGTGACATCCCCAAATCCTCCAGCCCTCCTGCTCACACTCTGCCTCAGAGAAGTTGGGCTTGTTGTGGTTGGTGTCTGTTTAGGGTTTGTTTTCATTGTGGTGTCCTATGTGGAGATCTTCAGGGCCGTGCTGAGGATCCCCTCTGAGCAGGGACGGCACAAAGCCTTTTCCACCTGCCTCCCTCACCTGGCTGTGGTCTCCCTCTTTATCAGTATGGCTATTTTTGCCTACCTGAAGCCCCCCTCCATCTTCCCTCCCCATCCCTAGACCTGTTGGTGACGGTTCTGTACTCAATGGTGCCTCCAGCAGTGAACCCCCTCATCTACAACATGAGGAACCAGGAGGACCTCAAGCATGCCCTGAGGAAACTGATTTCATGGACAGTTACTCAAGATTGAGAAATATACCATCCATCTCCACAAATTAATGCAATAACACCTGATTCCATCCTTTTTTTGTTTGTTTGTTTTGTTAGGATTTTTTCATCATTGTAGTTATAATTATTCTGTTTTGTTTGGTTTGTTTATTTCTACAAAATTTTTGCATTTGCATCACTACACATGAGACTTGTACCTACGCTTTATCACTTGGTTCCCCTATAAACATTTGTCCAAGACTGTCTCAGACCAGGCCTCTTTCTTGTCATCTCTGTAATAAAATGGGGTCTCCCTGGTGCAGGGCTTTCATGCTGGGCTCTTTCTCCAAATTGGCCTCAGGATCTGTACCCCTGCAGTTCTTCTTCCTCTACATTTTGGGGACTAAAAAGCTTGGAGTCTTTTTGTGACCTTTTAGAGGCATAGGACTAGATTTTAGAAGTCACCAGTGGGTGCCTGGTAAGATGACAGGTAATATGCTGAGTGTCACTGAGGGATGTCCCCAGGGCTTTCCCGCAGGTGACAATGAAGACACCCACCATCTAGGAGGGGAATCTGGAGCTGCAGTGGTTCTCCAGGATCAGCATGTTCCTGGGGTTGTGTTGGGATGGAAGAGGTGTCTAAGATGGGGCTTGGGGCCTTAAGCCCAGGACATGTGTAGACCTCCTCTGGGCACTCTGCACTTCCTCCACACTGGTCTAGAGCAGGAATTCCCACCGAGGCACACACTAGTTGAGAGGTGGCCACACCAGGGCTCAGTGGAGTGGGATTAAATCTATGGACGTCTTGGTGTCCATGCTCATCCTAATACATCCCCCTGTGAAGCTGGCCTTGTTCATGGTGAGCTTGAACCACCATTTGGTGTCCTTCAGAGTGCCCAGGTCCTTCTCCTCAGGGTTACCACTCAGCTGATCAGGTTCCCTGATACATGGGGTTATTCTTTCCCTCTGACGATGCAGCACTGTCCTCTCCTCCTTGTAAATTTTAGGAGGTTTCTGTTGACTGAATGTCAGAGTTTCTCAAAGTCCCCCTGGACTGAAGCTCCATTTTGACAGTTCTTAATATTTGCAGCTAGGTGTCTCCCTCTGGTTGTGGTGATCCATCAACACAAGGGAACAGGAGTCGCAGGGCACTCAGGAAATAAAAGGAGTTACTAGTTTTGTCCTGTCCCACGTTGGAATCAACAGAACCACCCTCTTAGAAAGACTGTATGAGGGTACAAAGCCAGCCGAGCCAGGACCAGCAGGGAAAGAGCAGAGCTGGGCTGTTGGTAGAAGAAATGACGAGGATGATTAAAGAGAAGAGCTTGGGAGGGAAAAGAAGGGAAATGAAACTAAAAGATTAAGGTCAGCTATGATGGGTCTTTCTGAAGTTACCTGCCTTGCAGCCCTGCATCAGGGACTTCAGTGGGACAAAATAGCCACAGCTGACCACTCCAGACCTGTGTCTGCTTACTTCCGTGGTCATGGGGAACATGAGTGCTCTCCCTGCCATGACCAAGGGAAGAGCCATGGTGGAAGGAAATGCACAGTCCTGGAAGAGGTCTTGAGAAGGCTCTAGGCCAAGCACAACCTCTCTCAGCAGAGCAAGGAGACAGGAGGGTTGGGCTGTTTGCATGCTGGGCTGTGCTAGTGGACAACACAGGCCTGTATAGACACACAGACAGTAGTGACCCTTCCAGGAGCTGGTCTTAGGCTTTCTACCTGTCCAGGAGCTGACCCTAGGATCCCCTCATCCCTCCAGTTCCAGAAGCACAAACACATACACACACACAGACACACACAAATATCTCTCTCCAGCCCAGAATCACAGAACCGTTGAGGCTGGAAGGCACCCAGCTTCCACCTGCTCTCTACTTCCTCTTCATGCTTGATTTTTATCAGCTCCTTTCTTACCCTTGCCCTCCAGCCACCTTTTCTTGACTTCCTACATGTCTGGGTGTACCGATCTGGATCTTGAAGAGGAGAACCTCGATCATCAAACAGCTCTCCCCTCTTCTCTGCAGGGCTGTATCCAATGGGATTCTTCCAGGCAGGTTCTTCAGCAGGCCTACTAATCCTGCTCTCTTGAAGTCCTGCTCTTGTACTTGTTCCCTTCTCTCAGGAACCTCAGCTCTACTTTCTCACCCCTGACTGCTACATCCCTGACCAGCTTTTCCTTGTTTCTAAGGATGATGTCCTGCAGAACATTCCTCCTCACTGGCTCCTCAGTCAACCTTTTTCAGAAAGACTTTGTTAATATGCTCCAGAACCCTTCTAGCTGTCTTGAACCTTGCTATGTTGCCCCTTCAGCAGAAACTGATGTTTAAGACCCTCACGAGGGCCAGAGCCTGGAAAGAAGAGGCTTCTGTAGAAGTCATCTGAAAGGCCTCATCTACTTCTTCCTGATCAGATCTGCAACACACATCCACCCACCACCATGTTGCTCATGCTGTACTGCCCTCTCATGCTATCTGTGCCCAGCAGTACTGCACACACTCCTGCTCCTCTCTCATAAAGGGCAACTTCACCTCTGGGTCCAGACCTATTGCCTTCTCAATTCTGGACCCACAAGACCCCTCAGTCTCTCCAGGAGGTGGCTTAGGCCACATTATTGATCTAGTAGCCAACATGCAGACTCTCTGGTCTCTCCAATGTCCTGTCCAGACCTAAGGTCTCTATAATAATTGCCTTCCAGGTCCCTTTCTATACTCTCTGGCAGCTTTGGTTTGATGTTTGCTAGATGTTTCCAGACCCTGGAAAACACCTTTCCTTTCAGATAACCCCTGCCTTAATGTACTTCTTGAAAAGTCCCTCTGGATATATCCTGGGGTGATCTGTAGATGTGAGGAGCCCTGACCCATGCATCACCTTCTCAGAAGGACCCTGCCTTTTTCTGCTTGGGGGGGGGGGGTTGCTCCTTCCACCCACAGCTTCTCCCCACAGTACCGTAGGGAGCTCCTCGGGCAGGCTGAGAGTTGATCCTGGTAGCAGCAGAGAGCCTATGTGCTGGTTTTGATTTGGCTGGATTTTTTGGTAGCGGGGGAAGGGCTTCCAGTAAGAAGCTGAGAAGCTCCTCCTGCTCTAAAACCAGCCAAGGAGCCATTAGAGGGACAATAGATGCAGCTCTGTGATTAACATACGAAAGAACTGATACAAGACCAGAGCAGAGCAAGCACTTAAAGAAGAAGAGCTATGCTGGAGAGGAAGAGTGGTGCTGGTGGTTGGTGAGGAAGAAGCGGAGAAGGTGCCCAAGCAGAAGTTTCCCTGCAACCCATGGTGAGATAGCAAGCTGTCTCCCTGCCTTCATGGAGGAACTTGGTGGAGCATTCCCTGGGGGTGCCAGGCAAGGTGAACTTGGCCAGTGGCCTTGGATTTTGTGGCCAGTGAACTTGGATTTGCTGCCAGTGGACTCGGACTATGCAGCTGTGGAAGACCCCAGTGCCAGGGGACGTGACTGTTCCCGAAGCAGCCCATGACTCTGTGGGAAGCCCGGCTGGAGCAGCTTGCTCTGGACGTCGTGGGAAGGACTTGTGAAGGAAAGATTCATGGAGGACTCTCTCCCATGGGAGAGACCCCATGAGGAAGCAGGGGAGGACTGTAAGGAAACCTTCCTGAGGAGGAAGGAACAGCAAGAACCACCAGACTGTGGACTCACTCTAAACCCCATCCCCATCCCCCTGTGCTGCTGGGGGGAAAGGAGGTAGAGAAACTGGGAACAAAGTAATTTGGGCCCGGGAAGAAGGGAGGGGTTGGGTAACATATGTGAGCCCTGCTCTGTGTGTGCCTGTGTCCTGTGTGTGTTTGATTAATGTGAAATTAAATGATTATTTTTTTCCCCAAGTTGAGTCTGTTTTTCCCAGGACCTTAATCGATGAAGAACCCTCCTTGTCCTTTTTCTCAACCCATGAACTTCTAGTTGGCCTTTGTTCTCCTCATCTCAGAGTGTGTGCAGTGGAGTGAGCAGCCATGTGGCTGTTTCTTGTTGTTATGTAAGGCCCAAACCACGACAAGGAGAAAGGCAAAAAAAGCAGAGAATGGCAAGGGTAAATGTTTAGTTTTGTGCATGAGGTGTCCCAGCTGAACTGGGGTAGCCTGAGAGCAGTTTTATACAGGACTCTTACACTGTTGAAGAGTTAAGGGCCATGATTTGACTAACGACTAATTAACATGCACACCACCAATTCCTAAACATAGTAAAACTTGGAGAAGCAGCTTTATTGCTGCAGTTTCATCAGCCACCAGCTTTCTCACTGCTTGTCTGTGGATCCTGAACTCCCTGGAGTTGGTCTATTGATAATTACTGATCTGTGATGTGAGGCACTGGGAGAGTTTCAAAGCTGTCTTAGAGAGACTGGGACACTGGTCTCTTCTTGGTTCTCTAGGGTTATTCTTTCTCCTTTATAGACAGCTCTCAGATTCCCAGCAGCAAAGCCCTTATTTGCAGGACAAGGCTGCTCTTCTGGTCCCTGTGATGAGCTGGTGCCCTTCAGTTTGCTCACTCAACCAGGACAGATCAGCACACAGAGCAAACTCTATGTCTCTCTTCAGAGAGTTAATACATTTCCATGGCACGGAACCTGATTGGTGTAAGAGTTAGGGAGGGAAATGTTCATAGCCTTAGGCCAGGGGCTGTCTGTGGCCAGGTGGATTCTGCAGAGAGCTGTTTGATGGTCAAGGATCACCTCATCATGATCCACCCCAACATGCAGGAAATCACACCAAGGTGGCAGGAGTCTGGGATGGGTGAGAAAGGAGCTCCTGACTAAGGTGAAGCATGAAGAGGAAGCACAGAGCAGGTAGAAGCTGCCTGCCTTCCAGCCTCAAGGGTTCTGGGATTATGGGCTGGAGAGAGAGACATTAGTGTGTGTGTGTGTGTGTGTTCTTGTCTGCACATGGGCTATCAGGAAGAATGAGAGAATCCCAGAGGCAGCTCCTGCATAGATGGAGGGTCTCAGGCCATCT
Organism: Hemiprocne comata; assembly: GCA_020745705.1. Classification (NCBI taxonomy): domain Eukaryota; kingdom Metazoa; phylum Chordata; class Aves; order Apodiformes; family Apodidae; genus Hemiprocne; species Hemiprocne comata. Next base: position 325,946 of record CM036593.1, read on the forward strand.
CCTGGAGGGATCCGCATTGTCTATGTATCTAGGTTGTACATCTGACACTGACACAGCCTGGCAGGTAAACTCCACTGCCTGTGGTTTGGTTTGGCCTAGAGACCTCCCAAGGTCCCATCTGGGATGAGTGACTGTGTATTTCTTTCCAGAATGGATATTCCCACGTTGATAGTAGGAAGACCACTCAGGTTCCCCCAGACCACACAACTGAGCAGACATAAGTTTATTCAACTCAGCTGTGGCTTTCTTGTCCCACTCAACTCATTGACTCAAGGCTGCCAGGCAGGATACCCCAAACTGGCTTCATCACAACCTGAGCTGACCTTTATATTTTCCTCTCCCCCTCTTCTCCCATCACAAGCTCTTCTCTTCAATTATCCTCATCCATTCCTCTACAAACTGCCCAGCTCTGCTCTTTCCCCACTGACCTTGCCTTTGCTTTGCCCTCTATATGGGGCACAAAGGTGTTTCTAATGTACTTGTTTTGCTGATTCCAAAGTGGGACAGGACAAAACCAGTAACTCCTTTTATTTCCTGAGTGCCCTGCAACTCCTCATGCTGTTACATTGTGTTGATGGATCACCACAGCCAGAGTGAGCCGTCTGTGTGCAAGCATTAAGAGCTGACTCAGTGGAGATTCAGTTCAGGGGGATCTTTAGAAACTCTCAGACTCAGCAAAGAGAAACCTCTGGTGTTATACAAGAAATGGCCAGTCCTGCACTGGGGGGGAAGAATACCCCATGTATCAGGGAACCTGACCAGCTGAGCAGTGACCCTGAGGAGAAGGACCTGGGTACTCTGAAGGACACCACAGGAGCCAGAGGTTCAAGCTGACCATGAACAAGGCCAGCTGCACAGGGTCATGTATTAAGAGGAGCATGGCCAGCCTAGACATCTGGAGCGTTCATGCCCCTCCAGTGAGCCCTGCTGTGGCCACACCTGGAGTAGTGTGTCCCTCAGTGCGAATTCTTGCTCTAGACTAGTGGGGATGAATGTCAGAGTTCCCAGCAGAGGTCTCCACATGTCTTGTACTTAAGGCCCCAGACCCCACCTTTGCCCACCTCTTCAGTCCAACACGACCCCAGGAACTTGCTGATCCTGGAGAACACCCATGCTCTCCCAGAGGATGGGTGTCTTCAGGGTCCCCTGTGGGAAAGCCCTAGGGACATCCCTCAATGACACTCACCTCCTTACCTCTCACCAGGCACCCACTGGACATTCCTAAATCCAGTCCCACACCTCTAAAAGGTCACAAAAGGATCAAAATCTTTTTGGTCCTGTATACATGGAGGAAGAGGAATTCCAGGAGTGCAGTTCCTGGGGCCTCTTTGGAGAAAGAGCCCAGAATGAAAGCCCTGCACTGGGGACATCTCAGTTGATGACAGAAATGCAATGAACAAGGCCAGTTCTGAGCCAGTGTTGGACACACTTTTACAAGGGAACCAGGTGACACAGGGTGGGTACATGTCTCAGGTACAGTGACACAAATGGAAACATTTCTGTAGGAACATAATAACCACGAAAGAACGATAACAACAGCAGTAATTACAAATCGAATTATACAATAAATTTAAAAGTAACTAAAAAAAAAAAAAAAAAAAAAAGGAAAAAAGAAAAGGATGGTCTGAAAAGTTGTGGGAGTGATTTGTGGTAGAAAACTTCTCAGTCTTGAAAACTTCTCCGTGCAAGTAGCTTTCTTATGGCATCCTTGATTTCCTGGTTCCTCATGCTGTAGATGAGGGGGTTCACTGCTGGAGGAACCACTGGGTACAGAACTGCCACCACCAGATCCAGGGATGGGGAGGAGATAGAGTGGGGCTTCAGGTAGGCAAACATGCCAGTGCTGATGAAGAGGGAGACCACGGCCAGGTGAGGGAGGCAGGTGGAAAAGGCTTTGTGCCGTCCCTGCTCAGAGGGGATCCTCAGCACGGCCCTGAAGATCCCCACATAGGACACCAGAATGAAAACAAAACACCCAAATGCTAAACAGGCACTAACCACAAGAAGCCCAAGTTCCCTGAGGTAGGGTGTGAGCAGGAGAGCTTGAGGATGGGGGGGATTTCACAGAAGAACTGGTCCAGGACATTGCCCTGGCAGAGGGGCAGTGAAAATGTATTGGCCGTGTGCAGTAGAGCAGTGACAAACCCAGTGGCCCAGGCAGCTGCTGCCATGTGGACACAAGCTCTGCTGTTCAGGAGGGTCCCGTAGTGCAGGGGTTTGCAGATGGCCACATAGCGGTCATAGGCCATGATGGTCAGAAGACAACACTCTGCTGTGATGAAGACAGCAAAGAACAAGAGCTGGGCAGCACATGCTGTGTAGGAGATGGCCCTGGTGTCCCAGAGGGAATTGGCAATGGAGTTGGGGAGAGTGGTGGAGATGGAGCTCAGGTCGAGGAGGGAGAGGTTGAGAAGGAAGAAGTACATGGGGGTATGGAGGTGGTGGCCACAGGCGATGGCGGTGATGATGAGGCCGTTGCCCAGCAGGGCAGCCAGGTAGATGCCCAGAAAGAGCCAGAAGTGCAGGAGCTGCAGCTCCTGTGTGTCTGCAAATGCCAGGAGGAGGAACCGGCTGATGGAACTTCTGTTGCTCATGTTGCTCATCTGCTGGCATGACTCTGGGAGTGGAGACCTGTCCACGGAAGAAAAGACAGGGTGAAGTTACGGGAGAATTCTTTCAAAGGAATCTACTAATTTACTCTTAGAGACCCACAGATAGCCTCTTTCCTTTCACAAAGACCATTGGCAGGTCCTTTATGTCTGTGCTGGTTATTGCTGGCTGATCCTCAACCAGGGAGCTGTGAGTTTTGCAAGAGTGAGCTCTGACCTACAGCAAGATGGAAACGGGAACACAGTGGGATCTCACATTAAATCCTCTCCTGATATTGAAGAGCTTTTCAGCATTGTCACACCCAACTCACCTGACTGCAGAGCAGAGCTGAGGGGATTTCAGGTTATTTCTCCTCTTCTAGTTTCCCCACCACATCTGAGGAGAGGGAGAGTTTTTAAGGCAGAAACCCTTGGAATTTCTGCTGCTGTCCAAGAGAAACCTTGTGGGTGCTGAGAGGCAAAGGGACTGTTCCTTCATGCAGGGTGAAGACAGCCAGTCTGTCCATCAGTCCTGCTCCCAGCTGCCTTGAGCTGGCACCTCTTTGAGCTGGGGGACAATTGCAACTCAGCCTCAATCAGAGGCTTAGGAATCAATAGATTTATTAAAGGCACTGAGGGTTTGACAAGCTGCTCCTGGGCAGAGCTGTCTCCCTGCAGTGCTGCCCACTTGTCATCAGTTCCCTCCATCCCAGGAGCCCAACTCATAATGTTAATGAGCCCTCTGGTGGGTTTGGTGCTGAGTCCATGAAGCTGAGCTGGGGAGGCTTTGTCAGGCTCAGTGGGGTCTGTTAATGCTCCAAGGCACTTTGTTTCTTTCTTCTGACTTTTCTGACTTCTACAGAGGTTTGTTCACTCTTCTCTCAGTGTCTGAGGTTCATATAATGGCCTTCAAATGTCTTAAGCAGCTGGATATATTTTTTGTAATTTCCTTCAAATCATCAAGGCCTGTATAGATCATTGGAGCTGTTTCCAGTGTGGTTAAGGAGGAAGATTTCAAATACACCTAATAAAAATTATTTTTTACTATAAAAGGAATGTTTTATTACTTTTCAGTTTAGAGAAGAGCTCTAGATTGATTCTCCAAGTGATAATGATCCAGAGGGTCTCCTCTGGAGGTCTCGGCCAGTAGAAGATGCAGTTGTATGAGGTCTGACACTGGATGGATACCCTTGCTCCTCACCTCCCCAGCCCCACCACTTCTCTCACTATACCCCTGGGACTTGCATCACTGTTCCTCACATCAGACTTCTCCCCTGCTCTCTGCAGCTGGATGGTACAGCTCCTGTGCACCATCTTCGACCTGGTTTCCTTAGAGAACTGCCTGCACAGGCACTGCAGGAGTTTGTCTGGTTGCAAACAAAGCAAAGTGTGATGAAGTTTCATGAACAATAAAGCACACTGCTCAGCCATGTGCTAAAGAGAAGCTGCCCCTAATGAGGTCACCTTTCTACAAGGGATAATATAAGAAATACTTTGGGTAGGGAGATGCAGATGGATGTAAACACATTTAAAGAGCTGGCTAAGGAGGCAGCAAGACTGTTGAATGATTTGTAAGCTTTTCCTCCTTGAAGGTCAAAGCAGCTGCATGGGTGAGAAGAATCCCAGGGAACAAAGAGGAGAACACTGGACAATCATGGAAAGGGATTTTTTTTTTCTTTTCCTTTCTTCTTATATTGAATTATATTTTACTTCAATCATTAAACTATTCTTCTCTCAATCCATTCCTCCATCCCACTGCTGATGGGGCAAATTGAGTGAGGGGCTGCATGGTGCTTAGTTACTGGTTGGAGTGAAACCATGACAGTCCCTTCTTGGTGCCAAAAGTGGGACTCAAAGGGTTGAGATAACAATAGATCTCATCAGAGGGTGTGAAAACAAATCAGTTACAAGTGTTCATTGTGCTGGTTTAACAGTCGCTGGTCACCACGTTGGTGGGTTTGCTCTCAGAGTGATTATGAGAGCTATGGGATGTCACACCTTCCTTGCTCCTGGTGGTGCTGGCTATCAGCTCTGGAGCCTGGCTCAAGGGCATCATTGGGCTGTGCTGTGTGACCCTGATGGTGAGACTGACCAGGGATCTGGACCAGCATTGTGTCATCTCCTTTCTTCTGGTATCATCTCCTGGAGGCTCTCAATAATGACATTTGTTACCATTTCTCTTTGGAGAGCCAACCTATAGAGCAGACATCTCAGTTATTTGGGTGGCATCTGCTGGAGAATGTTAATAATTACACTGCTTACCTTTTCTCCTCCCACAGCCGAGCTGTGGAAGAGACATCTTCCCACAACTTCCCCTTCTCCACCAGGCTAATTACAAATGTGTTTGAGGGTTCTGAAGATTTTAAATGTCCTTGGGATGTTGAACCAGCATGGTCCTAGTGATATGAACCAGCCTGGTCCTGTATGTGGTCCAGGCCTTGTTTAGGGCTAAACAAATCTTTAAGTACAACACACAGAGATCAACCCCCATGACAGGTACTGCAGCTGCTCAAACTCAGGTGAAAGACACCACAGCTACTCCAACTCCCACCACAGGCCCTGTGGCTACTCCAACCCTTGCATTAGACATTGAGGTTACTTAAACTACAGCAAATGTGATACAGCCAAACCAGAGAATCAACCAGTGCCAGCACCATTCACCCCTACCTGGAGAATGGCCCTACCTGGAGACCCTGGCAGAAAGAACCATGGGAGCCTTGAAGTCAGGCCCTAGATTTTGGAGCTGAGTATGCAGAAGATCAGAGCCCACTTTACTCCAATGGGAAAAGAGATGTTGGCAGCACATCAGCAAGTTGGAGCTGCCTTGGAAGTCGTTGGAACTGAAGCACAGCTCCTCCTGGCACCACAACTGCTGGTGCTGGGCTGGGTGTTCACAGGGAGAGTCCCCTCTACACATCATGCAACTGATGCCACAGGGAGTAAGTGGTTGCACTAATCACACAACTGGCCTGAATAGGAAGTCTCATTTTCCCAGGAATCTTGGAAGTGATCTTGACCTGTCCAGAAGGCCAAAATTCTGGAAGAGGACCAGAGGAAGAGGTGACACATGCTGAAGAAGCCCTACTAGATAATAAACTGCCAGACAATAAGAAGCAGTATGGCTTGTAGTCCTGGTTGTGCTGGACAGAATGGAAAAATCACTTTTCTGTTCAGAGAGACTCAAGTTCTGAGAGGCTGTGGAGTCCAGTTCTGTACGGAATAAAGAGACAAGATGTTCTGGTGTGCAGGTTTCTGTAGTGACCAAAATCAAGGGTAGCTCTGAACCATGCAGGTACAGTAGGCATGGAGGGGTGAAGCCCAGGGCAGCTGACCCCAGCTGGTCAACTCAAGGGTTCCATACCATAAACGTCACCCTCACACTATATTGGAAAGTTTGGGGGATGGTTTCCTCTTCTGCCATGGCTGCCTTCCCCAGAGGGTTCCACCCATCTCATCCACCATCCTGCACCTGAGGCCTCCTCCTGCTCTTGCTGTGACTGTCATGCTCTGGCTGGAGCTGTCGTGCTTGTGTGCTGTCATTCAGCCTCCACTGCTGGAAGTGCACAGCTCGTGACTGTGATATGGAGCTGAGTCCAACTTTGTATCTTATATTAGCATTGGGGTTAATATTAGTTCATTAGTAGAGTTCTATTACATCTGTTTTCCTTTCAGCCCAGGGGTCTCCTTTCCTTTTCCCCATTCTCAGGTGGGGTTGGGTGATTGAACAACTGTCCAAGCCACAAGAGTGGGTCACTGCCTTGACCCACACAGCTGTGAGCTACCACTGCCTTGGGCCAAGCTCTGACTTGTCTGTAGAAAACCTGGTACCAAGAGTCAAAGACCCTCAGTGTGCAAAGCCTTGGCCTCATATCACAGACATGCCAGAGAGGACAGCAGGTGGAAACATGAAACTGAAACTGGATACCAAGAAAGTGAGCAAACCCTGCTGTCCTCCAGAAGAGAGAGAAACAAGGCTGGGAAGGGCAGCCCTGGCAAGGAACGGTTTTGCTGCCAGTGGTGGCTCTGCTGCCCCTGAGGGCCTTTGTTGGATGTGAACCTGATGTCCATGAACAAGGTGCTGCTGATGGGCCAGATGTGACAAATGCTGGTCTGATCCTTGACTTTATCCACAAGAGAATAAATAAAGGTTTGGGAAGAGGAAAAACAGCAGAACCAGAACCGAGCTTGCTGTGCCCACTTGCTGTGCCTGCCTGTTACCTGCTGGAGGGGTCACCCCGCCGCCGAGTCGCCAGGACACCGGTCACATCCTCGCTGCGGAAGGAGGGTAACACGCGTGCACATACACACACACACACACACCTCTGCCGGGCTCAATTCCTGCCCTTTTCCTCCATTGATCCTACACCTCTCTAGTGGGGAGTGCACTTACTAATACCATAGTACCCTTGATTTTATTTTCTGATATATGCTTGGATTACCTTCCCTGAACCTTGGTCCCTCAATTTGTGTTAACCCTTAATAAACCAATTAATTTGTAAGTTAAACATTGGGCTCGGTAACCACTTGTGAGCGTGGTGAGGGAGCATTCCAATCTACACTCTAAGATATGGTCCTGCAGTGGCCCTGGAACTTTTAACTGCCAAAGAAGGAGGTGTATGTATAATAATAAACCAAAGCTGTTGTTCTTACATTAATCAGGAACAGCAAATTGAGACTGACATACAACAGATCTGGCAAAGAACAAAAATACTACATGAAGTTTCTTCAGATAACACTTCTTTTGGATTTCATGGACTCTGGGAAAAGCTTACTTCTTGGTTACCCAATTTTGTTTGGCTTAAACAGCTGTTTGTAGCCATTTTGTTGTTGGGAATTTTTGGTTTAGCCACTTGTATAATCATACAGTGTTTCCTGTGGTGGTGTAAGCACACGACTAAAAACTATGAAGACTGGCAGAGAAACAAGATGAGACAGCAGCTTGAGAGTGGTAAATACTTAGAAAAATCACTCAAAAGGAATGGGATTTTATAATCCGGATGCAAAAGAATTTGCTCAGGAACATAAAAAGAGGGGATTGATTAAGGGGCCTACAATTGATTAAGAGACATGTAACTGATTAAGGGGCCTACAATCGAGTAAGGGTTAATTTTTTAAGACTTGGTCATGGTTTGACTCAGGATCAGCAAGTAAACCAGAGACAACAATGCTCTCGATCCCCTCCCCCTCCCAACCAGATAGGGAAGGAGAGAGAGAATTAAGGAGAGAGACTGTGCTGGATTGAAAAATAAATTAGACAGCTTTAATTATATGTACAATTATATACAAGTATGTACAGGAATGTGCAAAAGCCTCTTGCCTCCCCCCACCCCCAGCAACTCCCCCAGCATCTCCTGAGCTGTGAGCAGTCCTGAAGAGTCTCAAACCACTGTCTGAGATAACAGCAGAGCAGACAGGGGCTGCTGGGAGAGTTATGAGGGTTAGGGATACCTGAGCCAAGGGGTCGACGGTGATGGATGGATGGAGTCTTCCCTGGATGCCAGCCATGGATGGAAGAGAAGGGAAGAAGAAACAGGAAGGAAGTTGTCTTCTGTGATCTCTGACCTTCCTCAGAGCTTACATAGATATATGGAATGGAATACCTTTGGTCAATTCTGCTGTCTGTCTAGTCCAGCTCCCCTACAGGGGCGTCACAGATACGACTCTCCTGCTCCGGTAGCCTCTGTAGCAGCAGAGCTAAGAAGCGACCTTGGAGTCTCAGCAGTAACATAAACATTCCAGTGTTATCAGTCCACTGGCTGGAACACTTGCTGCTAGTTAAAAGAGAGCTTACTGAAGGAAAAAAAAAAAATCAGTAAAAGGAAAATTGGCTTCATCCTGGCTCAAACCAGGACAGACTTATAAGATGTAATAGAGTAAAATTTGCTAACATTAATGTTTGATAGAGGCATTGTGTAGGATATGATGTGTTTTGCCTGAGAGCCCAAGAAACAGGATCCAGATGAGGCTGCTTGTTTGTGGCTGCGACATCAGTCAGCCTGCCAGAATGATGGACTCAACCGGCCAGAATAAGGAACAACGTGACCCAGCACAGCAAAGAAGAGTACAAGCCTTCCTCCAAGAGACCATGACCACTGGATGACACTGCGTGTGCATGAGTGGGAGGGACAATATTATAATGGCTTCTTAGAATATTATAATGGCTTCTTAGAAATAGTTTGTATAACCCAGTCTATTCCTTTGTGCAGTCATGTATATGTGTATTCCACAGTGAATAAATATGTCCTGCCCTTGTCCGTTGGGATGCGTGTCTGGAGGAGCCATCCCCTGCCCACCCAGCACTACAATAAAGAACACCTGCTTTAGAGCTTCTCAGGGCTAGAGAGTCTTTTTCCTCGCATCAAAGGCCCAGGTGTGGCTGGAGCTGAACTTGGCAAGGGACACAAAGAGTAAGAAGAAGAGCTTATACAGGTATGTCAGCCAGAAAAGGAAGGCCAGAGGAAGCGTACCCCACCTGATAAACACAATTGAAAAACTGGCCACAATGGACAAGGAGCAGGCTGAGGTACTGAGCCACCTATTTTGTCTCAGTCTTCTCCACAACCTCTCTTCCCACCCCCTTTGAGTGGATGGATCACAAGGCAAGGACTGGGGGAGTAAAATCCCTCCCACTGGAAGAGGAGGTCAGGCTTAAAAAAGGTTCAAAAGGAGGAACCTGGAGTTACCAACCTGTCGTCCTCACCTCTGTACCTCGGAAGATCATGCAACAGATCCTCCTAGAAGCTGTGCTAAGGCCCATGGAGGACATGGAGGTGATTTGAGACAGCCAGCATGGCTTCACCGAGGGCAAGTCCTGCCTCACCAACCTGGTGGCCTTCTAGGTTAGAGTGCCTACATCACTGGACAAGGGGAAAGGTACAGATGTCATCTCCCTGGACTTGTCTAAGGCCTTTGACACTGTCCCCCACAACATCCTTCTCTCTTGACTGGAGAGAGATGGATTTGACAGGTGGACAGTGCAGTGGATGAGGAATTGGTTGGATGGTCACATCCAGAGGGCAGCGGTTGAGGGCTCAATGACCCAGATGGAGACTGGTGTCAAGTGGTGTCCTTCAGGGATCTGTATTAGGACCATTCCTGTTTAATATCTTCACCAGTGACACAAACAGTGGGATTGAGTGCACCCTCAGCAAGTTTGCAGATGACATCAAGCTGAGTGGTGTGGCTGACAGTCTCAGTGTTTTGGCTGATGTCCAGAGGGACCTGGAGAAGCTCGAGAGCTAGGCCCATGTGAACCTCATGATGTTCAACAAGGCCAAGTGTAAGGTCCTGCATCTGGGTGGGGGCTATCCCCAGTATCAAGACAGGCTGGGGGATGAAGAGTTTGGGAGCAGTTGTGGGGAGAAGGGCCTGGGGGCACTGGTGGATGAAAAGCTGGACATGAGCCAACAATGTGTGCTGGCAGCCCAGAAAGCCAGCCATGTCCTGGGCTGCATCAGAAGCAGTGTGACCAGCAGGCCAAAGGAGGGGATTCTCCCCCTCTTCTCCACTCTGGTAAGACCCCTCCTGCAGTACTGTTTCCAGCTCTTAGAGCCCTCAGCATAGGAATTACATTTATGGAGCTGTTGGTGCACATCCAGAGGAGGCCACAACAATGATCCGAGTGCTGGAGCAGCTCTGCTCTGGAGACAGGCTGAGAGAGTTGGGGTTGTTCAGCCTGGGGGAGTAGGCCCTAGGGAGACCTTATTGTGGCCTTTCAGTACTTCAAGAGGGCTTAAGAGAAAGGTGGGGACAGACTTTAGAAGGGCCTGTGGCATTAAGACAAGGGGTGATGGTTATAAACAAAAGAGGGGAGATTTAGACTAGACAGAAGGAAGGATTTTTTAGAAGGAATTTTTACTATGAGGGTGGTGAAACACTGGCAGAGGTTGCCCAGACAGGTGGAAGATGCCCCATCCCTGACAACCTTCAAGGTCAGGGCTCTGAGCAACTGATGACCTCAAAAGGTCCCTAACCCAAACCAGTCTATGATTCTATGAAAAGGCCTCGGTGTAATAATTGTGTCAGAAGTCTTAATTTTCTGAACTTCACAAATTCTCCTACTTTTTTCACAGGACATGGACCAGGAAGATCAGGACATGTTCTCCCCCTTCGTGCAAATACAGGTTTATACGTTTCACTCCCATGTCCAGAACCTGCAGTCTCCAGGTTCCCTTCCTCACTCTACTTGGGAGCTCGAACTCCCTATTTCAGTGTAACGACAGCCAAGGTGCACACTGACCTTGGCCAGCTCTTCCTTGCAACCAATGATCATGATCATCCAGGTGTTCACCCTTGCTGGCCCATTTAGCAGCTGTGCTAAGAAGTTGTCCTAAGACATTCCAGAAACTGCCTGTGCTGTTTTCCCCCTGTTGTGTTTCCATTCCAGAGAATGCCAGAGTCATTAATGTCCCCAGTGAGGCCCAGGCTTCTACCTCCAGAGAACACCTTGGCATGATTAGAAAAGACACGTCCCCTTCCTCACCCTAACTGTGGGTTTCTCATCTCTCACCATGATGCCACCTTTACCGGACTCTCTTGTGATCCTCACCCAGGGAATGAGCAAAGTTTGCTGGGGAGAAAACCAGAGACTGGAAAACCTAGGCACATGCCTGAGACCCCCATGTGATGTTCCCAGGCAGGTCTGTCACACACCTGCTCTGAGTGGGAAAGGTCCTCTGCCATCCCTGCCAGACACATGCAGTGGTGCTGGAGAGACCTGACATCTCAGGCACCCTACAGCCTGGATGTGACCATGAAACTCAGCAGGACCCTGACATAGGTTCAGCAATGGAGGGATGTACCTGAGACAAATGCCATTATTCTCAGTGGAAGCCCAGGAAATAGAGCTGATGGAGAAGGGCTGAGCTGTCCCCATGGCAAGGACTACATTTGGTCAGGTGCCTATCTCTAAAGGTTCTGGACAAGAACAAAAGGAGAAGAGACAGGCTGCATGCTCCTAAATGTGATCATCTGCTGTTATTTCATGTGGCCGAAGGAAGTCCCAACCAAGCCCAAAAATACTGCTCCCAGGCACTGCCCTGTTTCAGCATTGCTCCATTAGACCTTGACTCTCTGTGCACGTAGCTTCAACCACTTCTGGAACATCAGATGTCACCAGATGTTTGAGTCTGAGTAAGTCCATCCTGGCCTCCATCTCCAGTAATCACCAGGAGCTGAGACAAGCAGTTCCCGTGTGGCAGGTGCCTGTTTTGTGCCCACCTGAACTGAGGCCAGAGGAATCCCACCTCCCAGAGGTACATGTCAGCCATAGGTGAGAGTTGAATCCCATTTCAGCCTCAGTACTACAGACCCAGGATGAGATTCCTTGCTGGACTCAGCTGAATCCCCTCTCTCAGTAGGGGTAAAGATCCCTCCTTGTCACTGTCTGGGTGTCTTATCTAATGATGAGACACAGAAAGGTGATTCTTATGTCCAACTCCTTTAGTATTAGGATGAAATATTATGCTGGAAAGAAGTATTTCTCCTCAGCTGAGGGAGAATACATCAGTGATGACTTCACCCTGTTTCTCAGCAGCTTCCTCTGGAGACCCAGGGACAGCTGGAGGGAGCCCAGTGGGAGCAGAGCAAGTGGTGCCTTGGGCTGGTCCTCTGCTGAGAAGGGCCGGGCTCCTGGGATGGAAGGATCTGCTGGCAAGTGGGCAGTGCTGCAGAGAGACAGCTGTGCCCAGGAGCAGCTCCTCTGCACAGGCAGCAGGGCTGAGGGCACTGCCTGCAGGCACCAGGGGACACCTGCAGGGCTGAGCAAGCTCAAAGGCAGTAGGGACAGGGAGGATGCTGAGAGCTCCCTGTGGCAGAAACCTTCCCAGCCTTCTGTCTGGTAAGTCTTGGGGTGCAGGGCAGAGCAGGAGCACTTCCTGGAGGCATCTCCTAAAGCTGGTACATCTCACCATCTCTGGGATCTGTCAGAAGGACTCTTAGTTTCTCCAATGTAGAGGAGCAAGACATACTTCAGAGGAGGGATTCCTGCTACACCATCTGAGGGAAAGGGATGAATGGCTGCATTCTGCTGTGGATGGATGCAGAGTGTGCAGGTGGGTGTGCAGGCAGGGGTGCCCAGGGCTGTCCTTCAGAGCAGGGTCCTGCATGCCAGGGGCTGTGTGCAGGGACTCTGCTGCCTGCCAGGGTCAGCTCTCAGTCTGCATGGGGAACTCCGCACAGCTCTGTGGGGGGAACGGGTCACCTCCAGCAGGGCAGGGTCCTTCTGCTGTAGAGTGTTGCATAGGTTAGGGCTGCTCACAGCTTCATCCCTACCTCATGACATTTCTAAGGGGACTTCTGAAGAAGCACATCAGCTCAGAAACATCTTCCCCTTTCCAGCCACATCAGGTTTCTGTGATCTGGTCTTTAGCCCCTGCACACACAGAGATGCCCCTGGCAGGATCCTGCCTCTGGCTGGGGTTTGATGCAGAGCTGAGCACACAGCGGTGGGATCAGGGATGTGAGCATGGGCAGGGAGCTGAGCTGGGGACAGAGACAGTGCTCCTGGCAGGAAAAGCTCCTGCAGCAGAGTCATGGGCAGGGAGGGAGGGGAAGGTGCCACCAGAAACACTGGGGAGGGGATGTAGCACCACCCTGCTGTCTCTGTGGTGCAGACACCTCCTTGCTCTCCTTCGCCAGACCAAGCTGATCCTCTGCCCTCAAGCCCAGGGAGTCTTGGGCAGGCGTTGTCCCCCCAGCAGTCAGAGCCCAGAGAGGACTAACCTCTGATCTCCAGCTGGTCTTTTTGCCTGTCCCTCCTCTTTCGGCAGGAACACTGTGCCAGGTCACTGCTGTCCCTTCCTGCCTGCACTTCCCTTGTATCTGCCTTGGATCAGCTAAGTCAGTGCCCGAGGTGAGGGTCGGGGGTGGCAGGTCCAGCTCCTGTCCAGATGCTGACCCTTTGGGTCCTGCTCTGCAGATGTGGCTGTGGGACAACAGTCTCCAAGTCTCCTGCAGGCAATTCAGGACATCCAGCCAGTTCCCTGGGTGTCCTTCTGGGCTGTAGGATGCCCTCCAGAAGGGCACAGCTCTGCCAGAGTACCTTGTGCCACCAAGGATCCCGGTGGAGAAGACACCTTGTTGCCAAGGCCATGGCAATACAGCTGTACATGGGCAGCTTCAGTGATCCCTCTGTGTCCCAGTCTGAGAGGGGCTGGATGAGATCCTGCTCAGGTGCCCTGAGAAAAGGTGAGGACTCTCTCATCTGCTCTCTGACCCTAGATTCCTCCACTCTCAGCAGAGGCCAATTTCTCTTTAGGGGAACCCCTGAGTGTTCTCGTCCCCCAGCTCCAAGGAGCCAGTACAGGGCATCTGTCGCAAACCGTCTCTCACAGCATCTGAGACCAGGACTAATGGGCAGAGCAGCTCTCCTCTCTCTGTACTAAGGGACAGGCCCTTTGCACCTCAGCACCCACAAGGTATCACTTGGGGTGCAGTAGAAATGTCAGGGATTGTAACCATGCAAAACCACTCCCAAATGTGGCAGGGAGCAACTAGAGCAAAAGAAACAAATAAAAATCCTGTCAGCTCAGTTTTGCACTTGGGCAAATTGAGGACAGTGATGCCAAGAACCACTTTGCTATATCAGGAGTACATTTAATTTGAGATCACACTGCATTTCTAGTTCACCCTTGCTGAAGTGAGGGAGCTGCAGAGAGGTTTCAGAGAATCAGAGTGTAGGGTTGCTATGAGATGTGCAGTATGTTTTGCTTGAAGATGTCTGGCCTAACTCAGCACTGTCTTTGCAGCACAGATAAGCATACCCAGAGAAAGGAGATGTCCAACAGACGCTCCATCACCCAATTCCTCCTCCTGGCATTCACAGACAGACGGGAGCTGCAGCTCCTGCACTTCTGGCTCTTCTTGGGCATCTACCTGGCTATCCTGATGGGCAACGGCCTCATCATCACCACCATCACCTGTGACCACCACCTCCACACTCCCATGTACTTCTTCCTCCTCAACCTCTCCCTCCTTGACCTGGGCTGCATCTCCACCACTTTCCCCAAGTCCATGGCCAGTTCCCTCTGGGACACCAGGGCCATCTCCTACACAGGATGTGCTGCACAGGTCTTCTTTCTATTCTTCTTTTTTGGTGCAGAGTATTGTCTTCTGACCATCATGGCCTATGACCGCTACGTGGCCATCTGCAAACCTCTGCACTACAGGACCCTCCTGAACAGCAGAGCTTGTGTCCACATGGCAGCAGCTGCCTGGGCCACTGGGTATCTCTATGCTCTGCTGCACACGGCCAATACATTTTCACTGCCCCTCTGCCAGGGCAATGTCCTGGACCAGTTCTTCTGTGAAATCCCCCCAATCCTCAAGCTGTCCTGCTCAGATGCCTACCTCAGGGAGGCTGGGCTTCTGGTCACCAGTTTTGTCCTTGTTCTTGGGTGCTTTGTTTTCATTGTGGTTTCCTATGTGGGGATCCTCAGCACAGTCCTGAAGATCCCCTCTGAGCAGGGACGGCACAAAGCCTTTTCCACCTGCCTCCCTCACCTGGCCGTGGTCTCCCTCTTCATCAGCACTGGCATGTTTGCCTACCTGAAGCCCCACTCTATCTCCTCCCCATCCCTGGATCTGGTGGTGGCAGTTCTGTACTCAGTGGTTCCTCCAGCAGTGAACCCCCTCATCTACAGCATGAGGAACCAGGAGCTCAGAGAATCTTTGAAGAAACTGATTCAATGGGCTCACACTCAACAGCAGTGAGGTGCCCATCTGTCCTCCCAGGCTGTTCCCAGCTTTTTTCTGGGCAGGCCTGTGCTTCATTTGTTTTTCATCCATGATGAACATGTTCATACAAGAATGTTTTAATTCACATCTACAGAATGATGATCCTACTGTGCCCACTAAGGCCTTTGATAAATGTGTCACCCAGTATCAGGGCTGGCTTCCTGAGGATCTCCTCTGTAATTAAAGAGTGTCTCTCCAGGCTGGGCTCTTTTTCCTGATGAGATCAGGACTAGGCTCCAGGCACTGCACTTACCATGGCTGTTCCTGGTTCTCAGTGGGCTCAGGGGAAAGGGTGCAGGGAGATGTATCTGGACTCAGCTGTCACCTGTGGGTGCCCAGTGCCACAAGAGATGGTGAATGGATGCTGTGGGGAACGATAGCCTTTAATATCGGTCTACGACAGATGCTGAAAGACCTGCTTAGGTCCATGGTATCTCCCCAGCATTCTGGAGGGGGACCTGAAGACCCCAAGAGAGGAGAGTGCATCTAGAGGGACACCATGTGCCTGGGGGTGGGCCTCCCAAAATAACGGACCATCCAAGCTGAAGTCACCCAAAGGTAGAATCATAGAGTTATAGAATGGCTAGGGTTGGAAGGGACCTTAAAGATCATCTAGTTCCAACCCCCCCCCCCTGCATGGGCAGGGACACTTCCCACTAGACCAGGTTGCTTAAGGCCTCATCCAGTCTGGCCTTGAACACCTTCAGGGAGGGGGCATCCACAACCTCCCTGGGCAACCTGTTCCAGCATCTCACCACCCTCACAGGAAAGAACTTCTTCCTAATGTCTAGCCTGAATTTCCCCTCTTCCAGTTTCAAACCATTGTCCTCACTACACACCACATCTTCTCCCCACACACCCATGTAAAAAGCCCTAACCCAGCTTTCTTGTAGGCCCCCTTCAGATACTAGAAAGCTGCTATAAGGTCACCCTGGAGCCTCCTCTTCTCTAGGCTAAACAACCCCAACTTCCTCAGCCTGTCTTCATAGGGGAGGTGCTCCAGTCCTCTGATAATCTTTGTGGCTCTCCTCTGGACATGCTCGAGGAGTTCTATGTCCTTCTTATGCTGGGGACTCCAAAATTGGACACAGTACTCCAGGTGGGGTCTCACCAGAGCAGAGTAGAGAGGGAGAATCACCTCTTTCAACCAGCTGGCCATGCTTCTTTTGGTGCAGCCCAGGATACAGTGGCTCTCTGGGCTGCAAGTGCCCATTGGCGGCTCATGTTAAACTTCGGGTTGACCACTACCCCCAGGTCCTTCTCCTCTGGGCAGTCCTCAACCCTTACTCCTCCCAACCTGTATTTGTGCATGGGATTGCCTCGACCCAGGTGCAGAACCTAGCACTTGGCCTTGTTGAACTGCATGCAGTTTGCACGAGCCCACTTCTCAAGCCTGTCAAGGTCCCTCTGCATGGCATCCTGTGAGAGATGGACTCTATAATGGCCTTTAATCCAGCGACGGGCACTGACCAGTCCTGCTAATGTACTCGTGAGAAGAGGAGAGAGGTACCAGGCACATGCGCACAGGACCACAGACTACAGCTCCCAGGAGGCACAGCGGGGTCGGAACCGGAAGGGGAGAAAAGAGGCGCACTCTGTGAACTAAAAATATGGATCCAGCCACCGCTGTGAGCGTGCCGCTGCAGAGGCTGCCGTGAAGTTATACGGTGCCGTTTCCTGTGGTTGTTGGCATGTGGACATGCCAAACAGACCATTTGCCCAGAGTCTCAAGGGAAAGGACGTGGATCCCGACCAGGGATTGGCTTCGGCCGTACCCTGGTGGTGAGAATTGCGAACTACATTCCGAGGCTTCTTACTAACATTCCTACATAATATTCACACATACCAGACACTCACTTCTCTTTTTCAATATTCTTCTATTTCCCAAAGGCTCTCTCCAGGCTTTCCCTCTTATCCCTGTCCGGGAATGGGAGCAGGGGGGAAGGGGAGAGGTTATCTCTTCTTCTCTGTGTGTGTTGTTATTGGTATATAGATGTAGTGTTGTATAGCTGTTGGTATATGGATATATAGGTGTGGATATAGATATATAGATAGTCCTTGTGTGTTAGTTGATATCGGACTTGCCAAACCCTCAGTGCCTTTAATAAATCTATTGATTCCTAAGCGTTGTTTGTGAGTGTGACGGGGAGCGGTCCTCAGCCCTCGATCCCCTGAGGTGGGGGTGTGGGTCGCAGCTTTATCTATCTCGGTCCGCGACACATCCCTTCCCTCCAGCTTGTTGACTTTACCACACAGTTTGGTGTCATCAGCAAACTTGCTGAGGGTGCACTCAATTCCACTGTCCATGTTGCCGACAAAGATGTTAAATAACACTGGTCCAAGTACCAACGCTTGAGGAACACCACTCGTCACACGCCTCCATTTGGACACCGAGCCATTGATCACAACTCTTTGGGTGTGACCTGTCAGCCAGTACATTATCCAACCAGTGGTCCATCCATCCTGGTAGCCCCCCGACACCATCAAATCCATATTGTTCCAGTTTCAAGACTAGAATGTCATGTGGGACAGTGTCGAAAGCTTTGGGCAGGTCAAGGTAGATGATATCTGTTGCTCTGCCATTGTCCGCCAAGGCTGTGACCCTATCGTAAAACGCCACACAATTAGTCAGCCAGGACTTGCCTTTAGTGAAGCCATGTTGGTTGTCACCAATCACCCCTTTGATGATCTTGTGTCTTAGCCGGGTCTTCAGGAGGATCTGTTCCAAGATCTTGACAGGCACAGAGGTGAGACTGACTGGCCTGTAATTCTCTGGGTCATCTTTTTTTCTCTTCTTGAAAATGGGAGTGATGTTTCCCTGGTTCCAGTCAGGTGAATTACTATATTTAAGCAGCCACAAGCAAACAAGGGCTCTGCCATCCTAGAGGAGGTCATAAAGACCAGAATTTAAGTCACATCTCCTCCAGTCAAGGCCCAAGGATGGTTCATTGTACATACTGGAAATCAGCCCAATCCACAGGAAATGCTCTTGGCTCCTTCCACAACTATGGACCCCTAGGAAGGAGGCCAGTGGCAGTGTGGTTCATCCAGCCATATCTGCTTCCCTCCCTGACCATCACAGCCATTGTGGAGTCACCCCATGGTCCCATAGCTCACTTGCTCTATAGAGCACCACTGCCAGCTCAGGGCCTTGTGGGGCACACAGAGAGAGGGCCAGGAGCTCCAGGTCATCTCAGAGGAGGAATGGGGAGACATGAGACAGGACCTGACTAGGGCTGGAAATTCTCTTGGGGAAAAAAATGTCAATGTTCAGCTACTCCAATACCCAGAGTCTGGGTACCCTAAAGCACACTCAAAATGCAGAGCCAGAAGTCCTTGTTGTCCCTGTGCTCCACTAGTCCTGGGAAATAGCTGGAAAAGGATTGGTGTCCAGCACTTGCCATCTCTTAGTGCCATCATCCCTCCTGAAGGGTGGCATGGAAAGGAAAGAAAGACTGGGATCATGTCAGGCCTTGCACTGAAGGAAAATGCTGACGCAGGACCCAGAAGCCGTGTAATTTTGCTGCGGCCCTTCAGTGCCTGTGCCCAGCACGTTCTTGAGGCAACCTTCCCCATTCTACATGTTGAACCTTACCCCAAAAGTCACTACCATAAAGAGCTCCTCAGCCAGGGCTGAGCTGGAGGACTGGGGTCCAGCTGGAACCCCAGGAAGGACAAGGCCTCTCCTGGGTCCTCTGCAGGGCTGGTAGCATCAAAGATCCTCACCAGAAAAGTTGCCATACAGTGGAGAGCTTGGGAAAATGTAGGCCACCCCCATGCCCATGGAGGCCCTCAAGAAGAGTCCCTCAGTCCAAATACCTAGCTTGGCTTCGTGGCTGCATGATCAGAAACAACAAACTGCCCCAGGAACCTCATACTAGACCCCATCTCCCCATACCAACCCCAGCCCCAGCCAGGCCGGGCTCTCCTCCTTGTGATGGTTCCAGGGGCCCAAGAGACATATGAATGGGGAGACACTGACCTGATCTACTTCTCTGACAAGATGACTAGTGGATGAGGGAAAAGCTGTGAATTACTGGGTCAGAATGGAGGGTTATAAACTCTTTAGGAAGGACAGACAGGGGAGATGAGGTAGGGTGGTTGCCCTCTATATCAAAGACCAGCTGGAGTGCATGGAGTTCTCCCTAGGGACAGATATGGAGCCAACTCACAGCTTATGGGTTAAGATTAAAGGGAAGCCAGGGAAGGGTAACATTACTGTGGGGGCCTGTCACAGGCCACCTGATCAGGAAGACAGTATAGATGAGGAACTTTACAGACAGATAAGAGCAACTTCACGTTCACAAGCCATGGTACTCATGGGTGACCTCAACCACCTTGATATCTGTTACAGGAACAACTCTGCAAAGGACAAACAATCCAGGAGGTTCCTAGAATGTGTAGATGAGAACTTACTTTTCCAGGGAATCAAAGAAAAAAAACAGAGGTGCTATGCTGGACCTTGTCCTCACCAATGAGGAAGGGCTGGTGAGGGATGTTAAGCTCAAGGGCAGCGTTGGGTGTAGCGACCAAGAAATGGTGGAGTTCAAGATCCTTAGGGAAGCAAGGAGGGCTCACAGTAAGCTTACTACCCTTGACTTCAGGAGGGCAGATTTCAACCTCTTCAGGGATCTGCTCAAGAGAGTGTCACGGGATAACATCCTGGAGAGAAGAGGGGCCCATGAAAGCTGGCTGATATTTGAGGATCACCTTCTCCAGACCCAAGAGTGATGCATCCCAACTAAGAGAAAGTCAGGTAAAAACTCCAGGAGGCCAGCGTGGATGAGCAAGCAGCTTCTAGAAAAGCTCAAACTAAAGAAGGAAGCATACAGAGGGTGGAAGCTCAGGCAGGTATTCTGGGAGGATTACGGAGAGGTCGTCCGAGCAGCTAGGGATCAGGTCAGGAAAGTGAAATCCCAGAAGGCATTAAATCTCACCAGGGACAGAAAAAGCAATAAGAAAAGCTTCTATAGGTATGTTGGGGATAAAGGGACAACCAAGGCAAATGTAGGCCCTCTCCTGAAGGCAATGAGAGACCTAGCTATGCAAGATATTGAGAAGGCTGAGGTTCCCACCGACTTCTTTGCATCAGTCTTCTCTGGCAAGTGCTCCAGCCTCATCACAAAGGACACAGAAGTGAAAGCAGGGACTTGGAGAACAAAGGACCCCCCCACTGTAGGAGAAGAACAGGTTCATGACCATTTAAAGAACCTAAAGGTGCACATATCTATGAGACCTGATGGGGTCCATCAACAGGTCCTGAGGGAGCTGGAGGATGCAGCTGCTCAGCCCCTGTCCATCATATCTGAGAGGTCATGGTGGTCTGGGAAGATTCCCGCTGATTGGAAAAAAGGGAACATAGCCCCTGTTTTTAAAAGGGGGGAAAAGGAAGACTCAGGGAACTACAGGCCAGTCAGTCTCACCTCTGTGCCCAGCAAGGTCATGAAGCTGATCCTCCTGGAAAATCTGCTAAAGTACATGGAAAGTAAGGAGGTGATTGGTGACAGCCTACATGGTTTCACTAAAGGCAAATCCTGCCTGACCAATTTGGTGGCCTTCTATGACAAAGCTGCAGAAATGGTGGATAGTGGCAGAGCAACTGATGTAATCTCCCTGGATTTGTGCAAGGCATTTCATTTGACACTGTCCCACATGACATTCTGGTCTCCAAATTGTCAAGACATGGTTTTGACAGATGGACCACTCCGTGGATATGTAATTGGCTGGATGGCAGCACCCAGAGACTTGTGGTCAATGGTTCAGCATCCCAGTGAAGGCAAGTGAGGAGTGACGTCCCTCAGGAGTCAGTATTGGGACCAGTGCTGTTCAGCTTCTTTGTTGGAGACATGGACAGTGGGATTGAGTGTCTCCTCAGCAAGTTTGCTGATGGTACCAAGCTGTGTGGAGTAGCTGACACCCTAGAGGGAAGGGAGGCCATCCAGAGGGACCTTGACAGGCTGAAGAGGTGGGCCAATGCCAACCTCATGAAGTTCAACAAGGCCAAGTCCAAAGTCCTGCACCTGGGTTGGCGTAACTCCAGTGTGGGGAACGGACCATTTTTCCTCCTCCCCCCACATAAGATTAGGTGAAATGCCTTTCAAGCCAGCGAAGTGCCTTTTGCTGATTTAGCCAAGGACAAACCGAAACAGACTTGGCAGAAATACAGATAGCAGGCTGAAAAGACTGGGAACCTGGCCACAAGTTGAACACAGAATGTTATCAAGAAGAAGGCAGGCTGTACCGGTGAACCAGAGAACTTTCCTTGATCTGCTGGACACGGTGATCAGCTGAGCTGCCTGTAAGTACTGCAGCCGCTCCGCACGGGGGGGGCCTGTGCTCGCCCGCAAGGGATCTCTGCTCGCCGCTTGTCAGAGTCTGGCGTTTGCTGGGAGTCACATCTCTGCTGGGCTCAACTCCTGCCCTTCTCCTCCATTAATCCTACATCTCTCCCTCAGGGAGTGCACTTACTAATACCATACAACCCTGATTGTCCTTTCTGATATATGCCTTGGTCCCTCAATTTGTGTTAACCCTTAATAAACCAATTAATTTGTTAGTTGAACAGTCTCAGTAACAATTTGTGAGTGTGGTGAGGGGCATTCCAATCTACACTCTAAGATACAGTCCCGCAGTGGCCGCACGTGTGGTCTTATTCACAAACCTCTCCATTGTGGGGGGGGAAGTTGCGGAAGCATCCTGACAGCCGGTGGCTTTTGATATCGGCCCATGACACCCAGGCACAAATCCAGGTTGGGGGGAGAATGGCTGGAGAGCAGCCCTGAGGAGAAGGACTTGGGGGTGGTAGTAGATGAGAAGCTAAACATGAGTCGCCAGTGTGCACTGGAGCCTGGAGGGCAAACAGCATCCCCGGCTGTATCAAAAGAAGTGTGGCCAGCAGTGCCAGAGAGGGGATTGTCCCCCTCTAATCTGCTCCAGTGAGACCCCCCCTTGAAGTGTTGTGTACAGCTCTGGAGCCCTCAGCACAGGAAGGACATGGACCTGTTGGAGAGGGACCAGAGAAGGGCTTCCTCTCTGCCTAACTCTCCAGCCTGTCCAGGTCACACTGGATGGCAGCACAGCCCTCTGGAGTGTCAGCCACCCCTTCCAGTTTTGTATCATCACCGAACTTGCTCAGGATACTCTTTGTCCCCTCATCTAGATCATTGATGAATATGTTGAACAATACCGAACCCAGCACTGACCCCTGGGGAACACTGCTGGCTACAGGCCTCCAACTCGACCCTGCACCATTGATCACAACCCTCTGAGCTCTGTCACTCAAATGGATGGTCAAAGGGAAGAAATTGTGAGTGGCAAAAGACAGGGGGGGAAAAAGTGAAGCAGTGGAAATTATCAGGGCTGTTTGGGGTACCTTCCAAGCAGCTCTGCATCTGACCAACAAGAAAGCCACAGATCATCCAACCAAACTGTCTGGCTTCAGTGGTCACTTGGAACCTGAGAGCTTTCCCTCCCATCATAAAAGGAAGGTCTGTTGTGGGTGGAAGCACAGAAACATTCATGCCTCAATAAATCTCTAGGCAAACCTGCTGCTCTAGGCAGGGTCGGTTATGGGGTCAGAGCAGGTTCCTCAGGGGTTTATGCATTTTGCACTTCAAAAGCTGCAAGGATGGAAAAAACACAAGGTCTCTGGGAGATCTGCTCCACTGCTTGACTGTATTCATGGGGATAAAGTTTTTCCTGCCATGGTTCAGCTGATAACCATTGGCCTCATCCTCTGTGCTGGTTTTGGCGGGGACAGAGTTACTTTTCTGCACAGTAGCAGTTTTGAGGCCATGTTTGGGTTTGTGCTGAGACTCATGTTGGTAATGCAAGGATGTTAGAGTTGCTGCTAAGCCATGCTGACATGAAGCCAAGGACTTGTTCAGTTTCTCACACTGCCCCTGTCCAGCCAGCTGCTGCTCTACAGGAAGCTGGGGGAGACACAGCCAGGACAGATGACCCAAACTTGTCACAGGGATGTTCCAGATCATATGATGTTATGCTCAGTGCATAAACTGAGGGGAGTTGACCAGGAGGAGCCATCACTGCTCAGGGACTGGCTGGTCATTGGTCAGTGGATGGGGAGCAATTCCATTGTGCATCACTTGTCTTCCCTGGGTATCATTTCTCTCTCTTTTTGTTCTCTCTCTTACAATATTATTATTTCTCTTAGAAGTGGCATTATTGTAATTGAAATTATTCAACTATTCTTATCTCAACCCATGAGTTCCACTTTTTTTTTTTTTTTTTTTTGTTATCCTCCTCAATCCACCAGGGAAGGGCCAGGGAGGAATGAGCAATGGGCTCTGTGGTGCTTAGTTCCAGGCTGGGGTTAAGCCCCAATGGTCATTTTTTGTTGTATAATATGAGGCTCGAAGGTTGAGATAACAACAGATCTTATCAGAGGGTGTGAAAACAAATCAGTTACAAGTGTTCATTGTGCTGGTTTAACAGTCGCTGGTCACCACGTTGGTGGGTTTGCTCTCAGAGTTATTATGAGAGCTATGGGATGTCACACCTTCCTTGCTCCTGGTCGTGCTGGTTGTAATCTCTGGAGCCTGGCTCAAGGACATCGTGGGCTGTGCTGTGTGACACTGATGGTGAGACTGACCCTAGATCTGGAGTTGGCATTGCTGTCATCTCCGTCCTTTGGGTGCCACCTCCTGGAAGCTGTTAATAGTTACAGTCCTTACAGGTTCCCTTAAGAGACATTCTACGCAGGAGACATCTCCATCCTCCGGGTTCCATCTCCTGGAGGTTATTAATAATTACACCTTTTATCAGTTCTCAGAGAGCCGACTTATAAAGGAGACCGACCATTCCTCATCTCCCCATTCTCCACCAGGCTAATAAAAATAATGTTTGAAAATTTTGAACATCCTTGAGATTCTGAAACCTTTATGGTCCTGTTGCTAAGAACCAGCATGGTCCTGGATGTTCAGGGTTAAACAACTATTTAAGTACACTAGCTAGAGATCAACCTTTTACTAGGCAAAGGTTTTACCAGTCCCTCACATGGCCTTGAGAGCCCAATGGATGGGCAGTGTGACCTTCTATTGTATGTATAGCAATAATGTCATAAGGGGGGGTAGTAAAGCCTGATGTGGTGTTAATGGGCATGATACCTCAATGGGGGCAGTATGGCCTTGTACAATAAAGTATGGCCCCGAGACCATATTGAGGGGACAATATGGCCTTATATGGTATGTATGGCCCCTAAATCACAATGGGGAGGCAGTATAGCCTTATATGGTGTGTCTGGCCATGACACCACAATGGGGGCACTGTCACAGAATCACAGAATCACAGAATCTTAGGGGTTGGAAGGGACGTCAAAAGATCATCCAGTCCAACCCCCCTGCCAGGCAGGGTCACCTAGAGCACATCACACAGGAACTTGTCCAGGCGGGTTTTGAATGTCTCCAGCGAAGGAGACTCCACAACCTCTCTGGGCAGCCTGTTCCAGTGCTCTGTCACTCTCACAGTAAAGGAGTTGTGTTTTTTTCTTTCTCACGTTTACATGGAACCTCCTATACTACAGTTTGCACCCATTGCCCCTTCTCCTGTCACTGGACATCACTGAGAAGAGCCTGGCTCTGTCCTCCTGACACTCGCCTTTAATGTATTTATAAACATTGATGAGGTCACCCCTCAGTGTCGCAGACCGAGATAGGTAAAGCCGCGACCCACACCCCCACCTCAGGGGATCGAGGGCTGAGGACCGCTCCCCGTCACACTCACAAACAACGCTTAGGAATCAATCGCCAATAATGACACGGCTTTACCTATCTCGGTCCGCGACACTCAGTCTCCTCTTCTCCAAGCTAAAGAGACTCAGCTCCCTCAGCCTTTCCTCATAAAGGAGATGTTCCCATTCCTTAATGTCCACCAGGCCATTCTTGTTGGTGAGAACAAGGTCCAGCATAGCACCTTTTCTTCTTGGGTCCTCTACCATTTGGGGGAGGAAGTTGTCATCAATGCATTCCAGGAACTTCCTGGATTGCTGGTGCCTTGCTGTGTTGTCCCTCCTGCAGGTGTCAGGGTGGTGGAAATCCGCCATGAGGATCATGGCCTGTGAATGGGAAGCTGCTCCTATCAGCCTATAGAGGGCATTATTCGTTCGGTCATCCTGGTCAGGTGGCCTATAGCAGACTCCCACTGTAACATCACCAGCCTGTCTTCCCTTTAACCCTGACCCATAAGCTCTCTGACAGCTCCTCATCCATCCCCAGGTGGAGCTCCATGGCTGGTTGTTGATGTAGAGGGCAACACCCCCTCCTCTTCTCCCTTGTCTGTCCCTCCTAAAGAGCTTATATCCATCCATTCCCATGCTCTATTCACAGGAGTCGACCCACCATGTCTCAGTGATGCCAATAACATCATAGCCCTTCAGGCTTGCACACATTTGCAGCTCCTCCTGCCTATCTCCCATGCTGTGTGCATTTGCATGGAGCCATTTAAGTTGGGCCCCATTGAAGCTGCTTCACTGCCTGGGATTCCATTTTCCTTCATCTTAGGTATTCTCCTGCTGGCCTGTGATCCCTCTTCAGGCCCAGGGCATCTCTTACTCAAATTGGTTTCAAAGGGGTGGCAGTGGGATGGATTGAGGATCCCATTCCCCAGCAACTCTATATTAAAGCCCTTCTTACTAGATTGGCAAAGATACTTATCCTTTTCCTTGAAAGATGAACCCCTAGGAGACCAGGTTTCTCCAAGTGAGTCCCATGGTCTAGGAAGCCAAAGCCCTGGCCTTGGCACCACTCCCGTAACCATTTATTGATTTTCCCAATGCGATTTGCCCTTTCAAATCCATTCCACCATCGTTGGAAAAGAAGAGGCCCAAAATCCATCTATTGTCTCCAGTTTGTCAATGTGAGTGACATTATTTTAAAATTAGCTGTGATTTTTGGCCTTTAAGTGTCTGAAAAATTTTTTTTCCAATTCAGCTCATGAGGGGAGGTTGCCAATAGTGACTGATAAATCTGTTTTAAAAGGCAGTAAACAATTTGTGTAAGCAGTGAATTTGCACACCACTTTCTTTAATCAATACCACTTTTTCCTGTGATATTATATATATAACATTACTGCAGCTTCCAAGAATATACTGAATAATGTCTTGGTGAGTAAAGCTACTGCAGCTTTTGACAAGAGAACCTAATTTGAATATTTCATGCATTATACTTTAATTTAAAGTTTGTTATTATAACTTAAATAATAGCTACATTACAAGAGGCAAAGATTACAATGTGCTTTTAAATCTGTCTAAAAAGTCTAATATAAACTGACAAGGCATTTACTTACAAGTCACTTAAAGCAGTCACTGATAATTTCAGAGCTCTGCCTTTTGCCAAAAAAGGTGACTGAGAAGCAAAAAGTAGCCCATTAATTTGAGTGAAAACAGAAAGGAATCATGGGTGTGCATTACCCTCCCATCTCAGAAAGAAAACAATTGTTCCCAACAATCTGCTTCCTCTACTCAGACGTACTGTGGCTTTAAATATTCTAGTTATATCTAGGACATAATTAAAAAGGCAGATTCAATTGCGGGTGGTAGATGGTAAAATTAGCTTCAAGGTCTCTAAATGGGAGCACTGCACTTTTTGCACAAAGGGTATTTCTAATCAAACTAATATTCTGCTTGTTTCATCTAGCTCAATAACCTTCGTTTACAGCACTAGGAGGAACAGCTTCAGAGAGCAAACTGAGTTATGTATCTCTTCTTGGAGGCAGCTGTCGGTGTGTCAGGTACATATTAAATGCATGCAGGTATTTTCATTCGTTTTATTGCCTCTGGCACAGTTTATATGGAATTAATTCTAAGCTTGCCTGTTGCTTGAAAACAGATGAAGATGAGGTTTTAACATCTGACTTGGAACAATCATAGGAATGACTGCAGCACTGCCTGGGAGCATGGCTGTAACCAAGGGCTTGTCAAACTCCTGATGTTAAAAAAAAATCATACCCCTGAGTCTGAAATTTGGCAGACAAAATCTGTGTCCAGGAACATTTTCTTTTTTAATTCATTTTGCCTTTTTTAAGGATACAATAATGGTTCTCTAATTCTTTTTAAATAAAACTACTTCAGGAAACTTTAGTCTACTTGTGGAAACTTAGGTTAGACACTGAAGAACAATCTACCAAACTGAGGCAAGGGATTATAACGAAGACTTCAGGTAGAATCATAGAATCATCCTGGTTGGAAAGTACCTTGAAGGTCATCAAGTCCAACCATAACCTCAATCCACCTACCATAACCTAATCTACCCCTTCAGTGCTTAAATCATGTCCCTAAGCACTATATCTGTATTTCTTTTAAATACTTGCAGGGATGGTGACTCCACCACCTCTCTGGGCAGCCTGTTCCACTGTCCCACCACTCTTTTGGTAAAGAAATTCTTTCTAATATCTAGTCTAAACCTCCCCTGGTGCAACTTCAGACCATTTCCTCTCATACTGTCGTTATTCACTGGAGAGAAGAGACCAACTCCCATGTTCCTACAACCTTCTTTCAGGTAGTTGTAGAGAGTAATGAGGTCTCCCCTCAGGTTCCTCTTCTTCAAACCAAACAATACCCATTCCCTCAGCCTCTGCTCGTAGGACTTGTTCTCCAGACCTTTCACCAGCTTCGTAGCTCTTCTGTGGACACGCACCAGCACCTCAATGTCCTTCTTGTAGTGAGGGGCCCAGAACTGCACACAGTACTCGAGGTGCAGCCTCACCAATGCCGAGTACAGAGGCACAATCACTTCTCTACTCCTGCTGGCCACACTGCTGGCCTGATGCAGGCCAGGATGCTGTTGGCCATCTTAGCCGCCTGGGCACACTGCTGGCTCATGTTAAGTTGGCTGTCAACCAGCACCCCCAGGTCCTTCTCCACCATGCAGCTTTCCAACCACTCATCCCCAAGTCTTTAGCTATGCATGGGGTTGTTGTGACCAAAGGGCAGGACCCGGCACTTGGCCTTGTTAAACCTCATACAATTGGCCTCAGCCCATCGATCCAGTCTGTCCAAGTCTTTCTGCAGAGCCTTCCTACCCTCAAGCAAATTGACACTTCCTCCCAGCTGCAAACTTACTTAGGAAGCACTCAATCGCCTCATCTAGGTCATTAATAAAGATATTGAACAAAACTGGACCCAAAACTGAGCTCTGGGGACACCACTGGTGACTGGCCACCAACTGGATCCAACCCTATTCACTACAATTCTCTGGGCTCGGCCAGCCAGCCAGTTTTTTACCCAGCAGAGAGTGCACCTGTCTGGGGTGGAATTAAAGAACACCATGATATGTTACTGTATGAAAAACAATCTTCTGAAGCTCTTCTAAACTTCTGCCATAACAGCAGTCCTCAAGCTTTCATCCATCCATTGCACACCACCAGAGCAGAGCATAACCTGGACTCCCTCATAGACCATAGTCTCAGGGCAGGAAAATAATGGAGACTCCTTTTAATGGCTGGGCATTTTTTCATATCTTTGCATCAGCTCAGTGGTAAATGAGGAGGAGATGGAGCCAAGAGATATGTATTTGAGACTGCTGTGTTTGCTTTGCCAGGATTCTTCTCAGCCTCTTCTTGTTTTTTACTACCATGCTGTTGAAGTGGAATAAGCTGATCTAAAGGTCCACCTGCTTTCTTTCTAAAGTCCCTTTTGCATGAGAACTGTTTGTCAGATATTAAAACTCAACCATAGCAAATGCTTTTCCTTAGTATTTCTTTTGGTTTTGTTTGATTACTTGGTTGCTTCATTCTTTTGATTGCTTTTGAAGAGGATTATACTTGGTGTGAAAGTAGAACTTCAGATAAAGATGTCATTGAATTACCAAACAAAGTTATACTCTTTCCCACATTATTTTCTATCCTTTTAACAACGGTTCCTACCTTTTGAGATTTTTCAACTAATCCTGTACATTGGAGGGACAACTTCACTAAAGTCTTATCACGTGGAAAGTGGTTGTTTTTTCTTGACAGGTTGCAAGTAGTTCAGCTATTTACAAAAAGTTGTTCAAATTGCACCTCTCAGTACATTTATTTATGTGCATTACCTTGTGCCATCCAATCTTCTTGCTACTCTGTGTTCATTTGTGGTGACTCTTAAAAAATGGAATGTTTAGCCAAGAGTAGAAGGTAGAATGCTGATAGGAACCAGAAAAATAGTCTAAGTAGTTACCCAGGGCTACAGGAAGGCTGCAAATCATTTATTGCCGTTGTTTTCACCTTTGCTATGTCATTGAGAGGTACTCCTTCAAGAATCTCATCTAAAAATCCAGCTTTTTCTTTAGATATAAAATTTACTGAGAGACTGACACCCACCTTGCTAAAACCTCCTTTCAGGTAGTTGTAGAGAGTGAGGAGGTCTCCCCTCATCCTCTTTTTCTCCAGAGTGAACACCCCCAGTTCCCTCAGCAGCTCCTCATAAGACTTCACCAGCTTAGTGAAGCTTAGCTTTTATTACAGTACATTAGGCCTGGTACTTTTATATCCATTAGAGAACTGCAAACTAACATCACACCACATTAATTACATGGACATAGAGAAAGAGGGTCTTTAGGACCCTGAGGGATCCGGAAGGGACAGAACAGAGAGGGGTCAGGCTTCCCTCCCATTTCCTTCCATATCTTTATAAAAGCCAGAAGGACTTGAAGTCTCCTCCTCCCTTCTTCCTTGCTGCTTTGCTGCACTTAGAGGTCTTGGAGAGAGGCTCCTGCTTTGTCATCAGCTCACCATGTACTCTGCAGGATCCAAATCCATTGGGTGCTGGAAAGAGCAGTGGACCCTTTTTCCTGAGTTAGCCCTGCCACAAGGGATCTCAGACACCAATCTCTGCCTTCATTGAGATCATAGGATCATAGAATGTGTGGGGTTGGAAGAGACCTTTAAAGGCCATCTAGTCCAGCCCCCCCTGCACTGCACAGGGGCTTTTTCAACTAGATAGGTTGCTCAGAGCCCCGTCAAGCCTGACCTTGAATGTTTCCAGGGATGGGGTCCTGAACCCGGTTCAGGGGTTCACCACCCTCATTGTAGAGAACTTCTTCCTAATATCCAATCTAAATCTCCCCTCTTCCAGTTTTGATCCATTCCCCCCTTATCCTATTGCCACATGCTCTTGTAAAAAGTCCCTCCCCAGCTTTTCTGTAGGCCCTTCAGGTACTGGAAGGTGCTCTAAGGTCTCCCCAGAGCCTTCTCCACTCCAGGCTGAACAACCCCAACTCTCCCAGCCTGTCTTCATAGGAGAGGTGCTCCAACCTTCTGAACATTTTTGTGGCCCTTCTCTGGACTCTTTCCAACATGTCCATGTCCTGTTGTGCTGGGGACCCCAGAACTGGACACAGTACTTCAGTTGGGGTCTTATGAGAGTAGAATAGAGGGGGAGAATCTCTTCCCTTGCTCTGCTGGCCACGCTGCTTTTGATGCAGCCCAGGATACGATTGGCCTCTGGGCTGCGACAACATATTGTTTGCTCCTGTCCCACTTTTCATCGACTAGTACCCCCAGGTCCCTTTCTGCAGGGCTGCTCTATCACATCAGGCCCCAGCCTGCACTGATTACAAGGATTGCCCCCACCCAGGTGCAGGACCTTGTGCTTGGCTTTGTTGAACCTTATGAGGGTTTGTATATATTTTTTATCTATTTTTAACTTCTCCCATTTGTTACTACCCTGTTCCAGTAAACCTGATCTAATTTTAACTTCCAACCTCTAAGTCTCCCTTATTCCCCCTTTACCTTTCCTTGGGAGGGGGAGTAATAGAGAGCAATTCTGCCCTCTAGTTTTTCACGCTGACCACTAAACCGAGACAATCAGGAAGGAGATTCTAGTCGAGCACTCCCTCATGACTGAAAATGCACAGGAACTGGGAAGAGAGTTTCCCCAAGTCTAATGACTTCCAATGTCACAGTAAGTGCCTATATGTGATCTCTCTAAACACCCGGATTGTTCTACATTGTGGAGCCTCTGTTCCCTTATTCTAGAAATTATGGGGCATTATATCACTTTGGAGTTGCTTTCCATGGGGAAAAACATAGGGATGGCAGTCTGACATATCACTAGGACAGTAATTTTCCTGGCTGTTTCAAAATGAATGCTTTGGCTAAAGGAGAGACAGCTGGCCACCACAAGTTTTTCCTCTTGGTGGTCAACAAGAGAGATGAACCAGTTCCTCCCAATAATCTGCTCATAAACGTTGATTAACACAGGGGAAGGGAGCAATCCTGAGATCTACTGTTTCTGCACCTCTGAAATACTAGAGACAGCTATGAATCAAGCATTCAAAATACTTCTTTTCTAGTTGCTGTTTATCAGAACACAAACCTTCTGAGCTTTATCCAAGGCCTCACCAGCAATTACAGTTTAAAGGTCAGAGTTTTGTCGACACTGAAGTGTCATCCCCATAGCAGACCTGGTGTGATCATCTGAAAACACATCACTGTGGAACCAGGCTCTTCTGCAGCCCAACCAAAGGGTCTGGCTGAAAGAAATTTTAAAAGGGGTTGGGTCTTTCAGGCCAGCACAGAAGCATCTCTGCCTCCAAAATAGTTTTCCACATACTCTGCTCACTAAAATAAAAGCAATCCTACCAAAGTCAGTGAAGTTACACCCGCAGATGGAAGGAAAATTCAGTTAGTAAACTTTTCAGCTGCCTCACCGATCATTCCTCTCAGTCTACGACTTCAACAAAGCACAAATAAAAAGAGTTTTGGTGGAAAAAGAGAGCAAGCTCAAGATTAAGTGGGATGTTTCCTGCCCAGATGGCATTTTAAAATGAATCCGTTTATTAATCAGGGATTAGCTGATGCTCTGGATCTAGCAGGACTAAACCTTATGCTTAAAATGAAACAAAATGTTTTTCAGATGAGGAACTCTACCTCTAAAAGGAAAATGAAGACAAATAAATAGCGTTTCTCAGGCCTTTGATTTAAACTGTACCATACAGAACTGACCCAGCAGAAAACATGAAGCAGCCTCAAAAAGGAAGCAGGCACATTTCAAAGCAGCATCGATTAACTTAATTAAATTCTTCCAAGGTATCTCAACATTGAAAGGCTTCTGCTTTCTGTTTTCCTGGAGTCTCTCTTTTTTTTTTTTTCACCTTTTAAACAAAAGCTCACAAATCTCACTGCAACTCATTAAAAAGAATTTTAAAGGAACTGCAAAGCAGTGAAGCAGACTTTCGCTGTTGAAGAGAATATGACTATGAGGTAACATTAGATCTTTTTGATGAAACACAGCCTAACAAGTTTTGGTTTCAGTTTTCTAAAGTTTAGTCTGCTCAGAATCCAGTTCTGTGTTTTTAAGCTTAAAGCATGCATTTTGAAGAGACTGTATTTTTGTTATAAGGGTTGATTGGTTATAAAGGTTGGTCCTGTTAAAAGGGTTCATGATGGTCACCTGGCAGGACTTCCTTTATAGAAGCACAAATGTGTCTCAAGACTTTGTTGTGCAGTTAGAGACAGATTGTCCATAAAAACCAAACCAAAACAACTTCCACTTAAATCACTGGGATCTTTGCATGAGGCACAGAATGCACTGCCTTGGGGGGCAATCTCTAGGACTGTCCAAAATTCTCACCTGGAGAACTCTAGAACTAGTGAAATGTCTCAATGTGAGGACATATTAGAGCTCAGTCAATCACCTGGTTACATATCTGTTTGTTATCTCATTTGTGCACATTTCTAGCTGGGAATTCCTTGGACTACCCAGGGAGTTATTCAGCACACTGTGGATGCACACAGGCCCAGCCCTGACACATGTGTTTTTAATGTAGCAACAGTGGTAGTAGTAGTAGTGGTAAGAGCAGTGATTTCTAACCCCTCCCTGCCCCAGTTAACAGCAGATGAAGTCTCCCAGTCAGGCAAGGGTTCTGAACCCACAAGAACTTCTCCACCTGAACCCTTCATGCTACCAAGTCCCTTCTCTTGGCATGCTGGGCTTCACAATGAGCTTGTTTCTGCTTCAGTCCTCTCCCCTAGTGCTGGCTGCCCACAGCAATGTGAGACTATACTGGAGGGAAGAATGTCCTCTGAAACATGAAGCCGCAGCATGGGAATGGGACTGAATAAGACCATGCAGGACTAAGTTCACATGCAATGTGGAGAAAATAAATGAAAAAGCCTTACAGAATTCTTTAATTTACTATTTTGGCACTCTGGAACAGATAGTATTTCCTACCTAGAAAGTGATTTTTAACTAGTATAATGCTCTGCAATTTTCTGAAACCTTTGGCAGCAACTCACCTTTGACATTGCCTCTCATTTTATTCAGGTTGCTTGAAATGGGATTATAAGAGGGGTTTTTTAAAGCAGTCATATTTTCAAATGTGTGGGGGTTGTCTGAGACTCCAACTGACATGTGAAAATATGACAGTTTTAACTCTTCCAATGTGAATTGGAAATGCTCCTTTTTGATTATAGCTCTGGAAATATGAATAATCTTTCTTCACACGCCTCTGAATTCTAAGCAGCTCTGCCTGACTGGTGCTTCCTGTGGCTTTTTGTCTCCACCACTCTATTAGATGTAATTCGTTTGAGGTAGTCCTTGAATGGCACTCAAGAAATCTTTGAAAACCAGCCCTGTGGCAGAATTTGGTTTTGTAGAATGCTGTGGGATGTGTAACACAGAAAAGGATGCTTCATGAGCATAAGCTTGTGCCTGGCAGCACCAGGAGGAGCTTGGATGGAACAGAAAGGGTCATGCAGCAGACATACAAATGCCTCTACTCTTACAGCAACACAGGGATGGCAGGAATTAGTCCTTGTCACACAGGTAAGGTTTCCATTTACTTCAGAATGAAGGACTTGTTCCTATAGCTGTCGGTCTGCAGAAGAAATGTGTCTGTGTGGGCAATAACCAGGGGCTTCTGTGCTGTAACTGGGTGATCATTGCAATAGTATTGGTGGAACAGAGTACCATATGGTTCTCATTGAAAATGAAATTAAATCAAATTAAAGAATTTGGGTGGAAGACTCTCACCATCAGTCTCCATCAATGTATTTAAAGAGTGAGTGAAAGAGAAATATTAATGATCATCAGTTACTTGGCATGAATATGAAGTGGCACAGGAAATTATGGACTGGGTACTACTATTAAGCTACAGTAACTTAAATGAAAACAGTAAAAATAGTGAGCTATTTTAGATTTAGGTCATTGTAGCCAGTAGTGAACCTGAACAATTTAGGTAGTCTTATAATAAAATAATACGCTCGGTATTAATAGCAAATGTATAGTCAGAACAAAAGTTCGTAATAGGAGTCATGAATATATTTAACATAAGTGAAAAAAACGCAAATATAAATTGTGATCGCTTGTTCATAATTCTAACCTCCCAGTTGAATAATGGGATCTATTTTTTTTTTTTTTTATTTGGGGTTTTTTTCCCCACTGAGAGTGGAATTAAGTGCACAGAAATTGAGACCTATTTAAGCAAAAAATACTTCCTTTTATAGCATTTGATTGATGAGATAACTTTTCATCTCACACTTCTATTTTCTTTTTTGGACCAACAACTAATTTCTCAAGTAAAGAGGCCATGAAGATTATAGTATGAAAGGAATTTATTCTGTGTCTTTTTCCCCAGATGGAGCATGTAAGTGATTAGCAGTGTTTTGACTTCCTTGGCTCCAGGATGTTCATATGAAACCTAGGTGCCTTTGAGTCCCTCTGATCATTCTTCCTTGCCTGCCCCATCTGCTGCATTGTAAATGAGTTTCAACCCCTCATGAAAGCCTTCCTTTTCCAGATGGGATGTATTCTTTCTGACACTGATTCGAGCAGTGCTGTAGTGATGCTCTAACCTATCTTTCCAAGACAGCACAGGGCACAAAAGCAGCTTCACACATGCATTTTCCTCAGAACAGAGTCTAACACTGATTAAAAATACAATCGCACAAGCAAGAATCATTCCACTGAGTTCTGTTTCTTTATAGTGTGACAAAGGAACAGAGGAACAGAGGTATCTTCCTGGCAGTGAGATATAACCAGACTTTTAGTATCCTCTAAATCCTTTAGAAATGCTTTCACAGTTTGAAGAAAACTAAAAATGGCAACAGGTGAGGACGTCGTTGGTAGAGCAGTCTTGTGGTCATGTCTGGCTTACTGGTAATGAAGGACAACAGACAGTGTCAAGTAGATTAATATTTTATCAGCAAAGGAGCTCTAAGCTTGTCCTACCTAATGTGTGGGTAATAATAAGAGAGAAGAAAGAAAAAAAATCACCATTTTCAGGACCCTTCAGTAGCAAAAGTTTACTTGTTAAATGAAACTCCAACTCGATTCAAACATAAGAAGGACATGGAGCTCATGGAGATAGTCCAGAGAAGCGCCATGAAGATCTGAAGGCTGAAGCACCTCTCCTACAATGACAGGCTTAGAGAGTTGGGGCTGTTCAGCCTGGAGTGGAGAAGACTCCAGAGAGACCTTAGAGTGCCTGAAGGGGCTACAGGAAAGCTGGGGAGGGACTTTGGACAAGACCATGTAGTGATAGGACAAGGTTAAAAACTGAAAGAAGGGAGATTTAGGTTAGACTTGGGGAGGCAATTCTTTAGTGTGAGGGTGGTGAGACACTGGAACAGGTTGTCCAGGGAGGCTGTGGAAGCCCCATCCCTGGAAGTGTTCAAGACCAGGTTGGATGGGGCTTGGAGTAACCTCATCTAGTGAGAGGTGTCCCTGCCCACTCAGGGGGGCTGGAACTAGATGGTCTTTTAGGTCTCTTCCAACTTTAACTATTCTATGATTCTATGATTCTACGATCTCACACTGCAAAGGCAAGAAGACAAAAAAAAGAAACAAACCAACAACCAAAACCAAACATCCCACTCTAAAATGAACGCCTATTAACATTTCTTCCTGAATGATCAATTTAATCTGAAATGATCAATTTAATCTGAAATAATTCTGCAAGATCTCTCAGCTAGCTGCCTGAGAGATTTTAATACTTGTGTCTCCTGAAATAGTAAGTCATTGTCTGAACCACTTAGGTTTTAGGAAACTGCAACCAATAAAAGATATTTTTATTCATGTCATCATTGGCAGCATCAGGTGTATAAAGGAGGTCTACAGAATAAGAAGAAATCAGAGAAGAACAAAGTCTCTACAGTGTTTCATAAAAGCAATGGTTTCCATTTTTTATATTTCAGTTGCTTTAGACACGCATGTGCAGAAATACACAGAAGTTTTCAAATAGAAATGCACTGACATCCAGAGGAAGCTGAATAGGTCCCCATGACACTGAAAAGTGGACTAATACCAAACATTTTGACCTTTCTCTTGCACTCTAGTTCATTGGTATCACTGGAATTTATATGTTTGCATGAAGATCCACCCCATACTTCTTTAGATAATGGTACAAAAAATATATATACTTGTTTTTTAGAAAATTTTCATGACATGCATTTTAGTCTTTGTCCATTCTCACCTGCATTGTATTTCTTAATACAACACATTGAAATGTGGATTCCAATGTTCAATAACTTGAATAAAATGAAGTCCATGCTTCTAAGATCATGAAGGGTGACGCTGTTTTCTCACAGTGACTTTTAGGAGCTTGATATTGTTTCTAGTTTTTCTAGCCTTTTTCTCTTGTCGGATGGGGTACATAATCAGAAAGACATAAGAACATTTTTTGTGCACAAGATAAATAATTGTCTTCTGCTTCATGAGTTTCTTTCAACAGGTCCTCATTTTCCAGTGCTTCCATGTGTGCTCACATCTTACGATCAAGCAGAAAAGAACTATTTCTGCTAAATA
The DNA here is from genome assembly GCA_020745705.1 of Hemiprocne comata. NCBI lineage: Eukaryota > Metazoa > Chordata > Aves > Apodiformes > Apodidae > Hemiprocne > Hemiprocne comata. The sequence goes on from CM036593.1 coordinate 363,005, forward strand.
TGTTAAAATTAGACATATAATGTGATATTAATACAGTTGTAAATACTTTCCATTAGAATCAAAAACTCTTGCAGAAAGCTAGTTTTCCTTTTTTGCTCTACCATGATAAGTAGAACATTGATGACCGATTTTTCAATTTCTTTCTTTTTGTTTTCCATGTTTGGGACCGTTGCCTGTTCAGAATGTACAAATAACACCTGCAGCAAATTAATATAAATGCTTTATTGTACCAATTATCTATTTTCTCTGAAATAAGGAACTTTGAAATGGATGGTTTTATGACTTCTCTCTGGTAATTTACCTATGTTGAGGAGAAGATAAAAGAGTTTCCTGGAAATTTGATTATTCCAAGAACTAAGAAACAGATATTTATATGAGGTGTTGATTTACATTAAATAATCAGTGTTATATCCAAGATAGACATGATTTACTATCAATTGCAGAACATTTTGCAGAAGTACAGAGGCAGGTTTGATTTGAACTGCATGAACACTATTGTAATAACCAAAAAAAGAAACCATCTTGCAAAAATTAAACCATTCATGTATTTGGTCTGGACAGCCAGGAAATAGAAATATAAGAAATCATCCTTCACAGAATCTCTGTCTCTTGTAACTATTTCACAGCTGCCAGAAGATTTGAACCCATTAATTTCAGATGTAAAGAGATCAGGTTAAAACACCACCTAAATATATGACTACTTTTCAGTCTAGACATGACTGCAAGGTATCATTTTAAGTCTCTTTTGGAAGCATGTGGCTTTTCTACCCAGTTTTCCCAGAAAAACAAGTAGAAATATTGTAAGAATATTTTTCTTCTCTTCATTGTCTTAATCCTTCCAAAATTTAGAGTATTGACAGCAGCAGACACTTGTTGGGTAAAAAACAGCTATGGAAACTCCCACATCTGTGCCTGACATGGAGAAGAACAGAAAGACCCAAGAAAGACTTTTCATTGGTTAACACTCTAAAAACAATCTTTCAAGACCATTAGAGTGATACATGATCTCAACTGGAGTACATCTCTAATACACTAAAATGAAACTTGGATTTTTTTAAGAATCATTTGGGTTGAAAAGATCTTTAAGACCATCAAGGCAGAAGAATGATTTAACCAAATCTCTTACTCACTAAAACATATTGTTATTCCATGTGTAAGTGAAGAGTTGATTTAAAAACTTAGAAAAGTAAAACAGAATAAAGTCTTCTTAAGCCTTCAGGAGAAAACTTAAGAGGTGATTCTTTTTCTTTCCACAGATATATCTACATACCCAAAGAACACGCAAGATATTGAACCTACTTTTTTTTGTTTGTATGGCACTAAGTTTTATTTTAAAGTGCTTTAAATGCTGAAATTCTCATCACTTGGTTTGAACTTACTTCTTTGTGCTTTACATTAAAACCAAGAGTTACACTACAAATTATACATTAATGAGTTCTATTGCTTCAAAGCATGAAACCGCCTTTTGAAGATAAATGTTTTTAAATTTAAAAAAACATGTTTTCAATGTAGTTATGAGGTTCTGGAGCTGGAAGATTAGAAATAGTTTCTTTATTTAAATGCTATAGTATTTCCACTTTTCAAAACTCTTCACAGTTGTTCATAAACAGCTATTACCAAATTAAAACCTGTTTCAACAGTTAGAAAAGCAAAGCTTAAGGAGAAAAGCAATACATTTAAGAAGAGTAACGCATGAATACGGGAATATTTCTTGTATGTTTCTCCCAAATATGATTCTTCCTAAGCATAGCCATGGTTTGGGACTTTCTCACTGTCAAATCCCTGTTGCATTAATCTTAAATACTTTTCCCTTCGTTAACAAGGGGTATTGGGTAAGAAACACTCAAGATACCATTTTAATGGCATTATATAGGCACTGCCATTGGTTTTGTAACGTATACAAACCTGATTTTTTCTGGAAATGAGAAGTGCTGCCCCACCTGCTAGCTTAACATTTCTTCAATGTTAATTTTGAAGCTAAAATTATTTATATGGCTAATATCAAGTGGTTATGGTCAGGGAAATCCCAAGCACAATCAGAGATTGGGTGAAAAATGGCTTGAGAGCAGCCCTGAGGAGAAGGACTTGGGGGTGCTGGTTGATGAGAAGCTCAACATGGACCGGCAAGGTGTGCTTGAGCCCAGAAAGCCACTTGTGTCCTGGGCTACATCAAAAGCAGCATGACCAGAAGGTCACAGGAGGGGATTCTCCCCCTCTACTCTGCTCTTGTGAGACCCCACCTGGAGTATTGTGTCCAGTTCTCAAACCCCCAACATAAGAAGGACATGGAGCTCTTGGAGCTAATTCAGAGGAGGACCATGAAGATGATCTGAGGGCTGGAGCACCTCTCCTATGAGGACAAGCTGAGAGAGCTGGGGTTGTTCAGCCTGGAGAAGAGAAGGATTCGAGAAGACCTCATAGTGGCCTTCCAGTACCTGAAGGGGCTACAGGAAAGATGGGAACTTTTTACAACGGCATGTAGTCAGAGGATGAGGAGTAATGGTTTTAAACTGGAAGAGGGGAGATTTACTTTAGACATTGAGAAGAAATTCTTCACTGCAGGGGTGGTGAGACACACTGGCACAGTTTGTCCAGGGAGGTTGTGGATGCCCCATCCCTGGAAGTGTTCAAAGCCAGCTTGGATGGGGCTTGGAGCAACCTGGTCTAGTGGGAGGTGTCCCTGCCCCTGCAGGGGGGTGGAACTAGATGATCTTTAAGGTCCCTTCCAACCCAAATCAGTCTGGGATTCTATGATTCTGTGTTTTGGTTCTCCTTTCCTCTTGTTTCCCAGTAGACAGTGTGCCCTATCAAATAACCTTGCTGGAATAAACCCTCTCACACACCCTCATAATTTAGTCTGACCAATCAGGTTTGCTTCTGCCTCCCTTAGCATTTGTTGGTCAGGTTTGTGCTCCCACTTGTTCTTGTTTATGGTTTCCTCCTTCTCTTATTGTGCCTTTTTTTGCATTGAAAAAGTCCTTGGCCGGATACCCTTAATAGAACAGACACTCTCCTTCCATGCAACCTTACAGAAATAACTGATTTAATTTGGACTTAAAAGTTTCTGTAAGACTTTAAAAATAGAAGGAATCTTTCTCAAAGTACTTCTTGCATAATATTTCATATTGTTTTGCTATTATTATTTGCCAGTGAAAGACTAAAATTCAGCCATCTTCAGAGGATTGCTAAGTGAAGAACGTGCTGAGCACTGTAAGTTAGAGAGTTTAGGATGTAATATGACATTCAGGTTTTTTGAGATCAAGTTTTACTTCTCATCTGAATGGGACATGTGGAATGTTGGTTATAAATTACTTTTTTTTTATTGTTTCCAATTTAATAATTCCTGTTCACTGATAAGTGATCAGATATTCATAGAAAAGAAGGACGTCAGTGAGCACCTGGGTTTCAGCAAATGAAGGAAGTGCTCCTTCAGATGAAGTACTACCTCAAATGAATAAAGTTTGATAGGTATTTAACTGGTGAGGTTTCTGAATTTAATAAAAACACCAAATACATGAACTTAGACTAGCAAATATCCTCTTTATCCTCAGCATTAAATTACCAGAACACTTCTGTTTTTTGTCTCCTCCCCTTCTTCAACATGCCATCATTAAGCCCCATGTTATTTAGATATGTCTTTCTGTTGATTAATTTGCATGTTAGTACCTGGTTTTAGTGCTAAGTTTGACTAGAGAGGTTAGCAGAATAAGAAGGGTTTTCTTTGGCAAATAAATGGCACTATTATAAATAAGAATGTAATTATTGTTTCCCGCTACAACTAATTTTCTTCATTAGATCATATTCTACTGCAGTTGTTTTTCTAGATAAGAATATGAGAATCACAGAATCACAGAATTGTCACAGTTGGAAAAGACCTCTAAGATCACCTAGTCCAAACATCCACCCCAGGGGGTGAAGGAAACAACAAAACCCATTTGAAAAACAAGAAGAAGCCCCACAACCACACACTCCACTAAACCAACAGCCCACACCCATTAAAAAAAAAAAAACACCACGCCCACAAAAGCATGTCCTGAAATGCTACATCTACACATTTCTTGGATACCTCCAGTGATGGTGACTCCACCACCTCCCTGGGCAGCTGTTCCAGTGCCTGACTGCTCTTTCAGTAAAGAAATTCTTCCTAATATCCAATCTAAACCTCCCCTGATGCAACTTCAGGCCATTTCCTCTAGTCCTGTCATTATTTACTTGGGAGAAGAGGCCAACTCCCACCTCCCTACAACCTCCTTTCAGGTAGTTGTAGAGAATAATGAGGTCTCCCCTCAGCTTCCTCTTCCCCAAACTAAACAATCCCAGTTCCCTCAGCCACTCATCGTATGACTTGTTCTCCAGACCCTTCCCCAGCTTGGTAGCTCTTCTCCAGGCAGGCTCCAGCACCTCAATGTTCTTCCAGTAGTGAGGGGCCCAGAACTGCACGCAGTACTCAAGGTGTGGCCTCACCAGTACAGGGGCATGATCACTGCCCTGGTCCTGCTGGCCATGCTATTCCTGTTGCAGGCCAGGATGCTGTTTGCCTTCTTGGCCACCTGGGCACTCTGCTGGCTCATGTCCATCTGGCTGTCCACCAGCACCCCCAGGTCCTTTTCTGCTGTGCAGCTTTCCAGCCACTCTTCCCTCAGCCTGGAGTGTTGCGGGGGTTGGTGTGACCCAAGTGTAGAACCTTGCATTTGGCCTTGTTGAACCTCATAAAATTGGCCTCAGTCCATCAATCCAGCCTGTCCAGGTCCTTCTGTAGAGCCTTCCTACCCTTGAGCAGATCAACACTCCTGCCCAATTTGGTGTCATCTGCAGACTTATTGAGGAAGCACTCAATCCCCTCATCCAGATCATTAATAAAGATGTGGAACAAGATGGCTGTGATGAGATGATGAAGAGAAATGATTGGAATTTTGCAGGAATTATGCATTGCTCGCTTTTCAGCAAATGCTGCTGGGCATTTTAAAATGCAATTAACAGTTTGAATTAATAAAATGTTGAAAATAGCTACAAAATTCTCAGTTATCTCAAGGTAATGGTTTCTTAGCCCAAGACAGAAGGGTTAAGACACAAGGACTTGTGCAACTCTTGAAGCAGTTAATCACAGATTAGATGGTCTCCTGAAGCATGTTCATGGGTTCTTCTACTGAAAACGCAGCAAGCTTACAGCAAAAACTATCTTTGGTTCTCTCATTGACATGATAAAGAAAAGGTCACAGAATGACATAGCAACAGCTCATCAGATTTCATCTCTTGATTACTAAACTTTTCTATATTTCATAGATACTGAATTCTTAAATAGAAAGTACAGGGCAATGGGAGCTCTTATCGTCCCCAAAACTTTATTGAAAAACTCCACGTTAGTAACCAACCTGAGTCAAGAAAGTTGGCATATTTTAAATTTCTTAGACTTCAATGTTTTGCTGGTAGTTTTAGCATAATTACAGTAATTAATTCATAAGACAGATTTTTGTGCAACTATAAGAAAATGCTTGGTGTTAGCAACCTGTTATTTTCCACTTCAGTAACAGAGCAATTTCTTCTAAACAACTTAGAGATTCCACCAAGCTTTGCAGCTCACAGTAGGTCTTGCACCCAGATGACAGAGATTATTCTCTGGGTATTTTCCAAATATTAGATTTGTGATTAGAGAGAGCCTGGGATGGCCTTTTACTGCATTTATGAGATTGAAGGGAAATCATTGAATCATAGAATGGGTTGGGTTGGAAGGGACCTTGAAGATCATCTAGATCCAACCCCCCTGCATGGGCAGGGACACCTCCCACTACACCAGATTGCTCCAAGCCCCATCCAACCTGCCCTTGAACACTTCCAGGGAGCAGGCATCCACAACTTCCCTGGGCAACCTGTTCCAGTGTCTTACCACTCTCACACTAAAGAATTGCCTCCTCATGTCTAACCTAAATCTCCCCTCTTCCAGTTTAAGGCCATTACTCCTTGTCCTCTCACTACAGGCCCTTGTCAAAAGTCCCTCCCCAGGTTTCCTGTAGCCTTCTTCAGGTACTGGAAGGCCCCTATAAGGTCTCCCCAGAGCCCTCTCTTCTCCAGGCTGAACAGCTTAGAAAGTTGGACCTGTATCATGTTACCATGCTTCCATTTCCCCTTCTTGGAAATAATATTCCCATCTTGCATGTTAATTTTCAGGAGGACTACAATAGCTGTCTTGATGCCTAATTTCTGTGGTTAGTTCACATGGTCTGTAGCCCTGTAGAACCTTTAACCTCAACAGATGTAATGGACAGAGTTGAGCTTTGCCACCGTTCACTTGGAAGTCCTTCAAAGGCACTCCAGAAGCAGTCTGCTAATAATTTAATTTGATAATGAAGAGACAAGAGCAGAACCTACTTCATCAATGGGATTTAGTAACCCATAAAATCAGGAGAGTCAACCAGAAGGCGGTTTATTAAAAATTTGGGGTTTACCAAAGAAAAGTTTCAAGCTGAAATAGCTTAATTCAGGCTCCTATCTTACTTGTTTTAGTAATTTCAAGGCATCAAAGAAGTTTTGATTAATTGAAGGACAAAGATTACTTAGTATGTCTAAAAGCAGCATAAAAATAGCAGTTGTAGCTGTTATTTTCATTTGCACAACCATCACTCCTTTCATGCTTTAAAATGTGAAGCTCTCGATATTAATAGCTTAAAAAGTTACCTCAAGCTCAATACATTAGTTGTGAATAAAGCATACCCACAATTTGTGCAAGTTTGTCTTCCTGGTCACCACATATATGCACAGGGAAGCACAGCAGTTTTTAGAAAGTAAGAACTACAAATCCACATTCCTCTTCTTTTCCTCTAGCATACAAAGACCAGGCTTAATTTTTATGTTTTTCATCTTTTGCTTTGGTCTGTGACCTTGCATCAGAACCTGGAGAAGGGCTGTATATTTTAAGACAGAATAAAAAGCTTTCTGAGAAAAGCAAAAGGAGTTGCTGGCTTTATGTTTTGAAAGATGAAACATTCAATGGATACCATGGCTTTCCAGTAGTCTTCAAGTTGATGACTTATGAAAAAAAACTTAAGTATGTTCAACTTCCTCTTAAAGCAAAGAATGCCACAAATTTCAAGATTTGATAGTTTATTTTTCACAATCACCAAATCACAGAATGGTTGAGGTTTGAAGGGACCTCAGGAGGTCATCTGGTCCAACATACCTGCTCAAGCAAGGTCACCTAAAGCCTGTTGTTGCCCAGGACTGTGTCCAGGTGGGTTTTGAATATCCCTGAGGATGGAGACTCCACAAGATCCCTGGGTAACCTGTTCCAGTGCTCTGTCACCCTCCCAGTAAGAAAGTGTTTCCTGATGGAACGGGAGGGAACCTCCCACATTGCAGTTTGTGCCCACTGCCTCTGGTCCTGTCTGGGCCCCAGTGAAGGGAGCTTGGCTTCATCTTTGCACTGTCCCTTCAACTGTTTATATAGATTGATTTTTTTACAAGGGCATGGAGTTATAGGATGAGGGGGGACTGTTTCAAACTGAAAGAGGAGAAGCTTTAGATTGCATATTAGGAGGAAATTCTTTAGTGTGAGGGTGGTGAGACATCGGCCGAGGTTGCCCAGAGAAGCTGTGGCTGCCCCATCCCTGGAAGTGTTCAAGGCCAGGTTGGATGGGGCTTGGAGCAACCTGGCCTAGTAGGAGGTATCCCTGCCCATGCAGGGGGGGGGTTGGATCTAGGTGATCCTTAAGGTCCCTTCCAAGCCAAACTATTCTATGATTCTATGAGAAGAAAGTAAAGGAGAGACTATCCTATTACTTGAATAGTAGCACTCCCATACCTTTGTTTTCAGTAGCTGTAGTCACTTGGCCTTTTTACATCCTTTGACAAGGGACATGCAAAGAAACCCCGATGTGTCAAGAGACTTAACGCAGCTAAAAGTCACAGAATTTAACTTTTAACCTCAGACCTGTGGAAAGAGACACAACAAGAGTGATCGTGAAGAACAAGCCCTGTCTGAGGTGTTAAATGTTGCCCAAAACCCAGTGGATGGGAAGAAGTCTACTCTAACCAGCTAAAACACCTACAGACACAGGAAAAGACAAAACCCAGATCCTGATGGAATGTAAAGAGATGTCATGGAAGACCACCGAGGAAATGAAACACATCCCTCCTGGCATGTAGCAATGAAGAAGACTAGAGCATAATGGCTCCAGCCTTTGCTTCACCCTGCACCTTTTCACACATTGTAAATCATCAGTCATTGTAGACGACATCTCAAAACTAACCTATAAAAATGCTGGGCTTAGTGTAAGAAAATTCTCAGAGCTACTCTTTAAACATGCCATTTCTATCAGTTCCAAAGCACAAAACAAACAAACAAACAAACAAACAAAAGAACAAACAAACAAAAAAAACTGCTGAAAGACTGAATTTGTTTCTGGCTTCCTACAAAGAGCTTTTTTGCTTATTTCTTTTCCCTCTGGATTTAGTTAATGATAACAAAGTTACATATTTACTGTCTGTGCCAGCCTGCTCAAGGCTCCAGCCAGAGCACAGATACCAAAATATGGCTGTGATACCTCTCTGGCAACAAGTGTGAATGATAATTTGCTTTTCATAGTTCATTCAAATCAACATGCATTAGAAAAATCATTGTAAAACATTAAAGGCAAGCTGATGTAATAATATATAGGAAATAATTGACACATTGGAGACATTCAAAACCCACCTAGACATCTGTCGGAGGCGGCGTATGGACTTCACACAACTCTATAAGAGTTATAACCGAAGACCTTTATTGTTACAAATGGCGGCAATTTATACCCCTCTGACTCCAGAAGGTCCACCCCAGTACAGACCCCGTTGGTTACATACATACACAATTCATATATGATTGGCTACGTGTCTTGTCACTTGCTGTCCGTGTCACGATGACCCAGGGCTTTCACTTCCCAGACGGTGCCTCTCAGTTCTTGCTACAACATTCTTTTCCCACTACTTCATGAGATAACAACCGTGAGATAGGACACCTGCTGTTTGCTGGTCCTGTGGGGTACCAGGCTGTGAGACATCTGCATGTTTACTGATCCCATGGTCTGCTTCAGGGTGCCTGACAGTTTGGTCAGCAGCACCTGCAACACTGCTGTTTTAATTCAGGCATATTAATTTTCCATAAATCACATATTAATTTTCCATAAATCCCATTATAATTTTCCATAAATCCCAACAGACATCTACCTGTGTAATCTGCTCTAGGGGATCCTGCTCTAGCAGGGGGGTTGGACTAGATGGTCTCCAGAGGTCCTGTCCAACCCTGACCATTCTGTGATTCTGTGATGTTCCTTTTTCAGGTTTGCTGTAAATGGGACAATTTTTCAGTTTATTTGTTGTTCAAAGTTAGGAAAATATATATTATTTGGCAACTAACTATTGTGAGTGAAGTATTTTCTGTCTTACATTAAGATGTCAATCTCTGAAGGTTAATCTTCATTCACATGCTCCATTTCTGTTTCTTAACTAAATAGTTGTGACTGCAAACTCCTATTTGTGACGGATGTACTCAGCTCCTTAACCAAACTAGTGGTAGTTTGGTACTGGCTCCAAAGAGGGTGAATGCCAAAGCCACAACTGGGCCAATAACTTCTCTAGTTCCGATCTGTTCACTTTCAACCCAAAAAGGAAAAGGGTGACACAAGAGTGACATGATGAGTATCAATGCAGATGAGTTTGGAGTTTGTTTTTCAGTCAGTGTCTGCTTCTAGGACTGATAATGTTCAATGTTTATAGTTACTGCTGGAGAATGGCGTGGAGAACCAAGGTCACTCCTTGAATTTGCTAACATTTTTATGCTCTTGAAATGAAAGGGAGGAAAAGGGGTAACACCTGTGACCCTCCTATGGGGAGGAGCAGACAACACAGGTGACCAAAATTGACCAAATGAAGTGTTCCATCCATACGCATGATACTTAGTATAAAGCTGAGGGATCACGAGGGTTAAGCTCTCTTCGTCCATGGCTGGCATCTTGGGACGACTCCATCTGTTTCTTCTGCCTCTGATCCCAGTCCCTGCATTCCTGAATCCAGTTCCCATTTGCTGCTGAGTCCAGTTCAGTACTTTGGCAGTGCCTGGCCTGCAGCTTGATGGTGACACGAACGTTTCTGGGGGAAGGGAAGGCAATATTGGTTTTGTATAGATTCCCACATATTTCATTAGTTTCTTTTTCACAATTATTGTTTTTGTTAAAGATCTGTAGTTTAGTTTCCAAACCTTAAGTCTCTCTCCCTTATCCTCTTTCCTTTCCCTTTCTGGGAATGGAGTGGCATTAATAGAGGGCATCTGTCATTAATTTCATTGCTGGTCCAGCATTAAACCTTGACATGGAGGCAGAGACACTTCTTACCAACTGCAGATCTTTGGTAGGGGACCAATATCACACATAACTTCAGTGTGTACTAGTGCACTACGATTTTTGTCTTGGTAACCTTGATTTTGTCTTGGTAACTGATTTTGTCTTGGTAGTTTTGAATCATTGTTACATCTTTTATGCAGTGAAAGAGTGAACTTTGCCATCAAACTCCACTAAGTTGCACTTTCACAACATCACCTTTTAATAAAACCACTTTTGCTGATACCTTTGGACTAAGGTGGTTTAAATTGTTCATTTTCAACACAATTGCATACAAAGCCTTTATATATATAAAGCAAAATATGCCTTTAAACTGTTGGCTGTTTACAGTCCTCTAAGTAAAGTGATTTGATTTGCTTTATACTAAAAAAATGGTCTTTGATTAGTGTGGTTTTTTTTAAACTTCAGTCTGCTTGTCCCTGTCCAAAGGTGAGGATACCGCCCTTTCTATGACAGACATTTTATTCTGCATATTGAAGGACCATTGCAAAAACACAAGGAACAGTTCTGAGAGATTGGCTAACGCTGGTTGCCCACAAAATTAGTTGGAGACTGTTAATATGAAGGATGATTTGCATTAATCTAAATTTTCACAGAAGGAACTGGAATTCCTTGGAATTTACTCAATCCAGTATTCCAGTGGAGTCCCTTGCTGGGGTGAAGAACCAGCCTCACTCTTTCCTATCTTCATCAGAAGATGAAACTTGAAAGAAGATGAAAAGTATGTGAAGCAACCAAAACTGCTTGATACAATGACCAAGAACTGATGGTCATTTAAACTGCAAAAGACTGTGCAGTGTATGGTTTTATTTTCTAGTCTAATAGGTCAAAACCAATTAAAACCAATGGGATGTGTTCAGCTTCTATGAGACAAAACCAATATGGTCACAGCAGAAGTAGTCACACCTTGCATTAGAAAAGCATTGTATTCATTAAGAAGGAATGAGGTACACCATTTTTTTTCCTAGGAACATTATGAAATACTGCCTTCAAAGTGTAAATCTTATTTTAGAAAAGACTACATCACACCACTCAATCACAGTCCTAATCAGGTTACTATGAAGCTCCAAAAAGATTCTCTGAAAGCAGGTGCTTCAGGCAGCTGCAACCATTGCCACTGTTTGTTGTCTGTAACCCTCAGGTTGTATTAGATATAAATTAATAAAACTCCCTTGCCCCTCAACTAAGTGTCACCTGTGGACCAGTGAATAACTGGGATTGTCTTAAAAGGGGAAAGCATTTGGTAGGAGAAATGCCTGCACTTAGTGAGTGATTCACACTAGTTGTGGCCAAAACAAACGAAAAAATAAGGTACTGACCAAAGTCAGACCATCTCACCATCATCTAAATGGTGACCCTAAGTGAGACCCTTTGAACTCTCATGGACTCCAGACTGTGACCCCATATCAACTCCTGAGCTGAGGAGCCCTTCAGGGTAGATTTTATGAAGTTCACAAATGGTCTGCTGATAGATGCCTACAAAGAAGAAGGGTTCAGAGACTATCTGCCGGTAGATGCCAGTGAAGGAGAAGAGTGAGAAGTTCACTATAATTGGATTTCACAAAGTTTAAGGATCATTTGATGCCAGTAATTAATTATAATTTACAAAGGACCACTCAGTGGATAAGGAGTTGTCCGAATGGTGGCAACACGTATTGGTTGAGTTGCAGTCAACGGCTTGATGTCCAAGGGAGACCAGTGACTGGGGCATTCCTCAGTGTACTGGGACCAGTGCTGGTTTAACACCTTTGTCAGTGACATGGATGGTGGGATTGAGTGCACGCTCAGTGAGTTTGCTGATCCCACCCAGCTGTGTGGTGCAGCTGACACACTGGAGAGAAGGGATGCCATCCAGAACGATCTTGATAGGCTTCAGGGGTGGACCTGTGCAAACTGCATGAAGTTCAGTAAAGCCACGTGTAACGCCCTGCACCTGAGTCAGGGCAATCCGAAGCACAATTACAAGTTGGGTGGAGAATGGATGGAAGAGCAGCCCTGAGGAAAAGGACATGGGGGCATTGGTTGATGAGAAGCTCCACATGAGCCAGCAATGCATACTGGAACCCAGAAAGCCAACCATGTTCTGGGCTGCATCAACAAGTGTGGCCAGCAGGTCAAGAGTGGGGATTTTCCTTCTCTACTCCACTCTGGTGAGATCCCACCCGATGTACTGTGTCCAATTCTGGGGTCCCCAATATAAGAAGGACATGGAGCTGATGGAGCAAGTACAGAGGCCACAAAGATGCTCAGAGGGCTAGAGCAGCTCTCCTATGAGGACTGGCTGAGAGAGTTGGGGCTGTTCAGCCTGGAGAAGAGAAGGCTCTGGGAGACCTTAGAGCACCTTCCAGTGCCTGAAGGAGCTACAGGAAAGTTGTAGATGGACTTTTTTACAAGGGCATGGAGTGATAGGACAAGGGGGGGACAGTTTCAAACTGAAAGAGGGGAAGATTTAGATTGGATATTAGAAAGAAATTCTTTAGTGTGAGGGTGGTGAGACACTGGCCCAGGTTGCCCAGAGCAGCCGCGGCTGCGCCATCCCTGGAAGTGTTCCAGGCCAGGTTGGATGGGGCTTGGAGCAACCTGGTCTAGTGGGAGGTGCCCCTGCCCATGCAGGGAGTAGGAACTAGATGATCTTTAAGGTCCCTTCTAAGATAAACATCTCCAGCATTTCTAAGATCTCCTGAGAATTCTTCTCTATCTTGGATATCTTTTTAAATAACATAATAGAATACATAATAAGAACAACAGTATAAATATTTAGTAATGGAACCCATGCAAGAAAAAACCTTGAAAGGAAATACTATATTGACGCTTCTAAATCTCATCCTAGACAGTGAGAGAGTCCTGTCATTCCAGGGAACTTTGCTCTGCTTCCAGCAGATAAGGAAGCATTCCATACTCATGACATTAATCTCCCTGACAGTAAACCATAAAAACCTTAATAATGTCTATGAGAGCACGTGTAGGACCTTGCATCCCTAAATCCTGCCAAAAACTGACAGAAGCAGACAGTGAACTCCTAACATTGTTGTCAACCCTTTTTGCTCTCTGAAATGGATTATAGACCAGTATCTAGCTATTTGTCACTTTTATTTCATGCCTAAAACACTGCTGCTCACAAGATCCGACTTGTTCTGCTCTCCCAAACATCCTGAAACAAGCATCCAAACAGCTCGTTTTTTTTTTGCAGGTGGAATCTAGGAATCACCTGTGACAACCAGCAACAAATGGAAAGCCATCATCTAAGGCTGTTTCTTTGCTATTATTAATTGACATTAACCCCTCAAATGAAAATGCTGCTTTCTGGTTGAATACTAACCAAATCAATCTGTGACACCAACTAAGCTTTGACTAGCTGGGCTGGCACTCCTCCACTTCTTTTCTGTCCTCTTAGATTGTGTTCCAGTTCACAGTGGTTCTCATGGTTTACCAGACCCTAAGAAAACTGAAATCCTCAGACTTAAATCTCCAGGTCATTTTCTAATAAAAACAGCCACCTGAATGACAGTTTGATATTTTTAGGATTGAAATGTCTTAATTTTTAGTGTAAATTTCAATTACATCAGAGAACTTTGTCCAGTGTTTTTAAGAAGGTGGAATGGAGCAAAATGCAGGTTTGGTTTTGTTTCATAACTCCACACTGCATTGTAGTTCATGCTGTAACATTCCTATTGCAGTCTGGGCTATGCCCAGTGGGATCTATTCTACTGCCTGAAATGGTAAAAATGACATTTTATAAAATCCAAGGTTATTTCAAGTTAAAAAGAAAAGGGCTAAAGTGGCCATTGCCAGTTACTTACCATATGGAGAAAGTAACATTTCTTCCTGTCTTATTTTTATACTGTTGGGTTTTTTCCTGTTCAATTGATTCTAGTGGAGTTGTTTTGTTAAGCAACCCACACTAGCTGGGAAACAATGAACCAACCAGCTGCTTCTGAAGTTTGACATATTAATAAAAGCATACATGAAATACATGGTTTTCAAGGTGCAAGATACACTGCTAAAGTATTCTGGAGTAAAAAAAAGGAAATTAAGCGGTCAGATTCCATGGAAATCTAGTTTTATTTAGCATTTCTTTGCTGGAGTCGAGGTGAAACATTTGTATCATGGCCTCAACTTTTAGCCTTCAACAAGTGTGTGATGAAGACATAACCGAACAAATAACATATAGGATAAAATTCAGGAATTCAAATCCCACATTACAATGACACAGAATTAAAATTAGGAGGTTATGAATATGGAAATGCTTATAACAATACAATTCCTGTAATACTTTTATTACTAAATAAGCACTAAGTAGGAATAAGAGGGCAAAAGAACAACCAAAAGCACTAATTTCTGCATTATTCAAGAGAGAAAAGTAAAACAGGATCCTGAATTTATGCCATCGGTGACCAGATGAGTCACTTATGGCTGCACTGTTGCTCATCTTTCTTGCTGCCTCCAAAAAGCTTTGGCTTGTAATGTGTTTCCAGACTCCATTACTGTTTAGACCACACTGCCTCATATCCAGTTTTTCATCCACCACTATTCAAGTCCTTCTCCACTTGGCTGCTCTCAATCAATTCTTCACTCAGTCTGGACTGATATTGGTGATTGCCCCACTCCAGATGCAGGACCTTGCAGCTAAAGTGGGTCAAGCCAAATTTTTCACAGATAACCTGAGGTGATGAGGTGATGTCACATCAGAGACAAACAGGAGCCACTAGGTTTGCCTGCACGTAGGGCTTCTTCACTTCTTTACTGGTGCATTTGAGTGCATGTGTTTCTCTGTACAGCACAAGAGATTCCTTGGAAATCCAGGTGGAAGGATATTTGTATTTAGTCTTTTTCTTTCTCAGTTTCTGATGACACTAGAGGCTTTGTTATACCTGCCCCCTGTTGTCACTCTAAAGTGGTCTTAGGGCAAGATTTGGCATTTGTGTGTTTGAGTATTTGATTTAGATTCAGTAGCAATCCAATTCTTTAGGCTCTCTTAAGTTGAAAGATTAAGATTTTTACTACTAACAAGAAGAAAAACATATTCTCAGATTTGTCTTGTGAGAGACGGACTCTATTACGGCCTTTAATCCAGCGACATCTACTGACCATTCCTGGTAATGCACTCCCCGGCACAAGAAGAGGACAGAGGCAGCAGGCGCATGCGCACAGACTCAGACTACAGCTCCCAGGGGGCCCGGCGAGGCCGGAACCGGAGGGGGAGCAACGGGCGCGCTCTGCGAACACTTCTACGGTGAGGACATCGCTATGGAGGCTGCCGTGTAGCCGCTGCGCACCTTTCCTCTGTGGTTGCTGGTGTGTGAGCACGCTGAACGGACTGCCCGCCTGGAATCGCTGGAGAACAAGGGTCCCGACTAGGGATCGGCTTCGGCCGCACCCCGGTGGTGAGATTTGCGAACTTGACTACACTCTGACGTTTCTTACTAACATTTACAGACATTTACCCATTCACACACACCTCTACTATACACTTACTTCCTTTAATCTTCCCAAAGGCTCTCTCCAAGTTCTCTCCCTCGTTTTCTGTCCGGGACCGAGATTGGGGACGGAGATTGGGAGGGGGATAGAATTGTTTGTATTGTATTGTATTGTTACTGTATTGAATTGCATTATTCTTCCCTACGATTGCTGTTGCTCTGTAGTTCTGTAGCAATAACCCCGCCTAGACAGTAGTGCCTTTAATAAACCTATTGATTCTTAAACATTGTTTGTGAGTGTGACAGGGAGTGGTCCTCAGCCCTCGATTCCTTTTGTGTAGGGCAGTGAGTTGCAGTTTCCCATCTCGGTTTGCGACATTTTGGCGTAGTCGGCAGGATACGAGGGTCTGTGGTAGCCCCTGCACATAGACAAAATAAAAATGGAGGACAAAACAAGCGGAATGCGGATTGATATCGATGTTCCTAAGGAGGAGGAGTCTGGCGCTGAGTCAGGCGGCCCCGAGGAACCGGAGCAGGCGGTGGGAGACACTAGTCTAGTCTACTCCACTGTTCCCAGCAGTCCGATACATGCTGAGGTACGGGCAGAGCCTCCTCGCCCTGAAATGTACTCCTGCCCTTTGCACACCCGCGTGTTTGAACAGCGGGAACAGCGGGACGAGATAAGGACCCTAAGGCAGGAGCTAGAGGCCCTGACGGAGCCCCTAAGACAGGAGTTGAAGGAGTTAAAGCAACAAGTTGAGGAGTTGCCGCTGTTGAAGCAGCAGGTGGAGGAGTTGCCGCTGTTGAAGCAGCAGGTTGAGGAGTTAAAGCAACAAGTTGAGGAGTTGCCGCTGTTGAAGCAGCAGGTGGAGGAGTTGCCGCTGTTGAAGCAGCAGGTCGAGGAGTTAAAGCAACAGGTTGAGGAGTTGCTGCTGTTGAAGCAGCAAGTCGAGGAGTTGAAGGAGTTAGAACAACAGGTTGAGGAGTTGCCGCTGTTGAAGCAGCAGGTCGAGGAGTTGAAGGAGTTAAAGCAGCAAGTTGAGGAGTTGCCGCTGTTGAAGCAGCAGGTGGAGGAGTTGCCGATGTTAAGGCGGAAAGTTGAGGAGATGCAGCCGCTAGTACAGGGGGTTGCAGAACTGACGAAAGAGCTTAAGGATATACAATTACAATATAGAGAATTACAGCAGGAGGTTGAGGCGTGGCAACAAAAGCAACCAAAGAGGAAAGATTTAGGGGCAAGACGAAAGGAGGAGCAGCACCCTGATTATGATAAGTTGCTACAGGAGTATACGCAGTATAAGCAGGAGTATATGCAGTATAAGCAGGAGTCTGAAAGGAAATATAGAGAGTTAAAGAAAGAACATGCTGACTTGCAGACAGAGCATGAAAAAGAGTTACAAGCTATGCAGAAGCTATTGGATGGCAGGGAAAGGGATGCTAGGTTGAGGAACCGAGACATCACAAGATTACAGGAGGAGCTTACGATCTTGGAAGGAACTCTTGAGCGGCTCCAACAGGGGACGTGTCCTACACTCCCTGATCCTCCTCAGGAGGAGAAGGAGGAGGAGAAGGAGGAGGACGCTGGTGTTTTGGAGCAGGCAATCAGCCAGGTCCTCCAGAGGACTGATATGACTACCAGTGAAAAGGGAACAATGATTATGGCGTTATGTGCCGCTCAGCAGGAGCGGATCTCCACAGATCCGTCTTCCCACACTGACGTGGTGCAAAAGGCGAGGAAAGTACTGCGGGCCCCGACATTTGACCTTGACCTTGGGGCTCAGCATGCAGAAGAGGCAGAGGAGGAACAGGAAGATAAGAAAGCCCTCCGACCTGTTAGGATAACTACTAGTACCCAGAGAGCAGGGGCTGCACAAGCAGATGTAGAGGTAAAGGAAAAATCCTATTCGTCTATGGAACTGGGTAAACTTAGGGAGAAATATAGCAGACTAAGGACAGAAACAGAAGCTGAATATGTCATGAGAGTGTCTCTCACAGGTGGAGATGATATTGCTTTAACTGAACGAGAAGCTGATGGCTATTGGGGACCTGGGATTACCTTACAAACTGGAGATACAACACACCCATGGTCCCTGACCCAGCGTGCAGCCCTGAGTGTAAATGGTACTGACCTGCTTGACAGAGGGGAACCAAGTATCCTGCGGGAAGGTTCCATTATGGAAAATGTTTGTAGGGCTGCGGCGCTCCAGATGATCCATGAGGGAGAACTGGCAGCAGAGAATGCAAGTCCCATGACTCTTAGGATAAGAGCACCAAGGATGAAGGTGTTAATAAAGGGGCTTACCGGGATACTTCAAGTGAAAGCTGTACATTACCAGGAGGAGATTGCAGCTAGACGGTTACAGATGACATGGGGTGACTTAGGCCGAACCTTGATGACTTGTGCTAAGAACTGTCAGGAATATGAGGGCCCTACTAAGCCCTCTGCCTCTGTGCCTAAAAAAACTGCTCGGTTGTCATATGCAGAAGCCGCAGCCAAACCACCCCGAGACCCCCCTTCTCCTAGGCCAGACAGATCACGGGGTGACTGGAATGTGGTAAATAGAGATAGACAGAAGAAATCACAGCAGAGGTCACCCAGGAGACAGATCTGTGATACACAGCATTCCTCAACACAAGATAACAAGGGGCCTTATGCTAGGCTTAAGGAGGAAGGCAGGCAATTGGGAGTGCCAGCTTCACTCCTAGCCAAAACCTGTCCCTATGAGGATCTAAAGGAACTGATTGATGCTTTCCGAACAAGGGAACAAACCCGAGGCAGATCACGATCACAAACTGGGGCCCGAGGCCGGTCACAGTCTAGAACTCGGGCTCAAGCACAGGGAAGGTCCAGTAGTTCGGGAAACTAGAACTCCCTCCTCCGGCTGCGACCAGTAAGACAAAGAGGCAGAGGAGGAGGGGTAAAAAACAGAGTAATCAGTTGGTAAAAAACCAACATGACTCACAAACAGATCAGGACGCTTCTGTAATCCAGGAACTCCCTAGTCCCCCAAATGATTGGCAAAATGTATTGCGACTCACCTATAACCAGGATGGTGATCTGGTACTCACTTGTGCTGTTGGTCCGAAACGTTATCCTGTTACTTTTATTATAGACACAGGGGCCCAAATATCTACGCTGAAAGCTGAGGAGGCGAGGCACTGTGGCATTACCACATCGTCAAAACCAATATGTGTAAGTGGAGCATTTGGTAACTCTGTTTTACAGGAAACAGCCAAGGTCACCATACATCTTCCAGGAGATGACAAACCGATCCGGACCACGATGATTGTGGGCGATATTCCCTTTAATCTGTTAGGTTTGGATGTTTTGGCAGGTCGAGCCTGGAGAGATGAGCGAGGCTGCTACTGGACATTTGGCACACCAACACTGGAAGTGAAGTTGTTGCAACGTGCCCCCCGTCTGCCACGTAGCAAAACAACGAGGGTAAAACAATATAACATTCCAGTTGCAGCCAAAGATGGTATCAGAGAGGTGATAGCTGATTTAAAACAGAAAGGTGTGATAGTGCCATGCCATTCACCATACAATGCCCCAGTTTGGCCTGTGAAAAAATCAGACGGTAAATGGAGACTGACTTTAGACTACAGGAAACTGAATGCCAACACAGAAGGACTCACTGCAGCTGTACCAAACATAGCTGACCTGGTGCTAGAGATCCAAGAAGCAGCACATCCTGTGCTGGCAGCACTGGATATTAAGGACATGTTTTTCCAGGTCCCTATTGATACGGAGGACCAAAAGTATTTTGCCTTCACTTGGGATGGAGTTCAATACACCTTCACGAGGTTGCCACAGGGATACAAACACTCACCCACACTGGCCCATCACGCACTTGCGTGTGAACTGGAAAACATTCCAGAAATCAAAAAGAATTCTAAAGTGAAAGTCTATCAGTATATAGACGATATACTGATAGGGGGCCAGAGTGAGCGAGAAGTAAAAGCAGTTTATGATGCCATAATTAAGCACTTAACTGATATGCAGTTAGAGATCCCCGAAGGGAAAAGGCAACCACCATCCCAAGAGGTAAAATTTCTAGGAATACAGTGGAAGGGGGGGGACCTGGAATATTCCATCTGACACGGTATCCCAGTTGACTCAGATGAAGGTACCATCTAGCAGGAAAGAATTGCAACAATTGCTGGGAACCCTTCAGTATTGGAGGAAACATATCCCTGATTTCTCTGTCATAGCACGGCCTCTTTACGATCTCTTGAAAAAGAATCGTCATTGGGAATGGAATAAATCTCATGATGAGGCCCTTGAACTGTTAACACTGGAAGCACAGACTTTCCAGACTCTGGGACCTCTTCACCCAGAAGACCCAATGATAATAGAATGGGGGTTTTCAGCTAACGCCTTATCATATCACTTTTGGCAAAGGGGACCTAATGGGAGTACAAGACCAATTGGCTTCTATTCACAATCCTTCAAGGATGCAGAGAAGCGATATTCCGCTCTGGAGAAGGGATTGCTGACAGTGTGCACAGCACTAACAGAGGTCAGTAAAATCGTTAAGAAACAAAAGGTAATTCTACAGGGTCCTTTCAAAGTGGTTAACCATGTGCTGTCTGGGAAAGCCCCTCCAGAGGGAATATCTCAAAGAGGAACAGTCAGGAAGTGGTATAGCCAAATCGAGTGCTACTCTAGCCTTTTCAAGCTAGAGGAGGGTCCGGACAAACAGCTAAAAATTCAAGAACACATTGAATCCATGGAAGAAAAAGAGTTAACAATGAAAACTCCCAGTCCTATTAAGGAAGCCCCAGAATACAAAAGTGAAATGACTAATGCCTGGTTCACAGATGCATCAGCTCGGAGAGAGGGTAAGACCTGGTTATTTAAGTCTGCTGCAGTCAAACCCTCCACGGCTGAACGCATAATAAATCATGATAAGGGCAGTGCACAGGTGGGGGAGCTGGATGCTGTTCTCAATGTGTTTGTACGGGAAAAGGCCGCCAAGGACGCTGTGTACATCTACACAGATTCCTTTTCGGTCTTCAAGGGCTGTGTGGAATGGATAACTTTCTGGGAACAGAACAATTGGGAAATTAACCGGGTGCCAGTCTGGCAGAAAGAGAAATGGCAACAAATCCTAAAGATTGCTAAGAAAAATCCCAATTTCCATGTAGGGTGGATACCTTCTCATCAGACTAACCAGAAAGATGAAGCTAGTAGGTGGAACAACTACATTGATGAACTGGCTAAAATCAATGTAGTGGAAATCAGGACAGTAGGAGAAAATCAGGAATGGGAGCGATTGCTTGAATGGCTTCACTGTAAAAGGGGTCACTCAGGGGTTTTTGATTTGTATAAAGAGGCACAAACCCGGGGATGGTCTGTTACCCGTGAACAGTGTAAAACCATCATTTCTGAATGTGATCTGTGTAAGATCAGATTGGGGGAACATCCCCTGACAGGTGATGCTTTGCACATCCGGGAAGGAAAGGCCTTGTGGTCCACCTGGCAGGTGGACTACATTGGTCCTCTCCGTAGGTCGGGTAACAAACAGTATATCATTGTGATGGTAGAAGTGGTATCAGGTCTGACATGTGCTGAAGCTGTTTCTAAAGCAGATGGAGAAAACACTGTTCGCTTTTTGGAAAGGGTATTTGGGGTATTACCTAAACCTACAAATATTCAATCTGATAATGGTACTCATTTCACCTCACATCTAGTGCAACGGTGGGCAAAGAGTGAAGGCATCCAATGGACATTTCACATGCCATACTATCCCCAAGCAAATGGGATAGTAGAGCGTACTAATGGATTGATAAAAAGCCTTATTTGCCCACAGGACTCCAGATGGGATGAAAGGTTGCGATATGCAGTCACCACTATCAATAACAGATGGGGGGTGAACGGGTGTCCTCGTTTAACCGCTTTCTTTCCCACATCACCCACACCAGAGAAGGGGAAATACAACAAACCCTGCGGAAAGCGAAAGGTCTCCCTACGTCCTGGACAATCCGTGCTGGTACACCTGCCAAACATCGGGAAGGTTAAGTTGATCCTGGAAACACCTGTGAACTCGAACACCTGGGTTGCATCTGATATGAATAACAGAGAACTCAAAATCAGTACAAATTGGATACTGCATGTGGAGTGAAGCAGGATATAAGAGTAGAGTGTAAATATGTATCTGTGTACTTGTGTATATAGTGATGTGTATATGCTACTTCAACAACCCAAAGAACCAGAGAGACATCCCAATCCAGGACAAGGTCTGATCAGCCTGACACTGGTTTGAGGAGGGGGTACCTTGTGCATTCTATGGACTTGATCACCCCATGGTTTGCGCAATGTCTCCCACTTTGCAGCATGATGTCTCCTATAACTGCTTTCCCTTTGGGTTGTTGTATGTTAATAAGATACTAATGGTGCACCAAAATATTAAGATATCTGTACAGATATATGTATATGTTGTATCGCATATAGGGAATTGTTCCCTCAGAGAGTGCTATATGCATTGTTTGATATATGTTATAATTGTATATATATATATTGAGAAATACCAGGAAAGGAGGTAAGAATTTGGACAAGAGCCTGATAGGGTACAGATGTACATATATATATATACACCTACATATACATACGCCACACAAGGAACAAGTCGCTGTCATAAAAGCCACGGGGTGAGATGTGAGAGACGGACTCTATTATGGCCTTTAATCCAGCGACATCTACTGACCATTTCTGGTAATGCACTCCCCGGCACAAGAAGAGGACAGAGGCAGCAGGCGCATGTGCACAGACTCAGACTACAGCTCCCAGGGGACCCGGCGAGGCCGGAACTGGTGGGGGAGCAACGGGCGCGCTCTGCGAACACTTCTGCGGTGAGGACATCGCTATGGAGGCTGCCGTGTAGCCGCTGCGCACCTTTCCTCTGTGGTTGCTGGTGTGTGAGCACGCTGAACGGACTGCCCGCCTGGAATCGCTGGAGAACAAGGGTCCCGACTAGGGATCGGCTTCGGCCGCACCCCGGTGGTGAGATTTGCGAACTTGACTACACTCTGACGTTTCTTACTAACATTTACAGACATTTACCCATTCACACACACCTCTACTATACACTTACTTCCTTTAATCTTCCCAAAGGCTCTCTCCAAGTTCTCTCCCTCGTTTTCTGTCCGGGACCGAGATTGGGGACGGAGATTGGGAGGGGGATAGAATTGTTTGTATTATATTGTATTGTTACTGTATTGTATTGCATTATTCTTCCCTACGATTGCTGTTACTCTGTAGTTCTGTAGCAATAACCCCGCCTAGACAGTAGTGCCTTTAATAAACCTATTGATTCTTAAACATTGTTTGTGAGTGTGACAGGGAGTGGTCCTCAGCCCTCGATTCCTTTTGTGTAGGGCAGTGAGTTGCAGTTTCCCATCTCGGTTTGCGACATGTCTTTCAAATATTGCTTTCTGAGAAAGCAGAATTCCCTTTATTGTTGCAACCCATTAAGGACTGTGCAATAGGAAAGTTCTGGTTTGATAAATGCTAATTAAAATTTAGAATTTCTCTTTAACTACCACTTCACTACTACTAATGGTTCCTTCAGTTTGTATATTAATTTTAACTCACATCAGCTTAGCTACTCAGCTTAATCCCACTTATTAAAACACACTCAAAATGCTTGGTTGCTGCTTTGTGAAGAAAACTCTGACATGACCATCTCATGTGAAATGGTTCCTGCTGGATTTTACAGAAATTCAGACTTGTAAAACTCACTGACAAAAGCTGCTTTTCCACTTAAAATGTTGACTTTCTGACTCTGTAATGACCTTATGATAGGGTAAATCATGAGTGTTGCATTCTGAGTAATCATAGCCTGGGTGGGTAAGGTGAGAACACTGGAAAAGAAAACTAGAGAAGTTTTAAGGTAGCAGTAAAGTTTCTGGAACCAATTAATAGCTATGATATTAGTTTATAATTTTTCTGTAAGATGTTCCCTGAACACAAACCCAATTGATTGTCTTACACTATAATGGCTCTATTAAAACGTAATTGGAAAAGAAACAAATCTCTATGCATAGCATCTTACATTCTTTTGGACTATGAAGGAGGAACAGCAACTGCTAACACCAATCAAAAATACCAAAAACTACTCTATTTTTAACTAGCTCTCACATTTCTTCCCACTTTTTCTTATCTATAGCCAGTTGACAGCTTTAATTGCTGTTGAGGATCTTGGTTTATTTTCAAGTAACAGTCATAGAACAGATTGATTTGAAAGGGACCTTATAGATCATCTAGTTCCAGCCCCCCTGCATGGGCAGGGACACCTCCCACTAGACCAGGTTGCTCCAAGCCCCTTCCAACCTGCCCTTGAACACTAACAGGGAGGGGGCAGCCAGAGCTGCCCTGGGAAACCTGGGCCAGTGTCTCACCACCCTGACAGTGAAGAATTTCCTCCTCATGTCTAACCTAAATCTCCCCTCTTCCAGTTTTAATCCATTACCCCTTTTTTCCTCTCACAACAACCCCTTGTTAAAAGTCCCTCCCAGCTTTCCTGTAGGCCCCCTTCACACACTGGAATAGGGTTCTCCTTAAGGAGAGGTGGTCCTAAAGTCTCCCCAGAGCCTTCTCTTCTCCAGGCTGAACAACACCAACTCTCTCAACCTGTCCTCGTAGGAGTGCTGCTCCAGCCTTTGGATCACCTCTGTGGCCCTTCTCTGGACTTTCTCCAGGAGCTCCATGTCCTTCTTATGTTGGGGGCTCCAGAATTGGACACAGTACTCCAGGTGGGGTCTCACAAGAGCTGAGTAAAGGGGGAGAATCACCTCCCTCACCCTGCTGGCCACACTGCTTTTGATGCAGCCCAGGACACGGTTGGTTTCTGGGCTTCAGCACATGGTGCCGGCTCATGTTGAGCTTCCCATCCACCATCATTCCTAAGTCCTTCTCCTCTGGACTGTTTTCAATCCATTCTCCACCCAACCTGTATTTGTGCTTGAGATTGCCCTGACCCAGGTGCAGGACCTTGCACTTGGCCTTGTTGAACTTCCTGAGCTTGGCATGGGCCCACCTCTCCAGCCTCTGGATGGCATTCCTTCCCTCCAGCATGTTGAATTCACCACATTCTTGGATGTCATCAGCAAACTTGCTGAGGGTGCACTCAATGCTACTGCCCATGTCACTGACAAAGATGTTAAATAGCACCAGTCCAAGTACCAACCCTTAGGGAACACCACTCATCACAGGGCTCCATCTGGACATGTTTATTTTTCATTTTCTTCTAGAGAAAAATTTGTGTGGAATGGACTTTTTTCAGGCATCATAAAGTAGGATGTAATTAATTTCTTCAAGGTCAAAATTCAATCTCCTTTTCTTCCCATGTTGGAATGGAAGGAATATTTATTGTATAGTCCCTCTGTTGGCACAATTGCATTGGCAAAGCCTAAAACAGAGAAACACCAGGTAGTGTCAGCCCATCAAAGCTAAACCACTTTCCTGAAGGGTATAAACTAAGCCATGTGTAGCTGGGTCTATTTTGTGTAGAGTGAAGTACCTACAAGGGGAGATGTTCTCCTCTGAGACATGTAGACACACAGACATTTACGTGCAATGCAGCTGCAGTGGTTGAAGTTGTAACATAAAGCAAATTGTCAGGTAGCACAAATTAGAGATTCAAACACAGAAATATCTGGGGCCCTGAAGCAGAATATTAGAAAATTCTCCTTTTCTTGGATGGTGTTTCACATGGAGGTGCTCTTGTGGAGCTGGGAGTTCTAGCATGGAGCAGCAGAAAAAGTGAGCCAAGGATACAGGAAAGGTACGGACTCCTACAACTCAGCAAATATCTGATCAGCTGGTGGATAATGTCTTGCCTTACCAAGAAAAACAGCTTTTACTTCTACTGAGTTCTGGAAAGCAGCTGTTGTCAGTGATGGGCCCACAAAATCTGTCAAAGGTCAAATGTCTTCTTAATATCATATGTATATATCTTCAATTAATAACTTCAATCCAAACACAAGAGTTTTCCTGCATAGAGGAACTTAGTCATGTAAATGGCTACAATATCCCTTGAGCTGTAAGACTAATGGGAAAAGAATAATGCAATTAATATTAAACCAATAATGCAAATAAATGTAATTTTATAGGGGAAAAGAGATGAAAAGTTTGGCTGTCAACCATTCCCTAGGCTTTTTCTGTTATTTTTATTAAGACAAATCCTTATTCAATGCAGGATTTTACCCTGAGGCTTAACAGATATTTCAACATTCAAGAAAATTAAATCATAATTGCTGTCATGATTAGGCACATTCTTGCTTTTAACACAAAATGAATATGCATTTTCAAATGTTTCTAGGCTTAAAAACGTATAGCAAGTCTGCTTCCCAAATATCTTAATGGCCCAAACCAAGGCAGGTTTTATTTGCTGGATTCAGTTAAGTGCCGTGTAACAGCTTTTCTTTAATAAGCTTGATTTTTATTGCTATTTAATAATTTGTAGCCACAGTATTGGCAAAAGGAAGCATCAGGCTAAATGTATGTGATGACATATTAATAA
This sequence comes from Hemiprocne comata, assembly GCA_020745705.1. NCBI lineage: Eukaryota > Metazoa > Chordata > Aves > Apodiformes > Apodidae > Hemiprocne > Hemiprocne comata. The sequence continues at coordinate 389,312 of CM036593.1, forward strand.
TGCAGCAGCCCTTCAAAGGCAGAACATTTTAACCAAATAATGGAATAAAATGTATTAATAATCAAAAAATGATTGCATTGTCCTTTGGCATACTTGATTAATGTAATATCCGTATCTGTTATTAGAAAATACCCAAAGCATCTATTAAATCTGAGTTTCATGAATAAATACAAGTAGATGCACGAGACCAACATCAAAATAATCTTCCCACCCCCCCAGAGAAAGAAAGGCATTTTTTGGAGATCATATTTAAACTGAAGTGTAATGGAGAATGAAGATCAAAAGGCAAAAGAAATTTGGAGAGAAATTCTACTTCTGCTAGTGTGGAAAAGTGAGCAAGCTCAGCCAGAATTTCAGGACATATCTTTCCAACAAGCATGTTTTTACAACTGAGGCTGTCTTAGGTCTCCCCAGTATTTTCCAGAGATCACAGACAAATGTCAATGAGCAAGGTCAAAAACTAAGGAAGAGGAGTGGTATCTACCCATCCACAATTAAAAACTCCTAGGTCATAAATTACTGCAGGAAAGGAGAAACCTTTTTCGTAAAGTTTATGACCTAAATAAGAAGGGTTTCAGCTCTAATCACCACCTTTAGAACACATGTAAAAGAGGCAGCAGGAGAAGGCAAGTTCTCCTGGAAATTTAAGGGAAGTTGAGGAAAAGTGAGACTCTCAAGCACCACCCTTAACAGCCATGACTTATAATCAGCACAATACCATTGTATCATTCCAAACCACCCTGTGATTCCCTGATTTTGGTGCTAAACAGTCTAGTCTCAGAGCTGTGACATTACTTTTCTTTAGACAAGAGTGGGTTTCCATGGCTCTAGTGTCTAAGAATTCCAATATAAGAAAAAAATATCCATCTGATTCAAAGACATAACTTTTAGGAGAGGTATGCACTTCTGACCTGTTGGTTGTCCAAGTCAGGAGCAAGAAGTGACCTGTTTGGCCTGTTAAACTACATTGACTTTGGATAAAGATGAAGTCCTTCATAGTGCAGGGTAGTAGAGGAAATGCTGTGCACAGTGGACCTACTCTGAGATAGTTAAGACACAGCTAATGTCCTCCAGAGTACAAAACTGAAGAATACTCAGTAACTGTGTAGTGCAAACATTTCAAGTTTATTTCTCCTCACCCATGTATTCTGAGATTCTGTTCCTTTCCTTTACAGAATCACAGAACAGTCGGGGTTGGAAGTGACCTCTGGAGATTATCAAGTCCAACGCCCCTGCCAGAGCAGGATCACCTGGGGCAGGTCACACAGAAACACATCTGGACAGGTCTTGAAAGTCTCCAGAGAAGGAGATTCCACAATCTCTCTGGGCAGCCTGTCCCAGGGCTCCGTCACCTTCACAGAAGTTTTCCTCATGTTGAGGTGGAACTTCCTGTGTTCTAGTTTGCATCCATTGTCCCTCATCCTATCACAGGGCACCACTGAAAAGAGACTGGCTGCTCCTTCTTGACACCCACCCTTCAGATATTTATATATGTTAATAAGATCCCCTCTCAATCTTCTCTTCTCTAGACTAAGCAGGCCCAGCTCTCAGCCTTTCCTCATAGGACAGGTGTTCCAGTCCCTCAATCATCCTCATAGCCTCCGTTGGACTCTCTCTAGTATATCCCTGTCCCTTTTGAACTGGGGAGCCCAGAACTGAACATAATACTCCAAGTGGGGTCTCACTAGGACAGAGTAGAGGGGGAAGAGAACCTTTCTCAACCTGCTGGACACACTCCTCTTCATGCACCCCAGGATACCATTGGCCTTCATGGCCGCCAGGGCACATTGCTGTCCACCAGGGATTCAAAGTCCTTCTCCATGGAGCTGCTTTCTAGCAGGTCAACCCTTAATCTGTACTGGTACATGTTGTTCCTTCCCAGGTGCAGGACTCTACAGTTATTCTTGTTGAACCTCATGAGGTTCCTCTTTGCTCAGATCTCCAGTCTGTCCAGGTCTCCCTGTATGGCTTCACAGCCTTCCAGTGAATCAGCCAATCCTCCCAGTTCCTTGGTAAGAAGGAATAAGGAAGACTCTCACAAAACCATCACTTCATTTGAGAACTGCATTCTCTCTTTTTCATTGATAAAGAGCTCATGATTAACCTATATTTACCAAGATGTACTGACTTAACTGAAAAAAATGCTAGATATCTAGGCTAAAATCAGATTAAAGTTCAACCACTGCAGGTATCAAGCATAAACAGTATTTTCTGTCTCTCAGGAAGTCCTAAGAGCCTTGGTGGCATCTAAATTGTCTCTGAAGACACACATTAATATATCTTTGCAAGCCTTGCTGACAATACCAGTTGAAGACCTTTCCATCAAACTTTTAGAATCTGCTAATGTTTCTATGAATGTAACAGTAATTTTCCTTAAAGGCCCACAGTATAAATAAGGATTTATGTACCTGCATGAGACAGTGCAGATCCATCAGTGTTGCCACATGAGTAATGCATTTGAGCAACTACGTAAATACAATTTCTAGAACTTGCTAATGTGGTGATATTGTCCCTAAATATTTCAGCAATTCTTTTAATAGCTGTTCACGATGAGGCAACAAAGCCAACCTGAAACTTGGGCACACCTAATAAAGACTTTAAAGATGTTGTATTCGACTCATAATTACCTTAATTATTACCTTATTATTTTATTTTTACCTCAATTTAAATATTAATTTATTTTTACCTCAATTATTTATTATTACCTCAATAATTACCTTTTTGGCAAACAGTGTTCTAGAATTTTTGTTGTTATTGTCTGTTATTTGTTTTGTCTGTTGTTATAAAGTTTACTCTATTTTCCTTCTTCGTCTTAGCACATCCACACACATTATTTCTCTAGGATTTGTTAGATTTAAAACTAAAACCTTTTTTAATAAAACTTTTGCACTGGTCTCTGATTTCCATATTTCTCAACTCTGACCACCTTCATCTCCAGGACAAAGAGCATCAAGAAACATACTCACCAACAATAACTACACAGCATGAGCTTCCAGGTTATTTTCTACTCAGCAATAAAGTCCATTAAAATATTTAATGGTTCATTTCCTGCATATGTGACAATCATTGATAGCTAGTTGATAATTAAGACCAAATAACTGCTCATTAATGAATATCAATGTAGTCAAGTGTTCTGAAGTTTGAGTGGCCTCATATATCCATCCTTTAAACACCTTAATTACATAATTTCCCAACTGATACATATATACACACACCTATACTCCATTGCAAAATTCTTTACTATTGATTCTTTCAATTAAGTCTCACATTCAAGCTGTGTGAAAAAATCCTCAGCAAGTAATTTCTTATCCTTCACACACAATCTTTCTCCACCGCATCTTTCACCATCCACAAATCTTTCTCCACCAAAGACTTGGATTACTTTCAGCATTTCTAATTGTCACAGTTTTAGCCAATAACCAAGTGACAGATTCTCTCTGTTATCCTCCCATTGTCCTTCCACGGGAGGATTAAAAGGGAAATAAGGGAGAGAGACTTTAAGGTTGGAAAAAAACAACTAGTTGTGGAGTCTCCTTCTCCAGAGACATTCAAAACCAAGGTGGACACATTTCTGTGTGATCCTGCTCTAGCATGGCAGTTGGACTAGATGGTCTTCAAAGGTCCCTTCCAACCCTGACAACTCTATGAGTCTACAATAATAGGCTTAATGAAATAATAAATAGTAATAATAATAATGATGGTAAATTACATACAAATATAAACAAATTCATAAATGAGGAACCCACACTCCACAGTTGGCAATTACTTCCCAACCAGAAAAGTCCCAAACTGGACTTCACAGCAGATGTGGGTGCCCAACTCAAAGGTCACAGCGAGAGATGCCAAAAGCCTTGGAGCAGCCACACCAGTCCTACCTGGGGAGGCAGGAGAAAGCAGCCTGTCTTGATGACAGGATGCAGAAATAAGCAGGACAAATAGCAAACCACAGCACACAGCTCTCTTAGGAGCCATTTTTGTACTGAGCACCATGGGAAGGAATATTGTGATTGGTCCATTTGGGTCACTTGACCCAACCTCTCCTCCCATAGGCACAGCAGCTCTCTCTTCCATTGCAGCTGGTGGGGTCCCTGTCAGTCTTAGGTGAGTATGACTGTAGACAATTTTTATCCCGGTACTCTCAAATCAGGACAGTAACATAAGCATAAAAATATTAAATTTATGTAATCAGCATTATTTCCGTTTTAAGGCTTTGAAATTCACAAATACCTGCTTATCATCAACAGCAAAGTGTTTCCCCTGTGAGTTATTAATTCACAATGTGCCAGTAAAAAACCAAAACGTTTTCTTCCCTTTGATACAAAGTGTACAGTAAAATCCATTATCAACTAAACTAAGGTGAAGACTTTTCCTAAGAGGAAAAACAATACAGTAAAGTCACTGGTTTCTGTTTCTCTTCAAATTTAAATTTGTGACCAATCATATTTCATTCATGGATTTCTATTGCTGAGAGATGCAAAAATTTCAATGATGTTTTAAAAATTCCTTTCTCTTTTTTTTTTTTTTTTTAATAATACAATCTAAACAAATGTCCAAATAGATAAAAAAGCTGAAGAAGGAATAATGTTTTCTAGTTAATTTGTTTGACAAAACGATACCTGTCTCTCAAATCTCTTATGTGTTCAGAAGAGAAAAGTGTTTTAACAGGCAGCAAGGTAGCACTTGCAGTGTTTTAAAATTAAAGAACGAATGGTCCAGTAACCAATTTTGACAGTTTTGTTTCCCAAGCCTTCTTATTTATTAATACAGCTCTAAAGGTTATCATGGAACACGAAACAAATGAACAGTTAAATCAGATATAGGGAGGAGCTATAAGCTGTAAAATCCTTCTTGGGTTCAGTAAAAATCCTTCACAAATGTTCATATATTTCCTTGACCTACAGACTCTGAAGTCTTGAATATGAAGTATGTCAGGAAACAAAACAAATTATCATCTAAGTTACACAGTGGGATGTACTGTAAGTTATCAACCTTGTGTTCAGTAGTTTGCAAATTTTCAGATTCTGTTCCTTTGACCTACTGACTCTGGAGTTTCAGACATGAAGTGTGGGGAAATCAATCACCCCAGAAACACTGCACTTTTAAAAGTGCAGTTAAAACTGAGGGAGTTAAGAAACTTGTCTGATAACTAAAATAAAGTAGAAACACTATTCACTTGAGTTCTAGTCACTATGTAGGAAGAGGACAAGCAGTAATAGATTAAAACTGGAAGAGAGGAGATTCAGGTTATATATTAGGAAGAAATTCTTTAGTGTGAGGGTGGTGAGACACTGGCCCAGGTTGCCTAGGGAAGTTGTGGCTGCCCCATCTCTGTAAGTGTTCAAGGGCAGGTTGGATGGGTCTGAGCAGCCTGGTCTAGGGGGAGGTGTCCCTGCCTATGGCAGGGTGTTAAAACTACATGATCTTTAAGGTCCCTTCCAACCCAAACTCTGAGGTCAACTTTTTTTTTTTTTTGTCCATTTGTGCTACACGTATGTTTTAAGAGCTGCCATACTACCACAGAAATAAAGTCTTTAATAGCTAGCCAGTATTAATAGTTATTCTTTCCTATTAGAATTTTTAGAAAAGAAAGTTGGCACCTTGGTTAACTTTGATAAGATTTCATCCTACTAGGAAAATCTGTGCTCTAAATTGAGTTATTTTTCTTTAGAATGAAATTCAAGCAGTCTAAGCCTTCAATATTCATTCTACATAGTCCCAGCATGTTTCCCTGTGGCTTACCCCTTCAGCTGTCAGTCCAGGTAAATCTTTACCTTTACACTAGAAGCCTTTATTCATCATTGTGATTGATAGCTGTGGACTTTGAGACCAGTTTGTCACTATTAAATGTTAGTCCTGACCATGGGGCACATGTCATTTATGTGTTATAAATGTGGCATTTTTTTAAATGCTCCTAAGAGTGTTTCATTCTCTTCTGTGTATCACACAGGTTTGGAAAGAAAACTTTCCCCAGGTTAGAAAAGAGAAATAAAATAAAGGAAAATGTAAATTATTTACTTTTGTGACCAGTCTTCTGGGTTTTTTAACACTTTCTTCTCCTCTTTCACCTTTGTAAATCTCCATTAAATAGCTCATAAAAAGTTAGCAGGTCATGTCCATTTCTGTTTGGTCTGGTTTCCTCTAACAGCAAAGCTTCTTGTACAAGCAAGGTCATTGTTGATGAAGATCTACCATGGATGTCTTCAAAGAGTATTTTACATTGTAGCTTTTTCTTATGTAGCAAAGGCAGATATTGAACCCTTCAAAAGATCACTAGATTAGGATGAAAGCAGGGAAATCTGGATTCACAAAACAATTACAGCCTGAATTCTGCTGAAAAAAAATGAAACTTGATGTCTGAAATGCCTCTCTGAAATCCAGGCCTCATATTTTTCCATTCTGAAAGATTGTTTCAGTAGGATTGTTTCTCCTAAAAAGGTATTAGTTGTCCTATTATGTTTCAGACTGTCCTAGAGTAGGGTTGTCCGAGTCCTAGGGTTCTTCCTCCTCAGGGACAGGATGTTGGGCTCCCCCTTGTTGAACTTCATGAGGTTCTTGTCAGCCTACTTCTCCAGCCTGTCAAGGTCCCTCTGGAGAGCAGCATGATCTTCTGACATTTACTTTTCCCAGTTTTGTGAGCCTTTCCCCCTATCCAGCACTGCTGAGGCTCCATCTGAAGAACCGTGTCCAGTTCTGGGCTTCCCCATAGAAGAGGGATATGAAGCTACTAGAAAGAGTCCAAAAAAGTGTGACTAGGATGATGAAGTTTTAGTTCTCACCTTTTTTCTAGATCAAACACAAGCATTTGAGCATATAATCTATCAGTCTTTGATATAAAGGTCTAATATAATCACCCTTTTTATTCTGTCCCCTGTACAACATGGAAATGTCACCTGTACCTCACATGAAATTTAAAATAAGTCAAAACCTGAAGAAAACTGCTAAACTCACATGGCTTCAATGGAATCAGGCTCTAAGTTGTTTGATTGATGAGTAACTTGTTGCTACGGGTACACGTGAGAAAGTCAAATAAGAAAACACGACAGCGTTTCTCAGAGTAGTTTTTATCCTTATTCTTCTCAAACCAACAGGCCGATCATGCCTTCCAAAGTGCTGTCAAGAAATGTGACTCTAAACTTGTTTAATTAATGACATAGCTACTCTCCTGACTGAAATAATTCTGGAAGAAAGATAAGATCATTGGTGTAGAGTCAACTGCAGCTGCTCAGTATCCAGCAAGTTCTCAGTTAAATAAAGAGTTAAAGTCTCAGTTAAACAAGCCCTCAACTTTTACAGCCCCATGAGGCAATGACATTTAAGCAAGCCAGAAATCTGAAGCCAGAGCAATGTCTTCTAACAGGGAAAGGGCTATTCATTAGGTTTTCCAAACCAAAAATTATCCACTATCATTTCAGCTGAAGAAATAAAAATAATTATAGAGAAGTATGAACGTTATTTAACTAGAAGTGTTTGTGGATTACAGGGCGATTGATAATTTCTACTTCTAGGTGTTTTCAGATCAGAAAGTCTGAAACTGGCTAACTGTTCTACAACTAGTATAAAAAAAAACACCCAGTTTTAGTTTTTTACATATTTTCTTTGTCACTGTAATGGACTTTTCCCCATTGTAATTGGAAGTATTTTATGGAATGGGCTGTCTTTTAGTGTTCTTACTGTACACCTCAATACGAAACCAAGGGAGAGTAGGAGAGCAGGCACAAGGGGAGCTGGGTATCAAAAGAACTCAGGTTGTAGGGGTATTTCTCTTATAGTAGAAGTCTGGTCTGTTCATATTAGTCCCCTTTACAGGAAGGTACACATATCATTTTCCATCTCCTGTCATACATGAAGAGATGGTGTCTTTGTCAGGCCATGATTCTTTAGTTTTCCTCACTTAGTGGAAAGTAGAGTTTAAAAAACAACAACAACAAACATGCATCAAAAACCTGTATCAATCTGTGATAGATAATTAGCCCTGTTAGGTCATGCACTGTTCTTTTATTTTTAATTGGAATTTGACACGACATTCGAGTTTAGCTTTGAGAGCTAACACTTACCAGTAATAAATCCCTCAGAGCAGGGTCTTCAGCTTTGTTAGCTAGTGAAACACAAAATACCCAGCATTGCACTGAAGAAATAACAAATAACAGCATAGAACTACTAGGGGCTACAACCTTCACTTCACCCTTCAGAATAATTTTTCGGGTCCAGCAATTTAGGTTTTAAATGTTATTTTATGCAAGGAGAAATGTCATAGAGCCTTCAGCTTGTTATCTCCACAGATGAAATTCCAGTCACAGACAGTTAATGGCAGAGGTTGTTCAATACTGTCCTTTTTTCTCTAATATTGAGGTGCTTTGAATAAGAGAACCAGCTGAGCCATTCACAGCAGTGGCTACAGAGTAAGAACAGAGATCAAACACAATTACAGTCTGCTAGCTGCGGAGTGGGTTGTTTTCCACCTCTTCTGAACAAATGTGGTAACAACTGGAACTCGGACTCTGGAAGAGCACTGCCTCTTCACATAGGCCTGTAGGACAAGAATTTCTGTGGCAATAAGTGCTGTGTGCAATGTTCCACTAGTCTGGTCAGAGGTAAGGTCAACAGGCTGCAATACCTGTTTAGACAAACCTCCCATTATGGGAGGCGAATATATTTCATTTTCTGCATTTCCATCTTCCCCGCCCCTCCCCCCCAAAAAAAAAAAAAAAAAAAATTAAGTGAAAAAATATACAAGTATGAATTCCATAGTGCTGATTAGTAACTGTCACTCCTAGTTGCATTTTTGCACTTCAGTGTTAAGCATAAATTAAATGAATTAAAAGCGATTCCTGGAATTGTGGGTTGAAATATGTATTATCTGCATTAATATCTGTGATTATTTATGAGATACAGGCAATAATCAAATCTTTGCATAAAAATTCTCAGTTTAATGCAATCTAAATAGCTAAATATAATTAGTGGAAGAGTTTGTTAGTATAATCATTGCCATAGGCTGTATTTAACATAAATATTAATTTCATAACCTCATAGAAGAGACTATACTCTACTGAACTACCATTGCTCTAAGAAGAGTTTCCTCTTGAATGTTGCTTCTTGAAAATGATCACCATAAACCTTTTGAAATTATTATTATTGTACTTACGTGCATTGTTTATATGAATATTGTGAAAATACTCTGAAAATTATAGAATATATTGAATGACAGCAAAGAAACTATGTTCACTTGCCATATCATTTGCATGGGAACTATTCTTTAAAAACCACTTTGGAAAAGCAACCCAAAAAACCCCCTTAAGAATGTCAGAGAACTTAAAATATTCTTTCAAATGCATAGGCAAATAGAATTAAAACTACAGAAAGGGATCAAGACCTATTTCAGGGTTTCTTTGCCTGTCAAAGAAAGAGGCTTTTATTCAGAACCAAGATTTCCCCTTTAAATGGGAAAGAAAGAGAGAGAAGGATCAGACTGGAGGTCACCAATAGCCTAGAGGAAATCTGTCTTCAGACCCTGGCTCTGCTGTTGATTTGCTAACTTTTGCCAAGTCATTTTTCTTTTTATCTCTGATAGTCGTGCCACAAGGATGTAGATTTTCAGTTGTTTAAAGTAGGGTAGATTTCTGTTGTCTGCTGTGAGTCCAGATGCTACTCTAATATAAGCAGTATATTAAGAAGTAGAAAGTAAGTCATAGGATTAAAGTATCCGTGATGAACAATGTTTTGATACAACTTTTCAGTCACCATCACTGTTAACATTTTCAGCCTCTCCTTCCTCTGTCTCTAAGGTGCTGCTGGAGAACTGGTGCTTCCACCTCTGATGGGTATCCACCACCAGAGATCTGCCTTCTAGCTCTTGCTTTCTGCAGACCCTTTTGCTTACCCCATGTCCTGGGCCCAACTAGTAGTTGTTGTTAATGATGGGAAGTTAGTCACCTTTCCTATGGAGAGTGGGATCCAAATGTCAGTGTTGGATCCATGCTATCAGAAGCAATATTGTATTTCAGGAAGTGATAATGTGCATGATGAGCCCCAAGTCACCAACTCTGCCTGACTACTGGATAACCCTAGCTGGATTACCTGGTTTGTGTCCTAGTTTTGGCCAGGATGGAGTTACTTTTCTTCATAGTGGTTTGTATGCTACTATGTTTTGGCTTTGTGATGAGCACAGTGTGTTGGTAAGAGGACAATGTTGCAGTTATTCCTGAACAGAGCTTCCTCAGCATTGAGGCCTTTTCTGGTTCTCTGTCAACAAGTAGGCTGGGGGAGCACAAGAAGCTGGGAAGCAGGAGAAGGAAGGGATGTTCAGAGACATGGCATTTGTCTTCCCAAGTAGTCATTATGCATGAGGCTGTTTCCTGGACATGGCAAAATATCTGCTTGCTGATGGGAAGTACTGACTCAATTCCTTATTTTGCTTTCCTTGCATATGCAAATTTACCTATTCAACTGTCTTTCAAGTGTTCAAGGCCAAGTTGGATGAGGCTTGGAGCAACCTAGTCTAGTGGGAGGTGTCCCTGCTCATGCAGAAGGGAGTGGAACTAGATGATCTTAAAGGTCTCTTCCAACCCAAACCATTCTATGACTCTATGATTCTCTCCTTCATCCCGCGAGGAGTTAGCAAGCAGCACATTGTGGTCATGGCTTATCTCTTGGTTCCGATATCTCAGGGTAGTTATCAAAGGATATTGGCTGTACTTTTTGGAATGTTTTCATTGCTTATGTTTTGATTTGAATCAGAGGATGGGGCCATGTAAAGCATTTTCCCAGTCGCGGTCAAGCCACACCCCAACAGAGTTTGGGGGCCACTAGATAGAAGTGGATGCTAATCCTGAGCTGTCATCTCTTTTTCCAGCTTCTCTTGTAGGATTCGGGAAGATGCTGCAGTAATCAACTCCTGGATGCCCATACAACTGAGACTCGATAGAGGTGATCCTAGGGTATCTATCCCATGATGCACCAGGTTCTGACTGCATGTATCCTGCAGGTAGTGGAACACCAACCTCATCTGGCTTATTTTACAGCATTTCTATTTCCTGTCCTGTAATGAATTACTAAATAAATACACCTGCATTTTCCAGAAGTGACTACTAGATGTCACTCTTGTATCACAAAAGCAGCTGGAGAGGTTGCTCTCATACTCAAATGACTTCATTACCATGTTGAATTACATGAGTAATCATTTGCTGTCAAAACATAAGGTAAGTCATCTTCTTGAGGGAGAAGGCTGGAGAAGGAAGAAGAAACCACAGCCCAATTATCTGGAGAGTAACTTATTCCACAGCAATTACTTATATATTGGAAACTATAATAGATGTAGCAGCTTCTTCATCCCCAGGAGAGGAATGCCCTGGGGCTTCTGTTTAAGGACTCAAAGCTTTATGTCATAAAGGTCAAAGACCATCTTCCCTCAAGATTGAGATTCAATATACAGCTTATATCACTGATGGAGAAAAATAGCTAGAGTCTAAATTTTTCCTCAAAACATTGCAAATGGACAAGCTAAGAAAGGTACATTGGTCAACTAAAAGGTAGGATAAGTCCCTGTGATTACTGAAGAGATATATGCCCATGTTAAAAGGTGAGGGCATCTCCTCTCTTACAAGTCAATTTAGCTGCCATTAAAGCTAGCCATTCAGTCACCATCTTCTTCAAACCTGCATCTTGAGGTGTTTGCTAAATGCTTTTGAGGTTACGTTGACATTTACAGCACAACTTAAATAAATCCACAATGTTGATGTTGTCCCCTTCACATTCAGCAAACTGTAAGCAAAGCCAACATGCAAGCAAAACAAAGGTTCTCTTCAAAGGCACCAGTTGTTCTAGACCCTTCCCTACTACTCATTATTTATTCTAATCAGAAGAAGCTTCTAAAAAAAGATTACAATTCATGCAGATCAAAGCTGTTGGAAAATCAGGACTTTTGGGTTTAGATGTTCTCAGAATAGTGTTTGAAGAGTGGAAGCCCACACCTATATAGATGTTTGCGAACACAAAGGTACTAGCCATTAGAAAGAGGATCACACTGAGAAAGGTAGATATTTCACAGAAACACAGAATTGTTCTGGTTGGAAAAGACCTTTAAGATCATCAAGTCCAACTATAACCTAACTCTACCAACCATTAACCCAACTCTACCAAGCCCAGTGCTTAAACCATGTCCCTCAGCACCACATCTACTCGGCTTTCAAACACCTCCAGCAATGGGGATTCTGGAAGCCTTTCTGTAGTCAGTAGGCAGAATTGAATGCAGTGGGCTCATGCAAACTGCACAAGTTCAACCAGGCCAAGTGCAAGGTCCTGCACCTGGGTTGGGGCAATCCCAAGCACAAATACAGGTTGGGTGGAGAACGGATTGAAAACAGCCCTGGAGGAGAAGGACTTGGGGGTGATGGTGGATGAGAAGCTCAACATGAGCCAGCAATGTGCACCGGAGCCCAGAAACTAACCGTGTCCTGGGCTGCATCAAAAGCAGTGTGGCCAGCAGGTTGAGGGAGGTGATTCTACCCCTCTATGCTGCTCTTATGAGACCCCACCTGGAATACTGTGTCCAGCTCTGGAGTCCCAACATAAAAGGACATGGAGCTGTTGGAGCAAGTCTGAAGGAAGGCCAAGAAGATGATCAAGGGGCTGAAGCAGCTCTGCACTGGAGATCGGCTGAGAGAGTTCAGCCTGGAGAAGAGAAGTCTCCAGGGAGACCTTAGAGCACCTTCCAGTGCCTGAAGGGGCTACAGGAAAGCTGGGGAGGGACGGTTTACAAGGGCTTGTTGGGAGAAGTAATGGATTAAAAAGAGGGGAGATTTAGGTTAGACATGAGGAGGAAGTTCTTCACTATGAGGGTGGTGAGACACTGGAACAGGTTACCCAGGGAACCTGTGGCTTCCCCATCCCTGGAAGTGTTCAAGGGCAGGTTGGATAGGGCTTGGAGCAACCTGGTCTAGTGGGAGGTGTCCCTGCCAGTGCAGGGCAGTTAGTTCTAGATGATCTTTAAGCTCCCTTCCAACTCAAACCAGTCCATGAGTCTGTACTTTGAAATCCAGAAACCACACCCATTACACAGAGGAGAGAGGGACAATATACATTTGACAGGCTATGTGGGCAGGCACTTTATCTAAACTGTGAAGTCTTTAACATTACTATGTTGTCATACCCCAGCCCTATATTGTCACTCATTGTTGCTTCAGAGTTCTGCACCATTTGGTCTCAAATCTGTTGGAGACTGGAGGTCCATCGGTCTACCTTGAGATATGTCTAGCTCCTCCCAAAGAAGAAATACCAAAAAATGCAGTGGCTGCCTTCACTTCGAATTGCTTCAGGCTGCGTATTTCTTTCCATTGCCTTTATCTGATAACTATGACATGAAGCAGACATAATAAGAACAATTTTAATTAATGTTTAAATAGGAAGTCAACAAAGTTTTGCCCCCAGTTGCATTTATTGAAACTGGTGTTTCTTGCTTGCATGTAAAATTCAGCTGTGCCCCTGTTATCACTGGAGAATTTCTCACCTCTTTTTAAAGACAAGAAATCAGGTATAATCCAAAGATTTCCTCTGGGTGATGTTGTATCTGAATGTTAAGGTGCTGAAATTATTCTAGGTGACTCCATGCATATTTAAACAAAAAGGCTTGACATTTAAGGCATATTCCTGCAACATCTTACAGGTTAAAGGGAAAACAGGATAATTCATTTCTGGGTGTCAAGCACAATAAATCATTGCTGCTATAGCTCACGTAGTAAAATAAAATCTGTTCCTTAGTAGCTTAATACTTAGAATAATAATACATCCTTGAGTGAAGAAGGTTTTCAAACTAAATGCAAACAGGATCACAGAGGTAAATAGCAGACTGCTGCCATGGACACATGCAAAGCCATGATAGCAAGAATGGAATTGGGCTGGAAACCCAGCCTATCAATAACGATGTAGTTAGGATGATTTGATCTTTATGAAATACCCCAGGATGTGTTCCATGGATACGAACAGGTGATCCTTGGCCTGAATAATACACCTAAAAGGGAGGGAAAGAAAAACAAGAGTGAGAGGAATGGGGAGATGGAGAAAAACTGGACTAAATAAAGGTCATGGGCTTCTTGTGGACAACATACTAGATAAGTTGTGCCTGGAGTCAGAAAATACCGAGGACTGAGACTATAGATTTGTGGAGATCAGGAAAGGATTAAAGCAATACTGAGTTGATCCCTAACACTCAGGTGCTTCAAGTTACATCAGCGCAGCTTGTTGGATTCCTCACTGCCTTTGAACAGCAGCATATCTTTCAGAAGCCTCAAGATCCAAGAGACTTTTTTGCTCCCTGTACCAAGCCAAAAATCAGCTCATGTTGTACCTATGAGCTCAGTGCACCAAGCAAATGCAGGATGAAAACACTTCTGCTTCTCAGTAGGCTACTTGTTGATTTGTTTGCTTCATAATCACAACTTCCATTGCTCAACCTATTTGGGAACAATGAGGGCACTGAAATCAATGCTCTATGTGAGTACAGGCCTTATCCGGAGCTGCGGAATCTCCAATCCTTATATACAGCCCTTTCCAAGCAACCAGACAATAGATGTACGTGAAGTTCAGAGAATATTCTTTAGCCTTGCAGTATACTACAGAAAACTGACAGAGTGTGCTAAACACAGCTCTAATATTGAAGAATACTTTAGCAATTATACAGCTATAACGTGAGAAAGTTTCCCCCCCAGGAAGACTACATTGTCATGGTAACTGAGAAAGGAAGTAAATTGAACATAGGAACTCACATTTTCCTCATTTTCTGTATCAGCATTTGTTCACAGCAGTTGCATTATTTAGAAGCAAATAACTTTAATCAAAGGCATAAACTTTCTGGAAGCAATGGGAGTTTGCCTACATTATGGGAAAGCAGTATTTCTCCCTTCTAATAAGTACACTTTAATATAAGCATAAAATCATAGAATGGTTTGGCTTGATATTTAAAGATCCCCTAGATCAACCCTCCTACCATCTTTTACTGGAGGAGGTAAGAATAACACATGTTATTATACTTCCATGTGAAAAATTGACAGTGAATTAAATCAGAAATGCTTTAAAATAATTTTCAACATTCATCCAGATTTATTTTCTTATGTAGACTGGCCATGAAATGCCATCCAGGAAAACAGCTAAAATATACGGATCTGTAAGCTTCAGAACACGCATAAAAAAACCCCAACTAATTGAGGACGTAGATTTCATAAAAAGTGTCTGAGAAGGGAGGAA
Organism: Hemiprocne comata; assembly: GCA_020745705.1. Taxonomy (NCBI): domain Eukaryota; kingdom Metazoa; phylum Chordata; class Aves; order Apodiformes; family Apodidae; genus Hemiprocne; species Hemiprocne comata. Next base: position 404,546 of record CM036593.1, read on the forward strand.
AATAGAGAAAAAATATAGACTGTCAAGGAACTCAGAGAAGCTGGGACAAGATAAAAAGGTACATAGACACAGAGTATTTGGTGGTCTGTTTCAAGCTGCTCCACTGCAGGTTAGCTTTTCCATCCTTACATGCCACTTGTAAGAGGTGTCTTACAAACACTTGAGCTCCAGAACGAAACGCATTTCACTGCACAAAGATGGGATGTCTTACACAGAGAAGAGATCACACAATTGTGGCAAAGAGGTGAGAAAGAGAGAGCCCAGAAACTGAACTTCATAGGCAAAAGCAGTCAGTTACAAACTTGGCAAATGGGCATGCCTATCTAAGACTAAACAGTGTCCCGTTTGAGGCAAAACAGGAAGAAGCACAGAATAAGGTAGCTGATACACACCTCCCTTTAGGAAGGGATCACTTATTCTTACCTTACTCCCATTTAAATATATATAGATATATATATATAGCCATTGAAATCTATATATACTGAAAGGCATACCTGTCAGTATTGACCACAATAGAAACATATTGCCCAAAGCTGCTTTTGTTGCTTAAAAATCCAAAGTATGGCTCATGAAGAAGATGTAGACACTTGCAGCTATCAAAACAGACAGTAAATAGATGCTTTATTTAGATAGTTGAGAAGTTCTGCTTAGGATCACATGATAAAATATCCTAGCACCAAAGGAGTGGGGAAGAGCTACTACTGTTCTCAGGCTTTTTTATTACTTCCAGGTCTGAGATATGTGTCAAAATGGTGATCCCATCCTTAGACTGAACCTGCAGTAGCACAGAAGGTCATAATCAAAATGGTGTGTGATAAAAGAGGTACTTGCTTTACTCTTAGGAAGCCATGAATAATGTTGAGATTATTTCAAGCAGATCAAAAAGGGAGCAGAAGTGCTTGGCATGAGACAAAAAGAATTTACAGGTGGTTTTGATTAATGTCTTTCCAAATACGAGATTCAGGTAGAGGCTGAAAAATTCTGGAAAGAAGTTTTTCTCCTTGGCAAAATCATAGAATGGTTTAGGGTTGGAAGGGAACTCAAAGATCATCTAGTCCCAACCCCTCTGTCATGGGGAAGGACACCTTCCCATTAGACCAGGTTGCTCCAAGCTTCATCCAACCTGGCCTTGAACACTTCCAGGTTGTCCTATTGCCATGACCTTATAAAAAGTCCCTCTCCACCTTTCCTGTAGGCTCCCTTCAGGTACTGGGGGGGCTGCTCTTGCAAGTCGCTTGCCAAGATAGGAGAGAAAACATTTGAATAAATTACAAGCATAGAACGTTTTTTAAAAAAACTTTTTTGGCACCTGTGACCTAATGAGAATGTAACATGAACAAAGCGCAACGATACAGCTGGATGAAACCTATGGATAATATCTGCTTATGATCAACCATGACATTATAAATATATATGGTGAAACACCCAAGCACCCATAGAGGTCTGAACATGCTTATGTTGTTTTCTGAATGTAATTCATATTTATAAAAAAGACTGTGATTTTTCCTTCTCACGGGAAATAAAAAGTAGCTTTAGGAAGACAGGAACTGTGAGGTTAACAAAAGCTGATTCCATATATATATGTAGATAAAAAAGTGATGAAAGTGTCATTAATTTCAGGAAGTCAGTTTAAGCATTATCTGGTATTAGCATCTTATTTTTGATGGTCTTGGTTGATTCCTGAAGACACCTGCATAGTTAATGTAGTTGATATTGCTTAATTCAATGGCCTGTATTTGGTTGAGGTTGTACCCTGGGTATTTATAGGATGTGGTGGTGAGATGAGGTTTTTTTGCCTGATCCAGTATGGCCAGTCTGACATGCATGGGGGTACTAGTGGATCCAAAGCTGGACATGACCCACCAATGTGCAACTACAGCCCAGAGGGCCAACCGCATCCTGGGCTGTATCAAAAGAAGTGTGTCCAGCAGACCAAGAGAGGTGATTCTGCCCCTCTACTCTGCCTTGATGAGACCTCACCTGAAGTACTGTGTCCAGCTCTGGAACCCCCATCACAAGAAAGACCTGAACCTGCTGGAACATGTCCAGAGGAGGGCCAGGAAAATGATCCAAGGGCCGGAGCAGATCTCTTAGAAAGAAAGGCTGAGGGAGTTGGGGTTGTTCAGCCTGAAGAAGAGAAGGCTCTGGGGGGGACCTCATAGCAGCCTTCCAGTACCTGAAGGGGGCCTACAGAAAGGCTGGGGAACACAAGTACAAGAGCACATAGTGATAGGACAAGGGGTAATGGTTTGAAACTGCAGGAGGAGAGATTTAGGTTAGACATAAGAAGGAAATTCTTTAGTGTGAAGGTAGTGACACACTTGAACAGGTTGTCCAGAGAAGTTGTGGAGGCTCCATCCCTGGAGGTGTCCAAGCTCAGGTTGGATGGGGCTCTGAGCAACCTGGTCTAGTAGGAAGTGTCCCTGCCCATGCATCAGGGTTGGATCAAGATGATCTTGAAGGTCCCTTCCAACTCTAACCATTCTATGATTCTATGTGTCTTTTCTTTGTAAAGACTCTTTCATGTTTTAATATGAAAATTCCAACCTAGATAGGTAAAGCCATATTAGGGAAGAAAAAAGCAGTTTCTCCTCCTGAAAATGTGCTTATGGACATACCTAAATGATTGAAAAACCTACTTGGATGTAAGAAACACTCCAGGCTTGTACTCTGAATCTTGTCTCGCAAAATTAAGTTTCCATGTATGTGCGTTTGAGCTCCTGAACCAAATTTCTCCAATGTCAGAAGATTGCCTGAGGCTCGACTACTGACCAGGGATGTTAAATATGAAGAAGAGGGAAATATTAAAATGAAACAAAAAATAAAACCAAAACAAGAAAAAGCATACTAAAAGAAGTTACAGGAAAGATTTCAGACTAGGAAACCCATATATGTTGCTCTACAGAACATTTCAGAGGCATGGATTCTTTTTCTGACCTACTCTCGGCACGCAGAGATTGGAGATGACTGACAGAAGGAGGGTGGGGATGGAACTAGGCCTTCACTCATTCTCCAGAGCAGGAAAGGGAAAATATCTTTAGTGCTAATTCTCTTGTTTACCCCCAACTGGAAAAGAAAACTCAATATATGTATCAATTCTCTGTCAAGCTGTACCGATTGAAATGCTTGGTATTTTATTTCATGGGACTTTTTCCTCAAGGCTTGTCTTACAGGTTTTGAACTAAAGGAATAAGGAATCACATAGAGCTACTCTAGAGGAACTCAGAAAAGACCAACTAAGAGCAAAGGTTCAACACACACACCTCATTTCCATGTTGGTAGCATAAGCCTTGGTTGAGACTTCTGCCAAAGATACTGGGAACTTTCCCACAGACTTTAAGAGAGCCAGGATGTTATGAAATTCCTGAAGTAATGAACACTTCCTAGACAGTTCCAAAGCTTTACCCTTTAAATTTTGTCAATGCCCATAAGAGATAAATTAAGATCATTATTTGGGATCTCCAATCAGTTTGACACATAGAGGAACACAAAAACAAACTTTCAAAGCTTCTAGTTTACTGGATAAACTTATGTACCAAACATTCTGTGGGAATGAAAATTACTAAAAACAAACTAGAAAGAAGAAATCATCCCATTTAAAAAAAAAAAAGATCCATTCTACCTTAAAATAGTTTCAATTTTTCAGGGGTTATTGGTTCAGGATAATAATAAAACATGTTTGTTTGTAATATATTATTATTGTTGTTTGTCCCCATCCCTGGAAGTGTTCAAGGCCAGGCTGGATGAGGCTTGGAGCAACTTGTTCTAGTGGGAGGTTTCCCTGCTCATGGACTAGATGATCTTTAAGGTCCCTTTCAGCCCAAAACATTCTCTGATTCTATGATCTTTGACTTGTTATAAAAAGGTGCTTCATTTTATTGTTACCACTTTTCATTTGAATCCTGTACCTCTACTGTTAAATCTCTATAATTATACCATGCTGCCTTGTAAATTCCTGTGGTACCACAAACAAATTGGATAGTTAAATAATAATTAATTTAATTCATAAACAGAACTTTACCAACAATATTGAAGAGGATAAAATATTACATACAAAACCAGAGCTACTAGAAACTTTTCTAATATCACAAGAGTTACAGAAGATCCAAAATGCCAATCACTTGCTTTCAGAAAGGAAGGATTTTCATTTCAGAAATCATTGGATTCACAGCAAGTTTTCCCCAGACAAACAATATTCATGTGGCAGCACCTCTCTGTTCTCCAGGACTTCTCAAAGATGATAGAATGTGGCCTAGCAATGACTTCTGCCAGCTCCCACATCACTTGTGGGTGCATTCCATCGGGGCCCGTGGATTTGTGGGTGTCCAGTTTACTTAGTTGGTGTCTAACCAAATCCTCTTCAATCAAGGCAAAGCCTTCCTTTCTCCTGACTTCCTCTGTGTTCTTGAAGGTCTGGGACTCCTGAGGGTTGGGCTTACCAGTTAAGACCAAGGCAAAGAAGGAATTCAGTAACGCTGCCTTCTCTCTATCTTCTGTCACCAGGGCACCCACTTCATCCAGCAGTGGGCCCACATTTCTTCTAGTCTTCCTTTTGCCTCCAATGGACTTGAAAAAGCCTTTCTTGTTATCCTTGACCTCCCTCACCAGGTGTAATTCCAAGGAGGCCTGAGCTTTCGTCCTTGCATCCCTACATCCTCTGACATTCTTGTATTCCCCCCAAGTGGTCAGCCCCTTCTTCCATGGTTTATAAACCTCTTTCTTTCACTTGAGTTTGTTCAGTATCTTCCTGCTCAACCATGCAGGTCTCCTGGTTCCCTTACTTGATTTCTTACTCTTTGGGATGCTGCAGTCTTGAGCTTGGGGGAAATGGTGCTTGAATATTAATCAATTCTCCTGAGTCCCCCTACCTTCTAGTGCCCTATCCCATGGGATTTCTCCAAGCAGTTCCTTGAAGAGGTCGAAGTTAGGCCTTCTGAAGTCCTGGACTGTGATCCTGCTTGTTTCTCTGTGCATATTGCACATGATCCTCAACCCCACCATCTCATAGTCACTAGAGCCAAGGTTGCCCCCAATCTTCACATCATTAACCAGTCCCTCTTTGTTTGTCAGTATAAGGTCCAGCAGTACTCCTCTCCTTGTTGGTTCCTCCATCACCTGTGTCAAGAAGTTATCATCAATACACTGCAGGAACCTCCTGGACTGTACATAGAATCATAGAATCATGGAATGGTTTGGGTTGGAAAGGACCTAGAAGACCATCTAGTTCCAACCCCCCTGCAAGGGCAGGGACACCTCCCACTAGACCAGGTTGCTCAAACCCCTGTCCAACCTGGCCTTGAACACTTCCAGGGATGGGGCAGCCACAACCTCCCTGGGCAACCTGTTCCAGTGTCTCACCACCCTCACACTAAAGAATTTCTTCCTCAGATCTAACCTAAATCTCCCCTCTTCCAGTTTAAAACCATTCCCCCTTGTCCTATCACTACACACCCTGGTAAAAAGCTCCTCCCCAGCTTTTCTGTAGGCCCTTCAGGTACTGGAAGGTGCTCTAAGATCTCCCCAGAGCCTTCTCTTCTCCAGGCTGAACAGCCCCAACTCTCTCAGCCTGTGCTCATAGCAGTGCTGCTTCAGCCCTCGGATAATCTTCGTGGCCTCCTCTGGACTTGCTCCAAGAGGAATGTCCTTCCTGTGTTGAGGGCTTCAGAACTGGGCACAGTTCTCCAGGTGGAGTCTCATGAGTGCAGAGTAGAGGGGCAGGATCACCTCCCTCGACCTGCTGGCCACAATTCTTTTGATACAGCCCAGGATGCAGTTGGATTTCTGGGCTGCAAGTGCATGTTGCCGACTCATGTTGAGCTTTTCATCGACCAACACCCCCAGGCCCTTCTCCTCAAGGCTGTTCTCAACCCATTCTCCACCCAACCTGTATTTGTGCTTGGGGTTGCTCCAGCCCAGGTGCAGGACCTTGCACTTGGCCTGGTTGATGCCTGCCTGTGTGGCCTTTCCACCAAATGTCGGGGTAATTGAAGTCTCCCATGAGAACCAGGGCCTGTGGTTGTGAGGCTAATTTCAGCTGCCTCCTCAGCTTCCTCATCCTGCTCAGGTGGCCTGTAATAGACAGCTACAACAGTGTCTTCTGTATTAGCCTGCTCCGTAACCCTTACCCACAAACACTCAACTCGCTCTTCATCCACCCCTGAGCAGAGCTCAACACAGTCTGGTTGCTGTCTCACGTAAAGAGTAATTCTACCACCACACCTTGTTGGCCTCTCTTTCCTAAAAAGGACACAGCCACCTCTGACAGCATATAAGCTACCCCACCATGTCTCCACCACTGCAATCACATTGTAACCCCTCAACTGCACACAGATCTCTAGTTCCTCCGGATGGATCTTTAATTCCTCCTGATTGATTCCTCCTCATTGATTTCAAGGGATTGCTAAAAGTTGCGTTTATTCAGTGTTGTTTTTTTTAATTCGAACATGAATATTTTGATCAAGTTATCATGACAACACCTGATTTGTGGCTTTACCAAGATGATGTGTAATCACTTCATTTTTTGTAAATCAAAAAAGGAATTAAAGGCTATCCAGCATTGTGATAACAAATAGCTGGGAAATTTCTTCTCTTTGCCTGTAAAAAACAGTTTTTGATAGCATCTAGATTTTCTGTTTTACCACATGCCTCAACAGTATGCTCAGATTCTTAAAAGTGCAATATATTTCATCTTTATAATATATATAAAAATTACGCCTTTTATTGCATAGCTCCAAGAACCTTGGCATAGGAAATTACTTCCTTTGTTTTCTTTTCAAAGCATGAAGTTGAAAGCAGCAGAGTAAGGGGAAAATGGAAGAATCTGTCTATGTAAAGCCATCACACTTGTATTCTTGAAAAAGTCCTTCAGAATTGTATCATTTCAGAACACCTGAGTTTGAATTTGTACACTAAAAAGTCTCATCAGAAACTCGTGACCATGCATAACAACAGCAACAAGGAAAATTAACCTGAGGAAGGCAATCCTTCCAAGCAAATCTCTTCAGCAGCTAACAAGGCATAATTACAAAGATGTTTCATCTTACAATTAGTAGATATGTCTGCACTGAAATGTGAATTTCATTTTTCATAGAATCATTGTACAGTCTATGATTAAAGATTGCCGAGTCCAACCACCCTGCCAAGAACATCTTTCGCTAGATCAGGTTGCTCAAAGCCCTTTCCAACCTGACACTGAACACTTCTAATGATGGGACATCCACCACTTCTTTGGGACACCTGTTCCAGTGCCTCACCACCCTCATAAACAAATTCTTCCTTATATCCAATGGTTTGAAACCATTGTCTCCTGTCCTGCCACTACAGACCCTCATAAAGTCTCTCTCCATGTCTCTTGTAAGTCCCATTTATATATTGAGAGACCATAATAACCTTCTCTTCTCCAGGCTGAAGAACACTACTTTTCCCTGTTCCCAAGAATCAGGGAATAAATTAGGGTAGAAAGTATGTCAGGAGATCAGCTAGTCCAACAGTTCCAAATAAGACTAACTTTGAAGTTAGATCAGCTTGCTCAGGACTGTATTTGATTGAATTTTCAAACTGATGCTGAGGCACGGGGCATAGTCAGGCAAGCACTGACCAGCCAGCAGTGACCCACCACTGGCCCTCTTTAGCCCCTTGCTCCTCTACTTCCCCTCTCTTGATCATCCCTAAGTCTCCTGCACCTTTCCCTTGTCGCACCTTTGGTTCCTCCTCTAAATCGTAAAATCATAGAATTATGGAATGGGTTGGGTTGGAAGGGACCTTAAATATCATCTAGATGAAACCTCCCTGCATGGGCAGGGACACCTCACACCAGACCAAGCCCCATCCAACCTGCCCTTCAACACTTCCAGGGATGCAGCAGCCACAACTTCCCTGGGCAACCTGTTCATGTCTCACCACCTTCACACTAAAGAATTCCCTCTTCATGTCTAATCTAAATCTCCCCTCTTCCAGTTTTAATCCATTCCCCCTTGTCCTATCATTCCCTGCCCTTGTCAAAAGTCCCTCCCCAGCTTTCCCGGAGCCCCTTCAGTCCCTGGAAACTGCTCTAACGTCTCCTAAGAGCCTTCTCGTCTCCAGGCTGAACACCCCCAACTCTCCCAGCCTGTCTCCAGAGCAGAGCTGCTCCAGCCCTCTGAGCATCTCCGTGGCCTCCACTGGACTCACTCCAACAGCTCCATGTCCTTCTTATGCTGGGGGCTCCAGAACTGGACACGGTTCTCCAGGTGGGGTCTCACGAAAGCCGAGTAAAGGAGAAGAATCCCCTCCCTTGACCTGCTGACCACGCACCCCTGTGCTCCTCTGGGTTTGTGCAGATGGATGGGCCTTGGATAGACTGATGGCCTCTGTGATGGGCTTGGGAGTAGCCCAGCAGGCTATGATTTGGGTTCCTCTTTGTACCATTGTCTGTGTGAGCTCCTTTGTGGGTGTGCAGAGGAGTTTAATCACATAACCTAACAATAGTTACACAACCTTCCTGAGAAACTTCTTCCAGTGTATAAACACCTTCAATTTTAACTTTTTTTTTTTTTGCTTTTCTTATGTTAAATCAGAATTTCCTTGCTCTAGGTATGCCTAAAACAGGGCACAGACTTATATTGTCTCTTCCATTTCACGTGCTGACAATTTGCATCCCCTTCTAAGAGAATATCTGATTTGATTCAAGATAATATCCCTCCTCTTTTTTACTGTTTTTTAGATTTTTGCTTCATTGTTTGCTCAATGTCTGCTGAATCATTTAATCATAAACATATCACCACGATCATCACCAATACTGTCTTTGAAAAAAACAAAATGGTATTTCTATGTGACATCAAGTTTCATTAATTTTTTTTTTTCTTCAAACTTCTGAATCCCATTTACTTCAAAGTCAATTTTTTTTCCCTCAACTTGAGATACAATTTATGGTTTTCCCATATCTAATTAGCTCACAATTTGATTGCCTCCATTTAAAAGGAAGGAAACAAGCTATTAATTATAGACTGAAACCCAGAGTGTTGGGAACATCAATACTTTGACCTCGTTTTTCTTAATAAAACCAAAACTATAAAGCTTTATCCATGCATTTTGGAAGTGGAACAAGTTTTATATCCATTAACATGGCAACAACATATTGACTGTCTGCTATGACATTATTAAAATGAACTGAAGCTTCTAGATCTAGGAAAAGGTTTGCCTAAAGTCAGTTTCTCTGTGGGTCCATCAAGACTCTTTAAGAAGAGTTTAGAAATAATTTCTGTAGATCACATTTTTGTGACTAACATGGCCAGTCACAACACAACAACAAAACACAACCCAAAATGGACCAGACATTACTCTTAGAGTGGTAAATTTGCATACACATGCCATCTGGTGACCATCTTACTTTGATCACCTGGTAGAGTAGCTGGGCCACTGCAAAAGGTTCCTGACTGTATTATTGGAAGACAGCCTTCTTTTGACCAACTTCTTGTGATTACTTCACATTATGTGACAGCATTAGATGACATGCTGGAGGCATGGGATGCCATCCAGAAGGACTTTGACAGGCTTGAGAGATGGGCTCGTGTAAACTGCATGAAGTTCAACCAGGCCAAGTGCAAGGTTCTCCACCTGGGTTGGGGCAATCCCATGCACGAATACAGGTTGGATGGAGAATGAATGGAAAACAGTCGTGAGGAAGAAGGACTTGGGGGTGATGGTGGACGAAAAGCTCAACATGAGCTGGCACCGTGTGCTGAAGCCCAGAAAGCCAACTGTGTCCTGGGCTGCATCAAAAAAGGCATGGCCAGCACGTCAAGAGAGGGGATTCTCCTCCCCCTCTACTCAGCTCTCATGACACCTGGACTACTGTGTCCAATTCCGGAGGCCCCAGTATAAGAAGGATGTGGAGCTCCTGGATGATTCAGGAGGATGATGTAGTGAAATGCATCATTTCCACTACATCAGAGTCCAGAGGAGGCCACAAAGGTGATCAGGAGGCTGGAGCTCCCCTCCTATGAAGACAGTCTGGGAGAGTTGGGGTTGTTCAGCCTAGAAAAGAGAAGGCTCCAGGGAGACCTCATAGCCCCCAGTACCTGAAGGGGCTACAGAAAAGCTGGGGAGGGACTGTTTACAAGGGCTTAGGATGTAATAGTGATAGGATGAGAGGTAATGGTTTCAAACTGGAAGAAGGGGGATTTAGGTTAGACATTAGGAAGAAATTCTTTAGAGTGAGGGTGGTGAGACTGGAACAGGTTGCCCAGGGAAGCTGTGGCTGCCCCATCCCTGGAAGTGTTCAAGGCCGGGTTGGATGGGGCTTGGAGCAACCTGGTCTACTGGGAGGTGTCCCTGCCCATGGCAGGGGAGTTGGAATTAGATCATCTTTAAGGTCCCTGCTTAGACTGCATTATGATACAAAACATTATCCTTGTACATCAGGTGGTGTATCACATCCCTGTGATGATGTGTTTAGAGGGCTCACAAATTAAATCAGTTTTAAACTTCATAAGAACACGTTGCTAAATGAATTCATTAGCACTCTACTCCATTCTCATGGTTAGCTCTTGCACATTTGTGTAATTTTCACTACAAAACTGTCAGCCTGAACACTTTCCAGCCCACATTAGCTGTAAGTATTTGGTATCACAAAGCTGGTACATTAAAGTTCATGCTAATGGCTGTCATTCTTCATGGCTCTTAGCTGCAGAGATCAAGATAATGAGTCACTTACATGTGAGAAATGAGAAATCAAACCAGCTGTTTTCTTTCCTTTTTTTTTTTTCTTTCCCTTTATGCCTCATGGTTTTATCCTATTTCCTCACCTCCCACAAGGGAGAACTGGTTTGCAGGGCTGATTATTATGGAGGGTATTTTTTGTTTTGCTAGTAACCCTTGATGTGCATTTGTCACTATGTCCCATCTTTTTGTAGTCCCTTGTACTTTTCCTATTGTCTTGGATGTGTTCCACATTCAGTGATGCCGTTTGGTAGTAAGAATGTTCAAGTACTTCTGTAAATATATCTTGCATATTTTTATGCCGTTAGAATGATACAAAATACCTGTAAACAACTGCTGAATAGCCTGTTCTAATATATTTGTATTTGGGTTCAAGGCAACCTAATATTGATTAGATCCTGAATGGTCTTATAATTTCTAGGTGCCACAATAAAACACGATTGACTAGCAGTGACTAGCTGATTTATTTTGAAAATTTAAGACCCTTTATTTTCACTGAGTTATTCGGGGGGGCTGACTAGTTATGAATGTTGGAAAAATAATGGCACAGATGATGGAGTGTGCTATTAAAGGGGAAAAAAAAACCTCTAAAACATTGCTATGGGGATCAGAATAAACGTAAGAGTAAGAGTAAACCAGAAACTTTCCTAATCAAAGTAATAATTGCCACAGGTCAGTACTGTGGGAAACCTGACAAAAGAATGGGTAATGTTCTTATTTTATTAGGAACATCCTGAGATCCCTGCAGGGGAAAATGGATTGGACTCTCCTAAAAAATGTATGAAGACACATATTCAGCTCAGATAATCAGTGAACTCTGGGTTTGCACAAGATGCATCCATCCTGAGGCATCTGGTAGTCCTTAGAAATGATCATTGACTGGTCAAAAGCTGTTTGAACAGAATAGAATTTGGGTTCAGAGAAGCATTTTTCCTGGATTATCTGACATCTCCATCTGTTACAGCACATTTGTATTAAGGAGGTTGTTTAAAATGCTAAGGGTCTGTTGGCCCCTAAGGGTGATATAGTGAAGCACTTATTATTGCAATACCAAGCAATAAACAGAAAAGATAAATTTCACTAGTACATTCTTGAAATAAAACGGAAACGAATGGTCAGTCCAGCAAAGGACCACAAATGCAATGAAGAGAGTGGAATGTTTCAGTCCCTTCCTGTTTTATGAAGGCTGAAAGACTGTTCAGTTTGGAGAAGAAAAGTTCATCTCTTCCTTGTATATCAGTAACTGATGAGGGGACAGTAAAGAGGAAGGAGACAGAATATCCTCAGTGGCGCCCAGTGGCAGGAGAAGAGGCAACCAGCACAAACTGAAATAAAGCAATGTCATTTAAACATGAGAAAACTCTTTTTTATGGTGTTGGGATCAAACACTGGAACACATAGCCTAGAGAGACTGTGGAGTCTTCTTCCTTCTAGATCCTCATAGTCTGACTGGACAGTGGGCAACCTGTTCTAGCTGACACTGCTTTAAGCAGAGGAGTTGTGCTAGATGATCTACAGAGGTCTGCTTCAACCTCAACCATTCCATGATTCTGTGAAACCTCAATAATTATACATTCATCTTGCAAAAACATCTGGAAACAAACAACCCTCCTGGTTTTGACATCATGAATGACTGATGTAATGATTACTTTCATAAATCCTTCTTTCTTGTTCCAAAAGGTCTTACTGGGTAAGACACCACCCGAGCTACCATGAATATTCAGTGACTATGTCCATGAAAGGCCCTTAGTTCCTAATACAAAAGGACAGTGATAGTAGGAATGGCTGTTTGTCCAAAACAGAGATCTTAAACAACAGCAAAAACACTAAATGAAGAAAATCAGAAGGCAATTAACAACGGGTAGTAAATTTCTGATTTAACTACGAAATTCCTCACTTTGGCTTTTTTTGAAACAGATCATTAACTTTGCAATGTATTTTTACCAGGTGACTCAATATAATCTATCAAGGAGCCCAGGAATCCTAACATTCAATTCTTTTATTGTGAGAACACGAGGAGCAGACACAGATATGAGTGGAAAAGGTGAGGGATACATCTGATATCAGCAAAAATTGAAACTATTATCTGTTCCAAACACATAAAATACACTTCTTATAACTGTACTTCAGGTTACAATCTGACAGGGCAAGTAGAAAACTGGCAACTCAGGAATATTTCATTCTTAATTAGTCATTTTCTGCTGCATCATAAATGCCCGCTAATTTACAAGTTCTTTAAAAATGTATATATTTGGTGGCATTAGAGGAGACAAAATTAAGCATTTCTATTTCACATCATGATCTAAGTTGATCTGCAGCACAATTAAATCCAGAGTAGTTATTTTAACAATGTGCTGAACTGTACTCTTGATTTCTCTCATTAACAAATAATACATCTATGAATTATACAATTGCTTATTGTGCAAAACTTGTATGGGTATATTCTCTATATCTGCCACCCTTCATAATTATTCTATCACCAATAGAATGAACGGATCATTATTCAGTTTGGTTTTTTTCTGTAAATGTACAACAGAGGAAAAAAAAAAAGCCCAAAGCTCCAAGTGTTGGTTTGGATTGGAAGGGACCTTTAAAGGTCATCTAGTTTCAGCCTCTCTGCAATGGCAGGAACCTCTTCAACTAGACCAAGTAGTTCCCATCCAACCTGACCTTGAATGTTTCCAGGGATGGAGCACCTACCACCTCTCTAGGCAATGTGGTAAAATGTTTCACCGACCTCATGGTAAAAAATGTCTTCACAGAATCACAGAATCGCCAGAGTTGGAAGGGACCTCTAGAGATCATCTAGTCCAACTCTCCCACTGAAGCAGGATAACCTACAGTGCTTTACACAGGACTGCATCCAGGCAGGTTATGAATATCTCCAGAGATGGAGACTCCACAACCTCCCTGGGCAGCCTGTTCCAGTGTTCTGTCACCTTCACGGTAAAGAAGATTTTTCTGATATTTAAATGGAACTTCCTGTGTTCCAACTTTCACCTGTTGCCCCTCGTTCTGACACTGGGAACTACTTCTCAGTAGTTCTTCCTTGCACCCACCCTTTAGATACTTGTATACGTTGATAAGGTTTCCCCTCAGCCTTCTCACCTCTAGGCTAAAGAGTCCCAGCTCTCTCAGCCTCTCTTCATAAGACAGATGCTCCAATCCCCCAGTCATCTTTGTTGCCCTCCGCTGGACTCTCTCCAGTAGTTTCCTGTCTCTCTTGAACTGGAGAGCCCAGAACTGGATGCAGGACTCCAGCTGTGGCCTCACCAGGGCAGAGTAGAGGGGGAGAATGACCTCCCTCGACCTACTGGCCACACTTTTCTTTATGCACCCCAGGATTCCATTGGCCTTCTTGGCAGCAAGGGAACACTGCTGGCTCATGGATAATTTACTGTCCACCAGGACCCCAAGATCCTTCTTCTCTGAACTACTATTCAGCAGTTCCACCCCTAACCTATATTGGTGCTTGGGGTTCTTTCTTCCCAGGTGCAGGACCCTACACTTGCTCTTATTGAACCTCATGAGGTTCTTCTCTGCCCAACTCTCCAGACTGTCCAGGTCATGCTGAACAGCAGCACAGGCCTCTGGAGTGTCGGCAACCCCTCCTAGTTTTGTATCATCAGCAAACTTGCTGAGGATACACTCTGTCCCCTCGTCCAGGTCATTGTTGAACACGTTGAACAAGACTGGACTGAGTATTGATCCCTGGGGGGGCACCACTGGTTACTGGCCTCCAATTCGACCCTGATCCATTGATCACCACTCTCTGAGATCTGTCACACAGCCAGCTCTCAATCCACCTCACTGTCCACTCATCAAGCCCACTCTTCCTGAGTTTCCTAATAAGGATGTTATGGGAGACAGTATCAAAAGCCCTGCTGAAGTCCAGGTAGACAACATCCACTGCTCTCCCCTCATCTAGCCAGCCAGTAATGACATCATAGAAGGCAATCAGGTTGGTCAAGCATGATTTCTCTTGGGTGAATCCATGCTGACTTCCTTCTATCTGATCTGAATCTCCCCTCTTCTAGTTTAAAAGCATCACCCTCACATAGAATCACAGAATCATTTAGGTTGGAAAAGACCTTTAAGATCGAGTCCAACCACTGACCTAACTCTATCAAGACCACTGCTAAACCATGTCCCTCAGCACCACATTTACATGACTTTTAAACACCTCCAGGGATGGTGACTCCACCACTTCCACAGGCAGTCTGTTCCAGTGCTTGACAACCGCTTTTGCGAAGAAACTTTTCCTAATATTGAGCCAAAACCTCTCCTGGTACAACTTCAGGCTGTTCCCTCTTGTCCTATAGCTCGTTACCTGTGAGAAGAGACCGGCACTTGCCGCTCTACAACCTCCTTTCAGGCAGTTGTAGAGAGTGAGAAGGTCTCCCCTTGGCCTCCTTTTCTCCAGGCTCAATAGCCCCAGCTCCCATAGCTGCTCCTGATAAGACTTATCCTCAAGACCCTTCACCAGCTTCCTTGCCCTTCTTTGTACCTGCTCCTCTGTGCAGCACCTCAATGTCCTTCTTATACTCTGCTGCCCAAAACTGAACACAATACTCAAAGTGCAGCCTCACTAGTGCTGAGTACAGGGGGACAATCACCTCTCTAGATCTGCTGGCTACACTATTCCTGATGAAGGCCAGGATGCTGTTTGCCTTCTTGACCAAGCTGGTCAACACACTGAAGGGAAGGGAGGCTGTCCAGAGGGACCTTGACAGGCTGGAGAGGTGGGCCCATGCCAACCTTATGAAGTTCAACAAGGCCAAGTGCAAGGTTCTGCACCTGGGTCAGGGCAATCCCATGCACGAATACAGGCTGGGGGGAGAATGGCTGGAGAATAGTCCTGAGGAGAAGAATCTTGGGGTGTTGGCTGATGAGAAGCTCAACATGAGGCAGCACCATGCGCTGCAGCCCAGACACCAACTGTGTCCTGGGCTGCATCAAAAGCAGCGCAGCCAGTAGGTCAATGGAGAGGATTCTCCCCCTCTACCACACCCTGGTGAGACCCCACCTGGACTACTGTGTCCAGTTCTGGGATTCTCAACATAAAAGGACATGGAGCTGTTGGAGTGAGTCCAGAGGAGGCCGCAGAGATAATCCGAGGGTTGGAGCAGCTCTGCTCTGGAGACAGGCTGAGAGAGTTGGGGTTGTGCAGCCTGAAGAAGAGAAGGCTCCAAAGAGACCTTATAGAGGCCCCATCCGTGGAAGTGTTCAAGGGCAGGTTGGATGGGGTTTGGAGCAACCTGGTCTAGTGGGAGGTGTCCCTGCCCATGGCAGGGGGTTGAAACTAGATTATCCTCAAAGTCCTTTCCATCCCAAACCAGTCTGATTCCACGATTTATTCAGTATACCACTTTTATTGAATTTTTATTACTTTAAGTTTTTATACTGAGTTAATCTTGGCTAGTGACCAAATATCCATCCAGCTGCTCACTCTCTGCTTCTCCTCGGTGGAGAGAACATAGGAGTAAAGAGTTAATGGGTGAAGATGAAGACAGGGAGATCCCCTACCAATTATCATTGCAGGTGAAACAGATTGCACTTGGGGAAAATTAATTAATAGATTTGGGTAGTGAGAAAAAAGACATGTTTAAGGTATTTATGGGACAAATATTTTATTCACATGATTGAAAATAAATAATTCAAAATATGCAAGAACATGCTTAAGTATGTCTTTCTTCCAGCTACATTAAAGTCACAAAAACAACAGCTTCAGAAATAAGCCTACGAAAGTCCTTTCAGGATGTCTTTAGTACCTCTGTGGCTGATAAGAAAGAAGATAGGAAAGAAATCGGGTCAGTTTTGTTAAGGTACCATGGAATGCAAGCAGTTAAAAGCTGAAAGAAAGCTTCTGTTCTTGTGTGAAGCTGGCACTTAGCCAGAGGTATGAGAAACTGATCCAAGAAGGATGTGAGGACTAAAGGATCATCAATTTAGGTAAATCTGAAAAAGGGTGGAAAGTAATTTTATGGGACTCAGAAGAATAGAAGGGAAGCTTTTTTTTCTTCAGTCATTCTTCATCTTTTGTGAATTGCATGAACTGTGTCTTGGAAATAATGTCAAAACAACCAGGTGAGAAATCACAGCACACCAAGAGGAAGGAAGAACTGACTCCCCCAAAAAATAGCAAAGGAATTTGGTTATGTGAGAGAGTCCAGTAGTCCCTTAAGCAGCATAAACAAATGAAGAGAATCAATGGGAAACCATAACCCCTAACAGTTTCATAGGCAGATCTTGGCACACTTTGGGAAAGAAAAATAAGAGAAAGAAACAATATTTATTTATTTTTTAAATTCCTCAATTTTCCAGTTTCCCTTTTGTATCTCAGTATGATTGGAATCGGTCATTTCTTGAGCACTTAAGCAGTACTTCGCAAATAACAGAGGACCAAGAAACTTCTGGCTTTCAACAAATACTCATGAAAATCTGTTGGGGTAGATTGAAAAAATAAATAAATAAAAGTTGAGATCCAAACAGTGGGCAAAAATAGTTGCTAAGACAAAACAAAAGTTTTCTGGCAGCTTTAAGAAAAGTAGACTTCAAAAAGGATAAGGTGTTTGCCAGATTCCTGACAGGGAGATGAAGGAAAGGATGGAATTATTAGAGGCTTTGTAATTGCAGAGTTCCTTAATTGGGAGGGATGGTATTGACTTGTCTTTTCACCACTATCCCACACCACAAAATCAAGACCAAAAGTGACTGCCTGAAGTGGAAGAGCATTTTACATATAGAAATATTTATAAATCTCTTTAATAATCTGTTCATTTTGAGCCAAATTTAGTGTTCTGGCATATAGATGATGCATCTGCTGACGCATCAGCAAGGTATATAAAGATTTAAACAGAAAAAACACACCCAAATTTAAGAAAGCCTGAAACAACCTGTCGGTCAACCCTTAGCTTTTCAGTTCTCCTCTATGTTTCTCCAGTAAACGTCACTGATAGCTGTGGCAATTCCTCCTCACTGGTTTATTGCCACCTGCCATCTCAAGATTTAGGAATTTGGGAGTCCTGTTGTCATTGCCTGTTCAATGTTCATAAAGTCATATTAATGCCATATTAAATATTAAGTCTTGCATCAATTTCCTCTTGCTGATATTTTTGTCTTTGCAAACAGTAGTTTGTCAGTTTTTCTCAACCCACCTCAGGGCAGATGGAAATTCAAGAAATTCAGCAACTGTTAAAGAATGTGGTGTGTATGAATTTATGATTATAACACCTTTCTAATTACTTGTTATTAATTATTTCAAATTTAGGAAATGATGGAAGTGTTAATAGCAATTATCAAATGTATTTGCTTTTACTTATTTGCTTCTCTTGAGTACACAGTACTCGGGGATGTGCTCTTTTCCTTCTTGTGGTACATCAAGTTATATAGTTAGGGAGACAGAGTAAAATATTAAGATAAAAATGGAGCAGTAGCCATCGTGATACCACATTAAAAAATGGTAATTTGGGGGAAGTACAAAACCTAGAAAAATAGTTGTGGGCATGTTTGTTGGACCATTTTGGTCTTCAGATCAAGCACAACTCTTAGCATTCAAACTGGTTCACAAGAGGATGTGTGTTGTAGGGGCTAATTTTAGGAAATACTGGACAGAAGTTGATGGAATTGTTTGTGGAGTGTGTTGTGTCAACATAAATAAAACCAGCTCAGTACTTACTGCTGGCAACAAGTGCAGCCATGTAACTATACCTGGCTAAATACATTGGCAAGAAAACAGAACTGGGAGAGCAAGAAATCTAAGGAAAGAAAAGCTTTTCTTTTAGAAGTAATTTCTAATTTTGGTGGACTAGGTCAGTCTTCCTTACAGTCAGTGAAGTTACACTTATCCCACCAGTAAAAAGGTAAGATGATGCATTTCGTTATTGGAATCACCATAAATTTTCCCTCACCTTCAGAGTGAGTGAAGTGTGACTTCTCCCTTGACATCAACCTATCTATTGCCTATAGATTTCCCTAAAATTGAGAGGATTTTGCGAATATCTGCACTGAAGGACTATATTTCCCTCACCTTGTCATGGTTATTTCCTTAGTGATGAGGAGCAGGCAGACTCCCAAGATGGCGGCCAGCAGCGGAGGGGCCCAGCCTGGAGACTCAGTGGAGAGGCTGAAGTGGGGACCCTTCCAGGTGTTAGCAAAGGTGCCACAGTCCCCAGGAGACACCCTCACTAACAAGCTGTCTGCTTGGAAGAAAAACCCACAACCCGCTCCACTCCCCTTGTCATTGAGGTACCTGCCGGGGATGGTGTGGGAAGGGGGAGAGCAGCACGGTTTGGGTGGGAAGGAGGAGAGCAGCGCTTCACAGCAGCAAGCTCAGCCCCACGGAGGCATCCAGGCCCTCCAGGCCGGGCAGGGCAGTGCAACGGCTCCGGGGGACAACGCAGGTTGGCGGTCTGACCAAACGGTGGCTCAGAGATGAGGGCTGAAGGCCCAGAGCTGGGCTGAAATGGTGGCTGGCGGTGGGCAGGGTCAGTCGGGGCTGGGAAGGGGCATTAAGAGCTGCTAATGCCCTGGCAACAAGTGGGACCTAAACTGCCTCAAAGTGGGCTATTTGTAGTGGAAAATGTAGGTAGATTTATATTAGACATTAGGAAGAAATTCTTCAGCGTGAAGGTGGTAAGACACTGGACCAGGTTGCCCAGGGAAGCTGTGGAAGCCCCATCCCTGGAAGTGTTCAAGGGCAGGTTGGATGGGGCCTTGGAGCAACCTGGTCTAGTAGGAGGTGTCCCTGCACATGCAGGGGGTTGGAACTAGATGATCTTTAAAGTTCCTTCCAACCCAAACCATTCTATGATCCTCTGAAAGTTATTTAGCTTTAGTTGCCTATTAATGTACTTAACTTGCACACAATGGACAATCATTGGTTCATTAGGAATTAATTTAATAGTAAGACATTAATTAATTATCCATTAAAGGGTCTCTGGCTTTGTTTTTCACTTGGTGTAAGTTTCACAGAATCACAGAATGTCAGGGGTTGGAAGGGACCTCTGAAGATCATCGAGTCCAACCCCCCTGCCAGAGCAGGACCAAAACAAGGGCAGATCACTCAGAAAGGCATCCAGACAGCTCTTGAAAGTTTCCAGAGAAAGAGACTCCACAACCTCTCTGGGGAGCCTGTTGCAGTGCTCTGTAACCCTCACAGTAAAGAAGTTCCTCCTCATGCCGAGGTGGAACTTCCTATGCTCAAGTTTGAATCCATTGCCCCTCGTCCTATCACTGGCACAAGTGAAAAGAGGTTGTTCCCACCTTCTTGACGCCCTCATGTATTTATAGACATTAATTAGATCCCCCCTCACTCTTCTCCTCTCTAGACTGAAAAGCCCCATGTCTCTTAGCCTCTCCTCATAGGGCAGGTGTTCCAGTCCCTTAATCATCCTTGTAGCCCTTCATTGGACTCTCTCAAGTAGATCCCTGTCCCTCTTGAACTGGGGAGCCCAGAAATGGACACAATACTCCAAGTGAGGTCTCACCAGAGCCAAGTAGAGTGGGAGAACCTCCCTCGATCTGCTGGACACACTCCTCCTAATGCACCCCAAGATACTATTGGCCTTCTTGGCCACAAAAACACGTTGTTGTCCCATGGATAACTTGTTGTCTACCAGGACTCCAAGGTCCTTCTCCACGGAGCTGCTCTCTAGCAGATCACCTCCTAACCCGTATTGGTACATTTTGTTGTTCCTTCCCAGGTGCAGGACTCTGCATTTGCTCTTCTTGAAACTCATTTTATTCCTCCTTTCCCAGCTCTCCAGCCTGTCCATATCTTGTTGAATGGCTGCACAGCCTTCAGGTGCATCAGCCAATCCTCCCAGCTTCGTGTCATCAGCAAATTTGCTGAGAAGACACTCTGTCCCATCATCAGGGTCATTGATAAAGATATTGAACAGGACTGGACCCAGCACTGATCCCTAAGGGACTCCGCTAGTTACAGGTTTCCTGCACCATTGATCACCACTCTTTGGGCTCTGTTGTGTAGCCAGTTCTTAATCCATCTCACTGTCCATTCTTTTATCCCACATATCCTGAGCTTGCTCACAAGGATGTTATGGGAGACTGTGTCACAAGCCTTGCTAAGGTCAAGGTAGACATATCCACTGGTCTCCTTGCATCCTTCCATTTAGCCAAAACGTCATAGAAGGCTATCAGATTAGTCAAGCATGATTTCCCTTTGGTAAATCCATGCTGACTACTCCTGATGACCTTTTTCCCTTCCATGTGCTTCAAGATGACCTCCAGAATGAGCCCCTCCATCATCTTTCCAGGGATGGAGGTGAGGCTGCAATTTCCTGGGTCTTCCTTCTTGCCCTTTTTGAAGACTGGAGTGACACTGGCTTTCCTCCAGTCCCCAGCCACCTCTCCTGTTTGCCAGGATCTTTCAAAAATGATGGAGAGTGGTAGGGCAATAACATCAGCCAGCTCTCTCAACACTCTTGGGTGCATCCCATCAGGCCCCGTGGACTTGTGTACGTTCAATTTGCATAACTGATCTCTTCATTGACTAGTGGAGAGTCTTCCCTCCTCCAGGCTTCCTCTCCTATATCAGGGTCTGAAGTTAATGAGGGCTGGTCTTAGTAAAGACTGAAGCAAAGAAGGTGTTCAGCAACTCTGTCTTCTCTGCATCCTCTGTTATCAGGCTCCCACCTCATTCAGCAGTGGGCTCACATTGTCCCTATTCTTCCTTTTACTACTGATATATTTGAAGAAGCTCTTTTTGTTCTCTTTTACTTCCTTTGCCAGTTTAAGATCTAAGAGGGCTTTGGCCTTTCTCATTGCCTTCCTACATACCCTGACAATGTCCCTATAGTTCTCCCAAGTGACAAGTCCTTTCTTCCACGAACTGTAAATTTCTTTCTTCCATGAGATTTTCTTCAGAAGATCCTTGCTTATCCATGCAGGTGGTTTACCACCTGTACCCAATTTTTCACTTGAACGAATGCACTTATCTTGGGCTTGGAGGAAGTGGTATTTAAAAATTGACCAGCTTTCCTGGGCTCCCTTTCCTTCCAGTGTCTTAGCCCATGGGATTCCTGGAAGTAGATCTTTTAAGAGTCCAAAGTTAGCCCTACGGAAGTCCAAGGTTGTAATCCTACTTATTGCCCTGCTTCTTCCTTGTAAAATACTAAACTCCAGCATGTCATGGTCACTGTTGCCAAGGCTATTCCCAACCTTAACATCCCCAACCAGACCTTCTTTATTCATTGATACAAGGTTCAGCAGTGCACCTCTCCTCGTTGGTTCCTCCACTACCTGCATTAGAAAGTTATCATCGATGCACTGCAAGAACCTTTTGGACTGAACCTGCTTTGCTGTGTGGGCTTTCCAGCAAATTGGTGATTGAAGTCACCCATAAGTACTAAGGAGTGTGATCTAGAGGCTACTTCCAGTTGACTGTAGAAGGCCTCATTAACATCTTCTTCTTGGGTTGGTGGTCTATAGTAGACACCCACAACAGTTTCACCTTCAATTGCATGTCCCTTAGTTCTTATCACAAGCTTTCAACCTGTCCTACCTCCCTCCAGGGATAGAACTCAATACATTCCAGTTGCTCTCGTACATAAAGAGCAACACCACCACCTCACCTTGTTGCTCTGTCTTTCCTAAATAGTACATAGCCATCCATGAGAACATTCCAGTCATGGGAGCTGTCCCACCATGTTTCGGTGATTGCGATTATATTGTAGCCATTCAACCTAGTGCAGATCTCCAACTCCTCCTGCTTATTCCCCATGCTCTGTGCATAGGTATAGAAACATTTCAGAGAGGGAGTCAAGCAATTAGTTTTCACTTTTGCTATCTTACTATTCCCAGCCACTGCCCTGGTTAGCAACCTGTTAGAGAGTCCTATGGTTTTTTTGTCATATCTATCACCATTTTCCACTTCAAGTGGGATGTTTAATACTTCATGTGTGTGATAGGCAAGTTTAAAGTTCCAGCTGTGCAACACTTCTCACGAAAAGCCAAATCAAGCCACATCAAATTTGATGTGGGATCAGTTACAGAATTTGGATGTCAATACTTCTTTGCTCTCTGCTTGATTACAATTTGGTCTAGTATTTTACAGTTTCAGCTGAAGGAAGTACTTTAGTCTTTTAGCAAGAAAACTCAGTCATTGAATTACAGAATCACTTAGATTGGAAAAGACCTTCGAGATCATGAAGTCCAACCATTAACCCTACTCTCTCAAGTCCAGCACTGAGCCATATCCCCAAGCACCACATCTAGACAACTTCTAAACACATCCAGGGATGGTGACTGAGCCACATCCCTGGGCAGCATGTTCCAATGTCTGACGACCCTTTCAGTGGAAAAGTTCTTCCTAATGTCTAGTCTAAACCTCCTCTGGTGCAGTGTGGAGGATTTTCTTGTAGAAGTATGGGCATGTGAGCAATCCAGCCTTTGGTATAAAAGCTTAACTGTGTTATAGAGACTTTAGCTGGACTACTGTTATCTCAAGGCCAACGGAGGGATAATTATAGCTGGGAAAGAAGAAAGCTAGCAGAAGAGAAATAACTCCCACCTGCAGAAGAAGGAACGAGATACCAAAGGTGCTGAGATCATGCTATGTAAGGACTTTGTGTGCTTAGGGCTAGTAGCCAATCATGTATTAGAAGCAAGTATATGGACAGTAGCAGTGCACTAATCAGACTGAAGCATTATTCCTGTGGACAAAAGCATTTAACCAATAATGGAGGGGCTTACTGTGTGTGTCCCGGGCAATGAGGTACATAGCAAGGCATTTGTTTACAATAAACGGCTTTCGCTGGATCACATTGGTCGTGGTGCGTTAGTCTGAGCTCCCGCCGCAACAGTGCAGCTTGAGGCCATTCCCTCTTGTTCTATCACCAGTTGCTTGTGAGAAGAGACCAGCACCTGCCTCTTTACAATGTTCTTTCAGGTATCTGTAGAGAGAGATGAGGTCTCCCCTCAGCCTCCTTTTCTTCAGACTAAACAACCCCAGTTCCTTCAGCCGCTCCTCATAAGACTTCTCAAGGCTCTTCACCAGATTTGTTGCCCTTTGGACACGGTCCAGCCCCTCGATGTCTTTCTTGTATTGAGGTGCCCAAAACTGGACACAGTATTCGAGGCGTGGCCTTACCAATGCCAAGTACAGAGGGAAAATCTGGTCCTGCTTGCCACACTATTTCTAATACAGGCCACGATGCCATCAGCCTTCTTGGCCACCTGGACACACTGCTGGCTCATGTTCAGCTGCCTATAAATCAGAACCCCCAGGTCCCTTTCTGCTGGACAGCTCTCCAGCCACTCTTCCCCAAGCCTGTAGTGCTGCATGGGGTTGTTGTGGCCCAAGTGGACCTGGCACTTGGCCTTGTTGAACTTCATACAAGCTGTGTCAGGAGAGGTTCAGACTGGACGTTAGGATGCATTTCTTTTCCAAATGGATGGTCAAACCCTGGAACAGGCTTCCTGGAGAGGTGGTCAATGCCCCCAGCCTGTCAGTGTTTAAGAGGCATTTGGACAATGCCCTTAACAACATGCTTTAACTTTTGGTCAGCCCTGAAGTGCTCAGGCAGTTGAACTAAATGATTGTTGTAAGTCCGGTCTGTTCTGTTGCTGTAATAGATCAAATTTCAATGGCCAAGGCCCTCTAAATAAATATAATATCCTAAAAGCTCCAAGTCTTTCATCAGCAGGGCTCTTCTTTGTTCATATAAAAAATTGTTAAGCATTTAAGGGGCAGAGGATGAGAGAGTAAATTGAGAAAAATCAGATTACGATACAAGGAAATTGACGAATGAAATTACTTTAAAAGGATTCTAAGTGTTCTTCAGTAATGGATTATCTCATCTTTCCAGAAGTTTGAAAGTGATTGAAAAGAAGGCTTATTTGTAATAAACACTGTCTGAATTTTAATCTCACTTAGGATACCACATCAGTCTCAAGTCAAGAGGGACAGGCCTCTTGCATTAAATCATATTTTGTGGATACATCTGCAAGACTAAGAATTACTTTGTTTTCATACTGATACTGGTAAAATTACCTTTTCATCCGCCTGATTTAAATAAACAGAAGACCTGGCCAGTTGTCTACTTATTCCTGTAGAGTTATCAGCACAATTTACAAATTAAAATTGAAAACTGGAGATCCTAACATAGTTTACTACCATCCCTTTCCCACAAGCTGTAAATCGAGAAGTAAGTGCTTTTTCAGATGACATTTCTCTTAGTTTTTCTACAAAGCCACTCAATGAATATCCAAGTGCAAGCTGTAGAAAAGAAAGAGGTGGCATCCTGCAGGATACAGCTGAAAAAACCCAATGAAATGTGACTAATGGCAGAGATCAAATCAATGACCATTTTACTGAGCATTTCATGATGACGTAAATGAGTCTATAAGCACGAAATTAGATAAAATTTTTATCAAGAAAATAAATGTTGCTGCTTTCTTTGAAGGATTCACTTTGTTACTTTGAGAAACCTGTCCTCTAAATATTTTCACAGATTCTGATTGTGCTGAAAATTTGGGAATTGCATCTGATTTTGTCCGAGTTCCAGGAAAAGCTGCCTGATTGCTGTTCTTAAAACTTCCAATTTTTAGCAATCAGTGAGATACACCTATTGTGTAATTTCTCATTTCAGATCTCTCCATATGCCTTCAGAGCTAACACCATTTGAAACATATGATCCCATTAATTCAGTAAGCGATCAGAAACTACCAAGCCAGCAGAAAACCACCAGAATGTTGCATTTTTAATCTTGTTAGAGTGAAACCCACTTGTCTACTTGATTTAACAGCTCTCCCCATCTTTTTACTTTTTTCAAATGCATTACCCAGATGTATCCTAGCAAAACTAACTCCAGAAGTCTCTAGCAATATCATTATGCCTAAATTTAACAGCAGCAAAGTCTGTTTGAATCAAATGATCGAATCCATGTTCAGGAGAACAAACTAAGCGAAGGCTGCTCCAGCACTGTCAGCCCCTTTTGTTGTCAGATGGAAAAAGGAGTTGATCCTTTACCAGGCTTTAGTTTCACCTGGAGTTTCTTGCCTCTCACTGTTTTAACACTCAGTCTAGAGGAAAAAAAATGTTGTCTTAATATTCATGTAGGAAATTAACTCTTTGCAAAGAATTCTGAAAACTTGCAAGAAAACCTCAAGGAAAATTGAGCAATCAAAGAGGGCTGCTAAGGAGGGAATTCTGCAGCCTCCCAGGAAACATGCTGACCTACTGTCTCCTCTACCTGACCAGGAACTCTTTTGTTACAAATTTCATAGGTACTATATACAACAGGTAATATCATGGTTGTTAGTAACGTGTTCATCACCATTTACAGCTTAACGATTTTCAAAATGGTTCTTCCAAGCAGCAAATATTCTGCTGCCTTTCCTACATAAATATTTCCAACTTCCAATTTCCTACTGTCGTGGTTCAAATAATTTGTATTAAGTGGCTAAAGACTGAAGAGAGGAACTGGGCATTACAGATACAATAATTAGGCTGGTCTCAATGATTTAGGACTGTAGGGATTCAAATGGATTACTAAAATGAAGATTTTTTTTTATGGATGTGGGAGTCCTGGCAGGAGTATCAGGTGGACAAGTGGGTCTGTGCTGGTATCCTGGGTCCTGGAGCTGCTGGAGGTGACAGCCACATAACATCCTTTAACACATTTCCATCAAAATTTCCAGTAAACAGGATGTAACTGTACAAGTGTGCAATTGCATTTTAATTAGGAGCAGATTTTATTGCACCTGTACGTGCTGTTGCAAAGACCATAAAATCATCGAAAATGGACATTCCAAAAACCTACAGTCTAGTGCGGCATCTGAGGGGTTTTTTTTAGATCTGTGGTCCTTCATGGAGTACTGTGTCCAGTTCTGAAGCCCTCAACACAGGAAGGACATGGAGCTCCTGAAGAGAGTCCAGAGGAGGGCCACAAAGATGATCCAAGGGCTGGAGCAGCTCTGCTCTGGAGACAGGCTGAGAGAGTTGGGGCTGTTCAGCCTGAAGAAGAGAAGGCTCCAGGGAGACCTTAGAGCACCTTCCAGGGCCTGAAGGGGCTCCAGAAAAGCTGGGGAGGGACTTTGGACAAGGGCAGGGAGTGATAGGATGAGGAGGAATGGATTAAAATTGGAAGAGAGGAGATTTACGTTGGACATGAGGAGGAAATTCTTTAGTGTGAGGGTGGTGAGACACTGGAAGTCTCAGCATATCAGAGTTGCTCCATCCCTTGGATCATCTTCATGGCCCTTCTCTGGACCCTCTCCAACAGCTCCATGTCTTCCCTGTGATGAGAGCTCCAGAGCTGTATGCCCATCCCTGGAAGCATTCAAGGCCAGGCTGGATGGGTCTTGGAGGAACGTGATCTAGTGGGAACTGTACCTGTCCATGCAGGGGGGTTGGATCTAGATGACCTTTAAAGTCCCAGTCCAACTCAAACCATTCTGATTCTATGAGTGTTACCAGCTCACCCAAAAGCATGATTATGAGCATGGTGGGATTTTAGACTCAATCAGGACAACAAACCATAAAGCTCTGCCAGGACTGAGATGCTCTCACACATACTCCTAGTGAGTTAACATGAAATTAAGTAAGAAATCTACAAGTATCTGTGAACGTGTTGCTAATAAAAATCTGGCATTTTCAGTCATGACTTCTCCTGTATATTCTGCAACACAGGAGTAGGAAATCTGAAATAATAGCATTTTGTTCCTGAGATAAAGTTTCAATCAAATTTGCTCATGTTCCTCATGTTTCTTAACATACTCATGCAATGTACGAGCTATCATACTAGTTTGCTCCTATTTATGAAGTCACAGACAAAAGATCCTGTGCAGTTAATGTGGACATCATGGTTGATTGAGTTATTTATTTTTTGGTAATTTTTAAAGTATTTCTCACCAATGGAGGGATTCCTTATGCGTGCTTTTTTCTTTTAGTTCAATTGCATGCAAAATGCATGCTCTCTAACAGGACTGATTTTTCACTGTTCCACGTGACTATAAGGTTCCTTATAAGGAAAGTAAATAAATTATCCCTATTTATTTATATGTAAATAATTTTAAATCATGCCCTTTCAGTAGTCACTGAAGCCACCCAGAAAGAAAATCCTATGGGAAGTGTACCCTTTGTCTTGTAGGCAAAGAGAAGTTCACTGACTGAATTCGGATCCTAGAAAATTATCTGGAATAAAAAGCAATGTCTACAGCTGCAACACCTCAAAGATGTGATTTTCTGTTCTTTTCCCTGGGTTTTTAAAGCTGCTTCTGGGGTTTCCTAAGTAAGAAAATCTGAGGCCTCACCTCAAGTACTGTGTGAAGTTCTGGGCCACTCACTTCAAGAAAGATCTTGAGATGCTGGAGCAGGTCCAGAGGAGAGCAACAAGGCTGGTGAAGGAACTAGAGGGAAAGTCTTATGAGGAGAGGCTGAGGGAGCTGGGGTTGGTTAGCCTGGAGAAGATGAGACTCAGGGGGGACCTCATCACTCTCTACAACTACCTGAAGGGAGGATGTAGTCAGGTGGGGGTTGGGCTCTTCTCCCAAGCAACTAATGACAGGATGGGAAGGCATGGCCTGAAGCTGCACCAGGGGAGGTTTAGGTTGAATATCAGGAAACACTTCCTCATGGAAAGGGTGATCAGACATTGGAATGGACTGACCAGGGAAGAGGTGGAGGCACCGTCCCTGGAGGTGTTTAAGGAAAGACTGGATGTGGTACTTTGTGCCGTGGTCTAGCTGATGTGGTGGTGTTAGGTCATAGGTTGGACTTGATGATCTCAGAGGTCTTTTCCAGCCTCAAGAATTCTGTGATTCTGTGATCATCATCCTCACTATGCTACACTCCATCCTTTTAACTAACAAAAGCCCTGCATGTGAATTTGTGAATGCAGGACCTCATGTATTCACTGGGCATCACACTACTTTGCAAGGATAGGACAAAATGGAGCAATATTCAGTTTTATACTGGATATAAAAATATCACAAACTAAGGCAGCCCAATATTGTCTTTATGTTCAAATCACACAAGATATTAAGGGGCAAGAAAAAAATTATGAACATTTTCTAATTCACTTTGCTTGCACCGCATGCAAGTGCAGTTTAAATGTCTATTTTCCCTTCACTTTTAAAACAGAGTTCACTTCCCACAAAATAACTTAGCCTGTTAAGATCACCTGCCTGGAGAGAGGTTGGCAAAAATAAACAGTCCTGCAGCAAGAAGTTGGGATGAAACCATTGTGGAGGATCATATCTTCTGGCAAAGAACAATCAGTGGGTACAAATTAAAAACTCAGCAACATTAATCTTGAAGCAGCAACCTCTTATCTCAGTAAATGTCAATCTTAAAAAGTAAGTTACCTGGAATAAAATAAGTGGCATAAATCCTTCCTGCCTTCCTCTCTTTCTCCCTTCCTCCTTTGGATTTGTTTTTTTTATTTTTAATTTCACAGTAAAGATTTTGTCAGAAAGATGCAGAGAAAACATGAGGAAGAAGAAAAGAAAAAGAAAGAAAAAGAAAAAAAGAAAAAGAAAAAGAAAAAGAAAAAGAAAAAGAAAAAGAAAAAGAAAAAGAAAAAGAAAAAGAAAAAAAGAAAAAGAAAAAGAAAAAGAAAAAGAAAAAGAAAAAGAAAAAGAAAAGAAAAAGAAAAAGGCAAATTAAATTCAGAAAGGTTACAAAAGAAAAGTCAATATTCTCAAATTAAGACTTTCTGTCATTTTGGTTTCAATGCTAGGTTAATAGAGTATGTAAATGCACAGTTAAGAATTTAATGAGTCTGTAATAACCCCTATGAAAACAAGAAAATGTACAGACAAATAAAATCAAATCCATACAAATTCATTTCTCCCTCTCCAATTCTGTTACCTGCATTATTTAAGGGCTGATGCTTATTTGTAAGACTGACAATCATGTAGATTTTGCTATGCTTCTATACACTAGGCCAAACTCTATTTGCTTTTAATTATGTTCACATTTCAGTTTTGCCATTAACAGCTAGTTTTGATGTTAAGTCTTTGTGCACACAACTACATAATTGGCTTTTTGCTAGAAAAGACAGAGTACTCTGCAAAAAAAGTCATTCTTTCTGTGATTACTTTGTTACTACATGCCCTCAACACTGGCTTGGAGACGTTTTTCAAGCTCACAAAAAATACCAGTGGAAAGTCTGCCTACGTTTCAGAAGAAAAGCTTGATTATAGATGCCCAATGGGGGAATTATTTCAGGGAAACCATTAAAAAATACTTCATGTTGGAAGGCAACTCAATGTAACTCATGGTGGATGGAGAAATTTATCACGATTCCTGTTTTGGACTACTACAAGTCTTGGAAAGCTTTTCGATCAATAAAATAAATATAGAATCTTTGGGGGTTTTATACAAATGAAAAAGACTGATTTTACTTTCATGTTACAAATTGAAAAATTGCCTTGTCACCCCAGTTCAGCTGTTTTGAATACATGAAACCCTATTCCAGAGACAGTCATATTATTACTTTTTATAAACCGGAGATGAATTCCAGTTGTGAAATTCTTCCAAAACCTGCAAAATAGTACAATCTGGTGTTTCTAATGTAAAAGTATTCTTGAGTGCTTGATATTTTATAATTTTCTTTTGATACTTCCAGCACATGACCTTCTCTGGCTGCCCAGAAAGGTTGTGGAGTCTCCTTCTCTGGAGACTTTCAAGACCTGTCTGGACACGTTCCTGTGTGATCTTCCCCAGGTGTTCCTGCTGCAGCAGGGGGGGCCAGACTCAATGATCTTCAGAGGTCCCTTCCAACTCCTATGATTCTATGATTCTATGATTCTCCATCAACTCCGATTTTTCTTTAGTCTGATGTTCTGAGAGCCATGATGATACCAAGCATATGAAAGTAATAAAACATATTGTCAAAATGATGTAGGAACATATAACGTGTCCTTTTCTGTTGTACATTTTGAATGACTATCAAAAAGCAGGTGGCTTAGAACATCAAATCCATATCTCCAGTGATCTGTCTTCTATGGAAATCATTACAAGCTCCAAGTTCTCTTAAATGACATTTCCACAAAGATCCTGAGAAAGAAGTGTTAATTCAATAAGCATTGAATGTACCAAGAAGACATAGGTGTCCAGTAGACATTTTACATTACAGCTCTTTCATCCTCAAGAGGATGGGTGCCTGTAGCTCCTAAGAATCATAAATTCTTGTCCTGGCTTAGCTGTGCAAGTTCTGTTCTCTGACAGGTCACTTCCCATATACAATCCACTCTGAGCAATTCCCCAGAGTAGGAACAATCTCCAGACTTCATCATCAGGTTGAAACAACAGTCCTTTTATAAAGCTACACATCTTTTAGAAAGGCATGTGGTAAAGGATTGCAATATAATGGTGCAGGTGGGTAACCTTCTCTACTGAAATTAGGTATTTGAGCTAAAAAACATAGTTCCTAACCATTGCTTCCTCACCTACACAATCAATAAAGCTGCACAGAGCACAGGGCGAACTGATTCATATCCTGATCCCATGTTCCTAAGGAGACAGAAGAAATGGGATCCACGTAGACAGACCTGAGTTGTTCTAACTGTGCACTTGAGTCTACAGGGTGTGACAGAACATGCTGCAGAGGCCAGAGAAGAGGCAGCTATTATGAATCTGGGACAGCATGCCAAGACATGGACTAATGTTGTTTGATTAGATGCTGTTTCTCTTCCTGGCGGTAATAGTTTTGCAACAGCATAAATTAGGGAAGGCCAAAAACTTTCCTTGACTTGTATGTTCACATGTGCAAAAGGAAAGAATCAGAACTTCCTGATGGTGCAATGAAAATTCAAACTAATCCTGAAGAAAGAATTAAAAAAACCCTACACATCTGTGACATCGGATGTACTTCAAACCAACAAAACATTAAATGGTAGATAAAGGCTAAATTCTCAGGCTGTAAAACTAAAAAATCATTTCCAGGACATTAATAATTGGTTCAATTACAGCTATATCATATGCTTTCCCAGAAGTGGTGCATAACAATTCAGGGACTCTTAAGTACCTTTTTTTATTGTCATTTCTTCCATTTAAAGCTAACAGGGATCCTCTTTAAAGGTCGGGTGCCTAAATTTGGCATTCTTAAACCCTTAGGTAGTCTAATTGCATGTGAGCTTTCCTTGTTTGTGTTTCTAAAAGTTCTGTTATCTCCTATATTTTCACGCAGACATGGATCAAAACCAATAGTAAAGAAGAAATTCGGGCACAACAGGATGGCTGGGAAGATGAGGAAGAACTCAGTGAATCTTAATCCAGGAGAAGACTTGTTTCAAGATGTCTAAGAAGCCCTATCTGGCCTTTCAGAAAGATTACTGCTGCAGGGCATTACAGAAGAAGATGGGGGTGAGACTAGGAAAAAAAAATGCATATTTTAACAGGGAAAATGAAGAATTCAAAGGAATGAAATAAGCAGAGAAGTAGCAGAAGAAATGCAGAACAAAAAGTTAAAGAACCTGAAGGTGACATGACCAGAAACAGAAGTAGAAAGATCAACAAAAAAGTGGAGTGAAAAGGGTGAATGATAAATAGAAAAGGAAAAGAAAGTAATAAACATGAGAGGAGCTATGAAATATGAATGTGCCTTCTCCTAAAACACCATTCTATTTATAATATTCCAAGATGTCATACCTTCTTCAGGTCATTAATATTCATGACTATTTTTAGAATTTATTTTGAGGTATTTGCTGTTGTCCAGTTTGTTCTTAATGCATCACAAGTAATTAAAAGAAAAAAAAAAAAACTCGAGAAGGAACAGATCTTAATGTATCAAAGCATATGGGGAGAAGTCTGCAGGGACAGAAGCTTGGAAAAAGAAAGGCAGAATAACAAGAGAAAACAACAAATGGGAAGTGACAGACTGAATAGTAGAGGGTGGAAAGCAGCTGAGAGCCAAGAAAGTACAAAAAAGTTATCTGGAATATGAGCTTCCAAACAAATGTTCATTTAATGCCTAGAAGACTACGTATTTCTCATTTGCTGCATTTAAATAAATAATTTAACCAGCTCACTTTTAAGTAAACATACTGCTGGGTTTGCTTTTGCTCCCTTTTGTTGCTGTATTTTAATCACTAAAACACTTCACAGGAGTGAAAATCCTGAAAACAGACCGTTTGGAAATTCTTCAGTGTTTGCTGCCTTTCCTGTTAGGATTTTTTAATTCAAGAGGATAACTTTGTTTCTCAAAACAGGAGTGTTCCCGTGGCAGAGACGAATTTTCCAAGGGCCGATTCTACAGACTGTGACACTGGCAATAACAAATTAAAAATTATTATCTCTGAGATCCTATTTTGCAACTTTTGTCTTTTTATTTCAGTGCAAACCTCCCATAATCACGCCCTGAAGCTTTAACTACAGAAGCAGTATGATGTTTATTGAAAAAATATACCAAGATCATTAGCATTATTCCTGACTGCTACAATAAGAATCTGTTTCATTAGCAGTTGATTAGTTTCTCTCTGGGCTTCAACAAATTCACCACCCGGAGAAGCAGCAGTTTTTATTCTGCTGTTAAGAAGTTACCAATCCCTTTCTTAAGCATAATTTAAATTACTACTCATTCTAATAATAATGATAGTTGCTTGTCTAAAAAATTGTCTCCAACTAGACTGATTAAAGGGACGTGAGAGAGTGTAGATTTTTCTGGGTCGCAGTAATAAACAAATAGCTCAATAAAATACCTGTTTTAATAAGACAGAATAAGAAGAGGAATACAGATTTATAGTGAGTAAATCTGAAGTCCCTTCAGATGCTGACAATCCAGCATTAGATGGACTGCAGCTGGATTTTCCCACTGCAGTCTATACAGATCCTACCTATGGAGAGAGGGAATCTCCTTTTTGGTCAACTGAGCTATCTTGTGATTTTCTTAAGAGAAAAAAGTCTGCAACTCCTAAATGAACTAAGAACTTCCTAAGAACTTCTAGTGTCACTGAATGGCCACACAGAAGACGTAATTGTCAGTAAGAGTGGGAGAAGACAGGCTGAGGGAGTTGCGGTTATTCAGTCAGGAGAAAAGAAGGCTCCAGGGAGACCTTAGAGCACCTTCCAGTGCCTGAAGGGGCTCCAGAAAAGCTGGGGAGGGACCTTTGACAAGGGCAGGGAGTGAGAGAACAAGGGGGGAATGGATTAAAACTGGAAGAGGGGAGATTGAGGTGAGACATTAGGAGGAAATTCTTCACTGTCAGGGTGGTGAGACACTGGAACAGGTTGCCCAGAGAAGCTGTGGCTGCCCCATCCCTGGAAGTGTTGAAGGGTAGGTTAGATGGGGCTCTGAGCAACCTGGTCTAGTGGGAGGTGTCCCTGCCCATGATCTAGATGATCTTCAAGGTCTCTTCCAACCCAAACCAGTCTATGATTCTGTGATTCTATGATCCATACAGTCCTCCCCCTTGATACAGTTTCTCTCTCCCAAAGATACATTACAGATTATTTACATACAGGTTTCTCAAGCCCCAAGTAAAAGACATGATGTGTCTTGCACTTAAGCAGACATGGCCTGTTCAAAGTCATTAACTCCTCAACTACAATGTCTTCTGGAGGCTTCCAACACACGTTAGCCAAGCCAGGGTTACTAAAATGCGGACAAGACCCAGAGGGGCAGGCTGCTCAGAAGAGGAAATAAACCCCATTAATGGTCAGACCTTCTGCCACGTTCCATCAGCAGATTACACTCATCAGCTTCAGCTTCATGTCTCCTTCACACAGCACAGGAGGAGAAATGGGACTTCCTTACCTGTACACTTTGTCTCTCCAAAGTAGAACTCACACTTAGTTAGTAAAAATATATATAATGATCTTATCAGAGAAGGTGGAATCAGCTCCAAGGAAGCAATTCTATGATTCTATAAATTCCATGTCTCTATTTTTTTTTAAGAGGAAAATGAGAATTTACTGTTCCCTGCTTTCTTTCCCTTTTATGCTAAAATAGATAATAACCTGCAATTATTTCACTTGTTCTAATCCAGTATTCCTCAGGCATG
Source organism: Hemiprocne comata (assembly GCA_020745705.1). Classification (NCBI taxonomy): domain Eukaryota; kingdom Metazoa; phylum Chordata; class Aves; order Apodiformes; family Apodidae; genus Hemiprocne; species Hemiprocne comata. The sequence continues at coordinate 439,214 of CM036593.1, forward strand.
TGGCTAAAACAGTGAAAATCATATCCTACACAGGCTTCCCCCCAAAAAACAAGTGGCTATTCAGATTGGGTCTGCTATATTTTATTTCTCCAGAGAACACATCTTCATATTTTTCTGGCACCCATTTACTGGGTACTCAATAACAGTGTATTTGTGTTGAGGTAGTATATCTGAATTCATGTTTTTTGCCTGTAGGATCTTTGTTATTTATAATATTGCATTAAAAAAAAAAAAAAGAAAGAAAGCGTATTTTTAGGAACTGAAGGGGAATTTGAGAGCAGAGCATCATGCTGGCAAAATGAGCAGATTTGATATAAAATAATATAGAGGCAAAGGATATGACCTGTGGCATTTTTAAACCATGTGCTTTTGAAATACAGCTGAATGTAAAGGTTTTCTACAGCTTAGCATCTTCTCATGTTGAAATGTAACTGCTCCAGAAGTGCCATCTATCATTTTTGTGGAGCAATCCTTCACACTCTATGGAGTTAGCTCTGCTTTGAGAAGGAATCTGGGCTACATGACCTCCAAAAGTCCTTTCCAACAGGAATTTTTCTATTATTCTAAGGCACACTAACAATAAATACCAAGATAAACATGAGAACCACTTCTGCCTGCTTACTTTTAAGGAGAAGTTTTATTATTATTGTGGTTTTGTTCTTCTTCTACGACAAGGCAACAGAGATGGTAGATGGTGGCAGAGCAACTGATCTCATCTACCTGGATTTGTGCAAGGCATTTGACACTGTTCCACATGACATCCGGGTCTCCAAACTGACAAGACATGGATTTGACAGATGGAGCACTGGGTGGATCAGTAATCAGCTCAATGGCCACACGCAGAGAGTTGTGGTCAATGGTTCAGTGTCCCAGTGGAGGCAAGTGACAAGTGGTGTTCCTCAGGAGTCAGTATTGGGACCAGTGCTCTTCAACATCTGTGTTGGAGACACGGACAGTGGGATTGAGTGTCTCCTCAGCAAGTTTGCTGACGGTACCAAGCTGTGTGGAGTAGCTGACACCCTAGAGGGAAGGGATCCAGCCAGAGGGACCTTGATAGGTTGGAGAGGTGGGCCAATGCCAACCTCATGAAGGTCAACGAGGCCAAGTGCAAGGTCCTGCAGCTGGGTCAGTGCAATCCCAGGCACAAACAGATGGGGGGTGAATGGCTGGAGAGCAACCCTGAGAAGAAGGACTTGGGGGTTGGAGGAGATGAGAAGCTTGGACATGAGCCCCTAGTGTGTGCTGGAGTCCAGGGGGCCAATTGTGTCCTGGGCTGCATCAAAAGAAGTGTGGCCAGCAGGGCCAGGGAGAGGATTCTGCCCCTCTGCTCTGCTCTGCTCTGGTGAGACCCCACCTGGAGTGTTCTGGAGCCCTGAGCACAGGAGACACATAGAGTTGTTGGAATGGGACCAGAGAAGGGCTACGAGGATGATCCAAGGAGATGGAGCAACTCTGATATGCTGAGAGAGTTGGGTGCGTTCAGCCTGGAGAAGAGAAGGCTCCGAGGAGACCTTAGAGCACCTTCCAGTGCCTGAAAGGGCTCCAGAAAAGCTGGGGTGGGGCTTTTCACCAGAGAAGGCAGTGACAGGACAAGGGGTAATAGTTTTAAACTGAAAGAGGGGAGATTTAGGTTAGACATCAGGAGGAAATTCTTCTCCATGAGGGTACTAAGGTGCTGGAATAGGTTGCCCAGGGAGGTTGTGGAAGCCCCCTCCCTGGAGGTGTTCAAGGCCAGGTTGGATGAGGCTTGTGCAGCCTGGTGTAGTGGGAGGTGTCCCTGCTCATAGCAGGGGGGGTTGGAACCTGATGATCTTTAAGGTCCCTTCCAACATTCACCATTCTATGGCTCTGTAATTCTTACAACCTATTGCCTAGATTAACACAGTTTCCAAGTGTTTTACTTGCTAGAACCTCAGGCTATCTTAAAGATTTGAATGCATCAAGTCAATTTAGTCTGGACATTTTGTCTAGTTACAGATTAAAAATGCAATTCATGACTTTAAAACAGTTATGATTTTCTTCTTGTTAAATTGTCTGAAAGCATAAAAACATCTAGGTCAGAGACACTTTCTAAAAAAGGTACCTTAAGTAGAGCAACTATAACACTACAGAATTTTACCTCTACTTCCCTTGCTTTTTAAAATTTCATCATAATTAATCTGCAGAGACTGTGCTTCAGTAGCAGGATACAAATGTTAGGACAAAACACTGTACTCAGAACACCAAAAAAAAAAATACAAGAGGGAGAAAATTGATTTGGAGGCTTGATTTCTTCCTTTGGAAATGAAAGTATTTCTTTTGCTATTGTATGTAGGAGTTTCCAGTTGTTTGACCTCTGTCTCAGTCTTCTGTATCTTCTGCTTCAATTTCAGAAGAGAGGCTGAAGAATTTAGGTAGCCAAGCAATATTTCCAAATTCATGTTCAGGAAAATGAGATACTCATTACAGGATGTTGTCAGTAGATTTCTTTCATTAATTTCATTGCCACCTGCAGCACAGAATATATGATGTGTTCAGAATCAATCAAAATAATTTTGCTGCTGGTTTTCAGTCTCAGCATGTTCCTTCCTCAAACTTTTCATCATTAACTGCAGTGCACATGTTAGAGTATCTCTAAGATTCTTTTTAGCCTTTATTCATAAACCCATGCAACCAAAATTATATTTTCAAAATTGTCCTAATGAGCAAACATTCCCAATCCTCAGGCTGAAAACAGCAAAGCTTTACCTCCCTTTACCCACCACAAAAAAAGGCAGCAAACAGGTAAAAAACTCAGGACAACTATCAGTTAGTATCTTTGTGGAATAGTCTCCCTCTCCTACTCTTGGAATCTTTTTCTTTGGACTTAGGTCAGCCCTCTTCTTCCTTGTTTTCCAAGGATATCAACAGGTTAACTTGTCAGTGTGCTAAGTGAACTGCTATTTAGTCTACCTGATTTGATTGATTGCTGTCAGTCAATCAAGTGATGATCAATCAACCTAAAGGTGAGTTCACGTCTAGGTGAATCTCCCCAGGAGCAACTTGTGCCCATGACCCCTTGTCTTTTCCAAGTGACTCTTTGTAAACATGGAGTCTCCATCTTCTCGACACCACCCTTTCAGTACTGGAACATGGTAATAAGGTCTCCCTGAAGCCTTCTCTTCTCAAGGCGGAACAAGCCCGGTTTTCTCAGCCTCTCCTCATATGGCAGGTTCTCCAGCCCTCTGATCATCCTTGTGGCCCTTCTCTGCACCCTCTCCAGCTTGTCTTTTTATAGAGCGGGGACCAAAACGGAACACAATACTCCAGGTGTGGTCTGACAAGTGCCAAGTAGAGCGGGATGATGACTCCTGGTGAGGCCAGGAAAGGAAATGGAAACCAGAAAGCTTCAGCAGTAGGCAAAGGAATGTTTGATGCATTACAATAAAATCTCTCAGCCTCTTTTATCTCATCCTTTCTGACTTTCGTTTCTCAAGTACTACAAAGTACCCATTCTGTACTCATCATGTTGCTTTTAGGGAAAGAAATATATATAACTTTAAATCATTATTGTTCATGAGTCCACATTCTTTTCCTATTTGCAACAGACCATGGACAGTTAAACACATAAAAACTTACAAGGCACATGATGCGGATTTGTAGATGATGTATCCATTAAAGATGCACCATTTTGGCTGCTTTCCCTCATGAACGTTGCAAATAAGCTGAGAAGGGTAACGTCACCAGCCATGACACCACAAGGCCACCTGCCTGCTTATCTACTTCTGCTTCCTCCAGGAAGCACTCAAGCAGAGAACTTTTGGTGAGCTGGTTTCCAATTCATTCAGAAGAGCTCTGTCAGGATTTCTTTAGTCTTGACAGAGTAAAATTACCATGACTTTTTTGCCTTTCCTAAACGCGTTTCTAAATCTCAATTACGCAGAGAGTCACTGATGTGAAAACTGAAGGAAAAAAGGAAAAAAACCCAGCAAGGCATTAGAATATTGAAGTTCAGACTAGCATATTTTACTTGGAACACTCACCCTCTGCCCTGTGTTGATATTTTAGCAAAATCAGAAACCCTCAATAAAAACGTGCAGATGTCTTTGTCTTTTTAAATTTAGATATCAGACAGGAAGAATTTATTTAACGTGATTGGCATCAACACATGCTGGTCTGCTCGAGGTGAAAGCCTGTAAGAATAAAATATCCCCCAATCTTTTTCCATATGGAAATCGAATACAGATTTTTCTTAATATTCTGGAAAAAAAAAAAAGAGTTGATTGTTTTTATCCCCTCTAGTTCCATTCCCAAGGAAAGACATATACAACTGTATTTTTTTTCATCCTGTGTCTAAAAACTGAATTGTCAAAAATGTTTTCAGAAAGTGTCCTGTAAAGAGATTTTTTTACAGTTATGATGCTTAGATATTTTTCTGAATATTTTCCCTTCCCTTATTATTATTTATGTTCTATCTAAATCTCTTTGAAATAAGGTATTTAAGCAGATATTTAATGCTGAGTCTGTGATCCAGCCTTGAGAGATGAATCATTTAAGGTAGCATAGCACACTATTCTTTTGATATGGTTTCAAAAAAAGCTGGATACAAGACAACTAGAGATTGTTAAACACCTAAGGTTGTGAATTTTAATGTCATTTTTATTTGAGTTATCCAAATTTACTTCAGTGTCATCCTGAAATCGTGATTAATGACTGTGTCAATATGAATCTCAGAACAATTAGTTTGGAATGTACGTAATAAACTGCCTTATGTTGCTTCTCATCCTTAGAGACCACATTAAAATTTCATTTTGATTTGTGATAAGACAAATTTGGATAAAACCAAATGGAAATCACTTCAAGTTTTGAAAAGATGAGGGAAATTACTTCTTAAAAATTTATAATTTGTAGTTTCTGGTATTTGCTTTATTTCTAGAATACGAGAGAGAGAGAAGAGGGACAAATGGTGGATGGAATGGCTGATCAACTCTAGCTATACAGAGGAAGTTGCTCTTCCTCCCTGCAGGCCTGCATCTGAGCTGTGGAGAAATTGCTGGACAAGCTTGCAGATAAACTGTCCTCAGGGTTCCAGTGATTTGAGAATAAGTTCTGCCCAAAGCACAATGTAACCTGATGCCACAGAGCTGTCACGGGCAGAACCCATCTGTATGTCTGGAGTGACAGGGGATCCCAACAGCTGACTGTTTTGGAGGCTGAAGCAAGTCTGACTGGGGATGAGTATGCAAAACAACCCCTTGTGACTTGCCCAGATGCTCCATCCATCCTTGACATAGATTTCCTCAGGACAGGGTACTTCAAGGATGCAAAAGTATGTCAATTGGCTTTTGGTATAGCTGCCTTGGAGATGGAGGAAACTAAACAGCTGACTACCTTGCCTGGTCTCTCAGGGGACCCTTCTGTTGTGGGGTTGCTGAGGGCTGAAGAACAAGTGTAAATCTCTACCACAATGGTGAACTTGTGGAAATATCATACCAAGCAAGATTCTGATGACCATCCATCAGATGATTTGTTGACTAGAGAGTCAAGGAGAGAGCAGCAAAACTCACTCACCCTTTAGTAGTCCCCTATGGCCAGTGTGGAAGCCTAACAGAGAGCTGAGACTACCAGTAGACTACTGTGGCCTGAATGAGGTCTGGCCAGCACTGAATGCTGCCGTGCTAGACCTGCCAGAACTTCAGTAGGAACTGGAGTCCAAGGCAGCCCAGTGGTTCCCCACAGCTGATATCACTGATGTGTCTTCCTCCAGCTCTCAGGTAGCAGAGTGCAGGCACCAGTTTGCTTTCATCTGGAGGGGCATCCAGTGCACCTGGAACTGACTGCCCCAGAGGTGGAAACATAGCCCCACTATCTGCCATGGACTGATCCAGACTGCACTGGAACAGGTTGAAGCTCCAGAACACCTGCAATCCATTGTTGACATATCATACAAGACAACACAACAGGAGAAGTTTTTCAGAAAGGGAAGAATATAGTTCTCCTAAAGGATCCTCCTCAGATCACATTGTCTGGATTGGTTTGGAAAACTAATGGACTGTAAAAAGAGTGGACTTCATATGTTCAACACTGAACATAGCACGCAGTTGCACCACAGAATCACAGAATCATTTGGGTTGGAAAAGACCTTTAAGATCATCAAGTCCAACTGTTTAACCCAGCACTGCCAAGGCCACCACTAACCCATGTCCCTCAGCACCACAGCTACACAGCTTTGAAATCCCTCCAGGGATGGGGACTCCACCACTGCCCTGGGCAGCCTGGGCCAGGGCCTGACAATCCTTTGAGAAAGAAATTGTTCCTAATACCCTATCTAAACCTTCCCTGGTAGAACTTGAGGCCATTTTCTCTTGTCCTATCACTTGTTCCTTGGGAGAAGAGACCAACCTCAGGTCCCTCAGCTGCTCCTCATCAGACTTGTGCTCCAGACCCTCCCCAGCTCCCTTGCCGTTCTCTGGACACGCTCCAGCCCCTCAATGTCCTTCTTGTTGTAAGGGGTGCAGAACTGACCCCAGGAGTCGAGGTGTCCCCTCACCAGTGCCCAGCACAGGGGGACAATACCTGCCCTGGTCCTGCTGGCCACACTAGTGCTGATCCAAGCCAGGATGCTGGTGGCCTTCTTGGCCAGCTGGGCACACGCTGGCTCATGTTCAGCCACCGTCAACAAACACCCCCATGTCCTTTTCCTCTGGGCACTTTCCAGCCACTCCATTGCTATTATGAGTAATCTATTCACTATGTTACTACTTAAACTTTATCAAATGTAAAAATACGCCTCACAAGGGATTGGGATCATCATCATCCGTCTGTGAAAAACAGGACCTTGTATTAAGGCCCTGGAAACTCTGAAAACAGTTTTCATGCCTTTTTTCTAGGATACCAGAAGTGCTTATAAAATTTCTGCACCTATCACTCCCTTTCACAGCAACTTTTACCATATCATTTAGAATTGATTTATGGAATGAAGGATAAAATGGGAAATTAAACGTACCTTTTTGCTTAGTGGAATTATAACAGTTACTCAGAAACACAGTAAATTTTCAGGACTGTTTATCACAGTCTACCTGGTGCCTGAACAGTTTCTTAATTTCTAACTTAAATGGGCTAGGTAATCTTGCCAAGAAATCTTGAAATAATTCAGTGTGTCAGCCCAAGATGCTTTTCCCAGTGATGGTAATTTTAGTAGCAAGTGAGGAAAAAAAAAGCAGAATTTGTACTTTAACACATGTAGCAAAGTAAATTAGATATCCAAATCATAGAAAGTTTCACCACAGATTTTATAATTCTGAAGTCTTTCTGGAATTCCAGCTCTGACATATGACTTCTTTCCTTCATTTTTGTGCCTTTGATTTTTTATCAATCCTTTAACAGGGTCCTTGTTAAAAATTAATTCTACTTGAGTGTATCCAAATACTAGAAATAGCCTTTTTTTTTCTTTGTTGAGCAAACTTGTGGTATAAGCTCTTATTAAGTGTGCATGAGAATGGTTAAATATTTAATCTCAGTATTTTCAATCCCTTTACACTAGTGCTAAGAAGCTTTTACTGAATTATTACAGGAGTGTGAAAAAGTATGAGTGGTAAATTCATCTCTTTGATATATTTAAATACAAGGGCTGTGGAAAAAATACTCTAGTTTGATGCAAAAACATCCTTTAAAGTGCAGCATGCATCTGCCAGGTTTCATCCAGTAAGAAGGCTAGAAAGAAAAAGGGTATTTTATAACTGCAAGCTTTACTGGATCATCATTAGCATAATTATCTCAGCGAGTGATCTTCTGCTGGTGTAATCCATTTAATTCTTTATCAGTCTTACATTCTGAGCAACAAGAAAACGCTGAGCAAATGTGTTGACTTTTGATTTATTCTTGTGGGTGAGCCACACAGTCCAGCAGCAGCATGCCTGTCTGTCTGGAGGGTGGTGACTGCAGCTCATTCTCTTATCCTAACAGCTCTCTATGGAAAGAAATACATGTATTATTTGCTTGCTAAATAAGATTCATTAGAAGTGGCACTGTCTCTTTGTTAGGGCTCTAACTAATTTCACGGTTGTGTCAAATCTCATCACTGCCTAAAGTCCCATGACATTCAGCATTTTTCCAATCAATCTGCACGAAACTAGTGCTCTTCCTAACAGTTTCCCATCAAGTGGCAAATTTTAACCATTTATCTGGCGGCAATGTTGATCCTCTGAATTAAACTCTCAGACAGAGCATATGGCACATGACAATAAAATAGAAGGGGGGATATCAGGTCAGCTAGTTCTACATTGCCCTCCTAAAATCAAAATTGAAAGAGATTCAATGGCAACACGTCTATTCAACAAAATATATGATTTGGATCAGTAAAAATTGCAGGTGGAAGCTACTCAGAAGCAAAGAAAAACATCTTGGAACTTTATGCACACAGATTCACAGCAGAAGTAGCTGGGTCTTGATTACGCAGTTCTGAAAACTGAAGTGTTTGAACATGAGCTGTGGCTCATATTTACCCCCTCCATGAATAAACACACGATTGCGTCACCTCAAAAGCTGTAAGTTCATTCCTGTAACAGGTTTTGATCCCTAGTAGAGGCCATGAAGCCTGTTGTCCTGGGCCAGTCGGTCATGATTATGTGGGAGTTTTGGGGAGTTGCTACTAAGAAAATGATTGCTTTGTTCCACTGTATTTGTTGCTGCTCAACTCCAGAGCAATCAGCATAGCAGGAGGATGCCAGCGAGTTCCACTGTCATTCTTAGGGATGATCTCCCTGCCAAGTAAGCCAAAGAAGCAGCATGGGGAGACTGATTTATTCACATTATTCATCCTTTCTCTTTTGGTTACAGGCTTCCTTGAAGATTTAATAATATAATCTTTCAGAATTCTATACAGAAAGGAAAAGAGCTTTTCCATTACTTAACTCTCTGTGCTAAACTCTGTCCTCTGAGGCTTGTCCACAGTTTCCATTAGTGTCAACAGCAGTTACATGTATTAGATGGCAGATCTGGTCTTCTGACCAAGAAGTGGTCACAATGAGCGCTCCCATCTGAATGACAAAGGAACAAAATGCCAATTGATTTGCAGGGGATGGGAAGGGAGATGAGAAGCTGTTAGTTGAATGTGAGGGCAAAGCTCCCATATAAAATGCTCTGTATTTTTCCACAGGATATGCTGAAATACTTCACAAATCTACTTGTTACCAATGAATATTCTGAGAACATTATTGTAACAGGGAACCTCTGAAATTTTCAGATGAGGGAGAAAATTTTGACATTGTATCTTCCTATGATCATAGGTTTGAAATACTTCTTCTTTCTTGGCTGTTTTAAACCCCAGAATTTAGGGCCCAGTGCTCGGAATATCTTCAAATTAAGGTGAAACACATTTGAAACAATGATCTATTGTAACTGGAATACCACTTTTTTATATATAAGTAGTTTTAGGGGGCTTAGAAATGGTTGGATATGTTAAAATTAATTTCAACACCTCAGTAAATAAAGGGATGTGTATTTCAAGTGTTAAGGCTGATTGAAAAAATGACAAACATTATCAAATTGATTATTATTTTTTATGCTTAAACCAATTTTGAAAAACCTAAGAGTTAAGGCTTTTGTAAGACTCCTGTCAACATCTAAAACCTGTGTAAACAGCAATGATTTTTTTAAAAAATAGAAAAACTGTAGGCCCTGAAAAACCAAGTTTTAAGGATACAACTAAAAAACCCTCAAAACCCAGAAGTAGGTAAATATAATGTGAATAATAAGGCGAATGATCTTTACTATCTGTTAATATTTACAGAAATGTTATGTATTTATATTGCAATTAATTTTAAGGGAACAAACTTTGGTTGCTTAATTAGATTTCTTAACTAGAAATAAAAATAGGTTACTTAATGCATTTACATCAATAATGCCTGAAGATGTTATAAGACTTGTAGGAGATCAAGCCCTTCTAATGAAATCTCCTCTCCCCAGATATTCCACATTATCCAGAAGTTTTTTAAAGAAGTTTTTCTGTTACAGAAAAACAAGAAGTTGCTCTTCAGAGAAAAACCACACAGGCAGCATCACAATAAGCCTTCAGAACCTAAAGCAAAGCATTTCAGTCACATTTTTTCCAGCCCTCCCATAGCTTTTCAACTGTCTCTGTTCCAGACATATGTACATCGAGACTGTTTTCCCTTAAACGTTCCAAATACTTAAAATGGACCCCAGAACAAACCTGGAGACTGTCTAAAAATGTCCTATAAATCAAGCTTAACAAAACAAAAGACTGAATGAAAATATGAAATGAAAATATCTGCTGGAAAGTTGTCAAAATCTGTTTTGGGAGATCTAGTACAAGAGAGCTATGTACATAGTGGAGAGAGTCCACCAAAGGTCCATGAAGATGGGGAAGGGACCGCAAGATCCCTCCTGTGAGGGAAGGCTGAGAGAGCAGGGACTGTTCAGCCTGGAGAAGAGAAGACTTGAGGGGAGATCTTATCAATGTGGATAAATACCTGAAGGGATGGTGCAAAGAGGCCAGAACTAGGTCTTTTCAGTGGTGTCCAGTGACAGGACAAGAGGTAATCAGCTCAAACCGAAACACGGGAGATTCCCTCTTAACATCAGGAAATACTTTTTTACTGTGAGGGTGAGTTAGCACAGGTTGCTCAAAGAGTTTGTGACATCTCCCACATTGGAAGGATCCAAAAATCACCTGACATAGGCTTGGGCAGCCAGCTCTAGATGGCCCTGCTAGAGTCGGGGAGCTGGATGAGGTGAACTCCAGAGGTTCCTTCCAACACCAGCCATTCTGTGTCTCTATGATTCTGAGATCTATAGCTACAAATCCCCAGCTATTGTCACTGGAAAACAATCTCCAAAACTTCACCATGAAGGTATTGCATCTACTCATCCAGATAAGCCAGTTCTTGAAAGATTATTGCTCATCCTGCTTTCCAGATCCTGAAATCAAGACAAACCATACTGCTTCTTAAGGCTGACTGAATTAAAGAAAAAATAGTCTATCTGAAGAAAATAAACTGGGGAAAAAATGAAGCCGATGGTTTATTCATTAACCTTCAAAAAAAATCCTACATTGCCTCAAGATACAGAAGGTGGATGAATATAAAATGCATGAATAAGTTATACGATCAGCTCCACAGGTTTCTACAGTAGATACCAGATTGCCACAGAACAAGTTGGAAAGGCTGAAGAAGAAATTAAAGGAATTAAGTGTCAAATTCAGTGTGGGTCATAACTGGAGCAGACAGCAGACATTAATTCTATGCAAGTTTATGTCACAATTTTATTTAGCATAGATTGATCCTCAATGAAACTTTTTTCTTCTGGATATTCCCAACCATCCAAAAATGACATTTCTGACCCAAAGTTCTTTAGCACCTATTAAAAAAAAAAGGCATTCAGACACAAAGTAAAACTTGACAACAGTGAGGCTGACTGTCAGATTTTTGAAATGCAGTTTAGCAAGAGTTAGATGTTGTCTGACAGACTCTCTAATATTCATCATGCAAAATTGTTAGCAATTTTTTTAATGGTTCAGCTCTGGGTGCTTACATTTAAGATAATGATCAGGAAATGACAGTTCTCTTTGGGACTCAGATCCTAAGTTCTCTAATTCGACACCCAACATTTGGGATTTCTAAGACATGTGGTTGCTTTGTCCATTGCCTAAAAAACCCTTTTCTTATGAAAATCTTGTCCCAGTCATTTGTGCTTATGTTGAAAGTTTGTTCATATTCCAATGTGTTGGTCCTTTGACTTTGTTCCAATTGATTTTCTGTCTTCTAATCCACAGAAGAATGAGGTTATGATAGTTCATTCTCCTAATTCTTCTTTTCCATGGAGCTCAGATTTTTTCACAGAGGTCCTTTACTGACATGGGAGTTTGATGCCCCCACCTTGACCAAGAGCTGAGTTCAATGCAAACTGTAATGAGTATAACAAGCCATGACCAAGAGGACAATGCCAACAGAATCAGAGTATGAGCCATGGTCTGGGCCACAGACCAGAATGTCACAGGAGAACATTACGTGAAGTTGCTGGACCCAAGATATCAACATGGCCAGTTCACCCTGGTGTCCTGGGCAGACATCTGTGAGGGCCTGCAGAGACTGGGGGAGTGTTGGTATGCATCTTTCAGACCCCACATGGAAGCCAATGCCCAAGGTAGCACCAACACATGGGATCTGAACCTTTGGGCTGACAGAGACTGGCTGGATGAGAATCACCTTACTCTGGCTCACCTACACCATCTCACATCTCCTTCAAAACCACCTGCATTTTTCTGCTTCACAGAAAAACAAGCTTTGTTTTAAAGTTCAGTGCTGTTTGTAATGTATCTTCTCCACAGAGCATTGTGGTTTTTGTCTACTTGTTATATGCCTGAAAGCTAAGGATGCTTTTTGTAAGCAATATAACAAAAATTGTCATCTCTTTACTGAATTTCTTCACTAACGTTACGAGTGTGAGGCTGGGCGAGTGATAAGAAGACATTAAAGGAATGGGCACGGATTCTGAAATCTCAAGATAAAAAAAACTCACCATCCTTTGAAGGCAAAGCTCTTAAAAAAAAATCAAAGTATTTCAAAATCTTTAGGCTAAACAGGAAAAATAAACAGCAAGTCAACAGAAATAATACTAAATATCAACTTAAATGATCAGTGGAAGAAAAGTGCTGAGAATTACAATGTAAGCATCAAACTTCTGAATAGAAAAAGGGGCTGATGCCAACCAACTCCTGTCTGTCCCCAGAGCTTTCAGCTTCGAAAAGTAAAGCCCTGTTTTCAGTGAGATGTGGAAATGAAGAGGTGTTACCTTCCATTCTTTTGGGTTACCAACTATAATGGCATAATTTCAGGAGTAATTGAGTTTTCCGTCGTACTAATTAAAACTTGAAATATAGCCTAAATGAAAGAAATCAGATTCTTTAGGGACCTGCAAGTTTATTATGTGTAACATTTATAATCCAGTTCATGCAAGTAGAGTCAATTAAAGTTCCTGAGCAATGTGGTTTTGTTCTTGTGCCCTCTTCTCTGCAGGACTTGGGAAATATTTGGGCTGCCTCCAATTAAGACACATTTGGCATTGGACTCTACAGTTTAGACATTAATTTACTTGCTAATCCCACAGAGTTTAGGGAGAGCTTATTAATTGTGCTTTTGTAGAAGAAACGCAAGTCTATTTTAAAGCACAATAATTCCTGAAGATGTGAAATAATAAGTTTGTAAACTGAAACCTGATGTGGATGAACAGTTCACAGAGATTAATTTAATGAGCCATCCATCCTAACTCTTCCTCTACAGTTGGAAAAAGAAAGAGAAAGGAGGAGAGGGACCTTCCTAAATACAGTTGAGAGGGATAAGTTCAGCTCCCTGGGGAAGTCAGTCTCCCTCTGCAGCCAACAGAAGGATCCTACAGAGATTGGCATGACTAAGCTGAAGTTATTAGCCATTTTGAACAGTTACTTCTCCCAAATTCATTCATTATCCTTGTTATTCTTGGCCATTTTTAAATATTGCTATGGTTGTGTTAGCAATTAAGAGAGAATGTTTAATGACTCGTACTGCTATAGTAACATATATATATATACATAAAAATCAGTGTGACAAAGTACTCAAAATACACATTTTAAGGAAAGCAATATTTGAGTATGGACTCAGGAATATATGCAACATAAGAATCTATATCCAGCAGATGTGTTTGCATGCACACTGATTGTTTAAATATTTTCCTGTAACAATCCTCAAAATATCTTAAATAAGCATAAAATGCATCCAAAACCCCCTAAGAGCTAATAGGAAATAAATCTATTTTACTCTCCACACATTTCTCCAATCCTAGTGAAAATTACTTTTGGAACTATTTTGATTGTTATCCATGGATGCCTTCTGGAAAGAACTGATAAGTGACAGAGACGACCTAATAGTCTGTTAATGAGCTCTTTCCCCAGTGGAACTTTCAGTCTGATTCAGGAGGGTCACTGCTAGCCAAGTATTGAATTATTAAGTACAGTAATTAATCCAGCCAAAGGCACCTATTTGTAACATTTTGAACTTGGAGATTACCAGACAGACTTGAATAAATTGTACTTTGTTCCTAGTTTGCAGAGGAAGATTAACAAAATTAATTATTGTAAGATAGTAAGATAGTTAATTTAGACTATGAGAAATGAGTTGATATTTGGTATTTTTCAATAACTCCAGGAAACATTTTTATTTTGGAAGATGTGCTTGCAGTCTAGGAAGAAGTTCTTGAGTCTCCCGGTGAAGGAAAATCCGTACAGTTGCATTCTGTGTTTTTGTGTTTGGTACATGCTCTAGCAATTAATTAATTTGGACAATTTAATAATTTAAGAAATGCTAGAGGAAGAGCATTGGGGATTTTGAAGAACATACTCCATTAACTGTTGTATAGGCCATTAATTTCCTTGGGGTCTTATGAAGATTAATTAGTTAATGTGCTTTGAAGATCCAAAGTTGCTATTTAAATGCTGAGTTATGATCATTACTACTTTTCAAGTGTTATGGTTCTATGAAATATTATTGATAAATATACGCTTTCACCTCTTATCTTTTGTTTCAAACAAAACAATAATTCTTTTATATTATGGATAAACAAAATTAATTTCAGAAATGTGGTGTGAGAGAGATATAATTAAATATAAAGATCTATAGTAACTATTCATCAGTAAATATTGATGTAAGATCTCTGTGAGCCTTCTCTTGTCCAGGCTGAACAGTCTCTGCTCTCTCAGCCTTCCCTCACAGGAAGGATATTGTAGTCCCTTCAACACCTTCATGGACATTTGTTGGACTCTCTCCACTATGTCCATGTCTCTCTTGTACTGGGGAGCCCAGAACTGGATGCAGCTCCCCAGGTGTGGCCTCACCAGTGCTGAGCAGAGCAGAAACATCACCTCCCTCGACCTACTGGCACTACTTTCCCAAGTGCAGCCCATGATAAAGTTTATTTGTGTTGATAACATTTCTGCTGCTGACTTTCTCCTGTTCTGATTAACTGCATCCCTCATTATCATAGACATCATTACACAAGGTCCACGTCTCCCAGAGGAAGTGTAATGACTGTGAAGTTATAAGGGGCTGGAGTCTTCTCAGGCAAAGGAGAGGAAGGAACTAGATTATCTCACTCAAGACTGTGAAATTCCCACTTCAGTTTGAAAAAAAGGACGACTGTGTAATTTTAAAGGGCTTTTCCTTTGTCTCAGTTTAGCTACTTTTTTGCCCTGGAAAACTTTTTTTGCTAGACGTTGAGCATAATAATTGCCTGGGCTGCTGCATCCTATTAGTATAACAATTTCCATCTTTTAAAAGAGATAATTTTTCATTAAGAATTGAATCTGACAGATCAAGTTGCCTTCTGAATCCTTAAAATATATTTACTCCTTCATGGTATGCAACACACACCATTCATTCACAACAGAAAATGCTTAGGTTGGTCTTCATTCTATTACCATGACTGATTGTATTTCTCCAAGTCAGTTCTAATATCTGAGCTTTATACTATAAGTTAATGAGGTTTTAAAAAAAAAATATCTTGCCCTCTCAGTAAAATGAAAGCATTGTCTCAGCATCCAGTTCTACAGGATGCCAGAGAAACACTGAATACATTTGAGATGTTATCAGTCTGATGATGAAAAAGAGAGGAACCTTCAATGGGCTTTTTTGCTTTTGAGTTTCTCATAGAAGCTGCGTTTTGATCTGTCACTTTTCAGAAAGCAGAGCTCAAACTTTGCAGCAGGATCTGCCACCTGCTCACACTTCTGCCCATGGTTGTGTTGGCAAAGTGTTCACCATTTGTTTTCAGACAGAAAGACTCAAGGTCACTTCAAAAGAGAAATCAGTCAAATAGTAGAGCAGAAAAGTAGCTAATACAACAGGACAGAAACTGGCCTCTCTTCCTCCTTTATTAGTGCAAATGTCTCACGGAGGAATTCTTGTAACAGTGATCTCTAATTCCTTTATTGGGAAGATTTCTCCAGGACTGGTAAACGTGGTTAGGAAACTTAAAACCCACCTGGAGTTGAATCTGATGTAAGATGTGAAGGGCAACATGGCAACATGAAAGGCTTTTATATGCACAGCAGCAGTGAAGGGAAGGCCAGGGAACTGTGCACCTAACGCCAAACGGGGCTGAGGCCCTGGTAACAAAAGACATGGGCAAGGCCCAGTTATTCAATGACTTCTCTTTATTCCTCTGAAGGCTGGTGGCCTTCAAGGCCCCTGGGACCAGAGGCAAAGTCTGTAGCGAGGAGTATTACCCTCAGCTGAGAAGGTCAGA
The DNA here is from genome assembly GCA_020745705.1 of Hemiprocne comata. NCBI lineage: Eukaryota > Metazoa > Chordata > Aves > Apodiformes > Apodidae > Hemiprocne > Hemiprocne comata. The sequence continues at coordinate 455,468 of CM036593.1, forward strand.
GAACACTTTAATAACCTGAACATAAACAAACACCTGGCACCTGATGGGAGGCACTCACGAGTGCTCAGAGATGGCTGATGTCATGGGAGACCACTCTCAACTTGAGGGCCCATGGTGAGCTGGGGAGGCACCTGAAGACTGGGAGCAAGCGAATGAAAACTGGCTGAACTGGTTTCTATATAAATATATATACATTGAGCCAAAAATATAAAGTCAGTCAAGAAGAGGAAGCTTAAAAGGATCAAAGCAAAAGTGGATTTGCTTAGAATGATTGTGTGCTGTGTTTTCTTCCTTCATGAGAGTTAATACTGGATGTACTGAAACAAAATGTATAACTGAACTCTCAGAAGACCTGTCATGTTTCTTTTCTCCCTCTCATCCAGCCCAATTTTCCTGTGTTTCGTTGAATATTCATTCATAGTTTTAATTTCTTAACAGAATAATCTTTTCCAGATGCACATTTGATCGGAATAATTATTCCCCTCCATGCTCATCCAGATATTTCCAAAGTCTTGCCACTTTTATTTCTACAGCACTTCAAAAGCTACCATTCTGCTTTGAAAAGAATTTTACATCTACTGACAATATAGTCTGATTATCTTCCCACTTCTTTTTTCAATATTTCTTCTTTTTTGACATTGTCACTCAAAGTTTAACTCTGAAAATGGTATTTTTGCCCAAATAATAACATATAATTCTAAGGTCTTAAATATGAACAGAGGACAACAAATCCTTTCTAGCCAACTGCTAAAAATCAAGACATATTTGCATTATTCTCCAGCTCATGAATATGCAGGACAAACACTGGATATACAGCTCATTGGATATGAAACTCTGAAGAAACTAGACTGCAATGCAGATGTTTGATAGCAAGGGAAAAAAAAAAAGTGCCACTTTAAGAAATGTGTATTTCCAGTCTCATAGAGTACATATGAAACATCCTGCTTTTGATCTGGGCAATAAAAATAACAAAATTAACAACCAAACATATAGTGAATCTATTGCATTATCATGAAACCTGTGAAAATATGTACATAACTAGCACAAAGAACATTTTTTTCTCTTCTGCAACATATATGTACATATATATATGTATATCAACATTTACAAGGATGTGAATTTCATATATTTTACATTGCCTTTTCAGATCCAGATGCTCAAGGAAGCTTAGGATGTTACTACCCATGCTCTTCCCTGTTCCATTTTCCTGCAAGATGAATATTTGGGGAATTTTTTGTTCATTCTTTTAGCTTTAGATAAGTTGGTCCCACTTAACAACCAGTTAATTTACAGGAAAATGTATAGCTATCAAACATGTCTTAGAGAAAAACCAAACAAACAAAAAAAAACCCCAAAACCCAAATGTGGAGTCACTGTTTTTAAATCACAGTTTTAAAGCATAATGTTTAAAGTAATAGTAAATCTAGATGGCTCCCCTTTGTCATCACCACCAGCTATCTCTATAAAGCAGTCTAATAGGAAATAAAACTACCCCCTTGACAGTCAAAAAGAGCATTGAACAACAAAAATATGGACTCATACAATAGCAATGGGTGAAACGACAAATGTCAAGGTTTAGCTTGTTTCTGAAAAGAAGGATTAACAGCCATGGTCCCCTCCCACATATCGAGGGCATATTAGGAACATAAAAAGTAGTATTACTGCATTATAATTGAAAACTCAGGTCAAAGAATCTTTTTACAGAGTAGTAACTTCTTCAGTTGGTGCTGCTCATAGTATCTCTTCCCTTCTAATAAAGTTCCATTATCACTTCCATTCTGATATCTTCTTGTTGCTGTTCCTAATAGTCCCACTGAGAACTTGGATTCAGCTGAGAATTTATACCCAAGCTTATCAGAAAGACAGCACTGAAATGCCACTGTTTTCAATAAAAATTCAGAATTTCTAGAAGTGCAGCATGTAACTGAAAGTCTGATTGACTATGGACTTGTTTTATTGCATTCACACATGAAAGACATATAAAGTACATCCCAGAAGTCAGAATGCCAAGATTTCAAAAAGAAGGAAAATAAAGGTAGGTGCTTCCATTATAATTTCTTTTTCTTTAAAAAAAAATAAGTCATTTGAAGGCCTGAACAAAGAAAATCTGAGGACTGTGAGATCTAAAAATCTTTGACTGTTTTTAAAAATATAAGCTTAACTCTGCATTTTTGGTTGGTTTTCTTTGGGGTTTGTTGGGTTTTTTTTAGAGTAGTTTGATAAATATTAAACTGTTAGGCTGCAGGGCAAAGAGAACTATTTGAATAACTAAAACTGACCAAAAAAATCTCATCTGTATTTAAAAGTAAATAAAGTTCAAACATTTCAAGAATGGTACAGAAGCTGGGATATCTAAGATACTCTAACGAGTTAAAAACATACAGATGAATAGAAGAAGAGACACTAAAAGGACTTTTTAAACAGTCTAAACTGATTCCTGGTATTTTTACTTCAAGGACAGATGTAGTAAAAGGCCCTGCATGCCAGTACATATTATTTTCTGACAAATATGCTGTAACTGTGGTATGGCTTGAGTGCCATTTAATTTTTAAACCTTTTTGTAATTGCTTTTTAACTGGCTGTGAGAAGTTCTAACTAAAAAAAAAATAGCCTTAGTTGTTTGGATCATGTGAAACAAGCCTGTTCCTCAACCATAATATACATCAAGTGGTTGACAGAAAGTCTCCAAGTTTGGTTTTCCACCTGCTAGATGTTAGGAGCTGAGCTGGCAGCTGCAGAAATCAGAAGTCATTTTCTATTATCCATGTTCATTTAAGTGCTCCTAAGAGATGCAGATGGGGAAGGGGCTGGGTTTTCTTTCTTCGTTTTGGTGTGAACTAACAGAAATGAATGTCAGCTCTTCCAGCTGGTGTGAGTCAGAGTTCAGAGACAGCAAAAACTCAGAGTCAAGAGTCTGAAGGCTGTGGAGTCTGCAAATATATAACCAACTATTTTTTTTATGCCTTGCACTTTCAAAATGTGCTACAAACACCCTCGATCTTTTCCTGAGGGAAACCTTTCTCTCCCCTCTCACCCCCATTCTGCATTTTTGTCTTTTCTCCCCCTCCTTCTGAATGGTTACACAAAACCAAATTGGTTTCTATAGTACTCATGTGAGGCCCTACAAGATTAGCAAATCATTTATAGTTTCTTCATTTTAAAACGAGGAAAAGAAGCTGATCAAATCTTGTTTATTTGGAATATTTGTCACCTAAACCTGTTATCTTTAAAGCTAATGAGAGATTATGCTGTGATTTATTAACATTCCTGGCATGAGTATTGTAGGAAAAGCCCTAAACTCACAAATTATCATGGTTATTTTTGCATTTTTTCCCAGAAATAGTATCTTCTGTAAAATCTACAACCTGAAAATTCTATAGAACCTTCCTGATTTAGAGTGTTAATTAGGTCTGCGAAATTGCTTATTTTACTGACATTCAATCAGGCTTTTAAAATATTGCAAGAGGTGAAATTGTAGCATAGGCAAAAATACCTAGTTTCAGTTTGCCTGGAAACAACAGCAAGTCAAGTTTTTCAATTGCCTAATTTCTTTTATAAAAAATTATTAATAATAATAATAACAATGTTTGTCTTTTCCACTCTCCGAATGGTTACAAAGAAATGCAGAATATATAAAAATACATAATATATATACAAAATAATAATAAACAATGGTGAAGGAAAGGACAAAGAAACAACTTTTAGTAAAAGCAAATTTTGTGTAACTAAGATTCAATTTCAGGGTTTTTACTTCTACTGTCATGCACTTTAATTTCTCCTTTGCTTCCAACTAGTTCCACTAGAGTTACTTTTTACGATTGGAATGTGATTCATGGAGCATCTGCAATTTTAAAAACCTCTTGTTTAATGGTCAAGCAATTTGACTAAGCAAATTGTATAAACTAAACTTTATACAATTTGTATAAAGGAAGCAAGGAGATGGCAGTGGCCAAAAAAAATCCGATTTTTTGGTGCACTTAACCCAGAATCAATGACAAACTCTGCTTTTGAAAAGATAACATCTAACTTTGATCTGCAAGATCTTGTATCTCTTTTTGCAGTTTGTGCTGCTCCACTGGAGAGGCTAAATATCTGCTTTACCTCATATCCTTGCTTCTGAAGCTCTAGCTGGTGAGTGAGAGCTTTTTTAAAGATTTCTAGCATTATTAATTTTATTATCAGTTTTTTTACAGATATGAGCAGAATTAGAGATCTAAGGGAATGAAATACATTAGCAAGCAACAATTCATCCTCAGAAGAGCTGCCACACTAGACAAAGCTCATAAAGGTTTCATAAAGGAAATCTTATTACCCTAATATGATTTACAATGAATGGAATATCAAAGGAATTATGATTTGACAAAGATCAAACAAAATGGCTACAGCCAAATCAAATAAATCTCCTTTAAAGCCCACCAGATCTCTTACTACATCATGACAACTTAAAGTTCCGCATAAGAACATCGTATACAAAGTTTAAGAATACAATCTCATAGCATCTTATAAAACTAATACTACCATTTTAAGCTAAAACAAAGATAACTGTGAATTTAAGGCAACCACCTAAAAAAAAAGGATTATTTCAAATATTTCTCATTATACCTGAAAGTTGCAAGTTACTGAGAACAGGTGGCAAATGGTTAAACAGACCAAGAAAATTATCTGGATACACAATACCAAGAGAAAGTATTTTTGGTATCTCTGTTTGTGAGAGGCATTTTAACTGAATTTTATTTCCAGTTTAATACAGGTTTTTGGCAGTTTTAATAAGAATCCCTAATGAGTATTTTAAAAGAAATTATAAAGCACCACATACCTTTCATAATTACTACTTCAGAATGACTTTCAGTCACTTCTTTTCAAGCTGGAGTAAAACCAAATCTTTACAGTAAAAGGTCAAGGTGTTTTGGTGCATAAATCTGTTACGTGACCAAGGTTCCGAATAAAAAGACCTAATTTTGGTTTTGCATGCTGGCAGTTTAAAAGTAGTAGACAGTCTTACAACTTATCAGGATGAAGACCGTTAGAATTAAAAAGCTACATGTTTAACTGTTAGCTGTTACTCTTCTTGCTATAAGAATATTTACTTTGTGAAAAGATTTATTTTCAGTCCCCTAAATCACCTTTAAGGATGTATTGATGGTATGCTTGAATTATCTTTGATTCAGGTCATTTTTCCAATGACACATCTTTGTATATTTCCATTTCTGAGATGATGCCAGTTACTGACAGATCTACTAAACATTAGGAGGAAAGTCCTTACTGTGAGGACGGTGAGAAACTGGCCAAGGTTGCCCAGGGAAGTTGTGGATGCCGCATCCCTGGAAGAGTTCAAGGCAGGCACCCTGGTGAAGGGACCCCTTTGATGAGGCGGTGAAACCCTGGCAGCCAATAGGAGGGGAGAGGAGGGGAGAGGAGGGGAGAGGAGAGGAGGAGAGGAGAGGAGGGGAGAGGGGGGCTGCCTCATCGCCCCGAGCGGAAAGAGACAGCTCCTGGCCAATAGGGGATGGCGCTGCTTCAGTGTGCGACACCTTCTGGCCAATAGGGAACGGTGCTGCCTCATCGTGGGCGGGACCAGAGGGGCGGCGGTCCAACCCCGTCAGGTGCCAGCACCGCCCCTCGGGAGCGCGGGAAGGGCGCGCGGGGCAGCAGTTCCTGCGGGCTGGGTGCTCTCCCCTCCTGGCTCCAGAGGCCGCTGAACTGGTGGGCGTCGCCCTCCCAGAAGAGCCTCAGCTGTGGTTTCCACTCGGGCAAAAGCCGTCGCCGAAGGAATGTGGCGACCCAGACGGGGGTCGTACACAGACGCACAGCTGCCCAGGGCTCTGGCCGCAGGGGGTGCCTCAGCCTGCCGTTCCTACCAGAGGGCGGCAGGGAGAACAGCTGTGTGAGCTGCGACCAGGTCAATGATCTGCTGAGCGTGGCTGCAGAGCTGAAGGGGGAGGAGGAAAAGCTAAGGAATGTCCAGGAGTGTGAGAGGGAAGTAGATTGGTGGAGCCACACCCCACCATCCCTGAGGCAAAGGCAGCAGATGGAGGCTCCACAGGAAGCAGAAGTTCCCCTGCCCTCCTGCCACCAGGCAGGAGGAGGGGAACTAAGAGACAGAGGGAATGGAAGCAGGTCCCTGCTTGAGGTGGCAGGTGAGTCCCCTCCCGGCTTCCCTCACCTTCCCAGCAGCCCTTACACAACAGGTCTGGGGCTCTGGAAATGGAGGACCAGGCAAACGAGGATATAGATTAAGGTCCAGCGTCTGTTACAACCAGTACCAGATATGAAGCTTTAACTACAGGCACCCCGAAGCAATGTCTGCAAGGAGCAATTGCACCCTCAGAACACTGTGGGTGTCACAGAAAGAAACAACATGTGCTCGGTGTGGGTGACTGTCAAAAGGCTCTGAGGCGCCCGTCTGCTGGCCTGACAGGGAGTCATGGGAAGTGCCTTCCGGGAGCTGAAGTTTGGGGTGTTGCTGAACAGGTACCCCAATTGGATACCCTCAGTCTTACAGCCTTTTATGATGGCAGGACTAAATGGATAGATAAAGGGAGGGCAGTTGATGTGGTCTACCTTGACTTCTGTCTCCCATGGCATCCTTACAGGCAGACTTGAGAGTTGTGGACTGGATGACTGGGTAGTGAGGTGGATTGGGAAATGGCTGAAGGACAGAGCTTAGAGAGTTATGGTCAGTGGAGCTGAGTCCAGCTGGAGGCCTGTGACTGGTGGGGTCCCCCAGAGGTCAGTACTGGGTCCAGTCTTGTTCAATATATTCATTGACAGCCTGGGCGAAGGGACAGAATGTCCCCTCAGCAGATTTGCTGATGATGCTGATGACACTAAGCTGGGAGGAGTGGCTGACACACCAGAAGGCTGTGCTGCCATTCAGAGAGACTTAGACAGGCTGGAGAGTTGGGCAGGGAGAAACATGATGAAATTCAACAAGGGGAAGTGTAGAGTTTTGCATTTGGGGAAGAACAACACGATGTCCCAGTATAGGTTGGGGGCTGACTGCTGGAGAGTAGTGTAGGTGAAAGAGACCTGGGGGTCCTGGTAGACAGGAGGATGACCATGAGCCAGCAATGTGCCCTTGTGGCCAAGAAGGCCAATGGCATCCTGGGGTGCATTAGAAAGGGTGTGGTTAGTAGGTCAAGAGAGGTTCTCCTCCCCCTCTATTCTGATTGGTGAGGCCGCATCTGGAGTATTGTGTCCAGTTCTGGGCCCCTCAGTTCAAGAAGGACAGGGAACTGCTTGAAAGAGTCCAGCGCAGAGCTACAAAGATGATGAAGGGAGTGGAACATCTCCCTTATGAGGAAAGGCTGAGGGAGCTGGGTCTCTTTAGCTTGGAGAAGAGGAGACTGAGGGGTGACCTCATCAATGTTTACAAATATGTAAGGGGTGAGTGTCAGGGAGATGGAGTTAGGCTCTTCTCAGTGATGACCAGTGACAGGACAAGGAGTAATGGGTGCAAATTGGAGCATAGGAGGTTCAAGGTGAATATCAGAAAAAATTTTTTTACTGTAAGAGTGACAGAGCACTGGAACAGGCTGCCCAGGGAGGTTGTGGAGTCTCCTTCACTGGAGACATTCAAAACCCACCTGGATGCGTTCCTATGTGATGTACTCTAGGTGACTCTGCTCTGGCAGGGGGGGTTGGACTAGATGATCTTTTGAGGTCCCTTCCAATGCCTAGGATTCTATGATTCTATGATTCTATTCTATGATACACAAGCAGGTGGATTGGCTGATACACCAGAGGGTGGTGCTGCCATCCAGAGTGACCTGGACAGGCTGGAGAGCTGGGCAGGGAGAAACCTAATGAAGTTCAACAAGGCCAAGTGCAAAGTTAGGGGGTGACCTGCTGGAAAGCAGCTCTGGGGAAAAAGACCTGGGAGTCATGGTGGACAACAGGCTGATCATGAGCCAACAACGTGCCCTTGCACCCAAGAGGGCCAAGGCCATTCTGGTGTGTTAAGAAAAGCGTGGCCAGCAGGTTGAGGGACCAAAAAGGGTAAAATGTGTGCAGTGAACAGGAACACTAACTGTGCCCCAAACTTAAAGGGTCTGGTAGGCAAAGCAGAGTCCTATGACTCTTGCAAATCACAAATCACCTCAGCTGAGACCCTTTGAGATGTATTTGAGTGAACTGAATTACAGCCTTTGCAAAGGGAGATAAAAATAAATGTAAATTAAATAGATTTCAATTAAATATATTTAAATTTATTTGAAATATTAACACATTACACATCAAAACAAAGAAAAAATATTCCTAAAATAGCTTAATAAAGATAATAAAATATTAAAAAAATAAAAACTATAATAAAATTCTGATTATCTCTTTTCTTTTTATCAAGGATTTGACCCACTTGATTGAAAATGAAACCCGAGAACATTAAGAGGTGATTGCCTTATAAATATCACATCACTTACTGAAAATATATAACTATGTAATAACTTTTATGAAGTCTATCAATGCATCTGAAAGAAAACAGGAATTACATCATTATTTCAGAACATTCTATTTTTTTACCCAATGACCAGTTATTAATTGTTCAGGGAAAAAAGCCTAAGAAGTGGAGAGAGAAAGTAGATCAAATTTGGCTGTAACGTGGACTTGAAGATGGTAGGAAGTTTGTGTGTATTCATTCTTTGGTTTTTTTCCACTTTGAACTGTGTTAGTATCATTGTAAACGGACTAGCAATAATCCTCTCCTAACACTGTTACGACTTCAATTTCATTAACACTGAATCTCTTGCTTTTCACAGAAGATCTGTTCCAGTTTTGCTTCTGTCTAAAATCATGTCATCAAATCAAAACCCATGATTGGTTCCATGAAACAAATCACAACAAAATACAGGATTGGTTAGTAATGATTCCTCTGCCACTCCTAACTCTATGTAGCTCATGTTTAAAACACCTAAGTAGGTTACCAGATGAGTATGCTCCTTATTCCCAAAGAATTTGTAGCATTAGCCTAATGAGGTTCAAGAAGAGTAAGTGTAGAGTGCTGCACCTGGGGAGAAAAAACACCAGGCACCAGTATAGATTAGGGGTTGACCTGCTAGAAAGCAGCCCCATGGAGAAGGACCTTGGGGTCCTGGTGGACAACAAGTTACCCCTGGAACAGCAATGTACCCTCATGGCCAAGAGAGGCAACAGTATCTTGGGATGCATTAAGAAGAGTGTGGCCAGCAGGTCAAGGGAGATTCTCCTCCTCCTCTGCTCTGCCCTCGTAAGACCACACCTGGAGTATTGTGTCCAGTTCTGGGCTCCCCAGTTCCAGAGGGACAGGGATATGCTGGCAAGAGTCCAACAGAGGCTACAAGGATGATTAAGGGACTGGAACATCTGTCTTACAAGGAAAGGCTGAGAGACCTGTGGCTGTTTAGTCTGGAGAAAAGAAGACTGAGAGGGGACCTTATTAATGTCTATAAATATCTGAAGGGTGGATGTCAAGAATGGGCCTGTCGCTTTTCAGTGGTGCCCTGTGATAGGACAAGGGGAAACGGCACCAAGTTATGACACAGGAAGCTGCATCTCAACATGAGGAAAACTTCTTTCCTGTGAGGGTGATGGAGCCCTGGGACAGGCTGCCCAGAGAGGCTATGGAGTCTTCTTCTCTGGAGACTTTCCAAACTTGTCTGGACATGTTCCTGTGTGATCTGCCCTGGGTCTTCCTGCTGCAGCAGGGGGGTTGGACTCAATGATCTTCAGAGGTCCCTTCCAACCGCTATGATTCTATGATCCCTATGGGATGTGCAGGCAAAGTACACCTTGCTACGCCAAAAGGATGACTCAGGTTGTTGGTGTGGTGTCAAACTCCTACAATTTTTCATGGGCTTAAAGGTAGAACTCCAAAGTCTAGTGTGTAGAAACCTCCACCAAGTGTAAGGAATTCTGGCTTTGCATTCTCCTTCCCTCTGCAGTTACTACATTGATAAACTATATAAAATGTAACTATAAACTTTAATCTGTGATATTCATCTTACTGTATCACAGTAGACATCCACATCACCAGATGACAGGATCATAGAATGGTTAGGGTTGGAAGGGACCTTAACGATCATCCCGTTCCAATGCCCTGCATGGGCAGGGACACCTCCCACTAGAGCAGATTGCTCCAAGCCCCATCCAACCTGCCCTCGAACACTTCCTAGGATACCTCATGAAGCTCTTGTTCACCTACTCACCACCTCTGTCCCTCACATTTTTAGCTGTTTAGTTGACCATTTGGACAACACTACAAGGCATCTCCACTATTAATTAGCCTGGGATTCAAATGCCTTTGCTACAGTGCTCTCTGATGAGGTGAGGCTAAGGGCACACCTGCTACCCTGCTTCAAACTGCACCAGTACTGAAATGAAGTCATAAAAGTCCTCCTTCCTTGAAAGTAGGTCTCTCTTATCACTTAGTGCCAGACGAGCTTTGATTCTTTTTTATTAATATATCGGCTTGCAGTTAATTGAAACTACAGCTGCTATTTATACACAAGCCAGCTTTGCAAAATTGCTGCTTTCTGAGGACAGCGAAAGAAATTCCTCATCCCATGTACTAAGGAATCATGCTTTTTAGAGTACTAAAGCTCAAGTCACTACAGGGAAAGATAAGCTTGCCCCAAAAGCAAGTATTTTGATTAAGGCTTCAAAGGCTTCAAAGAGGTTAATTTTTGTTCTGGCAAGATCCTGCTTTTAAAATGTGAACAGACTAAAATTTTCAAGGTGATTTCTTAGCTGAAAACAGCTATCTGACAAGAAGTGTTCCTTCTTTTAGACTGTAGAGAAGATAAATACTGTTGTGATGCTGTTGTGATCCACTAGGATGCTGATAAAGGGGTGAATCCTGTTCCCTCTCCTATTCAGTCTGGTGAAATAGTCAGTTCCTGGAAAAGGGAGTCATAGTGGGTGCAGTGCCCCACCAGCTTCAATTAGATAAGGCAGCGCTTGTGGGTTCATGTTACATTACAATTATATTACATTTTAGACATGAAGGAGTAAACTGCAATATATAGGAATCCATTGAGCAGTGAGGGATGTTTTTATTTCAGAAGAAAATCTGTGTTTTCTTAGTGACAAGATTATTTCATTTTTCTTGGCATGCAGGACTCAGCTTTTGAGAGAAATTAATTTCTAATGTGCTGATAGAAAAGTCCAGTTCAAAGAAATTGATACTGTTTTTATTATTAGCTCTTAGGTTTAGATTTTATCTTTAAAATTACTCAGATTTAAGATGCATATTACCTTAAAAAGATGTTTCTTCTTTGACTTTAAATGTATTCTCTCCTCTTTGTTCTTATTTCCACCAAAGAACCTACTGCTAACACAAAGTTCTCTACTTAAAGTCACAGAACAAAATCACTCCCCCTCAAAAATTAAGGCTTGGTGTCCTTCATCTATTAACATTTCAGATAGAAAGAAGATTTCCCTTGATTCTTGCTGCTTAGATTCCTAGATGTGCCTTCGAGTTATTGGAAAGATGTACAAAGATATTAAAAATATATTAAAAATATATCTATAACTGAAGCAACAGGTTGTTTTCAAAGTATCTTCATAGTTGGGGTTTTGGTTTTAGTGATGTGCTGCGCTCTGAGCACTGCAACAGGTTGCCCAGGGGGACTGGGCAGTCTCCCTCCTTACAGATGTTCTAAAACCATCTAGACGTGGTCTTGGGCAACTGGTTCTAGGTGGTGCTGTTTGAGCAGGGGGGCTAAACAGATGCTTTCAACCTCAGAGGCTTTCAACCTCAACTATTCTGTGATTCCATGAAGTATTTTGACTGAAATCACAGAATGGTTTGGGTTTGGGTTAAGACCTCCAATACCATCCAGTTCCAATCCTCCTGCGTGGGCAGGGACACCTCCCACTCTAGACCAGGTTGCTCCAAGTGCCATCCAACTTGGCCTTGAACACTTCCAGGGATGGGGCAGTCACAGCTTCTCTGGGCAACCTGTTCCAGTGTCTCACCACCCTCACAGTCAAGAATTTCCTCCTCATGTCTAACCTAAATCTCCCCTCTTCCAGTTTTAGTCCATTCCCCCTTGTCCTCTCACTCCCTGCCCTTGTCCAAAGCCCCTCCCCAGCTTTCCTGTAGCCCCTTCAGGCACTGGAAGGTGCCCTAAGGTCTCCCCAGAGCCTTCTCCTCTCCAGGCTGAACAACCCCAACTCTCCCAGACTATCTTCATAGGAGAGGAGCTCCAGCCCTCTCATCATCTTTGTGGCCTCCTCTGGACTTCCTCCAGGAGGTCCATTTCCTTCCTGGGTGCTCCAGAACTGGACACAGAACTCCACGTGGGGTCTCACGAGTGCAGAGTAGAGGGGCAGAATCCCCTCCCTGGCCCTGCTGGCCACGATTATTTTGATGCAGCCCAGGACACAGTTGGTTTCTGGGCTGCAAGCACTCTGTCAGCTCATGTTGTGCTTCTCATCAACCAACACCCCCAAGACCTTTTCCTCACGCCTGTTTTCAATCCACTCTCCACCCAACCTGTACTTGTGCTTGGGATTGCCCCGACCTAGGTGCAGGACCTTGCACTTGGCCTTGTTGCATGGGCTAATATTTCTTTTTAAATTCATGTCAGAATTCTAGAAGGCCAAGACTTTTTAACACCTGGATGTTAGATGATTGGATCCCTATTTGCTCCACTGTCAGTCTGCTGGTAATTAGCTGAACAGTGGCTCCTTGTGCTCAGACTGCTGAGGGTCTCCAATAAGCAGACTGAAGCTGAAGATACTTTTCTAGTGGCATCCCTATAATGTGAGTCACAAAGTTATCCTGGGGAAGGTGAACCAAGTGGGCTACAAGCCATTGGGCGTTTAGCCAATTCCTGTTCCTTCAGCATGCTACTGGCACTACTTTTTTTTTTTTTTCCCCAAATCAGCATTACAGCATTTTTCTATGTCCTTTACCTGTTGCCAGATGCAGAAAACTGAGGACAAGCTTCTGTGCTGTGAAGTGCTGTGCAGGAATTTTGCCAGAGCTCAGGAGCTGCTATGCCAATGCTAAATGGCATGGATTTAACCCGGCTCTGCTAATAAGTAGTCATTTAGAAAGCTATCGCCAGAGTAGTGGAAAAGCTTTCATCACAGGCCATCAGCTTCTGGTGCTGTAGACAATAGACTTTTGAATGATGATTCCTGTTAGTCTCCTAACTAACCTCTGAATCTTTCCTGGTGAGTTTGTGCAGGGCCAAACGACACTCTCGTGTAATCTAAAAAGAAGTATGGCCACTTCATGAGATCCCCTGAAGTCCCCTGTTTATAAGAGCTATTTCTGATCCATAGCTAGGAACAAATACAGGAATTGTTTAGTTGTTGGACCAGCTTAGGCCAAAAGGGCCTGGAGGAACTGGAGGTGTTTATCCTGGAGAAAAGGAGGCTGAGGGAAGACCTTCTCGCTCTCTTCAACTGCCTGAAAGGAGGTTGGAGTGAGGAGGAGTAGCTCTCTTCTCCCTAGCAACAAGTCATAGGATGAGAGGAAATGGCCTCAAGTTGCTTCAGGGGAGGTTTAGATTGGGTATTAGATGAAAGTTCTTCACTGAAAGGGTTATTGAACATGGGAACAGGCTGCCCAGGGAGGTGGTTGAATCCCCATCCCTGGAGGTGTTTAAAAGACATGTAGATGTGGTGCTGAGGGACACGGTTTAGCACTGGTCTTGGTAGTGTCAGGTTATGGTTGGACCTGATGATATTAAAGGTCTTTTCCAGCCAGAGAGATTCTGTGATTCTGTGGGTTTGTTGTTTTTTTTAAAGATACGTTTGTACAAATCGGTCTTCCAAAAATTATAGTTGACTATCAGAACAGTTGCATAAATTATAAATGGATATTGTTGACTAACCGATCTGCTTGCTTTCTCAGTTTTCAGTTCTCAGGTTAAGAGAGAGGAGGGGAGTGATAGAGCAGCTTAAAGTGCAAACAGTTCTGCAGCTGTGGCATGTTTTGTTGACACAGCAAATTTGCATATCATCATCCTCAGTTATTAGAGAAAGTTAATAAGATTACTTTTTGCAGCAGAAAAGTAGTGAGAGCTTTTATCCCTCCTTTTCTTTTGGTAAAGGACAGGCTTTTGCTACAGAAAACAACGTTCTGAAAGAACAGGTAAGCATTTTGAATGCAGAAGTCATGATTAAAAATTCAGCCTGGTGCTGCATTTAGCTGTGAGAGGTCACAAGTACCTCGAACACAATGAAGCTGTTCGAGTTCATGGGTATGATTTTTTTCTATGTGATAAGCTACTGACTTCCATTCTTTGATAGCTCTCATTCAGCTTTTCCATTTCTGCAGACAAAATCTATCATTACTCCTTCTCCTCTCTCTACCACCAGCAAAAGGCATTACTGTCTGAAGCAATAAATGTGTGCTGGAAACAGTAATCCCATCAACTTTACACCATCATTCATTTTCACCATGGGAATAAACAGCAAATGTGGCAGCTAAATCTCTCTCCTTGTTTATGTTGTAGTTTTGCCCTAAGCAGCCACAAAGGTGGATTAGTCAGGTGTGTTTCCCACAGAAGTTTTGACTTTAGGAGCAGAATAAGACCTAGATATATTCCTGTCTGTGGTTTGCTTTCTTCCTCTCGGGCAACATGTGTTTTCTTGTTTGTTGATATTACCAACAGTCTCAAATCAGCATAAACTGAATCACAGAATAGTTTGGGTGGGAAGGCACCTTAAAGATCCTCTAGTTCCAACCCCCCTGCATGGGCAGGGACACCTCCCACTCTAGACCAGGTTGCTCCAAGCCCCATCCAACCTGCCCTTGAACACTGCCAGGGATGGGGCAGTCACAACTTCCTTGCACAACCTGTTCCAGTGTCTCGCAACCCTCATAGTGAAGAATTTCCTCCTGATGTCTATAATGATTATGAACTTGTGTCTAGTTAGAAAGGAAATCATATGTACAGTCTAATATTCAAATGATTTGTAGAGCTTAATTATTATTCATATTTTAGGGTTATCAGTGGTACCTTTTCTGGAGTTTTACTTAAATACCATTGCTTCGAACTGTTCTGTTTTTTATAATAAAATAACAATGTGTTTCATAATCGTACAATCATGGAGTCATGGAATGGTTTGAGTTGGAAGAGACCTTAAAGATAATCTAGGTCATCTGGACTTCCAGCATTGATTCACTCCAAAGTTTGGACCTTAGGTTTCCGTAAGCAGCCTCTCAGGCTGCTTGCCAAAGAAGTAAAGCTAAGCAAGCAGCATCCTAAATCACACAATATTATAACTCTAAGTGATTCATTCTAATAAAAATTTGCTCATTTAATTACCTGAAGGGGGCCTAAAAGAAAGCTGGGGAGGGATTTTTGACAAGGGCTCGTAGGAAGAGGACAAGGGGGAATGGATTAAAACTGGAAGAGGGCAAATTTAGGTTAGACATGAGGAGGAAATTCTTTCCTGTAAGGGTGGTGAGACACTGGAACAGGTTGCCCAGAGAAGCTGTGACTGCCCCATCCCTGGAAGCGTTCAAGGGCAGGTTGGATGGGGCTTGGAGCAACCTGGTCTAGTGGGAGGTGTCCCTGCCCGTGCAGGGAGGTTGGAACTAGAGGATCTTTAAGGCCCCTTCCCACCCACACCATTCTATGATCCTATGAACTTTCTGTTATTTTATTTCATCTGATGCCTTGCTGGTATCTATCCCGAATCGATAGTTCACTAATTGCTGATTAGTTATGTGTTTTTCACGAATCTTTAAACTACTTTTATGCTGATTTGGTTCCAGCTGTGTGCTCTGAGCACCTTTTCCTCATGACAACGTACAGGAGATGTCACATGCTGTTTCAACTGCAGAAGAGGGTAATGAAAATATGGAGAATTATAAATGTGCGTTCATTGGGTGTGATTTGGTGTTAATATTTACTGAGTAAAATTACAGATGGATTTTAATGTATAGGCTGTACAGCTTATGTTCTCTAGAGCTGAGAGAAGAGGAACAGGAGTGAGGGAAAGAATACAAGATGATAAAACCAAATCTAACTAGAGTTGCAGAAATACTTTGCTGTTACTCAGCCAGCATATCTATGTGTTCTTCTCAGAATGCATGACTAGAGAATTGAGAATTGCTGTAATAAGTAAAGCTCAGTCCATAATCCTATAACATTTTCACATTTTCAAGGAAACAACAGAACTACCAAAATTAATCTGAGTGAGTTACCAAAACTGGCTGTTTACTTAATTTTCTAAGCTACTAACTTTTAGATGGACCAATAGAATGCTTGAAGAGCTTTTCCATTTCCCTTCAGCGTGTGTTTCTGTGTCATTTCACAACAAAAGGGATGACTTTTATATTGGAAGACACAGACCTTCACCTTGGAATATAAACTGCAATTTTAATAACTGAAAGGGGGATATTTAAAGAGAAACTTCCTTTGTGGATTTCTGAGAATTTGTGCCCAGATCTCAACTATCCTATCAGATTTCCCCTGTGACACTGGATTGGCCATTCTATCATTTCGTATCAGTTTCTCAGCTGGAAATACAATGTACCTGGTTAATATATGTTACCCAGTTTTGAGACTGGACTCCACAGGCAGCCCTGGGAGCTGAGGACACTTTGCAATGCCAAAACATGTAGTAAACCAACATTTCAGCCATCTACCACGTTCTTGCAACAAACAGTTTTCCCTGTGAGATGTTTGGAATTACTGTCTCTTACATTCAAAAGAGAGGTTCAGATTTTGGCTGGAGTCTCTTGCCATCACCATGACATAAATCACTGTTTTGAAAAAAAAAAAGACCCATAGGATGAGCTGTTTAATGTCTTAAACACAGAGTAGGACTGTGAATGCAAGGTATAATATTGCCTTTGGATAGGAATACAACTTCTTTAGAAGTGTTTCACCAAGTTAAAAAAAACAAGCACTGAACCAAAAATGTCCAGATTCAATAAAGGGAATAAATTAAAACCATTTTAACCACGGTGTTCACTGCTACAAATACAATAAAGCTTCATTTGACACCCCACTGCTTCTAGATACTATTCTTACAATCCTAACATGCTGATCACCACCTAATTAAAGAGGTATTGAGAATTTCTTCTCAAAAGTCAGTTGACATAACACTAAGACAGTGAGAATTAGGGAAAAACATAGCCCAAGTAGTCAACAACCCATCCTTGAGAAACCTTGAGAAGGAAGTACCTCCCCATAACTGACCTTGGTGGGAAAATAGCTATAGCTTTGAGTACTAGGTAGAAAACACTAACTGGACTTACAACATTAAGATCTCATCAGCATATTCATGTCCTTTTAGCATGCTAAAATACCCCCCCATAGGCTAGAGGGACCCCTACTAACAAAAAGCCCCCTACTCTTTGACTATGTGGGGTGAAATCTTTCAGCGCTGTCACTTTAAATGAAAGTGAAGAAGGATTTAACCAATCATGTGATGGAATATAAGTAGAGAGAATGTCACTTTGCATGTTTCTGTGAAAAAAAAAAGTAGCCCTTGTGTTTCAGGAAGCTGAGCTTGCTGTGTGGAACACCCCCCTGCTCCCTTTTCTGCGCAGAACTGGGTATTAAAGCAAATCTCTCGATTCTGTGTGTGGATTGGCTGGCTTGGGATTATTCTTACCTATTTCCAAACACTACATTGTTCAAAGGAAGGTTCTCTTTCCCTCTACATGACATTTCTCCACGTGGTACAATCCCTCTGCTCTCTGGCACTCCAATTCTTTCGTAAGAATCTCCAATTCTTCTGTAATAATCCTTTTGGTGTTGTTTTTTTTCCTGAATGGCAGTGTGCCAGGAGTTCACTTCTTTCCATTAGTGCCTCTCTCTCACAGATCACTGCGTTCAAGTACTTGATCTTTTCCTGTCAGCACATGTCCCTCTTGCATCCCATTGTTCAGCACTTGATCTTCACACATTGAGATAGCTTTCACCTCAGCAGCTGTTTGCTTTTGGTACTTCACTGTCTCTCTTTTCTGCCTTTCCAACAGCCACAGTCCAATTGACCTCTTCTTTCATTATTCTCACTCCTCTCTAGATGATTTTTTTTAACACCTTGATCTCTGTTCTTTTGCCATTAGTGTGTTTTTATTTCTGGTGTCTCTATTCCACTGCTCCTTTCTCCACAATCATCTTCTGGCACCTTTTCAACTATACTGGCACATAAGTTCAGAAGAGATTCAGAGGTGATCCGCTAGACAGACAAATGCATTCATTTCCCAAAGCTCTGAAGAAACCTGGAAAGAAGTCATGGACTAAGAGATTTAGATTAGACATCAGGAAGAAATTCTTCACTCTGAGGGTGGTGAGACACTTGCCCAGGGAAGCTGTGGAAGCCCCATCCCTGGAAGTGTTCAAGGGCAGGTTGGATGGGACTCGGAGCAACCTGGTCTACTGGGAGGTGTCCCTGCCCATGCAGGGGGGTTGGAACTAGATGATCTTTAAGGTTCCCCTCAACTCAAACCATTCCATAATTCTGTGATTCTGTGAAAACAGGAGAGCTATGATGGACACTTGGTAAATAAATCTCCACCATTTCTTAGTACTCAAATTTGAAAATAAGATTTCAAAAACTTGCAGCAGAATATTAAGACAAACATGGATGTTTCCAGTACTTTTTCCCCACATTTTTCTCTCTTAATCTAGCAGTGAAGAATTTTTGTGAAATACAAAGTTCAGACATGAAATGGACTGGAAGTGAAACTGTAATTTTCACTATAGGATTAGGCTCATGAGGAAGTTCTACCCAGATACTCTAGATATCTAAAGCCTGAGAGAGAAAAATGAATAAATTAATAAATTGCAGCTCTAAGACAATGTATATAGAAAGGAAATTAATTGTTGAACTGCAAGACCATTGGTTGCAGCACCTACTCCCAGTTTCTGAGCAATGTATCACCAGACTTACTTTCATTTCCGTTTTCATTCTGAACTCAGTCTTCTTTGTATATATTATTTTAAGGCATTTTTTAATGCTGTCATGCTTTTTATTCCTGAGTTAATCCTACTGTGGATATTCTCTTTCCTATTATAAAGAGAATATGTGTTTTATTATGGGAAAGTAAGGTGCTCATAACCTCTGGCGCTACCAGGGGAGTAATGAAAAAAAAAAAAAAGGGAGTTGATGGCCCTAATAAAACAAATAAGCCAACAAATCCCCCTAAAATCCTGAAAAATCACTGCTGAAAAAATCACTGTAAAAATGAAATTGGAATATTTGTAAAACAGATCGGTGACAATCTCAATTACTTGACAAAGTTTCTGATTCTTTTCTTTTGACTCGCTGTGGGTTTGTTTTCTGGCTTATTTCATTTCTGCTAAACTAAAAAGAAAAATTAAATGAAATTAAATTTAAAAAACTAATGGTAAGATTTCACCTTGGCAGATAGATCATCTGGGATAATCATGACTTTTGCCATTGCCAAGGATCAATGTCTTTGACAGAAATGTACCAAAATTCCATTTTAGAGACTCTGTCATTATTTTGCAGAGCAGAAAAGGTATTTCATCCAGGAGACATGGCAGACTTTGAAGACCTGTTCCTTGCTTTACTATTTGTTCCTTCATTACTTCTTTGTTAATTCTCTTTGTTAATATTCGTGATGAAAATGGAACAATATCAAATTACAGGGTATTAATTATTTTTGATAGAAACATCAAATCATGTTAGAAAATAGAGGGAATAAGTGATGAAATACAAGTGGGGATTTTCAAGGTACTCGTGCCAACTGCTTTGGTTTAGTAACTATATTGACAATGTTTCATTCTGCTGCACTTGCTTCCGTGTGAATAAAGATAAAAAAATGGATCATAAGTAAGGAGGATGAATGTTATTCCATATTCTTTACTCCAAAGGAGGAGCAAAAGCATGAATAACTTCACACTCGCAGATAAGCAGGCAAGGGAAAAGGGGAATGTCAATTAACGTGTCCCTCAGCACCACATCTACACCACTCTCAACCACCTCCAGGGATGGGGATTCAACCACCTCCCTGGGCAGCCTGTTCCCATGTTCAATAACCCTTTCAGTGAAGAACTTTCTTCTAATACCCAATCTAAACCTCCCCTGGAGCAACTTGAGGCCATTTTCTCTTGTTCTATCACTTGTTCCTTAGGAGAAGAAACCAACCCACTTGGCTCCAACTTCCTCTCAGGCAGTTGTAGAGAGCCAGAATGTCTCCCCTCAGCCTCCTTTTCTCCAGGCTGAACACCTTCAGATCCCTCAGCTGCTCCTCATCAGACCTGTGCTCCAGACTCTTCCCCAGCTCCACTGCCCTTCTCTGGACACACTCCAGCCCCTCAATGTCCTTCTTGTCATGAGGGGCCCAGAACTGACCCCTGGATTTGAGGTGTCCCCTCACCAGTGCCCAGCACAGGGGGATGATCCCTGCCCTGGTCCTGCTGGCCACACTAGTGCTGATCCAAGCCAGGATGCTGGTGGCCTTCTTGGCCACCTGGGAACACACTGGCTCTTGTGACAACCAACACCCCCAGGGCCTTTTCCACCAGGCACTTTCCAGCCACTTTTCCCCCTGGAGTCTGGAGCATTGCCTGGGGTTGTTGTGACCCAAGTGCAGGACCCAACACTTGGCCTGGTTGAACTTCATACAGTTGGCCTTGGCCCACTGATCCAGCCAGTCCAGGTCCCTCTGCAGAGCCTTTCCAGGCTGCCTAATTAAGCTTCCATGCAAGTCTGCTGGAATCCTGCTCCGTGGAAGTATTGCTCAACCATAGCTGGTTTTGAAAAATCTGCCTCTTGTACTTTCCAAGAGTTACCCAAAGGTATAAATATTTATATTTAACAAAAGCTTTTGTTTTCATGTAATTTGCCTTTTCCCTGCAGTGATTTTCCAGTGCCTTAATGGTTACCATAGAAATGAAGAGCACCGTGTCCCAATGATGGCCCTGTAGGATAAAGTGGTGAGCTGGGAGGGAGCAAACTGTGGTTATCTACAAGTTTCTTTGATAATTAGCAAAGACAACAGAAAACATGGGAAGCAGCAGAAGATAAATGACTTCACATTCTAATCAGTGTAACCTGGGAGGATTCCCCAGCTCAGGGAATTTGAATTTATTTGGAAACAAGTAAAAAATTAACAACATAAAAGTGGCCTTTTTTTTTTTTTACTCCTACTTGTTCAAACATTCAAAAACAAGGAAGGTTCTGGAAAGCAGGCAGTACCCAATTCAAATTCAACCTCAGGTCCGCTCTTGTTCTTCTTTACTATTGCAGCTTTGTAAATTACTTCAGATACTTCTGAAAATGTAATTTATTTTTAGTATAACAACTCAGTCAAATTCTACCAAATGCCAACATGGTTGTTTTGTTTGCAAATAAGGTAGAAGGCAACTCGCAGCACTGCTCTTTCAGAAACGATGGCAAAAAGAGGTTTTTGCTCCCTTCTTCCCCTCCTTTGTGCATTTCTACTAGGGATTTCAACTGACCTTTCTAAATTTCAGCAAGAAAGGTTTAATTTGAGCCATTAAAGTAGTTTCTTTCTCTCTTGCAGATTGTTGGGCTCTGTCTCTTACGAAGCACAGACATTTTCAGTGTTCTCTATTTAGTAAAAAAGAGTCATGGGGAAGGCAATTAAAAGTTGCAATGTCTGACATTTAATAAGGACCACACAAGATGTGACCTTAGCATGGTAAGTAGAGAAATAGTTTGTTCTCACTTCTTTCAACATTTTTTCTACAGTTGAAGCTTAGATAATTAGGAAGAAGAGTGTGTCAATAAAGTATCTACATAATTACTGAGCAGTTCTTCCTAGTTATCATAACATTTTTAAGACATCAGACTTTGACCCATTTCCTTTAATGTGAGAATGAAACACTTAGTCATCTTTCCCACCACGTCCTGTATCTTCCTCTTCCCATTGCTAAGATGGAAACACTTATCACTCCATCTCTCCTTTTTCCTTCCTACTCAGGAATATTTGGATTTCAATGTTGGCATTTCACACTTAAGTTGGCTCACACGCTTGGTATCTCCCACTGTGGTAAACTTACCTCGTGGTAAACTCTCTAGTTGTAATTTTTATTTTGATGCCAGTGCCAAAAGAAGACTTCAACATTTCTGCCTTCAAATATTAAAAGTCCAGAATACTGATTAACGCTCCTCACAATCACCTCCTTGCCTCAGGCTTCTCCTCTTGCTCTTCTGACCTCCACAGAAGCACCAAGTGGAGGACTGAACAAATCAAATGGTTGAAGAGAGCAAAAAAACTCCCAAACTGTCTTGAATATCTGTATTTTATCTTTCAATACAATACTGAAGCTGGAAAAACTGAATCCTTGCACTATCCTTTTCCCTCCCTGCTTTTCCTCTGCTGCAGTATTCCTTCATGACAAAGAAAAACTAGATCTTTAGAAAGCACTTAAGGTTTACAGAGCATAATGTGTGAGAGAGACAATATTCCATCTAACCCGAAGTTACTTTTATAAGGAAGAAAGGGAAAAATGAAGGGAAAGAAGAAGGAAGTACACAATTAGTCCTGCCATTCTCATAGTTCGGAGGGAAAGCAATGGAGATTTAGAGCAATCACTGTTTGTTTCTTGCAAAAAAAAATTCTGATTGAGGTTACCTGTGCTGATTTTTAGGTGCTAGGAACCTTCATTCCCACAAGCTCTCCTGGAAGACTGCCAGAAGGGATAATAGAAGTTCTGCCTCTTCCTTCTGGAGAAGAAACATTTCTTCTCAGGACTAAGTCAAGGCTGCAAGAAAAATAAAAGTTGCAGATTTGAATACACTGAGGTAGACAAAATGTTTAAGCATCTTTTTCCTGGCCTTAAGTGCATAAATTGTTGAGATATTGTGAAAGCATCTTCAAATTGCAAATTCAAATTAAATTAATCTGTTACTGCACAATATTGACATGACTATCATACTTTTTCCTTCTAAAACTCCCTATCGTTTTATGATACTATTAGCAATAACTGGAGGGTTCTAATCAGGGAATGTGTAAAATCCCTCCCCCAGATAAATACTTGACTTTCTGCTCACATATCTTAAAGACAGCATGGAATTCCCAGGTGATGGATTTTCCAAAGTACTTTTCTTGAGAGTTAAAAACCAAACTGCGTGGTGAAACAGCAGCTACTCTCACAGTACAATGTCTCTTTGAACATCATCAGTGAATTACAAGGCAGATTGGAGTAGAGAAATGAGCAAATCAACTCAGGTTTCCAGTTCAGGACATAATAAAGCCTTTTTACAACAGTTTCATTTTGAGTCTAGCAAGTAAATATCACTGGGAACTTTAAGCTGAATTTCTAATTATGATCTAGATATCACTGGAAGGGAAGTTCTTCATTTTGTTACGTGCAAGCTGAAGAATAATTGTCCTGAATTCCCCTGCCAGCCTCTAGACTTCCTATGCAAAACCAAGGCTCTGTCATTAGTCTAATTAAAGTCTTAACAGCCTAATCAAGAGATTATGAGTCCATTTCCAATAATACTTAAACTTCAAATTATGTGTGGATAAAATGGATAAACTACCTAGTGTCTATATCTTTCTTAGTGTGAAAGACACTTTAGACCTCAAAGACCATCTTGTTCCACCCCCCCTGCATGGGCAGGGACACCTCCCACCAGACCAGGTTGCTCAGATCCCTATCCAACCTGCCCTTGAACACTTCCAGGGATGGGGCATCCACAGCTTCTCTGGGCAACATGGTCCAGTGTCTCACCAGCCTCACACTAAAGAATTTCTTCCTAAGATCTCATCTAATCTACTGCACATCTTTCAGTGTTCAAATTTCCCTCAGTACTTTATTTTACTGTCTTTATTCTTGTTTTGTTTGATGTACTTCACCGGGCAAGGAAATCCTAGTTATTTTTGAAGATATCTTGAGACACTGCCATTTGAGACAGGAAGTTCACAGAGGAAGAAACTGTTCAAAGGTAGACTTGATGTGCTAGGCAGCCTGCTGGAATAAAGCATTCCAAATTAATAGCTACCTCAAAGGATTTTCCAACCCCTTCCAATCAATACCTGCTGCAAGATACAGACTAAACTGGAAGAGAGAAGATATAGATTATGTATTAGGAAGAAATTCTTTCCTGTAAGGGTGGTGAGACACTGGAACAGGTTGCCCAAAGAAGCTGTGGCTGCCCCATCCCTGGAAGTGTTCAAGGGCAGGTTGGATGGGGCTTGGAGCAACCTGGTCTAGTGGGAGGTGTCCCTGCCTGTGCAGGGGCATTGGAACTAGATGATCTTTCAGGTCCCTTCCAACACAAACCATTCCATGATTCTATTATGTATCTACTCCCTCATTACCTATTTTTAGATCTGTGATAAGTCTTGCTAGTATTATTTTGATTTTATTTCATTAATTTTAATTCATCCTCAAGGCTGACTCTAACATGACATGAGTGAGTCAGCAAAATCTAAGGACTTTCTGTTGCAACCAAAAAGAAAACATAGTAATTGAGAGTGAAACCAATTACCGGAGCAAACCACAATTATTTTCTGCAAAAAGCTGCAATGCAATAGTGTTGTTTTCACACACGAATGAGTCTGAAACTCTCAGATCAAAAATAGGGATGGAAATGGTCTTTGAGAGGCAGCTCTATCATGTCCACTTAATGTGGACAGATGACCAAGCTTCCTTGGCTCTTCCTATTCCCAGGTCAATCCGAAAGGGTTGGATATGGAACAAACTGGCTTTATTTGTCGGAGTTACCAGCTGTGAGAAAGAGGAAACTGCATTTTTCCTACTGTTTTCTCTCCCCTGTCCAGTGACAGAGTGGGGGTGTTAGACTGGCTTGGTGGCACCTCGTGGCCACTCACCACAATAACATCTTCAGTTAAGGAAGAAGTTTTAATTGATTCCATGCTTAGGTCTTCCAAGCCCTGCAGGCCTTATCTGTTATGGAAAACCTGTGGAGCACAGAAGCTTAGTTGGAGAACAGCTACAAGTAGTACCAGCTGCTGACACCACAGGCTGGCAGAATAATAGTATCTCTTCTAGGAGTTCCTGTAAACTCCCAAAAGCTGGTCTCAGCTTGGAGGCCACGCTTATAGTTCAGACTTCAAGAAACTGAGCTATTCATTAGGCAGTCATGTTGTGGTGTCATCTTGGAATTGGCACAAAAAATGTACCAATGGCTCAGTCAACCATGTAGCCCATAGCTAAGTTGTTACAAGCAAGTTTGCTGATGGTACCAAGCTGTGTGGAGTAGCTGACACCCTAGAGGGAAGGGATCCAGCCAGAGGGACCTTGATAGGCTGGAGAGGTGGGCCAATGCCAACCTCATGAAGTTCAACAAAGCCAAGTGCAAGGTCCTGCAGCTGGGTCAGCACAATCCCAGGCACAAGTCCAGGCTGGGGGGAGAATAGATAGAGAGCAGCCCTGAGGAGAAGGACTTGGGGATGGCAGGAGATGAGGAGCTGGACATGAGCCCCTAGTGTGCGCTGGAGCCCAGAGGGGCAATTGTCTCCTGGGTTGCATCAAAAGAAGTGTGGCCAGCAGGGCCAGGGAGGGGATTCTGCCCCTCTGCTCTGCTCTGGTGAGACCCCACCTGGAGTGCTGCATACAGTTCTGGAGCCCTGAGCTCAGGAGACACATGGAGCTGTTGGAGAGGGACCAGAGAAGGGCCACAAAGATAATCCAAGGGCTGAAGCTGCTCTGAAGACAGGCTGAGAGAGTTGGGGGTGTTCAGCCTGGAGAAGAGAAGGCTCTGGGGAGACCTTAGGGCACCTTCTAGTGCCTGAAGGGCCTACAGGAAAGCTGGGGAGGGGCTTTTCACCAGATAGGGCAGTGACAGCACAAGGGGGTAATGGTTTTAAACTGGAAGAGGGGAGATCTAGGGACATCAGAAAGAAATTCTTCACCATGAGGGCAGTCAGGCACTGGAATAGGTTGCCCAGAGAGGTTGTGGAAGCCCCCTTCCTGGAGGTGTTCAAGGCCAGGTTGGATGAGGCTTGTGCAGCCTAGTCTAGTGGGAGGTGTCCCTGCTTATAGCAGGGAGGTTGGAACCTGATGATCTTTAAGGTCCCTTCCAACATTCACCATTCTATGTTATGATTCTATGAACTTCCAACATGGATAGGAAGGTAAGCCAGGGCAGAGTAGGAAGTCCTGCAGGCACCTGGTGGCCTGAAGGGTTTCAAATCATGGTAGGAGTAAACAGTACACAGTGAGAAATAAAAGGTTGGAAAGCAAAGAAGATGTATTTTAAAAGTCAAGAGGGGAAAGAGAATTTGCCAATCACTTCAACCAAGGTAAATTTGTTGTAAAACAAATAGGAAAAGATTATGTGGACATATAAATTAAACTAAATAGGAAAGGAAGCTGGTGTGCTACACTCTGGCATCTGAGAATCGGTGTTTCTCCCCTTGCCCCTGCTCTGTGGATTTATCCATGGACCATGGTCACCCTTTGGAGTGTATCTGCTCCATCGTGGCCTGATCTATGAGCTCCAGTCATTCCAGGGCTGTACCTTCTTGTGTCATGGATTTATCCACAGCCAAAGATGCTTTGAAGTGTTCCAGCACAGCTTCATGAACAGCCACTGATGCTGCCAGGTGCCACCAAACCACTCCATAACTGGACAGAGGACAAAAAATATGATAAAAGGCTCATGAGTTGAGATAAGGACAGGAAGATCACTCAGCAATAACTATCACTGGCAAAACACACTTGACTTGGGGAAATTAATGTTATTTATTGCTAATCAAATCAGAGCAGGATAATGAGAATCCTTTTCAGGAGGCCACAGTGCTCCAACAGCATCAAGGCCATCACTCCAACTCCACCCACAAAGACCAGTAGGCTGGAAGTGGACAGAAGTTTGGGAGGGGACAGAACCAGGCAACTGGCCCAAAGTGACCAGAGGGATATTCTGAACCACATAACATTGTGCTTTGCAATAAAAACTAAGAGAAAGGGGGTTGAGGAACATTTGTTATTAAGGTGTTTGTAATGAAACGATGGAAGAGTGTCCTCAGACTATGTATGAAGCAAAAAGAAGAGCTATTCACTCAACACCTTAGAATTTCAAGCCCTAGTGATGCAGAGATAAAATGACAATGTTTTTGTCCCTAAAGCCAACAGAAGTCCATTCCTAATCCTTTATCTGTTAGGGGTAAGGACTTTACAGCATTAGAGAGTTGTCTCTAAAGAGTTATTTAGTAACTTCATGCTGGAGTTTATCACTGGACAACACGAGGAAGAAATTAAGTTGCCTTTTTAAGGCTTCATTGCTTTACTGCAGCTCTAATGTGATACAAACTATTAACTACAACATCAACTTCTAGTTTTATTAAACCACGTGGACTACCTAATCACAGGAAGATTAAGTGGCTGGCAAAATGAATTTTATGGAGAAGAAGCTGCAATTAGTAAAAGTTTTATGCTCTTTTGTGTTTTTACCAGACACTGGAAACACTTTGCTTTTTCAGAGCTAGAGAAAATTGTTTCCTATTCTGGCAGCACAGAATTTGTTTTCTCTGGCAAAGCAGGATGGAATGAACTGCAGAAGGATACTTAAATCCTATTAATGCAACTGAAGAGCATTATTCTTTCTGGTTGTGCTAGCACTTCTTTGATAATGAGGGATGATTCAGTGTTTTCAGTTCCTCATGATGCACCTGGAAACTTAAAAAAAAAATAATTAAAAAAATGATACTTTTAGAGATTAGCAAGTGAATAATTACACTGAACCCAGCCAAATGTTGTCCTCATTATCCTGCATTTATCCTACCAGAAGCAGAAGAACTTTGCCCTAGTTTGATTCACAGGATCTCACGGGAGATAACTGCTATCTTCAAGAATTATTCATCTCCATCCGTGACAAGTCTTCCCAACTTCTAATGGATATGTCTTGCCCAGCCAGTTTTGGTTGTGTCTGGTTCAAAACCATGGAAGTTTTCAATTAAAAACTATTCTTTCAAGCTTTTACTGCTATTTGCCCCTTCTTTAACGTAGAGCTCTGTGCCTTGGATCCTGTCAGTTCATATTTCTGCCCTGGTTCCTCGCCTGGGCACATGGAATGGCTGAGGGCAGTGCCACTCCATGCTCTGTGCTTCAGTGGCTGCTTTACCACCATGTAGCCTGAGCACAATCAGAACTGGAAAGCAGAATTAGGTAAGTTCTCTGTACCTTCATCAGATGTTCTGCAATGAGGAGACATGCTGCTGACAGCTTGTGTGGTAGCTGGGGGTTTCTGCAACATTATCAAGATCAAACACGTGGCCTCATGCTTGAAACTGCTGCCAATGTTTTCAGAAGCATTGAGGCCTGCTATTCACTGAGCCTGAAGAATTAAATTGATTTAATTACCCGAAGGAAGAGCTTCTATTTCTACATCTGTACATGGTGCATGGCCACATTTTCTTTCAATGTTCTGACTTAAGGCTCCTTTTGCTACAATACTTTTTTTTTTTTTTAATTGTGGTTAAATCTATAGAATCATCATCATAGAATCTCAGACTGGTTTGAGTTGGAAGAGACCTGAAAGATCATCTGGTTCCAACCCCCCTGCATGAGCAGGGACACCTCCCACTAGACCAGGTTGCTCCAAGCCCTACCCAACCTGCCCTGGAACACTTCCAAGGATGGGGCAGCCACAACCTCCCTGGGCAAATATACTCAGTATATTTAATGGTTTCAAACATTCCCAGTAAAAATAAGAGGGAAAACCCCACCCTAATGGGTTAAACAAGTCTTCAGCTCAGAGTACTGAATAATTTGGCTTTGATTTCCCTTGATTTCCCCTTCCAGCCACACAGGAATCATAGAACATGATGTCACTAAGATATGATGACAGACTTAAGATATCCATTAAAAATCAGACTAATAGATACATGGATTTATTGGGACAGGTTACATAGGAGGTTTTAAAATGGAGCTGTGGATAAATAGGCTTGTTTCAATGAAACAAGAGTCCTAAATTAAAGGAAAGATGAAAAAAGAAGTAATTTCTTTTCTCATTTTTCTATAGGACACTTGTAAACAACTAATTGCAATGTTAATGGTTAGTGCATAAATTAACCTTAAATCTGGGGATGTCTTCTTTTATACTGTCTTTAATGGAAGACAATTGTTTTCCTGAAACAAGTTAGTTTATTCTCTCAGAGGTCATGGAATCACTCCATTATGGAAGCAAACTTTTGCTGCCTCCTCAACAGTGCTGTTTCCAGACTGAACAGATGAGAAATGGGGCACTGCCAGTTTTTCAAATCTCATTTCTAAAAATAATCAACATTTTAATATGACAAGCTCGTGTTATGTTCCATCTTGAATATGTCTCCAATGATACATCCAATTATGGGACATTTGCCTTGCCTGCAATATAGTGTCTGAAAAATTTTGCTGTTCTTTTCTTCATTTTGATGATTTTTCATCCATGTTTCAAATACAGCTTTTTGTTCTCTTGCTGAAGTTAGCTTTTAAAATTAGTATCATAACCACAGCACTGAGATAACAACAGAGCATACATTCTGTATTGTAAGAAAATAATAAAATGTAAGGAGAAAAGAAGAAAGAAGAAAGAGGAAAGAATAAGGAAGAAAAAGAAGGAAGAAGGAAGAAAGAAGAAAGAATCACAGAACCTTAGGGGTTGGAAGGGACCTCGGAAGATCATCTAGTCCAACCCCCCTGCCAGGCAGGGTCACCTAGAGCACATCACACAGGAACTTGTCCAGGCGGGTTTTGAATGTCTCCAGCGAAGGAGACTCCACAACCTCTCTGGGCAGCCTGTTCCAGTGCTCTGTCACTCTCACAGTAAAAAAGTTTTTTCTGATATTTACACAGAACCTCCTATGCTCCAGGTTGCAACCATTGCCCCTTGTCCTATCACTGGATGTCACTGAAAAAAGCCTGGCTCCATCCTCCTTACACTCCCCCTTAACATATTTGTAAACATTGATGAGGTCACCCCTCAGTCTCCTCTTCTCCAAGCTAAAGAGACCCAGCTCCCTCAGCCTTTCCTCATAAGGGAGATGTTCCACTCCCTTAATCATCTTTGTAGCTCTGCGCTGGACTCTTTCAAGCAGTTCCCTGTCCTTCTTGAACTGAGGGGCCCAGAACTGGACACAATACTCCAGATGCGGCCTCACCAAGGCAGAGTAGAGGGGGAGGAGAACCTCTCTTGACCTACTAACCACACCCTTTCTAATGCACCCCAGGATGCCATTGGCCTTCCTAGCCACAAGGGCACATTGCTGGCTCATGGTCATCCTCCTGTCCACGAGGACCCCCAGGTCCCTTTCACCTACACTGCTCTCCAGCAGGTCAGCCCCCAACCTGTACTGGTACATGGTGTTTCTCTTCCCCAGATGCAAGACTCTACACTTGCCCTTGTTGAATTTCATCAAGTTTCTCCCCGCCCAACTCTCCAGGTCTCGCTGACTGGCAGCACAGCCTTCTGGTGTGTCAGCCACTCCTCCCAGTTTAGTGTCATCAGAGAACTTGCTGAGGGTACACTGTTCCCTCATCCAGGTCGTTGATGAAAATATTGAACAGTACCGGTCCCAGCACCGACCCCTGAGGGACTCATTAGTCACAGACCTCCAACTAGATTCTGTCCCATTGACCAAAACTCTCTGACTTCTTCCTTTCAACCAATTCATGATCCATCTCACTACCTGATCATCAAGACCACACTTCCTTAGCTTATCTATGAGGATGCTGTGGGAGACAGTGTCAAATGCTTTACTGAAAGAAAGAAGAAAGAAGAAAGAAGAAAGAAGAAAGAAGAAAGAAGAAAGAAGAAAGAAGAAAGAAGAAAGAAGAAAGAAGACGGTGACAACAATTCTTTACACAACTGGAAGAAGCCTCACATTGACAGCTCTCATCTTCAAGAGACTGTAAGTCTTTAAGGACTTAAACTACCATAATACCATAATTCTTCCAGTACCTGAAGGGGCTACCGGAAACCCGGGGAGGGACCTTTTACCAGGATTTGTAGTGATAGGAAAAGGTGTAATGGTTTTAAGCTGGAATAGGGGAGATTTAGGTTAGACATTAGGAAGAAATTCTTCACTATGAGGGAAGTGAGACAATAAACAAGTAAGTTACATGCCAATAGAAATGCTGAGGCTTATCCCCATCCACTCTCCTCCAGAGTCTTCCCCCAAAAAATTAGTCGTGTTTCATGTGAACAATAATTCTTTCTTCTACTTGGGGAGAACAGGAATTTAGGAACTAGCTGGCACTTGAACAACCAGTGACAGGAAGATTCTTCTTCATAAGACATGTCCATTCACATGCCATCAGAAGTACACAAGATGGCAGTAGGCAGCTGCTAAGGTACAGAACTATTATCATAGAACCACAGAATGGTTTGGGTTGGATGGGACCTTAAAGATCATCTAGATCCAACCCTCCTGCACGGGCAGGGACACCTCCCACTACACCAGGTTGCTCCAAGCCCCATCCATCCTGCCCTTGAACACTTCCAGGGAAAACCAGTATAGTGGAGACACTTAGACATTCACGCCCTCCTATTAAAATGGTCTCACTAAAGAAGTTACCAGAATAAATTCTGGATTGATGCACCCAGATAAGGACTGAAGTTATTGAGGGAAAAGTGAAAAGCATCTGACAGCGGTTAGAGGCTTCATTTTTCTCTGTTTCTTTCAAAGCCTACATCTTCAAAGTGATAGGAACTTTCACTGATTAACTGCTAGAGGGAACTAGGTCTTCCTAGTTGGCTGGAAAGGCTTCGCCAGGAGTGAAAGGTCATTCCCTGTTTAGAAAATTTGTCAAAATCCACTACTACCTCTATGGTTTCCTTTTTGATGTGTTGTATTTTCCTTACTTCTTACATTTCTGTGAGAACAAACTATCAGTAGAATTCTTTTTTGTTCCTAAGAACAAAAATCCTTTGACTGGTTTCCACTTGCACTTTCAAGAACAGTTTTCTTCAAGGCTTTGAGGTGTAGTGCCTTTGAGCAGAAAATGAACTTACTCATGAAGTCTATCAGAAATCGAAAAATAACTGCAGTTCACCTTAGAATCTATGATTAGAACGAAACTAAATCATGTGTGTCATCACTGACAGGGTCTCCCATTACAAGATTCAAGGAGAGGAGTCACGGATCTCTTGAGAATGCTTTGCCCATGGGATATAAGGAGATGGATCTGAGAATGCCAAGAAAGCTGACTGATAGAAATGCAAGGCCACTCTGTGTTCTCTTTGAAAGACTGTGGTGGAAAGAAAGGAGAAAATATCTGACTGTGTGACCAAACTCTGTTCCTGATCTGTCCTATCTTCTCATCGGACCCTGTTCTCTGTATCGTGTGGCTATGGGTGAACTTTGCTAGCAAAATTCAAGTCAGACTAGTTAGCTAATAGAAGGAGAGCAGATACACAACAGAATTAAAGAAAAAAAAAAGAAATTAAAAATCTTGGAAGTCCAGTGGAGGACCACCAAGATCATCAAGAGTTTGACCACAGAATCTCTCAGGAAGGACTGATGGAACAGGAACAGAGACCCAGAAGTAACCTTCTAGCATTCTCTCTTTCACTCACACTCTTTCAAGAGAAGGATTTGTATCACTCTAAACCCTACCCCGGCACCCCAGACTGAAACCCCATCTTTTAGAACACAAAGGAACAGCTGAAGAGTGGACAAAGCAGCAGGGAAAAAAAAATCAACTATATAATTGCAAGGACTTTTTCTTCATATTAATAGTTTTTTCTTTCTTTTTTTGCAACTGGCTAATAGTAATTCTTTGATGAGGTTTGTCGGATTCCAGTTACACCAACGAAAATTCTCAGTATCATATTTAAATAGTGGTTTCTTTTTTGCCCTTAAATGCACTTTCAAGCATAACTAAGTTAATTTTCCCCAATTTGAGGCTGGTTTGCCCACAATGATAATTGATAAGAAACCTCCGACCAACTCTCTCGGCTTATTTTCTCCCCTGTCCTGAACTATATATCCATTGGAAAGAAACTGGCCATGAATAATTTCATTCCCTACTGAAAGAATAAAGTATTTTGTTTAGTCTTTTTGCCTACTAAAGAATGCATAAATTACATTCTTTTAATTGTCTAATATAGGGAGAAACTCACTTTCAAATGCAAAGAAACATAAAGAAACTAAAAGGCTCAACATGCACAGATTTTTTTCAATAATGGGGTGGATTGGTCATCTGAATGGGTATGAATGGAGTGTGATTGTTTACACTCTTGGCAGCAAAATCACTAGTTTAATTGCTCTTATGCTGGGATTCTTAGGGCAAGTCCAAAAAAAGAGACAAAAAGAAAAAGCTAACCAAGATAATTAAGTAAAAAGTGCAAAAAAAAATGTAGAATGTATCCTGTGGGAGCAGAGGAAGGAGAACAGAAATGTTTTTCCATTTCCTCTATAGAAAAATAATGGTTTTCTTTTTCATCATTCCATTGCTTTGAGATCCATGGGTGGACAGAGCTCCAAATAATCCTGGATGACCATCAAAAACGTAAAACCTGTGTATTTTATCTTGGAATGAGAGTGAAACAATGTCCTGGGAATTGGAAGCAGGAATGAATCACTGTGTCCTCTGTATTTTATTCAGGCGGATTCCTGCTAATAAGTTTTTAACTGAAAATAAATGGGGTCATTTACCCTTGTAGCTGTAGCTCCTGTTCTTCTTTTGCATTGTCTTTCTGTCAAATTTAAGACTGATCTTATACTCCTGCTTTAAACTGAGAGAGATTGAAAGGCCACGGTCTAAAATGGTGTCTCCACACCTTCATTAAGACATCTTTTAAAACACAAAATGGAGGGCAGCAAATTTTTTTAAGGTGAAGAAAGAACAGATTACTCAAAAAACCCCCAATATTTCATGTATTCAAATGTGAATACTTTGAGATTCCCTAAAAATGAAATTGTTGTAAGAAGATCACTTAGGCTGAGGAAATACCAAAGCCAGCAAGAACCATGGAAGTACCGCAAACTTTAGTAGTATTAATATCTAAGTACATTAAGTAATACAATGTTTTTACAATGATCTGACTAACAAAATGTGACTTCGGTGGCACGTTATCCAGAATTTCAAAATCTACTGCTTTTTCCAGGTTAGTTCACATCACACAGGTGGATGCCTGTGTTAGGCCCCACAACACAGAACTCAAAATTTGGAAAAGCAAGCTAACAATTAAAAGCAGAATTAGAAATTGTTAGATTGCCCACCTTAGCTAGGGTCCAGGGGGACTGGAGACCACTGCATTACAGTTCTTTGACAGACTGAATTTATAACTCCCTAGGTTGCAGTGAAAAATAAAGAATATTGATTGAATGGAGAAAAATGGAAGAGGTTTATAAAATTATTATTTCATTGAAGGCACTGAGGGGAAGGGCTCTGGTGCAGAGGATTGTGCTGGGGAACCATTCCTAAACTGGCAAAGGGGTCATGATCAATGGAGCTCCAGAGGGCTGTGCTGCCATCCAGTGTAACCTGGACAGGCTGGAGAGCTGGAAAGAGAGGAACCTCATGAGGTTCAACAAGGGCAAGTGTAGGGTCCTGCATCCAGGGAGGAAGAACCCCGTGTACCAATAGAGGTTAGGGGTGGACCTGCTGGAAAGCAGTTCTGAGGAGAAGGATCTGGGAGTCCTGGTAGACAGTAAATGACCCATGATAGGCACATCAACGTGCCCTTCTGGCCAAGAAGGCCAATGGAATCCTGGGGTGCATAAGGAAGAGTGTGCCAGTAGGTCAAGAGAGGTCATTCTCCCCCTCTACTCTGCCCTGGTGAGGCCACAGCTGGAGAACTGGGACCAGTTCTGGGCTCCCCAGTTCAACAGAGACAGGGAACTGCTGGAGAGAGTCCAGCGGAGGCCAACAAAGATGACTGGGGGATTGGAGCATCTCCCTGATGAGGAAAGGCTGAGAGAGCTGGGACTGTTCAGCCTGGAGAAGAGAAGGCTGAGGCAAGACCTTATTAATGCCTGTAAGTATCTAAAGGGTGGGTGCAAGGAGGATGGAAAAGTTCCCAGTGACAGGACAAGTGGTAAAGGGCACAAGCTGGAACACAGGAAGTTCCTTTTAAAAATGTGAAAAAACTTGTTCATGGAGTGTGACAGAGCCCTGGGACAGGCTGCCCGGGAAGGTTGTGGACTCCCCTTTTCTGGAGACGTTCCAGACCCCCCTGGATGCAGCCCTGTGGGATGGGCTCTAGGTGATCCTGCTTTAGCGAGGGAGGTGGACTAGATGATCTCTAAAGGTCCCTTCCAATTCTGTGACTGAGTGAAAAGCAGCAGCAAAAGAGCAGGGAGAGAAAGGGCGCCCCAGCCCCGTCCCCAGAGCGGGAAGAGGTGCGGCCGCTCTGACTGAGCGTGGGGCGGGACAGACCTCTCAGGGCCCAGAGCAGCGGTTTGCGCGGGAAGGGCGCGGGAGGCAGAATGGAGGTTACAGGAGCGAGGCTGGGGCTGCAGCTCCGCCCGGGGACACTGCATTGCCAACCTCTGCATGGGCAGGGACACCTCCCACTAGACCAGGTTGCTCCAAGTCCCATCCAACCTGCCCTTGAACACTGCCGGGGATGGGGCAGCCACAGCTTCTCTGGGCAACCTGGGCCAGGCTCTCACCACCCTCACACTAAAGAATTTCCTCCTAATATCCCACCTGAATTTCCCTCTTCCAGTTTTAATGCATTCCCCCTTGTCTTCTCACTCCCTGCCCTTGTCCAAAGTCCCTCCCCAGCTTTCCTGAAGCCCCTTCAGGCACTGGAAGGTGCTCTAAGGTCTCCCTGGAGCCTTCTCTTCTCCAGGCTGAGCACCCCCAACTCTCAGCCTGTCTCCAGAGCAGAGCTGCTCCAGCCCTCGGATCATCTTTGTGGCCTCCTCTGGACTCGGTCTCCAACAGTTCCATGTCCTTCTTAGGTTGGGGGCTCCAGAACTGGACCCAGAACTCCAGGTGGGGTCTGATGAGCGCAGAGTAGAGGGGCAGAATCACCTATTTCAACCTGCTATATTGTACCAAGTTATGATAATGGTTTCAGAAATTACCTTAATGAAGATTAATTTAGTCATATTGGTTTCCCTGAGTAAAGAGGGCAATTTATATAACCTTACTTAAGTGCTGATTGAAAGAGAAATTATTTTACACTGCATACCTAACTACCTGAGCACTTTATGTATCTTGTAAAAACGGAGCACAGGGGGCTGATAAACTAATGTACATGTAATAAATATTGAGAGAAAATAAGATGGACTAGTTCTAGAAATAAAAAAGAAGTCAAGAGACTTTTATCATCAAGTGATAGCTGTGAAGTCACTTCTAACAACCCACACTCATTGTAACCTTTTCTTCTGATTCGTATGTTTGTAAACACATTTTGGTTTTTTTAGACTTGTAGGGAACTTCATATATGAAAAGAGAAAGAAGATAACAAATTACAGAACAATAGCGGGAAAAGTAAATGAAAAAAAGAGAAAGGTATTTCAGTTTGAACCAAAACATGTTTTCTGGATTGTTTTGCTTCAGCTATCAAGCCAAGTAGCTATGTGAGTACTGCTGAGGATGAAAAAAAAAAATAACAAAACTAGGAAAATACTCCTAGGAGCTAAGGCATTAATTGTAAGCTTTACTTATTCTTAATTGTGGGGTTTTTTTAATCTTTTTTTGTCTTGCTTTGTTAACATGTCTAATTTAAAGCCGTTAATTGCCTAAAGTGTAAACAGAATGAAAACAAAAGTCCATTTTGTTCTATATAGATCAGCTTAAATCAACTTTTGTTCAAACAGCCAAATATTGACCAAAATGCAAGCAAGTCACCAAATCCTGAAGTCACATGTGTACATACTAGATTGCACTAAAACAATGAAACAATGTTCCAATTAAACACATGGACATTAAACATCATCTAGCCTGGTATGTACTTGATTTGTTTAACTTTGTAATTTGGCAGGTAATGCTTCACATGCAAATCTCATTAACAGTTGCCAGCAGTTCTATTTGGGAAGCCTCATTTATACAGAATATTTTGCCTTAAGGAAGTTCCATGTGAAAACAAACTAAGATCTGTTGAGTTGGTACATTTTAATTAGTACTCCAGGAGTTACTGTTCTTTTTTGTTATTGTTGTACTTTTTGACTTCCAATATAAATGATCAATTAATATATAAAGTGTAAGTTCCACTGGGGACAATGAACCTTGTCCTCAGCTTTTCACTCCAAAATGCATTTAAATTTAATCACATTATTTCATTCTCTGTGCTACAGTCTAGTATGAAAAAATAAAACACAGGCTTATTTCATCGAGACTGATACTCCATGTGCTAAAATTCTCACAACTATAAATTCCTAGCTAGAAAAAATTCCTAGTTATACTAACAAAATTTCACTCTTGCAGGACAAGGAGTCACTGGAAAAGACAAGGGGTCATGGGCACAAGTTGCTCCTGGGGAGATTCCGAATGGACACATGAGGTAAATTTTTCCCCATGAGGACAGTCAGCCATTGGAATAGTCTGCCAAGGGAAGTGGTAGATTCCCCCACATTGGACAGTTTGAAGTCTCAGCTTGACAGGGTGCTGAGCCACCTCATATCAACTACAGTAGTACCTAGAAAGGTTGGCCCAGATGATCCTTGAGGTCCCTTCCAACCTGGCATTCTAGGATTCTGCGATTCTATGACAAATCAAGAGCATGATGGTCTGGTATGTAATTGAACAAAGCTTGATATTAACTAGACATTTTCAAATGACTGATTAGAACCTCCTTATTCAAGACATGTACATAATTATATCCTCCTAGCTGCCTGGGTAGGATGGGAGACTATTATTTATTAATTAAAAATATTAAAAATTTCAACACAATCCCTCACACAATATCAAATGTCAAATTAAAATTTTCATGGAACCAGATTTTTTTTTAGACATGTTTCAAATGAAAATACAATAAATGATGGAATTGTAAAGTATTAACAGAAAGATTAAAAGTTTCAGCTTGAAAAAGCAGCTGGTGCAGTAACAGGAACTCCAATATTTCACAACATGTTCCCCTCTAATTAATTTTTATCATCCTGTGATAAAAAGACTTATTTACATCCTTTTTCATGCAAGGATTTGCCATTTTTGCCTTTTTAAGGTCCCATTCTTACCTTTCACACCTTGTTCTCCTTCCCCTTCAGTCTTTCTGATACCTCACAGCCATGGGACCCATCCTGAAGTAAAGGGAACAAGAAGTAAGCGTCAGTGTAGTCGTCTACTAATGCATCTTGGGCTGGCAGAGGATACAGAGTGTTCAAAAGATATTGACAGCATTTCTTCAAGTACATCAAAAGATGTACTTGAGGTTTAATATATTTCATAAGACAACAGTAGGAAGCCTCAAATAGGATATGAGGATGTCACAGTTTGACTCAGGATCAGCAATTAAACCAGAGACAACAATGCTCTCCATCCCCTCCCCCTCCCACCCAGGTAGGGAAGGAGAGAGAGAATTAGGAGAGAGACTTTGCGGGATTGAAAACTAAATTAGACAGCTGTAATTATATGTACAATTATATACAAGTATGTTCAGAATGTGCAAAAGCCTCTTGCCTCCCCCCACCCCCAGCAGCTCCCCAGCACCTCCTGAGCTGTGAGCAGTCCTGACATGTCTCAGCCCGCAGGCAGGAGATAAGGCAGAGCAGACAGGGGTGGGTTATGAGGGTTATGAGGTCAGAGATGCCTGAGCCTGGGGTCAACTGATGGATGGATGGAGTCCTCCCCAGACACTGGCCATGGATGGAAGAGAACGGAAGAAGAAGCAGGAAGGAAGTTGTCTTCTGTGATCTCTGACCTTCCTCGGAGCTTACATAGATACATGGAATGGAATCTCTTTGGTCAGTTCTGCTGTCTGTCTAGTCCAGCTCCCCTACAGGGGGGTCACAGATACGACTCTCCTGCCCCGGTAGCCTCTGTAGCAGCAGAGCTAAGAAGCGACCTTGGAGTCTCAGCAGTAACATAAACATTCCAGTGTTATCAGTCCACTGGCTGGAACACTTGCTGCTAGTTAAAAGAGAGCTTACTGAAGGAAAAAAAAATCAGTAATTAGCTTCATCCTGGCTCAAAACAGGACAGAGCACTGAAAAATCTGGTGTTAAGATCAGAACAGCAGCCAACGAATCAGTAAAAATGAATCACTTCAGAAAGTTTGGAGAGAAATTCAGTCCCATTCCACTTCCAGATCCATAAACTCAGAGGCACAGTTTCTAAATTCCAGGTTTTCAATTCAAATACTTCAACATTATTCCAGGATTGTAACCAAAACTACACCAGGTAAGAATCTGATCCTCACCATTCCCCAGATCAGAGTTTTAAGCAATACCCTTCATATATGTTAACCCAATTGATGATTTTCATTTAAAAGCTTATTAAAATGTAGTGAGCACTGACTTATCATTTCTAATAAATGACAATTATACTGATTACACTGTCATTATTAAAATAACTGTGACCCTTTGCTAAAGTCACATTACATTGAACACTCACAAGAGTAAGCCTCACACAATATGAATTATGATAGTATGAATAATAATGCTACCTTGACTATTAATCAACTGGCTGGATTCAAAACTGTGGAAGACTGATAGGAAAGTATCTAAATTAATCCCATTGTACGTTGTAGAATTAAAAATGGTCATGAAAATAACCCTGCCATTAATAGCATGATAAACTGATAGACACTGGACAACTGGTCAAGCACGTCATCAAAACAAAACCCCTTTGTGAAAGGAGAGCATTTTGCAAAGTGTGAAAGAGCCTGATTTGTTTTCAGATACCTATTCAAATATCACTTTTCAGGTTTGTTTCCTAGAACAATCAAAAACATGCTAATAGCAACTCATTGTTATTTAATGCTGCACTTAAAGAGTCTCTTCTGCCTGTTAAGATGTGAGGAAAGGGGCCTTCAGAAGAGCTGTG
The DNA here is from genome assembly GCA_020745705.1 of Hemiprocne comata. Classification (NCBI taxonomy): domain Eukaryota; kingdom Metazoa; phylum Chordata; class Aves; order Apodiformes; family Apodidae; genus Hemiprocne; species Hemiprocne comata. The sequence continues at coordinate 495,250 of CM036593.1, forward strand.
GCACTTGCTGGTACTGCTGGGACCGCTGACTGGAGAAGACCTTGATATATCTTCAGATTGACTTCAAATTTCAAATGTCTCCATTTCCTTTTGATGGAGTCTTCTGGGAAGTATGAATTTAGGTGGCAGCCATTAAGGAAATCTGAAATTGGGATTGAGATGAGTGTCTTCCCCAAAAGAGACCTTCAGAGGAAAGGTTTATTCATTCTTGAGAGCTATTTTTCTTAATCTTTTAGTTACTGTATTAAGCATTGGTCACATTGACAAGATTGAATGAGTAGAAGGACATGTCAGTGTAATAAACAATGAAATAACTGACAAGATTAGGAAAATTGGTCAATCTCAATCATATCTACTCTTTCTGAAATTAAATTAATTCAGTAATGTCACAGATTTTTCCCATACAATCAGACTCAGAGGTGAGCTTTTCACAATGCTCTAATTACTTGCCAGTATCTCTCCCACTTGAATAATCATTACAAATATTAATTACATCAGCCTGTAATGTTGATTGCCTGGTGTATTTTGTATTGACTGGCTTCTCCATTTATCTAGAGGTGGCACCAGCAATCAAAAAAGTTCTATACCAGGAAAATATCAAACACAAGTGATCATTACAGGGCTTCCCTCTCACCTGTAACATTTTCCTCTGGAACTCATTAAGAATCTTTGTTACCTACTGCAACCTAATCTCTCACCCCTCAAAAGATTCTGACTATTCTTAAAAATAGGATCATCACCTAGAAAAAAACCAGCATTCTGGGAAAGAAATTATTTTCTGAGAGCTACATTTGTACCACGTTCTGCCTACTGCTGTTGCTGCCAATCCTGGGACACCAAGAAATAGAAAGCAAATTAAGGAAATTGGCCAGGAAGTGGAGACCTCTCCTACTTGCTCCCTCTACCCTTCATTTTTTAGAAAATATCGTGTGCATTTTCTAGTCTACTTCAATATTTCTGTGAATCCAACATGTTCTCCTAAGCTGTTCAAGGTTATGATAGTCCTTAAAGTTCCCTTTCAGATCCATAAATCCCAACTCATAATTTCTCTAGTTTTGGGAGTGGTTCTTCCCTTTTTCTCCATGTTATCTCTGTATTACAGTCTCCTCAAAAACAGGGTTATAGTGAATACAGATCTGAACCTTTACAGAATCCTGCCATCAAAAAGGATTCTCTGTTACATCTTGTCAATTTTAAAAAGTGTATTTTTATAGTTTATTCAGCACTGTCCAAACAACAGGCTAGATTTCCAACCGGATTTCTGATTTGAAAGTTGAGTTCTTCAGCTTTACATTGTCTTCATGTCTTTCCATCAGCAAGATATTCATTCAGCTACTTTAAAAATAGATGTGCAGGCTCTAAACAAGACAACAAACAGATTACCAGACTATCTAGATGTTGTTTAGGTATCTTAATTCTTGAAAATAAAAATGTAGCAAATCTCAGGGATATTTTAGTGTCATTAAAACCAGTTCCTCTCCTGACCCTGAATCTTACGTGTTGCTAAGACAATTTGCAGTGTTTGCAAATTGCAAAAACTTGTCGTATTTCAAGAGAAAAAATCTTCTTAAATGTGGGTAATAAATGAAAGGTCTAAAGCAAGGGCTGAATGCAACATAAATATGATGTAATAAAGTAGAAATTATTTTCATATGTGTTTGGAGAGATGTCATAATCAAACTTTGGTTTCTCTTTTGGAGAAGTCTTGATGCAGTCCTTCTGTATTCTTTGAAACTTGTAATTTCATTCTTTGGATATATTGAATATAGAGGATGAATCATTTTTCCAAGCAATAAAGGCTCCATATAGCATGTTATTGCCAAATTTAGGTTACTATTATTTTCAAGTGCAAATGCTGATTGAAATCTGAATGAATCACCAAATGGTTTGGATTGGAAGGGGTCTTTGAAGACCATCTAGTCCAACCCCTGCAGTGAGCAGGGACATCTTCACCAGATCAGGTCACTCAGACCCCGTCCAACCTGACCTGGAATGTTTCCAGGGATTTCTCTCTAATGACAGAAATAATGGCTCTACATTCTATGTATTGATGTAAAAGATGAAGTCTTAATTTTGCATTTCACAAAGATACTTCTTCCTTTTCTGAGTAAAAAGTGTCTACCTGAACATCACCTGCTCTCTTTAGTACATTCAATGTAAACGTTCTCATCTAAACTCTTGTCTGTTTTCTGTGCAAATGAAGAGCTGAATAAATGTTTTATTCAACGTTTCACAAAACGACTGGGCATAAAAGGGGGAAGAGGAAGAAGAGCAAGAAACTAAAGAATGATAGGGGTTAGCATGAGAACAACTAACAGAGGGTAAGAAAGTGGGTGGCTGCATTTCATCTCTTGACAAGTCTGTTACCTAGGAAACAAAAGACCCAATGATTGCATAAATGACCCTGTGCCTGTGGATTTAAATTGATGAAATTATATAGGACTGCAATTTATGCAGAACAAGGAAGTAGGCTGTCAGGAGCATTGTTTATTAGGTGAAATAAAAAAACCCTAAAAAGCCTAATTTCATTTCAATGAGTTTTTCAAGCATTTCTTATTTAAGTCTTCTGTCTTTATTATCTAAGTTTGTAACCTAATAGAACTATGCAATAAAATCTAACCAATCCTCCCATCCAGCTGATTAATCCAGCATGTGACATCCCACAGGAACGAATTTCTGGTACAATTAACTGGGCAAATGCACTTCTGGTGTAAAGATGGCCCCATCCCTGGAAGTGTTCAAGGGCAGGTTGGATGGGACAACCTGGTCTAGTGGGAGGTGTCCCTGCCCATGCAGGGGGGTGGGAACTAGATCTCTAAGGTCCCTTCCAACCCAAACCATTCTATGGAATTTCACCAACTCCAGTTGCAGTAGAATCTCTTCCATAAGATGTTTTGGAAGACCCTGATCATGAGGTTTTTCTAGGTCATATTTTATTACTGTGGCATATAAAAAATAATAAATAGATGACATCATGATCCGCTGTTCAAACTAAGCTAAATTATTGACAGGTCTTAAATGTTTTTGAAAATCAAACTGTAATTTCTAATTATTAAAAAAAAAAAACAACAACCAACAAATCAAAGTTAGATGGAATTCATAAATGCAGGTTTGACCTTGGAGAACTTGGCAAAATTCTGATTTCATTAATCCCTGTGAAATCTTACTGTCAGCTGTCTCAAAAAATTCACCCTGGTTGTAATGTAAGAGTTTTCGTCCTTTTAACTCCTCGTGTCTGAAACTGTCTCCTCCTTGTAATCTTACTTTCACAGCTCACTCGTACTGCAAGCTCCTGGAAGGTTGAGGAAAGTTAAAATTCAGTATAGGTTAAGAAGTCTGCCATGTATATGTAGACTTCAGCCTGAACATATCAATTGTCTCAACCTGGAGATCACCTGCCTCACTAGATATTCCTCTGGATTTCAGTTCTGGGTTCTCATCTTGAACATCTTTCATTCCAACAAAAATCTTTTCTTTGTTCCCTATTTCTTCCTTTCAGATCAAACATTTATTACTTAAATAGGGTGAATTTCTTACATAATGAAGAGTTAACCATACCACAAATTTTAACTCTTAATATATGCACTACTAAGTGCTTCCTTTTATGTTTTATCTCATCCAGTTATTCCTACCATGCACACTAGCTTCTCAGAGTTATCCACCGTAGAGCAAGCACAGTGGTGACAGTTGCTGTAGAATAATGACAGCAGGATCTTGCCCTCTGCTCAAATTGTTCTTTCTTTTCATGGATCCAGCCAGCGAGCTGTAACAGGCTGAAAACTGGAAGACTTGATTCTGCTGACAAGCTTTTCAAGCTTCACGTCCCTAAGACACAGTATTTACCAAGTTTACCATTTTCTGGATGGCTGCTCCACTGAAGAAAAAAATAAACCACCTTTCCAGTAAAAGTACAAAAGTGTCTTAAAAAGTAAAGGACAAGTAAAGGAAATAATATCAGCTACAGTGTGGCAAGGAAAAACTACTGAAGTGTTTGAAGTTTCATAGGATGATAGCAGTTCATTGGTTTACTAACTACATGTAAGGAGAGAAGACAAATCACTCTCATTAATCAAAAAGAAGGGGAAGCTCCAGGAAACAAAAAATAATGGTTAAATATTGCCAGGAGAAAATACTTCCACAGATCTGAAAGCTATGCTGTAGCTCTCATCTTGTCACAGCTTGTCTAAAAAGACCCTGTCAAGCTTGACTGTCCACCTTCTGCTGTACAGAAGATACCTATTGAAATGTTTTACCACATAATTCCTCATTTTTCTTCATCCATGTCTTCTTAATGGAGCTTCCAGTAAGTATGAAGAGCCTTGGAAACCTTCTTAGAGACCTTTTTCCTTGAGAAATAGTCAACAGATATTTCTTAAGATGCTTGGCGTTATAAGAAGGAGAAACTAAAGGTCAGAGAGGCACACTACTCATCTCACTCAGCTTTTAGGAATCCCTTGATTTACCTTGTCCTGAAATACCAGAACACCTTCCCATCTCTTCCTTCCATGTCACTTCTTGAAGCAGGATAATTTCTTTTCATCATCCACTCCTTGCCTCAAATTCCATGAACAACAAACACTCACCTCCCACTTCAATAAAATATTATAAATTTTGGAGCTTCACAGCTCTGACTGAAGAAAAAGTAAATGACCATCCCTTAAAAACTCATTTTCATTTCCTTCTTAGGAATTTTGAAAAATGGGATGCCTTTTACATTGCATATTAAACTATTTTAAAATGGAACAAAATCCACCACCATGTTGCAGACTGTGTTGTTATTTCTTCCCATGCACATGAGTTGAATGATAGATCTTTATCCCTCCTTCCTAATGGAACAGATTATCAGAAATCGATGAATAATCTTGTCTGATATTCTAAGAATAAAAAAGCCCCAACATTCTAATGAAAAATATTTAATAAGTTACCTGTGTAACCTCCTGTGTTCCAGTTTGTGCCCATTGCCCCTTGTCCTGTCACTGGACACCCCTGAGCAGAGTCTGAGAAAGAGTTAAGAATTCAGAAATAAACCTTTGGCTTCTGGGCAGAATTTCCAGAGGCATTTCCAGAGAGGCATAAATTGGTTCTGTATAAGAAGTCAGTTCCAATTTTATTTCCATTTGTTACAGCCTATTAGGTAAAACTCCCTTTTCAATGTGCAGTAAGAAAGCTAATGAAGGCACAATGATATTTAAATATTTGTAAATAGATCTTTAGCTACTAAGATCAGACTATTCCCAGTAAAGTCAAGGGAATTTTATATCAACTGAGAGTTTTCCTGCTGTAATTAATCATTTCCTTTCTCCAAACATAACTATCATTTCAGTTACTTGCAGTTTAAGTCATAAATGATACAACAAATCTATTTATCAAAAAAAATCTGTAGTACCAAACCACTTATGGGGCGTGTTTTAGATTTATCATCTGTTCTATTGAGGAAAAATCTACCACAGGAATTCAGAGGGAACAGAACTCCCTAAATGGAGCAGAAGCAAATACGTTGCCATCATCCAGACTCAAAACCAGTTCAGAACTGCAGGGTTTTCCTGGTAGTTCATGGATTTTCCTTCCTACCCTGCAAACTCAGGAAACGAGGGAATGCAAACAAGTCTCTGAGGGCCATTGGGATTCATCCCAGGGGACTGACAGAGTTGACTGATGTTGTGACCTGTCTCTTTTGTTTATCCATCGTCTCTTCTCTCCAGTGTCCTGTGGTAGGATGTGAGGGAATGGCTCAAAGGTGTGGCAAAGGAAGGTTGGTGATATCCTGGGCTGAATTAGGCAAAGTATTGCCAGCAGGTCGAGGGAGGTGATCCTCAGCACTGGTGACACCCCATCTCTCTTGTCGTGTCCAGCCTAGGGTTCTCAGTACCAGTGAGACACAAAGATGCTGGAGAGAGTCCAACAAAGGTCCTACTTTAAATTCTTCTGCCTTTGCCAGGGATCTCCTAGTTTCCACAGTGGATGAATCCATTTGTCAAGCTCTTAAACCAAGACTTATGTCTTGGCTTCACTTCATCCAAGGATGAGACATTTTAATCCACTGTATTGAAATTAAGGAATGTGGACACTCTTGGATGTTTTGTGGTTCTGCAGCTGCTCAATTAAAAATAATTAATGTTGCGAGAATTGTACCAGTATCCTCAACTGCACTAGAGAAAATATTGCCAACAGGTTGAGAGAGGGGAGCCTTCTCCTCTTCTCAGCACTGGTGAGGCCACACTGGGAGTAATTTGTCCAGTTCTGGGCTCCCCAGTACAAAAGAGACATGGACATTTTGGAGACAGTCCAACAAAGGGCCATGAAGATGATGAAGGAACCAGAGAACATCAGGTATGAGGAGATGCTGAGGGAGATGGGACCGCTCAGCCTGGAGAAGAGAAGGCTTGAGGGAATCTATATAAATAGCTGAAGGGAGAGTTCAAAGACAATGGAGATAAGCTGCTTCCAGGACAAGAGGCAATGGACACAAGCCAAAACAAAGATAGGAGTTTCTATGTGAACATCAGGAAACACTTTTTTACTGTGAGGGTGACCAAGCACTGGAAAAGGTTGCCCAAGGAAGTTGTGTGGAGTTTCCCTCCTGGACGTGGTCCTGCATGACCAGCTGTAGGTGTCCTTCCTTGAGCAGGACCAGATGACCAGAGTTAAGTAGAGGTTATATTTAACTTGCCAGATGTTCCACATTAGTTTTAAAATTGAAGCAGAACTTGCAAAGAACAGTTCTACACAATGTTGGGAGCACAGTGAGGGGCTTTGGCTGAAGATTTTCATTGTTTGCCTCAGAATCCGAGAAAACAGATGCGAATATCTACTTAAAAGTCCTGTGGATTAACGACAGGCTGAGGGGCAGATAGAGGGAGTCAGGTGTGTTTAACAAGCAACAAACAGACAAATAAACCCAGCAATCATGAATAAAGCTGAGAAGAAAACCATAAATCAGCCTATAAATTACAACCTCTAACCTGCACTGCCACATGATTTGATGAAAATTGCACAGACTCCAGTTAAATAAGTAGTTCCACTAGAGGTCAGAAAGTGATAAAAAATAAAGACTCAATGGTAAATATTCCTCTGATACCAAGGGAAACTATCCTGCATTTAGTTTGAAACACGTGGGTAACTTAAGGCAGAAAATGAGGCATTCTGAACATTTCCCTCCAATCTGCCTCTTTCTACCTCAACCAAGTGACAGCAGAATTGAACTCTATACAAAGGCAACCTGCTCCCAGGGTTAAAATACAAGAAAACCAGCAAAAGGGAAGGAAAAACCCCTGCAATTTATCCCTTCTTGAGTTCTTGTATCTGTTGATAAGGAAGAAACACTACAGATAATACTACAATAGCCTAAGACTGTCTTTAAAAATGCACGTCAAATACTTAGCATGTTATTATCAATACAGGGAATTTTAATCTCTTAGTCATACCTTTACAGACCATCTGAGTGCTCAACTTGGAAATTTCATCTTTTCTTCATTTTCTTAATTGTAATTGAAGTTTGTATGGTGACACTCGCTTTGAGGAGACATTTATAAAGGCTTCTAATTTTGTCCAACTTGTCTAGTAATAGAGGAAAATGAGCACAAATGGTTAATCACATCTCAACCAACAATTTGTGTATCAGGGCCATTGTTCCTTTCTTTTTGAGAGTTAAAGAAGGGCAAGCAAAGACTTTGCAATCAAAATTAAGATTTAACCTTAGAAAAGTTTATGTTAGCAGTGAATGAGACTGCAAATACGCAGATGAGAGCATTCCATTAAAAATGTATCCCATCCCATATGCACGAGGGAGGCGAAATAAACAAGCTACAAGCAAGTTACTACAAGTTGCTTGCAAAATTATTTGATTTTGCATTTTTATCCTTAGGTTTGAAGCTCCAAAGCTTTAAAGTCAAAACTTTCCTTAAGATTAAAAGCCAGCTAATAAAAATATGAAGAAGAAGTCATCTAGAGGGATTTGATATTTCTTACCCTTCCTCTGGATACACCAGGATGTCAAACAATTCTCAGGAAAGCAAACAATTCTCCACATCTCACTAGGAAAGCAGCACATGCAAATTTTAAAATTAACTAGGACAAACTGAAGTGCTTCCCAATTTGAGAGGTTTGTATAAATAATTTAGAGCCTCCATCTGGCTAGTTTGGAGTGAAATTATGTAGCAGAAAAGGAAGGGAAATAAAATGGCAGACCACAAAAGTGAGATTGCTCTAGCTCTGGGAAACCTTAGAGCACCTTCCAGTACCTGAAGGGACTCCAGGAAAGCTGGGGAGGGACTTTGGACAAGGGCTTGTAGGGAGAGAACAAGGGGGAATGGATTATAACTGGAAGAGGGAAATTCAGGTGGGATATTAGGAGGAAATTCTTGACTGTGAGGGTGGGGAGACACTGGCCCAGGTTGCCCAGAGAAGCTGTGGCTGCCCCATCCCTGGAAGTGTTCAAGGGCAGGTTGGATGGGGCTTGGAGCAACCTGGTCTAGTGGGAGGTGTCCCTGACCATGCAGAGGGTTGGAAGTAGATGATCTTTAAGGTCCCTTCCAACCCAAATTATTCATTTTCTTTCTCAAACATAATTACAGGCATGCTTATTCCTGTGTGTAAATTAAGTTTCTGGCTCTGCTGTATGTTCTACAAGAGCAGAGACTAATGGAAAACAGAATAATGTTGTATAAAAATAAAATTACTGGGAACATTATAAATTACCAAAATGGTGTTGATGTGACAAAATTAAACGAGAAAGACATTGATTGATGGGTTTAAGTCTGATATTCATTCCAGGATATGATTAGCAGGCAAATGTATGTTTTGACAAGGATGTCTATACAAAGATAACTTATTAAAACTATAACCAGCTTTGATTTTCTTTATTTAATCACTTTTCAGACAGTTTTTCTCCAGTCTCTTCCTTTAATGGGAGTGGGACATTGTTTTCCCATTTGAAAACTGGTCAGAGGAAAAGTGACTGGTGTTTAGCTCGGCTAAGTGTTCTGGGTTTCAAATGAGCATGTTAATTTATTCCTTGCTATTCACAGGGGAAAATACATTATTAGGATTCACGTGGAGTATTTCCAAACTGTCTCTACTATTGATTCAAGCTATTTGCATGGAGATCCCAAAATATCTCCTATCCATCCCACTCACCATCTTTCTGTCTTTACTTAAACATCTGTTGCAAATGACACAAGTTCTGGGGAGAAAATTTGCCATCAAGTTTGGATTTGTTCATGTAGATAAGGCACAAGTATATTTATGCTTGTTTTCTTTGATATCGAACCTTTCCTGTACAAAACACTTCCAACATTTTATTATTTTAATAGTTACTCCTCTTAGTTGCTTTTTTACTAATTCACTGTACAGGTCCATGAGTGATTTTGTAGTCCAGTGATGTATTCCAGCCATGATGTTCTAAAAATATATAAATATTAATGCCTGTGTTTTATCTTTCAATGTCAATAAATTTATTTCTCCCATAACAATCACAAGGATAACCTATTTCTGACCCTGAAAAATGAAGCTGTGAGCTTCAGCAGTCTTCATCCTTCAGGAAAAACTACAGTTCTAGTTCTAATTCCTATACATTCTGCATCTTCAGCTTCACCTTTCCTGAATTAAATCACGTTTTAAAAAGTGGTTGAGCTCAAGAGACAGGGTTGAACAGGAGCATAAAACTTCAAGCGCACACCACTGAAAGTCTATCAAGCTAAATTTAATAACTAAAAGACAAGGGGAAGGGAAAAAGTCTTTATTTCCTGATTAGAGACAAAAAAGAAGAGTCCATTTGGGGATCTTGGCCAACCTTCCCAATCACAGTGCAAGCACCTGTGGCACAAAGGGCTCCATCTGAGCCCTGTGGAAGCATCATATGTTGACATAATTATTCCACCACTCATATCTATCCAATTACTCTGGAATGCACTTTGGAGAATTAGATGCTCTGACTAGAAAAGTCTATAAAAGCGATTTTCTTCTCATTAGTTCTGTGGACATGAAATCTATTCTATTCTGGCAAATACTCCAGCTTTTGTCAGAGCCAGGATCAGTCATAATGAAAGTTAAACCTGTTCATGGATCTGTACTCCATCTGAATCTATACACTAGAAAGCATAAAAACATTTAAAAAAAAAAATTGTTCTGCTGCTATTAGCTGACAATTTATTAGGGTGCCCTCTTGCTCTGTATATGAAATTGAGTTCCCCTTTCCTCTTCCTCTTCTAAGTGTATTTTTCACTTGGTATCCGAGCACTGTTTCCCAACATTTTCCTGAGCATAGATAATCGAACACCTGCAAGTTGGATCATTACAAACCAGGAAAGCAAGGCAGTGTTTTGGGGTTTAAAAACTACTAAGTCAGTGATTTTGTTTCCAATACGTTTGAGGTGTCTTGTTCATGATGTGAATGCTCTATAGAGACCATTATAATTGATGAATATGTCTCATTGTGGGAAGATTTAATTAACTGACTTATAAAAACTTTACACCCAGACAGAACCAAGCATCCCAGGGAGAAGAGAGGGAATAGTGGTGTTGGAGCAATAGTGGCAGAAATCTGGAGGTATTTGGGAAATCCTCAAGACAAAGCAGAGATAAAGAAAGTAACTGTTAGCTCCAACTTCTCAGAGAGGAAACATCCCACATGTTTATTTCTCCAACTTCCCACATTAGAACAGATTATTACATTAATTAATAAATTAAAACCATTTAATTCCTCCACTGTGGTGAGGTTAATTCGTGGTATAACCAGGTAGACCTTTACAAAGGATAAGCATCAGGTCTAGACAATGGCATTTCAGTTCAAAAAGATGGTGGCAGGATAACCTCTATCACTGTTAGAACATACATATGTTATTTCATCAAATAGGATTAAGCAACTTCTACATGCCTGTTGATTTGCAGAGCCAAACCATTTCGAGTGTGGGATCACCACATCCAGTTAAAGAAATCCAACAGCAAAACCCCAAAACAACAGAAGGAAATCTCTTCGGTTTTTTATCAGTGACTCTTGTAGTCAAAAGTGACTCTGATCTTTTGACCATTTTACCAGTGAGATAGTATTTTAGTAATGATTTTCCTCAGCACAAGGTACTTTCAGGTGCCTAATATAAAGAGGATGCTCTGTCCTGTAAATATAATACACTAGATTGTCCTCATAGTAATAGTCAAAACACCAGAGAATTAAAGAATCACAGAATCGTTCTGGCTGGAACCAACCATTAACCCAGCTCCTTCCAATGCTAAACCATGTCCCTCAGCACCACATCTACACGACTCTCAACCACCTCCAGGGATGGGGATTCAACCACCTCCCTGGGCAGCCTGTTCCCATGTTCAATAACCCTTTCAGTGAAGAACTTTCTTCTAATACCCAAGCTAAACCTTCCCTGGAGCAACTTGAGGCCATTTTCTCTTGTTCTATCACTTGTTCCTTGGGAGAAGAAACCAACCCACCCTGGCTCCAACTTCCTCTCAGGCAGTTGTAGAGAGCCAGAATGTCTCCCCTCAGCCTCCTTTTCTCCAGGCTGAACACCTTCAGATCCCTCAGCTGCTCCTCATCAGACTTGTGCTACAGACTCTTCCCCAGCTCCACTGCCCTTCTCTGGACACACTCCAGCCCCTCAATGTCCTTCTTGTCATGAGGGGCCCAGAACTGACCCCTGGATTTGAGGTGTCCCCTCACCAGTGCCCAGCACAGGGGGAAGATCCCTGCTCTGGTCCTGCTGCCCACACTATTGCTGATCCAAGCCAAGATGCTGGTGGCCTTCTTGGCCAGCTGGGCACACGCTGGCTCATGTTCAGCCACTATCTATCAATACACCCAGGTTCTTAAGAGAAAACAAGGCTTCTAATGTCATTTTTCTTCCCAACCTAAAGTGACTTCTGCAAAAACCTTCTATTAGATGGATTTATATTAGTACCCAAACTTCCAACATCCTTGTGTGAGCCCACCTTCTGACATACTTTCTTCCCAATTTGTACCATTTTTATTGGACACAAAGTGAATTTCTAACCCGTAGCATCTGTGAAAATAACATCTCCTGAATCTAATGTCATATGGAGATGAGAAAGGCACGCCTAATTTTCCTGATTTTTAGAACAGTCATGGCAATATGACATTAGAGGTCATATTTATGGATATTATTTTGTTTACCTTTATTTCTTTTTCCATTCTTTTGACCATGTGAAGTGGTTTGGGTTTTTTTCCCTTTTTTTTTCTCCTTTTCTTCATCAAAAATATTTCCAAATAAAAAGCACAATGAAAATAACTATTCCAGTTTAGTCAAAATTATGTTCATATATATCCCTATTTAATGAGACGTTAGCAGTCACAAAGCTAGAGAAATCAAAAGGAATATTCAAAATACCTGAACCTGGATTTTAAAGCTCAAGAAATTATCAGCTTAGTCATTTTCTTTAGGGAGTCTGATATACTTTTGCCCACTTCTGTCAGTTAAACTTTTGTTTGTAAAAATAATTGCCATTTTCTTTCCAACTATCTCACATCCTGATTGTTAATCTCTGTGTCTTTGATTATAAATCTTTTCCTCAGATAACTTTCTATTACCATTTTTTTTGGAAAGGTTTTTCTGACTCATCTTGACACTGCTTTTCTGATCACTCCATTTGACTAGATGGTAATCAGGAAAATGCCCTTTTTTTGTTCAGTTTTGATGTTTGTTTGTGGTTTTTTAGGTTTTTTGTTTGGGATTTTTGTTGTTGTTGTTTCAAATAATCATACCCCACTTCTTTCTGATTGCTTCATAATGATGCAATTTTTGAGAACTTGTTTATTGCCCTATTAGTAATTTTCCTTAACTTTATGTTAATGGTAAACAAATCTCTTAATTATTTTAAAATCTCTTAATTAATCTCTTAATTATCTTAAATCAAATAACTTAATTATTTATTTAATCTCTGTTTAAAGGGATTTCTTTTGCCGTGTTTTATCAATTTCAGCAAAGACAGAGGATTTAATGTTTGAAGAACTCAGGGAAATCAAATCCAGACCCTCTTTAATCTCTTTTTAATGGTACCTTGAGGACAAGCTCAGCACCACATGAGTTACTGGAAGGAGGATATCATATATTAACTTAATAAATTAACATATTGAATGGACAGATCAGTTGCCTTCTTGTAACATCATGCAGCTTTTCAGTACACCTACTTTAAGGCTTTGTTTTTTAAATGCCACGTCCTCAGCTTACGTAAACAGTAATTTCAGTGGCTCCACTGGAGTGCTATTAATTTGTTTTGATTGAGCAACTGACCCAAAGTATGAAAGTAGAGTCAGAAAATGCAATTTCCTCTGCCTTGATGGCTCATTAGAAGTTAGCATGTTTTACAAGTGAAAAAAACAAATCCCACTCAGGAAAAACAATCATTTGAGAGTACCAAAAGGAGAGAACTATTTTCATTTCACAACAAAATTTCTGGGGTTGAACACTGTCCTTAGACAGATGAAAGGACATCAGGAAACAAGCCAAAACTTGAGTTGCTGGTGGAGATCTTCTTTCTCCCACAGTGGTGTAATTCCAGATGTATACAAACTTCAGGGAAAACCACGATTAAAAAATTACGATGATAGCTAAAGATTATTTATGGACTCAAAAGACAGAATACTTAGGTACACTGAAGAGTTCCCTTTGACTATTCTGGAAGTTGAATTTGTCACTTCCTTGGAAGTTCTGACTGCATTTTTAATGGAAGAAATGGAAGGTCTCAAGGTTTACTGTGTCTTCAGGTAGGCTTAAAAAGCCTGACAAGATTTTCTGGTTTTAGGAATTTAATAACACTGCAAAGTCAGTCAATGGTTGGAAAACAGTAAACGGAAATGCTGCAGAGCAAAGGAAAAATGTATCCTATTACTTTCTTTGTCACCAGACAGTCATTTTACCATGCAAATCAGGTTTACACGTGGATTTCTGTGTTTCTAGGCTTTCCATAAGAAAAGGAGCCCCAACTTTGCACACTGATCATTTTTCCTAAACATTCTTCTAACCTCAAGATATAAATTTTAAACATGGTAACTCAGAGTTGACTCTTCACAATTTCACTTCAGCTCACTGAACAGAGGTATTAGGAGGAACGCAGCACAGATTTGGAATCATAAAATCATGGAATGGTTTGGGTTGGAAGGGACCCCAAAGATCACCAAGTTCCAACCCCCCTGCATGGGCAGGGACACCTCACACTAGACCAGGTTGCTCCAAGTCCCATCCAACCTGCCCTTGAACACTTCCAGGGATGGGGCAGCCACAGCTTCCTTGCACAACCTGTTCCAGTGTCTCACCTCCCTCACACTAAAGAATTTCCTCCTCATGTCTAACCTCAATCTCCCCTCTTCCAGGTTTAATCCATTACCTCTTGTCCTCTCACTCCCTACCCTTGTCCCAAGTCCCCCCCCAGCTTTCCTGTAGCCGCTTCAGGTACTGGAAGGTGCTCTAAGGTCTTCTAAGACCTACCAGCTTATATGGCAGAACAATTTATGGAGCAGAGAAATCTTTACATGTCACTAAATGCCACTACCCAGACTCTTCATATGCTTCAGAAAATGAGTCAAAACTCATAATTATTCTCTTTGTGGCTCATTTACTAAAAAAGACTGAAAGGTTATGATAAACTGATATTATCACTCTAGAGCTGATAATATTTATAATAACAACAATAGCTGCAACAAGTGTACACTTGTACCTGAGATCTTTAAAGGTGTAATTGTTTAAACAATAAACATGACTCTCATATTTGCATTTTGAGTCAGAAAAGGAAAAAAATAAAAGAGAAAGATATTTCCAGCTTACACTGGGACACAATTTTAGAATTAAGAAGATGGCTTCTTCATTCCTCAAATGCTTGTCAGATCACAAAGTGTCTTAGATAGGAAAGCCAGAAAATAATAAACTGTATTATCGTGGCTATAATAAAATCTAGCTATATTAAATGAAATGAAAAATATCATTTTGCAATGAATTTTTTTTCAGTCGTTTACCTCTGAAAGAAAGAAATCCTAATAAATAATATATCTAGCAATAAGAGTATGCAATATTGCACTGGTTCTCACAGGTGATCATTTTCCCTCAACTATACCAGAAGCCAAGTACTGCTCAAATTAAGCGCTGAAAGAATGTAGCAACTTCACAATAATATTAATTGCAGATGCAGGTAAACCACAAATGAAATGCTGCCATATTAATTGGATAGATAAATATGATCTCTGAGAAGGCTGCCAGGTATGGAAATATAAATCTGGATTCAGAAATAACTGTGAAAAACCAATCTTCTAAGATTATTTTCAATTGTCTACCTCCTGTGGCCACATTTTGTAATGCTGCCATCATTTGCAGTGATTTTTGTAATTTGTCACAGCAGATTTGTCCATCACCTGAGATGATATTTTTGGTGCAGGCTGAACTACGGTAGCTAAGCAACAAAAAAATTGAGGACTCAACATTGTCTCTAAATGACCGTATTTTGTGTTTCATAGGTGTTCAAAATGGACCCTGCTCATAAAATTGAACCAGATTGGGTGACCAAACTATCTTCATTCAGCTGATGGGACTGGATTGTAAATATTGTGGCTTCATGTTTGGGAAGTGGAGCAAAATGTTTTGCCCATACCACAGCTGCTCCTGCTTGCTGCAGAGAGTCTCTAGTTTCCCCCTCATCCTCAGTGGAAGATGAAGCTTTCCATATACTTTCACATCCCTTCCAGGAGGATCAGTTCCATGATCTTAGTACTTTGGCTGCATAATCCAATTTACTTCTAGCAAAGATTAGACAATTTTTCTATTTTCCATACCATAAAAATACTAATTTTTTCTTATAACTAACCAACAGGTTACATTTTTAGGAGTTTATAGAAATTCTCTCTATAGATACATATTACAAATACTAATAATTCATATGGTTTGGGGAGAAATCTGTATGAAATTCATAACAAAAGACTGATAATCTTCACTAAAAACAACCATGCTGTTTGCAGTCCATCTGCCAAAATAGTGTCACTTTATGCATTACACTTTCAACTCAGACTGCAAATATCATCATTTCTGATCTTGAAACTGCCTCAGAATGTTCCATTTTCTTCACCATAAGCTGCTTCTGACCTCCACTAAAATTAATTTTGTTATTAACACAAATTTCTCTATAATTAATTGGTCTGAAAAGTAATAAAAAAATGTTCTGATTCTTTATTCTCTATATATATACTTTTAAAACTCGACAGTGTTTATATAGCCTGCCAAGAAGCAGGTGTGGTTTACTAGGAAGTCTAAACTCAGAAAGCATTCACTGACAGGGCCACAGCGACTTGGTAACAGGGACTCACTGCCATACACCCCCACCTCAATCTGTGTCTGCTTAAGAGAAGGTTTCTGAGGACATTCCATGTGAAATCTCCCCTTTATTACAGTGCAGTATGATATTGTAATGATACCAGTCTGTGTTAAAAGATACCCTGTCTTCATACTGGGACACACAACCAAGTGTCTTGCTTAAAGCAGCTGATAAGTGATCGAATCCTTAACAAACCTAATTCACACTAGTTCTACTCTCAGAGTTAATGCACAGACGGTGCATTAACTTAGGTTATTCAATTGTTATCTTAGGTGATAACAATTTCCATTTGAGCGTTTAAAAAAAAAATCTTCCCTTTAAAAGAAAAAAGCAGAAACGAGTAATTATAGAGTTTATGTCATCTTAAAACCCAAACAAACAAGAAATCACCAACTAAAGGGTTTTGGGGACACAAAATACCTCTTACATCTTTAAAAATAAAACTTGGAACGACACAGCAATTTTAGCTGCAATACTAAAACTGAAGCAACCCACATACCCTTTTCTTGTAATATACTTGTAAACAGCAAGTAAATAAATACTTTCAAATTATTTTTTGAGCTAGTAAAGCTGATCACACACCTACCCACCTTTTAGATGTCACAGTTTCCTAGCTTCAGGGGGGTGTACAACATGGAGTCCAGCCAGTTTAAAGATACATAAATGCTGCTGCCATGTAAAAATCCCTATCAACATGTTATGAAGATCACCGAGTTGATTTTGTGTGGCGTGGTTTTGCTAGCTGGGGAGGGACCCCAGGGGTGGCTCCTATGAGAAGCTGCTGAAAAGTCCTGCGGCTCCAAAAATCCGGCCACACCTTTACCCAAGGCCGAGCCCATCAGAGAGAATGGCTGCACCTCTGCAATTAACATGTTAAAGAAGGGGAAATGAACTGATATAAGACCTTAGGGCAAAGAAGAAGAGGAGGTGTTGATCAAGTATAGGTTTGGTGATCAGGTAGTGAGATGGATCAAGAACTGGTTGAAAGGAAGGAGTCAGAGAGTTGTAGTCAATGGGACAGAATCTAGTTGGAGGTCTGTGACTAGTGGAGTCTCTCAGGGGTTGGTACTGGGACCGGTGTTGTTCAACACCTTCATCAACGACCTGGATGAGGGTACAGAATGTACCCTCAGCAAATTTGCTGACGACACTAAACTGGGAGGAGTGGCTGACACACCAGAAGGCTGTGCTGCCATTCAGAGAGACTTAGACAGGCTGGAGAGTTGGGTGGAGAGAAACCTGATGAAATTCAACAAGGGCAAGTGTAGAGTTTTGCATTTGGGGAAGAGAAACACCATGTACCAGTACAGGTTGGGGGCTGACCTGCTGGAGAGTAGTGTAGGTGAAAGGGACCTGGGGGTCCTGGTAGACAGGAGGATGACCATGAGCCAGCAATGTGCCCTTGTGGCTAGGAAGGCCAATGGCATCCTGGGGTGCATTAGAAAGGGTGTGGTTAGTTGGTTAAGAGAGGTTCTCCTCCCCCTCTATTCTGCATTGGTGAGGCCACATCTGGAGTATTGTGTCCAGTTCTGGGCCCCTCAGTTCAAGGACAGGGAACTGCTTGAAAGAGTCCAGCGCAGAGCTACAAAGATGATGAAGGGAGTGGAACATCTCCCTTATGAGGAAAGGCTGAGGGAGCTGGGTCTCTTTAGCTTGGAGAAGAGGAGACTGAGGGGTGACCTCATCAATGTTTACAAATATGTAAGAGGTGAGTGTCAGGGAGATGGAGTTAAGCTTTTCTCAGTGGTGACCAGTGATAGGACAAGGGGTAATGGGTGCAAATTGGAACATAGGAGGTTCAAGGTGAATATCAGAAAAAACTTTTTTACTGTGAGAGTGACAGAGCACTGGAACAGGCTGCCCAGGAGTCTCCTTCGCTGGAGACATTCAAAACCTGCCTGGACAAGTTCCTGTCTGATGTGCTCTAGGTGACCCTGCTCTGGCAAGGGGGGTTGGACTAGATGATCTTTCGAGGTCCCTTCCAACCCCTAGGATTCTATGATTCTATGATTCTATGAATGCTGGAGCACAGACCCAAAGGCTGTGAGGAAGGAGGGAGAGGAGGTGCCGAGCAGAGGCTCACCTCTAGACGGTGGAGATATGTCGGACTGATCCCTGCAGCCTGTGGAGAAATGGCGGGCTGTCATGGGAGAAGGTTGGTGGAGCAGCCCGTGAAGGCCCACGGGGGAGCAGACACGGACCTGCAGCCGTGGAGGACCCCTGGCCAGGGGGGGTGGCTGTTCCCGAAGCAGCCCGTGGCTCTGTGGGCAGCCCGCGCTGGAGCCGCCTGTTCTGAGGGACGGCGCCTGCTGGGAGGGACTCGTGGCGGAGCGGGTCGTGAAGGAATCTTTCCCCTTAGGAGGGACCCCACGTTGGAGCAGGGGAAGACTGTGAGGAGTCCTTCTCCCTGAGGAGGAAGCGGCAGAAAACGAGGTGTGATGAACTGAGTAAACCCCCCACTCTCTCTCCCCCTGTGCCACTGGGGGGCAGGAGGGAGAGAAATGGGGGACAAAGTAAATTTGGCCTGGGAAGAAGGGAGGGATGGGGTGAGGTATTTAAGCTCTGGTCTTTGTTTTCTCTTTGTCCTGTTTGCATCTGATTAGTGATAAATTACATTTAGTTTTTTTCCCCAAGTTGAGTCTGTTTTGCTTGTGGCCATAACTGGTGAGTGAACCCTCCCTGTCCTTGTCTCGACCGACAGGCTTTTAGTTGGATTTTCTCCTCCCCATCCCACAGTGGGGGTGAGCGAGGAACAGCCTGGTTCTTTGTTGTCGGCTGGGCCTAAACCAATGTTAGTAGAAACCGAGGTTATAATTTCATATTATATTATATAATGTAGGATATTCATACACTAAATACAACTAATGTAATAGGTAGCACCAGCCCTGTTTAAGTGCTATGAAAATATTAAGACCTAGGTATGTTTTGTAAGTAATATTAATTATAGCAACCTATAATGCAACTTTAAAGACAACTTCCTGCAAGTTAAAACCCTCATGCCACCAAAATAAATTATTTTCATGCCCACTGAATACAGTTAGGAAGAAGCAGTTGGCAAGAAGTATCCAGATGGATTGGTTGCCATAAGAAAACAGAAAGGAGATTAGTTCTCCAGCAAGAACATTGACCGTTTTGCAGCTTTTATTCCTCCATCTCTTTATAGGATAAGTTGTGGGAAAGTCAGCTTTATTTACTGGCTTTACTGAAAGCATTCAGCTGAAAATCTGCGACACTGAACCAGAAAATATGTTGTTTGTACAATTAAAACAAATCACATTTCAGACAATGTAGTAACACATAATAAACTGGAGGAAAAAATTACTTAAGCTGTGGGCTGCAATGGAGAGTGATTTACATTAGAAGAGTAGATAAAAATATCAAGATAGTGGATGCATGGATGGCCACTCAACAGCAAAAATTCACTATATGGTGAGTTTCATGCCAATTGATATCTTTTTTTTTTATTGGACAGCTTGTCAAAAAGTGACAGGAATATGAACGCATCAGTAAATGAAAAGTCTAATGTTTGTAGAATCCTTAGCAGCACTTAGAAATTACTTCAGTGGAGTAACAACACGAAATATCTGGGAAGATCTGGGGACCTCAGAGCATGTTTAATACTAGTACCTTAAGTAGGTATTAATGTTCCTTGGAATGAGGCCTCCAAACACTGTATTGTTTTTCTGTACTGCTGGCACTCTGACTCAGCTCACAAGGGCAGACCAAGAAAGATTAAGGGATTTCCTCTTTCTCTTTTCCTGCTACCTGTATGGCGGGTAGGAAAGGAAGGCAGACAAAGACAGAATGGCAAGACGGTTTTTTTTTTCTCTACAGGTTTTGCCCCTGGAATGTCACCTTTTGGCACTTGAGAAGTAGAGAACACTTCATTAGGAAAGGCAGCATGAAAAAAGAAATGTCCATTTCTTCCATTTCCAAGTTCTGATTTACTGGTCTGCATAAAGAAGGAAACATTCAACAAGAGCAAGTTTAAGGGAAGCTATGAATGGAAAGTAATTTCCATACATTATTTTTCAAAGAAAG
Source organism: Hemiprocne comata (assembly GCA_020745705.1). Classification (NCBI taxonomy): domain Eukaryota; kingdom Metazoa; phylum Chordata; class Aves; order Apodiformes; family Apodidae; genus Hemiprocne; species Hemiprocne comata. The sequence continues at coordinate 515,611 of CM036593.1, forward strand.
GGATTTCAGACAGCAGGAAGAAATGATGAATCTTGCATGCAATTTACCCTCTTATGCCAGAAATCATGAAAACTAGGACAAGCTGTTCCACAAAAGGATTAGACACTTATCCAAGATTGGAAAACTGTCAGTATCTGTAAACATTTTCAAAAGTTTACACTTAGGAATCCAACTATTTTGAGGCATCTTGGCAGATATGCTCCTTTTCTTATGAATCATTTTAAAAGGTCTAGGAGCTTCCATTTTCATAATTTGTTTTTTTTTTTACAAGAAAATTATTAAAATGTCAAAATGCATATCAGCAAATGTGACTTGGAAAACAGATGAGATTTTTTTTTTTTTTTTGCCAACTACAGGGAATGTTAATTATATCCTTGTAATAGTTTCTTCAGACCAAGAAAGCAAATGTACTGGGTGTAGGTGGCAAGGTTTTCACAGCAGAGGAAGTGCAGGGGATACCAATATATGAAGGAGGCCTACAAGAAATCTGGGAAGGGAGTTTTTACAGGGGCTTGGAGTAAGAGGACAAGGGGGAATGGATTAAAACTGGAAGAGGGGAAGTTTAGATGAGACATGAGGAGGAAATTCTTCACAGTGAGGGTGGTGAGACACTGGAACAGGTTGCCCAGAGAAGCTGTGGCTGCCCCATCCCTGGAGGTGTTCAAGGGCAGGTAGGATGGGGCTTGGAACAACTTGGTCTAGTGGGAGGTGTCCCTGCCCATGCAGGGGGGTTGGATCTAGGTGATTTTTAAGGTCCCTTCCAACCCAAACCAATCTGTGTTTCTATGATTTCAGCAATTAAGAGTATACCTAAGATCATTATTACAGTTTTTTTCCTTATTATTAAAATGCTTAATGAACAGAGCCTGTCGCGGACCGAGATAGGCAAAGCCGCGACCCACACCCCCACCTCGGGGAAACCGAGGGCTGAGGACCGCTCCCCATCACACTCACAAAGGCCATTATAGAGTCCGTCTCTCACAGAGCCACAGTAAGGAAGAGAGTGTTCTCAGTTGATCATTTTGTGAAGGCAGACTTGAGCTCCAAAAGTTGTGGTAACATTGGGGTTAGTAAAGAGAAGTCAAGTTTGTAGAGATGCTGCCTCAGTAATTCAAATCTCTTGGAAATGCACGTTGCAGGAAGAAATTACTGTGATGTCTTCTGAACAAACCGTCCACTGAAGCCCAGATCATTTGTGTCAGGGCTTAAGATCCTTTTATTACAGGAATCCTGTTGTTACAGCTCAGACAAGTTCTTAACATTTATGTCTGCTTTCTTTTAATGTGATGTTCTGGGTCTGGCTGAGAAGGAATTAGTAAGCAATAAGGGTTTGGTTTTGTGACTAAAGCAGTTCTGATAACCGAGTTTCAAGTGCAGATGCAAACACCTGCAACTGCTTGCTGTTAGAAAAGAAAACGTAGAAAACCTCACCAAAACCAAACAAGTCAGAGACTATAATCTATTTGGATTTACATGTCAGGTAAAATTAATAGAAGTGTATGCATCAGGTTCAACAAATTGGATAAAATCCCTCAGCTTGACTTAAGCATTGTTATTCAAATAAGTTTTTTAAATTAATTAGGTTCTCATGTGCAGTCTTTTGATTCATATGCATTTCCTCAAATGCACTTAAATTGGAATTCATCACATTCAGGTCATGACACTCCTGCAATTTGGTTTTTACAGGAGTAGCTTTCATTAACAACAGGGTGATGATCTTAGCTTTGGGTTTTCTGATTTTGTCAGCTTGTGCTACAATTTTAATGAGATTTAAAACTAGGCTTTTCAGTATTACAGTCTTTAAACAGTGTTCTTAACAGCTGCAATTTCCTCTGTGCAATCCATTTACAGTTCCTAAACTTTTCTTACTGAACCAGCAAAATACACTCTTTTAGATTGCTGATGTCCTTTCTGAAATGTAGTCATAAATATTTCTGTCCCAGTCATGCCATTTAGTTTAATTAATATCCAGTAATCGGTGCAGACAGGTTTTGTACTCATCTCACTCACTGTTTACTCTCTGTTGTCTAAAACACTTGCTTTTGTGTGAAGTCAAGCTTATGTTTGGGTGTGAGAGCAGATGGAAGCTCAACTTTTGGTAAGGGTGTCTTTTCAACATGAGTACAGGAGACAAAACATCACCTGATGTCAGGAATAGATGGAAACTATTATGGCCTAGCACAATATAGATATCAATAATTTCCTGTAGTTTTCAAAAAAATCACTACATTTTGGAGAAAGCTATTTCAGATAAAAGCATATAACCATCCAACCAAAAATCCAGCCTTTAAATGCATACAAAAGAGTGCCCACACATTAACAGCAATCAATTATTAAGTCAATTTTGTTAAAAGGAAAACATATTTCTGTTCACTATTAGAATGAAAATGGGAATTAAAGGGATAAGTGCCTCTTTCACCTTGCTGCTCCTCTCAATTTATCTATTTGAGATCTCTAAATGTGTTTCTTCTACACTGGTTTCGCTTCTTCCTTAAGTACTCAATTAGCTTCCATTCTGGAAATCAGGCCATTTAGTCCAAATCAGGTCATTTAGTCCAACTTAATCTTCAACAAACACACTCCAGCATATTTCTGTGGTATTTGCTTTGTTTCTCCTTTGACCTTCATCTTATTTTCTACGGTTCTTCTTGCCTTACATATAGTGTAAACCTCATAAAATCTTGACATCAAGTAAAACTAATAGCCTGCAACTGCTGCTTTGAATGGGGTCATCCCTGCGATGGGATCTTCCCTGACATCCTTCCTCTCTCAAACCATTTTCTAGTATTTTATCTTACAGGGGGAGCTTGAGTGACTCCAGTCATACAGACCTTTATCATGATTGGTCCAAAATTCTCTCACTTCATGGTCTCAAGGTCTAGACTGGAGAAAATTCAGTGCTCAAGCTCAGTGAGGAGTGGTGGCACCTTTGGAGGAGGTTAACTTTTGGAATGGAGGTATGTTTTGGTATTATTATGGGCAAAGTTCACCTAAAGGACAGTATTTTGTCAAAAGGTGACAGGGTGTTGGCCCAGGGTATCAGACATGGAGCTGATTTGTTCCATGGTACCTTTGAATTCCACTGCTGGCCACGGTGTTGCCTCTTGCTATTGGGATGAATCCCGCTCTGGTGAGAAGACTCCTACAACATGAAGACCTGAAGCTGTTGTTAGAGCAAGTGTGAGAAAAATGGACAAAAGGCACTAATTACTGTCCATCATGGTGCACAGGAGTCACATGTGATGTTGGAGAGAGTAAAGAGAGACAGAGAACACAAGTGGTGGGACACTCTTCTTGGATGGTCACCAACTGCCACGGAACTCTTTAAGAAGATGTTACATTTTGTTGTTATCGTGCTAATGTTTAAAATACTGTATTTAATTTTGATAATCATTTTGTATGTTGCATTTTGGAAACACTTAACTCATCCAGTATCCCTGCAGGACCCATATGTGCTCGATAATCCTTGCAATAAGAATGCATGTGACATTCCCTATTTATCTCAAATACCATGATGCTTGAGTAACTGTAGTCACAGGGTGGATTATGAGCTCGAGCTCTAAATTTGCTCTAGGCTATACCTTTAATCATGAAGACAGAGAATTTTGCACCAGTCATGATAAACGTATAGAATCATAGAATGGTGGAGGTTGGAAGGGACCTTAAAGATCATCAGGTTCCAACCCCCCTGCTATGAACAGGGACACTTCCCACCAGAACAGGCTGCACAAAGCCTCATCCAGCCTGCCCTTGAACACCTCCAGGGAGGGGGCAACCACAACCTCCCTGGGCAACCTATTCCAGCACTTTACTACCCTCATGGTGAAGAATTTCTTCTTGATGTCTAACCTAAATCTCCCCTCTTCCAGTTTAAAACCATTACCCCCTTGTCCTGTCACTGCCCTCTCTGGTGAAAAGCCCCTCCCTAGCTTTCCTGGAGCCCTTCAGCTACTGGAAGGTGCTCTGAAGTCTTCCTGGAGCCTTCTCTTCTCCAGGCCGAACAGCCCCAACTCTCCCAGCCTGTCTCCAGAACAGAGGTATGAGAGAGTATGTATGACTGGAGTCACTCAAGCTCCACCTATCAGGTAAAATACTAGAAGATGGTTTGAGAGAGGAAGGATGGCAGGGAAGATCCCATCGCAGGGATGACCCCATTCCCCTGAATCTCAGCCTAGCTGCCCACAGCCCCTCTGCCATCTGAGGACAAGCTGGAACACAAGGGGGTTTATTTTCTGCCAAATTACTTTGCCCTTAACACAACAGATGGGAGGTAATGATTTGTACTGGGCTAGGGGAGATTGAGGCAGGATTTGCACAGGAATCAGGGGAAAAGATGAGGAAGACCCTCCCATTGAGTCATGAGGTTCAGCATGGACCCCCCTTCTCTCAGTCTCTCCTTGTTCCTTACTCTTTTCTTGTGCTACTCTTTCCTTCATAGTAATTTCCTCCACTCTGGAGGGGCCTATCCATGGGCTGCAGTCCCTTTGGGGTGGTAGCAGCTCCATGGTGCACATATAGCTCACCTACTAGAAAGGATGTAGTCAAAGGGTGGAAGGACTGCAGAAACCACATGGAAGTCTTTGGGGTTTGCTGCAAATAACTTGTATTTCTGTCAAATTTAGATTCCTCTTCACAATAAACCAGTTTTTTCTTATGTTACCTGTTCTGTCAGCCTCTCTGCATATGGAAGGTGCTCCAGTCCCTTGATCATCTTAGTGGCCCTTCACTGGACTCTCTGCAGTAGCTCAATATGGCTTTTGTACTGAGGAGTACCCACCTGGTACGCTCCAGATGTGCTCACAGGTTGCCCAGGGAAGCTGTAGAGTTACCCTCCTTGGAAATATTCAGAAGCCCTCTGGATGTGGTCCTGGACAACTGGGTATAGGATGCCCTGCAGGGAAGAAGGGAGGTTGGATCTGATGAGCTCTTGGAAAACCACTTGGCTGTAACAGCAGTAAGAAACCAAGGTGACTGACTGTTTGAGCCCATTATTTCTGCTATGTCATGGAAATACATCTTTCTCTGGAGGGATGACACTTCTAAAAACTATTCTGATCTGAAATAGGGCAACAATGACCAAAAAATTCACCATTTGAAACTGCTTTGGCAGTCGATAATCTAATAATTAATGATGGCATTGGACAACATGGTCATGATTTTTAGGTGACCTTTTCATCTCATGCTGTGATTACAGAAGTCAAACATACGTGACCTCAAGTCTGGTGATCAATGCTGATGTGATAACATACAGCACGTTCAAAAGGCCGTTCAGCCATTAGAGACAAGGAGTAGAACTATGTCCAGACCCAGTGTCCAGGATCATCTCATACCCTTGACACTTTTAATATGTTCAGAGTTACCAGTTTTATCACCCACAGTCTCTCTTGTTCCCGCAAATACGTGTTCAATGTCCTTTCTTGTTAGCAACAAGCAGTTCAATATTAATTCACCAAGATGGGCTGACCCCTAGATTTCAAAATTGATGTTCTTATCATTAATATAGTACAATCAAACAAGTAACAGTGATTTATTTGATGCATAAAATGGCTTTCAGTCAAGAGGCTCTCCAAACATCACGCTCCATTCTATAGAGTGATGTTGAAGTTTTATGTGCAGAAGGTTTGTCCAAAACTTTTCTCTTTCTGACCTTCTATCACTTTAATAAGGCTGTAGTTCTGGATTTCAAGTTCAAGCAGACTGGAAATGACTACAGACAGCTGAGAAGAAGCAGCTACTAGATTTTGCCTAGATTTCAGAGCAAAGCTTTCAATTCACCTCACTCTCAATGTTGTGATGAAAAGTGGTAAGTACATCACAGGAGCCTTTGTCCTGAAAAGGAAACAATTATGGAAGCAAGAAGAGACAAAAAATGATTCTGAGTGAGATGGACTGAAGTAAACTGGATGATAAATCCCACAGAGTTTTATTTTTGTTTAAAGAAAATGATGTTCCCTTAAGACAGGAGGGTTACTTAAACACTGTGTATGAATTAAAAATAACATTTAGACTTCAAAAAACATGAACGATGGGTTTTGATTTGTGTTGGCCAGGAAAACCTTAGCCACACTTTGATAACTAGGAAGCCATCTGATCTACCTATAATACGTATAAGTAAATAAATATAATGTAATAAATAAAATATAAGTGAAGAATCTAAATAAATAAATAAAATATAAATGAATAAATAAAATATAAGTGAATAAAACTACTGCCATAAGCAGTACTAAACCAATTGCAATCCCTACATTATTCCATCCACTGTAGAAGACTTAAGCAAATTTTCCTTCACTGGAGACATTCAAAACCCACCTGGATGTGTTCCTATGTGATGTGCTCTAGGTGACCCTGCTCTGGCAGGGGGGGTTGGACTAGATGATCTTTCGAGGTCCCTTCCAACCCCTAGGATTCTATGATTCTATGATTCTATGATTCTATGATTCTCCTTTTATGAAGCAACATGATAGGTAATTGGGGTTTGGAGCACTTTAGTTTCTAAAATCGACTGTAAAACACTTTTTAAATAGGAATTCTTTTGAAAATACAAGATGAATTATGTTACGCTTCTTTTAGAAGGGCATTTTCTAGTTTATTTGTAAAAGGTAAAAAGGACAATGCCTCAAATGTGTTGTGATAAAAGTTGGGCCCTTTTTCACTTCTACCTCCAAACAGCCACTGCAAAGGCAAAGGTTGCAGAGCTTTTTTACAGTTTACTCAGCAGATAAAATGAGCTTTGCAAAGTGATGAGCATGTTTTACATTTCCCTGGGTATGTATAAGCTGTTAGAAGCAAATGAAGAAAACAATATTAAGTCATCCCTTAAACAGTGATGACTTTCCCTGGTAGAAATTTGCTTCTGATTTGGGTTCTGAATTAGTGTTTTTCATCTTTGATCTATCAGATTTAGTTAAATTCATTTTTTTCTGTGTTGTTATTAGCCTTTTATTACTAGGTCCATCTCCATATAGATACAAACTGCCTGTAATTTGGTCATCTCTTCATCTTTTAAGACAAGTGGATACTGTTCTCTAGGTATCACAGAATATTAACAGCCACCACCCACTGAAACAAGGATAAAACCTTTATTTTCTCTCCTTAGGTCAAATCCCTAGATTCAAACCCTTCTGTTTACACTATAAAAACCCTAAGCACTTGAAAACAAACAAACAAAAAAAAAAAACAACCAAGGATGATAATTTGATAAAGGTTGAGAAACTGGGTACTAAGGAAAGGATCCGTTGGTTGAAGTGACCAAATCAATGAGACAGACTGAGAAACTGGGAAAGCTGGTTAGTGACATGAAAGGCATTGAACAGCTGAAGGATTAAAATAAGAGGAGGACAGGGAATCTATTTCAATCTAAATGCACCAAAAGAGCTGGAATCCACATCCCAGTAATGGTCAAAGCTGGGTGGAAATGGGAAGTGGTGAAATCCCTTGAATCTTGACATCATATCCTAATTTATTTCTTGGCAGAAGCTTCTTCCTTGCTTCAAAAATATAACCAGAGACAAGGAGCTTTGTCCCAGATACCTCATGACTTCAGCATCCATCTTCATTCCTGGTGTGTGATCCCAAGGTGCCCTCACTTTTCCACCCTGTCCTGCCGTAATCACCAGATTATAAACTGCTCTGAGGTCCTCAATCAGGGAGCACTGAGCAAGGGAAAGATAGCACAGATGGACAGTGTGGATCAGGACGCTACTTGTGAGGAGGAGACCTGAGTCCTGCTCCTTCCTCTGAAGATTGTTTACAAGAGCACAAGAAAAAAAGCAGTCTGCTAACAGGAGGAGACAAGGAAATTCTACATCCTGAAATGCTCCGTATGCCAAGTCCTCCATTTCTGTAAGGGCAATTGAAACTCCTTTTTCCCTTTAGTTTTGGATTTGGTAAGGATCTAGGATTTAGTGATAAACATGCTATAAACCCACAAAAAATGGTGTGGAGAGAGACAGAGACAGTCATTACCATGAGCATGCAGATGTTTTCTGTCTAAATTACAGTGTGAGCTGCCATCAGACACTCCTGATTATAGCTTGTGCGCTGGCATTTCTGCAATGCTAGCCAGTCACCTGCCACTGAATCCCCACTTTTTGCAGAAGGTGTCGTTGCAGGGCTCTATCTTGATTGGAAACTATCAATACATACAGCAAGGAAGGTCTTTTTGAAAGTGCCACACAGCCCTTAGGCTTCCAAAAGAAAACAAGAAGAAATAACAGGGCAAAAAAAACAGCCCTAACCAGAGCATAAGGTCTTCAGCCATTTACAAGGAGAAGCAAAACAAAACAAACGTTGTAATTTTAAGAATGGTTTTTTTGTTTCCTACAATGGAGAGAAATGCAAAGGAATTTGCAGGAAGCAAAAGCTATTTCAAAGGCTGAGAAATTATACTGTACAATTTAGTTCTTGGCAAAAAGAAACAGAAATTCTTAGTGCAGTCCACAAGTTCATTATTTAACGAGGAAGTATCGCTAGCTTCACTAATTATTGATGAAGATTCCCATCTTCTCCTCCTTGACTAAAGAGCAAAGTGATATTCAGGCAGATAATTTACTCATTTATGAGGAAAAGCATGTTTGAAAATGCTTTGTTCTTATTTATTGATAACTTCCTAGCTGCAGTAAATTGAGTTAAGAAATTAATGGAGGATTAAGTGCGCCCACAGCAACTTGGTGGAGGACACCAAGCTGATGGTGCAGTTGATTTGCTCAAAGGAAGGGGTGCCTTCCAGAGGGACCCTGATAGGCTTGAGAAAGTAACTTTTTCCTATCCTGCTTGACCAACCTCATCTCCTCCTGTGACAACGAGACCCGTCTAGTGGATGAAGGAAAGGCTGTGGATGTTGTCTGCTTGGACTTTAGTAAAGCCTTTGACACCATCTCCCACAGCATTCTCCTGGGGAAGCTGGTGGCTCATGGCTTAGACTGGTGCACTCTTTGCTGGGTAAAAAACTGGCTGATGTCCATACCCACAGAGTTGTGGTGAACGGAGTTAATACCAGCTGGTGGCTGGTCACCAGTGCCGTTCCTCAGAGCTCAGTGTTGGGACCAGTTTTCTTTAATATCTTTATCCATGATCTGGATGAGGGCACCCTCAGTAAGTTTGCAGATGACAGCAAGCTGGGATGAACTGTTGATCTGCCTGGGTAGATCTGGGTAGGAAGGCTCTGCAGAGGAACCTGAACAGGCTGGATCAATGGGCCAAGGCCAATTGTATGGAGGTCCAATCAGGCCAAGTGCTGGGTCCTGCACTTGGGTCCCAGCAACCCCAGGCAATGGTCCAGACTTGGGAAAGAGTGGCTGGAAAGTGCCCAGAGGAAAAGAACCTGGGGGTGTTGGTTGACCACGGCTGAATTTGAGCCAGCGTGTGCCCAGGTGGCCAAGAAGGCCACCAGCATCCTGGCTTGTATCAGCACTAGTGTGGCCAGCAGGACCAGGGCAGGGATTCTGCTCCTGTACTTGGCACTGCTGAGGCTGAACCTCAAATCCTGAGGTCAGTTCTGGTCACTCACTACAAGAAAGACATCAAGGTGCTGGATCATGTCCAGAGAAAGGCAACAAAGCTGGTGAAGGGTCTGGAGCACAAGTCTTCTGAGGACCAGATGAGGGAATTTGAACTGTTAAGTCTGAAGAAGAGGAGGCTGGGGGGAGACCTTCTGGCTCTACAACTGAAGAGGCTGAGGGGAGACCTTCTGGCTCTCTACAGCTGCCTGAAATGAGGCTGTAGTGAGGCAGATGTTGGTCTCTTCTCCCAAGTAATCCATAGTGTGACAGGATAAAATGTCCTCAAGTTGTGCCAGGGGAGATTTAGTTTGGATATTAGAAGAAATTTCTTTACTGAAGGGGTGGTCAAGCAATGGAACAGGCTGCCCAAGGAAGTGGTGGAGTCACCATCCCTGGAGGTGTTAAAAAAATGTGTAGATGTGGCACCTCAGGACCTGCTTTAGTTGTCACGGTGGTGTTGGGTCAATGATTGGACTCGATGGTCTTACAGGTATTTTCCAACCTTAATGATTCTGTGGTTTTATTAATAAGGAAATGGACCTGTTGGACTGAGCCCAAAGGAAGGCCACAAAGGAGGGACTACAGGAAAGCTGGGGAGGGACTTTTTACAAGGGCATGGAGTGAGAGGACAAGAGGTAATGGCACAAAAAAGATCATTTTATTAAATTCTCATCAGGCAAAAAGGTAAATTTTCTTGAAAAAAAAAAAAAAAGGCCCCAAAACCCCATATATTTCAAAATGGTCTGTTTGTTTTTGTTGTTGTCGTTGTTGTGGGTTGGTTGGTTGGTTTGTTTGTGCTGTTTCTAGAAATTGGTACATCCTAATGCAAATGGAAGTAGGTGTTCTTTGTATAGGCCACCTTCAGTGCTTTGCTCACAGAGCAGGAATAGAAGACTTCCACTGGCCCTGCAATTCAGACCTGGAATGATGTTTGCTTTCTGTCTTTGTTAACTCAGATGGTTTTGACATTTTATGTGAGCTATGTGCCAACATCAAACGTTGGAAGCCCTATTTATATTCATCTGCTTGATGAACTGTGTAGTTATTTCATAGATCTTCCTTCCAATAACACTGCATGTCACTCAATCTTCTCCCATGTTGTGCATGTTTCTTTCCTTGGCAATAAGGCTGGAAGAATATAAATAAAATCATTTCTTTTTGGTAGAAAGTCCTCCTAAATTGCTCTTCTCACTTCCAGTTAATGAGCACTTCTCCTATTGGCAGAAGAAGACATTGAGGACAGCATTAGAGACGGTTGTAATGAATTAAGTACCAACCCAGTTTCTGTTAATGTCTTAACAGGAGTAAGTTTGCTGATGATGCGAAGCTGGGAAGATTGGCTGATCCCACCTGAAGGCTGTGCAGCCAGTCAGGGAGACCTGGACAGACTGGAGAGCTGTGTAAAGAGGAACCTCATGAGGTTCAACACGAATAAGCGTAGAGTCCTGCACTTGGAGAGAAAAAACACCACGCACCAGTATAGATTAGGGGTTGACCTGCTAGAAAGCAGCCCCATGGAGAAGCACCTTGGGGTCCTGGTGGACAACAAGTTATCCAAAGGACAGCAATGTGCCCTCGTGGTCAAGAGAGCCAGTAGTACCCTGGGTTGCATTAAGAAGAGTGTGGCTAGCAGGTCAAGGGAGGTTCTCTTGCCCCTCTTCTCTGCCCTAGTGAGACCCCACCTGGAGTATTGTGTCCAGTTCTGGGCTCCCCAGTTCAAGAGGGACCAGGATATGCTGGAAAGGGTCCAACAGAGGCTACAAGGATGATGAAGGGACTGGAACATGTGTCTTATGAGGAAAGGGGAAACGGCACCAAGTTACAAAGCAGAAAGTTCCACCTTAACATGAGGAAGAACTTCTTTCCTGTGAGGGTGACAGAGCCCTGGGACAGGCTGCCCAGAGAGGCTGTGGAGTCTCCTTCTCTGGAGACTTTCAAGACCCGTCTCGACACGTTCCTGTGCGATCTGCCCTGGGTGATCCTGCTCTGGCAGGGGGTTTGGACTCAATGATCTTCAGAGGTCCCTTCCAACCCCTATGATTCTAGGAAACCCAAAGCACAGGATGGACTATGCTTCAAGGACTGAAGGGGGACAAATCCTCTCCTTTGCTTTTTTGGCACTCTGAAATCTCTAAGAACCTTCTTTCAGGATCCTTGTTTGTGTATTGGTTGGTTTTTGAGGTGCTACTGACAGCAGACAAGAGCTTTCTTCTTTTGGACTCCATCTTCATAGACCTAAAACAAGTGGGCTAAAAATTCAATGAAATATTCTAATTCTTGATCTACCTCGAGGAAAGGTCATCCTCAAAAAAATCATAGCATCTTCCAGAAGAGGAGCAGGAAGCTACAAGGTAACCTGATTTGTGTGATGGAACTTTTCCTTAGTTTCTCTTTCATGGAGGGATGAAAGTTTTGCCTCTATTTTGCTGAACCTGGTTTCCTTCTCAACCCAGTTCTCTCTGCTTTAACATGAAAGTCTGTGTTCCTCTCTACCATGGCTCAGGAAGAATAATCAAGAGACTATTTGCTCCCCCACAGTGAGGCTCCTGTCTGAAGCCACCATGAACATCAGCTTCTAAGGCTGCAGGGTTTTCAAGGAACAGGAAAAAAGAAACAGTGCACTGCAGGTACATGTGGGATAGTATTAATGAGCAGAAGACTTCATTGATGATATTCTTGCTGTAAAAATCTGTGAACTGGGGCAAGCCAATGCACAAGAGAAAAGTGGAAAGGCATTCTGGACTTCCTTTGTTGACCACCTTGCTGAAAAAGTGGGTTGTCCAAAGAACTTGATGTCTCAAGAAACAAAGTAGCTTACTTACTGACATACATTCTAGGTATCTCAGTATTTATCCACAAGGAATTGAAAAATCTGTCATTCTTCAAGCTTAATTCAGCATATCAAAGGGCAAATAAATCTACGTGAACATAAACTTTACCATTTTCTGTAATAACTCAGTAAAACCTAAGCCCAAGGGCATATAACAAGAATTAATTGGAGTCATTCTTTGCAAATACTGAGGGAAAATTGGAGAGTTTGCAGTAATTTATTGCTGGGAAGAGAATGAAATATTTTTTTTTCTAGGAAAGTTCCTATACATTTTAATAGTCTGATCATTTTACCACAATTTTACCACTTTCCCCTCTGGATTCTTGGTTTTTCTCCTTCTTACTGAACAAATGAAAAGAAAGATCAGATTTTCTTGAATCACAAAAGAGACTCTCAGCACACAAGTTAAACATTCACAACCAAAAATCAGCTTTTATGCTCCTGAAGATACTTCTTGTTGATAACTTTGATTTCTTTTTGTAATTAGAAGAGCAATTTAAAACAAAGTCAAAAGTTACACACCCAAATCAAAAGCCTTCTGCCCTTTCTATTCCAGAATCTCAACTCCTGTTTATCTTTGCTTTTTAGGTCTTCATCATTAAAACATTTTTTCTTTTTCCCAGCCAACCAACTACTGCACCATCTTCTCCCTCCTACTAGGTTTCTTAACCATGTCAAATTTGGGCTGGGTTTAAATAGATGATAATAGGCCATGAGATGTAACCACATGCTCCAAAGCCCAGTGAAGTTAAAGCTTTTTAAAAGTGAGATCAACAGAATTTTAAATAATAAAGAATAGTTTCTTTTCCAGGAGCGTTGGAGTTTGGGAAAGGAAAGTGTGGGAGAGGGAGACTCAGGAAAAAAATGACCCTGAGACAGCTTCGGTCTAAAAAATTAAAACAAGCAAGTCACAAGCCTTTCAAAAAAGGGTAGAAGAAGTTATGGAAATACATTAAAATAAGTCTGCTCCACTAACACCAGTGCAAAGTGCCTGTCAGTAATCCAATGGGTGGAGCGATATTAATGGAAGGATTTTGGAATGATTCTATTGGACATCAGTGTGAAGGGAAGCGCTACAAAAAGACTAAGCTAATTGCACTGAATTGTGTATGAATTTCTTTTTTGTTGTTGTTGTTGCTGCTGCAAATATTCTAAGCCATAGAAGCTGAAAAAATATTAATTATATCACTTCTGTACGTTAGAGGTTTAGAATCATAGAATGGTGAAGGTTGGAAAGGACCTTAAAGACCATCAGGATCCAACCTCCCACTAGACCAGGCTGCACAAAGCCCCATCCAACCTGGCCCTGAACACCTCCAGGGTGTGGGCTTCCACAACCTCCCTGGGCAACCTATTCCAGTGCCTGACTACCCTCATGGTGAAGAATTTCTTCCTGATGTCCAACCTAAATCTCCCCTCTTTCAGTTTAAAACCATTACCCTCTGGTCCTATCACTGCCCTCTCTGGTGAAAAGCCCCTCCCCAGCTTTCCTGGAGCCCTTCAGCTACTGGAAGGTGCTCTGAAGTCTTCCTGGAGCCTTCTCTTCTCCAGGCTGAACACCCCCAACTCTCTCAGCCTGTCTTCAGAGCAGCTCCAGCCCTTGGATCATCTTCATGGCCCTTCTCTGGTCCCTCTCCAACAGCTCCATGTGTCTCCTGTGCTCAGGGCTCCAGAGCTGGACACAGCACTCCAGGTGGGGTCTCACCAGAGCAGAGCAGAGGGGCAGAATCCCCTCCCTGGCCCTGTTGGCCACACTTCTTTTGATGCAGCCCAGGACACAATTGGCCCCCTGGACTCCAGCACACACTAGGGGCTCACGTCCAAGCTTCTCATCTCCTCCAACCCTCAAGTCCTTCTTCTCAGGGTTGCTCTCCAGCCATTCACCCCCCATCTGTTTGTGCCTGGGATTGCACTGACCCAGCTGCAGGACCTTGCACTTGGCCTCGTTGAACTTCATGAGGTTGGCATTGGCCCACCTCTCCAGCCTATCAAGGTCCCTCTGGCTGGATCCCTTCCCTCTAGGGTGTCAGCTACTCCACACAGCTTGGTACTGTCAGCAAACTTGCTGAGGAGACACTCAATCCCACTGTCCATGTCTCCAACAAAGATGTTAAACATGATCCTGTATGATCCTGCCTCCCATTGGATTACAGTCAATATAATGGTAACATTCTGGAGCAAGTGGGTTTAAGAAGCCACCCATGACTCACACCTTTTCAGTCATCACAAGGGAGTAAAGCAAATAGAAATTATTACACTGTCATTTGTGGTTTATCTTTCAGTAAAAAAAAAAAAGAAAAAAAAAGGAGATACAGGAGCACTATAGTTGCTATTTTATTTCTATCAACAATTCAAGGAATGTAGCATTTTGTAGAGAATGACTACAGATGTTTCTGAGGTCTTATTTAATGTATCCTTCTTTTTTGGGATTGTGCTGTGAGGACACAAATGAGAAATAATGCTGTTTCAACCCACGCTTTGTTTCCTGTAAATAAACTATATGGACATATCTATGCAATACTGTGGAAGGTTCACATTTTTAATAAAATTAATTTTACTAAGAGAAAACTAAAGTCCCTGCCAATTCTGTGGCTTTAGTCTCTGCTGGGCTAGTTGTCAAATGAGAACCAGTGAGGCTGCATTTGAGATCCTGAGCCCTCTTGTGGAAGACTTGCATGAAACTCAACTGTTTCTGAAACTTGCTGTAAGGATAGAGGGAGACAAAAATCAGCTTTTATTCTCCTGAAGATATTTCTTGTTGATAACTTTGATTTCTTTTTGTAATTAGAAGAGCAATTTAAAACAAATGGGAAGGATCCTGGTAACTGCCCCATCTTACTCTCCTTTAGTGTTAATAATTTGGAGGTGTGGGGTTCATCTTAGGTTGTATTTATTTGAGATATTAGAAGATTGAAATGATAGAGATTGTATCTCTGTAATTTATTTGAAGCATGAAACACAGGGGGAAAAATGTATTAGAGGAACACCTGCTAATACAACAGACCAAGAAATGTGGAAGAATAGCAGCACCAAATCAGATCTCATACTATTTTACCTTCTTTTCCTCCCAATTTAAGCTGTTACTATTTTTTCCCTGTCTCTTAAGTTTTATAACTCCTATGGTTCATGCTGGATCTACTGGCTGAGACATTTTAATTAGGTGTTACCTTAATGGGAATATATACTGAATGTAAATCTAACATTCCAAGCCTTATTAATCTCTGTTTTTTGCAAGAAAAATGAGATCATTAACCTCCCACAGCCTGACAGAGAATGGACTTGAACATTTAAAAGTTTTGCTCATGAAACTGCACAGTTCTTTGCTTTGGAGAATCTAACCTAGAGGGATGTTGTGGACAGGTTGAAGAAACTGTTGGGCTTCTCTGAATCTCCTTGGAAAATGTTCACTTGTGTCTCTAAACACAAATATAACTGGGTGTCTTGGCGAGCTTCAAAGTTGTGGAGATACCTCATATTAAAAAATTATACATCCAAACATAAACTACATTCTGTTTTCCAGATTTTCCTCCAAGTTCTGGCTCAAAACACTAGCTTTGGATTTCTACCATTTGATATGATGACATGCAAGTTATTTAGGCTGAAATCTGCCTCTGTCAACTGAAGGAAAGCTTGGTTAAATTGGACCCTTTGCTACCAGTTGATGGTTCCGTTTCCTCACACAGATAACCTCTTGAATATTTCACTAAATTGCTCACAGGGGCCTGATCCCCTGGTTGTCCTGCACGTGCCACTGATAGACACCCAAGATGATCTGCTCCATAGCCTTCCACAGCACTAAGGTGAGGCTGACAGGCCTATAGGTCTCTGGGTCCTCCTTCTGGCCCTTCTTGTAGATGGGGGACACATTGAGCAATTTCCAATCAACCAGGACTGGTGGTAAAGGATGGAAAGTAGCTTGATGAGCACTTCTACCAGCTCCCTCAGACCCCTTGGGTGGATCCAATCCACTCCATCGACTTGTGTGTGTCTAAGTGGTGCAGCAGGTCACTGACCAGCTTCTCTTGGATTATGGGGCTCCATTCTGCTCCCCATCCCTGTCTGCCAGCTCAGGGGACTGGGTACCCAGTGAACAACTGGACCTACTACTAAAGACTGAGGCAAAGAAGGCATTAAGTACCTCAGCCTTCTCCTCATCCCTGATAACTGTTGCCCTCTGGATCCAATAAGGGATTGAGGTTCTCGTTACCCTTCCTTTTGTTGCCAATATGTTTGTAGAAGCTTTTCTTGTCACCTCTGACAGCTGCAGCCAGGTTGATTTCAAGCTGGGCTGTGGCCCTCCTGATTCCTTCCCGGTACAGCCTCACAACATCTTTGTAGTCATCCTGAGTGTCTTGCCCCTTTTTCCCAAGTTCATAAACTCTCCTTTTTTTCTCTCAGTTACAACCAGATCTGTGTATTCAGCCAGGCTGGTCTTCTTCCCCACCTGCTTGTCCTTCAGCTCAGGGGGATGGCCTGCTCCTTCCTTCTTGAAGAATGTAGGTAGACAGAAGATACACAATATCAAGAGGAGGTGAATTTCTCTTTGGTACAGCAAGATCACTTCACCCTTCGGTCATATTTTCAAAATTTCTAGCAGTTCAGAGCCTAGAACATTTCCCTCAAAAAAGGTTTTATTTTAGCTTTTCATTTAAAAGCTCATTTTAGCTCTGGCATAAAGCAGCACATAGAAGTTTACACATGCAAACCTGCATGAATCCAAATATGAGCCACCTTGGGAAGGAGGAGATAAAATGTTCTTTGATGTTCTATTCATTAGATCCATTGGCAAGTGCAAGGCAGATATAAGAGGAAAATATATTCAAACAGTAAGTGAGGCTTCAAAGGCCCAGTAGGAGAAGCAATTGTTCAAGTATTTTATCTGCTCTCTGATTAGTATTTTTTTTAAAGAGTAGAATTCAAAAGAAAAATAAAAACTATGTTTTCTGAGGGCAAAAGTAAAATGACTTTTGTACAGAGAATTTTACATAACAATGGTCATGATATAGACAGGAACAGAAGGCTCTGCTTGGTGTTGTCAAATATTGACTAAACCATGAAGTGAGACCTGAAACGGAAGGTCAGCAAAAAAAGACAGACACAACTTGAAATGAAAATGTATTTCTGAAGCACATTTGTCCATTTATGCAGTGGTCTAAATAGTGTTGTTGAATTTTCATTCCTTGATAGAACCCTTAGGCCATGAGAATAGTGCTACAAATCCAGCAATGGACTTGAGGGCAGCTTTGCTGGTTATCTCACTGATGTCACATTTCATTGATGTTTATGCCTCGTAATTAAAGCTTTTTAAAAATTATTTTCTGTATTTTAAAATCGAACTTACGTGTTCACATGCTTGCAGATTCATCCAGCAGGCCCAAGGAAGGGTGATGTTGGTTTGGATCTACAACCTCCAGCACTCTCTCAGGTTGGCATTTTCAACGGGTTCATTTTAAAAAGACAAGAAACCTCCACGATCCTGCTTTGTAACTCGGGTTTCTTTGTGGGTTTGTGTTCCTTCTGCTTTCACGCTCCATCCTTCAGACCTTTGCCAGAACTTCTGCCTCAGTCAATCTGGAGGTAGATCAGCCAGAGCCATTCTGAAAAATTCTCTTGTGTGCAGTCAAACCTGGGATATTTGAAAAACAAAACCAAATTGTCTTTCAGCTGCAGTTTGCTCTGAGAGATTTATATTTATTTCCCTATCTCCAGTCTCCCAGAACAACCTCTAGCCTGGTGGTTTTGGGGTTTCTAACCTCAGTAACATATACAAAATTAAAAGTTTAACCATATGATCATATAATATATAATAATATAGATAATAATCATAGCTTTTGGAAGCACTCTTGAATGACCTTTAGGCACAGAAATCTATTCTCAATATAATATTCAGGGACAAGAAGCTTGAACACCCTCCTCTGAACACTGAACATAGAATCACAAAAACACAGAATCGTAGAATGGTGAAGGTTGGAAGGGACATGAAAGATAATCAGGTTCCAACCCCCCTGCTATGAGCAGGGACATCTCCCACCAGACCAGGCTGCACAAAGCCCCATCCAACCTGGCTTTGAACACCTCCAGGGTGTGGGCTTCCACAACCTCCCTAGGCAACCTGTTCCAGTGCCTTACTACCCTCATGGAGAAGAATTTCTTCCTGATGTCTAACCTAAATCTCCCCTCTTCCAGTTTAAAACCATTACCCCTGGTCCTATCACTGCCCTCTCTGGTGAAAAGCCCCTCCCCAGCTTTCCTGTAGCCCCTTCAGGCACTGGAGGGTGCTCTGAGGTCTCCCTGGAGCCTTCTCTTCTCCAGGCTGAACACACCAAACTCTCTAAGCCTGTCTCCAGAGCAGAGCTGCTCCAGCCCTTGGATCATCTTCGTGGCCCTTCTCTGATCCCTCTCCAACAGCTCTATGTGTCTCCTGTTCTCAGGGCTCCAGAGCTGGACACAGCACTCCAGGTGGGGTCTCACCAGAGCAGAGTATAGGGGCAGAATCCCCTCCCTGGCCCTGCTGGCCACACTTACTTTAAAGCAGCCCAGGATGGGGTTGGCCCTCTGGTCTTGACACTGCCAAACATGATAGTCCTGTTTCATAGGCTAAGGCCTATGAAGCCTTCATAAGGCTTCATGCCTTTGGAAAGGGTGAGATTCAGAGTTAACCTAAAAAAATCCTTTCCTGCATCAAGCACAGATATTTGGATTTTGAAGAGGAGCCCCATTTATGTAGGGCTTCCTGAACCAGAGCATCTCAACAACTGTGTATCATTGCTTTCAAAAAGGTTCAGAAGATTCAGCTCATTGCAGAGCAGAACACAAATTATAGTCTCCTCAGGTACGTTTCACAAAATGCATAGTTTAAATCATGATGGCATTTGGGATTTTTTTTTCTGAATATTTTTTCCAGTGTCCATTTGGAAAAGTAAATATTTATTCTCTCATAACACAACCTTTTTTTTTTTCACTATATATTAAGACCACATGACTGCAAACTGCTAGCACAAGTGCAGCTCTCTTATTAATGATTATCCCAAGTCTGCCATTTCATGGGCTTGTCAGCTGAAGACTTTTAATCTACCTAAAACCTCACTGATTTTTTTCATTAATTGCTAATGCAAGCTCCCCTGACTTTGGAGTTGTGCACACATTTTAATGGATGAGCAAACAGTGCAAAGCCAAGTCCCTGGAGGTGGAGGAGCTCCAGTGTGATGCAAATCAGCAAGATGTTTCCACTGGTGTCCATCCCAGGATCTAAACCAAAAGAGTGCACTGTCTTCAATTCAAAGACTGGAATTTGAAACAAAAAAGAGAAAGAAAAGTGATGATTCTACTGACATTAGTGGGCTAAGCTCACAATCTGTCCACAGGAAGGGTCTTGCCAGTGTCATTACCTTATTTAAATGATAACATTGCTCTCTGACCTATTTCCTATTGTTTTTAATATTTTAGAGGTACATATTGAAACTAATGCATAATTGTATCGCCAAAGCAATATCTAGGAAGACTATTATTGCATTCATTACTGTAATGAAACAAAAATTATTAAACCATAAATTAGAATTATTTATACATTACATTCTAGGATAATAAATATCATAGTGATAAATTATATTAAAACCTGAATTCTACAACTCCTGTTATTCTTTCAAGTTCTATTCACTGTGCTTTATTAGAGCTGCAGGACAGGGAAAGCTTGACTTCAGCAGTAAAAAGATAATGAAACTAAAGCCCAAGAACTGGCTGTGAAAGGAGGTGGAAATTGTAGTTTTCCCAAGGAAAGCAATTTTTGTCATCACCTTCATTGCAATGTAGGTGTCAAGAATCTGTCAGCGTTCACTTGACTCCCCTACACCTGGTGAATATACAGTCTGGTTCATGAAAAAGCTGTGATTCTAGTAACCAGGAGTCAGACTTACATGATGTAGATGTAAAAACTAAAACCTACATCCTCCAAAATACTCAGGATAATACAATACTGCATTCCATGGAGCCAGTGTTTTTCCATGCATGAATCATTCTGGTATTTTTTAAGGAATGACATTCTTATTCATGGAAATCAACATTCTTTGCAGTTAACAGCTATTCAGCCAACCTTCTTTCACTAAAGCAAACTTCAAAAACCTCAAATAGAGATGCAAGTCTGCAAGTGAAACTGAGCCTAATCCTCTCTCCTTGCTGGAACATTTAGAGGACGTGCTGATTCCACAGAACTGCAGTTCATAGTCTAAATCCTCCTTTGTATTGTCATCCCTTTTCCTCCAAATCCTTAATTAAAACCTGCTGAAGTTATTAATAAAAAGAGGCAGGAAAAACTTCTTCTGGTGGCAACAGGCTTTTGAACAACTGATGAGTTCACCAGGAAAATAATAATTGAAAAAAGTTTAATTAAAGTCCAGAATAATGGCAGAAGTGCATTTCTGGAAGAGCTGAGCCAAAAGTTAGAGCTCATTAAAAGGAATCTGGAGGAAAACAACATCAAAAGTCAATGGAAACTAAGAACAGAGACAGAAGAAATTATTCTTTTGTGTGTTCCTCTCTGGCTTTTCCCAAAGCTTTCGGGGAGCAGGAGGAATTTATCACAACTTCAGAGATCTCTTTGAGAAATTCTAAGAAATTCTGTGACTCAGATCTTTATTAAAGACTCACATAAAGCCTGTAAAGAAATAAGGGACAAGCTGGACTGCTCCCCCATTTATTTGTTTTTAAAGTATGTGCACTGACTATGTGGAGTTTTAAACAGCAGCATAAGACACAACAGAGGATCTGGGGGAAAACTTCGTTTCATTTTGTAGTCTTTCCCACTTCTAATTTGGACAGGATGCTCCCAGAAAATCCAGTCATCATTGGAGAGATGTGCACTTTGCAACGTACATATTCTTCTGGTTTGTTCATCTTCTTATTTCTACAATTCCAGTGTCAGGCTCACTGGCATGTCTTGGCATAAGAGAATGACAGAAACTCATTTTCATCAATAGATCTCCTCTTCTAAACAAAAAGTTAAGCAATTGTTTTATCAGCCTCTTGGATGGTAAGAACTTTGGCAGCTCATTCTTGGGTCCCTCAGGGGTCCGAGCTGGGACCAGCACTGTTTAATATCTTCATCAATGACATGGACAGTGGGATTGAGGTTCAACCTCAGCAAATTTGCAGATGACACCAAGCTGAGTGGTGTGGTTGACACACCTGAGGGACCTGGGATGCCATCCAGAGGGACCTGGGCTAGCTTGAGAAATAGGCCCTGGGAACCTCATGAGGTTCAACAAGGCCAAGTGCAAGGTCCTGCAGATGGGTCAGGATAACAAACGGAATCCTGGACTGCATCAAAAAAAGCATGGCCAGGAGGTTGAGGGAGGTGATTCTGCCCCTCTACTCTGCTCTGGTGAGATCCCACCTGGAGTACTGCATCCAGCTCTGGAGTCCTCAGCACAGGAAGGACATGGAGCTGTTGGAGAGGGTCCAGAGGAGGCCACAGAGATGATCTGAGGGCTGGAGCAGCTCTGCTCTGGAGACAGGCTGAGAGAGTTGGGGGTGTTCAGCCTGGAGAATACTCTGGGGAGAACTTATAGTGGTCTTCCAATACCTGAAGGAGATCTGTAAGAATGATGGGGACAAACTTTTTAGCAGGCCCTGTAACCAGTAGGACAAGGGGTGATGGTTTTAAATTAAACGAGGGGAGATTCACACTAGATCTAAGGAAGTAATTTTTTTCCAACGGGGGTGGTGAGGCACAGGATGCTCAGAGAGTTGCTGGAATCCCAATGCCTGGAAATCTTTGAGGTCAGATTGGATGGAACTCTGAGCAACCTCATCTAGTTGAAGATGTCCCTGTCACTGTTATTTTCAGCTATATTCACTAAGTCAGACTTGAACCTCAAGAATGTCAGGCCCATCATGAATTACAACAGTTACATTTAGTGTGGGATGTTTTATGTAGCAACAGCTCCCCAGAACATCTGTGTCTTGAGAAGAAGTTTGAAGACATTAATAATACTGTATCAGCACCTCTAAATCATTTGTTATCTGAGGACTGAAGTCGAGTTTAACAGCCTACAGCAAAGTCACAGACCATTAAAATGTTCTCAGAGATGTTTAATTATTCATTAGTCATTAACTCACACTGATTGTTCTATCAAAACACCAAGTTTTTCTATGTAAATGCTGGAATTTCTTTTCATTTCACTACTGTAATGTCTATTTGGAAATGTAATGAGGTTTTAATATTTAAATCTGAAAATATTCCCAACAAAAAAAAAAGGGGGGGGGGGGAAATATCTATAATACAGTAGTTTTTTAAATCTTTCTGGTAGTTCCTAGAATAATGGTTCTGTCATCTAAATGAATAGAGCACCATCTCAATGGACTGTCTTCTGAATAACTCACGTATATTTCAGACCATCACATTTCTTCCTTCTACTACAGCAGAAGCAGGACTACCTCCATTGTTACTGTTAGAAATTCAGGCAGGATTCCCTTAACCAATCACCACTCTCACCAAAAAAAAAACCAGGAACCAAAAGTGGTTGAAACCTGTGGCTTTCAGCATTTTTGATTGTTCTAATGAATTCCCCTTTTCTAATGAAAAAAGGCATCGTAAATGTGAGCTAAATATGAACATGAGCTGAAGTCTACCACTACCATTGATTTTCTAAGTACACTTGAATACAAATAAAGCTCTCTGGTAAGTGGATATTACTGTCTTTTACCTTCCAGTGTTAAAAGCTCCTGGAAAACATCAAGCAGTATCTTAGATGTTCATTAGAGCAGTTTGACTCTTCTCAATCACCGTGTTACAGATGTTATTCGAGCTGCTTCTCCTTGTTGCTCTTCCCTATTATGTCCCATCTTCAGTTTTTCCTACAGGAAACCGGATAATTATTTAATTTTTTTTTTTTTTTTAGAATTCATTAGAGTGTCCCAGGGGACCTGGAACTTTTCCAGGTCTTTGTTTTGCTTCTACACGTTTGGCAAAAGAAATAAGAAGGGGGAAATTTATGCTGGAATGATGCCAAGAATAGCCCATTCAATCAAAATCATGTCTTGGTGCAGACCATTAGTCAGTCATAACCACATTCTATCTGAATAATTAACTTGTAACGCAGATATTCAAAATTCTTGGAATGTCCTTGAATTGTTCATGGAGTTCGACTGAAAAAAACCTTAAAACCTGTTTTTAAAAATTCCAATGATACTGCATGCTTGAGCAGAGGGTTGGACTGGAGGTCTCTTCTAACCTCAACTTCTCTGTGATTCCGCTTACAAGGGAGATCATAAAAGTTTTCAGAGTGTCTTTCCGTGGGAGGGAAAAAAGATTTCATGTTTTCTAACATCTGTCTAATAGGGGAACAGAACTTTCTTCCATCAGAAAACAGCATGAAGTTTCAACCTGCGCATAGGGCTTCAGGATCTGTGTTCATCACGTAGTTTTCCTTACGTAACAACTGAATAGATGATTATCACGGGCAAAATACTCTATTTATTGCTTTTTTTTTTTTTTTTGTTAACCATGCCCTTGTAAAAACAGAAAAATGTTTCTAGTCAGGCATTAGCATGGATGACAAAATTGCTGTTCCCAGGCTACAGCATCTTCTGTGTCCTTGTTTCTCTCAATTAGAAAAGCAAATAAACAGCATTTCCTTGCACAAATGTACCACATGGAGAATTATCTCAGCCGTTTGAAAATAAAGGGAATTTAATTTGTATTAATCTCTCTGACATTTGCCCTTCAGATACCTGTGGAGGAGTCTGCATGACCTACTCCTGGTGCTGCAATTTTGCGAGAGACAAATATGCATATAGTGGTCTTTACAGATGGAGTCCTTATGGATGTTCTTATCCCCAGGGTAGACCTGAATGCTCCATCAAAGCTTTTGAGCCTTGTCTGCGCTGGGCGTAGCATGGAATAAGTCAAGTGTTGCACCTACATTTGGATGGCAGTCAGTGAACACCTGAAGACCTGGAGGAAAGACAATCTCCACTGACATTCATCAATTAAGTGAAACTAGGACATAATCTCTCAGGAATAGTGTGGCCAGCAGGAGTAGGGATGTAATTCTCCCCCTGTGCTCAGCACTGGTGAGACCTCACCTCGAGTACTGTGTACAGTTCTGGACCCCTCACTTCAAGAAGGACGTTGAGGTGCTGGAGCAGGTCCAGAGGAGAGCAACAAGGCTGGTGAAAGGACTGGAGGGAAAGTCTTATAGGGAGAGGTTGAGGGTGCTGGGGTTGTTTAGCCTGGAGAAGAGGAGACTCAGGGGGGACCTCGTCACTCTCTTCAACTACCTGAAGGGAGGTTGTAGTCAGGTGGGGGCTGGGCTCTTTTTCCAGGCACCCAGTGACAGGACAAGAGGGCACAGCCTGAAGTTGCTCCAAGGGAGGTTTAGGTTGGATATTAGGAAGCACTTCCTCACGGAGAGGGTGATTAGACATTGGAATGGACTTCCCAGGGAAGTGGTGGAGGCACCATCCCTGGATGTGTTCAAGGCAAGGCTGGATGTGGCACTTAGTGCCATGGTCTAGATGGTGTGGTGGTGTTGGTCATAGGCTAGACTTGATGACCTGAAAGGTCTTTTCCAGCCTTGGTGATTCTGTGTGATTCTGTGATTCTGTGATAATGAGGGCCCGGTTGTGCTCCTAAGATTTGACAGGTTTGTTTCCTTCACCTTTTCTTAAAATGACAACCATCAATAGGATTGACGAGTGCTGTGGTGGAGCCAGCTCCAGAGTTCTCAAGGAATTCTAGAATCATCTAAGAAATCTAGAAAATGTCTAAGTGGAAGCTGACTCACGGTGTTCCTTAGCTGTTCGGTCTCACCTAAAGCAGTGCTTTAAACACAAACAAGCTATCATTGATTCTGGGAAAGAAAGTAAACATAAGAGCCTCTTGTTAGTATACAACCTCCTAATTGGAGCTAAAGTTCATACACAATCTGATGTGTTCCTGGCATTGGACATTGAATCTTCCTAAAAGCTAATTCAAAGATTACCAACCTTCCCAGACTACACAAAAAGCTAATAGTTATTCAAGTGAGGTCCCCTTGCCCTGTCTAGAGTCACATTAATCAGCAGCGTGGCTGTGCTGGTGCAGGAGCTGTCAGATAATTCAAAATACAGAGCTGGGAAGAACTTGGTCAGCAGGGAATATCCCAGGAATAGAAGGAGAGAGGAAATGGAGGAAATTGCCTTTTTTTCCCTTCAGCCATTCTTAATGATCTTTTCTTCTCTGTGTTACAAGACACGATTTACTTTGTCACTAATATGAATATTCATAAAATACGCATCATCAGGTAAGAAGACGACATTCATAATTGTTGTGAAGTGCAAATTAGCAGAGAAAGAGGAATTTCTGGTCCACAGTGTTTTCTTGCATGCTATTTTCATCCTCATTGCATGTAGGATTTTGCAAACATCTTGCATTTTTGAGTCCCAGAAACACTATCAAATCATGACTCATGTCACACCACATTGTTTCTAAATAGCAGAAACTCACCCAGAAAAGTCTTCCCCATCAGGAACTGATGTTATTCTGAATCTTCTGTGCATTAGTGACCTTTAGTCCTGGTCCCAAAGATCTCCTTGCATAAATATTCAAAACACTGAGAGGCAGCCATGGGCTGCACAGCTTTCAGCAAGCATATGTAGGTGAAAAAGCCTCTTGCACTGATTAAGTACAAGTAATAAATTAATTTATTACTGTTAAATTAATATTCACTTGCCTTGAAACCAGGTATACTTAATTAATATGGATCTAGTAACGTGTTGAAGTTTGAAACCAGGTTGGGCTTTGAGTCTTCTAAACACTCCATCACTACAAGCTCTAATTCTCTGACACAAAAAAAAACAAACCCAAAACAAAGCAAAACAAAACCCAAACATATTATACATGTATTTATGTCTGTGTATTCGGTTGGAACACAACACTGTGCAGAATACAGTGTCATGGCCTGCAAATAAATAACATTCAGACAGAATTACATTTCCTCATTCCCAGGTTCATTGCAGCAGAAAAATAAGAGGAGAAATAAATTTAAAAGAAAAAAGAAATTAAAGGTAACTGAGATCTTTTCAATATCATGACAGCATGGTCACCACAGCATGGTAAATGCTGAATACAAAGTCTCTAAT
Source organism: Hemiprocne comata (assembly GCA_020745705.1). Taxonomy (NCBI): domain Eukaryota; kingdom Metazoa; phylum Chordata; class Aves; order Apodiformes; family Apodidae; genus Hemiprocne; species Hemiprocne comata. The sequence goes on from CM036593.1 coordinate 542,059, forward strand.
AAGACCTGATAAGTGAGTCCTAAGTAATTTTTAAACAATAATGGTTGCAAATGTTTAATTGTAACAATTGCTCATTTGTTTTAGAGAAAAAACTCTAATTTAGTAAGATTAAACATTTGTTATTACTGCAGAATAATCTTCTGAACTGGGAAAATAGAGACATTAAGGATGAAGTAGCTCTGTAAATTGGAAAGGAAAACTTTCCTTTGATTGGCTTCCATATCATTTGTTTTGTGTCTTCAAACCATGTGATTCTAAAACACCCATCGAGTTGCTCAGATCCCTAATATATTTAGAGACATATCTTGTGAAATTTTCTAAAGTATCTTGGCACTTTGGATATTCAGATGTGACAGTTTCAATGGGGACTTCCGAGACACTTCCAAGAGTCACATATGGTATAAAACTTCTTGTTTTCTTTCTGACATCCAAAAGGTTTTGAAAACCTTATCTAGAAATACCATAGCTTTCATAATTTTAAAAGGGAAATTATCTGGCATAATTTTAAATTAAGCAGCTGATTACTAGATCATTATCTCCAGGAGTAGCTGTTCTGAGCTGCTTTTGTATTTCTCTTCCATTAGGGGAGTGAAAAGTGTAATTTTTTAAGGAAAAGCTGAGATTCTCAGTCGTCCCAGGCTCTAAAATTCCTGGATTTCAAAGATCAGCTAACCTGCCACTTTCAAGATTTTGGGGAAGTGTCTAGAGCCCTACACCAACAACAGAGTGCAGCAAAAATCCTGGGATTCTCTTTCAGAGCCTGTGTGTGGCTTGTGTCCTTTCAGATACTTGCAGCATCCCCAAGATGGCACTATGCCATAGAAATATTCACACTCAGGACAGGGGAGATCCAAACGAAGCCAGGGAAAATAAAAGGAAAGGCAACATTTGTAGTGTTGATAAAAATAGAACTGGATGTGCATATTCAAATCGAGGCATACAATTGCTAATAGCATTTGATGAATGTAAATTATCAAAAGATATTATTACTTAGATTTTTTTTTCTAAATGTACTGTAGGAAGATTATTTTATTATCCTGAGTATTGAAACTATAGATCATTTTAATGAAGGCCCCTGCCTGTGCCACTCACATGTCTTTGGGTCATCACTGTTATAGACCAATCGATGTTAACTGCTAATTTGATCCAAAATATCTCTTTCTGAACAATTTTCTCCATGTCACATCATCTACGTGCCTCGCTGGCCAATTATTCCAAGTGGATAAATGATCTCCTGTAGTTATGAATCATTTATAGTCTGATTGTGGCCTGCATGAAGGCATATTTTCTGTTGAAATTATTGCTACACGACGTGTGTCACCAAGAAAAAAAAAGTGTCTGAAAGACAAGGCATTGGTTTCTGTTCACAGTGTTTTTACTTCACAGGATGAGCTAAATTTCTGTTGGGTACTGAAATTCACCCAATGAAGGAGAGGCAAAAGGAGCTACAAACCAGTCTAGGTCAAAACCAATCTATATCTAGCCCAGGGCCAAGTGAGAAACCACAGTCTAGGTGCCATAAAAAGCACAACACTGAGTTCTAAGCACATGATTTTTCTTACCAGAACCTGTGTAATGAATCTGAGTTTTATCTTCAAGTTGATTCCTCCTGAAAGAAAAAAACAAGTCAGATGATACAGTGATTATGGAATGTAAAATTACACATTCAGGCTGAGGCTTGATTAACTTTCTGTCTTATAGATTTGGCTGCAGAGGCACTTTAAGAACTATGAGCAGCTTGTTCTAGTTCTGAAACACACCCCAGGCTCTTAGCAATGAAAGATGTTCAGAAGCTTTTGTCTTCTTTTGCTGGATCTGTGAATCATGACCCTGCCCGCTGTCAGAACTGCAATAAATCTTTCCAAATTTTAGAGCATTTTGTTCTGGAGTTGCCAAGCTGGTAACAGTATTTTTTATTACTAAGACAGCATATTAAGTGGCCCCCTACTAAAATCTGTGGAGAAGTAACTTATGAAAGCCCAAAACAGTGTGTAGGTAATATATTCTAAGAAATAAATTTAAAAAAAAAAGCATTAGAAGACTAAAAATCCTTTTTCTTCTCTTCAAAAAGTGCTACAGGCTGTAACAGTAATAAACACTAGATGTTCTGAGCAACCTAATTCCTTCATTATTCTGACATCCACCCTGTACTTTAGGTATTTTTTTCTGTCCTGATAATTTAACCTGGTCTGTAAATTATTATTTTACCAAGTTTTTTTGTATAGGGATAAGCTTGAAGCAAAATCATCGCTAATATTCATTGGTCAGAACTTTCTGAAGAAAATACTGAGGGAGTTCATAGAATCATAGAATATGCTGAGTTGGAAGAGACCCATCAGGATCGAGTCCAACTCCTGTCCCTATGTAGGGCACCCCAAGAATCACACCATGTGCATCATCCAAACCCTTCTCGAACTCAGGCAGGTTGGTGCTATGACCACTTCCCTGGGGAGCTTGTTCCAGTGCTCAGCCACCCTCTGGGTGAAAAACCTTTTCCTGATATCCAACCTAAACCTCCTCTGATTCAGCTTCCTGCCATTTCCCCCAGTCACACTGGTCACAGGAGTGAAGAGATCAGGACCTGTCCCATCTCTTTCCCTCCTGAGGAAGCCACAGACTGCAATGAGGTCACCCCTCAGCCTCCACTTCTCCAAGCTGAACAATCCAAGTGACCTCAGTCACTCCTCATAAGACATCCCATCCAGACCCTTCACCATCCTTGTGGCTCTCCTTTGGACACTCTCCAATAGTTTGATGTCCTTTTGATATTGTGGTGCCCAAAATTGCACGCAGTGCTCAAGGTGAGGCTGCACCAGTGCAGAGCAGAGCGGGACAGTCACCTCCCTTGACCGCCTGGCAATGCTGTGCTTGATGCCCCCCAGGACAGGGTTGGCCCTCCTGGCTGCCACGGCACATTGCTGGCTCATCTTCAGTTTGCCAACAACCAGGACCCCCAGGTCCCTTTCCACCACGCTGCTCTCCAGCCACTCATTCCCTAGTCTGTACTGACCACCAGGGCTGCCCCATCCCAGGTGTAGAATCCAGCACTTGCCCTTGTTAAACTTCATGTGGTTGGTGACTGCCCATCTCTCTAACCTTTCGAGGTCTCTCTGCAAGGCCTGCCTGCCCTCAAGGGAGTTGACAGCTCCTCCCAGTTTTGTATCATCAGAAAACTTGCCTAGAATTCCCTGGAGTCCTGCATCCAAGTAATTGATGAAGATGTTGAGGACTGGGCCTAGGATGGAGCCCTGCAGGACCCCACTAGTGACTGGTCTCCAGCCTGATGTTACCCCCTTCACTGTCACTCTTTGTGCTTGACCTGTGAGCCAGCTGTTCACCCATCATATGGTTCGCTTGTCCAGCTGTGCTGGACATTTTGTCCAAGAGAATACTGGGAGAGACAGTATCAAAAGCTTTGCTGAAGTCCAGAAATATCACATCTACTGGCTTCCCTTGATCACCTAGGGGGGTTACCTTGTCATAAAAAGAAATCGTTTGACAAGCAGGACTTTCCCCTCGTGAGGCCGTGCTGGCTGTGACTGATGACTGCCTTGTCCTCCAGGTGTTTTTCCATACCTCCCAGAATAATCTTTTCCATAATTTTACCAGGCACCAAAGTCAGAGTGACCCGTCTGTAGTTTCCAGGGTCCTCCTTCTTGCCCTTCTTGAATACTGGGACAACTTTGGCCAGTTTCCAGTCAACTGGGATCTCTCCAGATTCCCAGGACCTTCCAAAAATCATCATGAGAGGCCTGGCGATGACATCAGCCAGCTCTTTGAGGATTCTCAGATGGATCCCATCAGGCCCCATGGACTTGCAGGGATCTAACTGTAGCAGCAGATCCCGCACAAGTTCAGGGTCAGCTAAGAGTTGATCCTTGTTGCAGTCATGGTCCTTCAGTACTGGGCATTGAGGCCCCCTTGGTCCATCATCAGTATTGAAGACAGAGGCAAAGAATGCATTAAATACCTCTGCTTTGACTGCTGGTCACCTCACCCTGTTGGTGAGGTGACCCTCCTTATCCTGTAAAGGACCCATGTTGTTTCTACACTGCATTTATTTTATTTGTGGAGGACTATGTGGAAGAGAAAGGATTTTAGAATTTATCAATGTAGGTTCAGAACAAAAACCAAAATCCTCCTGAACAGATATTTACACAGTCCCTGTGGTCCTGGACGACTGGAGGGTGGCTAATGTGACCCCATCTACAAGAAGGGCTGAAAGAGGGATCCAGGGAACTACAAGCCTGTCAGCCTGACATCAGTACCAGGAAAGATCATGGAGAGGCTCAGCTTGAGTGAGTTCTCCTGGCAAGTGCAGGGCAGCCAGGGGATCAGGGCCAGCCAGCATACATTTATGAAAGGGAGGTCTTGCATGAGCAACCTGATCTCTTTCTATGACCATGTGACCCACCGTTTGGATGAGGGGAAGGCTGTAGATGTTGTCTACCTGGACTTCGGAAGGCCTTTGACACCATCTCCCACAGCATCCTCCTGGAGAAGCTGGAGAATCATGGCATAGGCAAGTGTTCTCTTCATTGGGTACAAAACTGGCTGGATGGCCAGGCCCAGAGGGTTGTGGTAAATGGGGTCAAATCTAGTTGGGACCCATCACCAGTGGTGTCCCTCAGTGTTGGGACCACTTCTTTTTAACATCTTTATCAATGATCTGGATGAAGGGATTGAGTGCACCCTCAGTCAGTTTGCAGAGGACACCAAACTAGGTGGGAAAGTCAATCTGCTTGAGGGTAGGAAGGCTCTGCAGAGGGACCTGGACAGGCTGGATCGATGGGCCAAGGCCAATTGTATGAGGTTCAACAAGGCTGAGTGCCGGGGCCTGCATTTCGGTCACAACAACCCCAGGCAATGCTACAGGCTTGGGGCAGAGTGGCTGGAAAGCTGTCCAGAAGAAAAGGCCCTAGGGGTGCTGGTGGACAGCCAGATGAACATGAGCCAGCAGTGTGCCCAGGTGGCCAAGAAGGCCAACAGCATCCTGGCCTGCAGCAGGAATAGTGTGGCCAGCAGTAGTAGGGAAGTGATCATGCCCCTGTGCTGGGCGCTGGTGAGGCTGCACCTCGAGTACTGGGGTCAGTTCTGGGCCCCTCACTACAGGAAGGACATTGAGGTGCTGGAGCGTGTCCAGAGGAGAGCAACCAAGCTGGGGAAGCGTCTAGAGAACAAGGAGCGGCTGAGAGAACCAGGGATGTTTAGTTTGGAGAAGAGGAGGCTGAGGGGAGACCTCATTGCCCTCTACAACCACCTGAAAGGAGGTTGCAGGGAGGTGGATGTTCACCTCTTCTCCAAAGCAAATGGACCAGAGGAAATGGCCTGAAGTTGCATCAGGGGAGGTTTAGATTGGATATTAGGAAGAATTTCTTTACTGAAAGAGTGGTCAGGCACTGGAACAGCTGCCCAGGGAGGTGGTGGAGTCACCACCCTTAGATATATTCACGAAATGTGTAGATGAGGAACTTCAGGACATGCTCTAGTGGCTGAGATTGTAGGGGGTTTTTTGTGGGTGTTATCTGGTGGTGTTTGAGTTTGTTTGGGGTTTTGTTGTGTGGGTGTGTTTTGGGTTTTTTTCAATGACTCAGTGATCTCAGAGGTCCTTTCCAACCACAACTATTCTGTGATTCTATGAATATCAAACAGGCTTTTAAAGAAAATTTTATGGTTCACACCCACCATTGCCTCCCAAAAAAAGGTCATGGCAGGGAAGCCACATCCTGGTCAAGACTGCCTTGCAGAAGATCACATAGCAGAAGCAACACAGCCCTTTAGAGCTTCCCAGAATATGCCCCCTGTCCTTGTTTTGCTTCTTAACTGGCTTCTTTAATTTTACCAAGAAGACAGTTAAAAAGATTCCGTTTGAGAATGTAAAACTTCCTTCCAAATATTATTTGTCATGATACTTTGCCATTAAGGCACGTCCTGTCAGCAGTAGAAGGGCATGAACTGCTTGACCCACTGTACCCATCAGTATCAAAATTTCAAGCCTCTTCCTTACAACCCCCAATCTGCAAAGACAGTTTGGAAAGAAAACAAATAAGGTTTGTAAACCAGGAGGGAGAATCGATTGACTTTATTGATACTGCAGAAGTTCTTTATAAATTACTTTAAAATAAAATATTTCAACTCTTACTTTCTGACATATCATGGAATTGTTTTGCTTGGAAAAGACCTGTAAGATCATCAAGCCCAACAACCAAGGCCACCACTAACCCATGTCCCACAGCACCACATCTACAATCTTTTAAATCCCTCCAGGGATGGGGACTCCACCACTGCCCTGGGCAGCCGGGGCCAGGGCCTGACAACCCTTTGGGGGAAGAAATTGTTCCTCATATTCAATCTAAACCTCCCCTGGCACAACTTGAGGCTCTTTCCTCTTGTTCTGTCAGTTGTTATTCGAGAAAAGGGACCAACCCCCACCTTGCTACAATCTCTTTGAGGTAGTTGTAGAGAGTGAGAAGGTCTCCCCTCAGCACTGGTGAGGCTGCTCCTCTTAAGACTTGTGCCCTTCTACAGCCTTAAATGAAATCACGTTTAGCCTGGGAAAAAAATCCACGTAATTTCTATACCAAATTTGGCCATTGGTAGACAAATTTTATTGTAGATTCTTGGAAACTAGTTACCTTTTTTAAAGGCCAAAAAGATGGCTAAAGGCCTGGAGCATCTCTCACACAAGGAGAAGCTAAGAGGGATGAAAGAAGAGAAGGATCAGAGGAATCTTACATAAAGACCTGATGGGACTGAAAGCCATGGAATTCTGTCTGAACATGAGCAAGTCTAGTACTAATTATATATCAATAAGATTTGGTTTTCATGCTCAATACTGCACTGAACTGCTTCTGTTCATCTGTCAATATGTATATGAGAAGACTGCATTTCTCCACAGCTCTGTGTGAAAAACCAGCACCTTAAAGTCTTTTAAAGTCTGTTTCTCTTCCTACCAACTTCTGTGAGGTAGCCAGAGAAGTCTATGGAATAATAAAAAATAAGACTTTCTTTTTTTTAAGGTATCTCATTAGAAAAACTGATTAACAATATAAAAAAAGGACAGACTGACAGGAAAAGGCAGATAAAAAACTGTAAAAATAATTCACACCTCGCTATTTAAGGAGAAGATCCTGCAAAAGAAATGGGATGGAGATGAATTAACCCATTTCAGGAAGATACTAAGCAGTGCCTGAAGGGGTTACAGGAAAGCTGGGGAGGGACTTCTGACAAGGGCTTGTAGTGAGAGGACAAGGAGTAATGGATTAAAACTGGAAGGGGGGAGATTTAGGTTAGACATTAAGAGGAAATTCTTCACTATGAGGGTGGTGAGACACTGGAACAGGTTGCCCAGGGAAGTTGTGGAAGCCCCATCCCTGGAAGTGTTGAAGGGCAGGTTGGATGGGGCTTGGAGTAACCTGGTCTGGTGGGAGGTGTCCCTGCCCATGCAGGGGGGTTGGAACTAGATGACCTTTAAGGTCCCTTCCAACTCAAACCATTCTATGGTTCTATGATTCCATGATTAAGCAGGGACGCCTGTGTGGTAGTCACCTATCACACATTTTCATTTAATATTTTTTATCAGGAAGGAAAAATATTTTGTCTCTAGTTTTCTGGAAAGGCCTTGCCATTTTGAAAGGGGCCAAACAGTCTAACATACCACCTGAGTAATCCCCACGCATTTCCTATGTTGGAAAAATCTGCCTCCTGGTCTGGATCTCAGTCAGAAATGGAGATGGCTTATCTCTTGTTTGTTGCTTTTTTACAAGACTATTTGTGGGTACACTAGAATTTTGAGCTGATTTTGACTCTGCCACCATGACTGAACAATAAAGTTATTCAGTAAAGCTCAGACTACTCAGAATAAAGCTCCAGTGGGGAATGCTGCGGTGTAGAGAAGTGCTGAGCTGGATTTATCAGAGCTATTTCAGGGAACAGAAGCAGCTTAGGCATCAAGCAGGGAGTTCAGATAACCCATATCCATGTTCTTCTCCATGGGTCTGTTAGCTTCCATAAGCACTAGTTATGCATTAAAACATAAAAAATAGCAAATTGGTTCACAATGAGATCTTAAAATCTTGGGAAGGTGGTTTTCCTCATTCAGAATCCTGCTGGCTAACTATTAAACCTTCTTGGCTTCATCTCTGTGCTTCATAAAGACTTCTCAGAAGGTCATTAAATGCTTGAGATTCTAAGACATTTAATTCCTCATGCTGCAGTATTTTTTATCTGTGACAGAACCAACCTGCTTTACACTGGGCTAGGAAAAAAGTCTGTTGGGATAACCATAAAAATCACAGGGTGAGGATGCTCATCTGTTCTCATGCTGGAACTTATTGTAGGAATACAATTAATTCAAAAGCCTTTGACTGCTTTCCCTGCACCAGAGGCTTGAGTCTATTAAACCTCCATAAGTATTGGTCATTTATTAGGAATGAATTTCATAATTGTACAAAGCCATTTTTTATAGAAATAGCAGAAAGCACCAGACCAGATTAATGACTAAGGAATTGCCTGCCAAATTTCTTACTTAATTAAAACTTTGTCTTTTTCACTCTAAAAATGAGAAGAAAACTATTAGAAACTACTCCAAAGCTGTTTTCCTGTTGTGCAAAAATACTTGGGCTTTTTCATTCCAAACAATAATAAAGGTTTTTTTGCTTTACTATTTTAAAAAGTAGATTATCTTGTGCAATAGAATTTAAGATTCAAAATTCCATCACAGAACAAATATTAATTTAGTGAGAAATCAAAATTCCTCCCCAGCTTTCCCACAGTCCCTTCAGGTACAATGTGCTCTAATGACCTTTTGGTATTCACTGAATTGGGGAATGTCTCTGCCACCTGCATTTGCCTTCCTCCATCTCCTTTGAGTCATTTCAGGGAACATCATCCAGGTAAACCAAGTCATACAATCACTGAGGTTGGAAGGCACCTCAGAAGGTCTCCAGCACAGTTCAGCTCAGGGCTTTGTGCAGGAAACCTCCAAGGTTGGAGCCAGCACAGCCTCTCTGTGCAATGTTTCCCTGTCTGCCTGTCCTATTTTCATGCACCATGTCCTAGTAGTATTTGACATCAAGCTGCAGTAGTTCATTTCACAGATACAGAAGTATTAATGAACTAACATTTTTAATTAGCACACATATTTTTAGACATAATTTTTAGAAAAGAAGTTCATAACTAAAGCATGAGGTAACACGGTTGGTGCTTTTAGCTGTATCTTCCAATATATCTAACTAGAATGTTTTGGCCTGTGCCAGAAGAGAAAAAAAAAAAAAAAGAACAAAATTCTTTTATTCTATCTGTTAAAAACAAAAAATTCTGGCTAGAGAAAACTTCTTATATAATTTTTGATTTCATACAACCACAGAATGGTTTGGGTTGGAAGGGATCTTAAAGATTATCTAATTCCAACCCCTTGCATGGGCAAGGACACCTCCCACCAGACCAGGTTGCTGCACTTCTGCGTTATTAAGACATTTAAAATGTTAATTCAATTGGTTTCTTTAAGACATGAAACAAAAGAGGCAGAGATACAATTAATCCAAGTGACACTCAGCTTGTATTTATGTTTTCACAAGTAGGTACCAGTTTTTACATAAACAGGAAGAGAAAGAATATCTAATCCTAATGACAGCCAGGGTGCAGCAATATTTCCCTGGATTGTGGTACCTAACAGAGATAGATCATGTTATTTTACCTACTAATGGAAAACTGCAGAAAGATAAAAGGCAAGTGGAAGAAAAAAAAAACAACACACAAGTCTTTTCAGGAAGTGATGAATTCAACTCTCTTTAAAATATAGATAATTCCCTTAGTAACTCCTTAAGAGGAATGATCATGTTTTCTGCTGCACTGACAATGAAAGGTAATCCTAGGAGATTATATTTTAGCAAAACATTAATCACATAGTTCAATATCTTAAACTGTAGGGTAAACAAAACAGGAGCCAAACAACCCAAATCTGTCACTGCTTACTTGCCTCAGAAAGCTGATGTGGTTTGGTTTTTTTGTCCCCCAGGAGAAATTAATGGGGCTTTTCTCAGCTGTTGATTGTGAAGCCATGATATCTGAGATCAATAGCAAGGATACAAATTTCAGGGTATTTCCATAGATTTTTCCCCAGCTCAAGAGCGATAAGCTGAATCTGCAGCAAATATGCTTCTACAAGAGGAGTGTAGCACATCCTTAACAGAGGATGGGAATATAAAAAGGAATGGGAATTTATTCACACCTTTTGGTATAACTATGGTCTACTTGGCCTGTCCCAGTGGTACATTTAAGTGTTGATGAGTGGATGAAGATCCATCAAATGTCACAGCTGCAGGAGTGAATTTTAAAAGAAGAAATACAAAAAAGAACGAATGAATGAGATAAAAAGGGGATATTGTAGTTGGTGTCTCCTACAGGCTGCCTGACCAGGAAGAAGAGAAGCCTTCTACAGACGTATCCAAGCGCAGAGAGGGAGCTCAGGATTTGGGTGGAAGGGTGAGAAGCATCACAAAAAGGAAGACCCTAGATGCCTACATTAGCTGCAGCTACTCAGAGCATTGGAAATTCAGGCAGTCCTGGGTCAACCTTCATTTACAGCCTACCTAAATATGACTGACAAATTCTTGGAAAATCCCACCGTTTCCATTACTCTTCCATTTTCTTCTCAGAAAACTGGACTCTGACATTCATACAGAAGATGAGAGTTTACAAAAATCCAAAGTTTAAAATGAAGCATTTTTAAAATATATTTCTAGATAGAAACTCTTCACGTTTTAGTCCTTGTGTTGACTTGGAGGATTCTCTGAACTGCCTCGGGGTCTTTTCTCCTTTTAAGAATACAGAGAGAGCAGTTCTGTAATCAGCTTCTGCTCATTTGTACCACTTCCCAGACACACAGACTCCACTGGCTCCAGATCTTATCATCAATTCCCCTTCTCCCCTAAAGAGAGGACAAGCACCTTGTTTCAGCCTGCATTAGTGACCATGCCACAGTCATTACTTGTCCCAGTTTGTCAGCAGTCCAGATTCTCTTCTGACTTGCCGCTCTTCCCATTTAGTTTTGGATGAGTTGCCTTCACTCTTTTAATTCCTAATGAATTATGCTGACAGTAGTATATATATGTTAACAAAATAATGCATACGGGAATTAGAGGTAAGCCCTTTGCCAAATTCTTGCTATAACTCTTCAGTCCTGCACACTAGATGATATCCAGTCTCTTCTCCAGCCATTTCATCCACTCTTTTATTTCCTTTTGTTCACTGTTTTGGATAGAGAAGAAAGCATCTTAAAATGGAAGGTGAAGAGAGAAAGCAATTCCAACTGGTTTATAGCTTTTCAAATGTACTATTCAGCCTCTAATACTTCTGTCAGTTGCAAGAGAAAAGGATTCATTTCTGGTTTTACTGAAGGTAATTTTAGCTCTTGCAGGTGTATTTTCGTGTGGTTTGTAAGGTGGGATTCATTTAGGGAGCACAGGACATGAAAGCTGGAGGTGAGAGTGCAGTAAGGATTCTACAGGTCATAAAAAGACAAGATTTACTAAACTCAGAAATATATGCCCTCAGACAGATGCCAATGACGAGCAGCACCACCATATATTGATTTTAAAAAATACATTTGGAACTTGGTTCTCTGTGGGAGCTAAACATTGATAAATTCAGATGTTGGCAAGATGAAAACAAACCATCCACTCAACATACAACATTCAAATCCCTTTAACTGGGCCTGCATTCTTTTTTTTCCTTAGAAAAATCATTTTCTACACAGTATTTTTTTTAAAAGTCTTTTTCTGATCACACTCCAAAAGAACAGAACCTCTGAGAGAGAGAAGAGCTGAATAAGGAGAAGCAAGTGACACCCTAAAGGTCTGTGGTTCAATTTTAGTTGTTTCCAGCCACAAAGATTTAATGGGTGAGGAAAGGGCTGCTTCAGCTCTTGCACTGGGATGGAGAGGAGAGAATTAGCAACAAGTAAGATCCTCCTAAAGTAAAGCAATCCAAACAGGTTTAAAAGAACTGACATATTGCACCACGGGCTGACATTCTTATTAAAAAGCAGCTACGGTTTTCTTAAAGAAAAAAAACCCACTATATTTGAAGCAATGAAATAGGGAGACATCATAAAGTCTTTAATAGAATTACTGGATGTCTTGTGATTTCAAGTTCTTTAAAGCTACAGTGAAAGTGACATCTAAAAATAAATCAATATTCCAATCTCTGTCATTTTCCATAATTCAGCCAAGTGAAATAGTAATTTATCTAAAAATGTAAAAGTAGAATAGATCATAAAATAGATAAGGGCCTAAGCTATAAAACAATCTACATGGGGATCTTCATGTAGCTGTTGAAACCTACACAGCTTTTTCTTTTCTTTCTGAAGTCAAAGTCAGCTACGAAGGCCTCAAATATACAAACCCTAAAGGCACATCTGAGCGGACAAATATGAAGAAACTTGGAACTGGGGCCACTGGTAAGCTGACTGTTAAGCACCAATTAACTACTCATTAGATCAAAGTTGAACTTCAGTTTAAAAGTGTAATCTCAAGTTTGGAAAACGTTAGGATCCATACCAAATGGATCCTCCCCAAATTCCCTGTGGTGCCAATCTCATAATTAGCAGACTCAGTGATCATCCTGAGCAAACGAATCTCTTACAATCTCACAAACCTTCTAGTTTAATCTTATTAAAGGTTTGGAGTTTTTTTTCAATATTCCTATCTACTATTTTATGATCATCTGTTGCTAAGCTACACTTGGGGATTCAGTAAATTATTTCTGTTTAGAGCAAGATTAACATATCTGCTGTAACTTATTTTATGAATTCATTTTTTGGTATTGCATCAGTCTCATGATCACTCCACATTTTTGTCTCAGGACTTTTTTCTCTAAGGAAATGATGGCACAGACATTGAACTGATTGGTGACTATTGCTCTTCATCATCAGTTCTTTTTCTTTCTCTCTTCTCTCTCTTTCACTCAGTCCCTTTTCTTGTCTACTTCAATAACCACCATAGTCTGGAAGTAGAATAAAATTCAAGCCAGTACTAAGTATGAAAACACAGCATGAAAGCAAAGCGGTCCGGAAGTTATTTTTCCTTACTTTATTACCCTCCCTGGCAATAAGAATCATAGAATGGTTTGGGTGGGAAGAGACCTTAAAGATCATCTAGTTCCAACACCCCTGCATGGGCAGAGATATCTTCAGCATGAGATCAAGGGCAACAAAGCTGATGAAGGGTCTGGAGAACAACTCTTCTGAGGAGCAGCTGAGGGAACTGGGATTGTTCAGTCTGGAGAAGAGGAGGCTGAGGGGAGACCTTACAACTCTCTACAGCTGCCTGAGAAGAGGTTGGAACATCAGTACATCACTCGAACAAGTTGCAGTCAGTCTGTACTTTAAGTATTAATGTTAGCTGTGACAAGGGACCAAATCAAACATGGACAGCTGCCAGGAAAGCTCTTTCCTGTTTCCATATCATGGACATTATTTACAGCTCCAGCATGTTATACACAGGTAGAGCAGTAAAGCTGCTTGTTCAAAGCAAGAATAATGGGTGCCAAGTAAGTAGGAATACTTATGGGTAAGTATTAAAGAAGCATTACTGTTGCTTGGAACACTGAGCTTAGATATTAACAAACATGTTCTAATAAACATGTTCCATGACATTAACTGATGTAGAAGCTATCCTATGGAAGGTGGTTCCACAGGACAAGTATTTTCCTAGGGCAGCAAGATGAAAATAACTTTTCCTGAGCTAGTGCTGCATATCATAGAACCATGGAATAGTTTGGGTTGGGTTGGAAGCGACCTTAAAGGTCATCTAGATCCGATCCCCCTGCATGGGCAGGGACACCTCCCACTAGATCAGGTTGCTCCAAGACCCATCCAACCTGCCCTTGAACACTTCCAGGCATGGGGCAGCCACAGCTTCTCTGAGCAGTCTGGGCCAGTGTCCAAGCGTGAGGAAGGATTGCTATGAGACCTTCTTATCCATGCCTTTCCACTGAGGTTTTACACGGGGAGCTCTGCATGGACCTGCTGGATGGAGATCCAGCAATCCAGATCAAGTGACTGACTGCTGATGAATCATAATAGTCTACTGTGCCATTAGAGAAAAGCAGATGTAGGAAAGCCCAAGATGTCCTAGGGATAAATTCAAAGTTGAAATAAATGGTATGAATCGGTCTTCAGTTGAAATAAAACCAAGCCAACTCTGATCCAATATTTTGGATGGCTTTACCTTTTCAGTTTAGTTCCAAAAAAGGAAAGCATACTCAAGAGGACAGCACCTTCTGCATTTTGCTGGTGAATCTCCACAGAAGTTTGCTATTTATAACTTCCACACGCTACAACATCCTGTAGATTTCAGGAGCTGCAGTCAGCACACGTGAACACCAAACCCTTTATTAACCCTTAACTTCTAGTGTAAAGATAATCATAGAATCATGGGATGGTGAAGGTTGGAAGGGACCTTAAAGATCATCAGGTTCCAACCTCCCTGCTATAAGCAGGGACACCTCCCACAGCAGGCAAATTAAACTGCCATTGTGAGTCCAAATATGTCAAGCATATTTATATGGCACGATTCTGATTCTATAGAAAAACAAAATTAAAAAAACAAACAGTAATTCTGATGTTATGGACCTTCAGAAAAACAGATCTAACCAATCTTGGCTGGAAGAAAATCCCATTAGATATGTGATTCAGAACAAATGGATCAGGGAGAGATACCAAGAAATCCCCATGCTTGAATGCTTGTCCCAAAATAAGATTTTTAGATAAAATGTAGTCAAGAAATATTTGCCCCCACTTAATGTTAAAATCAAAAAAGATTCTAACATTTAAAAATTGCTCAAGTAGTAAAAAGTTCTGATCAATAAAGAATGCCACCCTACTGTAGAATGTCATTTTTCATCTACTTAATAATTCAGTATTATATCAAAAATAAAGTAGGAAATCCTTCACTGTGAGGGTGGTGAGACACTGGCCCAGGTTGCCCAGGGAAGCTGTGGCTGCCCCATCCCTGAAGTGTTCAAGGGCAGGTTGGATGGGGCTTGGAGCAACCTGGTCTAGTGGGAGGTGTCCCTGCCCATGCAGGGAATTGGATCTTGATAATCTAAACTTTAATAAAGTGTCAGCTTCTGATATATGTGAATTATTAGGATGAAAAGTGAAATACTGGAGAATTTTACAGGCATTAGTTGCTGTTTTTGTTATAAATCCATAAGCAAACTCTGCCTTCTTAACTATATCCTGTTTCATTCATCTAAAACCTTTAGCTACAGAGAGGGTGGACAACATGACCTCAGCCAACCTCAACCCTTCTGTGGTTCTGTGGATGTATTTATATCCATAGAGCAGTTGGGGAATTGGAGATCAGTGGGATAGAGTGTTTCAAATAAGTCAGATCAGCTTCAAACTTAAGGATGTTCCAGGATTGATGCTCATTAATGATCCACATCACCAATGGCTGGTTCTTACTAATTAACACTACATATTTAATCCATCAGTGATAATGAGCCTTCTTCCTGCCTTGCTCTGCAAAAGCAAAGAGGGTGATTTCATTGGTCCATTCTACACCCTGAGTATCTTGCAGATTTTACTGCTTGCAGGGGATTTCATAGAATCATAGAATGGTTTGGGTTGGAAGGGACCTTAAAGATCATCTAGATCCAAATCCCAGCTTGGGCAGAGACACCTCCCACTAGACCAGGTTGCTCCAAGCCCCATCCAACCTGCCCTTGAACACTTCCAGGGATGGGGCAGTCACAACTTCCTTGCACAACCTGTTCCAGTGTCTCACCAGCTTCAGAGTGAAGAACTTCTTCCAAATTTCTTCCCAATCCCCCCCTGCAGATCTTCAAGGATACATATACAAACCCTGATAGCCCAGACTCTGCTTCCATTAGTATTTCCAAAGGTGAATCATTAACTAGGTATTAAATGTGTTACAATTTATAGCCTACAGTATTCAATACAAGTAGAAATCAATTATTGTTTCCTATTAAAGTAGGAGTTATGGACTATTAAGCAATGTCTCAAATGGACCAAGGTTATTACTGAAAAAAAAATCAGTGGAAAACATTCGGACTCGATATGCTCATGAGCTCTCCCAGAAAAAGCCTTAATTGTCACTATTTCAAAATGATGTAGCATTACTAATCAATACAGAGGTAAGAATGACCATCAGATTATATCAGACCCCTGTGGAATGAAAGCTAATGAAGTTTATGGAAAAGAGACACATGTTCCCACGCTTGGAGATAGGCTGAAATGAAGGAGTTTGCTTCACAATAATATGTCATTAACTAGCAAATCCCAGACTCCAGGAGATTGGCATTGCACAGCACAGCTGCTCCTGTACAATGGACTTCATCTAGGTCTCCAGTGCTCTCTCACAGCTGCTGGAGCTTGAAAAACAGCAGGATTTAGGAATGAAGATGGTCACTCAGCACAGTTTCAAACCTCCAGACAGTTTCTGTGAAAGCTCATTTAAATTAACTTTTCAATTAAGATTTTGAGACCTGGTGGTAAGTGTCTTGCTAAGATTCAAATATAATAAATACACTGCACTTACTCTATCCACTAATTAGGACTTTTTTACAAAATAAAATGAGGTTTGTTCATATAAATCTAACAATGCTGTAATTATTCTTTCCATTTTAATCCAAATCCCACTTAAGGCAACTGAAAATCTCCAGGTGCCTTTCATGGAAGGGGACCAGGCTCTTACTTCTGGTTTTAAATTTAGTTTTGCCTGGGCAAGAACACTGGTATTTATTAAGTGGTGGTGAAATTAATAACTACAGCTCAATTTTAATATTTAAAGCCTTATCTAAGTAAAATATTTCATAATCCAGCTCCGTGTACAAATAACTGCAGGGAGATAAGGAAAAGCTAAAATTTTCTTGCAAAATGATTACTTCAGCTGTGTTCAAAGACCTGTCTGGATTAAATATATTATTAAAAGAATTTTGCCTAGTTTAACAGCCCTCTTGCATGCTTTGCATCAATCAGTGGAAAATGGGATTCGGTAAAACACATCCCCTTTGAGTTCAAAAGGTAACTAAGAGGTCATGTTGGAAAGAAACTTCTTTTCTTTAGAGGTAGGGAGATATCCCTTTCCAAAAAGGGAAGGCTGATCAAATGAAACATTCAAAGAAAACGTGTCTGAAAATCCTCTTACCTTTATTCTTGATTTTTTTTTTCATGTTGATCACTATCTTTAGAATATATCACATCCACATCCAGCTAACAAGTCAATCCCCCTGCAGAAAGAGCAAAAAATAAATTGCAACCATTTCTTTTGAAGGTTTTCAGCTGGAAATACAAAATGTCAACAAGTTGTTTTGTCATGCTAGGAAGTTACATGGGCATGCCTTGCTCAGACAAAATGTAAATAGTTACATGTGCTTGGAAAGGGCTGACTTCATAATTTCATACTGTATTTGGTCACAATTCTTTGTGACTGGAGTGAAATTCACTCTGGGTTTTGTCTGTGTTGCTCAGTCACACAAAAAACAACGGTGATTATACTTTATCTTTGAAGACAACTACTGGGATATCACAAATGCCACAGATTTTTACAGTTTTTAGATCTCCTGGTGGTCATATTCCTGTACATCATGAGCAGGTTTCAAACTTTGGCATGAACAACTCAGAAATATAAAGTCACATATATGCTTGGAGACTTCCAGGGATGGAAAGACAGGCCTCTGAGAATATAAATATTTAACTGCAGCCGTTTTGTGGACACCTGCACTTAAAATATCTGGTGTGGTTAGTGCTTCCAGCAGGTCACCCTCCAAACTTGTACTGGTCCATGAGGTTGTTCTTCCCCAGAGGGAGTCCTCTACACTTGCCCTTGTTGAACTTCATTAGGTTTCTCCCTGCCCAGCTCTCCAGCCTGTCCAGGACACAATGGATGGCAGCACCACCCTCTGGCATGTCAGCCGATCCACCTGCTTGTGTATCATCAGCAAATCTGCTGAGGGGACATTCTGTCCTTTCATCCCAGGCTGTCAATGAATATATTGAACAAGACTGGACCCAGTACTGACCTCTGGGGGACCCCACCAGTCACAGGCCTCCAGCTGGACTCAGCTCCACTGACCATAACTCTCTAAGCTCTGTCCTTCAGCCATTTCCCAATCCACCTCACTACCCAGTCATCCAGTCCACAACTCTCAAGTCTGCCTGTAAGGATGCCATGGGAGACAGAGGTCAAGGTAGACCACATCAACTGCCCTCCCTTTATCTATCCATTTAGTCCTGCCATCATAAAAGGCTGTAAGACTGAGGGTATCCAATTGGGGTACCTGTTCAGCAACACCCCAAACTTCAGCTCCCGGAAGGCACTTCCCATGACTCCCTGTCAGGCCAGCAGACGGGCGCCTCAGAGCCTTTTGACAGTCACCCACACCGAGCACATGTTGTTTCTTTCTGTGACACCCACAGTGTTCTGAGGGTGCAATTGCTCCTTGCAGACATTGCTTCGGGGTGCCTGTAGTTAAAGCTTCATATCTGGTACTGGTTGTAACAGACGCTGGACCTTAATCTATATCCTCGTTTGCCTGGTCCTCCATTTCCAGAGCCCCAGACCTGTTGTGTAAGGGCTGCTGGGAAGGTGAGGGAAGCCGGGAGGGGACTCACCTGCCACCCCAAGCAGGGACCTGCTTCCATTTCCTCTGTCTCTTAGTTCCCCTCCTCCTGCCTGGTGGCAGGAGGGCAGGGGAACTTCTGCTTCCTGTGGAGCCTCCATCTGCTGCCTTTGCCTCAGGGATGGTGGGGTGTGGCTCCACCAATCTACTTCCCTCTCACACTCCTGGACACTCCTTAGCTTTTCCTCCTCCCCCTTCAGCTCTGCAGCCACGCTCAGCAGATCATTCACCTGGTCGCAGCTCACACAGCTGTTCTCCCTGCCGCCCTCTGGTAGGAACGGCAGGCTGAGGCACCCCCTGCGGCCAGAGCCCTGGGCAGCTGTGCGTCTGTGTACGACCCCCGTCTGGGTCGCCACATTCCTTCGGCGACGGCTTTTGCCCGAGTGGAAACCACAGCTGAGGCTCTTCTGGGAGGGCGACGCCCACCAGTTCAGCGGCCTCTGGAGCCAGGAGGGGAGAGCACCCAGCCCGCAGGAACTGCTGCCCCGCGCGCCCTTCCCGCGCTCCCGAGGGGCGGTGCTGGCACCTGACGGGGTTGGACCGCCGCCCCTCTGGTCCCGCCCACGATGAGGCAGCACCGTTCCCTATTGGCCAGAAGGTGTCGCACACTGAAGCAGCACCGTTCCCTATTGGCCAGGAGCTGTCTCTCCCCGCTCTTTTTGGCTGACGCGGTTTCACCGCCTCATCAAAGAGGTCCTTGCGCCTCAGTGACTGCCTTGAACACTACTAGGGATGGGGCAGCCGCAACTTCTCTGGGCAACCTGTTGCACTGTCTTACCACCCTCACAGTGAAGAATTTCCTCCTCATGTCTAACCTAAATCTCCCCTCTTACAGTTTTAATCCATTTCCCCTCCTCCTATCACTCCTTGCCCTTGTCCAAAGTCCCTCCCCAGCTTTCCTGGAGCCCCTTCAGGCACTGGCAGGTGCTCTAAGGTCTCCCTGGAGCCTTCTCCAGGCTGAGCACCCACAATTCTCTCAGCCTGTCTCCAGAGCAAGGCTGCTCCAGCCCTTGGATCATCTTTGTGGCCTCCTCTGGACTCACTCCAACAGCTCCATGTCCTTCTTATATTGGGGGCTCCAGAGCTGGACACAGAACTCCAGGTGATGTCTCACGAGAGCAGAGTAGAGAAGAATCCCCTCCCTTGACCTGCTGGCCATGCTTCTTTTGGCGCAGTCCAGGATCTAGTTGGCTTTCTGGGTTGCAAAACATGCATATATCAATAGCACATGTATATATACACACACTATTGTGTAGATATATATAATTTCTGCTGTAAACAGACGGAAATGTGCAGTATGTGCTAAGCAATATCACGTACGTTTATCCTGCCTGAAGAATCTTCTCAGAAGATAGGAGGCTCCCAATCTTTAAGAGGGAATAGTTTGAATTTCTTACGTTGCCTTTAGAAATTTCTAAAGCAGTTGCAAATACTTTGGGATGGAATTCACAATGCAACGCCAGCTGTATTACTCTTGGTTCCAGCATAATTTAACTAACAGGAAGGTCCTGTTCCACTAGATGTCAAAATGAAAAATAATTGTGGAGTAAATATTAGATTACTACAAATGTAAACAAAGACTTCAATGAAAATTATCTCTGGCTATAAAATAAATTATCAAACGCAATTTTGTACAAAGTCCACAATGCTGCTCTAATGTGACAGTGAAATGTGACAATTTGTATTTTATTTTTTTCAATGAACTGGGAAATACAGGAGATGTTCAGAATGTTTTCTCAGAACAAAATCTGGAGCTGATTTCTTGCTTTTAAGAACTGCTTGGGACAGGACATTCATGGGTGAGACAATGTCCTTATTCCTATTCTTCTTATTATTATTCCTATTATTATTAAAGTACAGGTTATAAAAATGTGATACAACCAATTTTGATATACAGTGATATAACCGACACGATACTCAGTGACTGTTTACAACTATTAACCCAAAAGCCATGAAACAAAATCAATGGAAGTAAAAACCCAAAACAAAACAAAGAAAGAAAAACACACAGAAAAAAACAACCCTGAAGTGATTTAAGAAAGCAAATCTCATTCGAAAGGGAGTCTGTCTCGTACAATTCTAGCAGATTTTGATAAACAAACAACAAAAAGATTCCTATTTGTGCAAAGTTCTTTTTATGGTTTAACAAAACCATTTCTACTTCTTATCCCTTCTGTCTTGTTTCAGCTTCTCTGAAATGCCAAAAAACTGCATTAAAAGTGATAAAACAGAAAGGAATTAGCAATTAATCTCTACCCTCTTTACTATTTGCCCATATTTACAAGGAAACAATATAAGCAAACTATAAAAAAGGAAGTTTTTATGGCCTTTCCATGGGGAAAAGTACCTTTACTCCTAAAAACTATTCTAGTTATTTTAATTCTAGGATGAAAAGTTCGGATCCCTTTAAGCCAAAAGGCAGTCAGGCTCCAAGGCTGCCTCCCTACAACGTTACAAAAAGAGAATGGTGGATCTTTCCTAGAGATATTTCCTAGGATGGCACCACTTAAGGCCCAACATGACCAAAAAATTACATTATTGACAGCATAAAAACTCTCGCAATTGACTTTCATGAAGCTGATCAACTCTGCTGAATTTTCAGTGACCCTTCAAAATTCCTCATTTATCCTTTTCACCTTTGGATTTCCAGGTTGGAGAGAAACTCCGCATCTCTCAAGGAGTCTGAATTTTGAAAATGTTAAAAAATATAAGACAGGAGAGCTTTTGAGATATTTGTGGAACTTCTTTTCATCTTAAGTAGTTATGAAGATCAGTATATGTATGTTCTTGTCCTGTAGGAAACAGATTTTTGGCCATAAAAAAATGCCTCTAAGCAGGAAAGATTTCCATGGTGTATTTTTAAATAGTTACAACAGAGTAAGGCCTTGAAATGGACACCTGCAGTTAAAGATGGAATCTTAATTCAACATATTAATTCAAAAACAACATTCTCATTGGTCCTATTTAGAAAGAAACCTCAGCGATCTTCCAGCACCCCTTCTTGTGTGTCACTGAAATGATTAATTTGAAAAACAGTTTATTTTCATAAAAGCAATTACCCAGTCTCTATTTACCCACTTCTGAAGCAAAAAAGAATGATAGACTCACCACTGAAGATGAAACCTCTTTTATTTATTCCTTTTCAATTAACGGGGGAGACACTTTGGCTCCCGATAATCAGGGATTTCATGGGAAAAGCAAGGAAACAGAAGGCAAATCTGCTGACTGCTCACTGTGTTAAAGGGAGCTCAGCTTCATTTTGTGTCTCCTTTATTGTTCCCTGGGTTCTGCAGGTAAATTACAGCAATCACCACCCTGTGGTGGTGTAGAGCAGGCAGAGCTGTTCCCAGGAAAAGGACACCACTTTGGACGGCTCCTTCCGAATGGCCCTAAAATGACTCTTCTTGCCCTTCAAGCCACCCTCCTGCACTGAAAAACAGGTACTGGAAAGTGCTCTAAGGTCTCCCTGGAGAATTCTTTTCTCCAGGCACTGGAGCAGAGCTGCAACATGTGGTGAAGACCACAGTGAAGCAGGTTGTCCCCCTGCAGCCCCTGGATGTCCATGGGGCACCACCAGATATCTACTCTGCAGTCCATGGAGGAGCCCACACTGGAGGAGGTGGATGTGTCCAAAGGAGGCTGTGACCCTGTGGAGACCCCGCACTGGAGCAAGCTCCTGACAGGACATATGGCCCTGTAGAGAGGAGCCCACATTGGAGCAGGTTTGGTGACAGGACTCATGAAGAGCTCATGAAGAACTGCAATGCATGGGAAAGACTCACACTGGAGACGTTCATGGAGGACTATCTCCCGTGGGTTGGACCCACACCGGAGCAGGGGAAGAGCAAGAGGAGAAAGGAGCAGCCGAGACAACATGTCACGAACTGAGCTCAACCCTCCCTTCCCGTCCCCCTGCACTGCTTGGGGTGAGTGGGTCGAGAAATCAGGAGTGAAGCTGAGCCCAGGCAGAAGGGATGATTTGTTCTTCTTTCTCATTATACTACTCCTTTCTTAATTGGTAACAAATTCTATTAATTTCCCCCAGTTGAGACTGCTTTGCCCATGAAAGTAAATGGTGAGTCATCTCTCTGACCTTATCTGTCCCCACCAGCCTTTTGTCATATTTTCTGTCCCCTCTCCAGTTGAGAAGGGGGAACGTATAAAGCAGGTTGGTGAGCACCTGACATCCAGCCAAGGTCAGCCCACCCCAGGAGGCCATGTAGCTTGCCCAAAAATAGGAGATGGAGAGACATATGGAAATGGTAGAGATGTTCTGAATGACTTTTTCACCTACACAAATGGATGATATCTTTTCAAAATGACTTATAGCCCATTATCCAGAGAAACATGAGAAATAAATGTGCAGGCATTTGCACATCCCTCAAACCACTCAGCTTTCCTCAGCTTTACCTTCCCGGCAGAATCCAGTCATTGACAACTCTACTCAAGGCAAAAGCACGTGAGAAATTTGAAGCGTGTAGCCTGAGAGTCAAATCATAGAATCATAGAATGGCTTGAGTTGGAAAGGACCTCAAAGATCACCATGTTCCAACCTCTCTGCTATGAGCAGGGGCATCTCCCACCAGGCCAGGTTGCTCAGAGCCCCATCCAACCTGCCTTTGAACACTTCCAGGGATGGGGCTTCCACAACTTCCCTGGGCAACCTGTTCCAATGTCTCACCACCCTCAGAGTGAAGAATTTCCTCCTAATGTCTAACCAAAATCATAGAATCATAGAATCATAGAATGGTGAAGGTTTGAAGGGACCTTAAAGATCATCAGGTTCCAACCTCCCTGCTATGAGCAGGGACACCTCCCACCACACCAGGCTGCACAAAGCTTCATCCAACCTGGCCTTGAACTCCTCCAGGGAGGGGGCTTCCACAAGCTCCATGGGCAACCTATTCCAGCGCTTTACTGCCCTCATGGTGAAGAATTTCCTCCTCATGTCTAACCTAAATCTCCCCTCTTCCAGTTTTAATCCATTCCCCCTTGTCCCATCACTCCCTGCCCTTGTCCAAAGTCCCTCCCCAGCTTTCCTGGAGCCCCTTCAGGCACTGGAAGGTGCTCTGAGGTCTCCCCAGAGCCTTCTCTTCTCCAGGCTGAACAGCCCCAACTCTCAGCCTGTCTCCAGAGCAGAGCTGCTCCAGCCCTTGGATCATCTTTGTGGCCTCCTCTGGACCCTCTCCAGGAGTTCCATGTCCTTCTTATGTTGGGGGCTCCAGAACTGGACACAGGACTCCAGGTGGGGTCTCACAAGAGGGAGAGAATCCCCTCCCTTGACAAAAACATAGGAAACAAATCAGAGCCCACATAATTTGGCAAACAAAATTCAATATCAACTATTTCCATTTTGTCTGTTTGTTTTTAAATTCCTTCCATGTCAGTTCTAGACCAGAAGACTAAGCAGCATCTTTATGGCTCTCTTGTATTGATTTACTAACCTCAGTGATTGTTTAAATCTTCTCAAGGGAGCAAAAAGCAATATATTGGGTTTTTTACAATGTGTAAATGAAGCACAAAATTGGTACATCTGTCCTTTTATATCCTTCTTTGGTCAAAGACAACTGCTAGAGTTTAACAGCACATGGAGCAAACAGAAGATGTTGGAATCCAGCCTTAGAGCTAATATTTATTGCCAGCATTTCTAGCCCTGTCAGGATAGAAGGAGCTAAACATAATTTGCATTTTAATACAGCTCATGGTTAATTAGGTTAGCAGTATCACTGATGAGGCTAAATACTGCCCTCTTAACCATTTGGCTTTAACTACAGTATGTAGATAAAGAATCCAAGGATTTCCAGTAATTCCTGCACTTGGGTTAGGAAGTCCACAAAGAACTATGGGTAGAATTGGATTCAATGTTACTTGTCAAAATCCTCTACTTCAGGACTCTGTTCTGTTGCTTTATAAACATTATGATCTAATGATGTATTTGAAAGTGCTTGAGCAGTTCCTTGTTTGGTTGGTTTTGTTTTAATCCTGGTTCCTTAGTGTATATTCAAGGTCAAAATTGTCAAAGAAGCCAAAATAACCATGCTCCAAAATCAGAAAGAACTTTAAATATTGTCTGGTTGTCTGAGAATCTAATTATCTGGTCATGATCTCAAATTAATTACTGGCATTGATGGGAGGATTGTGTTTCCATTGCTAGGTTTAAAAGTATAGGTCCTACAGGGCAGTAAAAGCTACTCTTTCTAGTGTTCATAAAGCTTAGAGTTTTATAGATTATTTATTCTACCTTTCTAATTGTAACCTGTGTTTTTCAACTCAGGGAGGTGAGCAAAATAAGACCAAGAAACCAAACTCTTGAACTTGATTTCCCCACAAGTCCAGCTCATAAGGAATTAAATATGTAAAAATCACAGATTCCCAGACTGGTTTGGGTTGGAAGGGACCTTAAAGATCATCCAGTTCCAACCCCCTGCATGGGCAGGGACACCTCCCACTAGACCAGGTTGCTCCAAGCCCCATCCAACCTGCCCTTGAACATTTCCAGGGATGGGGCAGCCACAGCTTCTCTGGGCAACCTGGGCCAGTGTCTCACCACCCTCATCGTGAAGAATTTCTGTCTAACGTCTAACCTAAATCTCCCCTCTCCCAGTTTTGATCCATTCCCCCTTGTCCTCTCACTCTCTGCCCTTGTCCAAAGTCCCTCCCCAGCTTTCCTGGAGCCCCTTCAGGCATTGGAAGGTGCTCTAAGGTCTCCCTGGAGCCTTCTCTTCTGCAGGCTGAACAACCCCAACTCTCTCAGCCTGTCTCCAGCGCAGAGCTGCTCCAGCCCTCAGATCATCTTCATGGCCTCCTCTGAACTTTCTCCAGGAGCTCCATGTCCTTCTTACACTGGGGGCTCCAGAACTGGACACAGATCTCCAGGTGAGGTCTGATGAGAGCCGAGAAAAGGAGCAGAATCCCCTCCCTGGCCCTGCTGGCCCACTTCTTCTGATGAAGCTTAGGACGTGGCTGGTTTCTGGGCTCCAGCGCACATTGCTGGCTCATGTTGAGCTTCTCGTCCACCATCACCCCCAAGTCCTTCTCATCAAGAGTGGTTTTGATCCATTCTCCACCCAACCTGTATTTGTGCTTGGGCTACAGAAGGAAGATACTTTGCTTTGGGACTCTCTGTGCCATAAATCTTTGCACAGAGAACTCATCTGAGTTGATGCACAGTTTTTATTTTTTAATGTAGTCTCCTATAAAAAGAAAAGCTCAGACTATTCCAGCTGAGGCTTTGCTATTGCTTTATATATGATCTTTAACTTTGATTTATACATCTCACTTCTGGAGCCATAATCCTTGCCAAGACTTTGTTTACCTTGTTGCTGCTTCCAGACATTGTGCAGATGGTTGATGCACGAGCCTTAATCACCCTCAAGTCTTGGCTGCTGTTCTGGTTCCTTTAGGAGTGTTCTTATTTGTGTTGTAAAATTTGCATCAGGTGGTTCTGGTCTCAGCTCCACTTCTCCTCACACAATGGATAATCATATCCTATTGAATCAGACTGGAATTTAGGACCAAGTACTGCCAGAAGTCCACAGTGTATCGACAAGCCCTAAAAGTAGTAGTTGACAGGATGTGTTGACTCTGCACATCTCTTGTTCTCCTTTATGTGATTTTTTTTTCCCCAAATGTGATTTTTTCCCCCACAAATTCTACTTATTTCACTTAATAACTGACACCAGAGTGCCTGTGTTTGTGCCCCTTGTAGCATTCTGTGTCCTAGATGGTTTCATATTAGCCTTCAGTCTTTGTTTCCTCCCTTCTTGAAGCACCAGCAGCACCAGAAGAAACCTTCATTTCCACTCGAGTTCAGAAGGAACAAACCAAACCATTTAGGAGCAGCGTGTGAATTGGCTGAGCTGGCAGATCACTCCAAACAAAAGAGAAGTGTTCTGTTTGCACAACATCTCTTCAGAACCTCATTCCTCCAAATGAGCTCCATCTGCACTCCATCCGCACAGTTCTCACATCCAAGGAGCTTGGGTGAGGGAAGGAGACTGCTGCCAGATAAGGCACTGGTCACTTTACTTTTAATTATTAGCAAAAATACTGGAATTGGTTTCCTTAATCCTGGGCTCATATCCACTTTCTAGGATCAGTGCAGGAGAAATGAATTTTTTCTTCATCCAAACACAGCTCTCCCTCTACTTTACTAACAAGCTTTTTCCCCTGCTCTGTCTGAACCACTTCTATTCCCTGTGCAGAAACTCATTAATACATTTAAACCTGCCAATCAATGCAAATTATATCCAATGATATATGGTGGTTTATCTATTTGGATTATTGCCACCTTTGAATGAAAAAAAACATTCTCCTTCAAAGCAGAGGTGACCGGGGGCATAGAACAAGAGAGAAAAGAGCCAAAGGGTTTATTAAATTTGACACCTAATCTTTCCATCAAGCTTATAAAAATAAGACTGTGCTGTGGTAGTGGCCCAGAGCATTAAATAAAAAAGCAAGATGTAGTGTTCTGAGCCACTGCTGTAAAAATCCTCTGTTCATATACATAGTGAGAAGCTGGTTCTTATTTATTTTGCCATACAATCATGTAGCTAGCCAGCTGAAGAGCTGCTGCACTTAGGAAGATGAAGCGTTGTCCTAAGTCTGGGAAGATGGTTACAAACCTAATTAAAGGTACTGCTCCTAAAAGCAAGAAGCTTTGGAACAACTCCAGATGCAACCTTCTGAAGTGGAAAGCTCATCAGCCTCCTGAGGGTGGGTCGATTGTTTCAAAGAAAGTGCAAAACAAAGGGCACCATGTGCTCAACTCAGCCCCTCAGAAGTTCTACAAGTATGTTTGAGTTGGAAAGAGACCTTAAAGATCATCTAGTTCCAACCCCTGCATGGGCAGGGACACCTCCCACCAGACCAGGTTGCTCTGAGCCCCATCCAACCTGCCCTTGAACAATTCCAGGGATGGGGCAGCCACAGCTTCCCTGGGCAACCTGGTCCAGTGTCTCACCACCCTCACACTAAAGAATTTCCTCCTAATGTCTAACCTAAATCTCCCCAGTTTTCATCCATTAATCCTTGTCCTCTCACTCCCTGCCCTTGTCAAAAGTCCCTCCCCAGCTTTCCTGGAGCCCCTTCAGGCACTGGAAGGCTGCTATAAGATCTCCTTCTCCTCTCCAGGCTGAACAACCCCAACTCTCTCAGCCTGTCTCCAGAGCAGAGCTGCTCCAGTCCTCTGAGCATCTTCATGGCCTCCTCTGGACTCTCTTCAGGAATTCCATGTCCTTCCAGTGTTGGGGGCTCCAGACCTGGCCACAGCACTGCAGGTGGGGTCTCACCCAAGCAGGGTAGATGGAGAGAATCCCCTCCCTTGACCTGCTGGCCACGCTTCCTCTGATGCAGCACAGGACATGGTTGGTTTCTGGGCTGCCAGCACATATTGTCAGCCCATGTTGAGCTTCTCATCACCCAACACCCTCAAGACCTTCTCCTCAGGGCTGTTACCTTCCCTTCTTAGAGCTCAGACTGAAGTATCTTCCCTTCTTGGAGTTCAGACTGCAGATGAAACCTTAACAATCAAAATATTGAACTAATGGTAAAAATCATATCGACTGGGTTCCAAACTGCTGAATGAGTTGATCTGGTTTCAACTCAACATTCCCATGAGCAGCTTTTCCCACACTGTTCGGCACACTGATCCTGTGCTGATCTAAATGTTGCAGCAAATTAAAGTGGTGTCTCTCTCAAGGTTTGAATAGCAGTACCTCAGGTGGGCCAGATGCTCAGTTGGTTTCACCCGTGTAGTTCTGTCGGAGTCAATCCATCTGGTGTAATGCCAGTGCAGGATTGGTGCCACCACACTTTTATCAACCTGGGATCAGGGAAAAAACACCTCCTCTATTTTTGCTGAGGATGGAGAGAAGACGTTCATTTCAAAGGCTTTCTATTTTTAACTGTCTCGTTTTCTTCCCTCTTGATGGCTGAATTTTATGAGCTGCTGGATCTGTCAGCTGAAATGACAAATTCCTACCTCAACCTCTGCTCATTTCTGGAGAGAGCTGAATGTATAAAACTTCATTTTAATGGACAATTTGCCCTCTTGATCAGTTGGCAAATAAATTGGATTTTTTTTTTTTTAAAGAAACAAACTGCTGCTTTTTATGTGGAACTGTTGATAGCTTAGGTGACCTGTCATGTTGGAATTGACCAAATCAACTAGTTTTAAAAATATATTTCAAAGAGCACTGGTGGCTTTAACCTTATTGAAGT
Source organism: Hemiprocne comata (assembly GCA_020745705.1). Taxonomy (NCBI): domain Eukaryota; kingdom Metazoa; phylum Chordata; class Aves; order Apodiformes; family Apodidae; genus Hemiprocne; species Hemiprocne comata. The sequence continues at coordinate 570,931 of CM036593.1, forward strand.
TCAGTGGAACTTAATGTAGCAGCTCAGTTCCATCTTCTCAACTCTGGACTGTGAAACCATCTACAGCAAAACCAAAAGACTGAAGCAAAATGTTTTAAAATCCTTTCTGGCTGGAGATCAGAATGGAAGGTGTTAGACATTTCCATAACTTTCAGAAAAATATATCTGACAAGAAAGATTATATTGCTTTTTTAAAAAACTTAAAAAGGGTTTGTAGAACACATTTATTTAAAAAACACAGAGAGTGAAATTAAAATGATGAGTGTCATGGTAACTTCTCTCATGCTGGTTTGTTCCTCGTTGGTTTTTTTCCCAGATCCCCAGTTTCCTGCCTGTCAGTGCCTGCTGTTCCCTGCCTGCTGTTCCCTGCCTGCTGCCTTGCAGACAGAATCCTTTGGTTACATCCTACCAGGAGAAACCTGTATTTCCTTGTAGTTTCACTGTACTTTGGCACTGTTGGCAGTGCACAGGAATTACCGTGTACTCTTCTGCTGATCTTTCTTTCGTAGAAAGAAAAGAGGCAAATTACCAAAGCTGATGAAGTCCTAGGCAAAATTCTATTGTGCCTCCTCCAGTGAGAGCTGAAGAAGCTGGCACACAAAGAAGAGGACCTCTTCTCTTGCCTTTGGATTTAGCTCGTTGCCTACTTGGACAACTTACGGAATGTCCTTGCCAGTTTTTTTTCCCCAATAATAGCTTTAAAATAAACTAGAGGAGACTCTCTTTCATTTCAACCTGCCACAAGTATAAATTTCTCTTCCAGGTGGTGTGTGGAGCACTTTCTGCATGGTTCAGGGACAGTTTCTACCAGCTGCAATGGTTCAGAGTTGTGTCACTGTGACTGTACTTAGAAATCTTACCTTCATGATGATACGTTATCCCAAAAAAAATGTGTAAAGGAACTTTTCTCAAGCTACTTTGAGACTGAAGTGTAAATATTTGTGACTGTTGATGAGAGGGAGAGCTTACTTACCTCCAGAAAAGGTTTTCTGTGACCAAAAGAAAGCTGTATTTCAGTCTGGCCAGAGACATCATTGCGGTGACATGTTTTGGGAGGGGATTCTTGAAATCTGAGTCTCAGGAGGACGAGAATAACTTGGAGTGTGGAAGGAGGTTTTCAGGAAGAGGCTGGTAGGATCACTCTGCTAACCTGAATGAAAAACCCTATAAAAAAACCCAAAACAAACAACTTATGTAGGTAATGCTTTTAATTCTCCAGCTCTGCAAGATGTTGCAGGTGATGATCAGTAATTACTGTGCAACAAGCACATTCAGGAACAACCTAAAATTACCTCATTGCTCCAATTGTTGAGTTGAGACTGGAAAATACTCCCAGAACTGCTAGAACCATTGGCAACCTTTGCAGAAGAGTCCTTCTTTGCTGCTTGCCAGCTTCAGGCCTCTACAGGAAGAGAAATGGTTTCACTAAAGCCACTGTAAACTGCACCACAAGTACCTGTGACAAACATAATTTATTACTTTATTTCTCAGGCACTTTTTGATCAACTGCTGCGTATGGTACCTGGCAGAATAAGATCATTTGCAGGCCCAATGTGGTTTCAAAACAGAATTATATTTATATTATAATAAAAATCTTCTTTAACCAAAATGTTCCAACCTCAGTAGGATCAAAGCATAGCAAGTCACCATAAGAGATAATAGTAGGCAATGTGGATGGAGGCTTAAGGCCTCCCTTAAGCTTCACTTAAGATGCCAAATACCAGCAAATATAATTATCCACCTCCAGCAGGGACTCTACCCAACCCCTCCTGGGTTCACTGATCCATACATACTTCCCAGCAACATCACATAGCAAAGTGAGGCCATCAGAGACTTCATGTGTCTGTGAACACCTTATTTTTGTTGGGGAAAAAAAACAACACAACAAAATAGGAAGGGAAAAAGTAAGAAAAACTCATGGGTTTAAACAAAGGTATTTTAACGAATGTAAAAAAACCAAACCACCCAAATACCCAACCTGCTGCAAGACAAGAACTGTAAAAAAAACAACAACCCACAACGTTCTACATCTATTGCTTATTTTTCCTATCATTATGTTTGAGCTGGAAATTAGGTAAATGGGGTTCATCCATCCCAATTCTTCATGCTTTTTTTGTCTCATTAGCTCCAGGGCCCAGCCCAATGATAAATTCTTGTGATATTGCTGTATTTGAAGTGCATGCTACAGACTGGAACTGCCTTGAACAGCCTGTTCAAGACCCTGGGTTGTTCTTGTTCATTGTCATTAGTGTGGTTTGATTCTGATGAGGAAATGACATCTAATAGCCAAGGTTCTTTTCAGATGTGACAACAGGTCTTTTGCTCAGCTCATTTCTAGGGGAGATAACTGCATCTATTGAGATAATGCACCAGATGTTATTCAGGGAATGACTATCAATTTGAACCAATATCTGTAAAATCATCTATTTTCCAAATGCAAATTGCTTTCTCTACATGCCCTTTTCTTTCCAGCATAACCACCCTATAAACCCCTGCCTTTTTAATGTGTAATTCCTTGACACTGCAAAGCCTCAGCTGAGAATTTCTCTGGTACTTTTCTGTTGGTCCCTTTTTGGGCCCTGACAAATTTCTTTTATCCACTCTGGCAAACAGATATTTTCCTTCTGCAAACATTCAGAAAGGGAAAAGAGAGATTCCAATCAGGATCTCCCACACCTTGAATGCAGAATGGCAGAGTAAGTTGGTCTTTTGTACCGGGCATCAGGTAGAACAGAACTTGATTTGACTCTGCCAAAAGATAGGCCGGGTGAAAATGCAGTTGTTAATGCTGCGTTCCTTTGATCTCATTTTTTGGGGAGCAACTGAAGGAATTCTACAGCACGAGCTCATTCCCTGCACGGGAAATGCTGGGAGATCCTAAGGATAATCTCCTCTGCAAGGAAAAAAAAAAAAAAAAAAATCAGTGGGTATAATTAGATTCAAGTGACTCACATCTCCATTAAAGCAAAAATGTGTAGGTCAAAATATGTTGGTGGTGGACACCCAGCATGAGTCAGCAGTGTGTGGCTGCAGGAGCAAAGGCAAATCACATCCTGGGCTGCATCCGCAGGAATATTCCTAACAGGGGTTGAGATGTGATCATCCCTCTCAGCACTTGTCACGCTAGACCTGGAGTTCTGGTCCCCACAACTCAATAAAGAAAGAAATGGACTGGAGAGGGTCTGAAGGAGGGCCACAGAAGATGATCAAAGGGCTGGAGAACCTGCCCCCTGAGGAAAAACGGAAGGAGTTAGGTTTTTTTCTCCCTGGAGAAGGCTTGGGGGACTTCATCAGAGTGTCCCAGTTCTTGTAGGGTGGCTACAAAGAGTATGGAGGTTCTCTTTTCACAAGGAACTACATGGAGAAGGCAAAGGCCAACAGGAACAAGTTGGACTGGGAGAGGTTTCATCTTGACAGATTAAAGACTGTTTTTACAGTAAGAACCACCAATCACTGGAACAACCTCCCCATGGGCATGGAAGAGTCCACATCACTAGAGGTTTTCAAGATGTGATTGGACAGATACTCTCATCTAGGCTTCCTTTCCCACAAAAGGTTGGACCAGATGATCTTCTGAGGCCCCTTCCAAGCTGGGCTGTTCTGTGATTCCGTGTTTCTCTGAGGTGAATAAAGCAAAACACTGAAACCTTCTTTGTTTCTATAATAAGCCAAGACAGGACTTAGATCCACAGTTCAATTTCTGGATGCAAATAGTAACAAGAAACAAAACCCAGGGATATGGGAGACATTGTCTTCAAAGCAAAATACAAACACTGGGCATAAGCAATTAAGGATTCCCTCTGTTTTCTAGCAGAATATGCAAATTTGACATTCAAATCAGACTTCTAAAAAAAAGGCACCCAAGCAAAACCACTAAGGACATCATAAGGAGTCCAAAGTTTAAGCCTTTTTGCTCTAACTTTAATTACTTGGCTGTAATTTCAGTTGAGGGCAAGGCACTTCAGGAGGTTATCATTTTGCTCCTCCCAACTCTTTCAAAAGTCAAGTACAGTTTCCCCTGACAAAACATGGAATTTTTAGGTGGAGAATTTACAGCAGAGCAGCATGCAGAGAATTCATTATAGCTTAGGAGAAGGAGGTGATGGTTATTGTTTGCATAATAGGTTTGCCTGTTGCAAACGAAGGGTAACTGCTGAACTGGCTGTATAAATGACATCCATTTTTTCAGCAGCTGAAGATAAGTGTGGAAGGAAGAGGGTCAAAAGGTTGATTGTATGAAGTAAATAAACAAATACCATGTTGTGGGATACACTGTTAAAATGTGGGTTTACCACCAGGGATCTACGCTGCTATTTAATGCAGATTTACAGGACAAAGGGGCCAAATAACTGCAATTTCAGGGCCAGGAGGCTTTCAGGAGAGGAGGACTTGATGCTGTGCAGCTCCTTTGTGGGTCCCAGGTTTGTATTTAGCATTTTCAGCGGGCACCGTAGAAGTTCCTGCCCCACTCAAGTACAGCTGGTCCCACTGTTTGCAATTTCAGCCTTCTGAGATTTTGTAATATTACAAGATTCTGAAAGCCATTGAACGCAAGGCATCAGAGTCCTGCAAGACTTGAATTCTGCTTCAGGATTTCAGGCTAAAATGGAACTAGGTCTTGGAATTGACCACAGTGAAAGATCTGTGTTGTTATTTCGAGTTGAATTTTCTTAACCCTGGCTCTTCAGTTTTCTCTGGGGTTTTATCTGTCCTAGAGAAGGGACAGGCCTCTTATTAGCCCTCAAGTCTATTTAATAGTCATTGCAGGGTTGACGTGCAGCAGTCCTTGTTAAGAAACACAGTTTTGTAAACAGGCTGACCTTTGTAACTGGCATCTTGTCAGGATGGGCTGAAGGAGCCGGGGGGGAGAGAAGAGGAGGAGAGCAGAGGTGGAGAGGAGCTTGTGCTACTTGTTGCTGTGAGGGAAAGTGCGTTCTGAAATGAAGAGACAGGATGCCTTTTGTTTTTATAACCTCATCATGCCTAGATACTTCGCAGCTATGTGGACACCATGTTTTTTCCTTTGCTAACCACAACACCGTTCCTTCCCTCCTCTCTAAAGAAAAAGAGAATAAAAACCACAGCAAGCTAAATTGGTTGTGGCTGTCCCCTCCCTAATAGAGTTCAAGGTTGGTTGGATGGAGCAACATGGTCTAGTGGGAAGTGTCCCTGCCCATGCAGGGGGGTTGGATGTAGATGGTCTTTAAGGTCCCTTCCAACCCAAACCAGCCTGGGATTCTATGATAAATCCCTGCTAAGATCAGATCACTCCACAGTTCTTTGGTATAAAAATACTTAAACACCCTGACCAGAACAAACCAAAGTGATGCCAGAGGAATCCTGGGTTTCTGCGGACCTTTTCCCACAAGCATCTGGAAACATAAAACTACCAGACTGGCAAATGTACATGAACACTTCCCACTAGAGATAACTGAGAGAGGACAAACCCCTGAAGCTGCACAGAAGTAACAGTCTCTTTTGAAGACCACAGGTTGCCCAGAGAAGCTGTGGCTGCCCCATCCCTGGAGGTGTTCAAGGGCAGGTTGGATGGGACTCGGAGCAACCTGGTCTAGTGGGAGGTGTCCCTGCCCATGCAGGGGGGGTTGGAACTAGATGATCTTTAAGGTCCCTTCCCACTCAAACCAGTCTGGGATTCTGTGTAGCACAATGGCCAAGTGCTGGTCACTCCATATTGTCCAATCACATGATCCATAGGGTCATTGTGCTCCCTGACACAGGCTGCTTTGCAATTTCCTAATCTCAGCCAAAATATCCATAGGTAAATACGGGTTTATTAGCCATAAACGCGCCTGTCTGTAGATGGATAAGAGGGACCGGGGGAAGGAATGGGAGGGAGGCGGAACCAAGCTCCATAAATGCTGGCGCTGCCTCCCTCTCCCACACACACCTTGAAATTCAGCACACACTTTGGAACCACTATGCGAGGAAAAAGGGAGATTTTTTCCACCGAGCCAGCTCGTGATTTCCATACAGAGAGCTCAGGAGCGCCGGGAAGGGGGGGGATGAAGGGGGGATGCTTCGCTTACCCAAGGCAGGGAGGGGTACACGGATGCTCCAGCAGGAACATTGCCGCCCATCCCTCTTCCCCCATCACCCCAGCGCCTCAGAGCAGCCGCCGCCTCTCCCTGCCGGCGAGCGGGATGGGGTGGAATGGGGCGGCCACAGCCGGGGGGAGACGGGGGGGAGCGGCTCCGGGGAACATGTCTGCGGGTAAAAAAATAGAAAATAAAATATAGAAAAATAAAAATCGGAAACAAAGGCTTGGCCGAGGGTAGGGGGGGAGGCTGGGAGCGGGGGTCCTCTTACCCGGTCGATACCGCCTCTGTGGCTCTCTGGGTTGCGGGTGGAGGAGGAGGAGCAGCCTGCCTGGGGGCGGGGGGGGCGGGCTGCCTCCCGCGGCACCGACCCCCCCCCCCTCAGCCTCGGGTGGCGCCGTGCCCCGGCCGTGCCCCCCCCCGGCCGTGATCCCCACTCCCGGCCCTGCCGTGCCCCCCCTTTTCCCGCCCTCCCTTCCCGGAGGGAAGATCGGCGAAGTCCTGCAGATCCCGACCGCAGCCCGGGCAGCGGCCGGTGCCCCCTCCCCAGCCCCCTCCGCCGCAGCTGGTCTTGTCTTTGCCCCCCCCCCCCTTCCCCGGCTTGGCAAACCCCCTCTCCTCCTGCCCTCTGCTGAGACCCCACCATTTGTTCTTCTTTCCTTCAGGATCGCTACCATCACCACCACCACCACAAAAAAAATAACCCACCCCAGCTCCAGCAAATCCTCTCCCTCCCCGCAACTCCTCTTGCTATTTGGATTTCCTTCCCTCTCTCCTTCTCCTCCCTCCCCTCATCCCCCCACCCCTTCCTTTGGCTCTGGAGCCTGTCTCTCCCCCGCACACACAGGCAGAGGCGCGCAGGGTGTGAAGGGTTGGTCGGACTTGCTGCTGTGCCACGCAGAACTGCTGATGGGTTCCAAAGTCCCACTACCATGCCAAGCCCTCCTCTAGCTTGAAGCCGACAACCATGGACTATATGCTTGGAGCCGGGATGCGTTTCGCCCGCAGCCGCTTCGCCTCCTGCAATTTCACCCGGTGAGTAGGTTTCATTTCGCGGGCAGGTTTGCTTGTTTTCAACCAAAAACGACAACAAAAAGGAACTCTTAAAATGTAAAAAGGAAAAAGAAAAGCAAGGTCTCGATAGCCTCGCCTCGCTCCTGAACCTGCCAGTCTCCTGGCTGGCTCCACTTTCTGAACTCGAAGGAATGAGGAGGAACCCAACCCCGGTGCCCACATGAGATGTTCCGCCGTGAGCCATCGCTCCCGGCACCAAGTTGCAGCCCGCGCCGCAGTCTCGCTCGGGGGGCTTTGCCGTGCGCTGCTTCTGCACCACTTTGTGTTCATGTGTCCAGCAGGCGCTCTTACCTGCTCCATCCCCTGCTTTAACCCTTGCAGACACCGCTGCTGGCAGGGCTCAGTACTTCTCCCCGCCTAGGAGAGGAATCGCTGGTGGTGAAGGGGGTCTGGGAGTCTGCGGTGGGAAGTTCATTTATCTTGCTGATCTCCCGAAGAAGCTAGGATTGGATGGGGGGTGGGAAGTGTTCTTCAGAAGGGATAGGAAAGGATTTCCAGACCCGATTAAACGTGTCCTGTCGGTTGGGCGGGCGGGGGGGGCGGGCTGCAGCCCCCCCCGACCCCCCACCCCCCCCCGCCCGCTGCTGCCTGCTCTGGCCTCCCTTCCCGCATTCCTGAATCCCATCGCACCTCCTGGTTTTATTTGACCATTTTCGGGAATACCTGTATTTTTGCAGGCACCTTTGAACCGTAGGGTATCTTTTTGAATCGAGATGGGGCTTCTTGGAAAGAAAAATGAAGAGGACCGAATGAAAAAAACACTTTGTTAAAAAAGAAAAGGACAAGTGCCTTCAGATTGCTATTTGTGGGTAATACTTCCCGGTATTTCTGTGTCTGATTAGCGGCAGAGATCCACCCACGTTCCATAGCAGAAGGTAGGGAGGGAACATGGTACTTCTCCCGGGGAGGTATTGACCGGGCTCCATTTAACTCTGTGGTTTGGTGTGCAGGATGAGTGTGTGTGTGTGTGTGTGTGTGTGTGTGTGTGTGTGTGTGTGTGTGCGTGAGCAGTCATGTCTCCAGAGCAGCACATGCAGAGATCACCAGGAAGGTGCTAAAGGCTTGTGAGCAGGTAGAGGTGCCAGTGAGAAGGACGCGAGAGCCGAATTTACTGCCTGGTAGCATGCAGAGGACAGAGAAGATCAATGCCCCCTTCCATACCATGATCCCAAGTGTGCTTCCCCTCACCCTCCCTCCCCCCCCCCCCCTCCCCCCCAAATTGCTGGCTGATGTTGGGAAAGGGGGAGTGAAAAAGCCCTTCAAGTGTGGGATCCAAAATTCATCCTTCCTCCAGCTCCTCTCTTCTCCCAGCAGCTCCAAATCCCCACGTCTGCTTCTCACAGCGAAGCTCCCTTCTCCCGGAGCCTCTCCTCCACGAGAGGTTTTCCCATTCCCCTCATTGTCTACCTGCCTTCTCAGCCACCTCCGCACACACCTCCACCTGCCTCGGGCCCCTTCACCCAGGTTTGGAGGTGATTCACCAAATCCCAGCCATTTCTCCTCAGTTACCCACCTCTGAGGCTGCTGCTGGGATCCTCTGGCACCAGGATGCTCAGGAAAGTTTCCCTGCAGTCATATCCCTAGGTATAGAGAATTACCTAGGTAAGTGTGCTTCAAAGCTCTACCTGATTTTTAATCCCTTTTTACATTTTTTTAAAATTATATTTTCCCTAAACATTGGGGAAAAAGAACCCCAGGACTTCTTGAGGGGATTAACTCGCTGTGGGAATAGCTTGCCCGGTAAGCATCGCCTCGCCGTGCTAGTCAAATGCCAAGAGATTTATGCGCCCACCAGCAGAATATTTCCCGGGTTGAGGAGCACTCCATGTATTCCTTCAGTGCTGGCAGGGGTGGGAGATGGTAGGACCAGGGATGAGTTGTTCAGATCACAGTGAAACGGTGCAAAACTGACCCAGGTGGGACCTGGGTACGTTCCTGTACTCAGCAGGAGGGAAGGGGGAACATCCACACCAAATCCTTTACATACAAGCATCAAAGAAATCAATGGAATTAATGGAGGGTTAATGGGCGATTGCAACAAGCGAGCATGAGGTACGCTCAACAGAGAAGATGCCCATTAGCTTTGATGGTTCATTTCCAGCATTCAGCGCTCCCAGATCAGAGGGTACCCTCTGTTCACATTGGGCTGGATGACTCAGAAAAAAACAAACAAACAGGAATGGTTTTTTTGCTCTGCTTTGGTTGGTTCTTTTGCGTTTTGTGTTGTTTTGTTTGGGTTTTTTTGGTTTTTTTGGTTTGTTTGTTTTTTGGTTTTTTTGTACAAAAGACTGGTGGTGTGTAAATACCTCCCAAAGGAATGGTCCCAAACAACTTTCTTCCCTTCCTTTCCGTGTCCAGCCTCCCTGCTTGTCTGTCTGGAATCTCTGTCAGGGATAACCTCCACAACCCCCCCGCGCTACCTTCACCTCCCCTGAGGCCATGTGGCATTTGGGACTCCCTTTAGGCCAGGGGTTAATTCCCAATTTTAAGTTCTGGCAGCGGCAGGCGGACACCCAGGGAGGGAAAAAACCTTTACAGGTGCATGTCACCCTCCAGCCTGCCTGCTCACCCCCGGTCTTAACCCTACTCCCCTCCACCTGTGCGCGTCCCCGGGGGGAGGCACCGCCGGGAGAGGGGGCCGGGGGGGACGGCAGAAGCGAGGGGGACGAGGAGAACCGCCGCAGGAGGGGCTCGGGCGGAGCGAGCCCCTGGCCTCCGGCTGCGGGACCCTCGGCCTCTCCTCAGCTACCCCCAACTTCACCCCGGCCTCTCCCCAGCCTTCCCGTGGCTTCTCCTCAGCCTCCCTCTGGCCTCCCCTCAGCCTCCCCCCAACCTTCCGCCAGCCTCTCCTCATTCTCCCCCCCCGCCCCCTCTACTCAACCTCCCCCCGGCCTCCCCCAGCTTCCCCCCAGCCCCTCCCCGGCTTCACCTCAGCCTCTCCTCAGCCTCCCCTCAGCCTCTCCCAATCCTTCCCTCAGCCTCCTCCCCACCTTCCCCCCAACCTCCCCCCAGTCTCCCCTCCGTCCTCAGCCCTCGCTGCTTCCCCCGCGTTGTGCGGGGAGGGGAACCCACCCCCAGGGGAGAGGAGCCCAGCCCCAGGGGAGGGGAACTCACCCCCCAGCGGAGCCGGCTCTGCATCCCGGGAGCCGCCGGCGGGGGAGGTCGGCCCGGCAGTGAGCGGGAAAGCCGAGCGGGAAGGGTTAACGCGGGGTGCGGAGAGCCCTGGCTGCGCCTCAGGGATGCACCAGCCAATCCCGGGCTGCAGGGAGCACAACTATATGTAGGATGGTGTAAAAGGCGAGGTAAAGAAAATAGGGTGTCAGCTGGCACGGGGAGACAAGGGGACCTGCTTTTGTGGGGGGCGACGCTTTCTGTGCCACTTAAAGACCATCACGCATTTAACAAGGTAAGGGGCTTTGTGACCAGCCATCCGTCTTGTGGCTCACTCCAAGTGCATTTTATGTCAGCCGTTCATGAAGTGTTAAATCGTTTAGCGCAGGGTGGGAAGAGAGCGCGATCGGGTGTGATTTACTGTTTGGGAATGTTTTTCAAAAGCCTCCATCGGTTTAAAGTTGTGATGGTTCCTTGTAGAGATGAAGCAAGTGGATGCGTGTGAAGTGAATGAATGACTGGCAGAAAAATGTAATGTATGCGATGAGTGAAGGGTGTTGTAGCATCAAAATCAGTCATGAATCCATATCAAATGAAGGCCAGTGTGAGATAGACCTGATTTTGAAAAAATATAAAATAACCTAGAGAGTAATTCAGAGACACGGATCTGACAAGCAAGTCTGACAGAGGAATCAAAAATCACTTATTTCCTAGAAAAGCCCAGGTCTAACTTTATTAAAATACGGCATCACAAAAGAAGGCTGTAAAACGAAGTGAAGTCCAAACCTTGTGGAGTCTGTATTTTCCAAGATGAGGGACTCTGACACGTTAAGTATACAGAGATAAAGGCAGTGGCCTGGCTTACATTTACAAGAGAGAAGAAATAACTTCAGAGGAGCAATCCATTTAGATATCAGACTTTACAGACTGCTGTCAACACTCAACTCCAACAGGAATTGCTCATTTTAAAGCTCTGTTGGCTTTATAGCTTTGAGAGTAAGAACATCTGACTTGTATCTCTTCCTCTCTATAGTATCTTTAAGTGTAGCAACAGAACCCTAGTCTTAGATTGTCAGAATTCCATAAAGAAAATTCTTGCCTTCATCCCATTTTCTCTCTAAGTCATATACATAAATTAAGCAGGGAAGAGGATAAAAAAAAAAAAAAAAAAATCTATGATATTTTCAGTAAGCTGATCCACCTCCAGCAAGAGCTCAGCTTCCCAACAGACCGAGTCGCTGTGTTTGGGGTGCTGGTTCATGGAATGCTGAAAGACTGGGAGAGAAAACGGTTACTGGGAAAGATGAAAACAAGCAGCTGAGTGTTTTCCATGCTGCAGAAGGCAGCATTTGTACAACAAGCCAACCAAACAACTTGAGGAGCTTCGAGTGATGTAATCTCCTCCTTTCCCCCACCTTTTTTTCCTTCTACTGTCAGAATGCCACTGTAGAGAATTAATTACAGACGTCTACTCATTGTTTACACTAATGTGAAAAGTTATTGCTTTAGTCTCATAGATTGCAGTGAGTTTTCGCTCCTCTCAGTCCCAGACAGAGACAATGATTTCTGGGACCAAAACATCTTTACTTCATTTGGATTCATTTGAAATTGAGTATTCGTATCTGACCATGACCAAAGAAATGTCTTGCTTGAAATGCAACAAATATTGAAACCAACTGAAAGCTCTTTTTACCAGCAAGCTTGCTTCTTCAGCAATTTTTGAAAATCTAAATGGACAACTGGAAGATCAATCCATTAAGTTTTTGCTTAGAATAAAAAGGGAGTGGTGGGAAGCACTGGATGATACTTTCTGGAAACATTGTTTTCTAGCTGCCTAGTACAGCCCTTTCTTACTCCTCCCAAAGCTTTGTCTCTCCTCAAAATCCGAAGCAGGCATTGATTTATATATTTTTGCTTCCCTGGAACACTAGTAATCTCATCTTGGAGCAAAATCATTTTGACAAATAGAGCCAAAATACTCTTTTCAGAGAGGGGGCAACTGAAGAAAACGCTCCTCTCAGGCTGCTGCAGGGAGGAACTCACAGCTAAGTCGTTGGCTATCTGAGCTGGTTAGAAGTTACCTTACTTTTCTTCTTGGTCTCATCCTATACCCTCTGAGTGTTCCATCCTCATTGATAAATCAACGTTTTCCTAGATGCAGTTGAGGAACATGAAGCTCCATTTTCCCTGTGCCACAAAATACAAGAGGAAAGGACACTCTGCCAGGTTAAAGCTTTACCTGGTTAACCAATGAGCCCCTCACAAGAGCCACAGGTTTTGTCCCACCTTCAGAAGAAGCTTGACCAGGCAATAATAAAAACTCTTAGCTAAATGAAGACTGCGAAACTGTAGTGGTTTCTCTCATAATGAGGTGAGATCCCAAAGTCAGTCAGATATCGTTGCTGCAGCAGTCATATTAATGGTGATTAGAAAATTCTGCTAATTTGCAGTAACACCTTCACTGCCACATCCACCAGCACTTGATTAATGAGAAAAGTGGTTCCTGAGGTATTTATTAGACATTGCCCAGGAAAGGACTTAAATCTAGGGAATCAAAGCACTACTCTATACCTTTAATTCCGTATTAGTTGTGACTCCTCAGAACTCTGTTGAGCTAATTCAGTGCTTATAAATCTATCAGACACCTGCTTAACTGAACATGGATGACCACCCTGAAGTCAAATGGGATTATTAAAATCTATTATAAATCTGTTTCTTCTTAATTTTTTTTTCTTTTGAAATCTTTATTTCCAAGGAGGTTTAACATGACTGGTGAAAAAATACCAACACATGCTGAAAAAATGGTGGTGTGGACTGAGGTGACAGCCCAAGAGCATTGTTCTAATTACCTATTTTTCACCTAAAATCAGTCCCTATCAATTAGCAGTTTGGTGGAGAGAATTAATATTTATTCCAACAAATTTCCTCTTGAATAATTTTGTTGGCTTGTTTTGTACTTGATGTGCAGCCCTAAAGGCTGGAATTGCTGAATTTTGACCATGAAGTTTTACATCCATGTAGTTTATAGATAAATGTGCTCATTAGATGATCCACTCTTCTTTATAAACCAGATGAATTCCTTCTTGTCTTGGCTTTGGGAAAGCCTAGAACATTTTCTCAGTCTTGCTGGAGGAAAAAAGAGGCTCTAATAAAGAAGACCTGTGCTCCTCATACTGCAGTCATCTGTAACCTCTATCAGACTACATCTCTTCTTTTGCACTGAGAAGATCCTAGCTGAAAGCTTCAAGCTTCTCAGCACCTTTCTGCTCAATCAGGATGTGTTCCTCTATCAGCCACAACAAGAAATTGTGATAATTCTGTACTAATGTGGTTTAAGACTATCAAAGAGTCTAAATTACAACAGCCAGGAGAATGTCATTTATGACGAGGCTCTAAAGCCCAGACTTTCTGTCCTTGTGGCACGATGTTCCTTTTTTTCTCTCTAATTTGGCAATTTCTTCCAAATTTGTGAAAAACCAAGATTCCCCAGGAAGCTTTGATGTTCCATGTACAAGAGCTCGCAGGCTGCCCAGTACACATGGCATATTTCTTACTTGTACAATCAAGCATTGTGGATTATCCATCCTGAGATGCAATTAGGTCCGGACTGGCTTGAATCTTTGATCAGCCAGCCATAAAGTCCCCACTCTCACTATAAAAAATTTAATAGCTGTAACATGAACATCTAAGAGGATCTGGCTCCTGCCCACATACTAGTTATAGGATTAGAGCCTTGTGGCAAAGGGACTTAGGAAAAGTCATCCAACAGTTTACAGCAGGATGGGATGTATAGATCCCCTGCCTGAGCCACAGCTCCCAAACTGAGCGTATTTTCTTCTCTTCATTATTGGACAAATGATATTAGCACTTTGACAGCTTGAAAGAAACTTCTGGTTTAGTCTGAGACTGAAAATTCCCTTCCTCTCCATCCTATTCTGAACTTCTGCTGCAGAATTTTCAGGAACAGAAATGGGAAGTGGCAGCAAAGTCAACCCCTCCGTTAGTAGCATGAATATTTCTCTTTTGTATTTTAGAACATTTTTGTCATTCAACAATTGGAAAGTCCTCTATAGACATTAATTGGTCAAGCAACACCCTTCTTTCCTCATCTTGTGAACAGAAACTATATTTAAAGAAGGTTAAGCAACTTATCAATGGTTATAGAACAAAATCAGAGTTACACTTCAGGGTAACTCTGCTCCAAGTAATCTTCTTCCTCTAGAAACTGAATCTTCTTCAGCTCAACAATCTCTTGGTGAGCAAAGTTTCCTCCCACCCCACCTCATTTTAGGCTGACACGAGTCCTTCTGCATTAGAGAATAGCCAGCTGATAATTAGCTGATAAATTGGGCCAGAAAACTGTCTGAGGACTAAGTTACGGGTGAAAAGGAAATCTACTACTAGAAACAGTACTTCCCAGTGATAGTTCAATATTTAATTTTTGGGTGTCCTCTTTGGGAATCTTAAAGATCTTGATTTCCAGTAAAGGAACCCAACCACACTGGTGTAGCAGAGAATATTGAACATTTTTAAGTGGTAAGTTTTTAAAAATTCCAGTAAGCTGGAATGCAAGTTTCTAAATATCTGTGTCCCATGAGGATGTTCTACAAACTCAAAGGCTCCAGAATGCAAAGCTGTGTGTCACAGTGATACATGTCAGCCTGTGCCTGAGGGAATACTGGACCAGAAGCTCTCTCTGTGCTGTTCCTTTTCATTTCCTGTAGTACAGATCCCAAACTTATTCAAAGAGAGCTTGTCCTGGTTCCATTCCAACTCTTTTCATACCATCACATGTTTTAGCTAGACATTTTTGGATGATGTTGGAGGAAATTCTTCACTGTGAGGGTGGTGAGACACTGGCCCAGGTTGCCCAGAGAAGCTGTGGCTGCCCCCTCCCTGGAAGTGATAAAGGGCAGGTTGGATAGGGTTTGGAGCAACCTGGTCTAGTGGGAGGTGTCCCTGCCCATGCAGGGGGGTTGGGTCTGGATGATCTTTAAGGTCCTTTCCCACCCAAACCATTCCATGATTCTATGATTCTGCCATCATGCAGGAGGTGGAAAGCATCTGGATAGACAAAATTCATAGAGGCTTTTCAGTGAGGGCTTTGAGTCAACCTGATCTCTGTTATTGTGAGCCACAAAGAGTCCACAGCAGAGCCTCAGAAATGGAGAAAAATTGGCAAACCTGAAAGGAGAAAATAATTCTACGTCTAACATCCTCACTTGAGTTTTACATTCCAGGCTTAAAAAGAAGTGGGGTCCTCATCTAAGGTCCTGGTGTCAGCTTTGACTACCTGTACCCTAAAGCAACACCTTTTCATTGGTTTCACAGAGCTTCATCCACTGCCAAATTTCTGCTTTCTCCTCTCTTCTCTACATGAGACAAGGACAAGACTCCTGTAACTATGTCCCCAAAAGCTGAAAGGGAGAACAAACAGGCTCACAGAATCATAGAATGGTTCCAGTGTCTCACCACCCTCATAGTGAAGAATTTTCTCCTAATGTCTAACCTAAATCTCCCGTCTTCCAGTTTTGATCCACTACCTCTTGTCCTCTCCCTCCCTGCCCTTGTCCAAAGTCCCTTCCCAGCTTTCCTGGAGCCCCTTCAGGCATTGGAAGGTGCTCTAAGGTCTCCCTAGAGCCTTCTCTTCTCCAGTCTGAAAAACCTCAACTCTCTCAGCCTGTCCTGATAGGAGAGCTGCTCCAGCCCTCGGATCATCTTTGTGGCCCTTCTCGGGACTTTCTCCATGAGCTCCATGTCCTTCTTATGTTGGGGGCTCCAGAAGCTCTACCCTGCAGTTCATGTGTATATGGCGGCAAGGAGAGCTCACCAGTCTGTAACACTCTAAATCCCTGTTCTTCCTATGGGCACAGGACAGTACAGTCCACCTCAGATCATGAGTCCTAGAATCAATAAGGTTGGAAAAGACCTCTGAGATCATCAAGTCCAACCATCAACCCAGCCCCACTGTGCCAACTAAACCACGTCCTGAAGTGCTACATCCACACCTTTTTTGAACTCCTCCAGGGATGGTGACTCCACCACTTCTCAGGGCAGCCTGTGCCAGTGCCTGAGCCCTCTTTCAGTAAAGAAATTGCTCTTAATATCCAGCCTGAACCTTCCCTGGTGCAACTTGAGGACATTTCCTCTCATCCTATCACCTGATAGGACAGCGTGATCATGACACTTCAGATGAGGCAGTGAAAGCAAAGAGACATCAAGTGATAAACCCAGGGTCTTACAGCGGATAAGACTAATCTCTGAGTCCCAGGCTATTGCTTTATTCTTTATGTAAAATTCCTTTCCTTCCTGAAACCAGGAGGTGCTCTACCACACATTTAATTCAGATTGATCCTACAACCTCTGTCTGTCCCACATGCCTGCAACATTCTTTGAAAAAAATCACATTGAAACATGAATAATGTTGAAAAAAGTTCTCAGGGCATTTGCATTCATTGGAAAATTGAAGTATTTAAAATGTTGAGATGTTTTTCAGGCTGTAACCTTAGGAAAATTCCTTAGGCTGGAATTTTTAAATTATGTTTTAATAGGGAATACATATTTAAATCCCTCTAACTGCTTAAAAAAATAAATTAGGCTTGGTCTTTTAATGCTTCAGCTCCTGGTTTGTTAAACTGAGGTAAAAGTTTACTTCTCCAGGGTTTTATGAGAATAAATGGTTGGACTTGATTGATCTTAGAGGTCTTTTCCAACCTTCATGATTCTCTGATTAATTAGTGCTATGGAGACTGATTCTACAGTGACTGGACAACACAAACAAGTGGATGAGTATCAGGTAGAAACACACACATTATTTTCCTCTCCCTGAGGACTAGCTGTATATTTATACTCTCGTGGAAAATGCCTTCATCTTTTAAAATCATATCTTTAAAACAAGGAGATTCTTTTCTTCTCTAACTACTTCTCCAAGGGTGTTTTCCCGTGGTTAAATTATGACATGCCACGAGGTGTAGCATCGAGGCAAGCACAGAGTAGGGCTCTTGACTATTCCTTCTCCAGTGCTTGTTTCTTCTAGGTTTAGGAAGATGCTACATATACAAAGGAATTCATTTTCTAATCCTAATATCATTTTAAATTCAAAAGGGATTAAATGAGTCATCAGTACAGTTTAATGGCCTGAAACAATAAGTACTTGAAAAAGTAAACTCCTCTAGTAATTTAAACCATTACATGGCATTTTTTTTGTAATAGAAACGATCTTTTAGGAAACATGGAAATTTATGGTTATGATGCCCAGGGTCTTCCTAGCTTCTGAAAAGGATGATGGAGGGTGCCCTCTGCAATATAGTTTTCCCTAATAGGTGGGAGGCAAATTGACAGAAGTATTTCTCAACATGAAATATATTAACAGGGTCTTTTGTTTCTTCAGTGAGATTCTTTACACAGTTCTTGTTTGTAGGATCAGGTCCAAATAATGTTACAAACAATTGCATTGGTGCCTAACAAGACAATAACCATTGACTATTTCTCTGATTGTACAGACAGATTATTATGCTCTCAGACTGTAAACTCCTGTGGGTTAAGATGAACTTCCATGTTTTTTCTGGAGGCACTTTAATTCCTGCAGCTGATAAGTTTCTATTCTATACCAAAGACTCTTCAGGATATTAATGTCTAGAATATATGCCCAGAGTATATTCATCCAGTCCTCCCCCCATCCATTTCCATTAGAATGTGCAACTGAGTGTGCAGTTCTGTTGGAAATATCCTTCATTTTGGGCACATTTACAAATTAAATGACTGATGGTCGAGAAAAATTTCCCACACAGTAAAAATAATCATAGCAAAGGGCACTAAAAATGTCGTAATGAGTGCAGGTTTGAGTGAATGTGAATTAAAAATTGCTTTTCCCTATAAATTCATCAGCTAGAAAAAGGAAAGCTCTCATATGAACATATTTTAATTATTTCTGTTCTATCTTACACTGAAAACTAGAACTGATTGTTTGTAAATATTTAGGAATCTACACGACTTTGGTCATTTCAGTGTTTCTGAGAACTTCATGCTCTTGTTTTCTCAAAATCCAAGCAGGAGATAGAATTATGATCCCATTCCACAGGGATGGGACTGAGGTATAGGGAGAAACTGTGGCTTGTCTTCACCGAGTTCCCACACGAGGCTATGGTTAACACTGGATTTTGGATTGGGCACCCAAACAATTGTTTAGGCTCAATGTAAGTAACAATCCTGGGCTGATCTGTTGGCTTGGAGTGAATTGGACTGCAAGTCAAGTGCTGCTGTTAGAGATACTCAAAATTGCAGCATCTGGAGCTGGGAGGACTCATCGAACTCATTGTGGGTAGCTCCAGAGCTGCTGGTCAATGCCCCCACTCTTTGTGCAGCTATGCTGGTTTGAACAGAATCAAATGAATCTGTAAACTATGCCTGTAGTGAAGACAAGCCAACAAGTCACTTTTCCAAGAAGAAAAAAGGACAAGAAAGCAATCTGTCACTTCAGAATCTTTGCTGTCCTGTACCTGAACGGCAACATTGCGCATAGACATTGTCGAATGATTTGGTACCGATGTTAACAGGCAACCAGTCTTGTGGTGTGTGTTTCTCATTAATGGCTAGCATTATTGGGGGGGAAAAATAAACAAAAGCAAAACCCAACAACTCCTCCCCTGACAATTTGTGAAGGTTTCCCTTCAATAGTAAATATTATCACTGATGATGTTAATGAAGACATTAGTTTCACAGCGTTTGAAGAACGGAAACACTCCACTGTTAACTGGCCTAGTGGGGTTTATGCTAATGCAAAATGTAATCAAGCAGAGGCCACTATCTCTTTAAAGTGAAAGAAAGGCAACTTGTTTCTGCTTCCGAGGGATGCCTAGTGTGTGCTTATCTAATTGCCTGTGTATTTTGTCTAGGTGGTGAGGGAAAGCTAAGAGAATGAAGGCTCTAAGTCCCCAGTGGAAGCATGAGATGGCGATGCAGTGCTGAAGTGTTCTCTCTGATGGCTCTATGGGAGTGGATAGCACTGAGTCTTCATTGCTGGGTTTTAGCAGTTGCTGCTGGCTCGGATCAGCATGCCACAAGCCCCTTCGACTGGCTCCTGTCTGATAAGGGACCCTTCCATCGCTCACAGGAATACACTGATTTTGTGGACAGAAGCCGACAGGGATTTAGCACGAGATACAAGATTTACAGGTATGGAGCAAAGGGAAAGCCATTGCAGAGCTATGGTCCTTAGAAGGTGTAAATGATCCATCGGGGTTTCCTTAAGGGAAAGCTTCAGCTGTGGGAACAAGCCCATAGAGACAAAATTCATTGCTGATTTCTATTCAAGGCTGTGTATGCGTTGTGTGCTCTGCTTGTGTTGTTTCTGTTTCGCTTAAAGAACTTCTGATAATCATGTTGCTTTGGAAAACCTTGTTGGTTGCTCCCTACCACCACTCTGCCCTAGTGACATGCTCAGCAATGTCCTAAAGGATTCAAACAGCATCTCTGATTGCAGAGGGACACGTGGAACACCCTGGATCATACAGCAAGATCCAGTTCAATTGCTTTTGCAGGGCGGCTCGTCAGGGCATAAGATGATATTTTAATAATTATATTGTGGCTCCACAGATCCTGCTGGTAAATTACGGACTTGGTTGTAAAATCAGGACATTTCAAAAGTGACTCCAAAAGCTCATACCGGTGTTTTGAGAAGCAGTTTTCTCCTCCCCAGTAAGCAGTCACTGTGAGTTTTAACCCATGTTGCAGGCGGTTGGTGCATCAGAAAACTCTGCACTAGGCTGGCCCAGTTTAGCCTGAATTTGGGGATAAAAGAAAAGGGGGGGGAAGACTTCAAAAAGTATAAATCTGCTTGAGAATTTGTGCCTCACTGCCTCGTGATCCATTTGTAACTTGTCAGTTCCCACTTGTTTGAGACAGAAAGATCTTCTCAGTCATTCGCAAGAGGCAACTTAACAGGGAATTACACATTATAAGAAACTCAGTACCAGGGAATAGGTGTCTCAAGGACATGGGAATGAAAAGGAGAGGCCACTTGGGTTTGGAAAGATGAATTTCATGCCTATTTTAAACTCTTATTCCCTAGTAGTACCCAGCTCTTTAGGAGTAGGTAACAGGGATACGAATACACCATCATCCTTGAGTTCAACGTCCAGTGGGCTGTGACAAAACTGGTGTTAGTTGGTAAAGACTTTTTTTCTTTATTTTCCTTTCTAAATGGATGCAGCAGAGGGCACTCTGTCGCAGATCAACTTCGCAGCGGGCTGCTTTGCCATAAAGAGAGAAATTAAGCACATTTTGAAAAGAAAGTGTGCTGTGGAAATCTGCTTGATGAAGTGGCTTGTCTTAACACAACAGAATTGCCCAATATTTACTGCATTTTAAACGCCAGCTGTCAGGACCAATAATGTAAAGCCAATAATGCAGAGACTGAGGCAGCATATTTTCTTCCTATTATTCTGTATTAGTCAACACTGAACCAAAATTATCTTGCTAAAAACATGAAAGATGGAACTGTATTTCTTTCCAGCTCTTTCAATCAGGTCATTGAAGGATTTTTCTCCTCTCAGCCATCATTACAGAACCATTGTTCAGTTTTATAGATCTGTAATCATATCTCCAATATTTATTTGGGTTTGTGCATAGGTTTCAATTGACTTTCATTTACACGACCCCACAGAAAGTGCTTCTTGTGTTTCTTTCTTTCCTCAGCCTGTTCCCTTCAAGAAATGAGCCAGGGAGTCAAACGAGGCACAAGCTACCTGAATCAAAAGCATTTTTTGATTTAGTCCTGGAAATATCAATCTTACTGTAAAGTTTCCTGGTAAAATATGGTCCCATTAGCAAGCAGTGCAGAACATGGTGACCTTGTTATGAACCACACACTGTAAATCTAATCCCTCTTGCTCTTCTACCAGCCTTCCCAGGCATCTGAGTCTAATTGGTGTGTTCATTCCCTCACCTATCTTTTACTGAAGGAAATGATCCTTCAGGGACACAGTCCTCATTCCAATGGAGAGGTAAGGAAGGGGAAAACACGGGGCTGCACAGCCTCAGCTCAGTCATGGTAACTAGAAGGAAAGGTGCCCAGGAGGGTCTCCTTCCCCTCTGCTCTTCACTGCAGCCCTTAAAGGCCACACCTGAGACTTGACATTTTCAGAGGAAAGGGGAAGGAAAGCTCTCTCCCTTCATTTTAACATCCGTGCCGGGTCAAAATGCAATGGGGTGAAGAAGAGTGAAATGTTTAGGGTGAGAGACTCCAGCAGCTCGTGTCCCCTTCTGAATCCTTTCTGGAAGGATGTGTGTAGCACAGTGAGGTCAGACAGAGAATGCTTGAAGACTTCTCCTTCTCCTTCTCCTTCTCCTTCTCCTTCTCCTTCTCCTTCTCCTTCTCCTTCTCCTTCTCCTTCTCCTTCTCCTTCTCCTTCTCCTTCTCCTTCTCCTTCTCCTTCTCCTCCTCCTTCTCCTCCTCCTCCTTCTCCTCCTCCTCCTTTTTTCCCATTATTTTTTCCCCTCCTTTGGCAGTCTCAGGAGAGGCAACAATGATGTAGAAAATAAACCACAACCTAAACTAAACTATTAACTCTCCAAGGTTTTCTTTACATTTTGAAATAGCATTCCCTATTAGAATCAAGATCATGAGGCCTTTATCCTGCACGACCGACACTGGTTTGAACAGGATCAAGGTGTTCCTCTTTTTCCAGCTCTGTTACATACGTGAGGCAGCAGAGCAGAGAAGTCATCTGCTCTAGGTAGCACTCAAGAGCACAGGAGAGATCGAGCTCGCTTGTGACACTGATTCCCAACTTCAGTCCTCAGTCCATCTCTGAAGGTCTTGGGAAAAGCAGGACCACACCCTGCTGAAGCAGTACATTTTTATCTTTTTTTCAGTATATTTGGGTTTCAAATCAAGGGTAGAGCATCTCTTGGTGAGAGGAACCAGTGCTAGAGCTGGGAAGGAGACTGGGGAGTGGTGCTGGCTCAGCCAGCAGATCAGCAGTGTTCTCAGGAGTCAGTTTGTACGTGCCCCTGAAAGATAGAGAGTGACTAAAATCAAGGTGATAGGACAGAGAACCGAAAAAGAGAACAATAAAGGATATTACAAGGAAGAGTACTTGAGACTTGATGAAAACATTGTCATTATTTCTCAACTCTTGAGTAAAACCAGCTGGTTCTGTAGCATGCTTGGCTCCCCAAGGAGGGGACGTGTCAACGAGACTGGGTAGAGCTGAAAGAGACAAATCTGTTTTCCTAAATGTGGGAATGTTTTAATAAATGTAATAATGTTTGTATTGCAGGGCTAAATAAGAATAACCAAGGTTGTTCTAAGTTGGGAGTGGTGGGTTGGTTGTGTGGCAGTGTGGTATTCCCTGCAATTGTTTGCAGGAAACATGAAATGTAACCATTTCCACAGGTTTTGGTGGCATGAAGAGAAGTGCCAGGAAAGCACCTGGATGGTGCTGCAAACCATGAGTGGGAATGCTGTGTCAATATTTGATGGGAGATGGCTCCTGGAGCTACAATTTTGGCAAGGAACACAGAGTTTAGTTTGTTATTTAATATAATACACCAGGGGAGTGCTGTGCCTCTTCTGTAAATCAGCTGCCCAGACCAAGGAGTTCAAATCCAAAAAGAATGAGAGTAGAGGTTACCAGGATGGAAACAGTGGTTGGGAAAGGACCCACATTGTCTCAGAAGAGGTAATTTCTACAGAGCTAGGGAAGTATTCATGCTATCAAATCAGGTCCTGGGGAAATCTCCTCAGGGAGGTTGGGGTGTTTTGTTCAAGCAAAATTAGTGAAAATCTGAAACAGATGGGAAAAATCCTCTTGATAACTGAACCTATGGGCTAAAGTGAGCAAGACTGAAGATGGTAGAACACCACTCACTAAAATGCTGGAACACTGGTGTGAGAAGCCAAGTAGAGCCAAAATTAAAGTCAGTTGTATTTATTTTTTAATTCCCGATTAACATATTTTAGCCCAGAGCTATCTTCTTCTCACATGTACACTCCCAACAGACAGTATTAATTAAAAAAACATGTCTTGATTGGTAATTTTCACCCCTGTGTAGACTCTGGAATGACACTTCCTTGTGCTTTTCCCAAGGTTGCTTTGAACTGATCATACCTCCACAATGAGAAATGGTATCTCCAAGTCCAATGATAAAAGAACACGAGTTCTCATGGACACTTGTGGCTCAGGAAGGGTAGCCAGACATGAGGGGCTCAGAGGTGGGCAGGAAGGACCAAAAGGAGGTAGGGAATTCTGATTCCCAAAGTGTTCCTCTTTTTCCAGCTCTGTTACATACGTGAGGCAGCAGAGCAGAGAAGTCATCTGCTCTAGGTAGCACTCAAGAGCACAGGAGAGATCGAGCTCGCTTGTGACACTGATTCCCAACTTCAGTCCTCAGTCCATCTCTGAAGGTCTTGGGAAAAGCAGGACCACACCCTGCTGAAGCAGTACATTTTTATCTTTTTTTCAGTATATTTGGGTTTCAAATCAAGGGTAGAGCATCTCTTGGTGAGAGGAACCAGTGCTAGAGCTGGGAAGGAGACTGGGGAGTGGTGCTGGCTCAGCCAGCAGATCAGCAGTGTTCTCAGGAGTCAGTTTGTTTGACAAGAACCCAAGCATGTTTCAGCTTGGCAACAAAAGAGAATATTGATGCCGAGATTGCCTTCTGCATTTATTTGTTTTATATAATACACTGCAGGAGTCTGTGTTTTGACAATCTCTCTTTGTATTCTTTTGTGTGTGTGTGTATTTAAAGAAAAATCCTAAGGAAACTCAAATGGGAAAGAGGAGAGCGAGCCTGATTTTAGGTAAACATCACCACAATCCATTTCCAGAATATCCCCTTTCCAAATGTAATATTTTCAGGATCATGATTAGATGAAACCTCCTACTCATATGTTTCCTTAGAACAAAGAACATTTGTTTAGAGAATATGGCGTGTCATCATTTCAGTTAGGAAGTTCATCAATCATTTAAGTTGCCCTCAAAAAATGAGGATAATAGACGCTGTAACTTAATGGTTTCATGCAATCACTGAAGTAGTATAAAAGCTGTTTAACACTAATAATAGATTCATTCTTCAGTCAGCAGGAGAGTCTGCCAGGATCTTGGGCATGAAATCAGGTCGTTTCCATTAATTCTTTGAAGATTTTTGGTTAGCTGGGTCTCTGTTCTTTTATTTGCCCTTCCTTTTCACTTGGGTTTAAATATCCCTGCTAGTATTCAAGGCGTGGAGGATTTCTACTGCTGATGACTTTCATAAAGGGGAAAACCAATTACCAATGTTTCTTCTGGTTACTGAAATGAAAATATTTTAAAAAGGGTTTTTATACTTGAATCATTCATCTAAAAATTCATTTAAAAAATAACTATTCATTAGCATTGATGGGAGTGTATGATTCTTTGTCTAGAAGGGTATTTGTGCCTTTTTGATCCAGAAAAAGAACAACTGACATCAAATGTGCTCACTCAATAATTCCCGTCATTTTCTTCCACTTAAGGTTGTGTCCAATAGCTCAGAATTCAAATCTCAGTTGTCTCCTGGCTCTGATGGATTGATCCTACAGGTTTTACTAGTCATTATGCTGGTTGTGAATGATTGTTGTGCAGCTCCAGCTTCATTCCAACAGACACCCTCATGAAGAACAGCAATGCTTCAAAATAATGTCTCGTTGCTCGAGTCTCCCTACAATCCCCAGATTATTGTTATGGATAACAGTGTTCTTAAGGTCATTAGTGGCTCCATATCTCAATTCATCTTTTGATACTCTCCATTTCAGCTTTATTTATGCAGCTTGAGGTATTTTTACTGACCAGACAATTTGATGTATATATTTATCTCTCTGCAAACTGCAGACACAAAGCCCACCAGCAATTTAGAAGTTGTGTATGCAGGTCTCACATGCAGAGAAGAGACAGCATCTGGCTTTAGGTAATGAATATTAATTTCTCCAGGGAAAAACACAGATACAGGTTTTGACTTCTATGAGCAACAGAACTTAAAAGCACCAGTCATTTTCTACCAAACGTTCTGAAAGATCAGCGGAATCTGAGAGGTGAAAAGATACAATTGGTCAATTTAAAGTAAATATTTGTATTTTAACTAGTTCTGCATTATATTCTCACAGTTCTTGAAATCTATCAGCCTTGCCTACTGATAAATATGGTCTATTAATAGAAAGTAAACAGAGGGAACACATTTTTACCCCATTACATCTATCTAATGGCATGTGATTTAAACTGTGTCTTTAGCCATTTACATAAATGGGTGAAAATAAATGAGTTTATTACTTCACATTTTTGCAGTGAGGAGAATACTGTTCATTAGAAAGAAAAAACTTGTGTCTTCTGCAGTCAGGTGTCTCAGTAAGAGCCTTTGACCAATGCATCATATTGCATCACAGAATCATAGAATGGTGAAGGCTGGAAGGGACCTTAAAGATCACCTAGATCCAACCCCCCCTGCATGGGCAGGGACACCTCCCACTAGACCAGGTTGCTCCAAGCCCCATCCAACCTGCCCTTGAACACCTGCAGGCATGGGGCAGCCACAGCTTCCCTGGGCCACTGTCTCACCACTCCCACAGCAAAGAATTTCCTCCTAATATCTAACCTAAATCTCCCCTCTTTCAGTTTTAAACCATTCCTCATTGTCTTGTTGCTCCAAGCCCTTGTCCACAAAGTCCCTCCCCAGCTTTCCTGGAGCCCCTTCAGGCACTAGAAGGTGCTCTAAGGTCTCCCTGGAGCCTTCTCTTCTCCAGGCTGAACACCCCCAACTCTCTCAGCCTGTCAAGGCTTAAAGGAACTGAAGGAAGTTCACTATGGACACTTGTGGTGAATCAAAGGTCCACAAGTTCTCCATAACACTGGCAATGCCAAAAACATCTTTCCTCATTAGGTCCTTGTATTAAAATGCCTCTGTCAGAAGCATTCTGTCAGATCTTGCTGATCAACTCTAGATTATGCCACTGAAATTAAACTTTAACTGAGGCTACAATAAAAGCCACCTGAGAATCTCTAACTGAAACACATGAACCTTCTGTTTCATACAGGGCCATTATGCTCCAGTGTTTTTCTCCCTATTTCCACATGATTCTGGATGTAGTTAATGAGATTAGCCTTGAGAAGATATCATTTTTCTGTGTATGTACAGAAAATATATTTATGCATGAATGTGGCTCCAGAAGCTCTGTATTTAACTCTTGGGTTTCCACAGGTTCCTTCTATGACAAAGACACATAAAATCAACCCATATGCCATAGATTTCCACCTGTGTCTTCCCTGGTGGATCCAATATGTGCTCATGCTTGGGCAGTGAACCCTCTGATAAGACCTGTCAATATACCTGTTTGAAGAGCATCACAAGTTGTGCATTACTCCCAGCTTTCAAGGAATCTGAAAGCAGTTTGTGCTGACTTGGGCCATAGACACCTTTGTCTTTTCCCTTTTTTTTTGGTGTCAGGGCTTGAACAGTATCTAAAAGCCTGGTTTTTTTTTCAAGTTACCTCTGAATTTTGCTTTTCTTTTTTGTGAGACTATATGGTTGACTTTGAAGGTCCATCTGCTTAGTTAGAATTTTGCCTGGAGAAGTAATGGTTGTGTCTATTTTTGCTGCTGTCTCCTTGGCCTGGATGAGCACAAGCAAATGTGTGGTTGCTTCGTGGTTCTGACATTGAAGTTCTGTGTGACTTGGAGTGTCCTTGGTACCAAAACCATCAAGGAATATTAAATGTCAGTACAATACATTGAGTCCCCCACACTCAGCCTTTCTGTTATGAGAGACAAAACAAACAAATAAATAAACTAATAAATAATAGTAATTATTGGAATTTAAAGACAATTAACATTCACATTTAGACTTCAAAGGATTCATGGCCAACAGCTGTGTCTGGTGACAGCACATACTTGATATAGTTGGCACTGGTGAGGCCACACCTTGAGCCCAGGGGTCCATTCTGGGCCCTCACAACAAGAAGGACATTGAGGTGCTGGAGGGTGTCCAGGGGAGAGCAACCAAGCTGGTGAAGGGTTTGGAGAACAAGTACTATGAGGAGGAGCTGAGGGAAATGGGGATGTTTCATTTGGAGAAGAGGAGGCTGAGGGGAGACTTCACTGCTCTCTGCAGCTCCCTGAAAGGAGGTTGTAGGGAGGTGGGTGTTGGCCTCTTCTCCCAAGTGAATAACAACAGGACCAGAGGAAATGGCCTGAAGTTACACCAGGGGAGGTTTAGATTGGGTATTAGGAAGAATTTCCTTACCAAAAGAGTAGTCAGGTAATGGAACATGCTGCCCAGGGTAGTGGTGGAGTCACCATCCCTGGAGGTGTTTAAAAAACATGTAGATGTGGCACTTCAGGACATGTTCTAGTGGCCATGGTAGGTTTTTCTGGGTTGATGGTTGGACTCGGTGATCTTGGAGGTCGTTTCCAACCACAATGATTCTATGACTCTGTGGTAAAAAAAGATGTGCTTTTCTTCTCTGTTTTGATATTACATCTAAAATCCATATGATATTTTACTACTTCCTTATGGAAGGATGTCACTATTCCACCTGGTGCTGCTGCTGGGATGTATTACATAAACTGAATGATTTGTTCTCATCAGATCAAAGCAAGAAGGTGATTCTGCCCCTCTACTCCACTCTTCTGAGACACCAGCTGGAGTACTGCATCCAGCTCTGGGGTCTCCAGTAAACGAAAGACATGGATCTGTTTCAGCTGGTTGAGAGGAGGCCACAAAGATGGCCAGAGGGCTGGAACACCTCTCCAGACAGGAGGTGGGGTGGTTCTGCCTGGAGTAGAGAAGGCTTCAGAGAGATCTTATTGTAGACTTTCGAGATATAAAGGGGGCTTATAAGAAAGGCTGAGAAAGAGTTTTTACCAAGGCCTTTAGTGACAGGTCAAGGAGCAATGGTTTTGATGTAAAAGAGGGCAGATTTCCCTCAGAGATATGGAAGAATTGTTTTACAATGAGGGTGCTGATACACTGGAAGAGGTTGTCCAGAGAAGCTGTGGACGGATGGCTCCATCCTTGGAAGTGTTCTGAAAAGTCCTGAAAATCAGAGACCACGCTATCTCTGAAACCACAACGTTATGCAAAAATGGCAAGGAGTTACCTCAAAATTAGTCTTCTGTGACAGGAAACTCATAATCTCAGATGATGGAATCCATTTGGAGTTAAAGGAAAGGGTCTGAACTGACTGACTACAGAAACTTCTGGGTTTAGACTAGCAAGAAATGGCATGTTGATCTTCATGGTAAATAGACAGACACAGGAAAATATATAAACCTGTCCACTGTAGACTTGGTGATGAGACTAATCCAGCCAAGGGACTGGGATTTTGGATGTATTAAACTCCTTTCTGACCTAAAGAAAGATGTTTTTATCACTGCTAACAAATGGTGGGATTTGGAACAGTGGTCTGGAGATTGAATTCTCGAGCTGTGAGATGAGGAATGGTCACACTCCTCACAGGTGGAAGCAGAAGGTGCCCTTCACAACTGACATGTTCAAAACATATGATTTCCTTTTTGTGAGATCTTCATGTACTACCATTTATTGGAAGGTGATTTGGGTGTTAGAGGGAAAGCTTGGTTCCTGTTGTGTTGCTCCAAAAACAGTGGGAAATTATAAAGCCACAGTATGGAGCAGGTACAAATGCAGCACTCTGGAATACATGCAACTAAAATGTTCAATTCTTCTTATTTTTCACATTTTCTAAGGTCTTTCCAGGCTGTTTGACCACCCTTTTCATCCCAAATAATATTCTGAACCACCAGTTTCAGCCATGTTGATGATACCATTAACTTTTTACTCAAAATAAATGGAACTTGGAGAATATGTGTGCAAAGTTTGGAGCCCATTTTGAGGCAGACAGGAAGTTAGACACACACCCTGTGTTACCTCTGATGTAGTTCACAGTAATTTCTGTCTTCAACTTTTTTTCTGCTGCTAAGCTAAAATTGGCAATTTCAGGCAAGAATACAACCTTCTATTAGAAACACTTCCTATTTCCTGGTCTTTTCTACTGTGCTTTTGTCGTTTCTGCTGTGTAAATCTTGTCAAGTCGGTGGTATTTGTGAAAGGATTTGCTTGATTCTGTCTCTCTTTCCACTCTATCGCCAGGGGTATTAGATGGTACAAGATGATTTTTTAATTCCAAAGCTGGCAAAGCACAGAGTAACACACTCTCCTCCTTGCTATCCAATAACACCCTGAAAAGAAAATGGAGTTCACCTTCACCATTTTACTGCAAAGCTTGTTCCTACCTCCTTTTCTTCTGCTGAGGGGGCTTTTGCTCATGTTGTTTCAGTGGGGAAAGCAACTGAATGTTGCATGATGGTATCTGTCCTACTCTGCTTCCACTAAACTGGAAAAGTGAGTCAGGCATGCCAGATATACAGCAGATAAAATTGTAAGCATCAATCCTAATTTTCCAGTTATGTATATAACTGATTTTGTAGGATGACTGCTACTCAAGTGTGAAATATTCTCGTGTTTCACTCTTACAGCCTAAGGAGTTTCACAGTGTCACATTTTTTGCTCTGCATTGATTTCATGATAAAACACTAATCAAGGTAGGGGGACAAAGCTGACTCTGAGTTTCATATGTATCACTAATAAAAAGTGGCCCATGTAAATTCTTCTAAATGCTCAGCCACCTCTTGCTGTCAATATAGACACAACTCCCCAATCAGCAGCAATAAAGGCGCTTTAACTGCGCGCTTTTGTCAGGCATATTTCAAAGCAAGCATCTCCAAAGTATAAAAAGCATAATTAAAATCTATAATTCAACTATCTGGGTGCATTGATAGAAATATAGCCCCATTTTAAATGAGCTTTAACAGTTTAACAGCTCTGGGCTTCAAAGAAAAGTAGATTAATACAAATGGCCTGCAGGGAAAGATAAAGGTTCAGATCTCAGCAATCTGAAAACTTTGCATTTCTATGGAATCCAATTTCAGGCTACACAAATAAAGTTAAGAGGATGAGTAAACTTGCTGCATAGGATATTTTGTTATCCTAGCCAATGTTGCTTGTTGAATTAAATGTGCTCATTCTGCTGAAGTTCCAATTTTGTTTCATTCCTCATGCTACAGATATGTTCAGTCTTTGTTCTCTAAATATCATTGAAGCTAATGCCGTATCAATTAATCATGCTGTTCAAGTACTATTTTTTCCTCACTAGGCAATCTTTTTTTCTTTTTAAAATATTCTAGACAGCTTAGCATTAGCATCCAGACCCAAAGTCTCAAAAGAGCCTCGTATTTTCAAGACTTGGTGTGAGTGACATTTGTTGATTGAGCTCCACGGAGGGGTAAGAGCTGTAGTGAAGAAAATGGCTCCCCAGGTTTAAAATGAATAACTAGGATGGTCATTAATAGTCTAACATGTGAAATGCATGTAAACCATTGTGTTTAACAAGATTATAACCTTTTAGATTTTGGCAAATGGTGTCCAGAGCTGAGTCAGATGGGACTATGCATGGCATTCTCTCTCTTCCCTGTAGACCGATGGGTCCCACAGCAGAATTTCCCCATATGGTACATTTCTCTCCTGCTGAAGCCACTAATTGGGAGGAACTGGCACTAAAAAGGAGATCTCTGTTCCTCTACTGAGTGGAAGTGAATTGGGCTATTCCATGCTTGGATACTCATTGGTAAATTAGATTAGAGCTGAAGAACTGGATCCATTAATGGGAAATTGGTGGCTTGCCTGACACCAGAGCATAAACAGATACAAGGAAACTTGTACTATTCTGCACAGGATTTGTCTCCTAAGTCTGATGTGGATAATAAAAAAAGTACTCTGCCAACCCGCTATGCCTCATTAACTGAGACTAATTAGTGGAGAAGCCTTAATTGGCAGGGAGTGACACTGACCCTGTGTTGTCTGTACACCCCTGCCCACTCTTTCTCTGCTCTATGTATGACTGTAACAGTGAGAACCCTGAGCTGGGGAGTAACCAGATGAAATAGAAATTTGGTCAATTCAATCGACCTTTAGAAGTTTATTTTTCATTATTTTGCCTATGAGAAGCATACTGACAGCATCCCAATCAGAATGTTTTACCATCTACTTGTTGTGAAATTCATTTGCTGCTTCAATTGGAGTGTATACCTGTGTGTGTACCTGCATAGTGCAATTATTCCTCACCCTTGCTTTGTAGGATGCGTTGAGAACATCCTGCCTTCATATGAACTGCTACAGTTTCATCGTGGGAATGTAAAAAACCTCTAGACTTTTCTGAAAGGAGCTGATGTTCATGAAAGACCCTTGAAGTAAGCATGTATGCATATGCTCACATCACATTTTCCTGTACAAAGAGCTGCAATTTTGCAGGATACTTTACAGGAACTTAGACTAATAGCTCCGTGCAATCATTATGGTATCATCAACAGCATTGTTAAACGAACCAGCAGGATTGTAAGCTGACTTTGGGAAGTTAGTGCTCTGGAAGTATTTCAGAAAATGGTGTTGATGCACATCTGTTCGATTTAAAATAGACTTGCAGAAGGACACTGCATGATGTCCTACCAGTAGCATAAGGCTGGAGTTCAGATGTCTCCCTTATCTAGAGTGAACTGTCAAACTGCAGATTTTTCTGTGGTGGCTGTTCTCAATCTCCAACACTATTTTGCAAGGTATAGTCAGTCATTATCCAGATTCAGGAACCCTTCAACATTAATTCATAAATACCCTCAGCTCCTCTAAAACATTTCCTCGAAAAAACCAAAGACATCTACTCTGTGCCAATGTCACAGCTTTGCTGAACAACTTTAGGTCCTCTCAGGACTGACATTTCCTTTGGAAATCTGAAAAACATAATCAGCTCCCTGACTGCCATCTCTCCCTTTATGGAACAGACTCTGATGCTGGAAAGGATCTAATTCAGAATGTCAAATATTCAATGCTGATAATTCCAACAGTTTAAGATCTTTCCCCCAGTGTCTTTCTGCCATTTAAAAGTAAAGTTATACTGACAGAAAGCTGAAATAAATGGATTAACATTTCTCTTGAGTTCATTAGGTTAATTTCAAGTAAGAAGTTGAGACTGCTAATATGCAGGCAGAGTCACAGGAAAATCCCAAAGAAACCAAGTTTCTTAAAACTTATTTCTGACTAAATAGTCCAGGTGATATACACCAAACACTGCATTATGCAATGTCTGAAGTTAGAGGAAAAGGAATAGCCACTAGATAACCCCAAATTCAATGAGGCTGCTATAACCTTTTATCCTCCCCAAAATCCCTAGATACACATTCTTCTCTGTAACCATCTGGATGCAGCTTCCTAGAGTTTTTAGAAAACATACTT
The DNA here is from genome assembly GCA_020745705.1 of Hemiprocne comata. Taxonomy (NCBI): domain Eukaryota; kingdom Metazoa; phylum Chordata; class Aves; order Apodiformes; family Apodidae; genus Hemiprocne; species Hemiprocne comata. The sequence goes on from CM036593.1 coordinate 603,483, forward strand.
TCACCTAACAGTTGAATTTAAATATAGCATCTCGGTTGCAGACTTGTAGAATAAGTGTCATTTCACTCTAGCAGTCAGCATATGGTACTTGGCTCTGGGAGAAAGAAAACTGAAGTTGAAGCCAAGTTGTCAGGAAGCTACTAGCAGGTCTAGAAGATAAACTGTGCAGGATTTCTTCAGTGCTTTGGGGCTCCTTTCTCACCTACTAGTATTCTGGTATTTATAGCTCTATTTGACAGTTTTGGAGCGGTCACAGGCTATCCCTGGAGGGGAAGAAAAAAAGGGCTTCAAAAATGTTGGTGTGTTGGTATATGTAATTAAAAAGCTGTTCAGGCTAATACTCCCAATTAGTGAACATCTCCTTCAAACTGCAAACCTTGGATGAAAACAGAGTGCATGGAGTAAGGGACCCTTTTGAGCATGGCTCATAGATTTGCCCATCTGGCCTCTCCCAGGCACGTATGCTAACAGATCCCACAAACCCCTTAGCAACAACAGGTGAAAGGCCAGGTTAGACCCCAGCCAGCCTTTGGTTTTCCACCTATCTTCTCTGCTAGAACACTCTTTTGTCCTGTCTGCTTCTGGTCACTTCAGCTTCCTTACAAAAAGTGGCTTTTAGCCAAGCCAACAGTTTTTCAGAACAGAGGCTGTTCTTGCAAGGACCTTGGCTCAGCATTACTAAACCATTACACTTCTCAACTTCTGTTTTGCTGGGTGAAAATTCCCCACATTCAAGATGCAGCCACACACTTTCTTGTCATGCACACTAGTCCCTCACAGCCTTAAACCTGCTTTGAGTGGGTGTCATGGTTTAAGCCAAGCCAGAAGGCTTAAGTTCACCCTTCTCCCCCACTGTGGGATGGGGAGGAGAAAATCCAACTAAAAGCCCGTGGGTCCAGACAAGGTCAGGGAGGGTTCACTCACCAGTTATGGCCACAGGCAAAAAAAGACTCGACTTGGGGGGAAAAAAAATTCAATTTATTACTATTTATGTGCAAACAGGACAAGGAGAGAACACAAAATAGAGCTTAAATACCTCACCCCACCTCTCCCTTCTTCCCGGGCCCCAGTGACTTTGTTCCTCTTTTCTCCACCTCCTTCCCTTAAGTGGCACAGGGGGACAGGGAACAGAATCAGTTCATCGCACTTTGTTTTCTGCCGCTCCTTATTCCTCAGGGAATTCTTCCCCTGCTCCAACATGCGGTCTCACCCTAGGGGAGAGATTCCTTCACGACCCGCTCCGCCACGAGTCCCTCCCAGCAGGCGCCGTCCCTCAGAACAGGCGGCTCCAGCGCGGGCTGCCCACAGAGCCACGGGCTGCTTCGGGAACAGCCACCCCCCCTGGCCAGGGGTCCTCCACGGCTGCAGGTCCGTGTCTGCTCCCCCGTGGGCCTCCATGGGCTGCAGGGCACAGCCTGCCATTTCTCCACAGGTGAGCTTCTGCTTCGGCACCTCCTTCCTCACTGCTTTTTTTTACACTTAAAATTTAGACATCTGCAGTCTATTTTAGGACCTGATTGGACAAAACACGCCACTTCCTAACACCACAACTTGTCCTATCCACAGCCATGTAGCATTTACTGGTGTTTTTAATTTCAATATGTTTATCTCCCCTGAAAGTGCTTGTGGAACATGTCAGATGAACAGCCTGTGGAAATGCTGTTTTTTGAACATATTCTCAGAGTTATATCTCTGGCAGCGGCAATGCAAGTTTCGCTTATCTCACGCTATGCCAAAAAGCAGCAGTTCTGATTCAGCAGTAACCACAGACAAAAGATGATATACTGCAGTTTTATTAAGGCTGTAGATTGTGCAGCTAAATAACAGTTCATCATCTGAAGCACAGCTTCCAGCTCAGTATCAGTTCACGTTCACAAGATTTAATTTTGAAAGCACTTAAAAATTATCTCAAAATTATTTTTTGCATTTGAATTTCATTTAGACACCTACTTCAATCGGTGAGTTGTCAAGGACTACATACTTTTGTATGTTCTAAACATAAATCTCTCCTAAATATTTTTTCTATAGCTCTTTGTGGTAGTTTCTGGAATGATCTGCTTCATTATAGAAACATCAGAATGTGTGAATTTAATACGGTGTAATGACTTGCAAAAGTTAACAGGTATATAAAAGATGTTTTGTGATTCTGTAGAGATTTAGATTGTGGGAAGTAGTCCCAATTCTGATGAAAAAGTAATTAAAATCCTAATTTGAGCTGACCTCCAGAGAGAACAGTCATCCACCTGTTTGTTTTAGTTCAGATTTTCATTTTGTGAAACTACAGCTTGATTTATTTAAGAATAAAAAAAATCACACCAACCAAATAACCTCTTATGTAAGTGTCTAGATAGAAAAGGAAGAAAGAACATTCAAGATCTTCCCTTTTTTTTTTCTGCAGTTCTCTATCAATACAATATGAAGGTGATCTGAAGTCTTAAATGATGAGAGTTTCCTTCATTTTAAGAAAGCATTTTGTAGTTAATTCTTTGTGATGTTGAAATATTAACACACTTTCTCTGAGAAATGTGTCTTAGCACTACTCAGTGCTGTCATCTTCCACTGTTATTGGGAATGAGGTAATTCTGGTGATCTTTGGGAAGAAAAAAACACAAATACTGTGAAAAGGTTGGCTTGATATGAGCTGCACACTCATTTTTCCATTATTTCTTCATCATATGTGTAACATCACTATGATGGAGTTAGTGTTTTCTGACTGTTTCTCATCTGAGTCTCTAACCAAGTCTTTCGTTTGAGGCAGTTCTTCTTCCCCTCCTCCCTCATCTTTTAAATATTATTTTGGGGAAGTAGACTGTATTCAATTGAGAATCGTATCTGGCAAATTATTTCCTACATAGAAATGTGAAAAAATTCCGCAGTTTGTATTTTTCATAATGAAAAACTGTTTTGATTTCATTCTTATGTGTCTGTTTCAAAGTAGAATGTGGCAGGGAGGTAGATGACCTTTAAGGAACCCTTCCAACAGATAAAACACACTCTGTCTGTCTGTCTATCTATCTATCTAAAATGCATATATTTAAAAAACAAAACCAGAGTTCTTGCAGACTGGCAATAAAATCCTGCTGTTTTTAGGGTTTCCTGTCTCTTCAAGAATGCAAAATACAGAGGCCACCCACCACAATGGACATAATTAGAGGTGAAAGTTTTATTGCAGCTTTTCTAATTCCAACCATTTACCTTTCAATAAAGGTAATAAATACAGTCACAATAAATAAAGCCCCTGTCTGAAAAAAGTGATTAGTAATTACTGCAGTTCCTTAAGGTCATAGAAAGGTTTCTTCACCTTGGATAAATAATGTTGCCAGATGATTCTCCTTTTCTGTGAGCATGTTTCAGGGCAGCACTCTTGCATGCACTGGTGTTATCGTGCGAAACAGCTGCTGCAATATACATTTTTATTATACCACTACATTTTAGATTTGTCTGCAGTCAAATGAATCTTTAACTGTGTCACTCCCTGAAATGAGATTCCAAGCTATCACTTTGGCTAACATGTGCAATCAAAGGCTTGGCAGAAACATATATTTCTGATTATTTTGTGTCCTGCTGAACAACCTGGAAAAGGAATATGTTAATCTCTGTGTTAGGGAGGTCTTTTTTTTGCTCGTTAGGAGTTTTGCTGCTTGGTGGGATCTTTGATGTGGATGTTGTGCAGAGACTGCTGAGGTTTGTCTGCCTCTCAGGCTATTGACTCTTGCTGCTCGTCCATGTGGGCACCTGGGTCTCTTTAGCTTGGAAAAAAGGAGGCTGAGGGGTGACCTCATCAATGTTTACAAATATGTAAGGGGTGAGTGTCAGGGAGATGGAGTTAGGCTCTTCTCAGTGATGACCAGTGATAGGACAAGGAGTAATGGGTGTAAATTGGAGCATAGGAGGTTCAAGGTGAATATCTGAAAAAAATTTTTTACTGTAAGAGTGACAGAGCACTGGAACAGGCTGCCCAGAGAGGTTGTGGAGTCTCCTTCACTGGAGACATTCAAAACCCGCCTGGATGCATTCCTATGTGATGTGCTCTAGGTGACCCTGCTCTGGCAGGGGGGGTTGGACTAGATGATCTTTTGAGGTCCCTTCCAACCCCTAGGATTCTATGATTCTATGATTCTATGATTCTATGATTCTATGCTAGAGGAGACTTTAGATGTACCAACAGTGACTGAAGGTCTCTAGGCTCCAGGGCATGGGGGCTCAGATGGTGTTTTCCTCAGTCCCGCCAGTCAAGGGGAAAGGCTGGGAAATGATTGTGGGATCCTGCAGGTCAACACCTGTACTGACAAAAGGGGTTTGTTGTTGACTGTGGGACCTTCTTTGTGGATTGAGAAGTGCTAGAGAGAGAGATGGGATCCACTTGGCAATGTGGGATGAGAGCATCTTATTGTCTCCCTCTACTCTGCCTTGGTGAGGCCACATCTGGAATACTGCATCCAGTACTGGGCCCCACAGTTCATGAAGGACAAGGAACTAGTGGAGAGTCCACCTCAGGACCACAAAGATGATGAGGGGACTGGAGCATCAGCCCGATGAGGAAAGGCTGAGAGGACAGTGACAGGAAAAGGGGCAGTGGGCACAGACTGGATCATAGGAGGTTCAACCTAAACATAAGGAAAAACTTCTTTACTATGAGGGTAACAGCACTGGGCCAGGCTGCTCAGAGAGGTTATGTAGGCTCCTTCTCTGGAGACATTCCAAACCTGCCTGAATGTGTTCCTGTGTGATCTACTATAGATGATCCTGCTCTAGCAGGGGGTTTGGACTAGATGATCTCCAGAGGTCCCGTCCAACCCCACCATTCTGTGATTATGTGAAAGCAGTGAGGAGAGCTTGAACCTGTGAACAACAGGGGAGGGATATAATGAATCCAAATCAAGTGCAGGACTGGGAAAGAAGCGTGCAGTATGGTGGGCACAAGAGCAAAGAGGCACTTGCTTCAAGGATGTGTAGACAAGAACATGTGGCCTGGGAAGTGGCTAGGATGAACTGGAGCTCTGAGCACAGGCACAGAAGTACCTCATGATTGGAATAACAGAGGCAGGGTGGGACAGCCTGGACAACTGCAGTGCTGTGATGGATTGAGTCAAGCTGTGGCGAAGGACCAGATGCCCAGCCAGGTGTTCTCTCACTCCCTCACCTCAACAGGACAAGAGGGAGAAAATAGGATGAAAAAAGCCTGTGGCTGAGATAAAGACAGGAAGATCACTTACCAGTTACTGCCACAGGTAAAGAGATTCAACCGGGGGAAAATTAATTTATTGGCAATTAAAATAGGTTTGGGTACAGAGAAGCAAAATCCCCCAAATAAACCAACACCTTCCCCCTGGCCCCTCCCTCCTCTTTTCCCAGGCTCCCAGCAACTCCCTCATTCCTGACTTTTCTATCTCCTTCCCCCCAAAGCAGTGCAGGGGGATGAGGGATGAGGTGTTATGTGAGTCCAGAACATTCCTCTCTGCTAATTCTTCCTCTGCACAATTTTTCCCTCTCCAGTGTGGGGTCCTCCATGGGCTGCATGGGACAACATTCTTCACTGTGGTCTTCACAGGCTGCGGGGAGTCTCTTGGCAGTGCTGGGTTAATGGTGGGACTTGATGATCTTAAAGGTGTTTTCCTTGTGCTTTAGGAGAAGAAACTTTGGGTTATTTAGGGAACTGGAAAGCTCCTTTGAAGGTGAAGGAGCTCTGGAAAGTTGGCAAGGCTGCAAGCATCCTCTAAGCATCCTCAAAGCACACTCAGGAAAATAAGTAGATGTTTCAGGGGACCAGCTTGGCTGAGCAGGGAACTCATGACAGAGCTTCAAAGAAAGAGGCATTACACAGGAAGTGGAAACAGGGACAGACTCCCAGGGAGAAACTTGGAAGCTTTCTTGAACACGCAGCAGTGCTGGTGGGAAAACTAAAGCTTAACTGAAGTTGAGACTTGCAAGGGACAACAGGGGCAATGAAAAGAGCTCATCCAGTGCTTTGGGGTGGCAGTAGGTGTGGTGTCTTTTCCCTCCTTTTTCCTCTTTGGATGGAGATTGCTTATCAGCTGTGATGGCCCTAAAATGTTGCAGAGACTTTATTCGCTCTGTACAGCTCAAATATATCTGCTTTATGGGCTGAAAAAAAAAAAAAAAAAGGCAGTGATACGTGAATGAATTCTGGGAGATTTAGCCCCGTGGGTTTAAGAGAGTCTTTCTTCATTAAGTTTTAGAAAAGTGCTGATTTATGCCCCTCATTAAAGGACTCAGAACTGACTGCTACCTGTATGGATGACTAATTTTATATGCTTTTGTGTGAAATAGATTAAGACTCGAGGGCTTAGGGTGCTTTTTCCAACTTTGAAAACTTATGCCCAAATCCCTTAGTCCTTCTAGATTCACTGTGTGACCATGCACAAATCCTTTAGTCTGTTTTTCCAGCAGATAAAATTTCTTTCCTGCCTCACAGGAATCTGTCAGAATGAATACATGGAAATGTGTCCAGGTGCTACTGAAAGCCACTGTTGCTGAATCTGAACTCACTTGACTTTTCCCATTTAGACCACAGTGTGTCTTTCTAAGCTGTGCTCTCTGATTAATAATATATAATTGTAACCAAAACAATTCTTAGTACTAATTATCTGTGTGATTATAATGTCCATCATATTTTCTAGAATATTGAGCACATGATCATTAAGGTAACAAGAGGCAGCTGAAGATGATAGAGTAGAAATACCAGAAAAGTCTGATTATTTTGTTAGACTAACAGGGGGAAGAAGGAAGGTTTATCCCACAAGTTGGAAGCTGAAAGGAACAAAGGATTACTGTGGATTATCTAATGCAACCTGGCCACATAATGCATTTAAGAATTTGTAGGGATTTGTAGGACTTTGTCACTGTCTTCCATAGCTGTCAGCACTGCAAGTAAGAATTAGATCCAGAGTGCTTAATTCATGTCTGGATGTACTTAAGAGAGAGACTCAGCCACAGTTCCTGGGGTAATATCATTCCCTTAGGAAGGGAGAATACCGGATTGAACAGTTTCAATACAAAAGAGTGCTTGTGAACCAACAATCCAAAGAGGAGTTATTCAGTTCAAGCTGAAGAACTTAATTACATTTTTTAAATGTTGAATGTTGACTTTTTCACTGCTTTATTCACCTCATTTTCCAGATGGCTTAGGAATGTGCTGAACAAGGGAGATCCACGTGGAACACAATGATAATCTTCTCCCTTGTGCATTTTTTCCCCCTATTTTTGTTTCCTGTGTTTTAGCAGGCAGTTAATCCACCAGAGGACCTTGTCTCTTGTCCCATTGCACCTTGGCTTCTTTGTGAGGTTTTGGCTAGGAAGCTTCCCTAAAGCTGTTGGGAAGCTGAATGCTCCAAGATGAAAGGGAAGCTGTTTCTGTTTGGAAAGGGGGAGGAGCACTCTCCCTCTGGTAATCCCCTCCAGAAGAGCTGTAATGGGACCATGCACAGCCAGTGTCATTACTACTGCAAAATAATCAAAGCCTGCCCATTTTTCTTGCCAGGCTGCAATGCTACCCTGGGACAAATCCTGCCACAGGCACAGCAAATATTTGTTCTTCACCAGAGACATTCCACTTTGTACCCACAGAACGCTCCCTGCTGCTGTTGAGCAGACTCTGTTCCTGTTTTCCCAGCACCTTTCATCATCTCCTCACATCCTAAGCAGTAATAAAGTCAAGTCAGTCGTGTGTGTGAGATCTCACAGAGTCAGGAGACAAGAGAAGGGGAAGGGAAAGAAAATATGAGCCAGGAGTTTCTTGGGGAGCTAATATTTCATCTCAAAACCAGCAGTGTTCCCCCAAATTGAAGAATGATGCCATCCTAGGCTCAGAAAAGGCTTTCCGCCCTTGTAAGAATCCAGAAGAGAGAATCAGGGCTCACACTGACAAATTGGTATTGAAGAGCCAGAAGAGAGAAATTATTTGATTTCTTAGTCAACTAACAATGGTTTTAAAGTGGGGTTTTTTCAGTAGAAATGGAGAAATGGTGTAATAGGTTATGTTCTTTAATCCCTCTAAGACTTGGAGTGATTATCAGTATCCTCCCTTAAAAAATGGCAATAAATAAAGTGATGAATAAGGACATTTGCAGGAGGGGAATTTGAAGAGGCTTTCTATTTTTATCTGCACATCAGATGATTCCTTTTCTTCACCCCAGACATCCATAGATAATTTTGTATCTGACCAGCACATTTTCCTTTTTCTAGCCTCTGGTAAACATAATTATGAGTCTATAAAATCCCTCTCCCTTTATCTTTTATAGGGATGCAGCAGTAGTATGCAGCAGCTCCACACATTTTCAAGTCAGTAAAAACAGCACTTACTCTAATGTAATAATCTTAGAAACTCCATTTAAGCAGTTAATGACTCTTGCTACAATAAGTTTTCATTAGCTGTTTTTTTTTATTTTCACTTTCTTGTGCAAGGAATAATAACCTTGATATTGTGGCAGAAGTTTTTGCTTTAGCTATTTACTGTCACTTTACACTTTGTATACAGGTATAGCTTTAGTTGCTTCTTTTCCATATAAAACCTCATCTATTTCAGGATATTCTGAGAGTTGAAAGCAGAGTGTTCCCCATTAAATACTGCTCTTTGGAGGTATCGTCCGAGCTACTTGGTTTTTGTTTCTTTCAAAAATGTTTATGCCTTTCCCTGAGGCTAGAAAGGTTAGCTGGGGTAGACTGGAGGATGTAGAGATGTAACATTAGACTTTTTAAATGTAAAAGTAGGTGTTTGTTTGCAAAATAGGTAGGAAATTAAAGCCTGCTCTCTGCAACTAGAGCCAGGAATCATTTAAATGTACTTACTGTTGGAAAATACAGCATGAGATGCAGTGCAAGATGTTTCAGTTGAAGCCATCCTGTGTTTTCTCCTTAAAACAAGGAGCAAGAAGTAGGTTGTGAATCAGAGTGTTTCCTGAATTGACCTCCCCTTTGGTGACAGTAATAGAACTGGGTCTTGATTGAACCACTGAGTGTCGTGCCCGGGACGTGTCTTTTTAGGCTCTTCTGCTATTTGCATCACAGTGGCAGGGCACATGAAAGAAGTCCTGGGGCCATGCAGCTGCCATTTCTTCACACTGCCGCCCAAGCTCACTGAAGGAGTGAAGCAAAATGTATGTTACTACCTTCCCCCTGTGTTCCAACCAAAGGGTAGAAGCTGACACATTGGACCCGAGCTCAAAAGGCCCCTGTGTTGATGGACCCAGATGGACAGGAAGCTCAACATGGGGTGGCAATGTGTGCTGGAAGCCCAGAAACCAACTGCATCCTGGGCTTCATTAAAAGCAGTGTGGCCAGCAGGTCAAGGGAGGGGATTCTTCCCCACTGCTCTGGTCTGGTGAGACCCTCCCCTGGAGTTCTGTGTCTAGGTCTGGAGCCCCCAACATAAGAAGGACATGGAGCTCCTGGAGAAAGTCCAGAGGAGGCCATGAAGATGATGCAAGGGTTGGAGCAGCTCTGCTCTGGAGACAGGCTTAGAGAGTTGGGGGTGTTCAGCCTGGAGAAAAGAAGGCTCCAGGGAGACCTTAGAGCACCTTCCAGTGCCTGAAGGGGCTTCAGGAAAGCTGGGGAGGGACTTTGGACAAGGGCAGGGAGTGACAGGATGAGGGGGAATGGATTAAATCTGGAAGAGGGGAGATTCAGATTAGACATGAGGAGAAAATTCTTTAGTGTGAGGGTGGTGAGACACTGGAAGAGGTTTCCCAAAGAGGTTGTGGAAGCCCCATCCCTGGAAGTGTTCAAGGGCAGGTTGGATGGGCTCTGAGAAGCCTGGTGTAGTGGGAGCTGTCTTCACTTCCCTGCCCATGTGGACTGTGGTGCCTTGAGCTTTTGAACATGTCTCACATCAGCAATAGTTCCACTCCTGCAGTGGATGCAGTGATTCATCTGGGAGCATGTATGTATGTTAAAGTTTGTCCAAGAGCGTAATGCTAGTTTGGAGTTAATAAGGCCCTACAGAAATGAAAACTGTGATTCCATATTAATCAAAGTCAGAATGTTTATGTACTTCTGTTGTTTTATTCTCAGTGGAGGAAAATGCTAAGTCAAACAGTTAAAACTTTTAACCATGGTCTTTCTGAGCCATAAAATGGTGGCTGTGCCAAGGTGTTACCTGTTTTCTTTATGTCTCATCACATTTCAATGGATCATCCCATAATAGAATCATCACTCTCTGTATCATTAAATTAGCTGGAGTCAAAACCAGGCACTCAGTAAAGGAGGATTCCTTCTCCTTCCCAGTAGCTGGAATATTAGGGGAAAAAAACTTGCTGCTTTTGTTAAAAAATCAAAATGAAAATAATTTTAGTTTATAGGAGAGATTAACTAAAGAAATAACACATGAGGGGGTTGTAAGCTTAAATTGTCCCTAGTGGAGAAGAGGAAAAATAATCTCTTGGTATTTCAAATTACCAAGGCAGAAAAAGGTGTGCTTTCCCTTTTGTTTTTTTAAGGCACTAATCTGGAAGCTTTTTCTCAGTAATCCATCTCAGGTGGACTGAGAATTGGCTAAACGACAGAGCCCAGAGAGTGGTCATCAGTGGTGCAGAGTCCAGCTGGAGACCTGAAACTACTGGAGTCCCCCAGGGTCTGTGCTGGGTCCAGTCCTGTTCAACATCTTCATCAGCGACCTGGATGAGGGCACAGAGTGTGTCCTCAGCAAGTTTGCTGGTGATACCAAACTGGGAGGACTGGCTGATTCACTGAAAGGCTGTGTGGCCATTCAGGGAGACCTGGACAGACTGGAGAGCTGGGCAAAGAGGAAGCTCATGAGGTTCAACAAGAATAAGTGTAGAGTCCTGCACCTGGGGAGAAAAAACACCATGCACCGATATAGATTAGGAGTTGACCTGCTAGAAAGCAGCCCCATGGAGAAGGACCTTGGGGTCCTGGTGGACGACAAGTTATCCCTGGGACAGCAATGTGCCCTCATGGCCAAGAGAGACAACAGTATCTTGGGATGCATTAAGAACAGCGTGTGGCCAGCAGGTCAAGGGAGATTCTCCTCCCCCTCTGCTCTGCCCTAGTGAGACCCCACCTGGAGTATTGTGTCCAGTTCTGAGCTCCCCAGTTCAAGAGGGACAGGGATATACTGGAAAGAGTCCAACAGAGGGCTATGAGGATGATGAAGGGACTGGAGCATCTGTCATATGAGGGAAGGCTGAGAGACCTGAGGCTGTTTAGTCTAGAAAAGAGAAGACTGAGAGGGGATCTTACTAATGTCTACAAATATCTGTGGGATGGGTGTCAAGAAGGAAGGGCCAGTCTCTTTCCAGTGTTGCCCTGTGATGGGAAGAGGGGCAATGGTTGCAAACTAGAGCACAAGAAGTTCCACCTCAACATGAGGAAGAACTTCTTTCCTGTGAGGGTGACAGAGCCCTGAGACAGGCTGCCCAGAGAGGTTGTGGAGTCTCCTTCTCTGGAGACTTTCCAGACCTGTCTGGATGCATTCCTGTGTGATCTGCCCCAGGTGATCCTGCTGCAGCAGGGGGGTTGGACTCAATGATCTCCAGAGGTCCCTTCCAAACCCAACCATTCTATGATTCTGTGATTAGGGATTTAGGATATAAAGTCAGTCTTTCTCTGATTCCAAGCCAGTTCCCCTACATGCATAAATAATTATTCTTCCATTCTTTTGCAAGATTTATAGGAGCTTAGTTGTACAAATAATTACTCACTATATAAAATTAAGGATAAGCTATTAAAAAAATTCTCTATTATCTCGTTTGCTTTCTTGATTATGTTTTTTTAGTATGTGGGCTTATTCTCCATATTACTATTAATGACTTTGGGTTTGCATTCCTTTTCTGTGATACTATTTTCCTCCCCTTCTTCTTCCTGCCTTTCTCTCCACTGACAGGAACTTTCCCATTCCCAAGGTGAGGATGACTTGATGATCCCCAGAGGTCCCTTCCAACCCCTATGATTCTATGGTATTCTGCAGGACAAGGCATGGCTGTGACAAAACCACGGTTGTAGAGATAGTTCCTTATAAGAATAGGGTTTTTTTTTATAAAAGGAGATTAAAGACAAAGTGTTACATACAGCCATAATATACTATTAAAAACGTATTCCTGGTAATGTAAAAGAAGGGTAGGAATTAGTGAACAGTGGACAGTAGGGATGTAAAATACAAAAAATGGAAGGACTGTTTCACCTTTTGTCATTAAAGTACATTTTATATTTAATTTCATCATTTTTCTGTTACACCTCAGTTATTTTTATGGATTAATCTCTGTCCCTATAGTAACATGATATTATACAACTGGAGTATTTAACAAAAAAACACTTAGGTTTATTATTTAAAATGTACTGATAAGAGAAAACAGTTTGTTTTGTGATGCCACAAATTCAAAGGCTTCTGCTTGTGGTGTTTCTGGGTAGATGGAAAGAGAATTAGCAGTTAGAAAAACCATGCAAAAACCCCATTATCAGCTCAAGTCAATGTTATGGAAAATAATTGCATTTTAATTGCACTCTCCTTAATGAAGTCATTTTTATTTTCAGAAAAGAAATCATGTTCTTTGAAGAATAATCATCACTATCCCAGAGAGGTGACAGTGCAGAACAAGTGTGTGACACGTTTTGGTAGTCTTTGGGCTGCATCTTTGGATGGAAACACCTGCCCACCGTTTGTGTCACCTTAATGTTCAACTCATGGAGTTAAAATAATAAGCCATCCTTGTAGGAAATGCAGTCAGAAGGGAGATAAGCACCATTTAACTACTTTTAGGATTTCAGAGCAGCACCCAATCTACTGGAATAAAAAAGCAGGATTTTCAATGAGCTGACATTGGTCTCTTGTGATTGAAATTCATTCTCTTTTCCTGCATATACTTCTCATGGACTCCAGACAAATCAGTTTTTCACAAGCAGCATTGGTGGCAGGAAGCTTTTATGTCACTATCAGGCCCTGGACTAGTTCCTTATCACTTGCTAAGCTCACTTCTGTTTTGACAGATTCATAAACACTAGTCCTCCCACCCCACCCCATAGCTAATTTTCATGTTTGAGGGAGGCACTACAGATATCTGCTGCTTAGAAGGCAGGTTCAGGGAGTGTCTCCCCTTTCCTGTGTTGGTAATTTCAATTATTAAGATGTCTCCTTGAGAGCAAGATTGACTAGTCTGGAGCACAGCAAGTAGGACCTTCGTTCAGGCATGGCCCACTGAATTCTTCCAATTCATCCTGTGTCTGGAAATTTGTCTGGACTAAATGCTGTTCTTGATAGCCTTCCAACCATTCAGCAGATTAAGGCAGATAAAAGTGTTATCTCCACCCCTGATGGTTTCCATCCCTCATCTGGATAAAGCTCCAAGTAGCCTTGGCTGACCTCAGAGCTGCTTCAGGCAGGAGGTTGGGCTGGAGATGCCCTCAGGTCCCTTCCAGCCTGTGATCCCAGGAACCTACTGGCACAATCAGTATCTCTTCTTATAAAAACATGCCTTAGGTTTTTTTTTAAATGCACTAGCTTACCAGAAAGAAATGAAATCATAAATGCTTGGCAAGAGTTTAACACTTTAGGTTAGTTTTCAGTGATGAAGTCTGAGTATTTTCACTTTTATTTGCTATTACTCATTTTTATTATTGTTTTTAGGACTACACTTATATTTTTTCCAGTTTTTATATGCTGTCCATCCAGGGCTTAATTTTTTTCAGGCCTTTTCTTCAGTCTTACACTCATGGATTGAGCCCAAGTGTTGGAAAAATCTCTGTTGCACAGAGAAATGAAAACTCTATCGTTCCTGTTTCCCACAGGCCAAAGTGGAAACAACTGGATCAATTAATAGTTTTTATTACATCTGAAATTAAAAAAATTGGATCCCTATTTTACCAAAGCAGTTGATTGCATACATTCAGGGAGGGGGTTTACCTTCAACTTTTTATACTTTCTAGTACTGAAGGATTTTATATAATGAGTTTGAGGCTCTGTTATTATAAACACAACAAATTATGCAGAGGATAATGGATGGAAAGTGATGAATTACCAGAACAGGAATCTCTAACATTCACTCATGGAGAGTAATAACAGAAGAATGGCAAGGCTGATTTATTGCTTGCTAGTGGATCTACTCCTATTCAGGATTTTTTAAATTACAGCACATAGAAAAATGTAATTCAAGTTATTAAAAAGGGGGAAACTATTTTCTGTTTCCCATTCTGTAACAACCAAGGTTTTTCATTTTCTCATAAATTTAGGGATGAGCCCAACATCCATCAAAGTGTAAAGGACAATGTTAGACATAAAGCTTATTTTAAATCTTCTGTTTCATCAACAGAAAGGATCCTGGGTGTCAGAGGGTGCAAGAAGTCTGAGCTTTAGGGAGTCTACCAGGGAAAGCAATCATCTTTCCTAAGTAGCTGAAATCCTCATGCAGACAAAACAGATTGAGATGCTCAAATAATATGTATAATATTGGTGTGATGTTTTCTCCTTCCTTAAAGGCTTTTTATTCACTGACACTTTCTTTTATTGATTTGGAGCCTTCCAGTAATTTGAATGATTTTTGCAGTGGACCAATCCAAAGGGTGTGTTAAGCTCATACCTAAAGGAATGGACTTAAACAATTTGCTGTATTTCCTGGAAATGGTGAAAGAAAATAATTTGTCATAAAGGCCTTTCTCTCATAAGTTATCAGTGTCCAGCAGTGAGAATAACAATCATTTGCTCTAAAAAAATAAGACCTAGAATGGGCCAAACAGGTTAGCCAGGAAGTTACTCTAGTTTCCAGTGCAAGAAAACAGAGCACAGATTTTTCCTGAAATGAAAAGAGAGAATTACTTGCATTTCAGCAGCTCTTTTAGTTTAATATTGGACCATAAAAATATTGCTAAGTAAAATAGTTTTTAAAAAGCTGTGGTTTTGGTTTATCATTATCAGGGACACAGTCATTCATTAATAAATCAGGAGCTTGCAAGGAACAGCCAACATGATTCCAACTTACCACCTCACTCATTTTATAGTCTGGTTGGTTTGTTTCTTGTTTCTTTACTATGTTGATGACTTTAGAGAGTGATATTTAAAACATAATTGTGTGCTTGCTTATTCAGCATCTCCAGCACAATTTCCCTAGTAAGATTAGTACATTTCCCCCCATTAATCCATGTCAAGTCTTATGGGTATTTCTGAGTTTGCGACTTTCCATTCCTGTTCCAGTGTAACTAGATTCACCTTCTATGCTCAGTATGAACTCAAGATCAATGGTGTTAAGACCTTGAAGGCAAACCTCTAAAGATGACCAACGTCTTCAGGGAATTGCTTGTCTGGATTAAGCTGTCTTCCTTTTTTTGACTTCTAAAGAAAAGGAGAAAAAGCTCCAGCTTCACTGGAAACCCTGACTCTTAATAATTTAAACCTAAACGTTCTATTTATTATAGACATTCAAAATGTCTGATTTCTATCACTTTTTCATTCCTCTTTCCTTTCCACCCTGAAATTGGGCTGTGACTTCAACACCCTGCTGGATGTTCCTGTTCAGAACCTGAGTAGACCATTTTTTTCACGTATTTCTCTAAGTCAGATTGTCACCAAGGGGGCCACCACAGCTTCTCTGGGTAACCTGGGCCAGTGTCTCACCACCCGCAGAGTGAAGAATTTCCTCCTCATGTCTACCCTAAATCTCCCCTCTTCCAGATGTAACCCATTCCCCCTCATCCCACCACTCCATGCCCTTCTGAAAAGTCCCTCCTCACCTTTAGAATCCCAGATTCTATGATTCTAAAACATCACAGATTTTGAAAGCAGATGCACAGGCAGTGAAAGAAAGCAAAATTGATGTAAGACATTTGTATCAATTGCCAGCTAAACAAAAATTTCTGCCCACATAAAAAAAGGAGACATGCAATTAATGACTTCATTTCAGAACCATCATTCACTGGAGACACACTCAAGGGCATGCAGGCCCAAGGTTAGGATAAGCTCTCTTTAAAAGGGCATTTCAATGCTCTGATTGGCAGTTGCTACTACACTATGATATTAGCAGCACGGTATGAAAAGACTATCAAAAGGTCCCAGAAGTCCTGGTGAATCACAGACTCATGGAATGATTTACGTTGGAAGGGACCTTAAAGATCATCTAATTCCAACTCTCAGCATGGGCAGGGACACCTCCCACTAGACCAGGGTGCTCCAAGCCCCATCCAACCTGGCCTTGAACACTTCCAGGGATGGGGCAGCCACAGCTTCTCTGGGCAACCTGTTCCAGTGTCTCACCACCCTCACAGTGAAGAATTTCCTCCTAATATCCCACCTCAATCTCCCCTCTCCCAGTTTTAAGCCATTAACCCTTCTCCTATCACTACACACCCTAGGAAAAAGCCCCTCCCCAGCTTTTCTGTAGCCCCTTCAGGCACTGGAAGGTGCTCTAAGGTCTCCCTGGAGTCTTCTCTTCTCCAGGCTGAACAACCCCAGCTTTCTCAGCCTGTCTCCAGAGCAGAGCTGCTCCAGCCCTCAGATCATCTTCGTGGCCTCCTCTGGACTTTCTCCAGGAGCTCTATGTCCTTCTTATGTTGAGGGCTCAAGAACTGGACACAGTACTCCAGATGGGGTCTCACATGAGCAGACTAGCGGGGCAGAATCACATCTCTGGCCCTGCTGACCATGCTTCTTTTGATGCAGCCCAGGACACAGTTGGTTTCTGGGCTATGAGTGCACATTACTGGCTCATGTTGAGCTTTTCATCCACCAGCACCCCCAGGTCCTTCTCCTCAGGAGTGTTCTCAATCCATTCTCTGCCCAATGTCTATTTGTGCTTGGTATTGCCCCAACCCGTGTGCAGGACCTTGCACTTGGCCTCATTGAACGTCATAAGGTTGGCATGGTCCCACCTCTCCAGTGTGTCAGTGTCCCTCTGGATTGCCTCCCTTCCCTCCAGTGTGGCAACCACACCACACAGCTTGGTGTGCTCAGCAAACTTCTTGAGGATTCACACACACACACACACAGAGTAATAAGGCTTCCAGGAGTCTGAAAAGATGTGGGCTGCTTATCCCATTTTTGTTCATTGATCCATCCATCCTTGAAGCAAAAGACACATTATATTTCATAGCCTCAGCCACAAGGACCTCCAGCCTTCCTGAGGAATTTTCTGAACCACTGACTCTGATTTCCATATTCTGGGGAGAAGAGTAGAATGCATTAGATTAATATCTGAACTTAGTAAAGCATTTGATACCTTAGCTCACAAGAATTATTCATGAAGATCATCCATCTCAGCTTGGCTATGACCCTTTGGAGGAATTTATGCTTAAAAATGCTTAAATGCAGATGTCTGTGAGGATGGAGTTGATCTAGGGAGTAATCACATCAAGCCTAGACCTCAGAATCTTCTTGAAGCTTCTTAAAAAGATGGTTGAGCAGGAATTTGCCTTTTCTTGGGGCAGTCAAGTCTGATGCTTTCTAGCCCCTGGATATATTGTAGTGATGGAGATAAATGTTATGCCTTGAAAACGAAAGGAGCCATCAATTTAATGAGAAGCTCAGCTGAAATGCTTTGCTCAATGTTGTGTGTGTGCCACCATCAAGTGCAACATCAAGGTCACTAAACTATCTCTTTATATTTTAATAGCACGTGTGTGATTGACTAAAAAAAATTGAGACTTTGGACCACACAGAAACCATAGGTTTTCAAAAATGGGACATTCCCCCTGCAGCAGAACTGTGTGCAACTCTGCCAGAGAAGATCTAAGGTGAATGGAGACCCTGACACTTCATGCCAGTAGTGAACATTGCAACCATGCAGCAAGCTACTTCTTTACAGCTTAAACAGGGAGACATTCCAAAGCTTGCCTTTAGACCTCGTGGCTTCCTGGCTGGAATTTGTACAGCTGATGTATTTCCAAAAGGATTTCTTTACTGCTGTATTTTCTAGATTCTCTTCTCTGGAGGCATAATTGTGCTGATCTTTCTGAAGGCCAGGATCTCACAGAACACAAAAAGGGGTTGTTTAGACACACTTCCACAGCTATAATTGTATTTTTTACCCTCTAATGCACCTTTTAAATAACATGCAGCTGAAAACACTACCCTTATTTCCTAAGAGTTCCTCACGTTTGTTAAATCACCTGTAGGTATTGTCCTTTTTTACAAACCTCCCCACAAAACCAGCTTGTAAAATCAGATTATTAGTTCAAGTAGCAATTCCTGGGAACAGAGCACTTAGCAGAAGGGGTGAGGCAGTCTGATGCAAGCTTCTTTTTCTTTTAAATGCTCAGTCTTTTTAGAGGCTTCTGTAGGTTTTTATCTGTGAATGGTGTGTACTATAATCCTATTTTATAAGGCCTGTTGGTTTCTCTCATTTCACAATTTGGAAATCACGTTAGAAATTACCTTCCACTGCAGTAATACAATTCCTTATAAAATTGGAATTTAAATAACTTTTTTTCTATACCACAAATATTGTTCTGGATTGTTATTCATAGTTGTTATTATGGAGTACTTTAATCTGTAATGTCATGGTAACTCCTGAGGATGGTGTGTGCTCACAGTGTCTGAGAACTAAGCAACTCAATACAGGTCACTGAAATGCACGGCAAGAAAACATGAGTTTAGGGGCACTAAAAGCTGGTTTAGAGGAGAAAGCAGTGTGTAAAAAAACCAGGAAAGATTAGGAAAGCCTGGAAATTTGTGGTGCTCTTAAACAGTCAGTATTAAACTCTCACTGTAAAATTCTGGGTGTTTTCATGTTTTGGTGGGTTCATCTTAGCCAGTTTCTAGTGGCTGAGAAGCTGTTACTGTTCTGTTCAAAACCTTGTAATTTATCCTTGTGTGTGGTCTGTTCCATTCCCTTTTTTCCTCCTCTCTCTCAGCATCAAACAACTCCCCCCAAAAAAGCCCCTCAATAAGCAGTTCCTTTCCTTCCAGCCCTCAAAAATTCTTAGGCTCTACTGGGATTCAGTCTTGGCTTCCCAACAGTAGGTGCCCCAGATGGCCAACTCCAGTCACGAGTCAGCATTTTGGATACACAAGGAGATAATATAGACAAGAGAGAGCCTTGAGCTCACATAGAAATGCTGTGAGCAAATTTTGGTGCAGGTGCCTGGATTGGTGATAATCTTGAGGCTTGTAATAGGTTCTCCTACTCCTCAAAGAGTTAGTGGTTCCTCTTAAAAGAGTCGAGAGCTCAGGCTGAGAGAGTTGGGGTTGTTCATCCTGGAGAGGAGAAGGCTCCAGGGAGACCTTAGAGCACCTTCCAGTGCCTGAAGGGGCTCCAGGAAAGCTGGGGAGGGGCTTTTGACAAGGGAAGGGAGTGAGGGGCTGAGGGGGAACAGCTTTCAACTGGAAGAGGGGAGATTTAGGTTAGACATGAGGAGGAAATTCTTCACTGTGAGGGTGGTGAGACACTGGAACAGGTTGCCCAGGGAAGTTGTGGCTGCCCCATCCCTGGAAGTGTTCAAGGGCAGGTTGGATGGGGCTTGGAGCAACCTGGTGTAGTGGAAGGTGTCCCTGCCCATGCTGGGGTTAGGATCTAGATGATCTTTTAAGTCCCTTCCAACCTAAACCAGTCTGGGATTCTATGATTGTTTCTTTCCCTAATGGAAGGCTAGCACTTCTTGTGGTGGAACAGACATTAATTTTTGTCCAAAAATTTGCAGGTTTTGTACAGCAGTGTTGAATCAAGCCCTCCTCAGCTGCTGCCTTTTCTTTGTGCCCTTTAAATCTCTTGCCCCTTTTAGATCTGCTTAGCCTTCTCTTAGGAAGTGCACTGGGCTAGCAAAATCAGCTCAGAAAGACAGGACCTCTTCCTAAACCACTTCAAATCCGTTGTATTTCAGGAACTGATTTATAATTTTGATGTTATCCAGTGTTTTTCCACCCCTACAAGCCTTTTCTCTGCTTTACTTCATAACCCAACACCGTAACAAAGTGATTCATTAGCTTCTTTGTTCCAACAGTCCGTAAAGCAGCAGCCCCAAGTCCACCTCACTTCCTACATTCATTTTTACTCCTGTCATTTGGAAATGTCAGGAGCCAGGGATCTAAAGAGTCTGAGGACTAAATGAACAGTTTGTTTGTGAGACAGAGAAATATTTCTAGGCTGCTAGACAACTTCCAGCACCTGCACTACATATGCTCCAGTGTGTGACCTTGACAGAGCAGACATCAGCTTCTTCTCCAAAGGAATAAAAAAAGGTGAGGAGGAGGAAGGAGGTGGAGTGTGATATTGCATCTTTATTTATCTGGAAGCATATTACCATTTTTTTTAGCTAGCTGAATGGAGGACATGCTGGATGACATGTCCATGACAGCAGGAAAATGAAAAGCAACTCCCAGGTCATCCTGGGATGCAGGTGGCTCACCTCGAAGGCAGTGCAAATCATTTTTTCAGTGTTAGGTGTTCTTTTAGGTGGCAGCTGAAAGTACTGTGGTCACAAGGATGTCCAAAATGCACCATGATGAGGAGGAGAGAATCTTAAAGCAGGATCAAATGTGAGCCTGCAGGAATAAAAATGCACAGGAGGAAAATTTCTCCTACAAGGAAGACATAAGATCAGAAATTTAGAACTCCACATCCAAATAAATAGGAATCCCAGACTGGTTTGGGTTGGAAGGAATCTTAAAGATCATCCAGTTCCAACCACTATGCATGGGCAGGGACACTTCCCACTAGACCAGGGTGCTCCAAGCCCCATCCAACCTGGCCTTGAACACTTCCAGGGATGGGGCAGCCACAGCTTCTCTGGGCAACCTGTTCCAGTGTCTCACCACCCTCACAGAAAAGAATTTCCTCCTAATATCCCACCTCAATCTCCCCTCTTCCAGTTTGAATCCATTACCCCTTTTCCCATCACTCCCTGCCCTTGTAAAATAAAATCTACAGTCTTCAGAATAAAAAAAAAAAAAAAAAAACTTGGATAAGG
Source organism: Hemiprocne comata (assembly GCA_020745705.1). Lineage (NCBI taxonomy): Eukaryota > Metazoa > Chordata > Aves > Apodiformes > Apodidae > Hemiprocne > Hemiprocne comata. The sequence continues at coordinate 624,342 of CM036593.1, forward strand.
AAAGGAAGAAAAGATATGGGAGAAAGATTCTCCACCAGCTGCAATGGGAAAAGGGATTTAATGAGGTTTGAATCCAATTGGAAGGGAAATATTTTATTAATGCTAAACAGTTAACTGTCAGGACACAGCCAGGTTCAATATTGGTAATACAGGGGATAAATCACAGTGCTAAGTGCCTACAAGCAGGAAATAAACACCCTTTCTGTCCATTTTGCCTGGAGCAGTTTTATCCTCACCTTGGGAATGGGAAAGTTCCTGTCAGTGGAGAGAAAGGCAGGAAGAAGAAGGGGAGGAAAATAGTATCACAGAAAAGGAATGAAAACCCAAAGTCATTAATAGTAATATGGAGAATAAGCCCACATACTAAAAAAACATAATCAAGAAAGCAAACGAGATAATAGAGAATTTTTTTAATAGCTTATCCTTAATTTTATATAGTGAGTAATTATTTGTACAACTAAGCTCCTATAAATCTTGCAAAAGAATGGAAGAATAATTATTTATGCATGTAGGGAAACTGGCTTGGAATCAGAGAAAGACTGACTTTATATCCTAAATCCCTAATCACAGAATCATAGAATGGTTGGGTTTGGAAGGGACCTCTGGAGATCATTGAGTCCAACCCCCCTGCTGCAGCAGGATCACCTGGGGCAGATCACACAGGAATGCATCCAGACAGGTCTGGAAAGTCTCCAGAGAAGGAGACTCCACAACCTCTCTGGGCAGCCTGTCCCAGGGCTCTGTCACCCTCACAGGAAAGAAGTTCTTCCTCATGTTGAGGTGGAACTTCTTGTGCTCTAGTTTGCAACCATTGCCCCTCTTCCCATCACAGGGCAACACTGGAAAGAGACTGGCCCTTCCTTCTTGACACCCATCCCACAGATATTTGTAGACATTAGTAAGATCCCCTCTCAGTCTTCTCTTTTCTAGACTAAACAGCCTCAGGTCTCTCAGCCTTCCCTCATATGACAGATGCTCCAGTCCCTTCATCATCCTCATAGCCCTCTGTTGGACTCTTTCCAGTATATCCCTGTCCCTCTTGAACTGGGGAGCTCAGAACTGGACACAATACTGCAGGTGGGGTCTCACTAGGGCAGAGCAGAGGGGGAGGAGAATCTCCCTTGACCTGCTGGCCACACGCTGTTCTTAATGCATCCCAAGATACTGTTGTCTCTCTTGGCCACGAGGGCACATTGCTGTCCCAGGGATAACTTGTCGTCCACCAGGACCCCAAGGTCCTTCTCCATGGGGCTGCTTTCTAGCAGGTCAACTCCTAATCTATATCGGTGCATGGTGTTTTTTCTCCCCAGGTGCAGGACTCTACACTTATTCTTGTTGAACCTCATGAGCTTCCTCTTTGCCCAGCTCTCCAGTCTGTCCAGGTCTCCCTGAATGGCCACACAGCCTTTCAGTGAATCAGCCAGTCCTCCCAGTTTGGTATCACCAGCAAACTTGCTGAGGACACACTCTGTGCCCTCATCCAGGTCGCTGATGAAGATGTTGAACAGGACTGGACCCAGCACAGACCCTGGGGGACTCCAGTAGTTTCAGGTCTCCAGCTGGACTCTGCACCACTGATGACCACTCTCTGGGCTCTGTTGTTTAACCAGTTCTCAGTCCATCTCAGGAACCTGAGGAACACGGAGCATTCAAGTGTAGTTGTTGCAATTGCAAACAGTGTTCACAAAGCTGCACTGAATTCATCAGTGGGCAGACACATTCTCCAGAGTGACACTGTCATCCAGCCACAGCACAGCTGGGAAAACGAGTGCCCTGGATTGAATGATGACAATGAAAATGGGTTATTGTTGCCACACAGAGCAGAAATTACCCACTTCCTCCCTTTGGTTTTTGCTGGGAAGTCAGAACACAAAATATTTCATTCTGACTAAGGAGGCTTGTCAGTTTGAAGCTGAGACACTGTGAGGAGTGTCACATTCTGCTTTCTAGAGCAAGTAAGAATTCAGATTTTGAAGAAGAAAATACCTGTTTATTTGTTAATTAATGCCATTATACTATTAAGAATTTACCTCTACATCAGTGAGTCTTTTTATTGAAGAGGATTATGTTTCTCACTTGACTTTATCTGGAAGTGCAAGCTGCCAGCAGGGCAAAGGCAAAGAGATTCTTCTGGAAAGTAAAAACTCCATGTGTTACCTAATTTAATACTCATTGATTGACCAAGTGACTGAACTTGGAAACACTTCCTTGTATGCGGTGTAGCATTCCCAAAAAAACCATCAGCATCTCATCAGTGCAGAAGGAGAGGGTCATAATTATGAGAAGAACATCATTTGGATGGAAGAATATATCCCACCTGAGTGTCTAGAGGTTTTAACTTCTTGCTTCTTTTTCTGGTTATTAAATCTTGTCTCATCTCATCTGCACTATGTCAGCAATTCCATTGCAAATCTCCTTTTAATGGGAATGCACAAAGTGTGTTCTAAGCAGAAACTGGAACGTCCAGGATCACATCCAAACACACCAGCAGTTAAAGGAGTATTAGTCATTTCAAAGAGAGTCACTTGTCTTTGAAAACACAAGCGCCAAGAGTTTCTGTTTCATTTCTGCAAGATTGTTTTCAGTCTTGTCTGCAAATCCAAATGGTCCATAAACTACTTTTTAGAGCAATATCTGCAGGGAAGAGGCCTATTAGACCTGTTAGATTTTGTTAAGCCAGATGTGGAAATCAGTGGCAGCCTGAAAAAGCAGCACACAGATTTTCCCTCTGCTGCCATCTCAGGATTTGCAGAGCTGTGGCCACCCTTGAAAGAGGGAATCTCAGGTCTTACGTGGTGGCTTCACTCTAAACCTTCATAGATTTGAGTGCTGATCACATCATGGCTTGTTTCTCAGCACAACCTTGTTTGTTCATTAGTTGCAACACTTGTAAAGTGTTTTGTCCTCCTCCAGCTGTAAGAGCAGAGCCACCCAAAGGACAAGTGCTTTGATTGCAAATTTAGTGGTTTCTTCAGCAGGAAGTTCTCTCAAAAATGTCCCCGTGAAGCGTCTTGCCTGCGATTTGTAGCAGCTGTTGTGTCACCATGCCAACTGATTGGGAAAAGGAGGGAAGGGCATCCTTTAAAGTAATTTCTGTGCAATATCTCAGGAAGAAAAGCTGGTGATTATCATGGGGAAAGTAATTCCCAGGAAAGCTGACTTAGAACAAATGGAGACAAGTAAGGCTGAAGAAAACCTGAGATTATCAGCCTACATGAAAAAGGTGGAATTGCTGGGAGATGAGACCTTCCTCCTGCCACTTGAGAGCAGCTCCTGGGAAGGACTGAGAACTGGCTTTTGTGAGTACCCCATGTGCTGATAAATGTACAAGGACTGAGAGTGGATTTTCTTGGTTTATACATCCAAGCCTTGTACCTCTGGTTAATTTTGTCAGAGGAGGGTGTGTGTAGTTGCCTCAATGCAGATGGCATGTGGGGCCCGGAGAAAGATGACACAGATGGTTTCAGTTTGGGTCCCCACTATGGAAAAAGGATGTGGACAGGCTGGAGAAGGTCCAGAGAAAGGCCACAAGGATGATGAGAGGACTAGAGGACCTGCCATATGAGGAGAGGCTGAGAAAACTGGGTTTCTTCAGCCTTGAGAAGAGAAGGCTTTGAGGAGACCTTATAACCATGTTCCAGTACTTAAAGGGTGGTACCAAGAAGATGGACACTCCCTATTGACAACGAGTCCCATGGAAAAGACAAGGGGTCATGGGCACAAGTTGCTCCTGGGGAGATTCTGATTGGACACAAGAGGTACATTTTTCCCCATGAGGACAGTCAGCCATTGGAATAGTCTCCCAAGGGAAGTGGTGGATTCCCCCACACTGGACAGTTTGAAGTCTCAGCTTGACAGGGTGCTGAGCCACCTCATATCAACTAGAGTAGTACCTAGAAAGGTTGGACCAGATGATCCTTGAGGTCCCTTCCAACCTGGCATTCTAGGATTCTATGAAATGATGGGAGAGAGCAAGAATCTCCTCAACGCCTTCATCAAGGCACAAATATTTCAGAAAGGCAACAATTAGGAGAGAATTTTTTTGCCAGTCTAGAGCTGTGGTGACAAAGAGAGCACAACAAACCCGTGGGAGGACAAGCTAACATTGAGGCAATGACAGAGTTGCTGCAGATGCAGCAGTTTCAGCACATTCTGCCTTCTGGAGTCGTCGTTATCCCAGGCAGTACGTTGAACAGTACAGTTCTTTTCTGCAACACTATTTAGCAGATGATAACAAAGGATCAGGGAAATACACGTGAAAGAAGGTGAAAATATCTTGCACCACCTCACAGGGAAGCTTTCAAGCAGAGAAAGAGGGAAAAGATCAGCAGCCATCCCTTCCATTCTGTGATTCCATGAGCACTGGGAGGAAGGGGACTACTGTTAACTCCTTCTCCACTGTAAATTGGGCACTGGGGGAAAAAAGACAGAAGTTCCACTGGAGCGGAACAGAGGGGAAGATTTGCCACCATGTGTCAGCTGTGCACTCAGGCAGTGCAGAGGAATGGAGTGCAAGAGGCTGTAGCTTTAGAAATTCCTCTGCAGTGATGAATTAGGAGGAAAATCTTCCAAGTGTAAAACAGTCAGGAAGGTTGAGGATAATGGCCCTCTCATTTCAGCTTCAAACAACCCTAGTTCTGTGCTTTGCTTCCTCACCCTTCTCTCTAGCCTCTGTGCTAGGTCTGAAATACTGTGTTAATTGAAGTTGTTGTTTTGTAGACAGATCTGACATCCCACACCTCATTTGCAGAAGATCTTCTACTATAATATCCTTTAACTGGAAAAAATGAAGTCACATCTGTAATGACTGGGGCACGACTTTGGCTGTTGTCTTGTTCTCCATAAATCCCCAAAGATCAACAGGAATAAATAAGTGAGCCAAACCCAATGATGCTAATTCCAGTTGGCTGAAACCAACACCATCTGGATTTCTGGCCTCGGTAACTTTCTATCGATCCAATTCTTGCAGAGCCATTTGATAGCAAGTACCTAAGATGTTTTTTCAGATTGATAATTTGGAATGGGAGGGCATGTTCTGAGAGAGCTTTGAGCTAAACTCAGGGTCCATTTTACCCTTTGCTTCTCTAATTTTAAGCCTTGGTGAGAAAAATGCTTTCCATCTACTAACTTCTTTCCTCTGTGAAGATCTCCAAAGAAAGTAAATGGGGTCCTGTAACCTGATGGGTTTGTCAGGTTTTCTGACACATTTCAGTTTTAAATTTACTGATAGAGACAGTAGGTTTACACCCAGGCATTATGGCTTAGAACTTGGAGAGGGGAGATTAGATGAGACATGAGGAGGCAATTCTTCACTCTGAGGATGGTGAGACACTGGCCCAGGTTGCTTGGAGAAGTTGTGGAACCTTTGCACATCGTTACGTTGCCTCACAACCGTGTGTTAACAGAGGGACTGGAATCCTAAGGCACCAAACAACCTTGCACAACCTCAGTGTCCTGAAAAATCTTTATTAGACACTGGAGAAACCCAGAAAGTTACCTCTCTTTGATGTTGGTATAAACAACTTCTGTGGCATTATTGAGGACACCTCCCAGTGCTGGGAGGCCTCCAGTGGCTCCTGGCAAATTTGCATACCTCCAGCAGGTGCAGAACAAAGGCTCCTCATTTCCCATTCCCAAGCCATTTCTGAACTGCTTCCCACTAATCTTTAGTTACTTCATTAGTTGTGCTTCCAGACTTGCATTTAGAAGATGATTTGAGCTATTGAAAGTATTTTGATGGCTCATCCTAGTAAAGATGCCTCAGGGAGAAGTTAGATATTCAAATGTCTAGGTACAGAATAAAAGAGGAGCATTTGACATTTTTTTATACCAGTTTTTGATCATCTTTAATTAATTAAGTCAAAGGCCAGGTGGGAGATGGAAAGGAGAAAGAGAATTAGAGACACTTAGCATATTTACTCCTTACTGAAGCAGATGCTGAAGTTGCAAGACCTTAAATTGAAATAATTCTGTCTTTAAATTGTCTCATTAAATTTACCTCCTTTCGCACGAGCAAAGATTTTTGCAAAATTCACCATTTCCATCTTTAATTTTGGTGGGTTTTTGAAACATTTAAAATGCTTAGGATTTCCAGAGGGGGTTATTTCCATAGAATGAGTGCAGCTCAGAGTATGCATTTATCTGTACAGCAATGCAGGTAGTTGCAACTTCATCTTCTCAGGGAGAACAAACCAGCCCAGAGGAAGAGGCACTTAAAATCCCTTCCTAAGCATCACTTCCATGTGTAAGGACTTAATGTCCCTACCTGTCATTTTCCAGATGGGAATACTGAGGCTCAAAGAGGTGCTTGAAAATGTGTCATTTGCAGTGGCTATGTGACTGAGTGAAAACACATTTTCCTCTTAAAATCCCTAAACAACCCTTTCCAAACATTATAAGGTCGGGTGCATACTGATCAGTCACGTATTTTGTATCCCAGAATCCCAAAATATTTATTCTGCTACTGTGTAAGGGTATTAGGATTTTATATAAATATATTAAAGAGTGTGCTTAGTCACTCTTGAAAATGAGGTAAGATCTCTTACAGATCTGGTTTTCAGTGCCTTGTCCACTGAATAAAACCATCTGCATCCCAGTTGTTGGCTGAATAAATACAGTAGAAAAATATTTTGAGAAAAAACCTTAAGATTATTTAGGATAAAGAATAATATCAATCATAGAGTGGTTTGGGTTGGAAGGGGCCTTAAAGCCCATCCAGTTCCAACCCCCTGCCATGGGCAGGGACACCTCCCACTAGACCAGGTTGCTCCAAGCCCCATCCAACCTGCCCTTGAACACTTCCAGGGATGGGGCAGTGACAGCTTCTCTGGGCAACCTGTTCCAGTGTCTCACCACCCTCACAGTGAAGAATTTCCTCCTAATGTCTCATCTGAATCTCCCCTCTTCCACTTTTAATCCATTCCCCCTCATCCCATCACTCCATTCCCTTGTCCAAAGTCCCTCCCCAGCTTTCCTGGAGCCCCTTCAGGCACTGGCAGGTGCTCTAAGGTCTCCCTGGAGCCTTCTCCTCTCCAAGCTGAACAACCCCATTTTTAAGACCCAGATTTAAGAGATTCTTAAAATAAACCCCTCAGGTTTCAGAAAATCTTAAACCAGCATTTCAGTTCTACTTTCTCCAGATATTTTCCTAGCAGATCAAAAGCAGGATGCTCCCGTCAACTTTAGCACATCTCCACTGGTTTCCCGTTCCAACTTGTACAGCTCATGTGTAAGCTCTGTAAATGTTTAATGAAAGATCAATCCCCTCTGTTTCCAGCATGACAGCGATCCCAGGAGGGGGTGGCAATTATCTCATCTGGCCTGAACAGGCTCAAACTGCTGTGCTGGTTAAAGCAGAGCACTGGAAGCACTGTGCCCTTCCCGTGGGTTTTGCTGCTGTTTAGCCACGCTCTCGTTCTGCCCTGGCAGCACATTTCAGTTATGTCAATGTCTCAACTGGAAGAGCAATTTGTCACCCTGTCTCCAGCTGTCAGGGCAGCTATCACCTCCCAGTTACAGGCACGTTGGGATTAATGGCTGTGGGATTGGAAGAACAGGACATCACCACCACTGCAGTTCATTAGAGACCCACAGCTCTTCTGCAGGAAGTCAGAGAATCCCAGACTGGTTTGGGTTGGAAGGCACCTTAAAGATCCTCCAGTTCCAACCACCATGCATGGGCAGGGACAACTCCCACTAGCCCAGGTTGCTCAGAGCCCCATCCAACCTGCCCTTGAACACTTCCAGGGATGGGGCAGCCACAGCTTCCCTGGGCAACCTGTGCCAGTGTCTCACCACCCTCAGAGTGAAGAGTTTCCTCCTAATGTCTCATCTAAATCTCCCCTCTTCCAGTTTTAATCCATTCCCCCCTTGTCCTCTCACTCTCTGCCCTTGTCCAAAGTCCCTCCCCAGCTTTCCTGGAGCCCCTTCAGGCACTGGAAGGTGCTCTAAGGTCTCCCTGGAGCCTTCTCTTCTCCAGGCTGAACAGCCCCAACTCTCAGCCTGTCTCCAGAGCAGAGCTGCTCCAGCCCTCAGATCATCTTCGTGGCCTCCTCTGGACTCACTCCAACAGCTCCATGTCCTTCCTGGGGGCTCCAAAACTGGACACAGAACCCCAGGTGGGGTCTCACCAGAGCAGAGTAGAGAGGGAGAATCCCCTCCTTTGACCTGTCATGCTGCTTTTCATGAAGCCCAAGTCTGGAAATACATTTTCCTAATAAATAATCAGTTTTCTATTGTGAGGTGTCCCTCAACTCACACAGGAATAATACAGGATAACTCAGTTATCTAGAAGTCCCCTAGAATCCTAATGAAAAATACATCTATGTGCTTTTTTTAAATTATTTTTAATCCCATGAGGATAAAAATGACAGGGTATTACTTTGAATTACACAACTTCTCTGTCATTCAAATGACATCATATTGGTGTCTCCGGGGCAAAATGCATCAGGTTTGGAAAAATATGATGGTCCAAAAAAAGTGTTAAGTCAACTAAAAAATAATCCTGCAATATTTTTAACGTTCCTGAAAGAAACAATTTTAGCCAAGTAGAGTAAAAGCTTTTTTTCCCCCCTCCTGTTTCTGAATAACATTTCATATTGGAGCCTGTTGTCATGTCTTCCAGAAGCTGGTCTTGAGAAAACAAAATATCCAACTTTTCCTAATAGGAATAATTTTTACTTTTTTATCTCGTTGTTTTCAAAAGAATTTATTATGTTTTTTTTTCTGGGAAGGCACCTAGCTCTTTTGTTGCTTTTCTTTCATGTAACCATTTGCCCTGAAATTCAAAGCAGATTTCGTTTGGGTGTTCTTAAAATCTCTTTGTTTTACTGTGTTTCTACCTGCTTAATTATTTATTTTGTCTGCATTTTCTCTTTCTTTTATTTTTTTTTTTTTTTCAAGCACAATACCTTGCTTTTTATCACATCCCATCTATTTTCAACCATTTCTCTGCTTCCTCTAGACCTTCAGAAGCACTTGCCATAGCCCCCAGCTTAGTCTGCATATTTCATGAACAGACTTTCTCTCACCCTACTGAATAATAACCAAGAGGACCAGGTTCAGGATCATTTCTGTAAGGATTCCACATACCAAAGCCTTGATAACAAAAATTCCACTGCAAAACCTAAATTTGCCTGTTGCCCAAGGTTTCTGATATCTATTTTTTCTCACAAAGTACACTAAGCTATAAACCAGAGAGAGAACAAACAGCTTTAAATTGCTGTGCATATGAAAAGTGTTTGATTTATAAGCAGTTGAACTACTCTGGCCTTTTATACTATGAACTTGGTATTGGTTCAGTAAATTAACTTTAGGATGACACAGATATAAAGATGTGGAGGATGTTGGGTTTTTTTCCCCTGTAATTACCTTCAATTTCAAGAACTGCGTATTTTCACATGATGCAGCAACACTGTAGAGGAACAACAGCTCCATCCACATCAAATGTTTTCTTTGGGACAAAAGACTTGGATTGCTGCAACTCCTTTTATTTCTGTTTCAGGGAAAAATCAGAGAGGAAATCACCTGCTGTCCCAATTAGCATGTCAATAATCGCCATTTGGCAGTGAATTTGGTGATCTTGTTTAGGTGGAAGAGGTGAAGAAAGTGTTTGTTCCTCTGGGAGCAGCTGCTGCTGGGTCAAGTTTCTCCTGAAAGGCTGCATGGATTGGTGGCTATGTCAGAGTTGTTGGATAAAGAAGAGCTTCCTAATTCTTCATCTCGAGGGTGTTTTTTTGGTCTCAGCCCCGTGCAGTCATAGAGTTGTCAGGGCTGGAAGAGATCATCTAGTCCAACCCCTCTGCTAGAGCAGGACCACCACAGTAGATCACACGCTACTAGGTCCAGGATGTCCGTGTGTTCTCCTTCTGCCTTGATTTCCTTGGAAAAAAAGGCCCATGAGTGTATACTGGAATTCTGGCCAGGTTTTTGCAGCTCAGTCATAGCAAAAGATAACATTTCAGTGAAGAACCTTCAAGGAGACAAACTTAGACTCTACCCCAGAGGGAACAATACATGGGCTCCTTGTAGCACATCTCAACTAACTTCCAGGAGCACATCTGAGGAAACCCAGTGCTCCTGTGGGAGCTCCTAATTTCTCTTGAAAACCTGCTTCCTACTTTTTTTTTTTTTTCTAGCTTGGTTTCAGTGGGGTGAAGCCACTTGTTAAAGAGCAGCCCTGGATGTGGATGTCTGTGACTCTTGCAGGAGAGACAGTTATTCACCACTCTAAAGTGACCCTGAGGCAAGGGGAATTAAATCCCAGCCACACGGAACTGTCAGGTTTAAGATGAGCAAAAAAGCAGGAGTAATCAAGAGGATAATTCTCCTCTATCTGGCTGAGCACTTGTTTTAATCTCAGGACACAGTGCTTGAACTCCTGCCAGAAAATCAGAAGAGAAATGTCTACCTCTGGCTCTTCCTCCTCCGTGCACAAGCAGCATAAAAGGAGGGTTTCGCTTGGGGAAAGAAGATTTTGGACCATCCCGTCTTTTTTTTCCTCTGCTTACATTTTCTGAGACAAGAGCTGCATTGTTTTCAGTGGGAATATTGAAGAATATGTTGATCAGCTTCCTCCTGTGATATGTTTGTAAGCTAGAATCCTTCAGGTTGGAAAAAACCTCAAAGATCATCAAGTTCAACCCTCAGCCCAGCACCACCATTTACCCTAGGAACTGGAGCTGGAGTTCTCTTCACACTTTAAATTCTCTGTAAGATACTGGACTGCATTGCTCATGTGATCTCAATGTATGAGAAACAGCACAGGTGGAGGTGCACTGATATTTTTTCCTGGCAGGATTGCAAAGCTGGCGTGTCCTACAATCAGTTGGAAATCATTCTGGCCAAGATATTAATAGCTAAAGGTGAAGTTTACTGTGGCCAAAAGAGAATCCTCCATAATTGCCCAGCATTGCTCCTTCCACAAAGAAGCTGGACAAAAATACCCTCACGTCTGCTGGGCAAATGGCTGGGAAAGGCAGTTAATCTTGGCTCTGTTTCTTCTGCCAAGAAGAGAAGGAAGGAGTCTCTGATTTTCTTGTTCATTTTGATTCTGCTTTTGTCCACATCCTGGTGAATCTTCTCTTTAAAAGCCTTTTTTTTTTCATTATTTTTTTTTCTGATAACAAAAATTTTCCATACTTGTGTGTTAGTGTTGTAGAACTGCTGGTAGGAAGTTGCAAGGTTGGGATATTGCTGGATATATGAGATGGCAGGAAGAAATCCTCAGGCTTTTAATGAAGGTAGGCAGAGAAAAACATTCTTTATCTCCCCTTGAGCTGTTCTGCCAACAGATTAACTTGCAGCTGCATGGAAAACATTGGCTTCAGAACCTTCATGTCACTCCAGCCCATCTAAAGCAGTCTCCTTCTCACCATCCAAGGGTGGATCTGTCTCTTTTAGAATTGAAAGGAGCATGGAAGAGTTTGGTAGTATTAAAAATGAGGTGAGTTTGTTTTCCAAGAGTACTTTCCAAACTATGCCACGCTGCTGTTCCTTAACATTTTTGCTTACTGGGACCAATACTGTTTTACTAAACATCTAAGCTACTCAGAGTGAGGCCTAACCTGGCTCATTTTGCCCGGCTTCCATTTTGTGCACAGCTGACCTTAGGAGACACCGTTGTGGTTAAGAAGGATCCATCAGACTCGCTGTGAATCTCTCCATTTCATGATCTCCAACAGCAGAGCTGATATTCCAATTATCCAGTCTTCTACTCACTGCCATTTTCGAGTCCAATGGCATTTTGGTTTCCCTTTTTTCAACTGCAGGTTTCATACAGAGCTTTCCCTGTGTCTCCCCATACCATATGATTTTAAAAGCATTGACATGAATGTAGTGGTGGAGGAAAATGTATAATTTATATAGACTTTTGGAAAAAATCTATGGCTTGAAATTCAAAAGGGACATTGACAACCCTTGCTGGCCTACTGCCCTAGAATTACTTTCAGCTCCACTGGCAATTCAAGCTTCTTTCAAGTTGAAAGCATGTCCACAGCTTGTAGAGTCCTCTACTGAGGGGTGTTTCATGTCAGAACATTATTCTTAGATTAAACATCCCTCTGAATGTCACTGCATAGCAACACAAATAAGAAATACTAGGAAACACTAAAAGAAACAGGGTTGAAATAAAACCTGTGCTTGTTTTTACCCCATGCTGACTCCCTGATTGATCCGGCTTCAACCCAACCTTCTGTAAGCAGAACAACTGGCAGGAGACCCCATCCAGCAGGCAGAGGCTGTGCAATGCAGTCCAGCTGGTCAGGATTGGCACCACTGGGCTTCAGGGTGTGCTAGCCAACCAGCCAGGAAACAGATTTTTGGTAGGACAGTCAAATCCATGCTTCTGCTATGTAGGAAGATGGAGATGCTGCCCATGGCCTCTGGCAGTACTTAGGATAATAACATGGTGCCATTCTAGGCTTCATCCTAGGAGCCAGGCTGCCTGATTTCCTCTCTCTGGTACAAGCCCAGGAACTCAAAGCCATCATGCTTCTCAAAAACAGGCTTTGCCCTGAGCATCAAAGAATTCCAACATATTGTTCAGGCTGGAAATAGATGGGAAGCATGGGGGGTGCCACCTGCTATTAAATCTTAGCTTCTTGATAGCACCATGACAGCTGCTCCTCTTGGCTCTTACACACCAGAAAAAGAGGAAGAGGAGGAAGGAACAAGCTTCTAATGCCACTAGTGTTTGCATTCAGTGCATAACTGGTGTTCTTGACCAGCAGCCAGCTCTTCTGTAGGAGGTGTTCCTCTGATGAATGGTGCTCCAGTGACTTTGGAAGCCCATATTTTCTCCACAAAGAAGATCATTAACGCTCTCAGGTCTGCTGGTCTGCCTTTGGCAGTGGACAGGATTTCCAAAGGAGAACAATGCACATTTGGTACCAAGATCATTGGGAACTGGAGAGTTTGTGTTAGAGAGAATGACTGCAAGTCTTTTTTTTTTTTTTTTTTTAATTTTTAAATCAGCTTCCATGTTCTACTCCCTCAATTTCCTCAGCAGTCAATTTCATCAACTATTTCCATTGATATGCTCTGGATCAGAAAAGAATGCCAAAACTTTTACAAAAGCATTAGCCTGCTTCCTCTCTCTGACATGGCATAAGATACAGCAAAACAATCTTTCCATAGCAAAAACTGTGGGAGGAACTCGAGTTTGATTCATTAAGTTAAACTCATTTCCCATAGTGCTAGAATAACTCAGTCCCTGGATTCAGGAAATAAAGGACTTGTAGTAGAACAGGAAGATCTCGACTTGGAAACATGGAATTTGGTGTGGATGAGGCCATTGTTTCTAGTTTTACTCCAAGAAATCATCTGCCACTTTTGGAGAAGGGATGTAAGACAGATCATCTAAAACTATTGTTCACAAAGCAGGATGAAAGAAGGCAATCAGCTCAGCCCGAGGTTAAGAGCAAATTCAGGAAAGAGCAGTAATTAGTTACACAGAACATACCTAATATTTAAAATATTTATCCAGCTATAAAAATGTATCTTTTACATTATAAAGCTGGTATTTTTTTTCTTGCTGCAAAAGCAATTCTGTCTTGATGATCTGCTCAGGAACTACAACTGACCCATATTTCCCAATCTATTCCAACTGAAAAACTCACTCAAAAATGCCCCAAAACCATAGAATTTAAATAAAACCCTGTTTTTCTTATTTCTTTTGTCTTTCACTTGAAAAGTACATTTACAATTCAGGGCAATTCACTGTTTCCAGTGCCTGCATTAATGGGGATTATTTGAGCATTATTTTATTATTCTAGAGACAAAAAATGTGTGTAATTTTTCTCATCTCTTTCTACTTATGTTCCATAAAGGCTGAAAAAAGAGGTTATTTGTTTTATAACTTCCTAAAAGGAAATTAAATTTCATAGAACATAGAATGGTTGGAGTTGGAAGGGACCTTGAAGATCATCTAGTTCCAACCCATCTGCATGGGCAGGGATACCTCCCACTAGACCAGGTTGCTGAAAGTCTTGTCCAGCTTGTCCTTGAACACTTCCAGGGATGGGGCAGCCACAACCTCCCTTCTGAGAAGAATTTGGGAGCAAAAACTTGAAAAAAACTGACAATTAAGTTGAAAAAACCCCACATCTATCAAATCAAAATAACTAATTTAGGCCCACTGGTGATGTGCAGAGTCTTTAAGAAACTGTCAGGATCTGTTAAGTCTCATGTTCTTTACTGGTAAATTGCATTAAATTTCAGGTAAGTCACAGAAAGCCCTTTCTACTATAATCCTTCCAATCTGTTTTTGATAGAAAATGGCATCTGCAAGAATGTGTCTAAGAGGAGAGGATGTTCAGAGACCAAACTGTCACCTATTATGCATGTAGATCTAAGCTAGATCTCCCTAAATGTTACTTCATTTTTGCCTTCTGTGTTGATTTGCTAAATGAACGTTGTGCTATATTTAGCTGAGACCTTCAGAAGGATCTTCCAAGCTCTCCAGTCTATTTGCTTTTCTGCCATCTTATCGAAATGAAATCTTAATTGACATTACAAATGACAAAGTAGTAGCTACACCACAGGTTGCCTTGGACTTAATTCTCACTGTACTCAAGTCTGTAACCAAAACAGCTCTTGGTGTGCCCTGCAAAAGCAAAGTTACTGCAAATCTTGGCTAGATTCTGAGGACAACCAGTCCTTCCACGAATAACTCTCCAGTATCATAATTGGTAGGTAAATGAATAAAAGATGTGTTTATTGCTGTGTAATTGACTTGTTTGTTTTCCCTGCTCTCATTGATTTATTTTGGAGAGGGGAAGGGGACAAGTCTTGGAATTCATTTCTGTGCCTCCTACAATTGAAAAGTCATCTGGTTTTAGGAATTGGATTTCCTAGATGAGTATTTCCTCAAAATGGAGGCCAAAAGTACAGAAAACTTTGGAAAATATCATAGTGAGCTCAAATGTGGTGTGATAGTCTTTCTCTAAATTGTTCTAATTAGCCAGCTATGGATGTACCCAGTGGAAAAGGACCTGGGGGTGCTGGTGGACAGCTGACTAAACATGAGCCAGGAGTGTGCCCAGGTGGCCAAGAAGGCCAACGGCATCCTGGTCTGCATCAGGAATAGTGTGGCCAGCAGGACAAGAGAGGTGATTGTACCCCTGTGCTCAGCAGTGGCAAGGCTGCACCTTGAATCCTGGGGTCACTTTTGGGCACCTGAATACAGGGAAAGGCATTGAGGTGCTAGAGTGGGTCCAGAGAAGGGCAGCCAAGCTGGTGAAAGGTCTGGAGAACAAGTACTGTGAGGAGCAGCTGAGGGGGCTGGGGTTGTTTAGTTTGGAGAAGAGGAGGCTGAGGGGAGACCTCACGGCTCTCTACAACTGCCTGACAGGAGGCTGGAGCAAGGAGGGTGTTGGTCGTTTCTCCCAAGTAGATAACAACAGGACTAGAGGAAATGGCCTGAAATTTCACCAGGGGAGGTTTAGACTGGATGTTAGGAAGATGTTCCTTACGAAAAGAGTGGTCAGGCCCTGGCACAGGCTGCCCAGGGCAGTGGCGGAGTCACCACCCCTGGAGGTGTTCAAATTATGTGTAGATGTGGCACTTGAGGATGTGCTCTAGTGGCCATGGTGGGTTTTTCTGGGTTAATGGTTGGACTCTGATCTTGTGAGGAGACAAGAGTGACAGGGGCTGTTTAAAACCCCATGTACCTGCCATTTCATTCCATTTCATTGAAGTCACTGAGATGAAGGGCTCCAGAGCGGAGGATCACGCTTAGGGACCCTTCCCAAAGTGGCAAAAAAGCGGCGAAGGTGCAAGGAGAGCCCCAGCAGCTCCCCCCTGAATGGGAAGTGGGATCTCCTGAGGTGCGGTGGCTCTGGCAGAGCATGGGCAGGAACAAGAGTGAGGGTGACCAAACTCCTCAGGGACAAGGGCTGTCCCCCCCGGAGCGCGGCCGACAGGGCAGGCAAACAGGCTGAGTGGGAAGGCCAGCTCATCACCCTCCCAGAAGAAAACCCAGCTATGGTTTCCACTTGACCCAGAAAGAATGTGACGAGCCAGACTGGCCTATCTCAGAGACACACAGCTGTCCAGGTGTCGGGCTGGAATGTCCCAGCCTATCACTCTTACCAGAGGACAGCAGAGACAATACCTGCGTGCACTGCCACCAGGGGAATGATTGGCTCAGCCTGGTGGTGGAGCTTAAGGAGGGGGTGGAAAGATGTCGGAGGCGACATATGGACTTCACACAACTCTATAAGAGTTATAACTGAAGACCTTTATTGTTACAAATGGCGGCAATTTATACCCCTCTGACTCCAGATGTTCCACCACAGTACAGACCCCGTTGGTTACATACATACACAGTTCATATATGATTGGCTACGTGTCTTGTCACTTGCTGCCCGTGTCATGATGACCCAAGGTGTTTTGCTTCCCAGACGGTGCCTCTCAGTTCTTGCTACAACATTCTTTTCCCACTACTTCTCAAGATAACAACCGTGAGATAGGACACCTGCTGTTTGCTGGTCCTGTGGGGTACCAGGCTGTGAGACATCCACTTGTTTACTGATCCCACTGCTTCAGGGTACAATTTGGTCAGCAGCACCTGCAACACTGCTGTTTTAATTCAGGCATATTAATTTTCCATAAATCCCATATTAATCTTCCACAAATCCCATGCTAATTTTCCATAAATCCCAACAGAAAGATTAAGGACCATTTGGGAATGTGAAAGGGAGATAGGTTGGTGAAGCTACATCCTTCTATCCCTGAGGCAAAGCCTCAAGGTGGAGGCTCCATGGGAAGTAGAGGATCCTGTGCCCTCTAGTCACCAGGCAGAAGGAGGGGACCTCAGAGACAACAATGGAAGCAGGTCCCTGCTCAGGGCAGCAGGAGAATCCCCTCCCAGCCTCCCCACCTTCCCAGGTGTCCTTATAGAACAGATGGAAATGGAGGACCAGACAAATGAGGATGTTGATAAAGATCCATCCAGCGAGTTGCTGAAGCAGTCAGTCCCTGGCATTAGAACTGCTTCTGTTAGGAGTAAGAGGAGGGTAATTATTATAGGAGACTCTATTCTGAAGGGAATCGAGGGTCCAATATGCTGGCCAGACCCTTCCCACAGGGAAGTCTGCTGCCTTCCTGGGGCCTGAGTTAGGGGTATAACCAGTAAACTTCCTGGACTGGTTTGTATAGCCCTCTGATTACTACCCACCACTGGTCATGCAGGTGGGCAGTGATGAGGTTGCCAAGGGCAATGAAAAGGGACTTCAGGGCACTGGGCTGAATGGTGGAGGGATCAGGAGCACAGGTGGTGTTTTCTTCAATTCCTTCAGTGGTGGGGAATGCTGAAAGGAATGGGAAAGCACAACTGATTAACACACAGCTCAGAGGTGTGTGCCATCAGTGGAATTTTGGGGGGGATGTTTACATGGCACAAGGCCTGCTGGCCAAAGATGGAGCAGAACTATTGCATGCTGGCCTGGATAAGGAATAGTGTGGCCAGCAGGACCAGGGAGGTGATCTCACCCCTGTACTTGGCACTGGTGAGGCTGCACCTGAAGTCCTGTGTTCAGTTTTGGGCTCCTCACAACAGAAAGGACATTGAGCTACTAGAGCGTGTCCAGAGAAGGGCAACGAAGCTGGTGAAGGGTTTGGAGCACGTGTCTTAACGGGGAGCAGCTATGGGAGCTGGGGTTGTTCTAGGGCTGTATTCACATCGGGGCTAGACATAAAGCGACTGGACCAGCAGCATCCTAAGTAGTTTTTGTTTTGGTTTGGGGTTTTTTTCCCCAAGCAATGATTTTGTTATGGAGTACAGCCTCCCCCTCTAATAAATAACACTCGTTGCTTGTCCCGTGCCTATAACACATGACAGAGTGTGACTGTCAAGGCCTGTTGTAATACCCAGCTAGTTGCCGCCAGCTAGTCAACAGAGCAGAGTAGTTTGCAAATGAAGAACATTTG
Organism: Hemiprocne comata; assembly: GCA_020745705.1. Classification (NCBI taxonomy): domain Eukaryota; kingdom Metazoa; phylum Chordata; class Aves; order Apodiformes; family Apodidae; genus Hemiprocne; species Hemiprocne comata. The sequence continues at coordinate 642,270 of CM036593.1, forward strand.
TCTGCCTGACATATTTCTGAATGAGAACTGCTTTGTTTTGCAGAGAGTTTGGCCGCTGGAAAGTAAACAATCTTGCGGTTGAAAGAAGAAATTTCCTTGGCTCCCCACTGCCACTTGCCCCTGAATTCTTCCGGAACATAAGGCTACTCGGACGCCGCCCAACCCTTCAACAGATCACAGAAAACCTTATCAAGAAATATGGGACACATTTCCTGCTATCAGCTACCTTGGGAGGTAGGGTTCAGTCTTGGAAATATTGTGCCTGAGTTTGACGTGATTCAACTAAACTTGTTGGTCACAATTGATTTCTCTGTAAATCTGTGGTGTTCCTCACCAAGCAGCTGGACTGAGCAGCTCTCCCAGGGCTGGACTTGAAAGTGTGGGAGCAGGTTTTGCCTACAGGTCTCAAGGTTCCTTCTTCTGCTGACGTTAAACTTTGTTGATTCTGTGTAAACATTTTTAGGAACAAAATTATGAGAAATCCTGTTGCTGTGACTGAGGTACTTTACCTGTGTTCTTGGTGTGCGTGCTTCTGGTCTTCTGGGGATGTTTCTCTGCACCAAGAGGTATCATAGAACCATAGAATGGTTTGAGTTGGAAGGGACCTTTAAGATCATCCAGTCCCAACCCCCCTGCATGGGCAGGGACACCTCCCACTAGACCAGGTTGCTCCAAGCCCCATCCAACCTGCCCTTGAACACCTGCAGGGATGGGGCTTCCACAGCTTCCCTGGGCAACCTGTTCCAGTGTCTCACCACCCTCACAGTGAAGGATTTCCTCCTAATGTCTAAAGCAAGATGAAGCAAGAAAACCAGTAATAACCATTTCCAACAAATCTTTTCAGCAAGGAGACTTCTCAAGTACTTTGACTGCTGGGAAGTCCCTATATTGTCACTCTGCCCTTTTTAGGACTAGTCTCCATTTAACCAGTGGGACTAAAACTTTCAAAATGGGATGATGAGTCTTTGCCATGTGGTTCCTATTAACTTAATGGAATCTGCACCTCTGAATCCCCACAGACTCATTTGGAAAGGGTAGCCCGATGTCTAATTGGGATCCAGTCACCAAATGGATTGAAGAAATCCAGTGAAGAGGCCTAATGTTCAAGAGAGAGCATAAATTGTTCCCCCTGAAAGACAATTAGTGCCTGTGATTACCCATCTAGGCATTACAAAATGAACTGACATTTTAGAAATGCAGTTTTATCCCCTGGTGGGTGATTATATTAAAGATAATTCTGGTGATTGAGTATCCTTCCAGGAGGACAGTCTTGTCAAAATCCTTTATTCACCTGAGGAATGGTTCTCTTTAATACATTTCATAACTGAATTCTAACCATAGATTAAAGAAATGACAGCCTTCCTATTCTCTTTTGGCTGATATCTGAGATCTGTAACAACTGAAATAGCTCACAGTAGCTCCCTTTTGGAAAAGACTCTTCTAGAAACAAGGTGAATTTCTGTCTCACTGTAGTTATTTAAATTAAAAAGAAATAATTCCTATCCTTATTTTGGGAACTAGTGCTTCTACAGCAGCTCCATCATCATTAGAATTGTAAGAACAAATTACATGTGTTGACCAGCAATTTGGCATAAAATTTCCAGGAGTTCTTTTAATTACTCAGTATATTTTTTCCATGCAAAAAGTGCACTTTTAATAAATTATTGTATATTTTCATACAGCACCAAGCACACCTGAACTGTAAAACTAACTTCAGAAGAGAAAGAAAATGTTCCTTAAAATATAAAGCATCATAATTAAAGATTTAGCAGCAGCATGTATCCTAATGCAACGATTATCCAAAAGATTTTTGAGTATTATTAGGTGTTTGCTCGTGAGTAACTAACAGAACTGAGGCTACTAACAGCCACATGATGAAATTAATTTTCAAGTTGAAATTGGACCTAACAACACAGGGAAAACAGCCTGACAAAAGAAGAGCTGCTCTTTAAAAGTACAAAGCACCAGTATCAAACTGATCACAAAAGAGCTACAGACTTGGCACCCTCTAGGAAGGAAAAACTAAAACTTAAGGGGGGTTGATTGTAGCTTAAACAGTTGATATTAGGGGTTGACCTGCTAGAAAGCAGCCTCATGGAGAAGGACCTTGGAGTCCTGGTGGACAACAAGTTATCCCTGCGACAGCAATGTGCCCTCGTGGCCAAGAGAGACAATAGTGTCCTGGGATGCATTAAGAAGAGTGTGGCCAGCAGGTCAAGGGAGGTTCTCCTCCCCCTCTACTCTGCCCTAGTGAGACCACATCCAGAGTATTGTCTTCAGTTCTGGGCTCCCCAGTTCAAGAGGGATAGGGATATACTGGAAAGAGTACAACAGAAGCTACAAGGATGATGAAGGGACTGGAACATCTGTCCTATGAGGGAAGGCTGAGAGACCTGGGGCTGTTTAGTCTGGAGAAAAGAAGACTGAGAGGGGACCTTATTAATGTCTATAAATATCTGAAGGGTGGGTGTCAGGAAGGAAGGGCCAGTCTCTTTCCAGTGGTGCCCTGTGATAGGACGAGGGGAAACGGCACCAAGTTACAACACGGGAAGTTCCACCTCAACATGAGGAAGAACTTCTTTCCTGTGAGGGTGATAGAGCCCTGGGACAGGCTGCCCAGAGAGGTTGTGGAGTCTCCTTCTCTGGAGACTTTCAGGACCCATCTGGATGCATTCCTGTGTGACCTGCCCCAGGTGATCCTGCTGCAGCAGGGGTGTTGGACTCGATGATCTCCAGAGGTCCCTTCCAACCCCTATGATTCTATGATTCTATTATATTCCCCCACAGCCTCAGGATGTGCTGCAGGGAAACTGGGGTAGGGAACCCTTTTGTCATCCCTCTTCAGACCACCTAACAAAGGCCCTACAAATGCCGGAGCTGCCACATGCTTGCAAAAACTTTCCACTCCCAGGGAGCCAGTGTTGGCTCCTGGGCTCTGCCAGGGCTTAATGAACTCAAAGGGAGGTTTTGTATTAACGTTGATGGGATTTGATTTAGGTCCCTTGCCTCCATTTTTAGGCATAATTTCAGGCACACCTGCAGCCTTCCATTATCATTGGATGGGTGCTGAACACTTTGAAAAATGGCTTCAATTAAAATAATTGCAGGGAATTAGGAGTTTCTAAGAATGCTTTCATGAGGTAGCTAATAACCCTATACTTTCCTCTATGTGTTAGCTCTTATTTTGGGGCTAGATTGAATGGCGTTTCCCAGAGATGCTTGTCCACACTTTATTAATGTGTAATTAGATTTTTTTCCTTTCTATAATGCATTCAGACTTCCCCTTTAATTCCAAGTTGTTTTCTTCTGAAAGCTTTGTCACTTGTGCAGCTCCTTAAAAGCAGAGACCAAACTGAGTGTGCACAGGGCTTTTATTTAATGAATCCCCAGTCATCTGTATTCATGGACATAAAGGAAAACTTGGCAAACGAACGATCCTGTGGTAGATCTGGAAGATTTGTGTGCCTCTGTGACCATTTGGCTTTCATGAATATCCCTTTTTGACCATAAAGGGAACTCTTGCACATGGTTGTTTGTGAGACGTTCCCAGGTCTTTATTCACAAACACAGAAATATGCTCCTCAAGGGCATCGTGAAATGAAGACTGAGGGAAGTTCTGTTTTTCTTGCTGCCACGAGGTAATGTGGAAAATGACATTTCTCACTGCTTCTATTTCTTATGGAAATTTTCTCTTCTGGTGACAGAAGCCAAATGTCCATAATGAGGAGCCTCAAGCTGCATGATGGAAGGACCCTATGTAACCCAGTGTTTGCACAGCAAACACCAGACTGAGCAGCAGGTTCATGGGTGAGCTCAGAAGTAACTTGTGCGTCTGCATTGACCATCTGCAGTGTCGAGTCTGTAAAAAAGGAGAGCTTATTTTTGTTAAATTTTGGGCAGAAATGGAGATGCTGTGATGGGCTGGGCCATCACTAGGAGGTGAGGAGGAGGCTTCCTCTACTCCTCTAGGACAACACATTCCCTGTTGGCAATAGCAGAATTGCAGACTTCCACAGCCCAGTCAGAAGTGGCCAGAACAGCTTTAGGGAATAGGCAAGAGAGGACTCATGCAAGGGAACTCCATGCTTGAAGGTGAGAGAAGACTCTACTGGACAAGACCCTGAGCATCTCATTTAATTAGACTTGCTATGAACTGGATGACTGCCAGAAGTCCATTCCAGCCTAAATTATTTTCTGACTCTATATAATGGATTTCTAAATTCTTCATCAGCCTCCTCCTAGCAGTGCAAAACTGTAAAGCTTCTCCTTTGAAGGAAAGACAATTTAAAAAAAAAAAGAGTCCAGTCTGGGTGCTTTGCAAGATGAAGATAGTAGACTTGCAAATGAGTCCTCCTTGCATCTGAAAACATGGTACCTGTTCTGAATAAACAAATCTGTAGGAGGTTGCTAAGGCTTCTTGTGAAACTACAACCTTTTTAGGCAGTTGGTTAAATGGTAATCTCAAATCATAGAATCATAGAATGGTTTGAGTTGGAAGGGACCTTAAAGATCATCTAGTTCCAACTCCCCTGCGTGGGCAGGGACATCTCCCACTAGACCAGGTTGCTCCAAGCCCCATCCAACCTGCCCTTGAACACTTCCAGGGATGGGGCTTCCACCACTCCCTGGGTGACCTGTTCCAGTTTGATTCATTTTTGCTGTTATTGTGGGTGATAATTGCTCAAGGTGTTCATTACCAGGCCATCATCAATGCATTCACCTCTCTGCATCAGGAAATACCCCTTGATAATGTTGAAGGCTTTGAGAATCAGAGGAAAGATAAAAGGTCATTTTGTCTTTACAACAGACAATGTTCATGGGCAGGTCAGCTTAACCCCAGCCTCTTGTCATTCTCCTCTCCACTGGTTCCAGTTCTACAAGGAGGTTTGATTATCTTTGCTTAGACTCTGCACTGAATAAAGAAGGTCACATTTTCTGCCACTAGTGAATATTCCTCTTGAGCAGTAGGTTGCTCTGCATACAGAGAGGGAAGGAATCTCAATGGATTCTGAAGGATTTCCTATAATTTACACTAACTGCTGCTATGACCTGTGTTTACTGTGACACTTCTTTCAAGGTAGGATACAAACCTTTGGCAAAGAAGGGAGGGAGAGTCCAGTCCTAAACGAGTGATGTGAGAAAGAAACTTGAAATGTAGCTTTAATTTATATACCTTTGCAATCTGTGCACTTCCCGTCGGTGCGTAAGTTTGGGAAAAGGACCCGATAAAACCCTCATTCTGTGCTCCACACCTGAATGGATCTTCCACTAGAGCTAAGCTGTTTTTTATAATGAAGGCATAAAAATTTTAGATTTCTTTTTATCCTTTTTACTCTTGTAGCTGAGATACTCTATGTAAGCAGAAACTTCTGAGGAGTTCATAGGGCAAAGACCTTTATGCCTTGGTATGTGTGTGAAGTTAGAGCTCTAAGTAGGTAACTGGAGATGATGCTCAGATAGATCTGCCTTTGAGCATCATCCTTTTATTATTTTTCCTCACTTTCTGACATGAAGGGATGGGAACTGCTTGGATCACTGCTTTTTCCTACCACTACCCAGTCTACAGATGGAAATATGAGACATCAAGGCATAAGATCCTTTCATCATTACACAGATGTGGGTACAGGAAAACAATCAATAATTGAGGCAGAGAATAGCACCAAGTATTTAAATCATATGAAGATGTCTTATGATGTATAACAAAATATATTTACCCCTTCAATAGATGGGTATATTTAGTTACAGTTGTTCCAGCATTATTTCAGTTCTACCGTGTTGATGACGGTGATTTGCATTTTTTATTTAAATAATTCCTAAATACATTCTTCAGATGCACACAAAATTAATTTCTAATTTCTGAGTTCCATTTATAATCTGTTGTTTAGGAGTCTTACATCTAAATGTCCATGCATGGGTCATGAGTCAAGGTAAATTCCTAGAGATCTTTTTCATTTCATACTTTTTTTTTTTTTTTACAAACAGGCAGACTGTTTTCCTCAATTCGGGAGTTTAATTTTAAATTACCAATCCTGGAAAATATACAAACCAGCGTGGATCTGATGCTGAATAACCACATTATTAGTATGGACTGTCATTAATCCTTTTCAGGTCTTAAACTTCATAACCTTGAATAGTTTTCTAAATCACATTTGTGTTTTACCTAATGCTTAGCCTATGTGATGGTTCCTCCATGTTGCAGATGTGACTGAAGAGTCTCTTTTGGCATAGGTTTCATTTTTTCTGAATTAACTTAAAACTCAAATTGTCTTCCACAGATTAAATAGGAGTTATTAAAACTTCTGTTAAAATAGAAGCAGTCCCACCATCTATAATAATAACTAGTGCAATCAAAAGGATTTACACCAGATCAAAATGGGGTGGCTAAAGAAACAGGAAGAACCTAAATTTTTTTTTTCCTCTACTTTTCAGAGATTTTCTGCGACATTAGGGCTTGTATTTTTTACCTTGCAATTCATTATAAGATATTTTCAGTGGAAAGCTTACAAAAGACACTGGAATCTGAATACACCAGCTAAGACCTCTGGAAAAGGGGCAAAAACTGCAAGAAATCTCCTAGTGAAATTTTGCACCTTATTTGTGCAGTCTGAACCGGTCACTGATACAGTATTTCCCCCATGAGTTGTGCTTTTGTCTGCTCTGACATGACTGTGTCTTTTCAGCTCCACAAACAGCTGTACAAAGCCCATGGCCCCTGGCTCAAATCTCAGCCCATTCCACTGCTTTTCATTTTAAGAACATCTTTCAAACTGGCCAGAATCACCAGGCAGGTTTTGAGAACCAAGTTTTATTGCATGGGCATAGTTGAACGCAAACAAACCTGGCACCTACACCAGGTTTGGATGGTGAATTGCTCTCAAAGTAGAGGTCATCAGACTTTGCTGCGCTGTCCCAGTTCTCTGCAGCATGGTGTGAATGATGTCCCACCTGCTCACAGGACCAAAATGTGGAGCACGAGTCTGCACTAATGCAATGTGCCCTGCCGAGAACCCCGGTCAGTTTTGCAGGAGGTTATGATGGCAGGGAAGTAAGTTGGGAACCTCTGTCTACTTACTACAGAAGAAAGATGAGGTGGGAAAATCCTGTTACCTACAGAAGCTGTTTTAATTCTTGGTTCTTTGTAGTTCAGGCAATTAAACCCTGCTTTGATGCCTACATGCCCACAAAAATTACCAGTTACGAAACTGTAGGAGAAGTATAAATATAGTGGTGAAAACTGAGGTAGGCTCCAGCTGGAATAGCCAGGAAAAAAAAGAACATGATGGAGTATTGTGGCCAGTTCTGGGCTCCCCAGTTCAAGAGGGACGGTGATCTACTTGAGAAAGTCCAACAAAGGGCTACGAGGATGATTAAGGGACTGGAACATCTACCATAGGAGGAAAGGCTGAGAGACCTGGGGCTGTTTAGTCTGGAGAAGACTGAGAGGGGATCTTATTAAGGTATATAAATACGCAAAGGCTGGGTGTCAAGAAGGAAGGGCCAATTGCCCTGAGATAGGACAAGGGGAAACGGCACCAAGTTACAACACAGGAAATTCCGCCTCAACATGAAGAAAAACTTCTTTAGGGCGAGGGTGACAGAGCCCGGGGGCAGGCTGCCCAGAGAGGTTGTGGAGTCTCCTTCTCTGGAGACTTTCAGGACCCCTCTGGACGCGTTTCTGTGTGACCTGCCCCAGGTGATCCTGCTGCAGCAGGGGGGTTGGACTTGATGATCCCCAGATGTCCCGTCCAACCCCGACCATGCTGTGATTTCCCCCCAGCTCCAAACCTCTGGACGCGGCGGAGCCAATAAAGAGACAATAGGTGCGCCTCTGCGATTAACATATGAAAGAAGGGGATATAAGACCTGGGAGCAGAGGAGAGGGGGTGGTGACGGCAATGCCGGAGCAGAGGTACAAAAAGGTCGGTGGGGAAGGAGGGGGAGGCGGTGCCGAGCTGAGCCTGTGGAGAAATGGCGGGCTGTGCCCCCTAGAGCCTGTGGAGAAATGGCGGGCTGTGCCCTGCAGCCCATGGAGGCCCACGGGGGAGCAGACACGGACCTGCAGCCGTGGAGGACCCCTGGCCAGGGGGGGTGGCTGTTCCCGAAGCAGCCCGTGGCTCTGTGGGCAGCCCGCGCTGGAGCCGCCTGTTCTGAGGGACGGCGCCTGCTGGGAGGGACTCGTGGCGGAGCGGGTCGTGAAGGAATCTCTCCCCTGGGGTGAGACCCCGTGTTGGAGTAGGGGAAGAATTCCCTGAGGAATAAGGAGCGGTACAAAATGAGGTGTGATGAGCTGACCCTAAACCCCGTTCCCTCTCCCCCTGTGCCACTGAGGGGGAGGAGGAAGAGAAATGGGGGACAAAGTAATTTGGACCCAGGAAGAGGGGAGGGGTGGGGTGAGGTATTTAAGCTCTGGTCTCTGTTTTCTCTTTTTTTTCGCCAAGTCGAGTCTGTTTTGCCCGTGACCAGAACTGCTGAGTGAACTCTCCCTGTCCTTGTCTGGATCCACGGGCTTTTAGTTGGATTTTCTCCCCCATATCCCACGGGGTGGTGGGCGGAGTGAGTGAGCGAGCGGCTGTGTGGCTCGTTCTTTGCTGTCGGTTAGGCCCAAACCATGACAATTGATTAGCATGAACACACTCCACTTTCTCCAAAAACAAATGAATTCTGGAAACCAAGGTAGCTCTGTGTCATATTTGTCACCAGAGGTGGTCTCCTGCACTGAGGCATGTGTTCTTCATCCAGCACTGCTCACCACCAAGGTTATCTCCCTTGAAAGATGATGTCATGTTTTCATCCTACATATTATCCCTCCAGAGCTATATTTTTTTGTCACATAAAACCATGCAAAGCTGGCATCCCATCCTCTGAATGGGCAGAATGCCACTGTAGCAGATGGGTGAGCAATGAAACCAGCACAAGTCAGACCCTGTCAGGATAGCTTCCTTTCCAGGAACGAGGAATTGGCGTTTTATGGAGTTGTTCAGCATCTAAAACACAGGTGTGAGTATATTATTTATTGCTTCTTGAGATTAATGTTGAAGAATGCAAGTTAGCAAACATAGGCTTAGGAAGTGAGAAAAGTTACTTCAGACATAAGCTGTGCAGAAGAAAATACTAAGTCAATAAATTACTTTTCCAATTCATTTCTGAAGTAAAGAGTTTTGCCTAAACACATTATTAAACACAGGAGTTCTTGCTTAGCCTGAAATGCAGGAAAGAAATATCCATGAAATAAACAATGAATGTGGAAAATCTGTTGCAAATTTAACAGTATCAGTAGGTCTGATCTGGACTGGTTCTAAAGAAATCTCCCAGTTAAACAAGTGAGATTTTGCTGTGGTTTTTTTGTTTTCAATAATCCTACAGGAATTAAATTTCTAAATTAAACAGTATTTCTCCATGTCTCTTTAAAGAGAAAGGAAGTGAGAAATCCACCATGTAATATGCTGGAGCTTCTCTTTGCTTTCAAAAAGGCACTTCTGCTTTGGGAGTTGGAAAAGTGTTATTTATGTTTCTCTTTATTCCAAGAAAATTATTAACGTTCTAATTACATATGTTTATACTTTTCAGTTGTATGAATTTGGTTTAGGACATATGTTATATTTGGTTTCGGGCATCTTAGCATTGCTTAATTGATTAGAGAGCACAGGATTTCTTATAACAAGTTATAATAAGGTAATTTTTTTCTGAAATAAGTTATGATACATGTTTTAAAAGAAGGAAGCAAAATAAAAGTCAATATTACACTGGTTTAATTTTCTTTTAGGCTACCATGAAATACTAAAAATGAAAGTATTAACCTTAGAAATAAGCACATCTTATACATTCTTTTAATTGGATATCTCCACAATAGCTCCATATTGTTGGTAAATAAAATCATATCAAACATAGAATGGTTTGGGTTGGAATGGATCTTAAAGATCATCCAGTCCCCAACCCTCTGCCATGGGCAGGGATACCTCCCACTAGACCAGGTTGCTCCAAGCCCCATCCAACCTGCGCTTGAACACTTCCAGGGATGGATGGAGCAGCCACAGCTCCCCTGGGCAACCTGTTCCGGTGTCTCCCCACCCTCATGGTGTAGGATTTCTTCCTCATGTCCAACCTAAATCTCCCCTCTCCCAGTTTTAAGCCATTATGCCTTCTCCTGTCACTACACACCCTGGTAAAAAGTCCCTCCCCAGCTTTCCTGGAGAGTCCTTTCAGGCACTGGAAGGTGCTTTAAGGTCTCCCTGGAACCTTCTCTTCTCCAGGCTGAACAACCCCAACTCAGCCTGTCTCCAGAGAAGAGCTGCTCCAGCCCCCTGAGACTTTCCCAATATATTTTAGGCATGAATGTGGCCTGATTGTCTAGCTGTTATTCACACAAGGCACGAAAAAAAGAAAAGAACAATTAATTAGAATAGTATTTGTTGTCTAAGTGAAGTAGCTGCATCTGGGAGGGATATTGAAACACTAGACAATGGCCAGGGAAAACTGGCTTGTCAGGTTTTTCCTGGCAAAATGAGATGTCTCTGATGAATGGTGTGGTTTCTGTTGCCCTGCTCAGGGGAGGAGTCACTCACAATTTTTGTGGACAAACGGAAGCTGAGCAAGAGGTCGGAAGGCAGCGATCCCAGCACCAACAGCTCTGCGGTGACCCTGGAGACCCTGCACCAGCTGGCAGCCTCCTACTTCATTGACAGGGACAGCACACTGCGCAGGCTCCACCACATCCAGATTGCCTCCACTGCCATCAAGGTAGGGGATGTCCCCTGGGACCAACCTGTAGATTTGTTTCCAGCAGTGCTTCTCAGGAGAATGTGTTTTGATTAGGAAGAAAAGATTGATTAGCAAAACTTTTTTACCTGAATCAATTGATACTGAAGATGTTAGATGAGGGTCTAACACACTGAAGATGTTACTCTTGATGAGTGTGACACATCATTGGAGTGACACAGGTGCCCTTATGGAAGTGATGGGTCATTGAGACAACCTCCTCTACATGTGTGCTCAGCAACTGCATTTATAGGCAGTTATACCTGTGTACAGGTGGATGCAGTTCCTTCATACTTCTTTTCTTCTTTTTTTTTTTTCCTGTATTCCTGTGACTGAAACATCAATTAATTATTTTTTTTACTGACCTTTGAAATTGTTTTGAGCTCCTGGTTCTGCCTTTTTGTGGAGGCTCATCTCATTTTCTGTTAGATATGTTTTTTATACAGTTTGTCAGTCGAGCTTTTAATGGAAGTATGTGATTTAGAATCCACTGAGCAGTCATTGGACCTTTTTTGTTGGTAACTAAGGTCTTCACCAAAGTCCATCTGAAACCAACTGCAGTTTGCAGCTACCTTAGCTTCCCACTCCTTGGGAGTGCCAGGGCCTTTACAGTGAGAAGGACACATCCAGAATACGCGGCTCAGCAGCACCTGTTCAGTTTGGCTGCTGGTTTATGAAGGATATTCCTGCTGTCCCATCCATCCTGGGCGGGTGGCGTGGCAGCTGACCCCATCTCAGAGCTGGTCAGGATGGCATTTGGCCATTGTGGCAGCACACTGATAATGCAGCAGATCCAACACAGAGTCTGAGCTCATCTGAGGGTTACTCATCCCTCTGATCCAATTTATCTTCATAATTCCATTGCTTAGTTTAGGTAGATGTACAGCAGCCTTTAAAACTAGGCTCCTTCCCTCAAACCACATCCAAAACTTTCCTTCTGTGTTAAGTTATGGACAAAACAGTGGTAAGTGAAGTGATAAAACAGAAATATAGAGTAAAAACAGTGTCTGAAAGGAATCTCTCCTTTTTATTCACTGAAATATTTTCAACATTTGTGTCATAATGCATGATGAGGAAATTCTTCACTATGAGGGTGGTGAGACACTGGCCCAGGTCAGCCAAAGAAGCTGTGGAGGCCCCATCACTGGAGGTGATGGAGAAGAGAAGGCTCCAGGGAGACCTATAACCTTCACCTGAAGGTGGACTACAAGAAAGGTGGGGTGGGACATTGGACAAGGGCTTGTAGTGAGAGGACAACAGGGAATGGATTAAAACTGGAAGAGGGGAGATTTAGGTCAGACATTAGGAGGAAATTCTTCACTGTGAGCATGGTGAGACAATAGAACAGATTGCCCAGAGAAGCTGTGGCTGCCCCATCCCTGGAAGTGTTCAAGGTTGTATGGGGCTTGGAGCAACCTGGTCTAGTGGGAGGTGTCCCTGCCCCTTTCGGGGGGTTGGACCTAGATGATCTTTAAGGTCTATTCCAACCCAAACCATTCTATGTTGATGCAAAATTCAACCCTGCTTGCTAACAATTTACATCATTAACCTTCTACATCTCCAAAGGATTTTACGGACATGACAGAGTTGTCTCTCCAGCTCCTGACTGAGATGGATGCAAGTGCGAGCTGGGGTTCATCAGGAAGTCTGATTTGGTAAATAGACTGCAGGGGTCTCCAGAGCATGGTTCTCACCTCAGCTGTTCTCACAAAACTTCTGCTGATTGATGAAACCCTCACTTCTTCCTTGCTTTCGTGGGGACATTGGTAACATTTGCATGACAAATTTCTCTTGTCAGAACACTTAACTGCACAAAAATAACCTGTTTCTGTTTAAAACAAGGAACACTAAAGCAGCCAGGGAAAGGTTGTGGGGTTTTTGTGTCCTGTCCTCACACTGATTTTTGGAAACATTGCTGGTTTGAAATTGGAAAACCAATTAAAGTCCCAATTAAAGTCCCAGCTCCATGGTGCAAATAGGGTATTTCAAGATTATTTATTAAAACACAGATTCTGACATCTCAGTTAGACCACAAGCTCTGCTCAAAACCTTTCTCTGCATGAGAGAGAGAACTGGGGGTGTGCAAAGGGAGGACTTTTCTTTCCTCCTGACTTACCTGTCTTTTAGGATATCTGGTTTAGGGAGGGAGACATTTTCTTTTTTGGGTGCATTGTAAATTGGTAACACATGAGTAAGGCTTGATGATCATTTAGCAACGAAAATGTAATAATAACATTATGGGAAGAGATGTTATTTCACCTACATTATTTCATGGGATGGATGCAGGAAGAAAATCTTGGCTAAGTTTTGTAATTAAGCTTTTCTATCAAAAGAAGAAGTTCTGTCACAGAGAAGGGGAAAGTGAGAATGAACATGAAAGTCTTCATATTAAATTCTTATTTATCTAGTGACAAACAGTATCATTCAGAGCAAAAACTTGACGTGCAGCATGAGGAAAGCAGTGGAAAAGATGTATTTGACAAATGCAGTTTGTTAATCAAATTTGTTTGCAATCAAGTTTGTTAGCTGGGACATAATCATCCTTAAAAATAACTCGAGCACAACTGATTGAGGCTTCACGTTAATCACGTAGATTTTGCAGTTTTGATTCCCCATTAGAAAGGTAAAATGACCATGTCACACTTTCCAACTGAAAACCCAGTGTCCACAGGAGATGCCCAGAGCCTCTATCAATGTTGAACTTCTTTCAAAGTCTCTGCTACATCTATTCTTTCGATCTTATTTTAGTGCATGTGTTTTAAGTGTAAGTGGTTAAGCTTATATGCTAAGTCAACTGTTTGCAGCCTCCAGGGGCTCGTTGGCAACTCAGCCTGAGGGCTGCATCTCATTTGCATATCCATTTACATGAATGTACATCCCGTTGTGTTTGAAATATTACAGATCCAACATTACATTTTTAGAAGCTTTTTCCTAGCAAAATTCCTCCTCAGATGCCCTGATGGCTGTTAGCTCTCCCTGTTAACATCCCTGGTAGGGTGACAGGGTGTGCGCACTTCTTGCTTCATCAAATTCTGTGCAGTCCTGGAAGGAGAATAAAGATCAAGTCAGCTAATGTTTTTCTTTCCCCATGTGGTGGCTTTAATGAGCAATATTCTCAGCTCTTTCAACCCAGCCTTGTTCTTTCTTCTGTTCAGCCATGCTAATGTGGACGTATTGAAGGTCTAACCTTAGCTGGAGGCCCAGGGGGAGGAGAAATGACCTGAGCCTTAGGACTTTGCAATGATCCTAATCCATATGACTGACATCTTCCCTTTGCTGATTGATGGAGAGTGTAAACAAGATTTGAAGGTCATGAGTTGCTGCAGCATCTCCTGTGATTCTGACATGTTCTGGCATTGCCCACTGGCAAATGACCTTGCTGTAATACCCTGAGATCATAGAATCATAGACTGGTTTGGGTTGGAAGGGAAGATCATCTAGATACAACCTCCTTGCATGGGCAGGGACACCTCCCACTAGACCATGGTGCTCCAAGCCCCATCCAACCTGCCCTTCAACACTTCCAGGGATGGGGCAGCCACAGCTTCTCTGAGCAACCTGTTCCAGTGTCTCACCACCCTCACAGTGAAGAATTTCCTCATGTCTAACCTAAATCTCCCCTCTTCCAGTTTTGATCCATTCCCCCTTGTCCTTGCACTCCCTGCCCTTGTACAAAAGTCCCTCCCCAGCTTTCCTGGAGCCCCTTCAGACACTGGAAGGTGCTCTAAGGTCTCCCTGGAGCCTTCTCTTCTCCAGGCTGAACAGCCCCAACTCTCTCAGCCTGTCTCCAGAGCAGAGCTGCTCCAGCCTTCTGAGACTTCTCGCCAGTGTCCTTGCTGGGAGACAGCAGTGTCCTCCTGCTCAAATGACCCCAGTTCCTGGTCACAAGAAGCCATCATTCCACCCCTCTCACTCATGAGTTTCCCCCCTAAGACAAAACAGAAGATGTAAGGAACAAATTGGTCGCATGGTCAATTAAATATTATTGAATATTCTCATTGCATTCTGCAAAAGGATGAACACAGTTATATTAGGCAAGAATTACATTGCTGGTTAAGAAATTGAGGCTGCTATAAAACAGTTGTCTTTTGGAGGGTCTCTCCTTCCATTCCAGAGTACATTTTCTGGGGGCAGGTGAGTGCAGTGTGGGTGTTATCTCAGGGTCCAAACACTTGTGGGAACAGTCACAATGCAACAAAAGAGGGAACAAATGCAAGGAGGGAACAGATGCATAAATTGAATTTTCCACCAGCTATCTGCAGCCAGATTATGGCTCATTTTTTCCATCCGAGTGAGAAAGAATAAACATCCTTGAGAATGTGCCCTCTAATTTCAATTAAATTTTATTGTGCAATTTCCTTCTTTCTTCCCCAAAACACTTTTTATTTTTTTGCTCGGAGAGATTGAGGCGCTTTTGTTGTCCCCGAAAACTTTAGATTACAAAGAGTTTATAAGACCATCTATTGTGATGGTAAATATGTGTGATTATCTATAATTAACCCCTGAATGACTCACGGTGGCTGTAAGAGAGGAAACTTAAAGTGTCATGAAAGGAGTTTCTCACTCTGAGCTCAGACTGAAATCCAGACCTTTTTTTTTGGTTTCTTTTGTCTGAAAAAGTTTGCTTCTTTTTTTTTTTTTTTTCTTTCATATCTCATCCTGGAATGTGTTTTTGTACAGATTCAAGTAATTGCTGTCATCAAAAGTAGAAATGCTGAAATACTGTGGAACCTTTGTCAGATTCCTGGTAAATTCTACATGTGGATAGTTCTGTATAAACCGCCACATTTTGGAAGCTTTGGAAATCCAGATGGGACCCTTCTTGCCCTCACCTTCCCCATTCAGTTTGTGGACAGGATTTAAGAGAGTAGAGCTGAGAACCCTGTAAATGACCCAAAACGTGGGAAGCTCCAAAAATTGTGCCCAGCAAGAGCTTAAAGTTGTAAAATCAAAAGTGGAAACATTGGGTCAGAAAGACATGTAATATTAGGTATCTGTTGACTAAATTGAAGAAATTAAGTAGTAAATGTAAGTTAATTGAAGTTTAATTAAATAAACCAATGGAATTAAAGGCCAGAAAAGACTGTGACTCTTTTTAAAAAGTTAAAAATTCCGTTTTTCAGGAAAGACACGTGAGTTGTGCTCCCAAATCTTGGTAAACTCCCATGAAATATTTGAGAGAATGGGAACCTTCTGCAGGTTGCTTTGAACATTTCACTCATTATAAAAAGCTTCACAAAGGCAGCTCACTATTTATATGGATATGGATGGATTTTGAAATTTGAATTTGGGTCATTATTTGCTCAGGAGCAGCCCTGGACTTCCACAGACCACCTTCTTCTGAAGCTACATCAACCTCAGGCAGCTAAGATGTGTCTTCTCCTGCAACAGCACAGGATTTGTGCTTGTCTCCTTATAAAACTGAAATAAATGAGGTTTTCTACATTTATACCTAGGAGCTGTTGGAGATCTTTGGATCCACTTCACCATAGGTATGATGAAGGCTTGTGACTGCTGCGTGTGGAGCCTTAACTAATGCTAAGTGTAAAGGTTAGGGATATATTTCCGTATCTTAGTCAAGGATTGAAGGTGAGGGTATTAAAAACAGCCTTAATTCATTTGGACAGTGGAGTTTTAATTAAATTGCAACTCCAGGGCTGATTTCCCTACAAGGTAATGTAGAGGTCAGCTCTTCAGCTGGTGTAAAGCAGCACTATTCCTTTGAGAGTCTGGTCCTGGCTGTTGCAGAGAGAGAGAGAAAAGGGAGGAAAAAAAGACCAGCAAGTTAATGCAATAACATGTTTTACTAAACGCTCTCAGAATGCATACTCAGCATCATAATTGACACAATCCATCACAGCAGCTGTGGCATGACACTCATAAAAGGAGGTGTTTTTAGCAGCCTCTAATACTGCCTCATTATATTTTCAGCAATGCACAGAGAGGAGTAATGAGTGCAAGAAGTTATAACATCGCCAGCTCCTTGGGAACGCAGCATGAAATGCTTTCAGTGCGACAAAATAACCCATAATGGAGATGCTGGCATATGCAGTTTGGAAAGACTTTAGATAACTATTCTTCACTTAAAAAAACCAACCAACAAAACCACAACACAACTCAAAAGAACAACAACAAAAAAGGGTAGAGCATACGACATAGAGCATAACAAATTGAAACACTTTGTTATATCACTTATGGAGTTCAAGAGAGAAGGGTAAAAATACCTCAAGAAAATAAAGACCATCAAATCCTGGGCAGGTTATAGGTATACAGATACAAGCAAGAGACCTTAAGAGCACTCACACAACATTTGTCATCACAGTTGTCAGCTATAAACAATTGATACTACAGTTCCTTGAGTGTTTTATAGTCTTTTTTTTTTTTCTTCTCCTTAAAAACTTAAACTAAAGTAAATAAACCCAGAAAGCAGACAAGGATTTTAATATTGAGAGATCTATACTGAACAGAGACATTAGGAGGGAAGTTGTGGAAGCCCCATCCCTGGAAGTGTTCAGGGCCAGGTTTATGGGGCTCTGAGCAAAATGGTCTAGTGGGAGGTGTCCCTGCCCAGCCAGGAGGGTTGGAATTGGATGATCTTTGATGTCCCTTCCAACCCAAACCATTCTAGGATTCTATATTGAAGAGCAGAACAGTTGGAGCAGAACATTCCAGCATGAATTTGGAGGCACTCAGAGTTGTATGGATTTTAATTTGGTCTTAATTCTGGCTGTGCTGGGGTTTGTGTATGGGCTGAGACACTTCCATCAGCATTCTCAGTGTCCTCCACACTCTAACTGACAACTACAGTCTGGCAGCAGGTCAGAAAATGTCAAGCAAGGACTTTAAAATTCACAGAATATTTCCCTACCTCTGAACTCTAAGAAATATGAGCTAGCACGGATCAACAACATGTAGGAACAGAAAGGTCAGATTAGGAAGAATATCTCAGGGTAATAGAGACTCGGGGGCAGAAGAAATAATGTTAGAGAATAATAAAAGCCTGTTGAAAGGTTTCAGTGGTCTTACTATTTTTCCTATAGATTTTCAGTGTTCATATAATTTTTCCTATAGAATTTATACCCCTAATACATTTTCACCAATTTGCTGTTCTAGATGAGGATTCAAACTGCAATCATCCTCTTCAGTCTCTCAATGTAATGATACAAAACACCCTTGGAAATACCCTTCTTGTGTGAATCCTCTGTTGGTCACTGGTTCTGAGAGTTACAGCCTTGCTATCTTCTGCAGCTCACAATTATATCTCCCTGTAGGGCTTCACCCAGAGCTTCAGCAGGATTTACATTTCTGACAGCAAAAATATAATGTACAAGAGAGTACAAGATCATGCTCATAATCACTAGATATATATATATGCTGTGACAGAAGCTGGGTTTGAGGAAGGTTTCATGACTCATCCAGGAGACTTTCTCTAGGATTGAATGACTACTAGAGTGTTTGCAGATCTTTCATGTCTGAAGGGTTGGTAGTTTCATTACCATTCCCCAGACTTCATTGCTGAACCTTGTCTCTGAAATAAAAAGTGTTTCTAATTTTTCAGAGTGAGATTTTGACCTCAAAGGATGAATAAACCCCAGTGCAGTCAAAGGAGTTTCTTTGCATGCCTGGTGATGCCACTGAGATCAGGGTTTTCTCCATCCAACCACCATCTTCCTAATTAATCACACTGTTACTCATTATCTCTCTCTGAATTTCCCAAATCAACCTTCTCATTACTGGGGAATAGTTATTCCATTTCTTTGGGGTAAATGCAATATTTGCCCTTTGATTTTTGTGTTATATGGGAAAATAAAATTTTATAGTTAAAATAATAAATACAAGAAGTTATTATTTCATTTCTTATCATGAAAGGTAAAATAGTGTTCCAACAATGATAATCATTCCATTAAACAGAGGATACTTGTTTACATTCTCCTAACTAGTATGCAGATTTATAAGGAAATAGAATTGTATCTTCTCCAGGAGTACCCAGAGTCCTCACAAGGAAAAACCATCCCATGTTTTTCCTTCCGTTTCTCATGAGATCCTTAATGTGAAAAAATAAGAGATGGTAAAACATTGCAGGTAACAGAGCAAGGGGTTAAAAGCGGACCCTTAAAATATTTTTTTGGTCATATTTTTTCATTGATTTCCTCCTTTTTCTTTCTGAACTTTCCCTAGGTTCTTATGCTGATAACAACTCTATTTTTGTTTTGCTTGAAGAGACACATTCATGTGTGGCCTAACGAACAGGTCTTGGTATTCGATAGTTCTTTCAGTTCCCATGAATCAGGATGATGTGAAGGTTTTTCCAGCTCGGCTTGGTTTGTCTTGTTCAACATACTCATCAGCGACCTGGATGAAGGGACAGAGTGTATCCTCAGCAAGTTCACTGATGATACCAAACTGGGAGGGGTGGTGACACTCCAGAGGGCCGTGCTGCCATCCAGCGTGACCTGGACAGGCTGGAGAGCTGGGCAGAGAGGAACCTCATGAGGTTCAACAAGGGCAAGTGTAGGGTCCTGCACCTGGGAAGGAAGAACCCCATGCATCAATAGAGGTTAGGGGTGGACCTGCTGGAAAGCAGTTCTGAGGAGAAGGATCTGGGAGTCCTGGTAGATAGTAAATGATCCATGAGCCAGCAACGTGCCCTTGTGGCCAAGAGGGTACATAGGAATCCTGGGTTGCATAAGGAAGAGTGTGGCCAGTAGGTCAAGAGAGGTCATTCTCCCCCTCTACTCTGCCCTGGTGAGGCCACAGCTGGAGAAGTGGGACCAGTTCTGGGCTCCTCAGTTCAAGAGAGACAGGGAATTGCTGGAGAGAGTCCAGCGGAGGCCAACAAAGATGACTGGGGCATCTCCCTGATGAGGAAAGGCTGAGAGAGCTGGGACTGTTCAGCCTGGAGAAGAGAAGGCTGAGGGGAGACCTTATTAATGCCTGTAAGTATCTAAAGGGTGGGTGCAAGGAGGATGGAGCCAGACTCTGCTCAGTAGCTCCCAGGGACAGGATAAGGGGCAACGGGCACAAGCTGGAACATGGGAAGTTCCATTGAAATACGAGGAACAACTTGATGGTGAGGGTGACAGAGCCCTGGGACAGGCTGCCTAGGGAGGGTGTGGAGTCCTCTTCTCTGGAGATACTCCAGATCCCCCTGGATGCAGCCCTGTGGGATGTGTTCTAGGGGATCCTGCTTTAGCAGGAGAGTTGGGCTGGATGATCTCTAGAGGTCCCTTCCAACTCTGACAGTTCCGTGATTCCATCAATAGAAATAAAATGTGGTACCTACACTTTCCCACTTCTCCTTCACTAAAGGCAGTTTCTAGTCTTTAAACTTTTAAGAGTTTGGCATGAAAAGTTTCTACACTTAAGGATGAGTCTAACCAAAAGCCTCTCAGTCCTTATACTACAAGGTTCTTCACTTGACTTGTGCATATTTGACAGGATTTTAAGAAATTGACTTATTTCCATGTCTTTTGACACACCAAATCTGAAAGATCAGACTGTAGGCAAAACACAACTACCAACTCTCATCTTTCCAATCCATTTTGATTTAAATGAGAAAACTGGATCTAGTCCTGACCTTTAGCAGGAAGGCAATAGGAATATCTGGCGTCCAGTTCTGGAGTCCCTACTA
Organism: Hemiprocne comata; assembly: GCA_020745705.1. Taxonomy (NCBI): domain Eukaryota; kingdom Metazoa; phylum Chordata; class Aves; order Apodiformes; family Apodidae; genus Hemiprocne; species Hemiprocne comata. The sequence continues at coordinate 662,656 of CM036593.1, forward strand.
CAAGAAAGATATGGATGTGCTGGAACGTGTCCAGAGAAGGGCCACGAGGATGATAAGAGGGCTGGAGCACCTCTCCTTTGAAGACAGACTGAGAGAGTTGGGGTTATTCAGTCTGGAGAAGAGAAGGCTCTGAGGAGACCTTATTGTGGCCTTTCAGTATCTGAAGGGGGTCTACAAGAAAGCTGGGGAGGGACTTTTTAAGATGTCAGGTAGTGATAGGACTAGGGGGAATGGCTCTAAGCTAGAGGAGGGCAGATTTAGATTGGATGTTAGGAAGAAGTTCTTCACCATGAGGGTGGTGAGACACTGGAACAGGTTGCCCAGAGAGGTGGTGGAAGCTCCATCCCTAGAGGTATTTAAGGCCAGGCTGGACAGGGCTCTGAGCAACCTGATCTAGTGCGTGGTGTCCCTGCCCATGGCAGGGGGGTTGGAACTAGATGATCTTAAAGGTCCCTTTGAACCTTGACAATTCCATGATTCTGTGAATGCAACCATCTCAGAGAGAATAAAAAGGAGAATTTATTCTGGCTTGGTGAAAGTTTTAGGAGCTTATGCTTTATTTTTAAACGTATATTTTTCTTTCATACGGTTCTTTGCCTGCAAATTTGTTGTTTCCCTCTTGCTTTGCCTTTTGCAATATATATATTTATTCATCTGTAGCCATGCACAATGCACAGATTTCCTGCAGCTACATTTGGAATCAGGTTCTGCTCTCAGATGTCCTTTCCCAGGCTTTTCATAAGTTTGTGGGATTTCAAGACTGTAGATTTTCTTGCACCACAGGTGAAACTTCATGATAGTAATGGAACTGCATAAAAGTTACAGAGGAATATACCTAAATTAGTCATCTAAAACTGAAATGGAGTTTGGAGCTTGAGCAGAAAGTAGCTTTTCTTTTCTGAAATAAATTTAGCCCAGTGTCGCCCTTTAGTTTGAACATCTGATAGGGATTTAATGATTAAATGGTAGATCAATTGTAATTAACTCTGTAGGGAGGCCTTTAAATATGCAGCAGAAGATGTAAAAATGAGTAGCATAAAAAAAGAAGAATTTTGCAACACTATAAATTGGGTGTTGGCAGCATCCATGAGACAGAAAGGGCAAAGATGTTACAACCATTTACCAGAGGGAATAAATGGGTGGGAAGTAATGAGGATACCACCTAAAAATAAATCCCTACAAACATCTCAGCAAACCAGCAGACACGCACAGAATGGCCAGTAATGAGATTTCTTTTTGAGAGGTGACAACCCCACGAGGGGTGGTTTGACTGGAGTGTGGGAAAATGAAGTGGACATGCAAAATGTCCTGTCGTGGTCAGTGAGGTGCAGACTGGAAGGAATTACAGTGCTATGGACAGGAAAAATAAATCAGGAGTTTACAGGGATTCCAGGGCAGGAAAGAGAAGATCTGGCAATAGCTTCAGTTAGTACATTTTTAGAGACATTACTGAAGGGAATATTGCAACTCACTTTGAGATTTCCACAGAAATATGTAATCACATCTCCATGGAAAAGCAGGTTCTTAATTAACCTGCCCTTATCACTTTGGTTTTTAAGCTTAAAAGACTTTAAACACTATTTATATTCTTTTTAGGTCCTAGTGTTAACCTTTATCCACTTATTTTTAATATAGCACAAGTGAACCTTAATATTTTATCTTAAAATATAGTAAACATAAACATTTTAAAAGTGACCACATTAAAGGTAAAATGTTTCCAAACGATCCAAAGATAATTTTATATCCACCTAGTATTCTATTTTTCCTCTTGCTTCACAAAGAAAAAGAACATTATAACTTGCTATTCTGATTCAGGAAGGACTGTATATTTTTTATTCACCCTATCCCAACCTAAGAAAATGATTCTGCAATATTATTATGACTAATAATATCTGTGAGTCTTAAAAATAGACAAATCATCTTGCCTTCTTGGAACTAGTGGGGACATGGTGAAAAATCCCTGTAGCCTCAGCATTTCATATTGGAACTGAGCCATGGAGATGTAAATCCTGTTCCTAATACTCTTGGGAAGTCCTTGCATGGGATTTTGCAGTGGGGCTAAATGTAGGCAGATATTTTCTTTGGAGCATTTTGTCCATTAAATAGTAGGAGGATGATAGAATTGTTTTGGTTGGAAAAGACCTTTAAGATCATTTAAGATCTTTACAGGCTGAGGGAGTTGCAATTGTTCAGCCTGGAGAAGAGAAGGCTCCGGGGAGACCTCAGAGCACCTTCCAGTGCCTGAAGGGGCTCCAGGAAAGCTGGGGAGGGACTTTGAACAAGGGCAGAGAGTGAGAGGATGAGGGGGAATGGATTAAAACTGGAAGAGGGAGATTTAGGTGAGACATGAGGAGGAAATTCTTCACTGTGAGGGTGGTGAGACACTGGAACAGGTTGCTCAGAGAAGCTGTGGCTGCCCCATCCCTGGAAGTGTTCAAGGGCAGGTTGGATGGGTCTTGGAGCACCCTGGTCTAGTGGGAGGTGTCCCTGCCCATGCAAGGAGGTTGGATATAGATGATCTTTAAGCTCCCTTCCAAAGCAAACATTCTATGATTCTATGATCATCAAGTCCAACTGTTACCCCAGCACTGCTAAGGCCACCACTAACCCATGTCCCTCAGCACCACATCTACAATCTTTGAAATCCCTCCAGGGATGGGGACTCTACCACTGCCCTGGGCAGCCTGGGCCAGGGCCTGACAACCCTTTGGGGAATAAATTGTTCCTGATAATCCAATCTAAACCTCCCTTGGCACAACTTGAGGCCATTTCCTCTTGTTCTATCACTTGTTCCTTGGGAGAAGAGACCGACCCCCCCCTGGCTCTCCAACCAGGCAGTTGCAGAGCCAGAATGTCTCCCCTCAGCCTCCTTTTCTCCCTGGTGAACACCCCCAGGTGCCTCAGCTGCTCCTCCTAAGACTTGTGCCCCAGACCCATTCCCAGCTCCATTGCCCTTCTCTGGACATGCTCCAGCCCCTCAATGTCCTTCTTGTCCTGAGGGGCCCAGAACTGACCCCAGGAGTCGAGGTGTCCCCTCACCAGTGCCCAGCACAGAGGGACGATCCCTGCCCTGGTCCTGCTGGCCACACCAGTGCTGATCCAAGCCAGGATGCTGGTGGCCTTCTTGGCCACCTGGGCACACACTGGCTCCAATTCAGCCACTGTCAACCAACATCCCCAGGTCCTTTTCCTCTGGGCACTTTCCAGCCACTTTTCCCCAAGCCTGGAGCATTGCCTGGGGCTGTTGTGACCCAAGTGCAGGACCCAGCACTTGGCCTGGTTGAACCCATCGATCCAGCCTGTCTAGGTCCCTCTGCAGAGCCTTCCTACCCCCAGGCAGATCAACAGCAGCAATGGAGTTACGTTTGGAAGCAGACGGAGTGTTAGGGATTGGGCATTACAGCTTTTGCTTTCTGCAGGTACCTTCAGATTCTTATGGGCATGAAATATTATTTTAATTTGTATCTGTCCTCTTTTTTTCTAATTATATCTTTTAAATAAAATAGATAGATTTCATTTACAGTTTGTTGCTCAGCTCTCTTTGTAGGCAATAAAAGTTGTGAAAGAATCATATTAGCATTCATTTAAGTAAGATGAGGGCAAGCAGAAATATCTCCATGTAAGCTGAAACAAAATGCTTTGCTCAGTCTGTTACCTCTTCCTAAGACTTCACTCTCATCTGTTCTTCAAGATGAATTAATAGTTATAGGTTGTTCTTTCTGAGAGAGTGCCTGTCCTTCTCCCCTGGACAAGGCTGATGCAGCCTTGGTTTCTGAAAGTGCAGGAAATCAAGGCTCTGGTGCCTCTGCCCTGACTGCTTTGCCAACAGCCTCATTTTCTGCAGACTTCCCCATTGCTTTACAGAAGGCTGCATGGGAATGTGGCATCTGACACGCCGTGGATTTCAAATGTCCTTGAAGAGGGAAGATTGTGGCTGGGGTGCCAGAGCTGTCAACAGTGATTTCAGCTGGGAGAAATCCTCCCTTTCCATTTCCATAGCCTCAGGGGTGTTGCAGTCTGCAGAGCTGGTGACAGGACAAGCATAGGAGTCACATTTCCCTCCTCCTTCCCTGGCCCCTATCTCATTCCACCTATTAATTCAACCTATAAATGTGCCCTGCGAGCTGAGACCTGAGGGATTCCTGACAGTCTGGGATTCTTGTCTGATCTTCCTGTGGCACAGCATGGATTCAGAGACTTGTTTCGATGTCCTTGTGGATTCTCCTGGAATTTCCAGAGAACAGAACTCTGAGGTGGTGGGGAATAGAGTTGAACAGCCAGGTGATTGCTCCCTATCAGATGAACCCAAGCAGCCTTAAAAAAAATCGTAATATTTATAAAGAATGCAACAACAGAGCATAATTCAAATAGCCTGAGTTCATTTCCAATTCCTAGAGTGATTTCCAAGGTATTTTCTGCTTTATGTGGGGATAATACATTTCAAGTTCATTGTTGTTGCAATGGAGCAGTCTAGTTCACAGTAAATTCCTGAGAGTATAGAAACAAGGGAGAGGGAATGGAGGGATTGCACTGATCTCCTGGGATGCTTTATTGCTGCATTAACTGAAACTGAAAGTCTCCTCCTTGCCCAAAAAAAAGAACCTTGAAAGAAATCCTTATTCCTGTTCTAATAAAGTTAATGGAAATGTTGCCATTTATTTCATTTGCAGAAAGATCAAGTTTACTGTTCCTGCTCCATCTTCCAACAGCAGATGATAGGAAAATGGGAGCAATTCCAGCTCTCCTGAGTTAGTGGGCTCTTCAAATGAAAAATCACTGCCATGCCATCAATTCTGCTGCTAGGAAAGCTATGGAAAATGCTCCAGCCCTCTAAGGTGCTGGTAATTAAAAAAATAAAAGATAAAACCCATGAATCCAACCCCTGCCATGGTGGGTGCTGTTGGTTTGTCCACACCTCCTTCGGAAATGTTCTCCTAGCTGGTAGCATGACAAGTGTCGGTGCTTGGAACCCTGGGAAGGTTTGATTTCTTTTAATTATGCACTAATTAGTGGGAGGCTTTTAATAGGCTGAATGACACAAGTAGGACAGCAGAGCTGCAAGTGTTGTGTGGTGAAGTGCTGAGAGAAAGGTGCTTCTGTGAAAAACTGTGGATCTTGGGGGGAAAAAAGAAGTTGGCAGGAGAACCACTTCTAAATAGAAAGGACATTTAGTTCCTCTTCATTTGATCAACTTTTTTTTAGGTGAAATGAGCACTGACTGCAGAATGTGGGGGGATGGCAATGGGCTAGAAGACAAGTCTGAAAGGTGAGGTTGACAGGGGAGTCATCCAGGAGAAGGTGAGGTTCATAGGGGAGTCATCCAGGAGAATCCTAAAGACTTCAGGTTTCATCCCCCTCCAGACTCTTGCCTGTTCTTCTGTCTGCAGCAGTCATTCAGAAGAGACCTTCTTCATGTATATGTGATGAGTTTGCTCTAAATCATCATTGTAATGTTTAAAATATTAAAAGAGGTTTATACAAAGATGACTGCAGCTGCCTGTTTTGAAGTGATGGGCATTGTCTCATCCTCCTTTGTGTTGGCTCAGTCCCCCTCCCTGGAAGCCAAACACATTTTTAAAGAGTCTTGCTGAAGAGGACAGTCTTTTATGCACGACCTCTGCATGGTGTTAGGAATCTTAGCTATGTGCACTTAAAAAGCCACACCAGGACAAAACATCGGCAGAAGTACATCTCCCTGTAATTTGGGAAGCCTTCTATTGGCTTAATTATCATGGAGAAAAAAAGCCCCCCTGTTTCCCAGGGAAAATCCTGCCCACTGATAGCACAAGAATTCAACCCTGCTCAAGTGCTAGGAGGTAGGTTCTCAGAGCGCCTCTAATCGGGTCGTTATCACCATGGTTATGAGATGTAACTGGCTGCAAACTGGAGGCATTTGTCTCGTTAATGCCAAATGGTGCAGTTTATTTCTGAGAACTGAAAACCCTGCTGCCCAGGGAAACCTGTTCTGTGATCATCTTGGAAAACAAGGCACTTGAGAATAGCCTGCCTGGTTCCTGTCAGATGGTTTCACACATCTTTTGTTACTGGTTCTTAGGGGGGTTTGGGTATTCAACGACTTTGTTCTGTGGTATTTTGCTTGGTGAGTTAGTGTTCTTCATGGACTGCAGGCCTAGCTCTTGCAAAACAACCGTGGTTATGAAGCTCTTTGCTCAAAGGCAATGATTTCTGGACTCTGCTAGCATCTTAGCTTCATCTTGGCATTTATATTTTCCTTTTCCCTTTCCTATTTTTCTGGATCTTTTATTGCACGCTTTTAGACAAAACACTTCTCAGCTCTGCTCTTGAGATTAAATAAAATCACACTTCTTGGCTTGGAAGATAATTAAAGAGGTGCCATCACCTTTCTAATTTTGTTTCTATCCTTTCAGAAAATGTAAAATCATCAGTGACTCCAGTAATACCGGATAGAACCAGAATTAATACATTGGAACATTGTATTTTTTTACCCTTGTAGTCTGCTTTGTCACCCAAATGAGTTACCCAAAAATGAAATCCTTGCATTTCATCAGCAAATTTGACAGAAATTGGAGGCTTTCATTTATCAAGCACTCCTTTTTTTCCATTGCAAATTTTTCCATTTCAGATTTTTCAGATTTACAATCCTTGTTGAGTAGGATTTGTGCAGAGCACATGTAACAAAAGCACATGTAACTACATCAGTTTGACCTCGGCTGCAAGTGTCATCAATGAAAAGTTAGAGTTTGGATGATTTTTATCTGCTTTAGTCTTTTTTTTAGTATTTTGGGAAGATAAACTTCCATTTTCTTTTTGCAATAGATTTTATATACATAAGCTAAGAGGCTAAAAGCAGAGGAGGTGACAGAGGAATACTGGGCTACTTGGAAAAGTAAAAGAATTAATATATAGATGTGACTGAAAATATAATATCTGGAAAGGTCCTTATTATTGCGTTATTTCTACACTATTACTTATTATTATAACACTATTGCTTAACTATAACAATCATGAATGTCTGTGAGTCACCTCAGAATCTGTGCTCAGTTTCTTTTTCATATATCCAGTTTTCTTTTGCATCAGTGCATCTGTAGGAGCAGGCTCTAAAAAATGAAACAAAAAAGCCATTTAATCATGATTTTTCCCCATTCTGCCTCTTGGCACACCTTAATACACCAAGTTCTATCACTCCCATAATCAGCCCAGTGGGAATCTCTACCTATGTCTTGCCTAATCCAAATGAAGAATGAACGAAAAGGCAATAATAATTCTCAAGCTACTTCCCAACCCTCTTTATTTTGTGCTTTCAGAAGGCCCGGGAAGAATAAGAGGGGATAGCAACTGTAAAATTGGCTTTATTGTTTCTGCATTTCATGTAGCTTTATGAAGCTGCACTGGTTTCTTTGCAAATGGTTGGAGAGAATAATAATAATCAACAACAAAACAAAACGCCACTAAAATAAATGGATCTTTAAATAAAGATTTGCATGGATAAATGCGGAGCATAATCTTTCAGAACTAGGATAAACCTCCTAACAACATTCATCCCTCTGTTATTGTCTCCTGGCTATTTATCCTGTTTAATGGAGGTGACAGTCTTTGTTGTTGTACAAACAGATTAGGATCCTGCTACATAAAAATTAGATTTTGGAATGGAATTTTAGGCCACTCATTGGGAGAGGGAGAAGACCGGAGGCTCCGAGTTGTCCTTCCAGCCACATCCCAGCTGGGTCTGATGCCCTGCAAGGGTCTTTGTGCTGATTCAGGATGATGAAGCAAAAACCAGGGTACATCTAAATTCAAGACTGCCAAATGTGAGCAGGGAGGAGACATCCTGACTCTCTTCTTTCCTTGTGCAGCTGGCACTCTGCTTCCAGCTTTGGCTGAAGCCAGTTCTGTGTGTCCTCTCCACAGGCTGCTGGCACTGCAAAAGGTCTCCTTCTCCACTCTCAGGGACACTAGTTCAAAGTGACAGAAAGGTGCCAAGAGCTTGGAACAGCCTAAGGTTTGGTATTCATTTTGGAAAAGTGCAAGGGATCTTGGAAAACGTGACATTTCAATGGTTTCAAGATCCAGCTGCAGCCACCCACACGTGCTGCTGGTAGCACACGCTGGAAGAGAGCCAGGCAACCCAAAGCAACACGAACATCCAGGAATGATTTTAGCTGAGCTTCATGCTCCTTTCAAAATCCTATGTTCAATCAGTTTGGGAGGGGGCATGATAGAGGAATTGGTGGTACTTTGGCAGCAAAGGAGACTGGGATGATATCCCATGGCCAACATTTCCTGCTATGCCCTTAGATGACTTTTGATGCTCCTTTTGCTTTTTTATTTCTGCCTGGTCTAAAGGAGAAGGAGCTACAAACCCAGGAATTTTCTACAGCACCCAATCCAGTTTAAAAAATGTGAGGTTATGGCAGAACCCCCCCAAATTAAAAGTGCCCTCCTGCCCTCTTGGCACCATTATAAATACAGGTCATAACAGATTTTTACTTCCATATCCTGCTGGGCTACATGGGAAAAGTGAAAAGTTTCCTCCATTATGTCAACAAGGAGTTGGCACAAACAGAAGTTTCCTCAGTGAAAATCCTCATTTTTATGAACCACGTTTGTTAAACTCATTCTCAGAGCTGTGAAGAAATAAATGAACTTTAGACTGTTGGTCAGCTGAAACGTTCCTAAGGATTCTCTGCAATGGAAAGAGCACTCCCTGAGGTTGGTGGCACTGGTTAAACAATTGCAGTCAGACTTTCTGTAATTAAATTGAGCTATTTCTGAAACTTTATGAGCTTCTGAACTCCTCCTCAGTCTGTTTTCAATAAAAATGCTTTTCCATTCCCTTACCATCAGGTGACAGAAACACGGACTGGTCCTCTTGGCTGCAGTAACTATGACAACCTAGATTCTGTCAGCTCTGTTCTGGTTCAGAGTCCTGAAAATAAGATTCAGTTGCAAGGTATGTAGGTGCAATTTCATTAATTTGTTTTGGAGCAGGATGACATTTACGACACCATTTGTTTTGCTTTCTTCCACCTCATAAAAAGGTCATTTTTCTAATTTTTTGGTGGTGTGCAATAAGGACCAAGTGAAGGAAATGTCAGTAACTCGTGTTGCTGTTGAAACAATTTCTGGACACATCAGAAAATAAGTTGAATAATACTGGTAGCATTTTAGAGTCCTATTTAGCAAGCCCTTGCACACCTTTTAAACAGCCTGAATTCCCACAGATTCCACCGAGCAGGGAATGATGTTTAGTGTCTGCTTGGCACACAGTGAGGAGTAGCTTGTACCTCGTGCAGTCGTCCCCCTGAAAGGAATGGAGTCACAGGAGGAGCCAGATAGAGATTTTCAAAGACTCTAATGAAGAGTCCAAAGACTGCTCCAGGGAATTTTAAGAACACCTGGAAGGTTAGGCATCTCACTCATTAGAATAATAGTAGTAATTATATATAAAAAAGAAAAACAAGAGAAAGAAAGGGAAAGGAAAAAAGGGAACAACTTAATTCTTCCTCCTATGAAAACAGACTAAATTCTTGCTAATTTCTGTGCCTCTGTGAACATTCAAGGAGAGAAGAATGGAGCTGTTAATTAGCAGTTACAGGTAGCTAGACAATTATTCTCAACTGTAAAAGTTTTCCATATTGGTTCCTGTATCAGTTGGACATGCAGTGTGAAGTTGCTGCTGATTATTAAGAATGGCTGTCCAGGAAAAACCCTCTTCCTGTTTCAAATATCCACAGGCTTTTTTCCCCCCCCTTTCCTTTCTCTCCAGAACAGGTTAAAAGCCATACAATCATCAGTATATAGATATCTTTTTAACAACAAGAGTTTGTCATTTTCAGTGGGATGCAGTGAAATGTCTCCAGAAGTAATTTGCCATTTTTAATGCTCTCCAGCAGATGCACGATGTTAGTCAGTTAAAATGTGGAAAATGATCTTTGCATCCCTCAGACAGTCGTTTGACACATCACTGGCATGTCATTAGGAGAAATACATCATCAGAACTGCAGGAAGCATTTCATGCTTATGGGGGAAGAGTTGAACAAGACTCAAGGTTGCTTATCTGGCCTTTCTTTTCACCGTTTCAAGGCTAAAATTTCCTCCAGCTCAGTTTTTCCCACTCTTCTTAGTTTCCCTCTGCAGAATCATGAAGAGATAACTGGAGTTACTTAGACAAGCTGTAGCTTGTTGTGTCAAAGGCAACATGGAAAACAAATCCAGAATGGAAATGTTTACCTTCACACCTCTTTTTTTCTGCTTACACTGTCTCTTTACTCTGTCTGTCAGGGCTGCTTCCCCTCCATCAGCACTCTCAAAATTTGCATTAGCTGCTTGTACCAAGATTATAATTCAGCTGCAAAGCTCTGGCTGCTGAAGCTGTTCATTCAGCAGTTCTTTATGAGAAGTTGATGTAATCCTTTTGAGGGTTTTTTTTTTCTGGTTTTGACAGTCTCCCTAGAATGAAATGACACCAGTAAATGCTCTGTCTGAGGAACAGGGGTTATTAGTGGAATGGATGTTCCATAGTGAGAGGGCAATGTAAGGAATATATCTGAAATTAATTCTTAAGAAGGGAGATACTACACAGTGAAAATGCTAGACAGATGTTTCAATTGTCCCACAAAATGTATCTTTTTCATATCTTTTTGCTTGGGTTTGCTTTGTTTGTTACATGGTTGGGGAAGCTGCTTGGCTGGAGCATTGCTTTTCATTTCCTAACAAAAGACTCTATTTCCCTCAGGTCTTCAGGTCATCCTGCCTGAGTATCTGCAAGAGCACTTTGTCCAGGCAGCTCTGAGCTATATTGCCTGCAATTCAGAGGGGGAGTTCATCTGCAAGGACAATGACTGCTGGTGTCAGTGTGGGCCCAAATTCCCCGAGTGCAACTGTCCCTACATGGACATTCAAGCCATGGAAGAAAATCTGCTGCACATAAGTGAGACCTGGAATGCATACAACAGTGAATTTGAAGAATCTGGTGAGATTTTTATAAGATTTTTGTCTATTTTTCTGTATCTCTCCAAAATGTAGACAACAGACTCCATCTGAAATCTCCAGAATGGTTCATAGAGTCATAGAATGGTTTAAGTTGGAAGAGACCTTAAAGATCATGCAGTTCCAACTCCCCTGCATGGGCAGGGACACCTCCCACTAGACCAGGCTGCTCAGGGCCCCATCCAACCTGCCCTTGGACACTTCCAGGGATGGGGCAGCCACAACCTCCCGGGGCAACCAGTGTCTCACCACCCTCACGCTAAAGAATTTCTTCCTAATGTCTAACCTAAATCGTCTCTCTTCCAGTTTTGCTCCATTAAATCTTGTCCGCTCAAAAGTCCCTCCCAAGCTTTCCTGTCAGCCTGCTCTTGAACACTTCCAGGGATGGGGAATTTATCTGGGTATTCTGCATTTTTGTTCTGTAATGCAGCTGAAACTGCTGCTTCGTTTCGCATCCTTTTTGCGGTGTGAGGTCAAAGTTTCATCCCTTTTGTCCAGTCCCTCCAGAAATACCATCAAGCTGACATGGAGATCACAGCTGGCCCTCAATTTACCAAGCTGTTAATAGTTCATCCTGTCCTAGCTGGCAGCTTGCTTCTTCATATAATTTCTGCTCAAACTGGACCTATCTGTGTTGTCTCCCTGTTTAGCCACCTTTCTGCCACATTGCTCTGAAGCACTGAGGTTTGTTTCATACATCATTTCACTCCTGATCATCAGAACTTCCAGTTCCATAGAGGCTGGGAACAGCAGGTAAAATCAGCTTCTGAACAACTGTTTTCACAGCTCACTCACTCAGTGGGAGCAGCAACAGCTGGCTAGCCAGATGGTGGGAAAAGTAAGGAGAGCTCAGCAGACCTGGGAAAAATCACTGAGGAAAAAATAAAAAGAAATAAGGAAGAAGCAGAACAAAAAAAAATAATAATCACAGTTTTTACTGAGTTGTGTTGGAGAAAAGAAGCAGGAATCAGTAGAAGAGAGGGGGAAGAAGACTATTCAGTGGTCATGGAAAGCACAACACTTAACTGTGAATGGGACATGGTGTGCTTTCAATTTTTCTGGTTTTATTGTTTAAGACTGGTTTCTCAGTTCAAGACTGAACACTTTAAAAGACCCTGTATGAGTTAGTATTTCAGGTGGTGTATGTTTCAGTGAGATGTGATGCCTAAGTCTGAGTCTGGAAGATCTCAGTTCCTGCTCTCTTAGCATGAGGATACCAAAACTTGTAATACTTCCCCGTGGAGAATCACAGACTTCTTAGATTATAAAAGCAAGAATTTATGATTCTTTTTTTTTTTCTTTGTACATAAAAATCTATTTTCTCAATGACTATTTTGATACCTTCGAGCATTTGTGGAGTCATTTACAACTTCCAAACTCTGACAAGTGCATTAATGGTAGTTCTTGTACACAACAATTCCAACTGCAAAAAGGTATTAATTCAATATGACGACATGTCCAACTTCAAGCAGTCATCATGTTGGATGGATGTAAAGTTGGAGGAAAGGAAAGCATGTGCCACATCAGGAACCTCATGAAGGTCAGCAAGGGGGAGCCTGAGGTCCTGCCCCTGGGGAGAAACAGCCCCAGGCACCAGGACATGCTGGTGGCCACCCAGCTGCAACACAGCTTGGTAGGAAAGGACCTGGGGGTCCTGATGGACACCAGGTTGAACATGAGCCAGCAATGCGCCCTTGCAGCCAAGAAGGTTGGTGGCATCCTGGGCTGCATTAGTTTTGCCAGCAGGTTGAGGAAGGGGGATCCTTGCCCACTCCTCAGCACTGGTGAAGCCACACCTGGAGTGCTGGGTTCATCTCTGGGCTCCTCAGTCCAAGAGAGACATGGACAGAGACATGGAGAGAGTCCAAATAAAGGCCATGACAATGAGGAATCATCTGGAACATCCCTCTTGTGAGGAAAGACTGAGAGAGATGGGACTGTTTAGCCTGGAGAAGACTCAAGGGGATCTTACCAATGTTAGGTTAACAGTTGGACTTGATCTTAAAAGTCTTTTCCCACCAAAACGACAGTTACAGCATAGATGACCAAACATATTCCAGTTCAGAACATGTCATTCCTTGTTCTGTGCAGATTTCATTTCCCCCAGACTCTTCTGGTACCTTTTAACTACTCCAATCTCATTTTGGAGGACATGGAGCAGGATGTAATTTAGCTGCCAGTAAATCTGGCTGCCTTTTTCATCTCTCTAGCCACCCTCCAGCCATACATACTTGATCACTATTAGCTCCGTGAGCTTCATATAACCTCTTAATATCAGGGTCCGTACTAAGTTCTCAAAGAAATTACAAGAGCTACTTTAAATTGTTTACTCTGAACCATCTGCTGATTCTTTATCCTATCTTGTGGCCTTCAGACTCAGCTACTACCCTTGCAAATGAACAGCTGTTTCCTTTTAAAAAATCCATACTAAAGCTGTTTGACCTTTATTAACAAATTCCATTAGTTTCTCAAGGCCTTTGGTCGAATTAATGTGAAGTCAAGTTTTCTCTAAGAACATCAGTCCTTTCTTAGGAGCTGTGTTCTGGTCATCTAACACATGGCCTAAAAAGATCATCTCTAATGGAATCAAGCACTGCTTCCTTTACCTTTTCTTTACATCCATGAAACTAGCTTTCCACAGGGATTTTGGCACTCTCTTGGCAAGACTTTATATCCAAAGAAGCTAATTCTGACTTTCAACTCTGTCAACGACTGGCTGGAAATTTAGAATTTTACAGAGATCCTGACCCACTGCTCTAAAACACATGAAAAACCCATGAAAACATCCACAGGCTCTGGATTCTGACAGCAAGGAGAAGAGTATGATCTTTCATGGTCTGTCCCATACCCCTCTTTTGGGATATTTCCTTCCAAGGAACGGGATGAGGAGAAGTGAACAAACATTATGAGGCATATTTTCAAAGAAGCTTTGAAATGGAACTTACTCTTTCAAACATTTAGTTCAAATACAAAATTCTGTTCAATTACATTTTTCCATGTCTTTATGCTTTGAATTAATGTTCCCAAAAGCCCTTGTAGAAAAGAGTTGGATTTCAAGGGTTGAAGAAAGAAGGTTCTAATAGAGGAGATGTTCAGCTAATTACTGAATGAAGTAGCAGTGATATTAAAGACATTTCAGGCATCCCATTCTTTTTTGGGGGGTGGCATTTGCATCTTGTATCATTACTTTGATGTAGGGTGGTGGTCTTGCTTGTATAGACATGTGTGGTTTTTGAGGCACCAACTTCTCCAAAGACGGACCAACCATTGGTGGTCACACCACAGGTCTTTATAAAAGGTGACTCCAGGCTTCCAGACGGTCCTACTGCTTCTTGTGAAGGATGAAATTCCTTCTTCTCCCAGTGAAGGTGGTTTCCAATACCCAGACTTCTTCTCAGGGAAGAGAATTCTACCATCATTCTTTGTGGGTGTGAAGACTCCTAGATGCTGAACACACAGTAACAAATCTGTTGAGGGTTGGTTTTTTCTTTCAAGCAATTAAAAAATAGAAAGAATTTTAAAATAGCAACAATTAAAAAATCGCATATGCAGGCTTATTTAATTTGCTAAAAAAGAAACCTATGCTTGAATAAAGCAGCCACAAAACCAGTCCGTAAAAGAAAATGTAAGGTTAAATCTTTAACTTAGATTTAAACAGATTAAAGAAGTTAAGAATAAAAAGCAATTAAATCATGTAAATAAATTTAAATAGATTGTCCAGTGCTGAAGATGGAAGTCTTAGATGTCTGGTTGACAGAATGCGTTATGATGAGAGCCAATGGCAAATCCCAATCTTCAAGATCAAATCACAGCATAAAGACACAGGAAACCTGGGGCAAGAAGTTGGCACCACCAGATAAGTACTAGCTTTTTCATCCTTTCCTATACCCTGTTGTCAGCTGAAGTTCTGGAGTCATCTTCATTATTAATGATATTCCTATCTCCCAGCAGTGCGTTCAGGAATACAACCAGTGTCCCTCAGGTGGTTCATTCTTCCTCCTCCTCTCCATCAGACAAGCATTCTAAAAGATTGTTGTGATGATAGTGTGTCAGGATCTTTTGATGGATGACTCCAGCAAAACTCCAGCAGGTCTGAACTCAGCGTGTGCTGTTTAACCATAACAATCCCTCTCATTAGTCAGAAAAGTCTCATAAAACTTGGCCATCAGAGTGTTCCCTATGATCCTTCGAGTACAGGAGGGAAAAAAAAGAGTCTGCATTCTAAGACAGACATTTGAAAACAGTTAATATACCAAATGTCTCATTTACACCCCTTCCAAATTACTGTAAGGGAGTGAAAGGGCAGAAAGTAACTGTTGGTTGAATTTGGAAATGTCAGTTTAAACATAGATGTTGCTGCATGTACGCTCTGATCAGAAGAAACTTCTTGCAATTACAATGGAAGAGAAGTGCCCAGGCTGACTTTCAGACTCTGTGTTGAGGTTCCAAGTCTTAAAGAACATTGCAAGATGACTACATTTCATTTGGCACCACAGACTGCAAATTGCATCCCACACTGGCATCTGCAGCGAAGACAGTTCTCTGCCACTAGTTCTCTCTTCCCAGTCCCGTACCATGTTCCTGCTTTTCTGGTGCCATGTTTCGATTCCAATGAAATCTGGAATGAACACTGCATACTGTAAGAGTTCACCAGTTTATAAACCCAACAAATTTAACCTTGCTCTCCAAGAAGTTTTGTTGTCATTCAATTAGAAGAAGTCAACCAGCTCCTGGAAGCTGGTCGTGCAGGGCCCAGACAAGGGTTTGGAGGCACAGGTCCCTCAGGTGGCACAGTTGACCAGAACAGACTGATCTCCATGCAAAATTAGTCTCATTTGAAATCTTAATTGAAAGACTCCTTATGAAAAGCCTGGGCAGCGTTGCTGGCAGTTGAAGGTGCTTTTTAATCACTGAGAATAAAGACTTCAATCAATATGGTTCAAACCATTTGCCCCTGAGCAGTAGAGTGGTGGTTTTGTTTAAAACGGTGCTTACACCTTCAGGCTCAAGGCCAAGAAAACTTAGCCCCCTGAGTTCTTAATATAATTATTGTTTTCTCCATTATCTTGCAAGGGTGTTAATTTACCTCCCAGTAATTAACTTCCCTGTGTGGCTGTCAGGAAGTTTAATCAATAGCATGAAGAGAGACACCAAGCTGTCATCCCGTCTGTGACCAATGCTCCCCTCCCACCTTTCCCACCCCTGTGGAGGTTCGAATAAAACGAATAGGTGGGATGTGCATAATTTCTTCAGAGAGTCAAGGTCTTCAGTTGCTCATCTCCTACTCCAAAAATGAAGGGACAGCCAATCAGGTCCCCTCGACATCATCGCCCCTGTTCCAAAACTAAAAGCATGATCTGACTCCTGCTAAAGCAGCACCTGGCAAATCAGCTTATTAAAGTTTGACATTCCCAGGCACTTTGTGGTGACATTGTAATAAGAGGAGGAGCAGAAGGCTTGATCTAATCTAATTCTACTTATGTCCACCATGTCCAGGACATAATGTAATTCCCTTCAAAGCCAGTGACAAAAAACCCTCATTCTTGGTGGAATTCCAATCTGCCTTGGCAGGTTTGGACCTTCTTTATTAAGAGAGATGTCACTCTGTGGCCTCTTTTCTTCTTGGGCAGTGGTGTCTGTTCTGATTCATAGCTGCTTAAATGTTCTCTTGTAACAGCTTAACACTGGTTATTTGCCTCGATGTGTTTTCCAAGAACCCTTTGCAGTTTCACTCATTCTCTTCCTTCAGCTATCCTTGTGGGGTTTTTTACATGTCTGTTTACCTCACCCAGTTTTCAAACTGCAGGAGTTCCCAAGAAAAACATAACGTGGGATGACAGAGGCCATCTCTAAATCTGTGCATTAAAATTCTGTCTCATGCATTCATAGCGCTCTAGAAAACGTAACAGCTGGATCTAGATAAGAATTGGAACATCCATCGAGAACACTCATAAACGATACTGAAGTGATCTCAGCAAAAACCCAAAATAACCCACAGTTACATTTTGGAGACATTTTTCTGGAAAGTTGACAGTCAGTTCCAAGGGACATCCATTTGAAGGGTAGGGATACAAACATTTTTAAGAGAGTAATGAGCCAAAATCACACCCGAAAGAAGAACTGGCAGGATGAAGGGAATGTCCTTCAAATGGTGGGATTTACAGAGACAGCTCTTGGGGTCTGTTTTTTTTATTTCTGAGAAGTGACTTTGCTGTCAAGGTCATATTTAAATTGAGACTAAGAAACAAATGATTTCCTGATTAGAGGAAATATGAGTCCTTGAAGCTTGCACTGGAGTCTGGGGAAGGTTGTTATCCCTTTGCCTACTAGAACTTCCAAATTAATCCATGATTTGCAGCATTTACTACCAATTTTGACTCTGCTTTTTTTTTTCTCTTCATCTGGGCACCAGGAGAGTCCCGAGGCTTGTGAGGGGAGGCAAGTTTGCTTGCTTTGGAGAAGCAAATATTTTAATTATAGGAAGAGCTGAACGGTTTAGCCTAGATCGGGGGGGACAAAAATTCAGCTTTACTATCTTTTCTGAGAAGAAATAAGGTTGTGTCAAGCTGCAGTCTTATGCTTCCTCCAATTGGATTATTTTCAAACATGTATTTCTTGGAGCACAGCTGCTCCTCCTTTGACAAATGAAGTGATGCATCACAAACGACTAAAATTCACTGCAACATAAAAACAAATATATGTTCATTTTAGTACTTTGTTTTCTCCAGGCTTTTGAATCATGGTGGGGTATTTTTAAAAACAAATATATATATCTTTTCTAAATCTCCTTAATAATATCTCCACAATATTGAGGCAGCACTTTATTGAACAGCAGCTGTATTGAGCCATTTGAAAAGCAGCTCCTATTGCTTTTTATTCTCTCAGGCTCCCAGTTTTGTGCTTTCCATTTACAGCTGACACTGATATTTGACTTGCTGTCATATTTATTGCCCTGATTACAATTAAAAGCATTGTAATGAGAAAGGAATAATACCATGGTCACATTATTAAAGTGGAAGGTTTCTCCACATCCAATACTGTAAAAAGTATAATAAACTCTTGGGGATTATGAGATCTTTCCTACCAGAATTCTTGCTCCTCACATTAATTGCAGCTACCACGGAGGACTCCAAGGAGGATGCAGTTGCCTGGAGCCATAAATAATTTTATCAGCAGTAGTAATACATGGCAACAATTAAATTTAGGGTCTGTCGTGCTAACTGCCCTATAAAGATACAGAGCAGAACTCGCAGTCTAAACAGAAAAGACAGTTGAAGGGTAGTAGAGATTCAAAACAGATTTATCGACAAAATATTGAGACAGCTGTTTTGAAAAAAACCCAGAAATAATTTTTCAACCATTGCAAAATTATGCTTTTTTAACAGAATACAGCAAAGTGCTTTGACCTTCATTTTTAAGTGATTATCCATTTTGTCATTTCTTACTTTACAGCATTTATAATGCAAAGTTAAAGGTTGACATAAAAATATAACATTTCTCTTCTGTCAAGGTGAAGTCTTTTGACTTATCCAAGGCAAAGTAAAACAAGAAAACCTTGGCATGTTCCTTGTAGGGGATTTCAGAAAAACCAGAAGGGCTTGGAGAATTAATTGTGAGAAATTAATTGGTAGTAGTCTTTCTAGCCTCTAACCTATAACAAAAATCACCCAGTATTTACATTAAATACTAGGTTTATTTACAGCATTAATAGATAAGGTTGACACTGAAATGGCCTCAGAGGTTAAATTGCCAGAGCAGGGCTGGCTGGCTTGCTTTGCTTTGTGTCATCTTTTCATGTTCCTTCTGCACT
Organism: Hemiprocne comata; assembly: GCA_020745705.1. Taxonomy (NCBI): domain Eukaryota; kingdom Metazoa; phylum Chordata; class Aves; order Apodiformes; family Apodidae; genus Hemiprocne; species Hemiprocne comata. Next base: position 681,437 of record CM036593.1, read on the forward strand.
ACTGTTTATTTTGGCTCGCTGTTTGAATGGATTGTGCCAAAGCAATGCTGGAGTAGTCTAAAACCAGGTGTCAACTCACGATTAGCATGGAATCATAGAACGGTTTGTGTTGGAAGGGACCTTAAAGATCATCTAGTTCCGACCCCCCTGCATGGGCAGGGACACCTCCCACTAGACCAGGTTGCTCCAAGCCCCATCCAACCTGCCCTTCAACACTTCCAGGGATGGGGCAGCCACAACCTCCCTGGACAACGTATTCCGATGTCTGACCACCCTCACACTAAGGAGTTTCTTCCTCATGTCTAACCCAAATCTCCCCTCTTCCAGTTTTAAACCATTACCCCTTGTCCCATCCCTCCATGCCCTTGTAAAAAGTCCCTCCCAGCTTTCTCGTACGCCCAGGCAAGGAGACAGGTTAGTTTGACAAAACTCACCCCCCCAAATGCAGTTGAAATTTCTCATTTAATGTAATGTTTCAAGTTCCTGAGATAGTTTTTTCCTCTGGCAGGCAGGAATCTGGAAAGACATTAGCCAGGCACTGGTGTGGTGGCGAAGGGGAGAAAGAGGCATCTAGGGAATCATCAGAGCTGGCCAAGCTTGATGTGACAGCATATTTAATATGTGATAGCATATTTAAGAAAGGGTAAAAAACACTGTACAGCAGCTGTGAGAGGGAAGAGCAAGAAAATGTGAAAGAAACACCCCTGCAGATACCAAGGTTGGTGAAGAAGCAGGTGCTCCAGTCAGGGGATTAGAGAATGACCTGCAGGTTGTGCAGAAGACCATGTCAAGCAGGTTGTGCCCCTGCAGCTCATGGAGGACCCCACCCCTACTTTCTTCCTGGGCCCAAATTACTTTGTTCCCCATTTCTCTGCCTCCTCTCCTTCCGTGGCAGAGGGGGACATGGAGTGGGAGGTTTAGTCTGTTCATCACGCCTCGTTTTCTGCCATTCGTTCTTCCCCAGTGAGAAGGACTCCTCACAGTCTTCCCCTGCTCCAACGTGGGGTCCCTCCCCAGGGGAAAGATTCCTTCACGACCCGCTCCGCCACGAGTCCCTCCCAGCAGGCGCCGTCCCTCAGAACAGGCGGCTCCAGCGCGGGCTGCCCACAGAGCCACGGGCTGCTTCGGGAACAGCCACCCCCCCTGGCCAGGGGTCCTCCACGGCTGCAGGTCCGTGTCTGCTCCCCCGTGGGCCTCCAAGGGCTGCAGGGCACAGCTCGCCATTTCTCCACAGGCTCCAGGTGGCACAGCCCGCCATTCCTCCACAGGCTGCAGGTGAGCCTCTGCTCGGCACCTCCTTCCTCACTGCTTTTCGTAGCTGTGCTCCGGCATTGCTCTCTCCTCCCCCTCTCCTCTGCCCTGAGCTCTTACAGCAGTTCGTTTCCCTTCTTTTAATATGTTAATGCAGAAGCGCAGCCATTGTCGCTGATGGGCAGGGCCGGGTTTTTGGCGCCGGGGTAGCTTCCAGCAAGAGCCACCCCTGATGAGGATGGCTTCTCGAAGTAGTAGTGGTCAGTGATCTGTAAAGATTTATTGTTCAGCCATACACTACCACACCCTTACTTGTTAAAGACCAGTCCATTCTTGTCAATTTGCCTTAAGCCCACTGTAACATTTTGTTCAAGCCAAAGCAGAGAAATCTTTACACTTCTAGACCGTGGTGGCAGAATTTTAATACCTCAAGGAGCTTGATAGAAAAAGAGGATGTATATACAAATGACGGATGCACAGGTTTTATAGACAACGGTAAAGTGTCACAAATGCTGTCAATCAAACTAATGAACATCCACCACTTTATTCACTACAAAGTTTGTCCAAGATTTTGTAATTGTTAGATAAATACGGGAGGAAAATGCTTCATCTGAACATCATTTAGAGAAATGACAAAACAGCTCATTTCACTTGCTGTCTAATGGTAGATTTTGACATGATAATGTGAAGTAAAAAGTGGGTTTCTCCTATAGACATCGTTTTACTGAGCTTCATTAAATGGAAAAACTGCTACAGTCCAAATCCTTATTCATTTTAGAAAATACATAGGCTATACATAAGCCTATTGTCAATGGTATGTTTTAGTCATAATGGATTCTTAAACTAGTCAGGCAAGACACTTCTTCAGTTATTTTCAGGCTGATTTTGCTCAGAAAATATCATTGCTTTTTGCACATTTGGATATTGATTAAAAAAATAAAGTTTAGGTCAGACTATGTAATCTACGGTTAGATGGGGTTATATATTTACTGAAATACTATGTTGTAATTTTAAGTACTAAAGGTTTTGATGCCGTAAGATTAAATTCTTTCATTTGTCAGAATAGGACATTAAATGACAGAAAAAGATCCTCTAAAAGGAATCTGAGGACACAAGCTAAGGCAAGATGTTTTGATAGCCTGGGAAAGTTCCCCAAAGCACCCAGCCTCAGCTGAAATCACAACAGAAGATTGTAGATGGGATAGTCTTGTGCAGACCTTGTAATTCAAAATACCAGGGATATGCAAAATATTCGTAGCAAAGAAACCAGGGGTCCTGTTCTCTTCCGACACAGAGCAGGCACCTTTTTGCCTTGGAGCAGAGTCAAATGCTTTGATGTGCCTTATTTTTCTGCTCTTTTGCTAGCTCTGGATGCAGAATGCTAATCATTGTATTCAGCACTGTGCCCTGCTCTGACAGGGAATAACACTGAGGATCCAAGTTAAAAGCCAAGTAGCTCCAGGTGTTTCCTACAGCCTAAATATGCCTGATATTCATCTGATTTCAGCAACAGTGTTTGCTCCTGCTGTGATATTTTTCATTTCTTCTTTGCCACTGAAATCCTGGATGCCATTTCAATCCCCAGACACTGTTAATGCAAAGAAGATTTACCTTACAGAAAGGAAGGAGTGAAAAGCAGCCACCACCAGCTATAAAATAAAAGTACAAGACACTTGTTCGATCGGCCACCGCGCATAAGGTTTTACATTTCCTGTCCTCTACTTGCAAAGAGTTAATATGAAAAAAAAATGGTATTGGACATGCTACTCATGTGCAAATAAGTGAGGGAGGGCTGAAATCTTACCAGATGTACTATCAAGTTTTAAAAAGCCCCATTTCCATGGCCCCCAGCATTTTAATACTGGCTGTTAATCCTCTGGAATGGCTGGTATGTGTCGATTAGAGTGTAATAGTTTAATCATCTCTCAGTCATAGGAGCTGGTGTCGTAGTTTCACAGATCACGAAATGTGTCTTAAGATACGAGCACGTTATCTTTTCTTCTATTTTTTTCTTTTTTCTTTTGCAGAAGGCACCGTGTGGCCATGTTGGTTTTCTCTCTCTCTCCCTTTTGCCTGCATTGTGGTGCTCATTAGCACGATCAGACAGGAATAGTCAAAGGTGATGTTTATTACAGGGAGAAAGAGCAGCATTTGCTTACTGGGAATGCTTTTGCATTGGAAGTTAAGGATTGTACACCTTCCTTATCACTTCTAAACACTGCATCCAATGGGTTGTAGAGCTCCTGGCTTCTTGCCATTGTGCAAAGGACAGCCAATTGACAGTGTTCCTCAAAGAATTTACCCCAGCAAAATGAAACCTGAAAAGGTGTGTTCTGTATACATCCTCTCCTCAGGGATCTGGGTTTATTTTTGGCTTCGTGAAACTCAGTTTAAGTAAATATACCAATGTCTCGGAAGAACTGAAGGGAAATGAGAAGTTGGTGATTAAAACAGGAATGAAAACAGCAAAGTCAGGAGCATGGCTTTTAGAATGGATCCTCCCTAGGTGCATGAGTACACTCCTCTGGAGTCAGTAGAGCTTGGCCAATTTATACAAACTACAGATCTGCTCTGTGCCAAAGGACACACTTTGTAACAGTTCAGTTAACCTAATTTCTTATTAATTTGTTTTCTTTGGTTTTGTTTTTCCTTTCTTTTTCCTCTTTTCTTTTTAAAAATTTGCTATCAGTGTTTTAAATTTGCGAACGCACTCTTAAGGCTTGGAGGGTCAATGGGACTGTGTCTCCTTTGCACAAGCCAGATGTAACAACCCTCTCCTGCAGCATCTGTGCAAGCCTTGAAGGGAAGCCAAGACTGGGAAGTGTAGTGAGAGGAGCCGTAATTGTCACTTGGAAAGGGGAAACAGGGAACTGGTTTTCCCAAACCTGCACTAAGACTCACAGAGATGGTCATCTGGTAATGCAGAATTTATCAAATACTGCTATTAAATCCAATTACTAAGCTACAAAGCCAGAAACAGATACTCTTTGTGGACAGACCCAACTTCTTAGACAAAATAAGGGAAGGGAAAAAGCAAAGGATAAGAGTTTCCAAATACTTGATAAAATAAATAAACAGTTCCTTGTCTCAGTCCCTTCATTTGTACTCAGGGACAGCAGATGGGCAGAAGTGCAGTCCTCAAGGGGAGTAGTGCACAAGTAATACTCAAAGAGAAGAAAATGAATAACACATTGCCAAGGAGCTCCCAAATGAACTATTAAAAACACTTTATTAAATATAAAATCATCATCTTTGCCCCTTGCTTTTCATCTTTTACCTTACAGAAGATCTTTCAGCACCTTTTGTCTTCTGATGAATCTTAATCCATCACAGAAGTACTGTACCAAAATATGGCTGTTCTATTACATCATTGCCTGTGTCCCTCAGGCTGTGCATGAAGGTCACTCTGGCTCACTTAGGAAAGATCTTTCTTCTCTACTCATTAAAAAGAAAATATTTTTGCCTTTTTTGGTATCAAAATGCTATATGAAAAAAACTGAACTAAAGCTAAACCAAAAGACTTGCAGACAATGGTGGTAATGGAGTATTCTTTCAGGAGAGCAGACATTTTCCCCAATCAACTCTCTTCCACAAGAAACCTAAAATTAAGGCCCTGTTAAATATTGTGATTAACTCCAGTTTGAAGCAGGAGGCTACTTCAGTCAGTTGGATCAGTGCATTCACCCAGGCTGCTGAAGTGCAGCCTACCCAAGAGGAGCATCTGGCAGGGGGAAAGCCAGACCGTGGGATAAGTGACTTCACTGCAGGAACAAGCTGAAAGCAGAACTGGATTGTGAAGGGTGGGAGGACAGCAGCAGGCAGGAGGGTAGCCAGGAAAATATACTCATATATAGAAAGAAGAAAGAAAAAGGATAAACATGTGCACTATTACCCACAGTAATTAGAGCCCTTTTAAATGGAAGCTTGCGTAGGTTCAAAAACCTAAAAATCAACTTGCAAATTGTCCTGCTTAAGAAAACAGACTCACTGATTAATAACGCTTCGTTAATAAGATTCAGACTATATCTTGTGTGGTCTGAGCTGCCAGAACAAATCCCAAAGCATGGGATGTTCACAATACAGTGATCCTCTGATTTAAGAACTCCTTTTTGCCACTTCAGAGGTGCGGCCATGAGTCAAGAAGAAATGATGGGAGATAGTTTTCAAGTGTCAAAGTACCGTAAAATGCTTTGAATGGCTCCATTTCAATTCCAAATACTTTGGAAAGTCAGAGCTTTAATGGCCTCTCTCAGGTGAAATAACATGTCTAAAAGAGACCTGGCCTGTAAAATCACATTTCCTTGCATTTCCTACATATTGTAATGTAGTCCTTGTAAGGCAGTTTCCCATCTTCTCCAAGTGATTCAATATACATTGATCTTTAAATGTGCATTTACTTTCAGATCCTTGATTTGAAGGTAGGAAACTGATTCTTATTTCATCTTTATCTTCTCCAGGTTGAGAAATAATGACAGTGCTTCTGTTTCCCTTTAATGTCAATTGAATAAATATAGAAATATTGACTTCTGCTGGTTTTATTCTAATATTACCACTAAAGATATAGTCACTCTTCTACTTTGAAAGAGTTAACATCTTCTATTCCAAAATGGCAGAAGTTCAAGGAAAATCCAAGCACAAGTTAGTTTTTTTCTGCAACGGTAGCCATAACTGTGTCATGAAAGCCTATGAATTCTTTCTTTTTCAGATGAATTCAAATTCTTTATGAAAAGGCTGCCCATGAATTATTTCCTGAACACATCCACTGTCATGCATTTGTGGACAATGGATTCTAATTTTCAACGCCGCTACGAGCAGCTAGAAAACAGCATGAAGCAGCTCTTCCTCAAGGCCCAGAAAACTGTGCACAAGCTCTTTGGCCTCAGTAAGAGGTGCCATAAACAGCCACTCATCCGCATGCCAAGGCAGAGGTAAGAAAGCCTGGGAAAACCTGAGAAACTCAAGGTGTGGGAATGTGTCCAGCATGTGGAATACCTGCAGGATAGAATCTTTATACTCATGGAGTTGACCAATCCCAGCTTTCAGTAGTGCTCCCTTCATGTTTTCCTAAATACAATGGGAAATTCATATTCAAACCTGATTTGTAGATGACTTTTCTACTTGAAAAGACTATATGGCCTAGAGGTTGATCCCATTTGGTCTGCCTGGTCTGCAGAACCCTCTTTTCATTGGAACTTGGCCAAGTGAAACAGTGCCAAAGAACTGTGTACCAAACACTGAATGCCTGTTCTGAAGCAAGCACAGCTATTTTAAGAACTTTCCAGGTCACTCTACAGTATATTCTACATACTATTGATTCCTTGTCTAATTTGGCAGCTATGAATTGCATTTGAAAGGATGCCTAAGGAAAGTGTTTTAGTCCTTCCTAGAAGTTAGCTGTTCAAATCTGTATTATATCTGGTTGCTGACTGAAAATTGCTTTCTTGAAATTAGTGGAATGACAGTGGGATAAATCTGAAAGCAATGAGCTTTCAAAGAGCTTATTCTTCTGAGCACGAGCATCGTGGGCCTGGTCCAGTGACTCCTGCATGTTGCACGGATCTCTGTAGATTTTAAAGAAATCTAGTTTAGGGTCAGTGTTCCAGAACTGCCAGGAGTACCTCACTCTCCCCTGCTTTCAGCTCTCTTCTTTCTCTTTGCCTCTTACAGGGAGTGGTGCTAAACTTCCCTAAGTTTGATTTGCAATGCATCTCTAACTTGGGAATATCATCACTTCCTTTGAAGAGAATTATGTGCCATTTTAGTGACTGCCCTAAAATTTTTTCCAGCCAGTACAGAGGGAGATTGGACACATGATGACATAATGATGATCAGTAGAGGGCTCAAAGCTCAGTGCTAAAGGCAGGGTTGGGAATACTTTACTAAAAGAGAGCATTTTCAAAGGCTGGATTCCATCTGACCATCTGGGAAAATTGCCTCCTGACATCAAGGCTTCTACGGCTGATAAGAAGATCTTTAAACTGAGAAGTGAGGGGAAAAGGTGAAAAGAAACTGGTTGAATTTCCAAAGCTGGTTAAAAAAGTCTAATAGGCTGAAATACAGCCATGGATAAAGGAATATCAGTGGTGGAAAGATGGACAGTGAGGAGAAAGAAAACACAGATATTGATAGAGTAGATTCAAGCAGTTCTTGTGATGAGAATACACCTAATTCAAACAAGGTACTTTATTCTTTGATACAGAACTGCTGCCAGGTAAGCACCCCAATAAACAGTGGGTGATGCACTGGAGAAACATTAATTATTGCTCAGAATATTTTACAGACTTATGCTTCTGTAAAAAGAAACATTTCAGCAGAAAAGGAGTGGAATAAGAAAACCAAAACCAAGTACTAAAATCCTTTGTGTTTTAGGGAAGACAGAAATCAAAGCAAAAATCACAGCTTCATGTGCCATTGATTTTGTAGGCTCCAAAGAAACAAGAAGGAGGAATTGGAAGCAAATATAATCCTTTCCAAACAGCTCCTTGGGATTGGTGTTTGAGCTCTGCTGTCAATAGTAAAGGGTGAATTTTATTATGGAAAGAGAAATTAGAGAGTTAATAGTGATAGAAATACTATCTTAAATTGTATTTTATGGGCACTTGTCTTTTCAGCTACAGATTAAAGAGACAATGCTTCCATTTTCAATAAAGGTCATGATGCTGGCAGTGAGTAAAAACAAAGTAATCATGATTAATTTTACTCTGTATTTCACAAGTCACTAGAAGATACATACAAAGGATTTTTAAAGTAATATGTCAAAAGTGAGAGCTGGTTTTCTCTTTCCTGAAGCTGGGAGGTATGTCCTAAAAGTTTAATACAATTCATGAGAACTTTCTGTGAGTTTTATAGGGATTTATCTATGTAGTCTGCCAGAAATTGTTTGGTCACAGTTGAAGGAGCTCCTACAGATAGTCAAGGTTATAATTCATTACTGAAAATACATGTCTCTTTTCTCTGACCTCAACATTTTGTTACTGAACAGGAAACAAATTGTTGTTTGGTTGTTTTAACATGGGATTGAATTAATCAGATTGGGGGAATGGCTCTCAACTTTGTCCAGATTTCCTGAAGAACCAAGCCACTTAATAATCATAAGGCTAAATTACATGTGTATTTTAATTTTCTAATCCTTGACCCCAAATAGCATTGAACCTTCTCCCAATGTCATTGTTCCTAGTAAAGAGCCCATTGACTTGCAAGTTAAAGAAACTACATTCCTGTCTCCTTTTTAAACACAGTTTATATTCTTCAGCTAGAAGAATGTATAGATTCTTTCAGTCTGCACTAGAGATCAGAAGAATGTCTTTCTTACTGCAGCACTTTGGTAGACACTGGGGATGGGAACAGGATTGCTTTTTTTTATTTTATTCTGTCCCTTGCAAATCTTTTCAAGTTCCAGATGTTCTTCCAAGATTTTAAGCTTGCTTTCATTAACATGAAACAGACCATTTTTCCTCTTCCTGACAGGGAAATCATGCCAAGATACATGAAAAGTTCCTAGATTTCTTCCTTCAGAAGTGCCAGTTTACCACTTGATTTCACTCTTTGCTGTGTCACTCAGATTGGTTCCTGGGCTTCTGTCACCCATGTGAGGGAATGTCCTCAGCACAGTCTACTGCTCTATGTCCCAACCTCCTTTCTGCGCCGTTTACATCACTTCATAATGAAAAAAAAATTCACTTGTGGCCACGTTTAACCAGCACAATTTGTGATTCAATAAAGACAAACAAAAATATTAAAAAAAGAAGCACAAATACAACAATAAGCCAATGGAAAAAAATTACACCTTCCTTGGCAGAGTAACAAAATGGAGATCTGCTGCAGCGAACTGCAGCTGAAGATGATGAGCAACTCGAGTGAACATGAATTTAAGTGTTAAAAGACCAAGGTACAACACGTGCACACAAAAGCATGTAATCTTGAAGAAAATGTCAGTATTGGAATTTTTGAAAAGACTGGATGCTTAATATTACCATCCATTTACAGTGAAGGTGTTGGTTATACCTAGATCCAGTCAGTTTTTTAAAGGATCTGAATCTGGTAACACAAACTGCAGGCAAATATAGACAAAACTACTTAATAACTTTCAAACAAGTGTTGATTAACATACAAAAATCCTCGTTCCTGAAAGGAAGGATTTTCTTAGCAGCCATATACTTGAAGCAAGTCCTTTATGTTCATAAAGGATTTTCTTTTTAAGAAACATGCTCTGAAGCTCGCGTCTGCTGAGCAGGAGCTCATCACCAGAGGCAGGGAATGGCTGCATCAAACAGAAGAGCAGCAGAAAGATTTCTGGTTTTCAAACCCCTAATTTATTCTGGAATTTTCCACAGACAGCTGGAAGGGGAGGAAGAGCCACAAATTTGAATGTTCTCATTTTCGTCTTCTTTTGGAGTTTCACAGAGCAAAATATTCATGTGCCCTAGGAGCACAACAGGGCCTGAATACTGTGAAAACTCTTCAGAGGAGGAACTTGCACCTCAGCCTTCTCTTCAGCCCAGAAAAAAACTTGCAGACACCTGACTTTTTAATAGGATCTATAACACAGTCCATCAGAAGACTGAGGCCTTGAAATCTGCTTTCTTCAAAACGAAATAAGGCCAAAAAAGGTAGTGTAGACTAAACGCGGGCCCCCAGGATGTTACACAGGATTAGTTCCTTACATCCCACCGTTGGTTCTCAGTGGCTTTACAAAAAACACCAGAAAATTCTCTTCTTCAAGTAAATATTGCACGTGGGAGCTAAAAACAGAGGTACAAGTTTCAGTGCAGAGAGGAATGCCTCTCCAGTGGAAACTTTGATTTGATCCAACACACCAGGTGCACATCTGCAAGCTGAATGCCACAGAAAAGGAAGGTGATAAGATGGAGGCATCTGAGATAAGATGAAGGTCAGTTTGGCAGCGGTTGCTTTACTAAAGTGAATAATCAGTCTGCATCTTTCCTCAAAGGAAAGAAAATGATCTGCTTTGAGATGGTACCTTTAATTGGATTGGGGATTAGGGTTCTTTAAAACCAACGTGACAGTCATAAAAATGTGATCTACAGGCCTGCAACTACTAGGTCTGATAAAAATGATAAACCAAGATAAACTCTTGTGTATCTGTGTGTTTTCACACGTATTTTAATAGCTCTGTATACATCAGAGCAGGCTGCTCTTAGCATCTGTCCTTGGAATAGGGCTTCTTTCAAGGAGATTTGGGTTTCTAATATTGCAGCACTTCAAGAACACACAGAGGTTGTTTGCATCACATGCTCTACAGGAAAATTTTTCCAAAAGGTGACTCAAGGAAATAATTTCACTCACTCTTGTGGGCTCTCCTCTACGAGGAAAATAGGGGCAGAAACCCCATATTCCTTTGGAAGACCATATTCCTCTCTACAGTCCAGTGCTGAGAAGTGGGAAGTTGGGCTCAATTTCCACATCTCCTTCATGATACAATTTCTAGAGCATCCATTTTTCTCAGTTCTAACACTCAGTCCTCTACAAATTGCCTCACTCCCTTCCACCTACCAACACCCCTTGCTGTTTCCAACCCAGTTATCCAAACTCCCTTTTAAATGCAATTGGTGCTATCAGTACTGGAACCTGAAAATGTGAGGAAAAGAAAACACAAGCAGCTTAAAAGAACATTTTCTTTTATAGACATGTTATTTAAATAGAAAATAGCAGATTAAGGAAAATCTGCTGCAGAATTTTGGCTATAAAGACCCAGTATTCAGCACACAAAATCCCCAGGGTAGAGCTACAATAGTGAGGGGCTTTCTTTTGGCCTTTTGGTTTTTACTGTGACCAAACTGCTGTGAAGGACCTTCTCTCAGGCCAGATTTAAAGATATCTTAATCACCTATCCACATGAATCAGTTTTAGAAGCAAGAGCAGAGCCAACACTGGGCTGACTCAGGAGGCTTCCTGCCTAGACTTTAAAATAATTACCTAACATGTGGCTGGATTCTGGCACACATTTATGGGCTTTGCAGCTTCTCTTTGCTCCTGGCCTGATGACCATCTGTCTTTGTAGTCATGACATGTGATGTGATGGCCATGATCCTCTCTAGATAGCACCCCCCCACCTCCAAGTAGCATGATAATGAGCACCAAAAATGCAGCCAGAGGTCAGGCAAGGACACGACAATGAGATAGTGGATCTTGGAGCACCCTGGGCTTCAGGCCATCCCTGAGACCAGAAAGCTGCAGTTGTCCAGATTTCACCTGTATGATAAGAGCATATTTCAACAGTCCTTGATCTGATCCAGAAGAGTGCATATCCCTGCTGCAGGCAAAACCTTTCATTGCTCTGCTGCCTTGCTTGGACAAAGAGGTCTCTGCTTGGCAGGTCACGTCTGTCAGCGCTCTGAAAACCAGCTTTTTAGGTGCTGAATCAGAAAACCTTCTCAATCAAACAAGGCAAAGAGCCCTGAGATCTGCATCGACACAGGAATGGACACATACAAGCAAGTCTTCTACTTCTCACCTCTACTAAGTCCTATGGAGTTTACTCAGGTAGCTCACTCAGAAGTTGAGGTACAAGGTCTCCAAGGCCACCCATGTCCCTCAGCACCACATCTACACGGCTTCGAAATCCCTCCAGGGATAGGGACTCCACCACTGCCCTGGGCAGCCTGGGCCAGGGCCTGACAACCCTTTGGATGAAGACATTGCTTGTAATATCCAATCTAAACCTCCCCTGGCACAACTTGAGGCCATTTCCTCTTGTTCTGTCACTTGTTCCTTGGGAGAAGAGACCGACCCCCCTGGCTCCAACCTCCTCTCAGGCAGTTGCAGAGCCAGAAGGTCTCCCCTCAGCCTCCTTTTCTCCCTGCTGAACAGCCCTAGGTCCCTCAGCCTCTCCTCAAAAGACTTGTGCTCCAGACCCCTTCCCAGCTCCATTGCCCTTCTCTGAACATGCTCCAGCCCCTCAATGTCCTTCTGGTCCTGAGGGTCTTTGGGCCCATATATCAGCCAGTTTTTTACCCAGCAAAGTGTATGGCCACATCCACAGCCTTTCCCTCATCCTCTGGGCAGGTCACCTTGTCATAGAAGGAGAGCAGATTCATCAAGCAGCACCTTGAACCTATACTGACTGCGCCTGATCTCCTGGTTGTCCTGCATAAGCTGCATAATGGCAGCGAAGATGATCTGCTTCAGAACCTTCTCTGGCACCAAGGTCAGACTGGCAGGTCTGCAGTTCCCTGGATCCTCCTTCTGGCCCTTCTTGTAGATGGGGGTGACATTTGATAGATGATGGGAAGTGGCTTGTTGAGCACCTCCACCTGCTCCCTCAGTCCCCTTGGGTGGATCCCATTGGGCCCCATAGGCTTCTGTGTGTCTAAGAGGTGCAGCAGGTCACTGACCAGCTCCTCGTGGATTATGGAGGCTCCATTCTGCTCCCCATCCCTGTCCGCCAGCTCAGGGGACTGGGTACCCAGTGAACAACTGGTCCCACTGCTGAAGACTGAGGCAAAGAAGTCATAAAGTTCCTCAGCCTTCTCCTCATCCCTGATCACTGTTTATGTCCTTTATAAGCAAAACATTCATTAATTTTTGGTTTGGTATATTCTCTGTATTTTCTTATGTGCTCTTGATAGGAGCAAAAGAAATTAATGGAAAGAATAAGGTGCATATTGAAGGGTGAAGGGAGACAAATTTAATTTTTCTGAAATAGAACCACTAGATAAGAAATCAGTTGGTGCATAATTGCTGTGAATGCTGTCAAGGGGAGAGGAATTGATGGGCAGAAACAGGAGGAAAAAATATACAACAGCAGTTGTTTTTTGTGAGCATTAGAAAAATCTCTGAAAAACAGGAATTTCAGATTATGAATTCAATACTGGTAACTGAAGCAAGTAGCTATAGACAGACTGGTAAAGTCAGTGCACAGTTTGTTTACCCCAAAGAATAGCAAGTGGCAAACTCAACATCTCTGCTGACAGGAATGGTGTGACAGGAGCCAGAAACTGTCTTTGCCCCTTTGCCCCCTCCCCTTGTCTTTTTCCCTTCCTGCCTTCCAAGTAGCACTGCAGAGAGGTGCCAGGCAGACAGCTGGGAAGCACCCTGAGGTGCTTCCAGGGAGACAGGCTGGGGAGCAGGCCCAGGCTTGCACTGACATGTCTCAGCTCTCACTGGGAGGGATCTGAACTGGAGGGTGTGAGAGCAATTCCATGGTAACTAACAAACTCCGCAGTGGTTTATTCCTTGTGTTCTCAGCTGAGGGCGTCAGCAAGGGCCAGTCGTGGTGGTGACGTGTGCTGTGTGGACACATGTCACCCAGGGAAAAGCTGTATCGTTCACCTCCTATTTTGTGTTGTCAGAACATTTACATTCCTGACAGATTCCTTATCAACTGAGTGTAGCTCCGGGGCTGCACTCAGAGACCCTGGCTGACACAAACTAACTCCAGAGTTTGGTATGTGGCAATGTCTAGCGAGGTGTAACCTTGTTTCTGATCTGACTAGATCCAACTGGGCTATTTTTTGTGTCTCAAAAGTTATCCTAAGTATATAATAAGCAGTAGATTATCATCTCTTACTCTGGGTAATATTAGAGTTAGAAAAAATTCCAGAGTGGGCTCTGCGATCTTTTCTCAAGCTGCTTGTACCTGGAATAGGATCATTTGCTCTCAGACTACTTAACAAAAAGAGTAGGAAATACAAGAGTGACAAAAGATGCTTGTTAGAAATGTTCATTTTCAGTGCAATCATTAACTGCCCTGGGCATTTATAGTCTGCAAAGAACTCATTAGCTTACTGACATGTACACTTAGGTCTTGTTTTGTATGGTTCAGGAAAGGAAAGAAAATATAAACATTATTGAGACTTTCTGTAAGCTGTTAGTGCCCAAAAAGACCTACATTTGTGCATTTTTTCCCCCCACCTATTTCTGTTCTTTGGGCAAAATGCCATAAATATCCCACAGAGAATGGATAAGAAGCACTGTGTTACCAGTAACATTCCTGAATTTGTTAGGAAATTATCCCAGTCCTGGTCTTACCCGTTTTCAAGAAGCCATATGTGGAACCACAAATATTAAATATAAAATAAAGGACTTCTGTAATTGCAAGGAGCAGGAGTGATAAAAATTGTTGGCACTCCAGGCAGAAGGTGGCACTTGCTAATTTTCTATTGTAGTTTTATTTTATTATCTGTAATGACTGACTTCTCTCAATTGTCAAGATATTAAAGTAAGAAGATGACCCAAACCAAAACAGACCAAATTAAAACCTCCTCTGAGTTCTACCCAGAATAACCTTTTTTTTTTTTTTTTTGCTTTTCAATAATAAATGAACATGTTTATTCAAAACTCAAGAAATGCTAAAAATAAAATGCAATCTCTGCAGAGAGTCAAGCTTTTTTCTCCATTGTGAAGCTGCTGTCAGATCTACCACAAAATTTATTTTCTCAAGCTTTTAGTGGAAAAAAGAAAACCAAAGTTTCTTATTTTTTATTTTCCGTCAATTACGTGTCAGCTCTTAGATAAATTGTTCCTGTTCTACCCATAGGACAGGAATGACTTCAGGTATCTCCTCATTACATAAAAGTGTAGCAAATATTTTGTTACATAAATTATAATTAGTGTATGAGGCTTTCTATTAAAAATGAAATTTTGAAAGAATTTCACTTTTTAAAATGTATGCCCTTCTAAAAAACAGCACTGAAAAAACTCTCTCAACGTTGCTTAGACTGTTTGTTATATTTCCTAAGACTCTTTTCCCCTACTTTAAACAGTGATATTTCCAATAGAGGTGGAAATCAGGATCTTTATCTTAAACCTTTATTAGGTTTGGGTTTTGGTTGGTTGTGGGTTTGCTTTTTTGTCCGTTAATCTTCCAAATTTACGAAACTTCTGGCTGACGGTTCAGAAGAAATCCTAAAAAATTCTTGAATTGACCTAAGAAGAACCCAAAGGCATCATGGCCTTGAAATTGGGCATATGTTATTCCCCCTGTTTTTGGACAAAGTCTTAATTTGGGGACAAAAATGGGAACAATAACGGATGATTTTTTTCATGTAAGCTGAATGCTCACCCTCTGTGTGGATTGCTCCCTCAGTGTCTGAGCTGCAGAGAGCACTGGTGGCTTAGATCATTCCTGGAGGGATGGCTGAGATACAGCATCGATCGAAATGAGATGGTTGGCAGAGCTGTCCAAGATGGGGGCAAGGTGCTGTGAGATGGCGAGCTAAGCTGCTGACTCTTGTCCCTCAAGTTCCCTCCACCACTGGAGTTAACCAAGCTCCAAGGAGAGCCCACTGAAGCAAATCCCAGGACAGCAAACAAGCTTTCTGTTCCATCCCTTTAGCCCTCAACCCACTGCAAAGCTCTTGAGAAGCATTTTCTGTCTTGCTGAGTCCACAGTTTAATGAATCATGCCAGTGGCATGAGGTTGTTCCACATTAAGTGATTTTTTTATTTCTTCTGCTTTTCTATGGATATCCACATTGGGATCTAATGTCCACTGTGTTGGAGAGGAAACATTTTCCTTGTGGGTTAAGAGATGAGTGAAAGTTCATAAAAGCCAGAATCCTAAATCCTCATAAAAGCAGAGAAACACGTTTCCACCCATAAATATTTAAAAGGAAGTCTACACAGAATAGCTGCATCTGTGCTCCTAAGTGCTGCTGCAACTTGGGCTTGGATGAACTTCAAAGATAAAAATGGACCCTCTGTCTAGGAAAGGCTGAATTTCTCTGTACTGAATAGACATTAGTGTCCTGACAGAGAGGAGAGAAGCTTTCTAAAGAAGTTTTCTACAGGAGACACCTGTAAATCTTGGCAAATAAGGATTTCAGAGCCTGTTTCTCCTTTTTTTGTGCTGAATAGCAGCCAGTCATCTGGTGATAGAGCTCCACAAGTCCAGATGAATGGTGCTGTGCAGTTGGGAAATCCATGCCATGGCAGGTCTCACCCAAACTTGCAAAAAACCTCTTTGAATCTATTTTGCCTTTGAAGTTTCACAATATCCTTTCTGCCCTTTTAGTGAAGGCAGTAGTGCAATGGAACCACTATTGTCTGTGTGTGAAATCCATGGAATTTTTATGCCATTCCTAATTTAGATGTCTAGCCTTGATAGCAAACACAAGAAATGCCATGCAACGTTTGCAGATCACAATCCCTAATAATTAATACAAAATCTACAGTTCTGCAGTCAGACCAATACAGGTGCTGAATCAGTTCTGATAATCTGTAAATAAACAGAATAATGGAAATTTTTTTTCATTATTATTATTTAATGTGGTCAGCACTTTATATTCAAGTAGGGAAGCTGATAAACTTGAGAGGCTTCACTTGTGTGCCCAGATTTCTAGGCTGTTGCGCACATGCTGTTGCCATCAGAAGGTGTGGAAATCACATTTCCACTGGAGGCAAGGAGAAGATTTCATTCCTGGAGAAGAGAGCTTTTGAAGTGCAGTTAAGGTTGTGTCTGAAGGCACCTGGATGGCAGTAAGACTTGGCTTCATGCAAAGTAAAACTGAGGACGATGAATGGGATGGCTTGACACAGAACAGCACAGCTGGGGATTATGTTATTTTATATTCATCTGCCAAACTCCCATAAAAGTAGATTATTGCAGCAGAGCACTTCTGAATAGTTCCGTGATGACTGGAGTCATAACAGCTCCCGTGCTCTCACAAAAGGAAATCTAGTGCATGAAAATATAGTGTTCCTCTGTGGAATTCACCCTTCAAGGAGGATAAGGATGAGGAATAGAAAACCACTGGAAGTGGGTTTAGGGGACGTTGGGGTCATTACTCAGATATTGGAAGACTTGGGAATATTTGGTTGAGCATGGGAGTGCATGAACAGAATGTTTACCTAAAGCATGAGTTACACTTTCTAATGACTGAGGATGCTTTTATAACACATTATCCTTGATTAATAGCATTTTTTTCCCTTTTTCTACAATTAAAATTAGGAGGATTTCAGCTCCTTTTCCCCCCATCTTAATAGAGGAGCAATACTAATTAAATGCACATTTCTGAACTCTGCGCTCTTCGGTAACTATGTTAAGGACCAAACAAGCTGTTGACACGGGCTCTGACATGACTTTCCTGTAATTATTTTTAGTATGTCATGGATATGTTAAGTGTTCAGTGAATGAATAAGACAAAATGTTAAATGTATTTTAAAAGCCATCACTTTCTATAGAAAATTCACTTTGTTCAGCCACTTATTTGTATTAACTTACTTTGCAACTCAATCGGATCTCTTTGCTATGGATACCTTATGTTCATAAACCATGGAGGAACTCAAATGTTTGTGATATTTCTGCCCCTTTGCCAAATTTTGTAGACATTAGATATTAGAAGGTTTAAGTCTGACAAACATTTCTGTGGAGATTTAGGAACAAAAGCAAACAAACAGCAAACATGGGAACACAGTAATAGTGATACAGCAAAATCACTTTTGTCTCTACAGATTCTTGGATATTTAAAGGAATGGTCCATCAAAACCAAACACATAAGCAATTAATAGGGTCTGCAACAGAGCACTTCTAAGTTGAATTTTAAAAAAGCATTAAAAATGATAACTCATCCAAAAAACAGACATATATATACATAGTGAGCTTGAGGAAAATTGCAAATGTAGCAACAGATGGTAGGAAATGGAATTTGCTGTCTTATCAGGACTATAAAACAGAGAACAGTTGGGGTGAACTTGTTACCAAGAAAAAAAAACTTGCAAAAGAAAATAGAACAGATACTCTAGTTCACGTTTATAGATTCTATTAAGGACAGTCTGTTTTTAATTGGAAAGGGCTTCCTGAGCCTGTAAATGTGGTATGTGAGCTCATCTAAAAAAGTATTTGCAAGTCCATGTCGTGCTGAACACAAGAGGTGCTGCTCATGCACTAAATGAGGTTCACTGCTCAGAGCCTACATGCCTCTAGTAGCAAGACAGGAGACTGTGGAGTACCAAGAACCTGGATTTCGGGTGGGAGATTATGTCTTGGCATTCCAGAAGTTGCTTTGAGCTCATTCTCCTGGGGTCATGATTTCCCTGGTAAACAGCAGTAGCTGGATACGAGTTGGCTACAAAGCAAAGTTGTTTTTTCATGATGCACATTGTAAAAGACCAAAAGATAAACTATATTAAATATTTCAAACATTCAAGGGTCTATAAAACAACCTCCTTGACAGCCATGCTCAACTTCAGTAGGGAATTTGAAGTATTGTCAGTAGAAAGAATCAATCCAACTGCAGACCAGCGTGTAACAACTGCAGTAACCCCCTTGGCAAGCGAACAAGGCTTTCTCCCACAGCAACTGAGGTGAACAACCCTTTCCTCCCCTCTTTAGAACCGTTGCCTTCACTCTAATATCTTCTTTATATAGAAGCTGGGAGATTGTTGCAACCCTCAACCTACAGGATATAGCAGGATACATTAGAGATTCTGCCATGGCACTTCAAGTCTTCTTACCCATCTCACTTAGTTGATCCTGGGGAATTAAATGGTCTTGCAGTGCCCACCAAATCCTTTGTTTTTGGAGCTAAGGGTATAGATAGTTCATTTAAGTGTTCAAGACTTAAGAGTTCCGAGGGCCTACAGGAAAGCTGGGACTTTTAAGAAGTGCTTGTAGTGAGGGGGTGAGGGGTAATGGCTTCAAACTGGAAGAGGGGAGATTTAGGTTAGACATTAGGAGGAAATTCTTCACTCTGAGGGTGGTGAGACACTGGCACAGGTTGCCCAGGGAAGCTGTGGCTGCCCCATCCCTGGAAGTGTTCAAGGGCAGGTTGGATGGGGCTCTGAGCAACCTAGCCTGGTGGGAGGTGTCCCTGCCCATGAAGGGGGGTTGGAACTAAATGATCTTCCCTTAGGAAGGGATCTTTTGGGTCCCTTCCCACCCAAACCAATCTGGGATTCTGTGATATGTGGAAAGGTAGTCTATGCAGCAGTTAATTTAGGAGAGGTAAATGAGTTTGCACTCCTTACAGCACATACAGTTTGCCTTTCTGTGCAGGACTGTTTGCCTGGGAAGGGTTAACTTCAAAGTCAAGCAAACAAGCAACATCGGAGCAGGGTCAATTTTCCTTTACTTTTCTGGTAATGTCAATTCTAGCTGTAAGCAGCCTTGTGCAAAAACACTGGATTAGGTGTGGATTTGGGCTGCTCAATCCGTTTGCCAGCAGAGAGTGATTGTGTGTTGCAGAGGCAAGGTAATTACTGCTCAAGGTGAGAGGGGTGGCGTGGGAGCCCTGCTTCCTTTCCCAGTGACAAGCCTGCTTGTCTCTGCTGTCAATCAAAAGCACCACAAAATGGCAGCAGCTCCAGACGAGGGGAAAGGCATTAATGCTGTGAAGGAAAGTGCCCTAGTAAGCAGGCTGGAAAAGATTCCACCCAAATCTCTCTCTCCCACAGAAATGCTAAGTCACCTTATCCAGCAAAAGGCATGTAAAAGATACCTCCAAAGCCTATGTGGACTGATTGTGTATGGGATAAACAGGAGAAATAAGGGATGATCCCTTTGCCTGAGGACATACGGGCTGTTTCTGGAGCTATTTCTCCGTATTAAGTGGTATTCAGTGTGCACGGCGGGAAATCCTCTGCAGGACAGGGGGGATATTCAAGATCCAGGCTTTTACTTTAGCTTGTGGCTCTGCAGTTAGCCACCTCCAGTTCTCATCATCCCCTCTCTACATCTCTGAAACCTTTGTGAGCACATTCTGCATCCTCTTGCTATTCCTTTTTCTGTTTTGCACTTAGATTGGAAACTCTTCCAGGAAAAGACTCCAGGCATTTTCTGTATCAACGTTGTCTTCAGGCGTTTCCTGTTGTCACTTTTGTTCTAAGTACAACAGCCTTGAGAAGAATGGATGGAATCCTCTTTGGGAAATCTTGGTAGTGCTGTTACCCTAGTAATTATGGAAATAATAGTAATATATACAATACTTTAATATTTTAAATATTATGTATTTAAAGTATACATAAAGTATTTTAGAACGATCACTATGAAATACTGTCTTAAAGTTTAACAACCTTTCTGAGCAAACTAGTTGAAAGCTCAAAGATACGGAACTACGGGAGCTGTACAATTTTCTACAGGGTAACAAAAAAAAAAGTAAAAAATGAGCCTTTTACTCTTTATCTGGGCTCCAGGATGAATACGTAGGAGATACAAATATATCAAGCAACAGACTGCAAGCTGCTGTACATGGCATCTCATCCTGTAATAACTGAGGACAGCCCTGCACCTTTCTGCAGCTTGTGTATCCATCTCCCTCCAGGTGACTCCTTCCAGAAAGAAACAAGCTGGAATTTCAATATTCATATCAGAAAGCCCATTTAACAGAAGGACTTTTAAAGCAGACCGTACACACAGTCTCTCTGAACTTTTGGGTTGTGATCAGCAAGTTCCAGTACAACGATTCAGCACAGCTAATTTATTGATTTATTTGAAGTCAGTCTTCTGCTGCTTCTCATATACAATTTCCCCATTACAATTTCCCTCTTCCCAGTAAAAAATTCAAATTAATCTCACTTTACCCTTCATTTTCATGAATAGAATCACCTCATATCCTATTGCTATCAGGACCCTTGTTCTCTGGTTCGGTTGCAGCCCTTGAGACTGGGTCTGGGAGGACTTTTTTTCAGGGGATTTTGGGTTTATTTCTTAATGATTGAGTTCCTCCAGAGCCTTTGGTATCCCACAGTGTTTCTAGCCAAGGATAGGTAAAACAACTGTGTTGAAATGCCTTAAAACATATACTGTTGTAGGCTATGAAATGTTGTGTCACTCATAAGAAGAATATATTCCTTGTTTTTTGTTTTCTACGAGGAAATCTTGTCTGCTCGCATCCCCTGGTGACTGTGTTAACTTTGGAAATTATTCATGAAAGACAAGGTCCTTCAATTCATTCCTTCCAGTAACAGTGTGGTAGTTTCACTGAGGAGGGATTTAAAAGTGTTTTCTAAAGCAAAACTTGGAGGGTTTGCTCAAAATTAGTTATTCTCAGTTATTATAAAATGAGATTAAAAGAACACAGTGAGCTCAGGATCTTTATTTTTTTATATAAATAAGGTATGAATTTTTCTATAATGAAAACCAGTACTCATTACTGGGAGATTCTTGCTTTGGGGTAACACTTCTGATTCTGGAAGGAAATGACAGTTTATTGTTTTTTTATATCACAGCAGCATCTAGAGACAACCAAATGGATAATCCACGTAGGGAAACGGGGGGAAAAATGAAGATAATTATCAAAGGGAAAAGCAAGTCACTTGTCCACAGTCATAGGGAAAGCCAGGACTAGAATGTTTAGTCTGGTCTTCACATTGGGTTTTGGTTGGGTTTTTTTTTCTTTTTTAGCAGGATTTTTAAGTATCCTACAAAAGACGTGAAAGCTTCCAGCTCAGAAATGACCTCCAGTCTCTGAACTTTCTATTTCAATCCTGTTTTGAATAAAATACGTGAAGAACATGGGTTCTGCCTCCTCCTATCAGTAAAACATTCAAATATACCGTAATCTGGATGCACTCTTCAATAGCTTTTGTGATTTGCTGCATTACAGATGAAGACCTTTCAATCAAGCCTGCTTTTGATATTCCAAACTAAAGCTGCTGGCACATTTTGTTCTGCTTGCAAGTGCAGTTCATAGCTACAGCTTAGACTGTCTTTGAACCTGTGCGTTTGGCCTCAGCCGGTCTGTTGACAAAGGAACCCAGTTGGTCGAAGTAGCCCATTCTGGGCCACTTCCTCCTCCAGATGAAGGATTTAAATTAGAACTATAGAAGCAGTCTGATGAAGCCTTGTCCTCATAATTATACTACAATTGCTTCATAGCTCTATGTATTTTAAGCTCCAAAGACACCCCTAAATTAGCTACTTGCACACTTCCATCTTACATTATTCAGTGGAAGATATTTTCATTTCAAAACCCCATCTACTTTTTCTGCTCCTTTTTCTAAGCCAGATTTCCCTTCCCTTTAGTTCATTTATATTGTTACATCTACCTTCTGTGCTGTTGAACACAGAGGAAGGAGCTTCAAGAGGCCATTTCTTAAGCTATATTCACGGGAACATCTTTCCAAGCTAACAACTTCAGGTGGGAGGGGGAACCAGCAATATTACGGGGAGCAATCGAAGCACCAGCTTGAAGAAGGGTGGGAGACAGGGCTGGAGGGTCTGCAAAGATTCTCCTTAAATGTGAGTAAAGGGAGACCTGGTCTTTTACTTCCAGAAATCAACACAGATTCAGTTTAGATTGCTATTAATCCCACGAAGATGATCCAACCAACAACCTCCTGGTTCATCTAGCCCCTCATCTCTGGTACAGCCACCAAAGAGGAGTGTCACACCAAGCTAGATTTCCTTAGTTCGCCCATCCACTTCAATGCTGGAAGCAATTTTAGCATATGGAAACATTTCCATAAAGAAGTAGTAGCTAATCAATATTCTTTCTGAGTATCCTAGCAGGGGGATTATTAGCAGAGACGTCCCTCCAGGCAGAGACTTTTCCTTCTATACATTTAGCAAAGCATCCCATTCCTTCTTTACCTCACAGTACACTTGCCTTGTTTTCACCATGGGCCACGTAGCTCAGACCTTTGGATCAGTTTTAAAGGAACTGGCTGGAACGGAATCAGCCATGAAATTGGAAGATAGGAAGTCAGAACAGCTGCACGGAGGAGGATTTGCAGCTGTCAAGTGAGAATCTCGATGACATACCTGCAACGTGAGCCATGGTGAGGTCACTTCAGGCATGATGGAGTGATGTGTTCAAGGAAAGGCTGGATGTGGCACTTAGTGCCGTAGGTGTGGTGGTGTTGGTCATAGGCTGGACTTGGTGATCTTGAATGTCTTTTCCAGCCTTGGTAGTTCTGTGATTCTGTGATTCTATGGTGATAGGACTGCTTTCATTTTGGAAGGCTCAATAAACCAAACCATCTATTCTTCTCATCACTCACGGGCTGTCTGGTGACTGTGCAGTGGGCAGTTTGACGCTGATTCCCAGAAGAAAAGTGCATTCCCATCAAGACCGTGATCAAATTTAGCAGCAATTAATGTTCTTGTTCTGAATCACAGCACAGAAACTTGGAGTCTTATTTGTCCTTCCCAAGAGGTGACCCCACAAGATCAAGAGTAGGACAATTTAGAGACGCCTGGAAGTGCGTTTGGTGTTGACGTTGCTGTCTTGCAGATTTATGCTGGACTGGAAAAGTAGGTAATGGGTATTTTACTGCCTATCCACTTCTTGTTAAATTGTCTTCATTTTTTTTACTCAGCATCTGCCTCGCTGAGTACTCATCATCTGCTACTGAGCCAGCTGATGTACAACAGATGTTAAGCACTTAGTGAGGCAGAGAAGGAGGTAAAAGTGTCATCTCATGATTAAACACTTGCTACAGCTATTACACAGGGTGACCACACTGCTTTGTCCTTACACTGAATGGTACAGGGTATTCAACAAGATCAGGCACATGTTTTGGATTAAACTTGCAACTCTACTGTTCAAATAGTTTTATTTTTTTTTAAGTAAAGATATTTCATACCAAAAAAAAATTGCAAAATACCTGAAATACACTTTAAAATTAAGAATTTCATTAATTTAATTAAGCATTTCATGAGGTGATGCAGTGCAGCTTCACGTGGAATTATTTCACCTACTTTGTGCTGCTTTTGAAAGGTTGACTTTAAAGACTTAATAAACCAAAAAAATTCCAAAATATTTCCAGGGAGCTGTAATTCATGATATAATTTGAGAAGAAGTATCCTATACTTACTGAGTCTTATTTTTCATTAAATTAAATACTTATTTCGAAGTGAAGATGGTGAATTTGAGTGGATGATTCACCAAAACCACTTTTGATTACAGCTCATCACATAATTTGGCATGATCTTGAAGGGACAGACCATTCCAGGCATCCCATTTTGATTTGAAGATCATTGGAGTAAACAGGAAGATTCTTGCTGCTTTCATTGGCTTTGGAAGTCAGAAGTTCTGTATCTCAGGGGTTAGAAAATGAACATGTAAATACAGTTTTCCAAATAAAATGGTAATCTTTGCAGTGTCATTAAAAGAATAATTGGAGAGCTCTTTATTTCTCTGCCTTAGATCAGATCTTGGTAGATAAGAGCAAGGCAAGGAAGACACTAAATACAGGAATAATTTCTGTTGCCAGGTCTCCTTTCTCCAGCAGGCCTTTGTTTTCCTTGGTCTCACTCTTGGTGAAAAAGGACCTTTAGGAGTCATTCTTGTTACCACTCACATTGCTCTTTCATTTCCAAACAGGCTGAGTTTTGAAATGTCATGTCATTTCATCACTCTGTGTTCCTGTAGTCCTCCAAAGTAGCCTTGCCCAACTTGCAACTTAGGTGGACTTCTTGGGATGGTTGAGTTCCTCCACAGTCAGGACCTGTGATCATCTTATAGAACCATTGGGTTGGGTTGGAAGGGACCTTTAAAGGTCATCTAGTCCAACCCCCCTGCAGTGAGCAGGGACCTCTTCAACTAGATGAGGTTGCTCAGAGCCCCATCAAGCTTGACCTTGAATGTCTCCAGGGATGGGGCCTCCTCCACCTCTCTGGGCAAACTGTTCCAAGTGTTTCACCAACTTGCTTTCAGGAGGACATTCTGCTGTGAATTTATCTAATTAAGGGTGAGGGGCTCGAAGAAAGCAGGCGTTGCTGACATTTTATGCACTTTCAATTCATTTACTCAATTTTCTTGAGTGAAAGCAAACAGTATTCCTTAATAACAACTTAAAAAAAAACCAAAACCCAAACAGTTAAGTAAGGCAGTTGACTTTATTTATTAAGAGATAATTTCTGTTTGCAAACTGATCAAAGACAAACAAGTGTAGGCAGAACTTGCTGAAACCTCACTGGTTATAAAATCAGGTAAAGAAATCGTAATAAGGTAGAGGGGATTAGAAAGATACTGTTTTGAACTTCATTTGGAATGAGGAGAAAACCTCCTTCCCTCTAAAGTTCTTGGTCTCCTTGCAGCCTCTAATGATCAAAAAGATAGCAGTTTTAGTAAGAGAAATACTAACTTATAAACTGATAACAGTTTTAGAGAGGAAACTTCCTTCACTGTGCAGCTGTGTAATTTCATGCACACTTTTACACTGCTTCTTGTACCCCTGAACAAAAGAAGCAGCAAGGTAGGCTCATTAAACAGAAAAAGAAAAGTGACATTGAAGATTTTGCTTCTCATAACAATGGAAACAGTAGATTAGATCATTAATAAGGGGGAACAAATGTGTCAAAGACCACGTGGCTGGAGAAGTGAGTAACCCAAACCAATCCATCCCTTGCCAGTAAATTTTGCTGGTTTATATAGGCTTATTCCAACAATAGCAAATTCTTCTCCTCCAACAGGGCCACCTTCCTCACCAGGTCTCCCTCTTCCCATCATCTTCGTGGGCCAAGATAATTCCTTCACTGCTATCCCAGCTCCCTTTTCTTCATCAATCTGCAGCACAGTCTCCCTTTCCTTCTCTGCTTGGTGCACCCTGCATTCCAGATACTTGTCCCATCTAACTGTGCTCAAGTGAATCCATAAGAAGAGTAACCCCCTTCTTTTCTTAAAAACTCCTCTATGTGAAAAAAAAATGAGGCACAGGATATTCTTTGACTCATTTCAATGCCAAATATTAAGCAGAATAATAAGTAGTCGTGCAATATATAACATGAAATGTAGTCCTCTGTAATCCTGTTTGCTGGATCTAAGAGGAAGAAAGGTTGGATGAAACATAAAGATAAAAAAATCTTGTGCGTTGAGGTAAGAACAGCTGCCTGGAAGCAGCTGGAAGTGCCTGGAAGCAGCTGGAAGTGCCTGGAAGCAGCTGTGTCTGCTCTGGGGCAGCCCCTGACCTTTCTCTGATTGCAAGAGAAATGGAAGAGGATACCAAAATGTACATTTACAAATCTGATCTGTGGTACCAGCTGGTAGTAAGAGGACAAGCAGAACACTTGGAGAAGAAAAAGCAAATGACATCTTGTTGACATCAACCCAGTCACTTGTCCAAGGTAACAAAACCAACAAAAAGAAGAGGTAGGAGAAAGCTGTAACAAGAGACCTTTCAGAGGTTAGTTTCACTCCCTTGGACAAGGATCTTCTCTGTTTCGGAGTAGCTTCTATATTGCAGGATTGAATGGACAGGATGGTTTTTAATCAAGGAGTAAACAAAACCAACACTAAACAACCCAGTTTCCCACCCTCAACCTAAAAAAGGGAGGAGATGCTATGGATTTTTTATCTTAGCATTCATTTTACAGTGAAAAACACTGCAGCAGCCAAATTAAGTTATTTAAATGGGGCATTGCTGGGATTAATGACTGAAAAATACAGACAAAGAGAAAAGATAATTTATCTCTTGACTGTTTCCATGTAGCTCTGTTGATCCCATTGGCTTTTCGTGCCTCATCAGCCTGAATTGTTGGTTTCAGCATCTGTTTTCCCAGGGTGATGTAGGACATTAACTCTTGCTCCCAGTGAAACCAAAATGAGGTGACAAGAAGAACAGGAAATTGACCTTTTAATTTCATCTCCAAAGATGAAAAGTAAACACAGCGTGCTTCTTGTATGGATATTGTTGTGCTGGAAGTCATCTGAAGAAGTCAGATGAGATCTATTTTAGCGGGGTGCCAGGTCCTATTTGCTGTTCCAGAGAAGAATTTTGGTTCACTGTCTATAAATCAAAGCAGCTCCAGCCAGCAACAGGAAAGCTTGCAAGCTTGGAAAGCTCTCCAGAAGGAAACAGAGATGTTAGAGAGGCGTTTGCACTTAGGTACTCCTGAGTATGAGGAAAATAATCTCAACTGCATGGGATTTCAAGCTGTTGATCTGAAGAGAGTCACAGAAAAATGGCTCTTTTTCAGGCTTCCATGACAAAGATACAGAAAAGGAAATGCATGAACACCCATGAGGGTGGTGAGAGCCTGGCCCAGGTTGCCCAGGGAAGCTGTGGCTGCCCCATCCCTGCAAGTGTTCAAGGGCAGGTTGGATGGGGCTCTGAGCAACCTGATCTAGTGGGAGGTGTCCCTGCCCATGCAGGGAGGTTGAATCTAGCTGGTCGTTAAGGCCCCTTCCAACCCAAACCGTTCTATGATGATTCTATGAAAGAAATGTTCCTGTTGTGCCTCTGAGTTTATAAGGACACTGTTCTTTTGGCATTTGCACTGTTACAAGGTGATTTATACATGGATTTCTCTGACTTTAGTGCCTTAATATGCTACTAAAGCCAAGTTTATTTTCCTCTTTCTGATGGAAAGTAACAAGGTTGTATTTATTGTGTACAGGTCTCTCTTGTGTTAAACCAAGTTATTTTAACATTGTAGGTCTTCCAACTATTGGCTCAACCGCATCCAGTCCTTTCTCTACTGCAACGAAAATGGGCTGCTGGGCAGCTTTTCTGAGGAGACTCACACGTGCACCTGCCCTAACGACCAGGTTGCCTGCAATGGCTTCCTTCCCTGCACCGTTGGAGATGGCTCCGCATGCCTGAGCTGCGCCCCGGACAATCGCACCCGCTGCGGGAGCTGCAACGCCGGCTACATGTTGAGCCAAGGGCTTTGCAAACCCGAAGTGGCAGAGTCCACAGAGCACTACATTGGGTTTGAGACTGACCTTCAGGACCTGGAGATGAAGTATTTATTGCAGAAGACAGACCGGAGGATCGAGGTCCATGCCATTTTCATCAGCAATGACATGCGCCTCAACAGCTGGTTTGACCCTTCTTGGCGCAAGCGGATGCTCCTTACTCTTAAGAGTAACAAGTACAAGTCTAGCCTGGTCCATATGATACTGGGCCTCTCTCTGCAAATTTGCCTGACTAAAAACAGCACCTTAGAGCCCGTTCTTGCTGTTTATGTCAACCCTTTTGGGGGCAGCCACTCTGAGAGCTGGTTTATGCCTGTGAATGAAAATAATTTCCCAGACTGGGAGCGGACTAAGCTGGACTTACCCCTTCAGTGTTATAACTGGACGCTGACTCTAGGAAACAAATGGAAGACATTTTTTGAAACTGTCCACATCTATTTGAGGAGTCGAATAAAGTCAAACGGTCCCAACGGCAATGAGAGCATCTACTACGAACCCCTGGAATTTATTGATCCCTCCAGAAATCTGGGCTACATGAAAATTAATAACATCCAAGTGTTTGGCTACAGCATGCACTTTGACCCGGAAGCCATTCGGGACTTGATTTTGCAGCTGGACTACCCCTACACTCAGGGCTCCCAGGACTCAGCACTTTTGCAGTTGTTGGAGATCCGGGACCGTGTAAATAAACTCTCTCCACCTGGCCAACGGCGTCTGGACCTCTTCTCCTGCTTGCTCCGTCATCGACTCAAACTGTCTACCAGTGAAGTGGTGAGGATCCAATCTGCTTTGCAGGCCTTCAATGCCAAATTGCCAAACACAGTGGATTATGACACGACTAAATTATGTAGTTAACCGTAAATGTGAAGCACAACACGAAACCTTGGAGGAGTTTTTACAGTGCTTTTGTGGAACAGTTGATGTTTGGAAGAGTAAATTGAAATTGTCTTTTCAATATCTGTCTTATATCAGTCAATACTGTTGGATGGCAATTTACACCCATGAACTTGCTGACAATGAATATATTATACTTGCAGTTTTGGTTTCTGAATGAAATAAATACTGACACCAGTCTAGAAGACATTCTACTTTTTACAATAAATTTCATTTGTAATTTTATATGTTCCGTGGCAATGCTTTTGTGCATTACATCCTCTAGGGGGAACATAGAAGGATACCAATAAAATTTTGTAGCTGAACAGTTAATAAAAAAGAAATGCTGTGGGATTCTTCTTTCTTACACAAAAGTTGTAACCTTGATAGACTTTTGTGTGTGTTGGACACAGGAGGTCTAGGGAGAGAGAAGAGAGGGCCAATTTAGAGAAAGAATTACACATATTTATGCATTACCTCATCCGAGATACACAGAGTGTAATATTTATCTAAAGTTATCTTTTTTGAGCTACTAAAGACCAAACAGATTCAGATGGATTAAAAAAATTTCCCTGCCAATGCAGCAGCTCATTATGGGGATTTTTTTATTGATACAGACAATATCCTTTCGGTGCAGGATTTTTCAGTTCTATAAAATACACCCTTTTACAGCTACATAACAGCTACTGAAGTCTAGTTTACCAAGCTGAAAGTGCAAATAGAGATCATTATCAATTAATGAAATTCATTAAATACACGTTCTTTGTTATTTTAGACATTCCAGAAGGAAAAAAATACATCTAAGATGACAGAACTCGGGAATCTCAAGGTTTTGCTACCTCTCGCAAGAGAAAAGTCCAAGTGGCTGGGCTGACAGAAGTCCTTGATAGGAAATACAAGGTGAAAAGAAAGAAATTGATACTGACCCTTCTAGTAGCAACTCCTTAAGTCTAAATAAATAAGTCTTAAATAAAGTCTTCAATAAAACAAAAGGCAAGGCCAGAAACACTTCAGAAAGCCTGTTGCTAAGGAGAACCTTCTTTTCTGTAGTGATTCCTGCCTCCCCTGATTTCACCAAATATTTATAAGGCTTAGTATTTCACCACCACACACACAGAAAATTCCTCAGATCTTCTGCACCAGGAAGCCCCACAGAACTAAAATTAGCCTTTTTCTCTTGTTTTTTAGATCTATTCCTGTTTGTTTTCTACTTACAGCTTTCTTTTGCTGATAAGTAATGCAGCTCAGCCCCCTCTTCTACGTGTCAAAATATTGGTAAGACCTTCTCAATTTAGATTCTTACTATCCCCCTTTTCATCTCCAGGTCTTTTCTTTGGTTTGTCTTTGGCAACTATATTAAATTGTAGAATTAGTTTGATTTTACTAGTCAGTACCTTGGGAAGTCTTTTTAAATAAGCAATTTATTATTAAAAAAAAACTCCAAACATTACTATATTTTCTTTCTGGGGTGGTTTTTCTTTTTTTTGGGGGGGAGGGGTGGTTTTTGGTTTTGTTTTTAAATATCTTGTTTGAGATGGAAAGTTCTTCACTATGTCCAAAAATGTACAAACTAGAATGTAAACATAAGAAGCAAATACAATTCAGCTGGTGCCTGAAGGCTGGGAGCCAAATTTAATATCTAGAAATTCCATTGCAGGGACAAATTGGAATAAGGATGGGCTAGATTATCACTGCCTGGAAACCAGAATTAGGTTTCCCAGCACAATCTAAACCTCTGGTGATACAATTCAGAACACACAGTCTGAATTAAATCATATTAAATCATATTAAAGGTATCATGAGGATGAATACATTTTCATTTCTCTCATTTCTTACTGGAAAGATACAGGCAGCCTTTATGGGAGTGATGGTGGCCAGCACCCTTCCCCAGTGAGGACTTACCTACACTGGAGCTGGTCTCCTCGTGTACCATTGTACTTAAAACAAGAGACCACCTTGTGTGTGGTGAGTTTGGTGACAAGAAATGCCCTGGGCAGCATCAAAAGCAGTGTGGCCAGCAGGTCAAGGGAGCTGATTCTCCCCCTCTGCTCTGTTCTGTTAAGACCCCACCTGGAGTACTGTGTCCAGTTCTGGAGCCCCCAATATAAGATGGACATAAGAGCTGTTGGAGTGACTCCAGAGGAGGCCACAAAGATGCTCAGGACTGAAGCAGCTCTGCTCTGGAAACAGGCTGAGAGAGTTGGGGGCGTTCAGCCTGGAGAAGAGAAGGCTCCAGGGAGACCTTAGAGCACCTTCCAGTGCCTGAAGGGGCTCCAGGAAAGCTGGGGAGGGACTTTGGACAAGGGCTTGTGGGGAGACTACAAGGGGAAATGGACTAAAACTGGAAGAGGGGAGATTTAGGTTAGACATGGGGAGGAAATTCTTCACTCTGAGGGTGGTGGGAGCCTGGCTCAGGTTGCCCAGGGAAGCTGTGGCTGCCCCATCCCTGGAAGTGTTCAAGGGCAGGTTGGATGGGGCTCTGAGCAACCTGATCTAGTGGGAGGTGTCCCTGCCCATGCAGGGGGCATTGGTTCTAGGTGATCTTTAAGGTCCCTTCCAACCCAAACCAGTCTGGGAGTCTATGATTATCCCCATGGCAGAGGAGTGTCTGGCTTTCTGAGACATACTAGGCTAACAAATTTGGCAGAGTGGCCACAGCACAGAACCAAGGACCTTTGATGTCCATTTGGGATCCCATCACAGGTGAGTAGCTCACTCCAAAATCATTTAGATACAACAGGGATAGGGGCAACAGATGACCAGAAATCCAGAAATCTGTGCAATCACTTAGGATGAATGTGACACAAGAAAATTGACCTCAGTTACTTTTGAACACACGCATTTTACACCTTCCCCTCTCTCTCAGCAGGCAAGGAACTTAGCATTAAGTGTGCATGAGACCAACAAAATACAATTAATGTTATAAATACGTAAATTTTCCCTTATGTGTCCTTTTTATTGACCCCACAGGCCTCCACTTCACTTATTCAGTGTATAAATGATGTATTAGGACATAACTGGTTTGCCTACAAAATGAAAGCATCGCCACATGATAGAAAATTCTTGTAATGGGAGTTAGATTTCAAAATAATTTGTGAACAACTGTATGTCTTGCATGGAACTTTGGCCAAGGAAGTTGTTCCTCACCACAACCCCAAAATGAGTATTTCTTGAGGGGACTAGTTTGACAGTAGAAATGAAAGTTGTCATTTAACAGCAGGGTATCAGACAGCATCGCAGTTACCTTTTTGATATTTGGATCTATAAAGTTACAAAGACCACTCAGCTGCTTAGCATTTTAAAATGCTGACTTGTCAAGACAAAACAGAAGATGGAAATTCTTAGGCCACTGAAAACATTCAAGTCTAGCCAATTATAAAACATGGAACGCTACCAAGCATTTATTTTCATGTATTACTTCTCAGCTTTAGCAGTTCAAGAGAGCAACATTAACCAATGCAACTGAATGAGATTGAAAACATCAGTGTTATTTCTAATAAGTTTTCGGATAAATGGAATACAGACTGATTACATTTTTTTCCTTCACTAGAAAAAGCAATATAGACCCTGTCATACTCTCTTATTAGAATAAATTGGAGTCATTCCATCACTTCAGCTCATCTCAGATGTATTTGAAATGTATGTGTTTATTTATGGAAGTAGCTGGACTCTACACACACACATACATATTCATTGAACTTGCCTAGTTACTTTATGAGGCAACTTTTAGTGTCTTTGATCAAGCTGGGAAAAGCTATTCCATAGCTACCACCAGCACTAATCCCCCTGCAAGTCCTGCTATTTGACTTTCAGGTTAATAGGTGTCATTTCCACCTGAGCACTCTAGGAAAGAGTGATTGCTGAGGAGCTGAAGCTGCTTGGTAAGCTCTTCATCATGCTGCTCAAAGCGAACACATGTTACAGATTGCTGAAGCCATCCAGCCTCACATGGAGGCACTTGCCTGGCAAAACTTCTGGCATCTGAAATGAGGGGTTTGAGGTAGAAAGGTTTTCAAGTAGAAATAGGCTGCTTCTGTTTGCAATAAAGCTCTGAAGGGAAATTCAGTCATCTTGATAGGTTACATGTGTCCATCAGCTAACCAAAGATCCCAGGTTCCTAACCTGGATTGGATGTCTCATGGTGGGCAGTGTGAATAATCAAATGGGCAGAAGTCCTAAGGCCAACTGATGCCAACTCTGTTGAGCCTAAGGCCATTCCCATGGAAAATCTGCAACATAAGGAAGAGACTAGGGGGGGAAAAAGTCAAAAAAACAGCCATCATTAAAAAAAAAAAGTAAATTAAAAAAGCAATTCTTTATATATTTAAAAAGCAGTAACAAGTTCTTAAGGGCCACATTTAGCCACTGCATGGAAGCTCCCTCAGCCAACACACTGAAATTCAGCTTTAATGTGAAGATTCCTGCAGACTCAGGCCCTAAGGAACTATTTTTAAAAGATCAGGAGAAAATGTAAAATCTTCTGATGAAATATGATGTTCAGCTTTATAACTGAGTTTCCCTTGGTAAGTTCTGGGAAGTTTCCCTGAATCAAATTAAGCTCAGGGAGCTCAGCCTGCCTCATAAATCACTCATCTGAACTAGGCATGCTTCAAGTGATGCACATCCAAGTCAGAAAGCAGGAGGAGAAATGTGATGACATGGAATGAGCCTGTTAGACCTGGATCAATCTGGGAATAGTCACTTTTTATACTTTGCCTTGACAACTGCAAATGAGGCTTGTTTTTGTAAAGGGATGAGGTGTCCACATGTTCATTGTTCCAGCCCTGCTTGGTCGTATTCAAGAGCTTGTTCCACATTCACAGTCATGAAAAACTTTTCTGCTCAAACCATTTTGGAAGTTACTGCCAAATTAGAATCTGAAAATGCTCAAAGAAGTGTCAGGTTGTGATTATCTGCTTCTCCAGTGCCTGTGCCAGTAGGCAGAAGGCAAGTAGAGAACAGGCAAAATGCTCTGAACAAAGCCCCTTCAGCTTGAGAAGTTTATGGCTGTGATAGGAATGAGATCTTTTTTCTCCTTCAAAAATTATTACCAATTCACTATGTAGTCATAGCTGACTGGTGGAGCTCACAGTCCTGAGGGATACGGGTCATGCCAAGAGTAAAGTCAGGACCTGCTCATTGCAGGGGCGTTGGACTAGATGACCCTTAAAAGTCCCTTCCAACCACAACTCTTCTATGATTCTGCTGGAAGAGACAATTGGGTCAACAGCTCCTGTTCAAAGCCAGTCAGGAGAAGAAGCAGGGAATACTAATATGTTAGGACTAGAATCCTCTGTCCAGTTCTTCCCAGTTCAAAAGAGACATTGAAAACCTGATGATGGTCCAGTGGAGGGCCAAGAGGGTTAGAAAGCTGGACAAGGTTGAAAGAATTGGAGTTCAGCCTAGAAAGGAGAAGGGTTGAGGGGGAGATCTAGTCTGAGGCTTTCAGCAGAGGGCTGCTAAAGAGAATATGAAGCCACTCAGTCCAGAGAAGAGGTGGAATCAGTCCTTGCCTTGGCAGGGTCCTGGATGAGCTGGCCTCGATGTCAGAAGAAGGTGGTACCGGATGATTTCCAGACATCCCTTCCAGAGATGCCAGCCTTCCACTGGGGCCACGTGGACAGACCTTTCTGCTTCTGGACGAGAAGAAAGAGCGTTGTTGTACACTAACATTATTGGTACAGCTAAAGTGAGTCAAATGAAAGCTACAGGCAGCAAGTCAAGAGAAGTTCAGGCAGAGAGAGCCTGATAATCCTCAGTGCTTTGTTTTTTTAAGGCTTTGCCAACTCAATAAAAAGTTTGTGGTCCTGTCCTTAATGGCAGTACCTTATTGCAGAGTTACACTTCCTACTTCTCCAGAAAATCCTTAAGAATGCAGAGGAAAATATAAATACCTGTATCTCACTGAAGCTTGCAGAGATACTAATCAAAAAGTATAAAAATTCTTTACTGTACCAGGATTTTTTATAATACTCTGGTATTAACCCCGAAGGACACATTAAGAGCTGAGCACAATTTCAGAGCCTTCAGAGGTACTAGCATGATGGCCTGGCTTCCAGTTAGGAGGAGATTGGGTTGCCTTTGTTTTCATTTCCAGAGTGCTTCATTACGTTTACAAATGTTTCATTAAGTTTTATTAACTGCATTAAGCTGAGAGCAAGGAGCTGCACTTTGCACGCCACGTGCAATGGGCTCTGCTGGAAAAGTCCATTATCCAGAGTGATCAAGAGTGATCTATGAGTGCCTTGGCTAATCTGTGGCTTGAGGGAGGGTGGTTTTTACTTGCTGTTTATTGAAGGGGATGAATTCACATTTTGCCAAACAGATCATACAAAGACAATAAATCACTGTTTTGATTAGCTATTTGATCTTATCTTTTTTTCATTTCCCTGTCTATTCTTTGCTGTTAGCAGGCAGGCTGAACTGACTCCTGGAGGAAGTCCTGATATTTTGCCAGCTCAGGGATTTTCCTCTAAGTCTGGTGATACCTGATTTATTTTTTAAAGTCCAGGGCTTGGGAAGATGGCATTAAGTCAGTCTGCACTGTGCACACATAGAAGTTTCTGGTCCTCCAGTCTGGCCAGAAGTAATTGGCAATAAAATGGAACTATGCAGGGAACAGCCTTCCTTCCACATGGCATCTTCCACGTCAGGCTCCAGCTACAAGAAAATTCTCGTTTCCCAAGCTGCCAAAGTCGTCAAAGTTTCTGATTCTTGACATCTCCCATCCTGTGGCAGATAAAACCTTCTCACTGTCCTTGCTCTGAGTACAACTGGTATCTGTGGCTGAAACTCCCTGCTGTGAAAAACCAAACCCAAAGCACTAACCAAGTCCTTCAATTTACAATGCAGTCTCATGCTTTTTAAGCCTCATTCTGAGGTTTAAATGCTTGTTGGTTTTGTTACTATGCTAAATATGCGTCATTTATGCTAATGTACCTCATTACTGTTTGTTGGGTTTTTTATTTATTTTGGTTTTTACTTGGAAGTTTCCAACTAATCAAAACCTATTTCTCACCTTGGCTAAACTTCAATGTTTATATTCAAAACTTTTTACATTCTTGTCTCCTTGAGAAGAAGATTCTGGTTTTGGAGAAGAGTAAACTCTTTAATCAACATATCCAACATTTCTGTCTTAGTTCATCTCTACTTTGTGCTAATTAGGACAGAACCTTCAATAGAATTAATTACTCTATCAATTGAGCATCTAATCTGCAACACACAGAACAAAGATTTCCTTTCTTAATGAAACTCCACCACCTTACTACTGGGAAAGTAAACTGAGGGTGAGGAAGAAAGTGTGAGAAAGTGCCCTGTGACACCCAGGGGAAAGAAGGAGGGAGAGGAGATTCTCCTGCAGCCCAGGGCAAGACCTGTTTCTTTAACTCTTCTTTGTTTTGTACTATCCAGCTCTAATTGGCAGTAAATAATTAGTTTTCCCCAAAGAGTTTTAATATCAGGAAATATACGAGCTGCCTTCGATACAGAGAACAAAGATCTGGGATTATCTGTGTTTACTAAATCAAGGTATAATTCACTTGGCCAGTAAACTTACTGCACCTTCATCTGTAATTTAAGAATTGCACGTTTTGCAAATTAAGTAAGATAGAGGATGTATGGTTCTCATCCATAAAATATCTGTATCTATCATATCCTGTATTTCACACCTTACATCTTATGAAGATATATCCCTCCAGGTTGCTTGAGCTGAATGGAGGATATTAAATTAGTCCTTTTCAATCGTTGTCATCCATGACAACTCGTTCATTCTTAGGCAAAACCATTCCTAACTCATAAATCCCTGCAGTGATCTTAATGTGAGGCCTGTGAATCTCCAAGGAATGAGCCAGCGAACTGAATGATCCCATCGGGTTCTAAATTACCCTCGGATCTGAAGGTGTGCACGAGAGTAAGAATGGATGAGGATCACCTCTAAGTGTCAATGCTCTTGTGTTTGCAGCCTCTTGAAAGCTGAGATGCTATGCAGTAACTGCTTGGGTAAACTAAGACTGATCCTGTTGAAGATTGGTATTTGTTAAGCTGAAAAGAAAACTTGTATTACATATTAAACAAAGGCTCCATAACATGAGATAAAATACCATAGATGTAATAGAATATGTGAGACAGAGCAGTAAACTCACTGGATTTTAGGATAGCTTGAGAGATTGGGGCTATAAATACGTTGTTGTTACTCAAATCAACTGGTTTAATACGGCTTTATTTTAATCCTCTTTGGAAACGTCATTTTTCTCCCTTCTTGCAGGGAAGGGAGAAAGAACTTTAAAAATTTCATCTTTCTGATCTAGATTTTGTGGGGAAAATTCTACAATTACTGCTTTCAGAAATAAAGAATCACTTTCAGTTAGCAGAGCATGAGCAGGAAAAAAAACAAACCAACAAATCTTGTCATTCCTTGGCAGAAAAAAAACCCAAAAACCACCAGTCAGGAGGAGCAATGCACCGAGCAGCATGAGACAGCCTCATCCTGCAGTACTTGAGTTTTAATGTGTTTTTGCAATGAGAACTGAGAATTTAATTTGGGCTTTACTACAATGCTGCATCATTAACTTCCAAACACCTCTAGAGCTTTCCCATTTCCCTGGCTTCATTGTTAAATCTTGAATTAGGCTGCATTAGCCTTTAGTTCAGGTGCAGCATCTACCTGAGTCTTATGCAGCCGTTCGACTTCTCTTCCTTTAGAGAAATGTCCTATTTCTCCTCCTCTCTTCTTCCTGACATTTTTTTTTTTCTTTTTTTTAATGTTTGAGATAAAATCATCTGTATTAATCCTTACTTTCACACCTGAAAACTAACAGTGAACAAAGGACTGCAGGACTATCCTGTTCAACAGCTATGTGAATAACAGAGGTGGTTAAAAGAGACCAGAAATACAATTTTGTGACATTTTATTTTTTTTCCAATCAACTTTGGAGAAAATGTTAAACCTCAAAAGGCTTTCAAAAAAATCAAAAGTTTGCAAGTACCTAGTTTTTGCTCAGAGGGGTTTGGCTTTCACTTCATCTTCTCTTCAACCAGTGGATTTGCCAGGACCTCATAAAACTTTCAGCGAGAAAATTTGTCAAAACAGACTCAACTCCATGAGATACCCAGTTTTCAATGAAATGGAATTTTCTACTGCAAAACTTTCCAACCAGACTCAGTGAATGATAGCAACTCTGACAGGCCTCTCTTCCATTGGAAGATTTAAGAGTGTGTATGCATCACAGGTACGCTCACCACAGTAATTCCTTCTTCTAGTAGTAACGAGATCGTTCTTATTCCTTCACCAGGCTCTACATCATCACCTGCAAGGAAAGCTACGTGTCAATGCCCAACTGAAATCAATAAAGAGCTGAAGCACCTGTAATGGTGCCAGAGGTAATGTTTCAATTAATCTTTCGGAGTTAATGTCTGCTTCATTTCCAGGAAGTCCAGAGGCATAAGTCATGGACTCGTTTTGCACTATTAAAATGCTGTGAGAAAAATGTTGCTTCCCTCATTTGGATTACAGGCCTGCAGGAGTAATTTTGTTGTAGCAGGAGAGGTTTAGGCTGGATATTAGGAAAATTTTCTTCACAGAAAGGGTTGTCAAGCACTGGAACGGGCTGCCCAGGGTGGAGTCACCATCCCTGGATGAGTTTAGGAGTCATGTAGATGTGGTGCTTAAGGACATGGTTTAGCAGTGGACTTGATAGAGTTAGGTTAATAGTTGGACTTGATGTTCTTAAAGGTCTTTTCCAACCTAAACTATTCTATGAATTGGATAGGAGGAACACCACCACAAACCAGGTAAGATTCTGGGGAGAAAAAAAAAAAAAAAAAAAAAGAGAGACAAGTGCAGTCCCTTTTTATTCTCTTTTGCAACCAGGTAGAAAAGCAAAAAGGAAAATTGTTGCTGTACGGTTCTACCACCTGGAACGCACCAATTTTCTGCCAATTCAACCTAAAAGTAATCACAGGCAGCTGGTGGTTTTGTGGCATTGCAGAGATCTCTCCAGCAGAGCTCTTGAAGAGCCTGTGGCAGAGCACTCGTACCCACCTCCCCACCCAGGTGCTGGGGGCTGTTCTATTATCCGTTAAGCTCTCTGCAGCTGGCAGAGGAACCTCTGATGGACCAGGAATTGTGCCACCTTGGTTGGGTCAGACCTCATAGCGCCGCAACAGACTAACGTCCTCACCCCCGTTGGGCTAAGCAGCCCCAGCAGAGACAGCGGCCCCTGGTTTTGACGGGCAACGTGGGGGCGGGTGGGGCGGGACCCTCTGTCAACGAACAGGGGTCCCGGCCAATGGGGGGTCTTGGCCCAGGCAGACGAGCCAATGAACGAGCACAGGGCAGAGCCGAGCTCGTCCATAACATGGAGTTCTAGCAGGAGGGGCTCTTGTTGGGTTTTCCCTCGGAGCAGGGGATGTGTGAGGAGCTGACCCTTTAGTTCGGGACTGCACCTGAGGAGACTTCTGGAGATGGAGTGACCTCATCTTTGGTGAGTGATCTCTCTTCTGGATAGATGTGTGAGTGAGCCTTGCTCTTGTTGGGTAAGTGATCCCAGGTACCTGAGGGGGGGCGGCTTTCCCTTTGTCTGAGGTAATGTGCACCTGTGGGATTGTTATCCATGTTAAGGCTAACCAAAAAAAGGGTTAGGAATTTTTAAGTAGTTGTGCCGCGGTGTTTCAATCCCTGAGGTAGTTGTGCTGTGGTGTATTCCTGACCAACATTCGAATCTGTGATACTGTTTTTGATGTATGGGAGTGCTGAATAGTATTGATTAGAATAAACATTCATTCCCAGTCAACTCCTGTATGCCTGTGGGTGTCTCCGTTACAGAACCTCCTCCCTATGAGCTCTATATTCGCCTCAGGGAGAATGAGTGACTTGGGCTGTCTTCTCCAAACACAGGGCACAGGCCCCTACTGCATTTCTCTCCTACGTTTTCTTTTATAACAATCAAGCTATTATAATCTGGCTGTAGATAATGCTGATGAAGCTTTCAAACTGTACTGCTGATAATGCTGGTATTGCTTGGTAATTTCTTCCATTGTGAGCACGGGAACACAATGACTGTTTGCCTGATGCTTGATTGTGGTTTTGTCAATATGGGCCTCTCACTTGCCAACAACCGAGCAAATATCTGATTAAGTCTGGTTTTTTTTGTCTCTCTGCTGTTAAATATATTTTAGTCTCTCTGCTCTCCTGCTAGGCCAAGTAGTAAGTAATGAGGAGCCCTCCTGCTAGGCTAGCTAGCAAGAGAGCTTCTCATTACTTCCTTAATTCTATAGTAACAAAACAGCTGTAGGAGTTCAAGTGAACGGCTGAGTGGCAGAAGCACTACCATGTTCTTCCAGCACAGCACCTTTTGCATCTTGTAATGGCAAAATACACGTGTATTCTGCCTGTAAACAGCCTACTAAGATTACTGCTGTGTAATTGAGTTCTGTTGGCTGTCAGGAGCTCAGGAGTTCAGTACAATTCATTGTCCACGTTGCCCCAAAGGAGAGGCAGATGGATCTGAAATGTAAGAACTCTGCGATTTCATCTTGATTTGTCACGAAAACTATCCATTAAGGTTAGAAAAGTGCAAATTTCCTAAAATACTTAGAGTTTCTATTCTTTGAGGTCCTTTATAGTTCTGAAGAAGTCACAAAGAATTCAAGTGGCCCTTTGAGTCTTTCAGCATCTCATTGCTTGGCACCTGTAAACAGTGCAAAATGAGAAATTAGTTCCTTCTCAGCTATTTGTACTTAAAAAAAAAATAAGCTAATGACTGATGGGGGAACTTCCAGAATGCACACAGACGTTTTTAAGAGGATTTTTCTGCAGGAAGCAATTCCGGGGACACTGAAATCTTTATGAGGGACTAAACCTTTCTTTCAAGTTTTTGCACTTCTAGAGGAAATTCTCTGGGCAATATTATTTTCTGCCTGATAATCTCAGGGTTGCTATCAGAAGTAAGAATCTATATTTTAAGTGGTGACATTCTTGTGGAGTAGAGAGAGCCCTGTAGAAGTAATAGTTATTGAGAGATGTTGGGGGCCTGTTGTTTATTTGGGGTTCTTTTTTAAAAAAAATCTGTGGGACTTGAGTGGATTTTTTCCTAAGGGTCTGTGAAATTACCAACAACTTCTGTTCAAGGCACTGACATTTATGAACACTGTAAATAAAGTGTTCTAGCTCAGACTCAACTCTAACTGGAACCTGAGCAGGGTTAGGAACAGGTTCAGTTATTTCCTTATTGATAAATAATACTGTTTAAGCTGTAGGAAAAAACCCCACTCACTACTTATGGTCCAGATCGAGCATTATGTGTAAATCTAAGATGGTCTTCTATATTTTTCTTAGTTTATCTTGACAAATTTTGGCATATCTATATATACATGGCAATACGATTTTGGGAGTGGCAGCATTACTACATCTAGAACATAGTTTCTTTTTGCTGGTCCCATTAATCTTGGTGGGACACAAGAAGTAGAAAAAAGTAGTACAGTAGAAGGCAGTCATCAGCTTGTATTACATTGTGTTCATAAATACATTTAAACTTAGCAGTACGTTAAATAGTCAGCAGCAACCACTCTGTGTCTTCAAAGGACACATTTTCTCTATCTTTTTCTGTCTGTAATTGATAGAAGTATGTAATGAATAATTAATTCAGAAGCACCTGTAGCACATGGAAGATTTAGAAATAAAAATCAATCGACATCTGAAGCTCATATTGTTATTAAGTTTTAGTATCCAATGATGAGGGAGAAAAAGGGAGAAAAATTTGGGTTACTTCAATCCTCCAAGAACCAATAAGCTTCCAAGTTGTCTCCCCTTTATTGGGAACAGAAAGTCCTGTCAGGTCTCATCATACACATGCAAATGCATGACAGAGCAGTTAAGTACCAAGGATACAAAATCATATTGTCAGGAAAAAAAAAGACTTGGTGGTTCAAAAGCTTTAATTACAATTTGGCCATTCAAAAGCCCTAAATATACAGCTCCTCATACTATGCTGACCCAAAGCCAGTGTTCTCCCAGAGCTTCAGAAACTGGACCTCAACCCTCCCACACAATTTGCTCCAGCACTTCCCACTTTAGCTAAGAGGACATACCTTTAATATCAAATTGTAGCAAGAAAAGATGATGGTTTAAGCCAAATGTTTCACCATGGACAGGAAAAGTAGGTAATTTCCTTGCCCTTTGAAGTATGTTATAAAGACCATTGCTTTCTTTCCAGAGTAAATATGCAGGAGAAAGTTACAGAGAATTAACGATCTCATAGTCCCTCTAAGGACATAGAAAAAAAATTTGCTCTCACTAAATTAATTACTGAACTTTCTCTAATTAAAAATTGTTCATAAGAAATGCTTCCTAGCAACACAAGGGAAGTTTAACATGGCTGGTGGAAAACTGAGCTTGCACCTTCAGGGTTTGATGAGCACCATAAAGTCAGATGAACATCAAAAAGGCCTCGCAAAAGTGAAAAGCAGGAAGGCTCACCTCCCACCAAAAATAGGAATCCACTCAGAATTATTGTTCCTTGGGACATTTGAGGTTTAAATTTTTGAGAAGCAATTACGGTTAAGCAACATAGAGAATCAGAGTTCCTCAGTGCAGCAATAGAGGAGTTTGAAGGACTGAGATGTAGGTACTTCCACTGTATTTTTTTACTAAGACTAGTGCTCTTGTATGAGGAAATGAAGAGAAAGCCAACCACAGTCTTTCAGCTGAAGCTATAAATTGCAAGTCAGTGCTTTAAATTGGTAAGGTATGCCACTCTGTAATAATAGTAGAAAGGTGGTTGACAGCTCTTATTTAAGGAGGACTGAATGGAGACTGGTAGTTTCCTTGTAGTAGCCACAAGAAACATGTTTAGTCGGCTTGAAAGGGCTGTCTTTTTAAGATGTTTATATCCCTCGCATGTAAAAACTTTTCTTTAGGAACAGTTTACCTGAAGAATACATCTAGTTATCCTGTATTCACAGTCGGTTTGGCTGCTTGGTAGAAATGCCAACTAATTGGCAAAAACTCATTTTGTTGTTTTAGTCATGCAGTTGTTTTTCTCATATACTGCAGAACGTAGGAGACTGAAAAAGCCGTGGGGTTAAAGAACTACATTTCTTTTCCAGTTTCAGGAGAATTGCAGGTTTTCTGGCCATCTTTTAGGCAACTATTGCTGATGGGATGGATGTAAGAATGCAGTAAGGGAGCCAAAAATAAGTGGAGAAAAAAAAAAATAGCAAGTACCAGATTATTCATGTCCTCTTTGTAAGCTGAATTTCCCTGATACGACCTTAAAATGTCATTTCTCCTGAAGAAGGGCTCTAAAAGTCGGCAGTGATTTCATTGCTGGGCAGCACAGCTAGCACTGCCTCAACAGCAATCCTTTCATAGGGTACTCTGGTCTCTCTGTTCTGTGATGAAAGGAAACCTCAGGCAGCAATGGCTCCAGTCTATTGTATAAATCATTCTTTTTCAATCTTTTGCTCTTGAAGATAAAGATAATAAACCAACTCTTCCCATCAGAAATCCCATTTTTTATATTTTAAACCCTCTCATCTCCCTTGGGGACAAGCTGCAGCTTGTGAACTTCTTTGCTAAGTCTTGCAAAGACATGAGGTACAGTTACAATTTAGATACTTGGGAGCATTGTCCTGACTGAATAAATCACAGCTTAGGCTTATTGCCCGTACCAACTAGAGGGCTTTGAACTTTTCCACAGAAATAAAAGGAAGGTTCAGTTTTCTTATGCAGCATCAAATTTCCAAAAATTGTCATTGCAGGAAAGTGTTGTTTTAACCTTTCATATTTCATTTTCAACTGGTTTAAGCAATGAGTTTGGAGAAATGCTTGGAAAAATTTTAAAATACGTTTTCATATTTAAAAAATACGTATTATTTTTATATTTTTATGATCAGCAAGTAGCAAGGTACTATAAAAG
Organism: Hemiprocne comata; assembly: GCA_020745705.1. Lineage (NCBI taxonomy): Eukaryota > Metazoa > Chordata > Aves > Apodiformes > Apodidae > Hemiprocne > Hemiprocne comata. Next base: position 725,016 of record CM036593.1, read on the forward strand.
ACTAATATTAGAGTAATAGTATTTGAATGAATCAGACTGATATCTTGAATAAATTCTGTGTTTCAGATAAGTTCTGATATTAAAAGATGTTCCTGTCATTGCAACAGCAGCTTTTTGTTATTGTAAAAGTATATATTTGACTCATTATATCACACTCTGCCACTAAGTCATAGTATGCACCATTATGATTTTATCATACCTTAATTTACAGAATACTAAAAAACTACCCTATTTTAGACCTTGTTTAAACCTATTTTTAAGTCTTGTTCATAGCTGCCTAACCATGGTAGTTCCATTTTGCAAAAAGCCGTTTTAGCAAGATCTTTCATCCAATCCAAAATAATGGAGTTTCCAGCCATAATTGGAGGGAAATGCCCTTCTGACAAGTATCTGCAGTAGCTGGTGAGTTTTCTCTGGTAGCTTTCCATAAACCTTAGGGTCTTGCTTTGCAGAACTGCTGCTCTAGGGTTTGGTTTAGACACATCCTGAAGTATATAAAAATGCATTCATAATTTTCAGGTTTCTTGACAAAGAGAGAACCTTTCAACTTTATTAAATCCTGCATGTTTATATTAACAAGACTTACAGGCATTCTGCTTTAGGCCTGATTGAAAATGCTTCGAAGCCAATAGAAGTAATTCATTGACTTGAAGGTGGGATTGGATCAAATGCTGGGCAAAATCGATGGACCTGGAATTCAACATGGTCATTTTTTCTGAGTTTTTTTTAGATCTTTAGATAAGCTTCACTGTATTTCAAGCTGTGTGCTGAAAAGACAAAGTCATAGTATTTTTTCTCATTTCCCTGTGTTCCATGACTGTATCCCAGCTCTTCTGTTGGGCTTCCACTCCTCAAGGTTTCATGAGGATTTGCATGACTTGCATGGTTTTGGCTTTTTAAATTTGTTTTGGTTTGTTTTTTTTAGTTGTAATGGAAAGGTTGTGAATAGTTTGAATGAGTTTTCTTTCCCTTTATATTTAATATCCTATTATTTAAGACACAAAGCTATTGTGTTGAGAAAGGAAACAATGAAAAAATGTTTAATTGCAGAAGAAAAGGTCGGGGTTTTTTGTTTTCTGGTTTTTGTATTTAAATACAATGTGTTTAGTTCACCTCGGGGAGTACAACAAACATTCCCCAACAAGGTATGCACAGACTTATCACGTTTAGAAATGGGGAAATTAACAGTAAAGATAAGATGGACTGTTTTCTCCTGCTTGTAGCTTAAATCTCTCCTCAGAAACAAGTAAAAAAACCTTAAAATACTCTGCTTTCACCCCGGTCTCCTGCCTCTCAGTTAACTTTTCTACCTCAGTTAATTAACGTTGCAAACATTTTTCCCTCATTCTTTTCTTTCTAACGGAACCAAAATTGTCTCTTCAGAAAACAAAAAAATTAAAATTCATTCTGTGGTATAAATGGCTCACTTGGGGTAGTGATTTTTTCAAAGTAATATGAAATATACATGTAATGACATCCAAAGGCTCAGCATTTAAAGGAGCAAATGACACCACATACTTGGGTTTCTCCTTGAGCATCAGATTTGCAAGGTGAAATCTACTCCGTGTGTCATGAGTACTTCAATGTCTTTTCAAAATATATCAAGTTATAGTTTAATATGGTACATAAAGTCCTATAAAACACTCTGAGAACGAAGCAATATGAATAAACAGTGAAAAGTTTCATTTTAATTTTAATTCCTGGAGTTTTAATGTGTGGATAGCATTTCAGGAGCACAACTCAGGATCAAAATTGCAAGTTACTGAGATTTAGTATTCATTTCTACCAGTGTGGAAAGATCTGTGAAAGAGTCTCTGTTTTTAAGATCATTCACACTAATCTTTGTGGGTTTTATTTTGTAATTTTATTTTGACTATGTATATTCCTTGGCACAGGATTTTTTTTAAGCCAACAATCCAGATAATAGACAACATAGATTATTAAACATGCACACATTATTCTAACTAAACAAAGAAAATAGCCTGGAAAAGGAAACTTAAAAAATTGTGTGATTTGGTGAGGTCCTTATTAATTTATAGCGATAGAGCTCTGACTTTAGCTTCTATTTGATTAGTAGGATTTCTTTTTGACACATGAAAAAAGAGCATTTATTTCAGGTTTTTAATTAAAAGATTTTATTAATAAAATTAGTCTCATTTCAGCTATAATGCAAGTGATTCTTTCACATGACAATGCACAAAGTTTTAGTTTCTTCTTGCCTTTTGTTTTAGTAGGTTTCTCTACATCTGCTGTGGGTTAGTATCCACAGTAGGTGTAACCTCTGAATGAAACTTCCATTAGGATGGAAATTCCTGATATAATTCTTTTATACGGAGTCTCTGGTGTCCAATACAGTGGTCTCAATAAGGTGGTACTTGACTTTGTCTGCCTTGCCATCTATTTTAGGAAGAATTGAATACATTAAAATGAACTGAAAAATTCAAATCCTTTCAATTAATTGAAAAAAATGCACTGACGCTTATATCATTATGGTGACATCTAAGAACCTACAAGGTCTTTGCCAAACTATGTGTGAACACACTGGAACTTCCTACCACCCAGAGGGTAAAGGCATAATTCCTATGCATGTTGCCTTTTTAATTTCATATATTCTGTAGTTGATCTTGGGTAATGGGGGGAACAATGGATGGAATAGTTATAAGAAGTTGTGGATTCTCCTTGTGGGTCCAGACACTTAGAGGTTCAGAACAGTGCTCTGTTTCTGTTAGGGAACTGAGCTTTATGCCTGATGTGGACTCTCCTCCTTATTTTCTTTTTAACAGAGACCTTTATCTAGTGCCCCTTTTAGCTGAGTAATGATTATTTATCTAGGAATGTTTTTGGTTGCTGTTGCAATATGTAATGCTTGTACAAAAAGATGATAGAGACTTTATTCAAAAAGGTCCACCAAGGAAGTTGTTATCAATGCTAGGAAGCTGTTGAAGTTGAGCAGTTGAGTTCCATTCCTGATTTCATACTTCTGCAAGAGGAACTTGAAATCAGCTGGCTTTAGAGAACTTTATTTTCTGTTTCTCACTTTCATTTTAGTACCAGTCTGCTGTTTTCAAAATCAAGATCTTTACCAAATGCATACTGAACAAACTCTAAATCAAGTTTCTCTTGCAGGAAAAATAAATGGAATATTTGCTTGTCTGGAGCACTGTTCAACAGTGACAGCACTTCACTTAATGTATGGACAACTTCATTTTCCAGTGTAGTACCAGGCAAATATTGATCTCTCACCTTAAACAAAATTTAATGACATTTTCATCGAACAGAATACATCTAAACTAAGGATACTAGTGCTGTAGAAAGGCCCTGACTTCATTAGGCTCCTTTTGAGAAAAGAGATCCACTAATCCATGATGGCTGCAACAGGAGCCATTTCCAGGTTCCATCAATAATTTGCTCCCTTTGGATGCTGCATATATATGCTTTAATCATAAGTATCAACATCGCTGATGCCTGAATTTAGTCTCTCTTTCATCTAGGACATGGAAAAGACACGTTTGCCTGTGAGAGACGGACTCTATAATGGCCTTTAATCCAGCGACATTCACTGACCAGTCCTGGCGATGCGCCCCCCCGGCACTCGTGGGGAGAGGACAGAGGTACCAGGCGCATGCGCACAGACTACAGACTACAGCTCCCAGGAGGCACAGCGGGGCCAGAACCGGAAGGGGAGCAGTGAGGCGCGCTCTGTGAACACGGACGGATCCAGCCGCCGCGGTGAGCGTACCGCTGCAGAGGCTGCCGTGAAGTTACGGCGCTGCTCCCTGTGGTTGTTGGCGTGTGGGCGTACCAAACGGACCGTTTGCCCAGAGTCTCAAGGGAAAGGACGTGGATCCCGACCAGGGATTGGCTTCGGCTGTACCCCCGGTGGTGAGAATTGCGAACTACATTCCGAGGCTTCTTACTAACATTCCTACATAATATTCACACATACCAGACACTCACTTCTCTTTTTCAATATTCTTCTATTTCCCAAAGGCTCTCTCCAGGCTTTCCCTCTTATCCCTGTCCGGGAACGGGAACAGGGGAAAGGGGAAGGGGAGAGGTTATCTCTTGTTTTCTGTGTGTGTTGTTATTGGTATATAGATGTAGTGTTGTATAGCTGTTGGTATATGGATATATAGGTGTGGATATATAGAGAGATAGACCCTGTGTGATCGTTGATATCAGACTTGCCAAACCCTCAGTGCCTTTAATAAATCTATTGATTCCTAAGCGTTGTTTGTGAGTGTGACGGGGAGCGGTCCTCAGCCCTCGATCCCCTGAGGTGGGGGTGTGGGTCGCGGCTTTACCTATCTCGGTCTGCGACAGGGCCCAACCACAGTATCTCAGCATCTTACCACATCTCAACACTTTGGCTTCATACCACTTCTGTGAAGGAACTTTTTTTTTTTTCCATTTCAGGTATAGAATCCTAGAATGGTTCCAACACCTCCCACTAGATCAGGTTACACAAGGCCTCATCCAGCCTGGCCTTGAACACCTCCAGGGAGGGGGCTTCCACACCCTCCCTCTTCTGTAGGCCTTCCTTCAGGCACTGGAAGGTACTTTAAGGTCTCCCTGGAACCTTCTCTTCTCCAGGCTGAACAGCCCCAACTCCCTCAGTCTGTCTTCATAGCAGAGGTGCTCCAGCCCTTTGATCATCTTTGTGGCCCTTTTCTGGACCCTCTCCCAATAGCTCTATGTCTTTCCTGTGCTGAGGGCTCCAGAGCTGTACGAAGCACTCCAGGTGGGGTCTCACCAGAGCAGAATCCCCTCCCTGGCCCTGCTGGCCACACTTCTTTTGATGCAGCTCAGGACACAAATGGCCCTCTGGGCTCCAGCACACACTGGTGGCTCATGTTGAGCTTCTCATCTCCTCCCATCCCCAAGTCCTTCTCCTCAGGGCTGCTCTCCAGCCATTCTCCCCCCAGCCTGGATTTATGCCTGGGGTTGTGCCCACCCAGGTGCAGGACCTTGCACTTGGCCTTGTTGAATCTCATGAGGTTGGCATTGGCCCACCTCTCCAGTCTGTCAGGGTCCCTCTGGATGGCCTCCCTTCCCTCTAGGATGTCAGCTACTTCACACAGCTTGGTACCGTCAGCAAACTTGCTGAGGGGGGGACATTCAATCCCACTGTCCATGTCTCCAACAAAGAAGCTGAACAGCACTGGTCCCAATACTGACTCTTGAGGGACGTCACTCCTCACTTGCCTCCACTGGGATGCTGAACCATTGACCACAAGTCTCTGGGTGCTGCCATCCAGCCAATTACATATCCACCGAGTGGTCCATCTGTCAAATCCATGTCTTGACAATTTGGAGACCAGGATGTCATGTGGGACAGTGTCATATGAAATGCCTTGCACAAATCCAGGGAGATGAGATCAGTTGCTCTGCCACTATCCACCATTTCTGCAGCCTTGTCATAGAAGGCCACCAAATTGGTCAGGCAGGATTTGTCTTTAGTGAAGCCATGTTGGCTGTCACCAATCACCTCCTTATTTTCCATGTACTTTAGCAGATTTTCCAGGAGGATCAGCTCCATGATCTTGCCAGGCACAGAGGTGAGACTGACTGGCCTGTAGTTCCCCAAGTCTTCCTTTTTCTCCTTTTTAAATCAGGGGCTATGTGACCTTTTTTCCAGTCAGTGGGAACCTCCCCAGACCACCACGACTTCTCAAATATGATGGACAGGGGCTGAGCAGCTGCATCCTTCAGCTCCCTCAGGACCCATGGATGGACCCCATCAGGTCCCACAGACTTGTGCACCTTCAGGTTCTTTAGATATGGTCATTGAACCTGTTCTTCTCCTACAGTGGGGGGGTGCTTGGTTCTCCCAGTCCCTGCTTTCACCTGCTTTGGCCTTTGTGATGAGGCTGGAGCTCTTGCCATCAACTTTTGAGCATAGCTCAAGTCAGAAAAGACTATTCCCTGAGCAAAGTGAAGAGCAAATGAGTAACTCTTCCTCAGATAAATACAGCAGAGGAAAGCAATGGAATGTTTTTCCATGGAACAGCTAGAGATTCAATGCTTTTATATTTTTCAAGGACCTTTTAAGTAGCCAATTTATTTCTTGTTTATTAAAAGCCAATGCAAGTAGCTCCCTGCCTTTAAAGAAAATCATCTCATATGGTGACAACCTGCAATTCCCTCACAGCCTAACCCTCTGGTTCCAGTTCAGACAAGGTGTTGATTGACTAAAAAGGCAAATAAGAAATACTCTAACCTCTGTGTTCAGTAGAAGAAGGAGCAATATTTTACAAAGGCTGTTCAAGCAGTTCCCAGTTCCTCCTGCAATATTTCTGACATCTGCTACTTGAATGTGATGTTTCCATTGGCACTCTAACCCTTCAGCCAGCCATGAAAACCTGAAAAATGACTTGGTGCAATTGAAATGACAACTACAGATCTCCAGGATCAGCCTTCAGCCAGAGTCAATGATCATAAATTCCATGTTTCCATTGTCTCCTTGAAAAATGGATGATGTTGTTTGGCTTTTCATTTTTAAATGAATGCTGAGCACACATTGTCAGTGGAAGGGTTCCACAGCCCTGTAAGCAATAATGCTTTTTTTCAGATCCCGAAGATGTGTCCCGGTGGGAAGGTTTGCAGCTTTACAGAGCTGGTTGGACAGCAATTTATTACTTTATTTAAGCTCTCTATTGCATTTTTATTGTGGCTTAGTTATTTATGTTTTATTCCATACCATCTAGAAACAGGCTTCTAGAAGATGCTGGTAGACCAGAGTCATGCTGTGCAGAGCAGTGTGGTAGTTTTAAATCATCCATATCCTAAGATCTTTACACTAGAAAGATAAAATCAGAAGTAGGAAGGGAATAGATATGCAAATAGGATTTTCTTTTGCCAGGAAAAGGAAAAAATCAAGACCTAATGAAGTCAGGAATTGTACCAGCTTCTACTTCCCATCTCACCCATAGTCATAGGATCACAGAATAACAGGTTGGAAGGAACCTCAGGGATCATCTGGCTCAAACTTTCTTGGCAAAAGCACAGAGCCCATCAGGGACCTCAAATGTAAAACTACAGTTCTTCATATCTATTTTTTTTTGCCTTCATCATCACACCCATCATATAATTTCTTCCTTACTAGTTACTTTTTCATCTCTCCTTGTCATCCAGGGGGGCACTGTTTTGTTTGGTTCTGCAGTCTGCTGAAGTGGGAGATTTTGACCCAGACTTGGACTTTCTGTTCACATTTAAACAATTGCTCCATTAGGTCTTATTAAAGATTGTCTTGTCTTGTTAATACTTACGCTCTAACAGTAATATAGATTTCATTTCTATAGCTCTATGAACCATATACATAAAATATGCACATGTACATGTGCTTTGTCTTACATTTCAGTTCATCTGGCATACAGAGATGATAAACTGAATTTTCTAGCCATTTTCCAACTGATAGTAATGATCTTGAGTAGAAAACATTTATTTAATTCTAGAGAAGCTTTTGTGTATATATATGGGATTACTCAAAAAAAAAATCTACTGGTTAAATTTCTGTCACCTAGAATAATTCCGCAAAATGGACTTGAAGAGGGTATTTTATCCCCTCCTTTTTTGCCATACACTTGGGTTACAGCAGCAGCTGAAAGACCATGGACTGCTGATCATTTTGGGGAGTGGGAGGGAAGCAATATGTTGGTGCAGTATAACTGGGATAAACTGATTGCCTCATTCTCTGGTTTGAAATACAAAAGGAGGCAAAGAAAAACTGGAATATGGCACGTACCCCCTGCCATATGCTCCCTTCTCACACGAGCATTGCCATTATCAGCATCTTTGCTGCTGTGGTAACAATATAGACAGAAGGAGGTGCCAGTATTGCTGTAGCAATCATTCTCTTGCTCTTTTTAGTTTATGAAGAAAACGTGGAGTGTTGGGAGCTTTTGGTATTTTAATTCTTCACTGGCTTGTTAGTTTGGGGCTTTTTTAATTGTTTTGTTTTTCTTACAAATTAAAAGCTTTTAAGCTGTCTTCTGATAATTCATTAATTCTTACGTCAGAAACAATACTTCATAATAACAATAAATGATAATATTTTACTATATTGTCTTCCACGTCTTAAGGAATTTCATGAACTCAGAGCAGCAGTGAAGTGCATCATAAGAAAGCAGAGCAAGTGTCTTTAAAAAAGCTCCCTCTTGAAATCATTCTGTATTTTAAAAGAAGGGCTAAAGCAGAAAGCACAGACCTCAAAAACAAGAATTATTTGTTGTTAGACTTGGAATGACTTATATTAGATTAAAGCCAGTTGGTTTAATGTGATGCACAATGGGATGTTTGGTTTTGTTGTGTGTTGTAAATCTAGAAAACAAAGCCCCTACATTTGAAAAAGCAAGTGATGTTTGGTCCTTTGATAATACTAAATAGTATATAATAAGTATATAACACATGGTGTAGTAATACTAATTTTTGACATGTTTCTTCTTGCAAGTCTAATTTAGAAATGCTTCCATAGTTTTTTCTACTTTAATTCAATGTGGTGGTAGAGCTGCTGAGGTGTTTGAGTTAAATACTGCTGAGCTACCTGTTGCAGACATACAGACTGTTGTCCATCAAATGAAGCATCAAGCCCTAATTCCGAATAGGGAATGTTCCATATATTCCCATTCTGAAGCCCCCAACATAAGTAGGACCTGGGGGCTCCTGGAGTGAGTCCAGGGGGGCCATGGAGATCATCTGAGGGCTGGAGCAGCTCTCCTGTGAAGACAGGTTGAGAGAGTTAGGGTTGTTCAGCCTGGAGAAGAGAAGGCTCCAGGGAGACCTTAGAGCACCTTCCGGTGCCTGAAGGGGCTCCAGGAAAGCTGGGGAGGGACTTTGGACAAGGGCAGGGAGGGAGAGGGCAAGGGGGAATGGATTAAACTGAAGGAGGGGAGATCTAGTTTAGACATTAGGAGGAAATTCTTTAGTGTGAGGGTGGTGAGACACTGGCCCAGGTTGCCCAGAGAAGTTGTGGAAGTCCCATCCCTGGAAGCGTTCAAGGCCAGGTTGGATGGGGCTTCGAGCAACCTGGTCTAGTTGAGGGCTGTTGAGGCCTATTAGTGGCCTTTCAATGCAGCATTCTATTCTGTTCATTAGAGGAAACAGGAAAAAAAAACAACACTGAATAGGGCAGTTGTCAGAACAAAACATCCCTCCCTGACAGGTTTGCCCTTCATTCTCCCCTTAATGGCCTTTTTAATCTTCAAGGTATTTTTTATTCTTAAGCACTTACAAGTAAAATCCAAATTTCAGTTCATTTCTGCTAATCACACAACATCTCCTTGGTTTCTGAAATGCTGTTGCTCTTTCTCATTACAATACTAATCACAATAGTGTTTTCCTATTTGATGTTTGCTTCTGATCTAGCAGTATCTTGCCTATAGCAATTGCTGCAAGCCTTGTTATTGTAATCATGAGCATTAAATATCTGAACGATGGTGAAGTCCAGAGGCCTCATGTTAGGGCAGGAATTATTTGTAGTGGAAGCTGTGAAATTACAGAAGGGGGTTTCTGGAGTTTGAAAGTTCCTCTGTACTGATTATCTAGGCCCTTTATCCTGTCTCCCTAGAAGATGTTGAAAGTACATGTTGCTTCTTCATCTTGCTATCTCAGAAGCAGGCACACTGTTTTTTAATCAATACTGAGTTTTGAGACTATTTTACACTTGGAGGGGTGAGTCCTGCAGATGTCTTGAGTGGTCACTGAAAGGTACTTAGAAGGGAAAACCCTTGGAAGACCAAGAAGGCACCGTGATGGGTACCTTTGGAATCTCATCTGTTCTTACTTACTGGCACAGTCCACAAACTCTTGGCAGTTACTATGGATTGAAATAATCAGTTTTTTCTTACCAAAGCTGTAGAATGGGCCAGTTCCCAGATCTTTAATGAATTTAAAACAGCCTTTAGAGTCTTCTCAAGGTACACAAGTTCCCATTTAAATACACAGCACAAAAGATGGAAGTCTGAAGTTCTACAGATTTGAAAATAATAAAGATAATGATTTCCAATTTTAAATACTCGGGAACTCTTTTCTTTTTGTGGTGAGACAGACAGGTTCCCCCCAGTGTAAACCAGAGCAGGAAACTAACCTGTGTATTTTAATTTGCTGACTTCTTAACTGAGGTATCTATGCTAGGAGGGTAAATCTTGGCAGTATGAATGTCTGCTCATACCATCTTGCTGTAGACCACTAGATAAATGATTAAAGTACATAAAAAAAACTCCCTGTATCAATAACACTCAGCTTTAGCCGTGGTAGCATTATAGAATTAAAAATGTTGTGGTATTGCAAACACAGTCCCAGAACAATGTATCATTTTTATTTGCATTTCTTTTAGCCTTCTGGCACGTTATTATTCCTCTGGACACAAGGTCAGTAACCTTAATGAAATACCAGGAGACATGTTTTAGATACAATTTTAGAAAAACATGCTGCAGACTTGTTAGTGCAGACCAGATTATTGGCTGTTTGTAAAGAATTCCACTTGGGAGAGCAGCTGGTGGAGCAGTGAACCCAGTGCCCTTGACTTCTTCATGAGCAACTTCTTGTTTTGAGATACAAATAAAGAGCAGACGCTTTTGGAATTACCAGCAGGATTAATAATAGCTGAGTCTCAACAGTTACCCAAATATTTCACTTTTTTTGCTCAAAATATTTCCCTTGCCCACTGTAAACAGAGAAATGAAATCACAAATAATCATTTGCTAGGTCAGTAGCAGCTCTGGGGTGTGCACAGCTCGCCTGGGGTAGCAGACCCTGTTCCTGTCTGTTGTAGCAGAAGTTCTGCCATCGCACTGCTTGAGAGTGAAGATTTTGTAGCTGAACATCTCAAGTAAGTGACTAACTTGATTGAAAAAAACATCTTATTTCTCCAATGAACTCTTCCTTCATTATGAAGGATTTTCCAAGCCATGTTACTGATCACCAGTGCCCTGCACGTCACAGCAAAACAGCTTCATTCTTTTGAAGTCTTTTAATAATCACCTCTGCCACTGGATATTTTTTTCTCCCATTCTTCCATTATTTTCTGGATTGCAACCAGCCTCTTTGTCAGCCAGTGTTTTTCCAGGGTCTCATCTATAATACTTCAAACTGGTGAACTTCTTTGATACCAAAGAAGTCTTTGGTGACACTGCTCTCCTAAGAACGCTGCCATACCCTTCCCTAACAAATTTCAGTTGGCATTTTGTTAGTTTGTTGTGCAAGGAGGCGAAACCCCACAGATTTTAACCCATGTGGAGAAATTTTAATTGTATTTTTCCATTTTATATCCATTTGCATGATAACTTTTTCTTTGTAAGGAAACAATTGTTCTTACTACTCTATTAAATAGATAGAAAGACCCTGGAGAATAAAAGTGTCCTTTTATAAAACTTTGCAACTTCTTTTTGAAAAGAAAAAAAATCAAGGGTGGATTTTTTTGAATAATGAGTTATTTCTGGGAAAGGCTAAGGAGCTGATTTGTTATTCAGAATGGCTGACCTGCTGCACCTCTTCAAACTGAGCATGGGGAAAAAACATAATGAGGCTTCCTAACAATGGTATTTAGCATCAGTTTACAGTTAGAGCCTTCATTACTTCAGCTGTGGATAGAAGTGACATTGCAGCACTCTCCTGTTCTTGCAGAACATTTTGAAGTTTAACTGCAAAATAACAAAACAATTCAGTGTATAGAGAATCCATTAGGGCTGTACAATACTTGAATGGAGATGTGTTTACAGAGGCATTATTCAGAACATGGAAATAGTTTCCTTTATTCCTCACTCAGAACCCAGTGCTGCACTGTCTCTCAGCCCCTGATTTTACAGAAATCAAAAGGTTTTCATCTGATGTCCTTGACTCTGCAGTCTGCTTAGAACTGTGCCTTCAAAGTGCACCAGTGAATGAAATAATATGTAACTGCTGGTTTTAGCATTTAGCCTCCTTCATGAAATACACAGTCTCGAACCTACCCTGCAATTTAAATGCAAATAATATTTAAACAAGGCTAATCAGGATGGCTTTTGTGTGTAGAGTGATATATGGGAAAGAGCTGTTTAAGGTGCAAAAGTTTACCACTAAGATTTCCTTTGCAAGCAGAAGAAGTTGATAGAAAATGATACCATGTTAAGGATGAGTTGTAAGCAGAACGAAATACCTCTCTCCATCAGCAACCTGCTGATCATAAATAGTTTGCTTACAGACCTGATGTTCATACAGCAAAATGTTCTTGTGGTGGAGATGGTTCTTAGTTAATGGTTTTCAGTGTGAATCACACGTGGTCAGATCTTGTTGCTGGGGGAGCACAATTTTACTTTCCTTTCTCATCTTAGTCCAAGAGTAACTGTCTCTCCATCAGAGAAGATGCCAAAAGTTAATCATGAAAGGGGGGTTTTCATCCTTTCAGAAAACAGTATCCCAATGGAGATGTCCTGGGCAGCCATGACTCTGGAATGCACTTTGTCCAGTTCCAAAGGGACTGCTGACACTTTTCCAGCTTCCCAGATGGAGTATCAGCTTTGCAGTGTCAATTTAAATGAATGCTGACACAACCCAAAGAGTATTTTTTTGCTCCCTGTCCTGCAGTCAAGATAGTGGTTCTGAATTGTGTTTGAAATGATTCTCCTCTTGCCTCTTCTTTGGCTATAAACCAGTTCTGATTATTTTATAGTACACAGTGACCGTGTTCTGAAAACTGTCGTGAGTCACTTGCTTTATTTTGTCTGAACTGCAAAAATGAACTGTGAATTAAAACTTAACAGAAATGAACAAGAATTAGAGCAAAATGTTTGTGTTAGAAGTTAGAATGGGAATATTTTTTAAGAAAAAGTCCACATTGTAATTAAAACACATAAGGCATTTTTGAATGTATTTATTTTTAAGCAGCTCTGAAATTAGAGGTTCATGTGGATCCTCTTTGGATAAGGTTCCCTTGCAGAGCAGCAGCTTTTTCTGCCTTGTTTTTTGTTGATACTCAAACAATAAGAGATGTATTTCTGTTCCCATCTGATTCTGAACTGCAACAGAGGACTGACAGTTATGTCATTTAGCAGTCGATGCCCCTACCAGTAAAATAATTAAAGGAAATCACTTATATTTGAGTGTTGTTGTATCAGGCACAACAAAGACAGGCTCATCCTAAGTATTGTATCAGTGCAACAAGCACTTCAGACTGTATCCTCAGAAAGGAAATGTGTATTATGTTCTCAGCATAGCCATGAAACCAAGTGAATTGTAGGTAGGCTCTATACCTTCTGGAATATTAATTTTTAATCAAGTAACTTTGCTGGGGTCACCTAAGTAGTGATAGAATCATAGAATAGAATCATCTTGGTTGGAAAAGACCTTTAAGATCATCAAGTCCAGCTGTTACCCCAGCACTCCCAAGGCCTCCACTAACCCATGTCCCTCAGCGCCACATCTACACGGCTTTGAAATCCCACCAGGGATGGGGACTCCCCCACTGCGCTGGGCAGCCTGTACCAGGGCCTGACAACTTTTCCTGCCCTTTACTCAAGACATCTTGGACATCAAAAACAGGTATCACAAGCTTTCTGTAAGCTACAATGCTTGTCAGAGGATGTAGGGAGGCAATTAGGAAAGCTAAGGCTTCCTTGGAACTTAACCTTGCAAGTCAGGTTAAGGATAATAGAAAGGGCTTTTTCAAATACATAGCTAACAAAACTAACACTAGAGGCAATATTGGCCCACTGTTGAATGAGGGGGGAGCCCTGGTGACAGAGGATATAAAGAAGGCAGAGGTGCTGAACGCCTTCTTTGCCTCTGTCTTTACTCCTGCAGGATTTCCCCATGAGCTCCAGACTCATATAGCCCCAGAAGTAGTCAAGATAGATGAGGAGTTTGACATAGTAGATGAGGATTGGGTTAGGGATCAGTTGAGTAATCTGGACATCCATAAATCGATGGGTCCAGATGGAATGCATCCAAGGGTGCTGAGGGAGCTGGCGGAGGTCATTGCTAGGCCACTCTCCATCATCTTCGGTAAGTCATGGGTAACAGGAGAGGTGCCTGAGGACTGGAGGACAGCAAATGTCACACCAGTCTACAAGAAGGGCAAGAAGGAGGACCCGGGTAACTATAGACCGGTCAGCCTCACCTCCATCCCTGGAAAGGTGATGGAACAACTTGTTCTTGTCTCTATCTCTAGGCATATCAAGGACATGGGGGTCATCAAGAGCAGTCAGCATGGTTTTATCAAGGGTAAATCATGTTTGACTAACCTCATAGCCTTCTATGAGGAAATTACTAGGTGGATAGATGATGGTAGAGCGGTAGATGTGGTTTATCTGGATTTCAGTAAGGCATTTGACACCGTCTCCCACAGCATCCTTGTAGATAAGTTGATCAGGTATGGGTTTGGTGATCAGGTAGTGAGGTGGATCAGGAACTGGTTGATGGGAAGGAGTCAGAGAGTTGTAGTCAATGGGGCAGAATCTGGTTGGAGGTCTGTGACTAGTGGAGTCCCTCAGGGGTCGGTACTGGGACCGGTGTTGTTCAACATCTTCATCAACGACCTGGATGAAGGTATAGAATGTACCCTCAGCAAGTTTGCTGATGACACTAAGCTGGGAGGAGTGGCTGACACACCAGAAGGCTGTGCTGCCATTCAGAGAGACTTAGACAGGCTGGAGAGTTGGGCGGGGAGAAACATGATGAAATTCAACAAGCGGAAGTGTAGAGTTTTGCATTTGGGGAAGAACAACACGATGTCCCAGTATAGGTTGGGGGCTGACCTGCTGCAGAGTAGTGTAGGTGAAAGAGACCTGGGGGTCCTGGTAGACAGGAGGATGACCATGAGCCAGCAATGTGCCCTTGTGGCCAAGAAGGCCAATGGCATCCTGGGGTGCATTAGAAAGGGTGTGGTTAGTAGGTCAAGAGAGGTTCTCCTCCCCCTCTATTCTGCATTGGTGAGGCCGCATCTGGAGTATTGTGTCCAGTTCTGGGCCCCTCAGTTCAAGAAGGACAGGGATCTGCTTGAAAGAGTCCAGCGCAGAGCCACAAAGATGATTAAGGGAGTGGAACATCTCCCTTATGAGGAAAGGCTGAGGGAGCTGGGTCTCTTTAGCTTGGAAAAAAGGAGGCTGAGGGGTGACCTCATCAATGTTTACAAATATGTAAGGGGTGAGTGTCAGGGAGATGGAGTTAGGCTCTTCTCAGTGATGACCAGTGATAGGACAAGGGGTAATGGGTGTAAATTGGAGCATAGGAGGTTCAAGGTGAATATCAGAAAAAACTTCTTTACTGTGAGAGTGACAGAGCACTGGAACAGGCTGCCCGGGGAGGCTGTGGAGTCTCCTTCACTGGAGACATTCAAAACCCGCCTGGATGCGTTCCTGTGTGATGTGCTCTAGGTGACCCTGATCTGGCAGGGGGGGTTGGACTAGATGATCTTTCGAGGTCCCTTCCAACCCCTATGATTCTATGATTCTATGAATGCTATTTTCTGAAGAGCTGTTTTTCATAAGGGAAGATAAAAAAATCCAGGTAATTGTGTTCTGCAAGTTTTATCTTTGTAGTTTTATCTTCCAGTTTTAGCCTCTTACATAAAATATATTTTTGGTCATCATCTGCTGGCATCTTATGTTCAGAATCTGAAAATAGCTATTTAACAGGCTTTAGTTCTTGGTAATCTGAGCACAAGGGTCTAACCAGGCTTTGGATCTTGTTCAGACTGAACAATGAAATCAGGAGTCTCAAGTTTGGCAGTGTGACCACCTTGATCATAGAACCATGGTTTGGGTTGGAAGAGACCTTAAAGATCATCTAGTTCCACCCCCCCTCCAAACTTTTACGATAGTCAGACCATGTTCCCATTGTTGCATCAAGTCAATGATAAAATACACAAATTCAGGAAAAAAAACCTTTGGAAGCACAAAACAAAATCAATAGGCACATGAATTATTTACAGCCTAATGGGGAAAGATTCTTTTGAAGCTGAGCAGCATCTATGGCATAAACACCCAACTCAATATGCTGCAGTCAGGAGGGAGAGCCCCTGTTTGGAGGCTGCTGAATATTGATGAGCTCTGCAGCATCAATGAATCCTTCTAACAGTGAAGGAGCTCTACAAACAGTGGCTGTGATCCATCAGCCATCCTGTGACTTGTTCTTGTAGTCACTGTTAGAACATGAAAGTTGCTGTGACTCAATATTCAGCACATTTGACAAAATGCAACAACTGAGGAATTTTTCCCCCCAAGAAATGCTTCCTTCCTAAGCTCCTCTTTCCCAGATGACTTTCTGCCCCATGATTACTTTTAAGCCAGCTTGATGTTTTCTTCAGAATTCTCACATGAAAGTTTTATTATTAAAACAAATGCCCCTTGATCTCTGATAGTCACTCCATCGCTTCATAAGCTTGCATAAAATATCCCCCCCTCCAGCCATATAGTTGCCACCAACCATTCCTCAGCCCCCAAAACACATGGAAAATGGGACATGAGACGCTTTTAAAAGGAGCATTATCTCTCTTCATTGCTATCAGGTTATTTTATTTTATCCACACCATCTTCCAGAGGATTTGCATCTGTGGCTGGGAGGGAGGAAACAGGACTTCCTTTTTCTAGCCCTTTCTCCCAGGAGTTTTCAGTGACACAGAGAACTTGGCAACAATTTACCGAGCAGTGAACAGGGTCAGTGTTTCTCATCTTCATCTACATTTTCAGTGTGATGAGGATTCAAAAGAAAACAAAACACAAAGAAACAGAAATAATCTATTTCATGTTTAATTCCCTCACTTTTGCAAAAGCAGCTTTAAAAGGTAGCATATTAATGGAAAACATTTGACTAGCTCTAATCCTTCTGCTCTCTTGGTGGTCTTACCATTCTCAAGTTTTTCTCCCATTTATTTTAAGCTACACGCTGCTCCATTAGCAAAATGTCACATGCTGGAGCGATACAAGTTGTACCCACATCCAGATGTATCCCACAACTGGACTTCAGGGTGGCTCAAGTAGAGGGGAGGAACAGGGTCCCAGTTGGAAAAGACCTCTAAGATCACAAAGTCCAACTGTCAACCCAGGAAAACCCACCGTGGCTACTACAGCATGTTGTTTTGTGCCATGTCTACATGTGTTTTGAATCTCTCCAGGGGTGGTGACTCCACCACCTCCCTGGGCAGCCTGTTCCAGGGCCTCGCCACTCTTTTTGGTAAAGAAATTCTTCCTAATATCCAGTCTAAACCTCCCTTGGCACAGGTTCAGGCCATTTCCTCTGGTCCTGTTACGTACTTGGGAGAACAGACCAACACCCACGTCACTCCAGCCTCCCTTCAGGCAGTTGTAGTGAGCGATGAAGTCTCCCCTCAGCCTCCTCCAAACTAAACACCTTCAGTTCCTTCGGCCTCTACTCACAGGACTTGTTCTCCAGCCCCTTCACCAGCTTGGTTGCCCTTCTCTGGAAATGCTCCAGCACCTCCATCCCTAACAATGATCAGCCTTGCCTTGTTTACAGCTTGCTCTTGTTGCAGCTTGAAATGGAGACAAAAACAAGGTAATAATGTCTTTTGTTGAATGGTTAATCCCAGCCTGGATGAAGACAGAATTTTCAATAGAGGTGAAGAGAATCTTCATCTAGTGCCTTGACACCTTTGGATAGAAGCATTTTCCACCCAGTTCTTTGTAATGCGATTTTTCTCAAGTCAGGGCATCCCTTGTAGAAGGAAGAAAAATAAGTAGTTATCATTCTACATAAAAAAAGTCTGTCAGTTTTAGTAGAACTGGGTGGGATCAGAGAGGCAGAGCCAGCTTTGAGAGAACATTTTAAGCAGAAAGCCACACTATCAATATTCAGCATTTTTAGTTTTTTCCTCTGCACATGGAAGATTCCAGAGTTTTCAAAACTTTCTCAGTCTGAGCTCGTTTTTCCAAAAAATGCCCATTTTTTTCCCCTGTAAAGCTCTGCTCCAAACTCTAGTCCAGTCAGTAACCATCTTTTTCCTGATGTCAGCAGACAATGCTTCAGCAGTTGGGAGGCTTGTTGATGCATTTATATTTTCTTATCTCAGTCAGTTGCTTCCAGCTACTTTATTGCAGCCATGACAATCCAACCACTTTCCCATTCTTGGGTTTTCATGGCCCAGCTAGCATTTGGGATTGAAAACATCAAAGCTGCTGAAGTATCAATGGGCTGAACAAGGAGAATTAATGGAAAAAACATTAGGGAAGTTCAATCGCTACTACATTAAACAGCAGTAAGAACAGAGAAGCAAAATTATGTGCAGTTTTTTCTGTTATATATGAAGTGGAGAGAGAGAACCCAGTATTTTTTCTAAATACTAGATTTGTGAGTCTTCCTGACCTTACAGCTATCTTACATCCATACTCATTACTTGCCGTTAGGGTAAGATGAGCTTTTATACACTCCTTAATTAGCAGTAATGAGCTAATGGCAATGGCCATCTGCTCTGATGAAGTGGATCAGTTACACAAGCTGCTTGTGCTCACCTTGTGTTTGCTCAGTGGTCTTAGGACTTGTAACAACCCTTCTCAGAGAGATACTTCCAGCTCTCCTGGTTGAAAATACCTAGTACAGAAGTTTTCCTGGGAGAAGTTTGGAAAATCTGGAGTTAAGTCAGTTCTGCAGACAGAATGCAGGATCTAAGAACAGGTTTTCCCATACCAGTGAGAAAAGATAGGAAGTTTTTAGCATGTTTTTTTTACTGTAGCTAGGTAATAACAGAAAAAAAAACCTGTTAATCTTTCCTTAATTCACTGCAACATCAATTAAGGGTGATGCCTGGCAGAGATTTTTTTAGACAATCTCTATCAAAATCTTGATGGATGGCTAATTGTAAAATGAAGCAAACAGTACATGTTGATTCAGGCCAGGGATAAAATTTATTGCCAAAGTTGAATTTTAAGGAGCTCTTGAGGTGATTAATACCTGGAGTAATGTATGAGAATATTCAGTGTTCTAGATGACCCTTAAAAATAACATTAGTGTGTAGAAATTAATTAAAATTCTCTATCTCCTCCTCCTTGTCGGGTAGAAATCAGCCAGTTCATCTTTCTAGTTCTACCATGGTGTAGAAACAACACTCCTTTGTGGAAGTAGAGGAAGCAAATCTGAAATCAACTAGACCCCAGAGATTAAGTAATTTAATAAAAATAAGTTGGTGATTCCAGATGGCTACAAGGCAAGTGATAACCTCAGGAAAAGTTTGCATGAATTAAAATAAGCATCTTTATTATCCATTGAGTTGGATTCTGGTGACTTTGCTCTAGTATTGTCTTGGCAGACAACTTGAGTAATTAAGACTATATTTTAAAGAGAATGATTATTCCACAGTATTTCTGCACTGACCTTAGCATGAAAACACAATCATCAGTGCTGCCAGGATAGCAAACATGTTGCTATTATTATTAATAGCATTAAGCATGTTATTAATTTGAGAAAAGTGGCAAATATTGAAGGGGAGGGACTAATGTCTTTGTGTGTTGCTGCTCTGGCAGTGTTCTCAGGACTATAGGCAGTAGAGAACTGGAGTGAAAGTGGTGATCTGTGTGACTCCCATCTTGCCTAAGATCACGGTTCTTTGCCACGTTTAAAGCAAGTGACAACATAAAAAAGCTATCAGTTTGCCTCGGGTGTCTTAAGGTCCACTTGATAGTTAGTTCCACCAGAAAGCAGATTATCAATTATATTGATTAATGTGTCAACTTGATACAATGCCAGGAGAGCTTAGAACCTAAAAGAGATTGTCCTCCTAAAAGTCTTATAAAAATGGAGGAAACATTGGCAATAATAATCATAAATATCAAGGTGAAAATGGCTTTATATTTTCACTATATAAATATGTAAATCATGAAGGCCCCTTGAACTGGAAAGGAATGGCACACTAAGACAGTTTGGTCATGTAATTATGTCCTGGAGAGAGAAATCTAGCTTACTTTATTTCCATTTAAATGTTCTCTTACATTACAATCAAATGAAACGCATGAGGCATAAATTCTGAAAACTATTTTCTTGTACAATCATGTATTTAAAAACGTTCTCTAAAAAAACAAGTACTGGACTAGATTTCATATAAAAGTTGTACAATCAAGGTTGAAGCCTGAGGAAAAGTTTTTTGCTGTTGGCTAGAAATTAATCTTTACCATCAAGGTGAGTAATCTTGTATGTATTTATATTTATTTCTTGAATCAGGCTCATTGAAGCCATTTCCTTCTGTTCTTCTCCTCATAAATCTTCATTTGCCCTTTTGAATTGTAGGAAAATAAAGATGAAGTAAAAATGTTCTCGTCCTGTGTCCTCAGACAGCTCCATGTAAGGGTCATGAATAATATGCACACAATAGTAAATTTAACTCCATTTATTTTATTCCCCTATGGTTTATGGTGCCATTTCTCAAACTTCCATGAAAATATTTAACAATTATCAGAAATTTGTGAACAATTGATCAACAATGTACTTACACTTCATGGCATTTCTCTATAAACAGCCACTGTTCCATTCTAAAGTAAGCAGTGGGTCAAGCCAGTATTTTTTTGGAACTAAAAATGCTGCAAGACTAAATCCATCTTTATTTATGGGAATACAAAAAGGTTTGAGTGATGAATACATTAAACACACAGTTTATATTTCTTACAGAAAAGAAAACAGCACTCAGAAGTTTTAATACTGTATTTCAGATTGTCTGTTGCTTTACTTGCTTGTTTATGAGCTTTTCCCCAAATCTCCTCTCCTGCAGTTAATTAAAAGAATGCATATTGCTGCAACCAAAAAACTGCCTGTAACCTAAAAAGGGAGTAGAATAAATTAATCTATTCCTCTAAATTTGTTTCATTCCCCCCTTTTTTTCCCCATAAATTTAAAGATCAGAGATACATGAACCAAGTGCCAAGTAGTTTGTACGAGTGAGATAAGCAACAAGTGTGTAGAAAAGTCTACACATGAATTTCATCAATGGAAGAGTGACTTCAGGTTTCCACATTACTTATTTTAATGGGATGCAACAACATGATGATTAATTTGATTTATTTGTTCTTGTCTTAATCTCCTAAAGTTCTGTTTTGCAAGAGTTGAGGCGCTTTACTGATGCAGTCTGGAAATCCAGCCCTAGACTTCATAAAGCAGCATTATCCTGTTGAGCATGCACAGTGTGCACTCCCTGTACAGTCATTTCAAAGCAGGTTCTTAATTACTGTCTTTATGCTGATGACACCCAGATACCACAGGTGTATCAAACAGCTCATGATGACTTGGATAAATCTGGCTCTACTCTGAAAGGATACTTAAGTGTGGAGTGTCTGCTACCATTTGGTGCCTGAAACAGAATTGATTTTATTTGGCCCATTGCCTGCTAAACAACAGTTCCCATTTGCTGGGAATACAAACTTGCCTCCTGACTGAATAATTCTGGTGTTATGTTTGACCCTGAAACTTGTTCCTAGGGCTACATTCTTAAGTGTTCATATTTCCACCTCGGGAATGGAGCAAGGTGAATGGCCATTGCTGCTTCAGCAGGAGCTGATTTCTGTCCTACCACACAGCAAGGCTGAATGCTCTTAACTCATTTTCCTGAATTCAACACCCAGACATTTGCTAGGCATGAGCTACAGGAGGGTATCTGAGGACTATGTTGCCTGGCTGCAAGAATGATTCTGACACACTTGCCCATGTTCAGGAATTCCATCCCTCAAATTATCCAGAATTCCCATTTTTTTCCAATAATTTTTCAAGAGCCAATTGTTAATTTAATCAGAAATCTTTCTCTTGCACGGATAGGAATTGCTAAACCACTTGAACTATTACTTGAAAAAGCATTTATTTAATCTGACTTAGACCCAAGTATTTAATCTGAGTTTCCTTTCCTTTTCGTGCTTATTTTAGCAAATAAGCAGTGGAGTTGAGCAATGATCAGCTGATACTCTCCTTGAAATTAAGGAGAAATAAAGATGGATAGTGATCCTCAGTGTCATTATTGATCCCCAAATGGTGTTAAATTACAGAGTGTTACACTTACCAACAGGCAAACTTAACTGCTTGGAATGCTTGTCAATTTTCTGTTTGTTTTCTAATAAACTGGATCAATAGCCTCCTGCCATGATTCCCATTGGGCCTATTACTGTTACAGATGGGAAGGTAACTCTGCTTAGAGTGATGAAGTCATAGTCAGGAGGCTCTGAGCAACCTGGTCTAGTGGGAGGTGTTCCTGCCCATGCAGGGGGCTTGGAAGGCGAGAATGTTTAAGGTCCCTTCCAACCCAAACCATTCTGTGATTGATGCTGTCACTCAACAATTGGTCCAATAATCAAAAGCTATTAAATTCCAGGCAAGCCCAGAAAGTCTGGAGATCCTGCATAATCAGGTCCACATAGAGTCCCCAGCTCAGTAAAATAGAGATCATATTTACAGGACTAAAACCCACAAGAAAAGAGCTTGTGCTTTCTGAACAGTCTTGAAATAATGAGGAGAAACAGCTACTTTGATATCTTGCTTATCTAGAGAAAAACTTGAGCTAAATTACAACCTTGAAATTATTTTCAATGACTAAGATTATTTAAGGGATATTGGAAAGAATGTGTCTAAAAGCTGTGCCCTTGCTCAGCAAGTGTAGCTAATCAGTGACACAAAGCAACTAACAATGACAACAGTGATATTAATTAATGTGTATCTGATTAAAGAAATTTAATATTTACTGCCTGAAGAGTAAGAAGTTTCTTCATTTCCATGTGTGTTACTTCAGTCTGTGACTATGTTCATAAGTTATGCATGTGCTTTACTTTGGCATGTGAATTACATATCCACTTTGTGCATAAACAGATCCAAAAGTTTGATTTTTTTTTTATTTGGTAAGAAAATGTTTCCATTTAGCAATGCATTTAACAATACTACAGTTTAAATGAGGTGTGTTATCCTGGATTTTCAGAAATTCTGGTAGCATACCAAACTGAGTTAGCAGTTGTTCTCCCATCCTTTTCCATTCCTCAGGAAACAGAACACTGGCATGTCTAGAAATGAATACCATCTTGTTTTGTCAGAGAACTTGAAGAGAGAATATTAGTACTTTGCTGTTCAGCAGTGCCAGGAGCAACTCCAGGGGTGCAATGTTAAACAGCAGAGACGTGTTGATCTTAGCCTTTCACAGAAGATTAATTTTATTGGCATTCCATTCCATCTTAAGGATAAGATCCTTGGGAACCCAGAAGCAGCCACACTCAGAGGTATTATTACAATAAAGGTGAATGTGACATTACCTGTATTTGGCTTAATATTGAGAATACTGTCTCAACATTATAATGAGGGTCAGATATTAATGAAGGTAATTTATTAGATAGAAAAGACAATATTTAGGTCACCACCAGTGCAAGAAACAGACATCAAACAGCAGAACACCAAGTTGTTACCTACCCAAAAGACAATTTGACAGTGACTTAATGAAGTTAGACATCCAGCAGGAGGAAAAAAACATCTTTTCTAAATTAAGCTTCGGAATGAGTGCTTGTTCTTGTCTCTATCTCCTGTGAACTCTCTGGGAATCCAGCAGGTGTGGCTTTTGGGCAGGAATCACCAGCATTCGTCTTTTGGGTGTTCTGTAAGAAAAATGGAGATGGAAATATATTCAGGAAGAGCTGCAACTCATTCAAGATGCCTACTGTTGTCTATCTCCATTATTGCAAGACAAGAGGATCAGAATATTACTGGGGGAAGAAAATTGAAATATTAACAAGGGTGCAATTTGTCTGTCACTTCTGAAAAAAGCGCATCTTGATGCTGTTGAAAATTCACACCTGAGTTAATTTCCTCCTCTCTCTCTCATGCATCGCCATGCTTTTTGAGTCTGAATCAATCAGATCTGCAGAATACAGAGACATCTTGAGCAAGTTCATCTTGTAAGGATTTTGTCACCTGTTCATCCTGCAATATCGTAACTACCCTCATTTTCTTGGATTTCTTCAAAATTTGATCTTAAGTAATTCTACATCATATATGAGGTTGAAAAAAGTAAGACTGGTTTATTTTTAAGATACATTGGAGATGACCCAGGAAAATAACTTGATTTTTCATCCACATTTGAGGAAACAAACATGAGACTGACATGCAGGACAGTGGGAGAAGGTGCTCAACTAAGTAAAAAAAACCAACAAACCAACCACTTTCTCGAAGTAATTAACAATTCCTGAGAAGGTTCCTTAGTTCAGCTCTGTGATTCCTTTTCCTGGGATTTTATAGATGCAAAGACTTTATATAGGGAAGTCTGGAGAAGTCAGCCTTTGGATGAGAACTGGAAGACATCTCTTCCAGCTGTTAAGGAGATGAGCCCAGAGCACTGGAGGTTGGGAGGCTGGCCACTGCTTAGAAACTTCCATCAGACCTTTTCTGGCTGTCCTGAGGTTTCTAGCCTGGCTTTTTTCCTCCTCCTGAGTGCTGGGCTCCAAACAGATCATGGTTTCCATCTAGAAATCCCTCTCAGCAGCTTTGGAGAACTTCACTGCAAACCACCTCTTCTGTTACCTTCTCATGATACTGCCAGGTCTCAAGCCAACATTGAGCCAAGAA
The DNA here is from genome assembly GCA_020745705.1 of Hemiprocne comata. Classification (NCBI taxonomy): domain Eukaryota; kingdom Metazoa; phylum Chordata; class Aves; order Apodiformes; family Apodidae; genus Hemiprocne; species Hemiprocne comata. The sequence continues at coordinate 749,514 of CM036593.1, forward strand.
CCAGAGAAGCCCAAGGCTTCTTTTTCCTTAATTAAGCTTAACCTTAGTGAAAGAGTTAAGAGAGGGGGTGGAATCTTCCCTGGGTTGTTTTCAAAGTATTTTAAATTAACTTCTTTACTTACCTAAAAGGAAGCCAACATTAGGAAATTACTTTCTGTAGGTTTTCATCTGATTTTATCCATAATTCCAATTTGTTACACAGGAAATGGGAATTACATCTTTGCTTGCTTGAAACTTTCAGTACAGCAATTCTAGAAGCCCCCAAAACAAGTACTACACACAGTGAAAACAGGAAAGTTGCCTAAAGTTAGTGGAAAAACTCCTTTTCTCAGCATTTCACAAGTAACTTCAAAGATCGCTGTTTTTTTTTTTTTCCCCAGAAGTTTTTTGGCACAGTTTTGAATTGGATTAAGAACAATGAAAACAGAGGTGTTCATCACAAGTAACCTGTAGCATTGTGTTGTTAATGATTCCTTTTTACCAAGTGACTTTTTAATTCTGAATTTTAATTATAGCACATTAGAACCTTCAGCTTTGAGCTGGAAGGTTCAGCTTTGCTGTTTGCAGGGGGCTCACAGCTTATCCAAGAGTTCTTTGTCAACCCAGTTTTTTAGTACAAACTTTCTGCAAGTCCCCAGGTAGGCAACGTAAGAACTGGTTAAGAGCTTGTTTCCAATGCATCTAGGAAAGAGTTCTTTAAAATGACAAGAGCACACAGGTTGGTTCCTCTCATGATCATTGTGTAAAAAGGCTATGCCAGATATTTACCTGTTTCAGTTCCAACCTTCAAAATACTGAAACCAGGTATTATTTCCCTTTGTCCTTAAATAGATAATTTTTCCTCTTCCCACCTGATCCCTGTATATATTTTGCTTCACAATGGGGAGATACCAAGAATATTTATTGTGCATCTTCTTTCTCAGAGCAGACCTTGGCAGTGCACTTAATGCAATTGTTCAGTTGTAGGGAAATAGGGGATAAGGTAAAAAGGAGACTGGAATGGAATGGAATTTGTCTTGCAATGAAGTGGTTTTGTGCTGGGTCCTGAGGAGAGCTGGCTAGAGTCTCTGTTCTTTGCCTGCAGCATCTGCAGTTTTGCCTTTCTGGATTCAAACACTAACTAGACAAATCTGGACTGCTTCTGCTATTGGACCAACCAGCAGATGCTGTTTATTAAGTCTAACTGCAGGCTGATGTTAAAGGGGAAAAAACCCAACACAACAGCAGTTAACCAGTATATTTCTGTTTTTCCCTTGTGGTTTTTCACTATTTATTTTCTACCTGGCATCATTATTGATGAACTTGCAGAAAGCTTAAGCTGTTCAGCTCTAAAGATTTGATTGAACCTCACTCGTGGATACATATAATAAGAAGTAATAGAATTATACTTACCTTAAAAGAAGACCAAAAGCAACCAAACAAATTGATGCTGGTCCTTAATTTTGTAAATCCAACAAGATCTTGCTGTTTTCTGGGCTGAGGTTGAGGGCAGTGCTCGAGACCCAGACAGGTCTTGAAACCTGAGAAAACTGCAGCAGTAGGAAGTTAATGTCACAGGGTGTTTCACAAGGGTGGGAGACACAATGTATCAATTTAAAGTCAGTTACTTTGATGCTAATTACAGGGGAAAAAATCAAATATGGAATGTACTATACAGTACATCATGAATGTCAATCAAATAATTTGGTATATACTACAGCTCCAACCCAGTGTATATATATGTATATATACACACACAACCATAATACCTATGCTTTATGCTTTAGACTATAAATTATTTTGGTTAATAATCAGAGGTATAGCTCAGAAAAGAAATGGTAAAGTTTTCAGAAACCAAAGCTATGTCCTTTACAGCTGGTTATAAAGAAACATATTTTGCAGAAAATGTAAGTATACAACCCATTTCTGAATATTTATTTTACATTTAGAACAAAAAAGAGATTGAAACAACAGCTATCAAAGTCTCTCTTTAAGGGATTACTGGAAAAAGTTAACAAGGAACTAATTCTTGGAAGTGAAAATTTTCCATCTTTCCAGACTTAACAGAACACTTAATTTATTACGTCACCAATGACATTAAATTTGAGGACTGTGGTGTTCAAATCTCAAAATCTGAAACACTAGTTCCATGGGAAACATCAGGTAGAGATGAGCTTTACATTCAGCATCAGATAATTTAATTTTATGGGGCAATCAAAATGTTGCCTTTAGTTTTATAGGTACTGAGAAAAGAACAATTACAAGAATTTGGTTTCCAGAATCCACTTTCGTTTTTTTAAGGACAACATTTTCTTTCATAAAACCGACCTGTCAAAATAGTTATTTTTTCCAAGGAATATGTGATGTTCGACAGCCTGGCACATTCAGCTATTATGTAGCCTTTCCTGGATATTGGTAATAACATTTTGGGTTTGTGTTTGAATAAAATTAATTATTATTTGAAAATAATATTAAATATACTGAGTATGATTAGGATTTTTAGACCGAAATTCTTTGTGTCACCCACTCCCTTCTTCCCAGGCTCAACTTCACTCCCCACTTATCTCCCACCCCCAACCTTGCCATATAAACCCAATACAAAATGTCTCTGCTTTAACTTCATTTCAAAATAAATTAACTTCATCTGACTTGAGTTAATGACCTATCAGGTTTTGAGATCTCGAACTTCTCTGCTCAACTTCCCTGCTGGAATGGCTCGTTGCTTCCAAAACAAGACAGAATTTTTACAGACAGAATATGCTAGTAGGATCGTCTTAAGTATTAATTATGTATCCATTAAACATGAATCATTATGGTGGTTCAAAAAGGCTATCAAGGGCACAGCTTCACACTTGGAGACTACAGAAACTCCTGTGCTTTCTGGTTTGTATGCAAAACTTACAGATCCTGTGTATTAAAATAGCCAAAGAATATACTGTAAAATGAAGCCACCTGGTTGGTTTATCTCCTATTTTTAAAACAAGCTGGCTGACATTATTTTCAGGAGGGAAAAAGCAAATATGCTGAGGGACAACAAGCATGATACAAGATAATAGCTTATCTTTAAAAAACAGTTGATAAATAATTCTAATTAGGATTATTTGCAGATTATTGAAGAATTATTATTTGGCTTCTGTTAGTATCAGCAGGCAAGCAAATTATTTGCAGATAAACTACATATTAAAATGTGTCAGTGAGAACCTTCTAGAAGTTGGATAGCCTAATAGTAGGGTGATATATTTGGTTGCAGTATCTCTATTAAAGCCAACAGTTCATGTAAAGATAACATGATTTGCCCTCAGTTTTGTGCCCGACTAGATTGCAGTACAGTCATCAAAGAGGTGTGCCTCTTTTTAAAAATGTCTTTTTATGTTTTATAATTTAAAATAAATGTGTGTTGTATCCTTGTGAAAAAGAGAAGCCCACGATAGCGTAAGGCAATCTTGAAATCCAGCCTTTGGAGCTTAGAAGAGCATTAACAATCCATTCCATCCCAGGTTATCAAACATACTGTGGCAGGTTAGAGCAGCCTCTGAGACAGCCTGGACATGATGTGACCTGTGCTCACCTGTGCACTGAGCAGGGAAGGGCACACAGGAGAAAAACAAACCAACCAAGTCAAAGCTTTTTTTAAGAAGACAAAGCCAAGTAATAATCAAAAGGCACAGAAAGAAGAGGGCAAAGGCTTTGCAGATTTCTCTCTACATGCCAAGATGACTTTCAGGCCTCTCAAGCCTACACCACTTAATTCATTCTCTATTTGTTATTCTATTGGCAGCCAAGCTCCTGCACCAGGCATTTGTCAGCATTGAATTGCATTTGCCTCATGTCAGAAAACCCATCTCTAAAGGCCTTCTGCTATTCTTCTGGTGTCATTGTTGAGCGCAGCTCTGAACCTTGGAGTATTGAGTGTGCAGGGAATAAGCACGGGTATTTTTTAGAGCTTCATCAAAGTGAGGAATGTTGCCTTTGAATTCATTAAGGAGTGATTTATGGGGTGGGATTTCTGGAAAGTTTGTTTGCTGGGTTTTTTTTTTGTTAGCTTTCCTGGATAACCTCATCCATTCCAGGACTTCTGCAAAAAATAATGGGTTACCTATACAACAGATCTCCTTACCTTTCTAAAAGTCCTCTTGCCTCAGAAGAGCCTCTCTGTATATAGTATCACTTTCTAATATCAGCATGTTATTGAGATTTATGCTTTTACTTCTGGATGTGAGAAACAGCAGGGAGTTACATGGTTCCAAAGACTGTCAGGTCTCCAGGCATTGCCTTCTGTGAACGTGGTTGGTAACGGGTCCAATAATGAGCTGCTCTGTTCTGAAGAAGAATCAAAAGCCACTGAGTTAATTCCTGCCCTCACTGCTGCCTAGAAGAATTTGCCTTTAGCAGGTTCAAGTTTTGCACCCAATGTCATTTCTCCTAGGAAAACAGACTGCAGTTTTTCTTACTGAATGCCCAGGGGTTGTTAATAGTGCATAGCTAGGTGTGTGGTTCAGCTCACACTTAGGAATGACCAAAACTCTACCCTCAGCTGCTAAGTCTACCCAATATTTAGGAGCAAAGGTAAATTAATTCCATGAAGTTCCTCATTTGCCTCTGAGTGATTAGCTCAGAAGTTGATTCTTCCTGTGTACAGCAGGTAAAAGCAATCGATGGTGTAATTAGGTTGCTTGAGTTGATGCAGCCATCAAGCAGAACCACCACCCTCCTCAAAGAGCTTACAATACAGGAGAGGATAAATGGCTTTAAAATGAAAGTGGCTCCTTTAATCTTCCCTAAAGAGTATTTCAGATGCTCTGAGAATATTCAAGAAGACAGTGTAATAAATGAGATCTAACAAATCTCTTTATGATAATGAGTTGGATCCATTCTATCAGATTTCCAGACAGCTCTCTTTTTTCCCTGTAGTTCCTAAACTTTGGCATTTTTCTTTGAGAAGGAGGATTTTAGTATTTTTTTTTGCTATCTGAATGTGTGGAAGACTAGAAATACTCGTTTTAATAGTGAAGATGGGAAAGTCAGCCCACATCCAGTTGATTAAACTCAGATCTCCTAGCAACTCTGAGCAGAGAGTAAAAATGCGCTTTGTGGTCTGTATCTATCTACATCTGTATCATCTATATCTATTCTAACGTTTATTTTTATAACATATGTTTTCTTTGTGATGATAACATTTGAAGAAAACCTTCTGTGCTTGCTTCTGGAACTACATCTGGTAAGTCAAATGTTAAGTTAAACAGGCAGATGACTGAAACATAGGACACAAACGTTACCCTCCCCCCATATGTTTAGTACAAAGAGTAAAAACAGGAATAGCATTTTTAATCTTCATTGCCTTGGAAAGGGTCTCAAGTGTCCTTTTCACCTGGATTCTCATTAGCCCAAAAGGTATCTCCACAGTTACCTAAACTTCTGCATGAAATGAAGAGTTAGTAAAATTAAGATATGTAAGAAGTTTGTGAGTCACGCTGCTAATGGCATTTTCCAGAAACTCCTGTTATTAGGACTAAAAATGCTTTGCCATCTGTCCCATCACTCCACTCATTCCTGCTGCTAGCTGGAGTCATGCTATTTACTTCAAATAATCAAATAAGAAATGTGCAGATTTGTAGGTTAATTAAAAAAAAATTTCACTGTCTGGTAAGATCATTTTTTATTAAAACTGGTTGTAGTGCAATCTGAATCATCAAGCCTGTACTATCTGCCTCAATTAGGATGACAGAGAAAATAGAATAGAAAATTTTAGAAAGTCATAGTAATTAAAGCATTCAAAGTGACCAAGAAAACACCTTACAACTTGGTTAGGATTAATCACAGTTAAAAAAACCAAACCCCATATAAATCTGAGAGTCCTCCCTTTGGCTTCATAAGGCCAAGTATGCACAGCAGCAAACACATGGGTGGTTTAAGGCCTGAAATTACTCTTTCATTATTGTCTTCTTCCATGGCAATGCTAGAATACATGTAAATAAAAAGGCAGGCATGTGTACATGCACAGTATGAGATTATAAACTGTCAGGTGAGGAGGTCATTTTTGCAGCATAATGCAGATGACTGAGAGAGAGATGATTTGCCACTGGAACTGAGACAGTCATCACCCACCTCCAGGCTTCAGTTACTTCATCCAGAATGAGTCAACAAAGAACCTGATATTTTAAAACCAGTTGTAGAATTCAGCACCTAATCTGGTGCTTGGAGAAGGAAGCACTGGGTTCAGGCAGACGCTACCAGGACAGAAATAAATCAAGAAAAAAATATAAGTGAATCTTTAAAACAAATTTTATGAGTTTTCAAACCCACAAGTAGTCAAACCAACCAATCAACCCTCAAAGCCTGGCAGGAAAGCAACTGCAAGGCCTCTGGCCAGGGGAACATAAGCAGAGCAGAAGTACAATATTTAGCTCTGGAATAATCCTAGCAGCAATGGCAGTGAGTAACAAAGGGGATTACAAACATGGAACTTCAGCTCCTGACAATAAGATGTTCATCATCAATGCTGTAAAGAAGCTATGAAAGGCCAAACACGGGGCTAGATCTTATATTTCACAGGAGAAAAAGAGCATTAATAGCCCCAAATCTCCGGGGTTCTTTGTTTCTGATGCTGACGTGGAGTAAAGCAGAGTAGTAATTAGTGAACATTTACTCATCACTGTTAATATCCTCCACTTTTCACACAAGTGATTTTTCTTTCAAAGTCACAGATTTAAACAAGGCTAGAAATTAATGAAACACTTAATGACTCCTAGACCTGTAATTTTGGTTGTCAAAACACAAATTTTGAGATGTTGAATGTAGAAGAAAATCAGGGATAGTACCACAAGCCAGGGATACCACAACAAAGGGCACTTTTCATTTTCATAGAGATTTGCTGGGTTGGGTTTTGCTTGGTTTTATTTCTAATCCTAACCTGGAGACCAATCAAGCCTTTTTCTGGCCTCTGTTGCTAATAGGTAGATTCCTAGAGAAGTGAACTCTCAAATTACATATATTCCCAAAAATAATCAAGGAAAAAAAACAGACTTTTATGATTCCTTTTATACTTTTTCTAAATTTTCTTTTGTAGTCTAATTTCATTGTGTTGCAAAACCTGCCTTCTAGGATGGAACTTCCATTATTAGTGAACATCTGAAGTCATTACAGTTCCAGAATGCAAACGTAAAGGCCACGATTAAGCTTTTTTCTCTCCAAATTCACTATCATTAATTGCTGAACAGAGGGGTTTACAAATGGAATTAAATGCACTTTCCAGTTGTCTATACTTGCACAAGGCCTTGGAGGGACAGTTATTAAATACATTCCTGCAACAATATTGGATGAAGAACCAGTAATAAAGAGTTAATGATGCTTGTGAAAACAGGTTTCTAAACACCTGGCTTGCTTGAGGAACAACGACCACAAAAACTTGGGAGAAAGTGCAGCTGGAAGTGAACAAACCAAGCAGACAGAAATGATGCTGAATTAAGAGCTAGTTATTTATAATAGTAATAGGTGGTCCAAAAACGAACCACTGACAAATTTTTGGTACATCCCATTAATAACTCTACCTTAAGACCTGGGAAACTTTTCTTTTTATGGTATTTTAATCTTAATATTGGAAATAAAATAAGATCCTGTGTGATTTTGAATATTATTTTAACACATGCTGTGGCAAATTGTACCAATTTTATATCCAGATCTGTGAAAAAATGAGAGGCTGTGGATTTAATACAATGAGTAAGAAAAACGAAGAAGGGAATTACAAAAATGAAAAGTGAAGATACTGGTTTCTGTTAATCAGCTATCGATGAATAAGAATAAGAGCATTGGCTTGATGAATATTTTTCTGTGTTGTATTGGAAGCTTTAATCTGCTTTTAGATCCTCATGTGAAAATACCTTTTTTGTGTGTTTGGATTAATCTTTAAGCTGTTTTATTCGTGGCTTTTTTTTTTTTTTTACTTAAAAACCTTAACCTACTCACTCGTGACCATTAGAGCCCTACAAACATCACCTCTGGATCTCTGCAGGAAACTGAGTTGTAGCTCCAGGATCTAATCAGAACTCCTTGCAAATGTACAAACTACCATCCAAGTGCTTCACGCTCCTGTGCAAATATTAATAAATGAAGCTTTGTGACATTCAAATGTCACCCAGACAGTTGGTGGTACAGGGATGTTCAAGGCAATGAGTAATCTCAAATTGTGATCTTGCATAGTTTTAATTATAAAACATCCTTATTATTTTCTGTACTATTTTAGGATGTAACAGTTTTTGGAAAATTACTGTTTTAAGAGCACGACATTAACAAAGTGAATAATCACTTGGTACAGGAGTTAGTGTCACTGCAGGTTACTGTGAAAAACAGAAACATTCAAATAAGCGGTTTTACTCAAATTCTTTATTCTCTTTCGATAATGTTAATTTCTAACTTCCCCTGCAAGTGGGAAACTAATCTATAGCTGTGTAATCTGTAAGTTCAGACTGTCTTTTCCTTGTTGATCGAGTGTAATCAGGTCATAATCATTTATTCCTACTTAGCCTCCTAGTCCAGCAGTCCTCCCTCGTTGCTGCTTTCCCTGGTTTTGGTAATTAATCATTGATATTCTTAATATATTCAGTTTGCATACAGAATATTGCAACAGTCCTAGCCACCTATTTGGTTTCATTTCTAAATGGCTCAGAAAATTACACCTAGTAAAAAAAAACAAGTCCAAATACTATTTTCAGTAAACATTGTGCAAGCACTGGAATGTCAAAGCCAAAGACTGCTGGTTCATGAATATGGAAAACAACATGTCTTTGTATTGTTCTTATTTGTATTGGGGAGTGACTGTTTAATGTCCTTAGCTCTACAGAATCCTTATTTGAAACTATATATATTTTAACATACTACTCATGGAATATATTGTGGATGTACTTAAAAAGTTTTAAATATTTCACATCTGACAAGTTGTAGAAAATATTGTAGAAGATTATATGTGAGATGTGGCAAAGGCTGGAGCGAGAACATTCTGGAATAACTTAAAGGAGGAGGCAGTCAATTTTCCTGTCAAACAACGATTAACCAATTTACTGGAATCATTCAAAATTATGCAGGATTTATGGCTGCAGAATGATGAGTTTAGATGGCAGCTAAAATCACTGTTAGATTCACTGCTTGAAAACCAGCAGAGATATGCAGCACTGCCACTGTAGGAGTGGCACAGGCAATCAGGTGTTCTTGGAAAAGGAGATCACAGAATCATTCTGCTTCAAAAAGATCTAGAAGATCATCAAGTCCAACCATAACTCAACTCTACCGAGCCCAGTGCTTAACCACATCCCTCAGCATCACATCTGCACATCTTCTAAACACCTCCAGGGGTGGGGATTCAACCACCTCCCTGGGCAGCCTGTTCTCATGTTTAATTACCCTTTCAGGGAAGATACTGTTTCTAACATCTAATCTAAACAGAATTTAAATCCCAAAATGAGTACCTATCCTCTTTATATTCCTTAAGACAATCTCTTCTCAGGGTCTTCCTCTGAGGCAGACATTTCCTACCAGAAAGATCATTCCCTGCCATGATCTCCAGCTGACCTGCAGGCAGGTGTTGGTGTGAGAAGTAAGAATTGAATACAAAGCAACAAAGCAAATACAAAGTTCCATGGCCACCAGGGCAACCTGCTGTTCTGTGAAAAGCAAGATGCAGGAGGAAGAGTTACTGATGGTATTTGCTTAATGGAAATTCGTCCTTCCGCCACTGAACTGCAGGTTTCTTTTCCTCATCTTCATTCTACCAAGGATGGAAGCTCATCCAAAAGGAGCAAAATGAGTGTAGCTGCCAATAAAGGGAAGTCATTTAAGTTACAGAAAACCGCCACTAATTACAGAGTAACTAATAAATTTAAAAAAGGAAGTCCTTCAGTTCAGCACTTCCTATTAAAAGCCCACCTTGCATCCAAGATGAATGGAATAGAAAAGGGCAAATAGGCACAAAGCACTTAAGACAACCTACAGAAACTGTTGTCTCCTATCAACTGCAGTTTAGTAGAATAAAGCGAAAGAGGATAGTAAGGAACAGACAGGTTAAGAAACAGGACTTGCTGCCAGTAAAACATTCTAAACATTCTCATCTTGTATCTCTAGGAAGAGCATGAATTTTGGAAGTGCTAAGAAGCAGTATTTTAGGACAGCAAGCAAATAACACAAGGCAGGAAAAAGAAGCTCTAATGCTCCTCTACTATCTGCAAGGAAAGCTGAACTGGAATCAACTTTTGCAAAGGAAGAATGAATAAATAAAGAACAGTAGTGGTGGCAAGAGCTGTTACTATAAAAGTGATTTAAGTCTTCTGTCCAGTAAAGATTCTGGCCGTGAGTAGTTATAAGCCTTAAACAAAAGCACTTTTCCCTGTTATATTCATGCAAGTGCTACCAAAATTATCCTTCAAGGATATTTATGAATTTAATCTGAAATGGAATTTAAATGGGTGATGCAATTTTTGATGGGAAATGTGTATTTCAGAAGAGACAAAGCTGGTCAGTCTGGAGCAGGATAGGAATTTAGGCAGGCCTGAACCAAGACCCTGTGATAGCTTCTGCAATGGGAATTATTTACAGGTTCCTGAGCACTTGCTTAGTTTATCTTAAAAGCAGCGATATGAGCAGTATTTATCCTGTGCTTGTGCATCTTAAGGGGGTATTCCGTTAAGTTCCCTTAATTCCAGATGGCCTATGGACTAAATACCAACATGGACTGTACACAGAACTACTTCATGTTCTATTTTTTCCTTATTTCAGCTTCAGATGCTCCAGGCTGGTAAGGGCAAGGAAGGTGGGTCAGTGCTTTTATGGAGGAGGTAATTTGCAAGCAGCAGCATTTGACTTTGCACCTTCCCCATGCCTGCACTCCACTGAACTCTGGATAATGATTTCCCATCTACAGCAATGGCAACCTGAAAAACTATTCCTCCAGTCATAAATAGCCTTATGAGAGCAAAAATGTAATGTTTGCCTGTGTTTTATATCCTGTTACCTTCTTGAGCTCATTAAAGGCACTTGCTGACAATTCAGCTTCTAGCCACTTGGTCAGTAGAAAAACATTTTCTCTTTCTGTCATGTAAAAAATGTTTTTAAACGCTAAATCCAGAGCAAGCAATTCCCACAGACATAACTCAGTGCCCCAAATGGAGATTTCTTTTTGCTCCATATCTCCATTTCTTTTAGGTATTGGTACGTGTTAAGTATGATGCTGAAGCACATGATCAAGCACTGCTATGGTGGGACATTCCGTTTTCAAATTTTCATCCAGAAATATTCCTCCGTATCACAAAAAGTTTTGTTTTTTAACTGAAGTTAAAATACAGTTAGCAATAGGGTTGCTACCAAATGTTCTATCCTTTTCCAGCAAGGTAATATTGGAGTGCAGGTGGACTACAGAAATTCCATTTATTGAAATAGGTTTTGTTCCTTTTGATAGTAGCTAAATGTGATCATGCTTGTATTGAATTTTATTGGCTGTATAAAGCTTGCTCAAATCTACAGATAAAATGCACAAAATATAATAAACGTGCTTCAATGTTCCAGCTTGTCCTAGTGGTCAACGCGGGCTTTTAAAAATAAGAATCTGTGTGCTAGGCACAGCTGACTGTGCCCTTCAAATACAGTGACCTTTGAATAAAGATGAACAAAGACAGCAGGCCTTGTTAACAAACAAATATTTTTGATACATTAGTGTTTAGAGTTACTAGGAATTCATGGGGCCTAATGAGATGGAGACAAATCTGAGATTAACTGGTGCAAATGGCTGTAAATTATTAGCTCTAGTTGTGCTCTCAATTTAAGGAGCAGTTGAAAAGGATGAAGAAAGCCAAAATTACTGAAGTTGAAGAAATTATCTTGATGGGTGTGACACCAGTTGTTTCTAAGCAATTTTATGACACACAAAAAATTGATCATAGAGTTACGAGTTGTATTAGTCATCATTTGGGCTGCCTGTCCAGGAGGAAATATTCATATTGCTGATGGCTCTAGAGGTTCATAGAGATATAAATTATTTCAACATTATAACACAAGGAAAAAGAAAAAGATAAGTAATATTTCAAATAATAAATAGGAATAATCTTAAAAGTACTGCTGTACTGGTTTCAGAGTGTGACATTTCAAAAGGTTGACAAGGCATATTCTCTTCTGAGGACACCTAACTGGAAGTGTGGTCACACCTTTTAGCAGAGACATTTACACAGCAAATGCAGAGTGCACATCCTGTACAGACAGAGCAGACCTTTTCTAGACCATCCTGGCAAGTGCAAAACCTTCTCAGAAGAACAAGTCTGTAGTGGCTCCATCAGCTGATTAGTTATGGAGCCACAGAAGTATGACTCTCACTTTTAAACTTCCATTTATTTACCCAGAAGACAATTATCTAGGACAGGAACCAATCAGACACTACCTATTTGAAAATCTGAGAAGTTCTTTGGAATTTGGAGAAATCCTTTAATAGAAACTATGGGAAGTTTAGCATGGAAGCTACAAATTGGTTGGTAAGCCTGCTCAGAAGTTATGGAATAGGACAGTAATTACCATGAAGTGCATCCATTTCCATCCCGCCCATTTCTACTCCTCATTATTTGCTGCTGTATGACAAGACAAGCTTGACAGCTTTTACACACCAAGCTGTTAGTTAAGCAGGAACTGGTTTGAAACTGGTTTGTATTTTGAAAATACATTTGTGAACATGTAGAAGAGAATTTTATTCCATGACCATTTTACTGTTTCATCTCTGTTTCTCAGGAAACACATTCAAAGCTCTTGGCAAAACCGAGTGTGTTACTAAGAACTCTGCATAAATAACAACTCCAGTGAATTTTATATTTACATCTGCAGGGAGCTGTATTTATATGTACATGTATACACAGAAACACACACCTAGATGGAAATATATACAATTAACAAGTGAAGTTCATGAAAAGTTTCCAATTTATTCTACCCATACTTTCTGAAAAGTGAGATGCTCATGAGCCAGCCAGTAAGAGCAACAAATAAGTGAATGAATGGCAAGTCCAGTAGACTAGGACTACATGCACCTTTCTGCCCAAGCAGTGATCCCATCAAAAGAACAAACTTTGCTGTTGATAACTTAGTGCTTCCTCCAGATACTCATCCAATTCTAATAGTTAAAGAAAGCTAGGAACCTCTCGAGCACAACGTGCAATCATTGACAAAAAAACGGTGGAAGGTTTTGAGATCAAAAGTATTTCTCAGGAGCTGCTGAAGGGGGAGGTGCTAAATAACAAATACTGGTCTCACGATTGTGATTCCATTGTAACAAAGTTCTTCGTTTGCATTGTCACCAGGCTCAATGTTCCACTGACCTTCCATGTCAAGATGGCAGCCCCTAGGGGTCCCACACTGAAGTTCAGACCATCTGCAGTCGGGAAATGGTCCCTTTTCCTGATTGTCCTAGTTTGTTGCATCTACTTCCTTACCCAGCTCTCTATAAATGTTCTGGCCTCGCACCAAGCAGGAGCTTTTTTCTTTTGACTAAGAAGGGAATGTTTTGCTCCCTAGTACAAGTCGATTTTCTGGGAGTCAATAAAACATATTGGCAAACTCTGGATGAGATTTGCAGTTATTTGGTACATTTTAGCAGTTCAAGTCACAGCAGAGTATCAGTTTATGTTTGTTTCCTGCTACTATCGCACCGTGTAGGCTCAGAACGATTTGGAAACCTTATTAAAAAATACCAAATAAAAACACAAGCCAATAAAGAATTAGGAAATGAGAAAAACTTTTGGTGTATTATTGCAAAAGTTTAAGATGTGCACACTGAACATTACTCCCAGAGAGTCAAAGACTAGAGCAGCTCGGAATGTTTTGCTTTTCCTGTGAGGTTCAATAATCCAGAGAATGATACGCTTTATAAATCAGAAGATGTGGGAAGCTAAAGTCACTTTTCTCTCTCTGTGATATAATTTCTAAATATGAAATTCTCATTCTCTTCTTCCTACCCCATAAAAACTCCAGATAAAAGCTATACCTCAATTAGAGAAAGATTTAGGAGTCTGAACTGGCAGAGAAATAAAGACGACGACTACCCCGGGGAGGATATTAATTTTGGTTTTATTAATTTTGCCCCGAAGAGTCAAATTTAATTTGTTCCTGTGTTCTTCATCACTTACTGAAGCTATGAGGAAGGGTCAAGATTTAATTTCATCAAATCTTCAGGTTTATTAGAATAGTTATCCCAGAGATTGGACTATATTTATATTAACCAGCCACTGGAAATCCTACTCTAGGAAGTGTTCAATGTCAGAAGCTAAAGCTGCAGCCATACAAGTAGGCTTGTGTCATCCCTGTCCCCAAAATACTCTGTCATATGATTTGCAACACTTCATATAAAATTAGATTTCCTCAATTAAAACACACTGTGAGTTTTAAAGGGCATTTTGTGTCTCACAAATTAAATTCCAATCAACTTAAAGAACTCTTACAATCCAGAGTGGGCTGAGTGTTCCTCTTGACCGTGGTGACATTTTTTAGCAGCTCAGTGGTCACCACTGAGGACCAAAACAATCAAGATACCAGAGGAAGAAATAACAGAATACAACTTTTGAGTTGGCTGTCACCTGGTTAAATGCTAGAAGTGATCTGCAGCTTCAGAACCTTTTTTGGAAGAATTAATGGGTATTTGAAAGACAATTAGTTTGGATTTCCTGCTCACATATACGCAAGTGTTTGAGTGCAATGGGCAGGTACAAGGGTGACCTTCAAAATGATGTATTAATGTGTTGTTTGATTTGCCATCTTTCAGTACAGGATGGTGACATGTTCTCCAGTGCCAGAGTGTAGTTTTTGTTACTCATTTGAGCATCCAGAGACAGAAGTGCTATTCTTCACCTGAATTCCTACATTTAGTAAACAGAGAGGATGGGATTAAAAAGTGCTTTTTAGAAGCACTTCTTTTAGCACATGAAGCTGTAATTTCAAGATGCAATCATTAAATTACTATGAATATGTATCCTGGGGTAGTAATAGTTACGCTCAAGAAAACATGCCCAACCAAGAATTTTTGTTCATTAGGGTCTGTGAAACACAGCACTTCATAAAGAGAGGAGGAAAGGAGAGACAAGGTATTAAAGTTGCTGCAGGTACCTTCAGAACACTAAAAACTCATCAGGTGACACAGAGATTGTTTAAAGTAACTTCTTCATTTTACAAATAATCAGTCAAAAAATCAAAGTCGCCTGCTCTTTGTTTCCCCTTAACTAATTCCAAATCCTCAAAGGAATTCTAGCATTGCCCGACATTTTTAAGATGCATTCAAAAAAATTTTATGTTGCTCAAAGTTCAAAACCTCCCTTTCTTTCTTCCTAAAATGCTAATAAGGATTTTTGCATATGTAAATCTGAGGATTGCATTTGTGACTGAATCACAATATGGAATTTAATTTCTCGTGCTAATTTACAACTCAAATAATTCACTCTTGTTTTTAATATTGAAGCTGTCTCTTTGTAACGAGGTCTTAAAGGAGTGAATTAATGCAGATAAATCTCTTTAAAAAGAGAAAAGAAAAAATTTGATCACAGACAGTGAAAGATTTTTAAAGGAAAGGATTTATTTCCAAAGTATGAAAATAACTAAGTTCTTATAAAGACAAGTTTAGCTTGCTCTGCCATGTATTGATTTCTGTTGCAAAAAGAGCTGGAGTTTAGTCAGCAGAAAAACACAACTTTTACTGTGAGGTTGCATCGGGCAACCATATCTCTTGGCAAAATGCTGCATTTCTTTCCAAAGTTTTAATAATGGAGATTGGGACCATCTCTGGTGAAGAAAATAAAAATATGCAAGAGGACTTGATGTGAGCCAGGGTCTATGAAAACACTTTTTCATAATAATTGTATCAAAGTAAAGAAGGTTCAGTGAAGTCAATATGAAAAGACAATACAGAGCGATGAGGATATTATAATTGATACTAAAGCACAGACTGATCAGCAAATAGCATAGAATTCCTTAAAATAGCTATTAAAAAAAGAATACTGTTACTTCTGAACATTATATAAGTTATATTGTATTCTTGCAACTCTAAGCTTTTTGGACAAAGCACTTGGTTTCTTAAGACAATAAAAGTGATAAGGGGAATTATAACTTAGGCCAAAAAGTTCAGCAGAGTTTTGAATCAAATGTAGATTTAAAACTATGGTTCTAGCATGGTATCAATTGCTAATACTTGTGAAGCTTGAAATCGGGCTATTATTTTGTGAAGTGGCTGCATTTCAGCTGGTATTTACAGGAAGGAGGCAAGCATGGTATAAAACTTTCAAAGAGCCTTGACTGTGAAAGGTGAAAGAGCTTCTTGCAACAGCTCATGTCTGAAATAGTGAAGGTTTTAAAGAAAAAGCCTTCAGAACATGTCTCAGTCCATAACAAATATAAGTTTGACTCCTTGTATAATACAAGGAGTATCATACAAGGGAATCATACAGTATAATACAAGGGAAATCATCAGACTGGAAAAGTTGTTTGAGAAGAAGCAAGGCAAAAGACTCAATATATTTGTCCCAACAGCTGTAGAATTATCTACCTGGTGAGTGGACACAGGCAGAGATTGACACAGACACAAGAGAAAGGCCGAGTTGGGAATCAATTGCTCTGAGAAGTGCTGTTCCTCTCCTGTGACCTCCCACTATCTGACTGCAGCTGACATTTACCACTGGGAAGCAATTAGCATCACTCTGCTATTAGAAGTATTTCCCTGCTAATCATTTTCGTAAGAGAAATGTCAAGATTTCTGCAATACTCAACACATTGCTTTTCTGTATTGAATTCCATCTAACAGTTTGTTAAAATGGCACTTCAGCATTTTGGGGAGAAATTTTCAAAGGCACAAATGAGAGATGGCTGCTACTCTAAATGTGTCTCTTCTTTTTGATGCTTTGGAAAAATAACATGGACTTTGCATGGAATCGCTATGTTTCCATTCTGCTAGGACATCCAGAGAAACATTACTAGACACGTTGCTCAAAATTACAATTCTTCTAAGTAGGTAACAGAAGTCTGAAGGATAAAAAATTGAAATTCATTCTTCGGTAAGGTTCTACATATTTTTAATTTCCACACAAATAACAAGTTTCTGCTTCATCAAGGAAAGGGGCCTTAACTGCAATCTCTTAAAGACATTGCTGTTTCATTTGTCTCCCTTCCCGGCCTCAGGTACTAGAACGATCAGGTGGGTGATCTTTAAAATTGAGAGCAACCCTTAGGTAATGAACCAATCTAACCAGCCTAAAAAGAAACATGTGCTGGTGGTTCAGGAAAACGACCTGACCTTCACAAGCAGGACCTTGAATGTAATCATAAAGGAACAGGCTAATAATGGAGTAATAACACAGCAATAAGAAAATAAATAGACTGAGCTTGCATTCAGAACCCATTTTCCCAAAGTATCTCATTACTAGTTGAATGGAAGAAGTAAGACTGTGCTTATTTTTTGATGTCTTTCCTTTTCTCTTCTGTGATTTCTTTCAGTCTGGTGTCAATAGGTTGGTCCCTGGCTTTGTGTCCTGTTAAAAAAGCCACAGAAAAGTGTCACAGTTTTAGTTCATAACCGGGTGACAGACACACTGTTATTTCCCCACTACCCTGCCCAAGCAAAGATAAAAAGGGGATAAGGGAGAGAGACTTTAAGGTTGGAGAATAACTAGGATAAGTTTAATGAAGTAGGAGCAATGATGGGGAGTACACATACATACACAAATACATAAATATAGAGAACCTATGCTCCTCAGTGGTAGTGACTTCCCTACCAGAACAGTCCCACACTGGGCTCACCAGCAGATGGGGGTGCCCAAGGGAGGGGTGACAGCCCACACCAGGCTTGGAGCAGCCAAGCCAGTCCTACCCGGGGAGGAGAAGGCAAGCTGTTGCAGGGAACAATGTCCTCTACTGAGAAAAAAAGATGCAGGAAGAACAACAGAGGGAGCTATTTTACACTGAGGGCCACGGCCAGGAGCGCTGTGATTGGCCCACTGGGGTCACCTGACCCATCCTCTCCTCCCCATAGGCTCAGTTGCTCCCGCCACTGTCGGTGCCACCTCAGGGTCTGGTGCTGCTGGGGGTGTCTGGGCTGTCTCAGGCAGTTACAGCCACAGCCAGTTGTTATCCTGCTCCTCTCGAACCAGGACATTAAGTAAAGTGGATCTGAGCAAACCATCCTCAGATGTCTGGGATGAGTGCGGAGGCATCACTGTAAATTTTGGATTTTTGTGACATAACTAATTGAATCACAATAACTCATTGCTCCTTTTTGGACCCAGAAGCCTTTCCTCAGGCCATAGACATCCCGACTTCTGTTCAGATACTGAAGTTCACAGATGTGTGAGAGGCCTTGTTTTCCTTCAGGATTCAGTGGGAATCCTCAAGCAGGGACACAAGTTAGCATGTGGCTTCACTGGAAATAATTTTAGTACAGCAAGCAGGGCACAGAGTACAGGCATACCAGTTATTCTCCAGTGGGAAACCTAGTCTATGAACTTAAGGTAGTCTCTATGCATTTGTTGGTTTTCTTTTTCTTCTTGGTATCTTAAGGTAAATATGAGGTAATTCAGCCCTTGCTGATTCTGCACCTCAAACAGCTATGAAAGAAACAGAAACCAGATCTCCAAAGTGTGTGTATCAAATTACCATCTTCTAGCTGACCTGCATCTCCTGAGAAGCTGAGAGCTTTCTGTAGTGTTGGTAATGTGATTGGAAAGTGATATTTACTGATTGATCACCTCGTCCATCACTACCTTCATGTTAAGATGAGTTAAACAGCTTTGAATTGGCCACAAGAAGGTTGTATTTCTGACCCAGTCGTGCTCAAACATTTCTGAGGTGTATTCTAGGAAATGGGCTGGAATCACTCTTGAGATTTGAGGAGTACTAAAGCTCAGGGCTAACAGATATCTTCTTACTCCTACCTACCTCCCCAATCCAGACAGACCTAAAACAGTATAAACACTGCGGATATTTGCTTGAAACTCTTCTGGAACTGCAGCATATCAGCCTTCAGCATTTTTATCTTCTAGGTCATGTACAGAGAGTTTTTAGAAGAGGGGGAAAGTAAAGCACTGGGTTAGGGAAGATGCAAAATCATACACTCGTCTGTCTACCTGGAAATGATCCATGATGGTTTAACTGTAATGTGATACTAAAAAAACAGACTTTGGAAAAGTTTACTTAATCTAATGAGACTGCTATGATGAATGTACACTCAGTACATAGCCGTGGAGTAATAATAATCCTCTGCCCTACTGATCAAACTACCCTATTTCACTCTAATTGAGTAAGACAAACAATCCCATGAGCTGTGATGTCAACAAGCCTTTTTGTAATACAAAGTTTCTGAGTACTTAGAATAAAAAAAAAGTAGGACACTGTTAATTTAATTGCTAAGAGATAAGTTTGATCAAAGCTGAAGAATGTGAACTGCATCCTCGACTATAAGAAGTTTCATTTAGAAAATGGACTTAATAACAAGCACATTTATTCATAGTCGGAGACTTGTGATTATTAATATTTGATCTAAAGAATGCCTTATATTTAAGACTCTTCCATTATTTACATTTATTATCCAGTTTTCTCCTGCCACCACTTTCTGGCTACACTATTGCTAAGAAATATGTAACCAAGATAATCATATTATCCTCCATCAGTGCTGCTGCAATCTGCTTAACTGCAAAAGCCATACCCAGGATTGTAATGCAGCTCCTGACAGAGGGTGGGACCAGGGCCGATCCTCCTCAGAGCAGCTCACTCTCCTGCCTTCCAGAGAGAGTGCTACACACTGGGAAGTTACCGCCATGCCAGAGGGCTGAAACTTCTTTCTGCCTGATCCCAGAGTCCATTCCACGTGATGGTGCAGCCAGCTGACAGGTGATGAGTCCCTTTTACTCTGCATCCCACTCAGCTTATGGTTTATTATGTTGAAAATCAGTTTATGCAAAGAAGCATCTCCATTTAAAGACCACCGTCCTAAGCATGTCATCAGTTTTAAAGCAGTAAATGTAACTTTAAATCTCTTGACATTCTGCTTGGGTGTTTCATTCTCCTTCAGAACGTAGCAAGCATAACTGAAGAAATGAGTAGGATTTATATGAGGGAGGCCTTTGCCTGCAGCTTCATTGCCTTTGGCAATAACAGCCTTCTTCAAGTGTTATCCAGGAGGAAGAGGAGTCTAAAAAAGCTCTATCATCTCATGAGAGGATGAAAGAATCCATTAAAACTTCAAAAAACATTTTTGAATGAGAAAGGTTAGTTACCTAGTTGGTATCTCTTCAACTAATTTCATCTCCAGCGTCTTTTACTGGTATGAATGAGTATTTTTAGTAATTGTAGAGAAACAAGAAGCTCTAAGCTTGGTTTTAGCCTGTAACTTTCAGTCAATGTAATGCCCTGAAGCTGGTTCACCTGTATCTCTACCCAGTGGTTACTGGTGAAATCAATTTCTCGGGGCAGAGAAAGAAACTCCATCTTGTGAGAAGCAATCATCTGTCCAGGACTCACTAGAACAGGAATTACCAACAATCACCTTTCAGTCTCCGAGTGTCCCAAGCAGGTAGTGGTATAAAAACAAGATGTATATATTTTCCAGATCCTATCTTGCTGATTATACGCAGACAAAAAATTCTCACCCAAAGACCCCTCCCCACATGAGAAAGGGAACTGGGAAAGGGAAAGGAGACCCATGGGTTGACATGGAAACAGGTACCAAAATAACAACAAAAACTTACACAAAGTGATACTCCTCAAACCCTGCGAGCACCACAGCTCCAGCCAAAGTGTGATGGACACAGCAAATGGGAGAGGAGGCCTCAGAAGCAGAAGGACAAGCCAGACCGACTGAGGAAAGAAAGGAGTCCCCAGCCAACTTTCCATGTCCTTTACAGCGAGCGTGATGTTTATGGTATGGAATACTTCTGTTTGCCAGCTTGGGTCATGAAGCAGGCTGCTCTGCCTCAGTTTCCGTCCGTGATTCAACTGCTCTTTGTCTCCCCATCTCACACGCTCTGTCTCTCAGCTTCCTTAGCCTGGAGTTGGAGAGCTTCCATGGAAAGCAAAGGGCATAGGAAACTCTGAACTGGTAACAGCCTTGAAAGTACCAGTAGAAGGCCAAGTCGATGTCTGTTGTGTCTTGGAGAACATGGAGCTTGGCTCAAGCTGGCCAAACCGAAACCTATAAAAGCCTGGTCCCATCTTTGATTGGAGAGGCTCCTGTACACTTTCCCTAGGAGCTTGCTGGACCTTCTTCCCTCCAGCAGGAACACCTGCTCGAGTGGTTACTCCTTAAGAGGCTGGGAGAAAGGGACGCCTGACCATGGCTAAAGAAACGGTGAGAAATATCACATCCCTACATATGCATCCTCATTCATATCTTTATTATCTAGCTTTAAATGTTCCAGAAAGCTTTTGCTTCTCCTAGCCCTAGTAGCGCTTGGTTAGCTCAAAACTGCCAAAGACCTTGATCACCATGGAAACCCAAGTACCGTGGCGGGCCACCAACTAAAACAAAGTGTCTTACCACCTTTCTGCCACAAATCAGGTGCTGCAGTCCTCAAAAGCAGCAAAACAAACAGCTTTTCTGAAAAGGAAATGGATGCTATGATTCAAGAAAACCAGGACAGCCTTAACAGTAGCTCATACTGTGAGGAGGTGTGTTGTACTGAGGTAAGCTCTTCAAGCAAGTGGTGCACCTTCTTATGCTCATTTTGGAATGTCCCTGTTTATCAATATTTTTTTTTTTTAATAAAGGATGCACTTTGGAATACACTCCAAAAAAGGAATAACGTCAGTTCTGCCAAGCAAGAAAGAGAAAAGGATCCACGTTGTTAACTGCCTGAATCGTTTTATAACTTCTGTGAGTTACTCACTTTCTCAAAACTAACTAGAGCCAAGATCCCCAGAATAAAGTGTTTAAATTTAGTACTCATGGAAAGAGTAAAGTGGCAGATCTGATCAAACTGTCTTGTACATTGAGTTAAAAAGCATGGATGAGATGGAAAATGACAACTTGATACAGGCTTGACTTCTTTGGAAACTTTTAAGGACAACATTATTATTATAAATGTTCCCACTGTTCCCAAACAGCCTGCACTTCAGTTCTTTTCCCCCATCAAACCCATATACTGGGTGTATTTGGCAATTAATTGTATTTTGGAGAACGTGGAGAACACCACATAGTGGTAGGTGGGTATTTCCTGAGAGAGCTGTGGCCTGTGGATGATGCAAGCCGGAGCAGGTTAATTCTGAAGGACTGCAGCCCACAAAGAGCCCAGCAGTAGTATTCCCATGTTGTCTCAAACCTGGATGTGATCTGATAATCATTTTTAACTTGGGAAGCAACTCTAGATCGAGCTCTTCATGATTGAAATGACAAGATGTTGAAAACTGGATTGTCCCTATTCAGCGGTTCTTAAGATAAAGAAATACCAAGTATGTCCACATCTGCACACAAAAAGCAGAAATCCCTGAAAAAAGCACCAAAAGCTTTTCCATGATGACCAGTTTAAGGTCTGCATTGGGTTTACATGACAAGGTTTTGGTTGCAGAGGTGGCTTCTTTGAGAAGAAGCCAGTTTGAGCTGTCTCCAAGGTGAGTCCACTGCTGGCCAGCTAAGCTGGTGGTGCCTCTTTGATGACGTATTTAAGGAAGGGTTAAAAACACTGAATAGCAGCGGTGAGAGAAGGATGAGAAACTGTCCTGCTGAGTCCAAGAATGGAGGGGGAAGAGATGCTCCAGGCCCTGGAACAGAAGAGCATGGTGACACGGGTTGTCCCTCTGCAGCCCATGAAGGACCACCATGGAGGAGAAATCCATACTGCAGCTCGAGAACAACCCCACACCACAGTAGGTGGATGTGGCCTGAAGGAAGCTGCATGAAGAGGAGCCCACAGGAGCTGTGGCCCATTGGAAGTGTCTTACATTAGAAAAACACCCTGACATAATTTGACTAAACCTGAGCAACTGAAACTGTCATTTCTGTGATGGAACTGATACCTCCAGCCACAAAGGCAGCACAGGCTTTACACACCTATCACTTGATTCAGTGATGAAATTATTTCTGAGACCAAAATAAAATTAAAATCCATTTCTAAACAATATATTTCTTCTTAAAAAAATCTAGAGGTTTGACGTGAGGAGGAGGATTAACTGCAAGAGAAATGTCCTGTGGAAAGTGTGTCTTTTTATGGTGCAAAAGAATTCCTAGGATTACTGGCTGCAAATTGGTACAAATGTCCTCACGAAGAATGAAAGTTATTTGGGTTGGGTAATTCTGTTGGGTTTTTTTTGGTTGCTTTTGGGGTGGGTTTTTTTAACTAGACATGCCCCATTGGCTCTGTTGCCTGCTGAATCTCTCAGAGGATCTGTGAAATACTCAGCTTGTTCAGTTCTTCACCATGTCCTGGGAAAAGATGTGATCTGGTTTGATTACAACATACGACTCAGATAAAAAACAGTTCCATTCATATGGAATTTCATACAGACTTTTCTCTCTTTGGGGTTGTTTTTGGTTTGGTCTTGGGTTTTTGTAGTGTTGTGGGTTTTTTTTCTATAGAAACTACATATCTTTAAAAGCAAAAAATCCCCAAGCCAGCTGTAGGGACTTTCACAGACAGGAAGTAAAATAGCATCAGTAAAACCAGGGCTCCTTAAGTTTCAATCTAGTAAGTGTAACTATGCTGTATAAGAACAGATACACATAAATTCTAAAGCTGATTGCACCAGCCTTGAAAGTCTGTAATTAAGGTAAAGAAAGTCCAGGGAATGATCTCTAAGGGAATAAAAAGAATGGATGAAAGCAGAAACCATTTCTCTGCAGTACATTATTCCACAATAATTAATATTTTTTTATCACTGAGTATATTTCTCCAATTATCCGTCTGCAAACTGGGGGTCTGTGTTAATTGAT
Organism: Hemiprocne comata; assembly: GCA_020745705.1. Taxonomy (NCBI): domain Eukaryota; kingdom Metazoa; phylum Chordata; class Aves; order Apodiformes; family Apodidae; genus Hemiprocne; species Hemiprocne comata. The sequence goes on from CM036593.1 coordinate 773,401, forward strand.
TCTGTGAAGACTTGTGTAAATCTCAGCTAATTCCATGTGCTTCAGGAGAGCTGCTCTGATGTAGATGATGGAAGGGTCTGGTCATCCATATGGAATGCTTGGCTCATGCTAAGCTGCTCATTTATTGAGGTACAGCAACTAATACAAAGGAAGGCAAGTATTTCTCTGAAAAATAAGGAAAGGCCAACACTTCCTGGGTGTAAAAATATCACCACTGTGGAAGTTTTGCCATTCCAGTGTTTCTTTTCTACAGCTAAGACTGAGAGAAAAAGAAAAGGTGGCATAACACAGAAATTAGGGCAATGGTGTTACTAGCAAAACGTGGAGAATATGATTGAAAAGGATATGTTTTCTTAACCGCCACGAACAGGTCTTCAGCTGATGCAAAGAATTGATTTCTTCTATTGAAATGCAGTCATTTGATCTACTCATACTGTATTTTTTATGATTTGGATGGAAATGCCACTCCAATGTGATTTTCCTGATCTTTCAGAATATTCAGATATGTTTTGGTATAAACCACATGAGCTTCAGTTAGAAAAATCTGCTGGTATTTGCGTCATGATCGTCAGACTATGGAGTACTTTGGGAGAGCTCAACAACATGCAGGTTGAAAAGCAGCTCAGCTATGTTCCTCTGCAATAAAATACCTTTTGGAGAATATGTTGAAGGGGTTTCCTCCTAAGGTATTCTTCTTTCATCCAATTAGATGGGAAGAAAACATGAACTGAACCCCTAACATCTCTGAGTTCAGTGCATACAAATAACTCTGCTATCAAACTACAGATTTGAATTCATATTTTCTTTTAAATAACAGCTTGCACATCATCTTAAACCAGACCAAAAATCCTCCTAAAGATTGTTTAGAAAGTAAGCAGAACAAAAATAAACACAACTAACATTTCCTTCATAGGAGTATCTGTCAGGTTACAACATATCACAGCACATTCCTTTCTAGTAGGGCCTATAAAATTCTCTTTAAAAATCAGATTTTCAGAGCTCCCGAGTGTCAGGAAACTCTCACCTATGGTTAGGATGGGCTTATCAGAGCCTAAACTTTTACATTACAACTTGCAGCTGGAAGTGCTAGGTCTGATAAAAAGCATGAAGGTCATAAAGGCCAAATGAGAAGTCCAGCTTAAAGGAAGGAGTTCCATGTGGGTTTTTCCTTCTATTTTTTAACCTTTTCTTTACAAGTTTGAACTTTGTGACATCCAAAACTCAGGCGTGCAGATTGCAAGCTCAGGTATCCAGCACTCCAGGCCGATTCCTTGGAACAAGGCTCTCCTATGGCTAACAGACAATGCCTAATACATTAATGGAACACCACAATGTAGTATTTTTTGGCACAGGAAGAAGGAAAAAACCAAATGTTATCTGGCTTCCTAAGGCACTCTCTGAGGGAGCTGGCAGGTTTTTGCTGTTCTCCTCAAGGAGGAAATGGTCCTTTGACTGACACAATGCATTAAAAATTAACAGTCCTGTTAATTTGAGACTTGGTGCTTAAGTTAAACCTGGGATTCAAAACATGGCCCTCAGTACATCTTTGCTGAATATCATGCTGACATGTGTTCCTTTGTCAAAGCCTGTTGTATTTGCTTTTTTCACGAGCAACCTTCATGAATTATCTATAATTTGAGCTTAGCCTGTAGGAAAAAAAAAAAAAACAGCTAAGCCCCCAAACTCTTCAATCCACAGGAGTTCAAAGATCGATCTGTCAGAGGACAGAATTGATTTGCTGAATGGTCAATACATTCCCAAAATGCACTTAGGCACACAAAAAAAAAAAAAGGCTGTTGTAGCTCACTGTATTCCTGGGGTGGGGTGGGGGGAACAAAACTGAACATTTTTATAAATTAACCATTTTGGAGCTCTAAGAATCCATACGGGCTTACAGACTTGCAGAAAATCAGCTCTTAATCTTGTTATCGTGACAAAGCTGACTATTCTCTGTCCTGTACCTCAGACCACCAGCCCATCTGGGCAGGTTCAGATGAGAAGCACTGAATTATTTATCTGGCACATCTTTTAAACTGCCACGAGTGTTCGAAGCTGTTGGGAAGTCTGAAATGGCATAAGTAGCTCTGCAGGCCACGGACTGGTAGGCAGCGTGAGCAAGGCTGCCCAGATGACATGATGAATTTAATTTAGCACTAGCTACTGATTGATTGCATGATTTTCACCAGAACTGGCAGCAAATCAGAAGATAAACTGGTTAGTGTGACTCTAACTGGTGAAAAAAAGGCCTTCAAGCCTGGTCTCCTGATCAAAGTGTGGAGCACAGTGTGGCAGAGCACAGAACAGCTTAGGAATTCTGAAGCAGTGGTGCTGTGGTGTTTTAATCCCTGAAGCGGTTCTGCTGCAGTGATTCCCACCAGCATCCAAATCTGTCATCTCTTTTGGTGAGTAGGTAGAATTAAAAACTGGAAAAACCTATTTTTTTTATTTTGGGTATTTATTACTGCTGGCAGATGCTTCCAGATCCCTCAGAACCAACCCCCACGATCTCTTTACCATACTGTTGCTAACAGAATGTATGCATTGAACAGTGATTTAAAACTCATTAGCAAATGTATTAACTTTCTATTTGCAATTTTAATTGTTCCAAAAGATTTAACAGGAAACAATACGAAATAATGTTTGCTCCGTACTGCATCCATGTCAACAGTATATACAGAAGGTCTTTGATTTTTAGCTCAGACCCATGATTAGACCTACACTTTTCCCCCCCAAAGTGCCTCAACTGCATAAATTAATCTATATAGAATGGAAAAGTCAAGGCTTCCCGCCTAAAAACTTCTCTCTCCTTTTACTGCTGGAGAAGAGAATTGCAAATTTCAGACCGTAGTGGGTAATGTATTTCAGAATGCTGCAATGGCTACACAAAGAGAAAGCAGCACTTGAAAAGTTTCTTGGTGTCAGGGGCTGCTTTGGTTAGAAACACTTCACAGATATTCTAGAGCTCATTTAATTATTGTACATGACTGAGGTCTTGTAAAGAAAATAAGTCAGATGGGGCAATGATTTGTAATCTCTGTTGCTCTGAAGTGCCTAAGAGTCTAAGTTGCCTATAATTGGCTTCACTTTGATACAAAGAACCATGGCCAAGAACAACTACTTGAATATTAAGGATGAGAAGGAAAGGGATTGAATGACACTCCTGGTCTTTGAAAAATACAGCTACGGTTCACCCCTCTTCTGCTGCTAATTATTTTCTCCTGGTGAAGCAGGAGCAGATCAAGTTTCATCTTATTCATGCACTGAAAATACTGTGAATGTTGTACAAAGCTCTGAAAAATTAACTTTCTGGTTTTATATGGGAGGCCACAGTTCCTTTTAACTACTTGCAGTGCTGTCATGTCTTGGTAAACAATCTTTTCACAAGTATTTAACAATGAGAATTACCATGGTTTCCTGCTGATGTAGTAGACAGAAATATTTTGCTACAAGTCTTAAGAAATGGTCTGGAGAATGATTTGGACAAAGCTTGCAACTTTGGCAGGAAAGGTCTGAACTAAAGTACAACATGATTTCAAAGCATTATAGAGACACCAGGCCCTGGAATGAGGTGGGATTTCTCACCAACTAGATCAGCCTAGTTTGGTAGAACCTTGTTTTCTACCAAGCTGCTTCTATCGACCTTTTCATTATGGAACCCGAGTACTTCAATTTTATGTCTCTTTTTGACAGGCATGGACAACAAATATCCTCTGCATAATTTTAGGGGCTGATTGTAAACAAGAACAACAGACTAAGAATGTGGCAAAAATGGCTAATCCAGTCAGTGATAAAGAAGAGCAGCAGAGGGAGCAGAGAAAAAGACTAGGTGCCATGAGGAAGTGCTACTAAGGAATCAAGCCTGGGTTTTTTGGAAGTTGTTTTTCCCACCTTGCCTTTTTGACCTGTAAGCTGTATATAATTGAGGATGAAGCAGAGTGCCAGAAGAGAGAAATAACTGGTAAGAGCTATTATGGGAGAAAATAGGAATCCTAACATTGAGGACTGAGAACTTGCACTTTGGCTAGCAAGAACATCAATTTAAGACTGGGATCTTCTCTAGAAGAAGTGCAGTGACAAAGCAGACAAACTGATGCAACACTTCAGGCTTCACAGTTTCTGTGCTACTTTCACGGGCTGAAAATCCATTGGCTAACAACCAAAATCTTTAAATGAACTAATAAATAAAATACCTTGTAAAAATAGAAAGCATGGATGATGTAAGAGGGAAGAAGACATATGCTGAGGATCAGAAAAAACAGATTTTCAAGATGGCTCGGGTTCCCCTGGATGAGAGATGAACAGACACAAAGAAGAAATAAGCAGTCTTTGCAACAGCAAATGTGTTCTATGAAATGTCATCATGAAAGCCAGGGCTGTAGCAGCCACATATTGTGGGAGGCTGGAAAATTGTATTTGCAATTCTAAATGAACAAAATGCATAGGAAGCAATATAGCAGCCTCTTCTTTCCAGCATGTTAGGAGCTGTGAAATGAAATGAGGGCAAAATAACCATAGTTTTTAAAAAGACTGAAATAAAATACAACCTGAATAAATAAGAGGAAGAGAGTGCTACAGGAAGAAGGATGACATTCGATCATAAAGAACATTTAACGGTAACAAAGAAAGCTAAAAGGCTCGTGACATGCACAGAGAGAAAGAACAAGGAAAAATAAACCTAAAAGTACATTTGTTATTTGATGAATAAAAAAAATCCCCTTTGTAAATATCAAGACGTTTCCTGCCTTACAGTACTAGGTGGAAGGGAATAGGGGTTTCTACTGAGATTTCAACGTTTGGGAAAGGTATCTAGTTAACCTAAAGATTGAGGACACCTTATCAGGTTGCCCTGGGAAGCTGTGGCTGCCCCATCCCTGGCAGTGTTCAAGGGCAGGTTGGATGGGGCTCTGAGCCACCTGGTCTGGTGGGAGGTGTCCCTGGCCATGCAGGGGGTTGGAACTAGAAGATCTTCAAGGTCCCTTCCACCCCAAACCACTGTATGATGCTCTGATCTTTTACAGGTATTAGCAACATCTGGCAAATTTGGTCAGAAGGAACCACAGGTAGCAGATTTTGGCTTGGAGTTCCTGGAAATGATCATGAACATCTTCTGCTACTTATTTTCTCTCAGTGAATGTTAAAGAGTTTATCAGAAATCAAAGGAAGTCTCCCTGGGACCTTCAGAAGATCACTGGTAAATTACCTGAGGTATTAATTATACTATGAAGCCCTCTTAGAAGCATTATAAGCCCACCTGACGGTGGCCAAAACAACAAAAAGCCAAAAGTGTGTGTGCACACGTGTGTACAAGTTGCATTTTTTTAATATATGGTTGAAATTTAAATGTCTTATATATACGTCACGTACACATCTTCCCAAATCAATCCGATTGGAAGTGACCTTGAGACCACCTAGTCCAGCCCCCAAAGCTCAAGCAGGGTCAGCTAGAGCAGGCTGGCCAGGACCATGCCCTGTCACTTCTCCACAACCTGTCTGTTCACCCTGTTCTAGTGTTTGACCACCCTCACGGTAAAAAACCCCAACGTATTAGGATCGCATATTCTTATTTCATAGTCTCCAAGGTGACCCCTGTCCATATTCACGTGAGTGAAGGAAAAGTCTAGTCAAAATAACTTTATTTCAAACAGTTAATTTTTGCTTTGCATTTTTGTGATTCTTAAGATTTTAATCTTTTCTGTTTCTGCAAGCCAGGACTACAGTGCTATTTAGTCTGGGTTTGACATGGTGATGTAGAACAAAGGAGAACAGAAACTCTGCCAGGCAACAGTTGAATTTACAGGTTAGAGAAGAGATAAGCCTGCCTCCTCAAAAAGAAAAGTGCAGATTACACTGCAATGCTTCACTGCCTCTGTAGATAAGGGAGTTCATTTAGCTTTTCCCTATCCCATGGAAATGTCCATTTTTCAGTTGTGCTAAAGGCCAGTCCAGCCATAATACAACATTTTCGGAACAGACTGGCTGGGTCGTTTTGAGTTACTACTATCCAAAGGGGTGTAAATCCAGAGGCCTGAAGTATTAATGTCCATGCTTGAAGAAAGTCTTCTACAGCCTCTGGAAAGAACTCAAAGTTGTTTAATAACTTGGGGACTGACTTTCCCTCCATTCCACTCCAGTTTTCTTTAATTTAGTTTTAATGTTCCTTCCTTTTAATTGTCACTCATTGTTTCACCTTCCATGTCCATTAAACCACCATCTCATGATGTCATATTGTTTGTTTTCAGATCAGTTTTAGCTTGTGGAGCAGAATGAAAAATCTTGAGGACAGTTCACATCTACATGTTGCTCAGCAAGTATACATTCTTTAGCTTAAATGATTCTGTGATCTTTTACAGGTATGACCAACATCTGGAAATGATGATTCTATTCTAAATAAATCCATCCATAAAAACAGATTAGAAAAATCTGTCTAAAAGGTGAAGTATCCAAGGGCTCCAATGAACTGAAGAGCAGACTTGTTCATAAAATAGTCATTCAATTCCAGTCCTAGTATCAGAAGAGCTGTACAGAGCACTGTAAACACTCTTAGTTAAGTTACCCATCAGGAAGGTTTAAACATCCCATTCTCAGCTAGCAAGTTGTAAGTCAAAATTAATTTTATCTTGAAAAAAGGTACTAAAGGCCTACGGATTTCAAAAAGTAAAATTACAAAGGAGAAATCTAAAAAAGAAAAAAGAAACTAAAAAACCACACCAACTAATAACAGCAAATAAAAGACACAAAGACGTAAAAACCCCAAAACAACAGGAAAATTAAGGCAAAGAAATCCAGCAAGGTTTCTGTCAAGCTTAGTGGTTTTTCTAGTAAAATACAGACCATAATGTTTTTCTTTTCCTTTCTTTCACAACCCAGCACGGAAAACCAATCAGCTGAGAGGCCAGCATAATACCATATGCCGTTGCATTTAATAACTGAAATATCTGCAGCTTTACTAACAGGGCTGATTCCTGAAACTCTGGTTTACTAAAACCTTGGTTTGACAGTCATGATTGTGTTAGGTCCACTGATTCAAAATCTGTTTCCAAACTGTTCTTTTGTTAACTTGACCTTTTCAAATACGGAGCATCTTGTTGTGTTTATAGTTGTGGCTGCACCACAGTGTGTTATTTCAAATGAGCAGGACAGTTTTACTATGTCTCCTCCTGTCTGGGAGCAGAGTTTATGGACACAGTACAATAAGTAATAAAAATTGTATAGCGTAGCAAAAACCCCCAACCTGGGCAACTTTATCATTGAGATGTACTTAATTGCTTCAGACAGATACTTTAAAAGATGAAACTGAATATATGAAGACATTCTGTATTATATATCTAGTGCTGTTCTATTCATTTTTAACCATCCCATACATATTCATAGCTAGGGTATCTTCAAGCACTTGTTGCTGCAAGTTACAGGCTGCTACAGACATAAAATGGGATTCAGCCAAAGTCTTAACCACTGATTTCCTCAGCCATGAAGCAAAGGTTGTTCAGAGTCTCATCTGAGACTCATTTGATGAGACCATTTCTAACATTGGAATAGGAAAGCGTTTCGATCAGCCATTGTTACACCAAAACCGTAATTACCCATTATGGGAAACATTTAGCATTTTCCCCAATCCAAACATATTTCCCTCTCTGGTGGCTTTTAGATTTTTCCTTTAAATCAAAATGCATTTCTCTTTCACCAAATACAAGAAACAGCAGGAAATTACTTGAAGAAAAAATTAATTACCACTAATTTTCAATCAAGAACAGCCAAGTCATTTTGGTTCTTGTTGCTAAAGAGACTCCCAATTATTTCTTGATAGCAGATTATTAGGCCAATCTTGTCATATTTTTGCTCTACACTCGCACATTTTTGGCAGATTAAACTTGAGTTGGTTAAACAGCCAAATTCTTCAGGAGAAGTACGCTGTTGAAATGGAATATTTGAGGAAATTAGGGAATGCCTGATGCTGTGGAACAACCATGCGTGTTCCTGGGGATCTGAGGGTATATACTCCTGTGTCAAAGCAGTTTAACCTGCAGTCTTTCCTGTGCACTTCAGGTTGGAATCTAAGCATTCACAAGTAAACCAGAATTTAGGAGAGAAAACCAGAATAGGAGAGAAAAATCCATCCATTTTGATTCTATTTAAAAGGTTTTTAAACTTCAAACCAGAACACAACGCAGCTTCATTAGAAGTTACACAGAAGTAACTGTAAGACAATATCAGGAGGTGCTATTTATATTGCTAATTAGCCAACTGCTAAAAATTTAGGAAGGTGGGAGGCAACTGGGAGAAGTGTAATATCAGGAAAGTAGCAAGGGAAGCCAGGGGAGGTACGGGATGTCCCCATCAGCCCTACAAGAGTAACTGTGACAAGAATTTCAGGAGTTTTGCCTTACTGCCAATGCCTAGTTTTTCCATCCTTCCAGATGGAAAGTCACGCCTCCGTTGACATCACATGGACCACTTATTTTATTTCAACTATGAAGCTGTTGTATTGCTGTCTGCTTGTGCCCCTCTGAAAACACTTGGGGCTCCAAGCCCCAGCCAACCTGGCCCTGAACACTTCCAGGGGTGGGGCATTAAAATATGTTGTAAAGAGGAGAGAAAGAAATGAGGACACAATTGCAATTCTGGGGCAAAAAGGGATAAGGATTTTCTTACAATATACAATGTCAACAGCAGAGCTGGGAAGAGCCTTACTGTTCTTACCCCAATTTTTAATTTTAGTTCCACCACCAAAAATGCACCATGTTCCTCTTGACTTCAGCAGTCAGTCCAGATTTACTGCACAGTTTATTCTCTTACTCACATTTGCATTGAAGTCTCTGTTTCTGCTTTTTTTCCATGCAGCAGCATTGTCTTCTCTATAGGCCTGTAATCCTCTTACAGGAACCACCACAATCTCCTGGGCTGATAGTGATGAGTTCACAAATTCTGATTTTACAGAAACTTCATCACAGCCTTTCACCTGTTACCTCTGAATTTTGTTCACCCGCGTATCTACCAACTTGATCAAAATCACATGCTGGGGCTCTGACACTCAGGCACACCAAGTGGTTCATTGTTTTAGGTCACACCACTCCAAAAACTGAGAGCAAATGGTAACTGTCTGTTTTACCAGTTGGCAGGCAGCTGGCACAGTTAGCAAAGGAGGGCAATTGTTCTGTGAAAGTTTTATGAGGTGAAAGGCTCCACAGACACGCATACATAAATCCTTGTGAAAATTTAATTCACCTCGAACTTCAGAGCGAAAAATCCCCATTCTATGAATGATGAAAATGTCAACAAGTAGATAATCTGCAAACCAGTTTTGCTCTTCCTGCTAAAGACATTTGCACCTGCTCTTCCCAAGTGGCTTCCCAGGTTAATGTCTGGAATGCATGCACGCTTGTGATCTGCTGCATTCAAATACGAGGTGATAATTCCTGACCAAAGGCAAACCATAATCCACCTTCTCTAAACCAATGAATATTTTCATGAGTATATTAAGAAAAGGAGTAAGTTATTCACAGAAGTCTCAACAAAGAGTAGCTGAAAGGCCCAGATTGGTGCAAAGAATTTAATCTAAGAAATAATTTATTCCTTGAGGGGACAAGCATAAAAGCAACAGGCTGTAAAATGCTCACACTTGCACACCTGCCACTTAATATTTTAATTTCTAAAATAAACATTAGAATCCAGGTTGCATTCCTGAGATTATCATTACACTTTATTTATTCCCGGCCATGTAATTGTTTTCTGGTTTAAAAAAACCTGCAGTGTAACTACTCTGAGACCTTTACTTGCACATTACAGAGCTGAAGGGGATGTTTTCACTGCTTATGGAATTTTGCATGGCAAAAGAGGAAAGGCAATTTAAAACTTATTAAATAGGAGAGATTGTCTCCACCTCCCTGTGCTTTACTTATTTTCAAGTAATGGAATGAATCGGGTTTTACAAGCAAGTGTGAATAGGCTGTTGGAAGTGATGTAAAATAAGAGCATTAAGATTTCAAAGGTAAAAGAGAAGTGATGTAGCAAACAGCAGAGTCTGTCTTGGAACTGAATTGCAAAATATTTACCAGAGCAATTAAATTGCTGAGCATCCATTGATTCAGGCTCTTGACACAAATGACAGATGGATGGTGAAGACCCTGAATCCAGAAACTATTGATTTACTGTCCTTTGATATTAAAAACAGTCATCTGACCTACATTGTCCGGTGGGCAAAAAGATTTATCAGCAATTGCACATGAGAGAATTATGGCACCAGAATCACAGCTGGTCAGTTTTGCTAAAAAGGACAAATTGAGCTCAGATTATCAGTTATAACTGTGCCAAACAAAAGTAGCTGAAGTGGAAATCTCGAGCAAAGTTTAATCTGCTTTGTCTGGACCCATACCAAGATGTCCCAAAAGAACTCGCATGCTGTGCCTTCTCCAAAAGACATCAAGATTTGGGGTGTTGCTCTTTGCAATGAGCATGGAAAAGACATTTCATTAAAAAACAACGAACAAACACCAGCGGAAAAAAGCACCTTCTTTGTTCTAAAATGTCTAAATACGTTTCAGAGTTTAGTGGCAGAAGAGAACGAAGGGAGGGAGGGACAAGCAGCATACTGAAGGTTGTCTGAGGTGATTTTTGCATTGCTTCCTAATAGGTTTTCTTGCAGACAATGTCATATCATCAGATATTGAAACAATATTGTTGCCTTTCCGAAAAGCCCCCTTGATTTGTTATTCGTTACCGTATCACATCACTATCATTTCTTGGCAGACCAAAAATCATGTTTTCTGCCTACTGGTAGATCATGCTACTGTCTGAGAGCCACTTTTAGTTAAGTGGACACTTTTCAAAGGTGTTTAACTGCTTATTGGTTTTGGGGAAGTGATGTCACCTGCAATCACCTGAAAACAAAAGCTTTTGAGTTCTCTATTCTGCATCACTTTTGAGTTTTTATGTTCATAGATACTCGACTCTCACTAAAGAAACAGAGGTACCAAGTTGCCTACAGTCATTTAGAATTATAGCAGACACCTGTTTATACCTGTAGGTACCTCATTATCTTGGAAAAGGTCTCATCTAGGAAAGCTAATGATAACATTTCCCTTTAGAAGTTTAGTGGGAAATGTTTCCTCTTAACAGTATGTGCACTATGGTCTGTCCTGTTGCTGCTCTCTCGTTAGCTGCAGATCATAAATCATTGCAAAATTACTGACAGGTTGTATCGCTAAGATCTTGTACCTTATTCTGGGACTTAATTATATCAGCATCCAGCCAGCAACCCCATCAAAATGGGTTTGTCAGCATTTTCTGTACACGTCCCTTTTTTTTCCAAGGTGGATGAAAACTTAATATGTCAGTAATTTCAAAATTGGATCTGCTCGAGCAGACACAAAAGTTGTCAGTCAGGATTTGATGTGACTTCTCCAGAATATGTTTTCCTTCTTTATTTAGGGACTGAGAATAATGCAGCAGCTTGTGTGTATTTTGAAAAGTTCCTATTAAAAACCTGTTGAGTATTTTTCACTTCTTTACCTGCTAATTATAGGGAAGATACATGGCTGTTGAATAAGGAAGTGTTAAATAAAGTCAGTGTATACACTATATTGCTCTAGGGTGGGGAAGAAAAAGTTATCAAAAATACTTACCTGCCTCCAGAGATCATAGGAAGTGAAATGCCATTGTGATTTCTTTTTTTAGAGAATTTTTCTGCCTTTAACAGAGTTGTGAAAAATCCAGGAGCACACGTTAATACAGACCGTATTTCTTCCATGTTTGCAACATCGAGTTTTATTCCTTGTGGATTTCTCCCCTGGCAATTTTTTCCTGTCATACTGAGGAATTTATATTAATATAATATATACTGTAGGTGGCTCTGAATCGAGAAATTAGTACTTCAATTTTAACTGTGATTAAAACTTTAGCTATTTCTGCGCTGGTTCAGTTTTCCTGAACGAGGCAGCAGCTACAGAAGAGAGGATGGATTAAATCAGGTGGCAGAGATGACTTTATTGCTAAATTACCAAATGAATCGAGGAGACTCAGCATTTGACAGGTGAAATCAGTGCTGGTGGGGGTGAATACCAATTCCCAGCTGTTGATAGTCCAGGGAAAGCATCACTTAGGGCATCAGCAGTAATCAAAGGAATCATATGTTGGCCATTTTGCTGCCGTTTCATTCTGCAGCAAGGAAGTCAATGAAAAGCACTGATACAGTTAGCTGTTGGCTCAGGATAATATCCATCTGGACCATTCTGGCTAACACAGTTTTCTACCTGGGATATACTCCAAATCCAATTTCACAAGAGAGACTTCTCAGCACATTTGGTAGATCCGCCTCTTCCACCTTCCTTGATCAACGTGCCTCGTGTGCAGCTCTGCGCTCTCCTTTCTTCCTGGATATTTTGGGCTGTTCATACATGTTCTTTCCTCCAACTTCTCACACCATACTGATGAAAGTATTTCCTTTTTCCCCATATGCACAAAGGACAGAGTTTAATGGCGTTTTTACTCACCTCTTGCTCTACTGAGATGCTACTTCTAGGAGCAGTACTCAGTCTCCTCGTAGTATGTTTTGTCTTCTTTACTGCATTAATGGTAAGACTTCTAATCCAGACAAAGGGATGTTCCATTTCCAAGGTCAGTTTTACTCCAAAGTTAATAAAATCCACCCGCAAGACCTGCAAGCACCACCTTTCACATCTCTCCTGTACACAGCCTACCTGCTCCAGTAGCAGAGGTGACCTTCATCCATCCTACTGACTCGGTCAAGGACCAAAAATAAATCCAAATCCCACTACATTAAAAATTCATGTTATGAAAAAGAGCTCATGACTTGCCTACACAGTCACACAAACAACTCCTGCTTCTCCCTGCTGAGTCTGGGATTGGTTCCTTCCTAGAAAACTAATTCCACTAATGCAAAATATCAGGAGTCTTTGGAGCAGGAACTGAGTCAGGGTCTCCCTTGCCTCCCCTTTGGACTCAGAATTCCTGTGCTCCTCTTCTTCCCTGTTTTCTGCTGGCCCAGCTTCCTCAGAGGGATGTTTGGTAGGCAAAAGGAAAAATGTTCTTTTCCTGTGTAACATTTTTCCCATGAAGACACAGCCTCAAAGACTACCATTCTGCTGTGTTGGCGTTACTGTAACTCGGCAGCACTCTGATTAACCAACTAGTTTTGAATTTATGCTGCAGCTTTCGCAAGCCAAATTCACTCTAAAAAAACGACAAGTATTTACTTAAATATTTCATGCCAACCAATATTTGTCCTACATGTTTTAATTTTCCTTTTCTTTGCCCTTCTATTCACATGGGAGGCAAAGCATTAACTGTTAGAGAGATTTGCATTTGGCAGTCCTGACACCCAAAGAGACTATTTCATATGTAATGTAAGGAAAAATAAACCAGCTTTTCAAAAAGAACGAAAACTCGACAAAGATTTCACCTCCACAGATCTAGCCAGACTTCCTGCAGCTTTCTTCCACGGTAGTAATCAGCCTGGTAAGGAGGTCTATAAAACTTTGGCAACACAATGAGAGCACAGCTGACTCCAACCCGTGCTTAATCCCCAGGGATCTCATTGCCATGCTTGTTAAAGCTGTACCAAACGTGGCTGAGCAACTGAGAAATCAAATCAAGCCCTCGTGCGTCTCAGGGGAAAAAAGTATCAAATGAAGACCAGGAAGGGTAACTACACAGAGCAGCATCACATTCTGCTGTCAGAATACTTTCTTGGCTTCAGAAAAAATCCTGGGTTTTTTCCTTTCTTGTGAAATTGCCACCTCACAGAAAGGTGATGTTCTATGGAGAAAAAAGAAAAAGGTTAATGACTGGACTTGACGTTCCAGAAATCAGGCCCAAGGAAGCAAGGAAGGGTCTTCATGAGTTTGCCTCCCAACAGGAAGTGGGCTCACAGACACTTATGACTTCAGTTCCCAATCCTGGTGTTCTGTTTCAGACAAGTTTTAGTTTGGCTTAATCAGTTGCCTAAAGTAAAGAGCAAAGACCTGAGCTCTAATTTTGCTCAGACCAAGAGTGCTGCGTGAAGAGGAGCAAAAAGCAAAATCAAATTATATAATCTATCTTTCTTTCTACTTCCTGCACACATGAAAAGGCCAAACTTCAGTGGTGCTTTGTTGATAGTAACTGCCAAACTGTCCATGTGGCATTGATACAGAATCAGTATTTCAGACGAGCCCAAATTTTCAAGAGAGGAGCACTCCCTATGGGAAGCCAGGTTTCAAAAGAACTCAGGTTGTCATTTAGACACCTAGGTAGGGACCAGCCTTCCAAAAGTGCTCAGCTCTCAGCAGCCACCACTGCAATCCCCATTAGACAAATTTTCAAAGAGCTCTATGAGCTAAACATGAACTCACCTGAACAGGCAGGATGAGACCACATCCCACTTGAAATCAGTGAGAATTTGGCCTGCAAGTGAATCAGTCTCACAGAGGGTTTGCATCCCTCTCACTGATTGTAGATGCTGAGCTTTTTAAACATCTCTGGCTTTGGTGCTTTTATCTGAAGGTCCCCCAAAAGTTTTACAAACTGTTTTCATTATGATTCTCCATGCTAGGAAAAGAAAAAAAAAATCATCTTTAATAATCCTGAAGTATTTGAGCTACGAAATCAACACAGTTCTATACAATTGTAATGCAACTTTTCAAATGGATTAAAAACCTGTCCTGTTGTAAGATACTTTCATTAAGTAGTAAGCTCTAGGGAAACATATGACTATATATATGTTCAATAACAAAAAATTAGATTAGGAAGTCAACTTCATGAGAATCAAGAGGTTAGCGGTGCCTTCATAGTGATGGTTAATCCCAAACTGTGGTTTTCCAGCACAAAAAGGCTCATCAACCTTTCAGAGTCACAAATGAACTCTCAACAGAGGAACGGCTGAGGGGCAGAGGATGGTTTCCTGGCAGCATGCAAGCACCAACAGTCATGGACCCACCCTGTGGAATTAAGTGTCTATATTCCCAGCAGAATCCAAGACTACTCAGTCTGTTTCCTTTAGAACTTCACTGTAAGGAACCAGAATCTAGAACAAGCTCTTCCAAACACTGGCACCTCTTTGTTTATACATATTGGGAAGCTGGCATGTATATGGCTGGTTTTCTTCCCTTGCAATGAGCCTTAAAGGAGCTCCACTGAACCCCGAACCTAATTAACAAGTCAGTTTTCCCCAAAAATATGTATTCAGTGAAGCAATAATGATTTAATGTGCTAGACAGCTGAACTACTTGTGTAAAGCTGTTCTGTGGACACATAGCAGCAATGGATCTAAGCCAGCACCTGCTAGAACTGATACTTTATGTAACCACTCCGGGTACGTGGCAGTTTCTAGAACTCTGTCTTCCACAGGGGTATTTTACATAAGGACTAAACTCCAGGGGAATGGCAGTCCTGATGTCCAGCTGCAACAGAAATCATAACTGGAAAGGCACATGAAGCAAGTGTATGTACCACAGCACCTCACAGCAGGACACACCTTCAGGTCCAGCAGTAAATCATTGGGGATTTTCTACTGAACGTAATTTGTGAATGAAAAACATTCCTACAGTTATTTAAATGTACAGAACTTTATGGCTTGAGTTTCATTATGATATTAAACAGCATGTCATCAATTCCCACGGGCACGTTTCTCCCCTAGACGGTAGCTGGGGCTGTATTTCACAGACACAGGGCAGTAAATCCTGCATCTAAGATTAAAGAATGCAAATTACAGCTGGTGTTATGGTTTTTCAGGGTGTTATAATGTACACAAGACCATTAGGCTGCCTGATGCTGTGTAGCATAACAGGAACAATTTACATTCATTTGCATCTCCCTCGAACCTTCTGCTAACAAGCAAGGTCAAAAGAATTCCCCAGGGAAGAAGTCCAGAACTAGAATGCTTCTTCCTAAGTTTATGGCAAATCACAGATGTATCACCCTACATAACCACTCAAGATAAAGGGAGTTTAACACACATTCAGTGCAGTTAAGGCAGTGTTTTCAAGCTCTGCAAACTACCAATATTTTCAGCACAGTGACATCGCTATTTACATTTAAAATTTCTGCAAATATGTTAGGAAAATGTGGCAGAAAACACTCAGCATTAAGAACTGACTTTCAACTGAGAGAAACCTTGTCAGATGGGTGTGAAAATTGTGTCAGGTGGAAGCAGTTATGCAAACACATATGTAGAACTTCAGCTTAGACCTGTTTTTTTGCCTCTATTTTGGACCCAGTCTATCAGAATGTGCTGAGTGCAGCTGTGAGAGACAGCTTTTATGATTCCTTAATCCTATTTGGAGTTTAAACAGTGGCACAAACTACAGGATTATCTGGCAGTCGGCGTGCTCCACCATGTTCCACAAAGCCTTTGAATTGATTTCCAGGCTGA
The DNA here is from genome assembly GCA_020745705.1 of Hemiprocne comata. Taxonomy (NCBI): domain Eukaryota; kingdom Metazoa; phylum Chordata; class Aves; order Apodiformes; family Apodidae; genus Hemiprocne; species Hemiprocne comata. The sequence continues at coordinate 789,764 of CM036593.1, forward strand.
GAAAATCACATGACTGAGGAACCTAGGGGCTTCCTAGCAATTCTAGGACGCACAGTTGTTGGAAAGCATTGAGGTCACTTCCATAAACTAGATACCAAAAGGCAGAGCAAGGTCTTCTGATTCACCTTGGGGCAGAAATACTTTCAGTTCTTATTATTTTTTTACTTTCCTGGATGGCCAGAAAGTTCTGGGGGTTCATAATTTTTAAGGAGCTGGGCGATTTATGTGCAGCTAGGACTTGACCAGCAGTGAGCTGAAGGAAAGGCAGATGATAATGTGTGTTACTCATCCTCTGAAGTAGCTGATTTTTTATATATCACTACATCAACTTATTGATGTAACTTTCAATCATGTGTTTTTACCTTGATTTTACAGCAGAGGAGGCAAGCCTAGCTGAAATCAGATAGCTTAGTACTGATATACCTCATTTTATAGAAGTATAAAGCAATGAGAAATTTTATGAAGTCCTAGAAACAATATTTGGCTTTGATCTAACCAGTTGTAAGTCTTCCATGTGATGAGGCACAAATTGAATCCTTTTCAGATCTGAGCAACAGAACTGGACGTTAGCATTTTGTAGAAACTGGCTATGAATTGACTTTTAAGCTCCTTTGAACTCGATGGAAACAGGTGGAATGACTGAAAGAGTTTGTTTTGTCTTTTCCTACTTAGGATCTGTGCCTGACTCTAAAATAGGAAGAGAGAGAACTCAGTGAGAGAAACACGATTTGAGAACTGCAATCTTCTGTTTTTCATCCCTCCAGACTGGGAAGTGATTGACGCTTTACTATATCACATCTTACTAATATCATTTATTAATCTAGTGACTTGGTTCAGTTGGCACTGGAGCTTGCCACAAGGAATACAATCAAAAGAGCATTGTGATGAAATATGATCATCTCGCCATCGCTGCAAATCTGAATGACAGCAGAAGGGAAATTCCCCCGATGAACCTCACAGTGACGTGGGTCCTGTATCTTTAGGCCAAAAGACACGCTGCACTGTAAAGGAAAGAGCAGATTTGAGAAATATTAAGCACTGCTGCACGACACGAGTGCCTTGACAGCACAGCCTGCCTGCAAGGACTACACAGCAGTTGTGAAATTACCAGGTTGTAGAAGCAGGCATGGGCATACAGAGAAATTCCTGAATTTCTGCCTTTATCCCCAGCCAGATGGTCCTGGAAAATAGGAAGCAAAACTTGAAACTGTATGAACTATGGTATTTCTCCCTTGATTTTTGAATGAACCCAAGTTTCAAAGAGGTTCCCTTTTTTCTCGGTCCCCAGATTTGGGAACCTTAAAGATCTGCAGAAATCCAGCACCATTTTTGGGAAAAGCAGGAGAGTCTGCACACAGAGCTAAACATCATCTGGAGTCAGCTGAAGGGAGCCTGGGAGTATTCTGGTTGATTTGGAACTGATCCTGTGGAACAAACACAGAGTCCATGTACCACAAGGTATTCAGGTGGCTGATGGGTTTGGACTCCAGAAAAGCAGACTCCAAAACTTTGGAGTTGTCCAATATTACAGAACCACAGAATGGTCAAGGTTGGGAGGGACCTTAAAGATCATCAGGATCCAACCTCCCTGCAATGAGCGGGGACACCTCCCACCAGACCAGGCTGCACAAGCCTCATCCAACCTGGCCCTGAACACCTCCAGGGAGGGGGAAGCCACAACCTCCCTGGGCAACCTGTTCCAGCACCTTACTACCCTCATGGTAAAGAATTTCTTCCTGATGTCTAACCTAACGTCTAACAATTTACCATGAGTAGGATTATATGGCAGACTTACAAGAAGAAAAATGGCTGTTGTGGTTTTTCCCCTCTACCATAACAAAATATGTATCAGTGTTAGTTCAATTATTACCCTCTGTCTCTCAAAAATTGTAGTATATTTGAAAAATTCTTTTATTACTCTAAAGCAGGAATATGAAGCCCAGAATTCAAAACTAAAGGCCAGTAAAACATCCATGCATTTGTGGAGCTCCTCTGCCAAGATCTAGGGAGACACAGTTAACTGCCTGATCAGATTTTTAGGTTAATTTCTCCTACAAGAAAAACAATTTAGAGATCTGTAATTAACTCATTTAGAATAAATCCACTAGTTTTAATAGGAAGTCTAATAATAAAACTGGTGGGCTCCTAATACTTTCTTGATGAAATGAAAAAGAAATGTTAAAAAAACCCTCATTTTACTGAGATGTTGCAAAGTATTTTTATACACAGCTGTGAAGACCAGGGGCTTTGCTTCACAACATCACTTCTGTCTGAAAAAATCTAAACTCTAACGACATGAATCAATAAAGTAATTTCATGGGAAACATTCCCAGCTCTGCTTATTCAAGCTGCCCGACTTCCCTGAGCCTTCTGCCCTGCTAACAAGCAGGCAGCAGTATTTTTCCTGGTATAGATCTGAGCAATAATTCCATTACAGCTGCTGCTCTTGCTAAGCAATTAAGTCTATTAACAAAGTACAAGGATTGTGTAATTGCAATTAGATGTGTGAACAAAGCTGAGACCTCATATTGGCTCGATGAAACACACCTCCTGAGGAGACAGACTAAAAGATGGGAAGATTTTGTTCGTGTAGCTGAGTCAGAGGGAACGTAAGACATTTGTGCCCAGAAGCTACAGAAAATGTCACCATGGACGAAGATCAAGGAGCTTTTATCTACAAATCATCGGAGGGAAATCACGGCCTCTTATTTCTCTTGAATATATTGATGATTATGATAATTTGTAGTGTGCTGGATGCAAAAAGGAGAGATTAATTGGTATAAACAAAGGTAGGATATCTCAATGGTTGAGAAGTCTCCATGGAACTCAGACCATGCACCGTTTCTGTGATATTTGGTCGGGAAACTGCTTCAGAGATAGATCTTATTTCCTCCTCCAATGTCTTCCACCACTGCCCTCCCTCCAGAAGTCACCTATAAAGAATGGAGGGCAGGTAAGGAGTCCTGCACAAGTCCTGTTCAGCACAGTAGAGAGTTGTCAAGTCCCATGAGATGTGGTGGGCACCAGAGTTGTTTTAGGCAGCTCAACACAGCAAATGAAGCAAACTGGAATTCCTCTGTTAGTATCATAGTATCATCATTCTGGTTGGGAAAGACCTACCAGATTATCAAGTCCAACCACTACCCTAGCTCTGCCACGTCCACCACCAAACCCTGTCCCCTGGCACAACATCTGTCTTTTTAGATGTATCCAGGGATGGTGGCTCAAACACCTCCTCGAACAGTCTGGATCCCCAAGTTCTTCAATTAGGAATGATAGGACTTTGATAATGAATGTATTCCTTATGCTTCACTTGTGGGGATAACTCAATGGACTATAAAGGACTGTGTGTGTTAAGTGTTTTTCACACTGCTGGTTTCTTCTCTCTTCTGGATCACTTTCTTGGTCCACGTAGAGTAACTTGTGTGCTTCACTTGGGAAATTCCTCTCTGCTCCACTTTAGTTAGGAGTTTTAAATAAAAAAAAGAAAGGACAAAAGAACTGTGTTGATAGCCCTTTTAACCAAGAGTATTGACAGTCTTCCTCTTTTAAAATACATTTTTCGACTGTCAAAACAAATCATGGAAGAAAACAGCCCCGTTCATTTCAGTAGAAATGCAAGTCTGTAATAGTACAAATGGCATCTCCCTAGATTGCTGCTTGGCTCTGAAAACAGATCTGCAATAAAGCAAGGCTAATCCCTGACAATTGATTTGTAAGAAATCCATCAGGTGTGATACTGAAAACCCTCTATCAACATCAACCAGAAAGCAAGGCCTGTCTAAAGCACATGTAGTTAAAGTCAAGTCTTTTTTTAATAAAAGTCAGTTCTGAGAAGCCAGAAGGCAAAGCCTCCAGAAGATTTCTCCTTCCAAGAGGTCCAAAAACATTTAATTGAAACAGATGAAGTTTTTTGTTAAGCTTTTACATTCTTTAAAAAGTCTCTCTGTCATCAGTGTTATTTTTTGATCTTGTACTCAACGTCTACACAATTTTTTCCCACCAACATGCTTCTGAAATGTTTGATTTTCATTGATATTAAAAGTGCACACTTTCATGGGAAAAGCAAAAAAAAAAAAAAAAGCTTGTCTTTTGATTTTACCTTCTTCATTTGCCAACTATTACCCTGTAAAAGGATCTGACCTAAAAGGTTTGTGGAGGAAAATGGTATTTTCCGGTATTCGCCTGTAACTTTTTCTCCAGAATTAGTCCAAGTGCTCTAAAAGGGAACAAACAGATGGGTTTCAGAAGATTTTTAATCCAGACATGGAACTCCTTTTTTCCACAGTCTGTTGCCATTGATGTTCACAAGTAACAAAAAAAAGGTTGCTGTTCATATCTATGGAGATGAGTAGTACATGATATTTCACTAATTCCATTACATTCTATAGATAAGTATATATTCTAATATAATATATATTCTGCCTATATTTATCTTCAGGACCAAACGGTTTCACAGACAGTCCTGTGCTTTGCCAGGGAGTATTTCATTCAGTACCAGAGTAAAGATTATTTTAGCTTGCTGTTCACATCCTCAAATGATTTATCTGGCTCTTGGGATGCTTTAAGAGCAGTGCATTTGATGAAATCAGCCAACAACAGTGAGTGGCCTCCAAGATCCTACAATTCTTAAGACACCACACATTTTTATATATATTTAATATAATTTGTATTTTAGGGAAACAGATTTTAGGGTTTTTTTTCACTATATTATACGGATACATGAACAAGAGAGAGCTGAAGAAAATTTTAGGAAGTCAAATGAGGAAGGAAAAGGGTATTGAGTGGGAGGACATCTTTCTCTGTAAGAACAACTGAGGAAGAGTAGAGACTTAAAATCTGCATGAAAATATCAAGGAAAAAAGGTTTCTCTAGACCTGCCATGTATTTACATTAATTTATTTGAAAGATTGGGGCTTAATACACTGCAAGACTGAGGACTGTTTTAATTTAAGACAACGATCAACCGTTTTAAAAGGTCTGGACAATTTAGGTGGAAAAAATCCCTACTGTGGGTAAAGTACATATAATAATAAACCTTTTTGCTGTTGCTTTTATAATATAGAAAACAAAAAAAAAACTCCAAACATAATTGGACTATATATATTTCAAATACAAACAATTCTGGGGAATCAAAATACCTTGCTCATCATCTGTGTTTTAAAATTGTCTGACATTACCAAACCAGGACGAATTCAAATACTCAACATACTTTATATTTCATCTTCATACACTAATCTTTTTTTCTTTTATCCTTTACCTAACTAAATAACCTGTTACATTTTCTTTACAGCCTCCCTTCAGGTATTTATCTACATGGATAAGCTCCTTCTGAGCCTTTTCTTCTCCAGGCAGAACGGTCCCAGGTCTCTCAGCCTTCCCTCACAGGGGAGATGCTCCAAAACTTTCATCATCTTTGGGGCCCTTTGGTGGACTCTCTCTAGTATGTCCATGTCTCTCTTGTAGAGAGGAGCCAAGACCTGGACTCTGTATGCCAGGTGTGACCTCACCAGTGCTGAGATGAGGGGAAGGATCCCATCAAGTAAGACAGAGAAGTCTTTCACAAATCTAGCCTTATCCCAAGAGCACAATGTCAGCAGCAGCTAAAGGCATTTACTGATTAACAGAAACAAAGACATCACAGCAAGAGTGCTTTGAAAATGACCGTTGACTGCCAAGTATTTTCTGAGCTTCAGCTGAGGTGAAAGTTGGAAGCAAATCCTCATTGCCAGCATGATTTGGAAATACTCTTCTAGATGTCTTGACAGGGTTGGTAACATTACATGGGATATGTTAAAAACTCAAAGTAATTAATGTATCATCTAATCACAGAATGGCTAGGGTTGGAAGGGACCCTAAAGATCTTTAAGATGGGGTATAACAGAGGCCAGCTGGGTGTAACAGAGGGTTGGTCAGTGCACCCATCTGGCTGAGCTCTGCACCTGATCACCACAGCCTGTCCTATCATCCCAGATCATCTTAAATCCTTCCTTAACTCTCTCTCCATGTAATCTCATTCTCCATCCCATGGAGAACATGGGAGTGTGGGTGTGCACTCCAAGGCCCAAGTGCCAGCTACTGGTGGGACTGGGTGCCAATTACTGGTGGCGGACCAGAGGTGTAGGTGCACCTGGCCTGTGGTATCAACCACAGGGTGTCAGTGGGGTCCCAGTGCACCTACCGGGGCCAGTGGGGGTCTTTAACCTCCAGCCACAGGGGCAGGAATACTGCAAGTCCCCAAAACCTGCTGTCTGGGGGGACCAGTGACGGGCTCAGGGGTGGTGGCTGGATTGGGACCACAGGTCACAGCCAGTGAGCCTGGTGCTGGCTGCTGGGGGACAAGGGTTTATATCTCCGCCAAACTGGCTGTGCATGTGTATTTGCGTGTGTATTCACCAGCAAATTTCAAAATCTAACAGTGGGCAAGTGGGGGACCCTTGGGTCCAGGACTTGGGGTTGGCCCCCCCCGCTTTGGGTTGGGGGGTCTGTGCTGGTTCCTGGAGGGACTTCAAGTATGAAAAGAAATTAAAAATAAAAACAAACAAAAAATCCCCAAATCCAACCCAAACCACCAAACGGGCTGTTGATTTTAAATCTGTATCAATATCTGTGGTGGTACAGTTAAGCATGTAACATGAACCCTTTGGTTTTGGTTCTCAACGCTGAAGACATGCAGAGGAAAAGGTAGGAGAAACAGAAAGAACTTTTTCTACTTTGATTAACTGTGACCTCATGAAATGTTGTCCTCTGAAAGTATTCAAAAGGTATGAGATGGGGGGGAAGTGTACAAAGGAAACATGAATGCTAATCCTGTTAACAGGATGTTAATCCCTCCATGCGCTGAGGAAACACAATTACTAGATTATAATAGAAATAATTACTGAAGATACCAACATAACAAAGGCAGCATTTTTATTTATGTATTTTTTTAAAAAAGCTGGGAGGTCCTAGTTGACTCCCAGGTGCTATCCACCCTGAGAACATTACATGCAGGCATCCAATGAGATTTTGAGGTGTCCTTCAGACATCCTCAACTGGAAAAGTTGATGATGAGACTGTTACATCTCAGAACATTCAGATCAGCACTTAAAGAGTGGGAAGACACAATTCCTCCCTGCCTCCAAAACACTGAGTTTCTTAGCTTCTTACATAATCTTATAGCACAGTCACAGGTAGAATCCAATTCTCTGGGCATTTACTGCTTCATTTGAAAGTTTCCTTCTTTTTTTTTTTCTATTTCCTGCTCGTTTATTTCATTTTTCAATAATATGAAAAGCATATTCAAGAGACAATAGTGTTCCCTAGAACTTAACAATCCCATCCCACAAACCTACCCCAGCAAAGCAGACCTTTGATATCAAAATACTATTCTGAAAGCAGAACAGTGTCTCTTCTCCTCACTCAGTTCTCTTCTCCAGTATGCAACTGGTTGTGAATTGCTAATGCAGAGAAGAGTTGTGTACTCAGCTCAGGGTTTGTGCCAGAGATTAAGTGGTTGTCTCCCTTCTGCCCATTCTGTAAATTCAGAAACGAACACTGAAGAGCCATAAACTGTTATTCCCTGTCGAAAATGAAGCCAATTTCACCCCCTGTTACTTCCCCGTTGCTGCAGCAGCAGAGGAAATTATGACTGCTGAAAACACTCCTCTTGTCTCGGGCTTGATACCAGAAGCTAAAACACAACTCGTTTGTCTTCCCTCTCCTGTAACTGGTAATTAAACAATACATTTGCTATAGTTTGCTGAAAGATACTTTCTGTGACTTTCTTCCTGTGAGTTATGTTTACTATGCTCATCACAATAATGTCTTGGAGAAAATTATCTTGAAAGTTCACCACTACACGGAAAATAAACAAACAGAAGCTAGGGGCCCAGCTGGGCCAACACTACAAAACACACTCAGGCATATTTATTTGAGGAAAAGTAATTTCAATAAGTGTATTTGTCACTCTTCCATGAGCCTTTAAAAGCATTTGAAAAGGTAAAGGTTTGTTTGTATGCATGTTTATGGGAAGCTGTTGAAAATACTGATGCTAATATTTATTAGGAGGAACACTCCGATAACTCAGATCATTTAAAGGCATTTTCACAGTCTCATCCATCAGCATAATGGGCAGAAATCCATTCAGAACAGAGCCAATACCTGGAAAAAAATTTGCTAAAACTCAAACGGTCAGTTCAAAAACTTGATCTAAAAATCTCTGCCTAAAAACAGAGATTAAAACTCCATTTTTCCTTCTTTTTTCTGGACAGCTGTTCAAAGGCATTTCTATGAAATCAACAGAATTAATATTGAAGATTAAATTTCTGGCAGCAGACAGCTCAAGCTAATCAACTTGCCATCATCAGCTGGAAAAAGCCAGAACATGACCAGGGAACAGCTGAAGGATCTTTTCCACACAACAAACCTTCTCTATGAAAACAAGCTGCTCTAATTCTTGGAAAATAAATGAAGGCTTTTGAGCCCTTTGGGATTTACACAACCAATAGCTGAATTCTGATTTATGTGCCATTTCATGTGTCAACTGTTACAACAGAGCTAAGATCCTCTTGCTCTGTATAGGTCCTACTCACTGGACTACAGAAGATCTGATGTCAGTGCAGGACCTCTGATGCTAATTCCTGTCATTGTTTCCCAGTTTTTCCCAATTCCTCGTCTGCACCAGGTTTATACACAGCTATTTCATTGGAAAACTTCCCCTCTCCTGCTTATCACTGACTTGGAATGGTAGGTCTTCATCGGCCCAGACACTGCAGTTCACAGCTTTGGACTAAGGGAACATTTTCTGTGATAGTTCCATAAAGTAGATCAAAACTGCTGTGCCTGAATGCTTGCAAGACTTTTAGGAATAATATATATTTGGGGGGAAAAAAAGGCATGTCTTTTGTGTTTTTTAATGAACCACAAGCATCTGAATTGAGTGATAAAAGTATTATGGAAATAGAATGACAAGATTTTCACTCATTTACATCTGTATTGTTTTCAGCTGCATGTTTGCAAGTCACATTTAGGGAAGGCTGCCAATCCTGCAATAGCCTGAGGAACGTTTTGGCTCAGGCTCAGTGTGTAAAAATCCATGGAGCAGTTTTTGTGTACTCAATTGTCTCTAACAAAAGCCAGTAATACACTGAATGAAGAAATGTGTGCACTGCAAACCCATCTCAGGGTCTTCTTAGCTGGGTATGTTCTGGTACAGACTCCGTGCCAGCACTCCGTATATTGAAAATAAAGAGTATTCAGGTGTAAGAGCAGAAATGTTTGATGCCCACTGAGCACTGCTGATTTTTGTCACAATGACATCACCACCTGTGCTTCATAACTTTGTGCTGATATTGGCAGAGAGCATGCACAAGGTTCAATACCACTCAAAACACCCAATTCCCAGCTGTTCCAAAGCCTCTCAGGACTTTTTCCCCTGGTATCTTCAAGACTGCTAACATTTTTTATGCCTATATGTTAGGCTAAACATACAGATTTTTTTTAAAGTTACATAAATCAGGCATTTGAGTAGTTCATTTGGCACATCTACAAATAACTCAACTGCTCAACTGGCTGAAAGGAAAAAATATTTCTATTTTTCAGCTGTATTTCGAGATTTTTACTACTATTACTCTCAAGAACCAACACGTTCGTTGGCTGCAGCTGCTGGAATTCTGTGATACTTTCACCAGAGCTGAATGATGTTCTCAAATGCTGTCATCTCAGCCACCCCCTTCCTCATTCCTTTTATTGGTGATACCATAATACAAGTGGTGGTGTTTCAAACACTTGATTCAATCTTACATAGCTTTCTGAATAAATTTTGTGGCAACTATGGCAATTGTTAGACAAAATCCATCTTCTGCAATCACTGTTATGACTATTACCCTTGGTTTAGGGCATTTGTCACCTCTCACCTTGAGTTGTCAACCATATGAAATGCAGAAAACTGTTACTAAAAATAATAAACAACAACTGATGTTTGCTGTGGCTTTGCATGATATAGTTTATAAACCACAAATGCTTATTTTCAGAGTCTTCAAAATGCAGGCAAGCTTGGATGCTAGTGCCATCACCAGCCCTTGTTTTCCTTTCGGCTTTAGAACAGGGTTTAACAAATGAACAGTTTTGAATTGGTCTTAGAATGTTTAGGATCTGCCTGAAATCCTGATCATAAGGGATTAAGCACTGAAAAACACGGTTTAAAGAGATTCCTATCACAGGAAGAAAGTGGGCCTGGTAGACACGTATGGTAGGAAAGCCACTACTAGGGGCTTTATTTGTCTTCACATGGTATCTGCATTTTTAGCAGAATTTCTGTAAATATCTTTCAGAAGAAGGGGTCTGGAGAGTTTGCAGCCTCTTTACACTGTAAATTATGTCACTGGATTAAAGGTATCTTTTGTTTTTTTTCCTTGTAGGGCTCCTTTCACTTGAGCAAGTACTAGAGGGAAGATTTTCAAAAGACTTAGATGACCAAAAGCAAGTTATATTGGCTGATTATTGAAATACTCTTGCTGCTCAATATCTTCCTTTTTTTTTTCCATTTTAATTGGCACTTGAAGTGAGAAAAAATACTCTGTAAGAAATTATGGACAGAACAATAGTCAATCTTGCCATCAATCCCAGAGAAAGCTGTTAGGTAGTATTAAAAAATCTTATCATGAGGCGTTTGATACTGTTACCAGGAGCAGCAGCACCACAGGGAAATCAGCAAAAATAACTTCTAGAACTGATGGAAAAATCCAAAGATAAAAGTGTGTTTGCTAATGAGATAAATTAATTAATTCAAAGCGTGTAATCAGTGAGGTGACACTTGCCTCACTCCTCTGTCTCTTGTCATTATGTGATATGGTAAACTCAGCTCCTGGGGGAACTGGGACTGAAATGTCCATCTAACATCTCAAATAAAATAAACTATGAACTGTGATTTCATAATCAAGGTATTTTCCAATTTATGGAAAAGAATCTTGTCTCATTTCCAATGTTCTGCTTATTCTTTTAGCAACACCAGTTCTAATAGAGAGAAAAAAGAGTCACAGATCAGCAAGTAAAGTTTTGGCAGGATCTTAACTCTAAAGCTTTGCCTGACAGCGACTCTCTCGTGAGTGTCCTGAAATCAGCAAAAGAAGTGTGACCAGCAGGTCAAGGGAGGGGATTCTTCCCCTCTACTCCACTCCCGTGAGACCCTACCTGGAATTCCAGTTCTGGAGCCCCCAACACAAGAAGGACAAGGAGCTGCTGGAGCGAGTCCAGAGGAGGCCATGAAGATGCTCAAAGGGCTGGAGCAGCTCTGCTGTGGAGACAGGCTGAGAGAGTTGGGGGTGTTCAGCCTGGAGACCAGAAGGCTCCAGGGAGACGTTAGAGCAACTTCCAGTGCCTGAAGGGGCTCCAAGAAAGCTGGGGAGGGACTTTGGACAAGGGCAGGGAGTGACAGGATGAAGGGTAATGTTTTTTAGAGAGATTTGGATTAGACATTAGGAGGAAAATCTTCACTACAAGGGTGATGCAACACTGCAACATGTTGCCCAGGGAAGCTGAGGAAGCCCCATCCCTGGAAGTGTTCAAGGGCAGGTTGGACAGGGCTTGGAGCAACCTGGTCCAGCAGAAGGTGTCCCTGCCCATAAAGGGGGGTTGGAACTAGATGATCTTCAAGGTCCCTTCCACCCCAAACCATTCTATGGTTCTATGACTTTTATCATATCCTGAATAAAACTTACGTTGAATCGTTATGGTATTACAGAGACATTTTTTTAAAGTCCTAGAATCACTCTAACCAAAGCAGACAAAAAGTGCAAAAGGGAAACAGATTGACAGGTGATAACTGTGAAAAATATTGGCTTTCCTAGCAGGGAACTCCCAGCTAAGTGTAATCAAGACAGTAAAGCCATTCTTTTCCTGAAAATCTAAAGGTCCTTCACAATAGTATAAAGAGAGAGTGCGTAAAATGAAGAACCCCAAATATAAAATACAATAGTGTTAGATGAAATAATCACAACAACTTAAAGTTTTCCACGTATGATGTAGAAAATAAACCGAGAGAAAACAATCACAGCAGTTGCAACGGCTACCACCTTTATTTACCTGTCCAATGCTTGCCTTTCCTTACAGGGTTTTATAAATTTCTACTGACTGATAAAATAAGTAAAAATAAAAAAAACAACACACAAGTAAAACCAAATAGAAAATGCCTACTGCAAAGGGCTGATTTCACAGCTGCTTTGTGTAAGCCTTGTGAGAATGCCTCGTGCTTTGGCATCAGGTGTCCCTGTTAAGATTTGTCACAGAAACTGGAGGCAAAAGATGCTGATAATACGTGACTTAACACTGGAACTGGGAAGAGGCCTAACAAGGACTATAAAAATGTCTGGGTTTTTACATGTGACTCCTGACATGACAGAAACCTCTTTTTCATATGTTCAGGGGCAAAAATAAAAATCTGGCATTCAGTTCACAAAAACTACCCCAAGGGGATTTTTTTTTTAATTCTCATCTCCCTCAGAAATATAAGTATTAATCTTTAATCACCTGTTCCTTCCTACCCTGAGGTAATTGACATTACTTAAAAAGAAACCTCTTGCCAGAAGATAAATATAAGTTTTATTTCACTGTATTTTGAAAATCTAGTGTTCTGCAAAGAAAAAAGACAGTCTCAAACATATTATTACTTTGAGACCCTTGCTGGCTTCTTCATCAAGGAGACGGAAAGGCAAGATCATTAAATACCATGCAAGGTGAAGATTGGGTTTTGGTTCCGTTTCATAGGCTCTAGGTTTGTGTTTTTTTAAATTGAGAATATTAAACTCAACAGCCTTCCCCAGGTTTTGGAATTAAAGGGCTGCAAATGCTACTTAACCCATTTTTTTTCAACACTGCTGAAAATACAATGAATGTTTCAGCCCTCTTCTGTTGCCAGAGTATTAAAAGGACAGCATGGATGCTTGAGCCAAAAAAAAACAATTCTTGTCACGACACACAGCTAATCAGAAGATTATTTACAGAAAGAAACATGACTACTGCCAATAGGATCACATACAGGAATGAGATTATAGGAAAATATTTCAAGTTGTCATGCATGATACAGGAGTGGGGACCTGCTCTTTGGATGGCTGTGTGGTCATTTGTAGAGCACTGACATCTTCTGAATGCAATGGGTGGATATTCTCAAACACTACACTGGGATCTTCCGGGAAGGGTCACCTTACCATATATATATAAACACAACAACATTTGGGCCACCTGAAGAGACCCTTTAATTTCAGGTCTGTGAGAGAACATGAACGGGCTTTCATGGCAAGAGCTGTTGTGCCAAAGTGCCCACACGGCTCCTCTTTGGTGGCAGGAAAAGAAAGCCATCTGTTTGTCTGATGGAAAATCCCATTACTGTGATATTACACATTCTGGCCCCAGCCCAACAATACCCTCCTTGGGCATAGAAAATAATTTTTTGAGAATTTCAGCAATCCAGTAGCATATTTTAGGAAGATCAAAACACAAATACACGCACCTTGGGGGCTTTTTTTCCTATTGCCTTCCTCAAACCACTCTTCTGCTGAAACCTGCCAGGCCATCTGCACACCCAGGGATGAACAAAGAGGCCTCCTGGCTACCTGGTGCATCCCAGCTCTGAAATGGTCTCTGAGGGTGTTATTTGTGAAACTCTGTCATCTGGCGTTGTGAACAGGGGGTTAACAACCTTTTATGAGATTACATAAACCTCCTTTAAAAGCAAGAGGCTCCAGAGTGTCCAGGCCCTTGGAAAAATGCTGGTAGATATCTAAATGTGTTAATTGTTATGGGCAGAAGATACTGCTTTGAGGCCTGGGCACATAAAGAAACCCCCCACAAAATGCCAAATAGTTTTTAAACTCTGTGGGCAAACACAGAAATATAAATTCAGTCTTTTCAGAGGACTAGATGAGTTGTAGTTTCCTCTCTCATCTGGCTCCTGACATGTTGAGGGTGCTGCCCCTGCCTCATGGAAGCATGCCAAGGGATGTGTGACTCTGGAACACAGCACTAACATTTTGAGAGCCTGCTGCAGCACAGCATGTGTGCCTAGAGCTTTATGACCTCTTTAGATGCAAGACCACTGCCATTATCACAGCCCAGGCTTTAATATTCATGAGCGGCCCAGGTGACCAACACCAGAATGACACCAGATGAGGCAGTTGCTGAGTTAACGCCATCAGGTCCCAAACCCTGAAGTCAAAGGAAGACTCTTGTCTAGACGCTCCAGAATTCACTCCAAATGCCATCACCAAATAAAAGAGAAATTTTGTGTTGTTGAGGGAACTATATGTCCTGGTTTGGGCTGGGATAGAGCTAATCTTCCTCTTAGTAGCTAGAAAAGCATTTAGGTTTGGATTTAATATGGGATTTCGTCTGAAAAGACTGTTGATAACAACTAAAAACCTCAGTATGTTACTTAGGAATCAAGGACTTCCCATCTTCCCCTGCTTTGCTAGTGGGGAGGTGGCACAGGAAGGTGGGAGGGGAACGCAGGAGAAGTAGGCAAAAGAATCCATCCCCAGACATAGCAGGTGGTCTATGACAAATGGATATTGTCCAAAATACCCTTTTAGAAAATTCTTGGGAGGATTTATTAAAAAGTCTTAGCAATAACCCCTTCTTCCCACCTGCTAAAAATGTGCAGGGCTGTGATCAGTGATTTTATTAATTCTGCTGGTGAGAGAAACTGAAAAAAAAAAAAGCCCAACTTTTACTGAGTGTATCACAGGAGTCTTAGCTTTGTTTTGTTTCTTTGCTTCCCAGGGCAAGAAGCTCCATAAAATACACAGTACTGAGAAGCTCCAAGACAAGCTCCAGGCTGCAGCCTGTATCCCCTAGTGAGACAAATGTATCCTGGCAAAAGGGGAATTTTCCTCCACTTAGTAGCTCTGGGCTACACAATCAACTTAGGAAGAAAGTTATTGTTTCCAGAAGCAAGAAACAAACACAATTTTATGGATTTTCTGGGCAGCAAGGTAGAACAGGTTATATTTCAGAGGGTCAAGGCTTACACTTCTCAAAGGCTTTATTTAGTCTGGGTATGCTGTGTCTCTGTAAATGTATCAACAGAAATGATAAAGGAATAAAAATAATAAGATGGAGTGTGACTAATGTCAGGACTCTCCTGACACTGTTCCTTGAGGGCTAAACAGAACAGGAGGGGTTCAGTACTTCACACAGTCCACTTGTTCACATAGATTTTATGCAGCGAGTGTACATAAGTGAAGAGGGACAGAGAAAGGGAATGTAATTTCCCTTCACTGATACACTTTAAAAACAGTGGAGAACAAAATTATCTCCTGAAGATCTAAATTAGATAGGGAAACATTATTCCATGTAGGCGTAGAGATACGTCTGAAGAGAAGTGCTGGAGAGACTGGGATGCCACCAGCCTTTGGAGATGTGGATCCTGGCTGACTCATTTCATTAGCATTGTTTATTTAGGTAAAGTTTACCATGTTCTTCTTTCTTCCATTAGGCTTTTTTTGGTGTTACAAGATTTCACAGGGGAGAATTCATTGGAATCTTCTTTTTCCAGAGCCAATTAATCCAGTGGACACAACTGAATACATTTCCCCTTTCCCTAATTCTGCAAATCAGTGGAACTTTTATAAAGCTGTAATTTCCTAGAATTAATGCCTTCACATAGTATTTGGCACATTGTCAATTTAAGATAACAGAAAAATAGGTGATGTCCATATAAATGCTTGCAGTATATAAAAATATTCTGCCAAGGTTTGAATATAGTGTGTTATTTTCAGAGCACAGTTACATTTAGTCAAATCATGTTGCTGCAGTAAACAACTGGTTTGGCTTTCCACAGTGAGTCATGTTAAGCAGCTTTAAATTACTCTTCGTTTTTTTTCTTGAATCACATTTTTCTCAGGAAAAATGTTCTTTCCCAAAGGTATGATCCTATACAACCACAGATTTTACCTAAACTTTTCTATTAAAATTGGAATATTTGTATTTCATAAGCAGGTCACTCAACTTCCAAAAACAAGGTGTCAAAAGGCACCTCCTCTCCTCATATTAGGGACTGTCAGTCCTGGAAAATACCCTTGGATATGGATATAGGCACCTCTCATCTCTGCAGGGAACCCAGGTAGAATTAATGCTGTCTGAGCTTTCATACCAGTTTCTGTTACACATGAAGACTGTATTTAATACTTCCATCCTATGAAAAGGCTGTGAGATATGCTCCTGCACACGTTATTGTGTGGTAGGAATGTTGACATTTCTGCAAGATTATTGAAGAAAAGGACTAGGAAGCTTTGGATTTGGAGCTACACAGTGTGCTGGAAAGGTGATGCAAGTGGCCATGTCCAGTATGGACCATTAAATCATTTCTCTCAGTTTACATTAAATAAACTCTCTAGCCCCACATAGCCTCATTATGAACCATTTCAGGAAACAAGACATTTTAAAACACAACCTATTTCTAGCAGTTTTGTGTGAGTTGTTTTCTTTTTTCTTGATCCAGAAGATGTGAATGACGATGTTTCTTGATCCTGTTGGAGCAGAGCTCAACAAAAAAGTGTGTTGGCCCAGAGGCTGGTGTGCCTCGCAGAATATTGCTACCAACCTGGGTATGTTGTGAAATCAAGGATTTAATTTTATTGATAGGATGTAATCTGAAGATGTAACAGCCTAATGCCACGGAGATTTGCCAGCACTATGCCAAAATTTTTATTTTTTTTTTTAAAGGAGGATTAGAAGAAGAAATATGAGGCAGCTTAAATGTGTTTATTCTTAGTTCCTCTTCAGGATGAGAGACAACCTGAGAAATGCAATTTGTGATCCAAGACTGACACAAAAGGAGTCACAGAATCAGTAAATCATAGAAGGGCTGAAGTTGGAAGGCACCTACAGAGTTCATCTGGTCCCACTTCTCTGCTTAGAGACACTTGCTCAGGAAATTTTCATTTATAAAGTAAAATTTAAGTGAGAAAATTATTTTTTAAAATGCTTTTTTGGCCAACTAGTTTTGTTTAAATTTACAATGTTAATATGACAAAGTGGATTAACTGATTAGGGTGAGATTTACTGTCATGCTTGACTTTCCAACCATTCCTGTGATCTCAGGCAACATGTGAAGCTTTTGTGATTTCAAAATGCATTTTGATCTGGAAAATCTAAAGAGCAGACCAGAACCTGAATACCTAATTAAAATTAATCCTGAAGAAAAATCTGGAATGTGAGCTTTGATGTTATGCTACCAGCATCCCTTTTCCTCTCCCCTCTTTCTTTTGCTGTGTTTAAATATATATGAACTGAAAAATATACCCAAAACCTCCAGGCAAGTTGGATAAAGTGAGCAAGGCATTCCCTTTTGCAATATTGCTTGTGAACCTAAGACCAGAAATGCAACTTAAATCAATATCTTGCCTACTAGGTGATAAAGCCCTTCAATAAGTGTGTCTTCCTCCAGAGGCAAGACTGCAGGTAACAAACAATGCCAGAAAAAGAAGCTTCATGTTCCTCCTTCACTTCTATTTCCTCTACAATAATTTTTGTTTCTCTTCCAAATATCAGGATCTGACCTGCATTTCTGAGTCCCACAGAAAAAAATCTCAGCTTAATTTCTCATCTTCAAAGGGAGAGTATTTTCACCATGTTCATAATCTTAGTAAAGGCATTCAACTTTTATATTTGCTTTATATTATACAAAAACTTCTATTCTAAAAGAAAAGTATACTGCTAGAAAGCTTCGATATCTTCAAATTCAACCCCTCAGTTTCCTCCTCTCTCCCTCCAAGTACTTTTTAATAGTTAAAATTTGGTAGGATTTTATGACACAGAAGATAGCATAACCTCTTCCTGTTTTATTGTTCATGGCAGACTTGAATGCCAAGTAAACACTGATAATGAAAAAAAAAAAAACAACACCGAAAGCCACAAAAAAACCAAGCCCAGAACAAACCAGAGAGTGACAGTTAAGGATCTGTAGAGATCCATGCTATGTTATGGTTAACCATGAAAATAATTGGTTTCTTAAGAAAACACCAATGGGATTTTGCATGGGATAAATTACGCTTTTCCACTGTGTAATTTTTAAGAAACGTGATATATTTGTCCTTAATTTTAATTAAGGAGTTTTCTTGGATTCCAGCAGAGTTATTTATGATGTGTTCTACTACTGGGAAGATTGTATTTACCATTGTTAGCCTTAAATTTGACAAAATAGTTGTTAATCCCTACCTATATCCTCATCATTTCCTCACTTTCTGCCAGCACAATTTTTCTGAAACTACACATTGGGGGTTCACCTGGTGAACTTTTCCAGGTCATTAATACTTCATCAAAAAGAGGTTATAAATTGTCGTCACTATTAATTTGATTCTCTCATGGTGAATTTCATTTGTAGAGAAGCAGAATTCCAGAGCAAAGGACATCGAAATTCCTATTGGTTTTCCTTGATTTAGTTTATTGTTCCAGTTGTCTGACCTTAAAGGAAGTCCTGAGAATGCACAAGGTTCATCTTACGTTCACAAGATTTCTGAAATATATTGACATAAAGCTCTTTCTGGGAAGTAAGAAGTGAATGAAAGAAAGATTCAGTAGCAGAGACCAGAATAGTGATTTCAGCCGAGAGCCAGCTGTGAATAACTAATCCCAGGATCAATCCAGAAATAAAGGTGGGGATGGAAAATTCACTATGGGACAGATTAGAACAAAAAGAGATGAAGTGAGAACTAGAAAAGAACAATGGCATTTACATTCTGTTGCTGATTTACTGGTTCTGTGGGACACAGGAACTCTTCTTCTGGTAAGATCAATAATTTAATACAGGCAACAACTGACAAGGCAGGAAAAAATAAAAGAAGGAGACAGAAACAAGAGTTCATATCCCAAGACTCCTTCTGTAAGTAGCTGGAACAAGTTCCTTCATTTACAGGTGAGGAATTCAATGAAGTCCTCCCAGCTAAAAACATCTAACAGGATTTTTTTCGTTATTGATTCCTTAGCTGAGCAGCCTAAAAAAATGTAACACATTGTACAACAGGAAAAAAAAAAGGTTTTGTTTTTTAAGAAAAATGGAAAAATGAAAAAATGAAGTTGATAGATGAATTATTTGGATAAACGGGTTTTTTAATGTAAATCAGTTTGGTAATCTGGTATAGGATGGCCTCTCCAAATTGCAATAACACATTGAGGCAGCAAAACAGATCAGACTTAAGTTTGCTTTACTGCTGGAGACTGGATTTCATTGAATTGCTTTTTCAGAAGAACATTTTTTATAACATCCTTCAAAACAGCTGTCATACTGGGGAGGGTAAATGGGTTTTTTCTGTAAATCAACCAATTGTACTGGCTGACAGAAGAGAAAAACAATCTGATCCCCTCAAGTAATGGTCAGGTTTTTTTGTTAAAAGGGGGGGGGGGGGGGAAAATCACTCAGAGATACACAAAAAAGTATTGATTTTAAATCCTTAAAAAGTAAGCAACCTTCAAACTGACAATCAGCTTCCTGACTCCAAGGAGGTTTTAAGACTTGGAAGGCTCTAAAATAGAGATCACACGATAGTTAAAAACAGTATCGCTAGATTTAAAGTATTTTTTCTTTTGTATGTGTTACCATTTTTATAGAAGTGCACCTTAGAAATAAATGAGATGTAATTCCAAAGGTGTATTTCATTCCAGAGAATGATTCCAGAGAACTTCTATCCAGGAGACATTTGCTTGTGAATCTGCTTAATGCCTAAGTTCACTACATATAGAAAATACATGCAAGGGTAAGTTAAGTATACTTAGATTGTCATCTTTCTTTTGGAAACTTTGGCTGGCTATATTTTAACTCTAAAATTTCTTCAAAGTCATGATCAAGCAATTGTCCAGATGGTGATCAGTGAGAGGTGGTGACCCTCAGGGGTCTATACTGGGGCCAGTACTGTGTAATATCTTCATCAGTGACACAGACAGTGTCTTAAATAATTATTTCCTTCAACTTTGAAGTCTGTAACATGCAGGTCAAAAGAGTAATTAGTATTTGAAAAGTCTGTATTATGGCAAATAACATGGTAGCTATCCTGATAGACTCAAGTAGTCTTTAAAATCCTTCAATATAATAGGATATTGATGCCTCCTGGAGACAGTGAGTTTCACAGATTAATTATATACTATTAAAAAAATCACCCTAGAACTATTGCAGACTAATTTTGACAAGTTTAAATTTCTTACCACACCTCTCAGAGTGGTAAAAAAGGTGATAACATTTTTGGTAGGCATGGCATAATTCTTAACGCCAACAAGGAGAAGATTTTCTCCTTCCTAATTTTCCAGCTTACACTAACTGTCAATGTTGTTTGTATTTTGTTTGGATTTTTTAGAGATTTTTTTTATCCTTCCCAGTCAATTTAATTCCTCACTTCCTTTTTTTCCTGATTGTTATTACACATTGCCATGGAACTCCTCCCAATCTTAATATACAATTTCCGATGTGCACAAGACTGAAACTTCCTTTATAATAAATGATTATACCTAAATTGTACAAAGGAAATACACCTCATCCTTTTCTCTCTCCTTTTAAGCAAGAGTCCTGAGCCATGAAATCTTGAGCTGGCTTTGAGACTAATTTCAAGGAATTTCTGGCATCCAATCATCCAGAATTGCCATGTCACAAGTCACACATCACATTGACTAAAGAATCTTAACTAGATACCTTTAAACCAGCCAGGTCTAAAAAAAAGAATAAATCTGCTCTATTTTTCTATGATAACTTAAAAGAAAAAGTGGGGTTTATTTATAAGGTAAATTATTAGAATTAATGTTTGCAAATTCTGACCTTTCAAAAATAGTATGATTGGGTTTTTAACCTGCTAAACTGAGAAATATCCCAGAAAAGGCTCCTCCTTTACACTTTATACCTATTTCCCCTGAGAGCTGGAAACAAACAGGGTAACGATGCAGGAAACTTAGATTCCCAATTGGGATTTGAAAGAGAAGTAGTTACTTTACATTTCTCTAGTTTTCCCTTATTTTAGGCCAGATCTTATACTGTTTAACATCATGGGAAAAACTGCCACTAACCTTCTGCTGAAAAGGATTTTTTAAAAGCTGGATTTTTGTAAATCAGTGGGTATCTTTGATTTATTCTCAAGAAAAAAAAGCATGGTATTAATGTTTTCATCTTTAGCCTCATTAGAGCTAACATGCACTTGAAAGGCCACACAAACTCCCAAAAGTATAAATATGGCTTCTGTTTAATTATTCATTCAGCAATATCTGCATTTTAGTAGCTATGCCAGTGAAGCATCATTACCAAAAACAGGTAAAAGGATCCATCTTTGTCCTCCTGACAAAACAGATCCCAATTTTAATGTATTATGGAGAAACGTTTTCACTGCTGTGATATAATAAACCAGACATAATTTGCAGGGTACCCACCAGGTGATATGGGAATGTATCATCCAAAAGGTGATAGAACTTGTATTTTGATTGGAAAGGCTGGAAAGATAAGGAAGCACAAACTTTCATGTCATAAAGACTTGCTTCCTGTGAATATTCTTCCAACTGACTGAAACAAATGTGAAAACTAATTGTAAAATGGGAATATATTTAAGCATAACAATCTCTACAGAATACAGAGATTATTTTTTCTCATGGAGCATTTATGTGGGGTATGGAAGACCTGAATGCAGGCATTTGCTTTAAAGAAAGTGGGACAGAGACTTGAACTCAGGTTGCAGATGTGTGTTCTAGTTATGAGACTACTGGCTGTTACAATAGTCTGTGCAAGGTTTAGGTTCTTTTTTCTTCAATGAAAGGCCCAGATCCCAATTTAATGCAGACTGAAGATGCTTTCAAACATCCCTTTGCTGCTGCATCTCTGCTCTTTTCCAGCCAGCTCAACTAGTAACTTCTAAAATTATAATAAATCCTCTTGTAGTTACCCAAATTAATATTCACTCACCAGAGGGCAGAACGTTCTGCAGAGACAGACACTAGACATACAGTTTTGTTCCTGTCTTTATCAGAAAAGCTGCAGAGTTTAACTAACCCCACCCAAAAGTCTGAATAATTTTTGAAGTGTTTTCTCTGATACACATATTTACACAGAGAGGCTTTTATACTTACAGCTGGGGGAGAATACTACAAATAAAAATCAACATCATTAATCACAAAGCTTGAAATCAAATGTTTTCTCTCTTCGCTGTACCGAGTTGCTTTTGTATCCTAATGAATCAGAAGGAATCCCCAAACTCTGTCACTTAGATCATCCATGTAAAAACATGAGTTGGCAGCATCTGACATGTCTGAGGATTCTCATATTGTTTTTCACGGGGCTATGAGGATTGAAATGAAGATCACAGAAACATAAGCACGACAGCTTGTACATGGATAGGGCATGGGAAGAGATGAAAAGAGGGAAAAACAACTGATCTCAATTTTCAGCTCACATTTAAAATAATATAAGCTTATCATCCTCTCATTAGAACTACATTTACCTTTTTCCATTTCTTTTCCTCAAATGTAGTCTTGAGGAAAGGAATACAAACTTTGTGATTTAAGACCTTTATGAATTCTTAATATTTCTTGTAAGGTTTTTCCAGCTGCATGTTTTCTATATATTCTTTCAGCTTCAAGGAGTCTCCATAATAAATCCTTCCATCTGCATCTTCATAAAAATTAGAGTTCAACTACACAACAACCACAATGAAAAATGTGACTGAGCTCCCAAGTCGTTTTTGAAGATCCAATATTGGTCCATTTATTCCCTTCAAACTTCAAAGCACTACACCCCAACAAGGAAGCAATTTAATTCCCTTCCCTAAAAACACTTGGCCTTGCACTTAAGTGAAGATCAAATGTTTATCAGCTTAACAACTCCAGGTATTTAAAACTAAATTGTTTGAAGTTCTTTTCCATTACTTTTACTACAGGAAGTGAATACTTGTTTTTCTCCCCAAATAGTTTTAAAGAATAAGGAAAGATTTGTCCACGGTTCCAGCAACCAGCAGTAAAGTTACTTATTCCCGAAGGATACTATTTATTTAAGTCTTATAATTCTGACTGAAATTTAGCCTCCCATTATCTAAAAGGCAAATCTAGCTCATTAAAGAGATGTCAGAGAGTTAGGCCAAAATTATTTGCGATCTTATATATCACTGCTTTTTTATTTTCTCATTACCTTGCTACTGGCCCAGCAAAAGTACTGTTTTCACATGACCTTCCAGCATCCTCTCTGTTAGCTCTTCAACAACGGTTTGTATTGCTTGTGCAATTAAATGAGCATTTTGATTTTAATAAGTAGAAAATATTTCATTCAGTTTCATTCCTACTCTTTGAATATGCAGTAGGATTTTTATCACTATCCACAAAGTGTTATTTCATTTGTTTTAAAGAAAAGATCTATTTATACATTATTTTATGTAATATGCCAACAGGGAAGAAATTCAGCTTTAAACTTACGTTCTGAAACTTCCAAAATACTGGTTTTATATAATATGTTAAAAGGACTGTGAAATGTCATTCACTTTGTTTTATGAGAGCTATCTGGAAGAATGTCTTCTACTTTTTGATTTGTGACTCCTGAAATTCACTCAAAAGCCACAAATTACTGTAAACCAAGCTATAAATATTCTCACTCATAGTCCATGTCTCCAGTCATGATTTCACTATCCAGTTACAAGCTGTTCTCTGCATTTTCTCTCCAGTTTGTCTGCAAATGCATCAAGACAGACATAATTGCACCCCAACCAGATCTATAATCTTCATTATTATACAATTCAAACATGTATGAGGGAAACTGAAAGAAACTGAGATACAGTAAATTAATTTAGGGAAAAGAAAAATAGGGTTTTCCCCACTAACTGTTGCCCTTTTTGGGCTTCAACCAAAGAAAATGAATAAATGTGCCTATATTAACTTCAATAGAGTTTGAGTTCTCTACAAGAACCTGAATAATAATGCAATATAATCAAAACTAAGGTCCAAATAACCATCTTAAGTTATTGTACCCCATTATCTTTACACTTCCGAGACTCAGTTTATTCTCCCTTGTCACTATAATTTGTTGTAATGGACAATAAAGGGCACACAGGTTATTCCAACAGAAGAATTTGAGTTCTGTCACTGCCAAATTTAGTTCAGCTTTCGGTGATCGTGCACATGCATGGAAAGCCATCCTTTATAATTTCAGTTGCTGGATTGCTGCCAAGAAATAACTGTGCAGAGCCAACTCTGTCCTTCAGAAGCAGCCTGCATCCTACTCAAAGTCAGACACAAACTAATATAATGTAGCCATTAACAGACTCTGTATGACTCTTCCTGACTTCTTTTATTTTTGTTGTTAATATTGATTTTTCTTCATACCATATGGACATTATAATAAAAGATGAACTAAAACTTTGTTATTATATACAGCAGAAAGGAAATGAGAGCTCCCAAAGGGGATGGAAGGATTTTCAAATGTATATAAAGCTGCATTTGCTCTCCCCCTCTCCTTAAATGTGGTGCTAATTATAACGGGATATTAAATCCTGGTGTCATCATCTTTTCCCAGGAATCCTCTCCACTTTTAAATAGCTTTGAGGTTCATCACAGCTTTGTAACAAAATACTGTACCATTTCTGTTGGAACTTACCAGTAACTTTGCCCTCAACTGACATTTAGAATACACTAACATGGTTTTTTTTACTCCACCAGGGATGAAAACACCAATTAAATATTTTTCTTGCCTTGATTTCACATTTAGCCAGCGTGTTGTGGGGCGCTGAATGGGAATTTTTCTGCTTTGTTTTCTCACTAACATGGAATTTTTATTGTATTATTAGTGGTATACTCAAGCCCACCTTGGGTATAGCCCTTTTCTCTCTGGAAAACTGAGCCCATAGAGAACCACAGCAGTCAAGAGCACATGGGGAATGGCTCTCTTCCATTAAATATGAGAGGGTCGATTTAGTTTTTTTTTTAACCTTTATGTTTTCCTATAGTAAAGGCCACAGCACATGTATACAAGCTCCTCACCAACACTGTCTAGTCTCCAGAAGTATTTGCTAAAGGGGCAATCCTTGCTTTAAGAAGAGCTCCTTAATTTTCATTTTGTTGAATTTCTGCTGCATGTTGGCAGATAATTTGCAGGCAAATGAATTTTAAAAGTTAAGTTCTATGATCACACTCAGAGTTTAAGTTTTCCTGTAAGGGTTCTATTAATTATAAACCTTGCTTCCAGTCTAATTTTGGAGCTTAGCCAACTTACTTAAACTTAGTGTATAGTGAAGACAGCCACATCCCAAGTGGTTACCTAGAAAATGGGACAGAAGCCCCTATTTAATTTGATACAGTGATCTAAATCTCTACATTAAAATAAGTGAAAACCAGTATCAAACAATACAAAAGCATATACAAGAAGATATTCCTAGTAAGGTTCCAAATTAAACTGACCTTTATTAGCAAACAAATACCATTTGCTGTGTTTTCTGTGGCTTCTCTCCCTAACTGCATTTCCTGGGAAGTTCAGCTGCAAGGTAGAGGCAAAAAACAGTCATGTTACCAAGTGAGCTTGCTGCTCACAACGCACTCTCCGAGCTCAGAAATGAGATGTATAAATAACAAGCTGAAAAGAAGCAAACACCACCATTACATTTTCTCAGTAGCATTGAGCTAGCTCTTACAGATGGCCAGATGACTGCAGTTCAGGCACAAATCTGATTTTCAGGAGATGATTCAATTAACCCTGACATAGCCACAAGGGGTTTTTTTTTCCCCTAAGGAATTCAAGTAGATATAGTAGACGTTCATGTTCTTACCAGGGCTACGATGGGAACAAGTGGAAAGGTTTGAGGACTGTCGTGGTCCATCCTGTGAACACCTTTAAATTCTACTTTAAAATTTAATCATTTCAAGGATCTGAGTTTCATCTTTCTCTGTGCAGAAAACAAACGTTTCACTTGTATTTTAACTAGCAAAAAACCCAATAAAATGCAGATTTGCAACAGCCTGACAAATAGGACACTTCTGAAAAATATACTCTGCCTTAGAAGGCTTGTGCCTTTTCATTTGGCTCCAACTGAACTTCCCCTTCATTAAACAATAACGATGGTGAATTCCAATAAGGATGAAAAAAAGGAAGATTCTGAAAAGAATGCATAAATAATTCTAGCTGCCTAGCTGTGGCAATGAATTCCTGTTTGTTTTGCCACTGAAGGGTGAATGCAACCCTTTGAGCAAGTGGGAATTCATTATTCCACTGACTGAGAAATGATCCACTTAAAGAACCTAATTGGTTCTACAACAGTGATTTCTTTCAAAGCCCCATTTCCGGAAGAAACAACAAAAAAAATAAGACAGCTCTTTGACTGGTACAGGGGCTACAGGGAACATTTGCCTTCCCATGTTGGAGCTTTAAAAAGAAAATGTCACACGTACCCAGGACAAAGGAACAAAGAGCTAGTGTTCCAAAGGTACAGAAATGTAGCAGATCTTCCACTTCTTTCTTCAATAGTCAAGCTGAATTTCAAATCAATGATAGTACATGCTCAGGACACTTGAACTGTCAGTAAGAAAGAAAACACTGTCCTGACCACAGTTTCAGCTCCTTCCAACAGTGATCCTTAGTAGCCAAAAGCTACTGGAATATTTTACTATACCTATGCAAAGTAAATGAACATTATTTACCAATAAATGCTCTAGAGTCAGGGAATTAATATGCCTAGTCTGCTGAAACAAATAGAATAGTGTCACTTATTTTTAACCTAATTAATTAGAATATGCAAAAAAGTAACTCAGACAGGTAGCTACAGACAGTTCTAATTTACATCTCAATAGTTATGCTGGAAGAATAAAAATCATGTACTGATTGTTGCATTTCAATGCAGCATCTTAAACAAGAGTTGTGGAAGCAAGGTGCAGGTCTGATTGAGGTTAATGGATGGAGAACTATTTACTTCCAAACGAGCTTCAGAACAGCCCCCCCCCCCCCCAATAGCAAACTCACTTCAGGCTGCAGTCTGAGGAAAAACTTCCAGTTCTGTGCAGCTTTGAGAAGTGACTGAATGCTCTTTTTGCAATTAGAACGAGTGATACCAGAAGAGTTATGGCAGTATTTATGCATCATGTGCACCGTGTGTCCAGCCCCCAAAGAACATAATTGATATTAAATACTCTGAAACAAAAGTGTCTCCATCCTGTCCTTCAAGATGCACCTCAACACAGATGTAATACCCTCAAAACAACAAGAGTAACTTCAATGCATCCATTTGCGGCATCCGAGTCGTTTGGGTGGGTGGCAACAAGAACAGACCACGTTACCCAGTAACAGAAAACCTAAAAATTATATATTAGGTGGGATAGCCAATTATGTTGTGCGACACCCACACTCATGCATGACGCACCCACCAAGGCCCTACCCTCTGGTCCAGGTCAGATCAGCACCACAGATGTAGAAAATACTTGTCTGGGACACTCATGTCCCAAAGCAGCAGGCTTTCTTCATCCCATAGCTGATCCAATCTCTAACTTTCTCCAGATTTAAATCCATTTATTATTTGCTGCTCTTACCCTCTGCTGTCCTCCCTGAACATGTTACAAAAAGTATAAAGCTTGTCCACAGCTGATAGGAGCTCCAAACCAGAATCATCTAGTCAGCTAGAGGCAGACAGGTGTTAGTAAGCTCTTACCTGGATAACATCTTGACAGCAGATATGTCATCATAGAATTCCAGACTGATTTGGGTTGGAAGGGACCTTAAAGATCATCTAGTTCCAACCCCCTGCATGGGCATGGACACCTCCCACTAGACCAGGTTGCTCCAAGCCCCATCCAACCTGCCCTTGAACACTTCCAGGGATGGGGCAAGCCACAGCTTCCCGAGGCAACCTGGGCCAGTGTCTCACCACCCTGAGTGAGGAATTCCTTCCTAATGTCTAAATACACCAATTCATTCGGAGCAGCAGTGGTGAATCATGGCCCAGGCCCTCTTGCCAGAACTAAATTGAAGTAAACAACTTAAAACATCCCTCAAGTCCCTCCTGGACGCTCGATTAGCAGGGAGACACTAAGTATCATGTGTCCATCATGAACACCCAGGCAGCTGTGCACAATTAATCTTTTCAACAAACTGAAGTGAAATCACACTGCAGTGCAAACACATTATGCAGTCATTAGCACACTTAGTCCACAGAAATGTAATAAAGCAGCTCTGATTAGCAGGCTCTGATGCATTAAAAATCTGCTTTTTATTTAATACTGTTTTGCAGAGAAATGAGCAATTGTACAAAAAAAACCAAAACACACACCTTGAGCTTAGCAATTGAGAGGAAAGGATGTGCATAAAGTTGGTTTCCTAGGAGTGGACAACCTTGTATCCATCTGTGAGCAACCATTTTAGCCACTTAAAAGACAAGCATTTTTCAAGAGGACTGAGCTCCTAGGGAGATGACTTGAAACTCCTCAGTTGCTTTTGCTCCCTGAACATGGGAAAAGATTTCTCTTCACATTTGCAGAAGATTTTGATTTACAAATTATGTTTTGCGTCTTCCCCCTCAAGGAGTTTGCACATTTTCAGCCTCCATGAAAATAATCCTGATGTAAATGAGATGTGCCAAATGCTTGATAACGATACACAAAATATCAGGCTTTTACTCAACTGATCCTTAAGTAAAATTCCATTTCCTTAAGAAAAATGAAGTCTCTCCACTTCACAAAAGGTGGAACAGCTACGGAATGGTGGCAGGTGTTACTGAGGTGAGGGCTGGAAAGCATTTTCACCACCTCAAGTCCCACAGGAGGCCTGTGAGCTTTCCAGATTTACAAGTGTCACTGTCTGAACTGAGGTGTTGTGAGTATCTGTCTTTTCAATCATCAAATCCTCGCAAAACATTAAATGAATACAATCCATTTTGTTTTCCTTAAGGTTGTGCTCAATTATCTACTGTGAAAAACAAATGGTTTCCACTGAACCATATTGGCTTTTAAGTAATTAAGCTCCAAAGTGATAATTTTCCAGTACTAATTAATGCAGTTGGAAATAATTACAGAAATGAACACAATAAACATGCTCCATAGGATGGAGTTTGAACTGGAAAAGAGTTTCTTTCCACCACTACTGGTACAGATGGTTCTTAGGTGCCGAAGTGGTCCATGAAGAGGGCTAAAAGTCTTTTAACGAAAAAGTTGTTCATAAATACACAGTCATGTAAAGACATCTGTATTTCAATTCTATTGGGGGGGGGGGCAGAGACTTCTAATTTACCAAATAAAAATTCATAGCAGGAGAAGAAGCTGAAGCAATCCTGGGGAAATGGGCCATCTTGTTGGGTTAATCTTAATTACTTCCTTCTCAAGTCACTACTGCTCATGGAGACACCTCCTGGGGATTTTAATATTTACCGATTCCTCAGTCCTGAAAAGTCCAAAGACTTCCTAACTCCAGACCAGCTCCACAGCTCCTCTGGCAAGCTCCTGTTCCTTTGGCAAAAGTTTGACACCAATTCTGCATTAAACTTTTAAAGCTTAACACACAGATAAAGTAGGAAAACTAGAAGGAAAGTAAGAGATCTGTTTTAGGTAGGGAAAAAGTATAAGGCCACAAAAACCTCATTACAGTGTTTAAGCAAATGGTAATTCTCACTTTTCTCAAGCAGAGTTTTTATAACAGTACCAAGATAAGCTTGTTAAAAAAATATATACAAAACCCTTCAGTATCTTATCCTTTTATTCTTAGTGATGGCGGAAATGGTCATGGCAGATATTCATGGCTACCCTGCAGTACAATAGCCAAATTTTGTTAACCAGTATAGTGTGGTTTAATCTATCATACGCTAATTTAGTTTTGTTTAAATCCCAAATATTTATTCAAACTAGAAGAGTGGAAAAGCATCAGAGCTCTAATTCAGATTGTCAGATAACATGGGATGAAAAAATACTCAAGGGAATTCAAGTGTGTTGTAACAACTTGGAAACAGAACTTCCCTTTGAGTGGAAGGGATGTACAGAAAATACTTCTAATACTCAACATACAGAATTGATCAAACAAACATACAGTAAATAAAGGAAAATCCAAGTACATGATTAATAAACAAAGCACACCACCTCTCAGCTTCTGTACAGCAACATCCTCAGTTCTAGTCACTAGTGTGACTTCTAGTCTTCCGTAAAGTCTCTTCAAGGTACCTCTGAACAGCGTGGTTTCTGTTACTGCTCAGATCAAATTAATGTGTTTTATTTCCTACTGAATTCCCATTTGCCAGTAGTAGCCAATTAAAAAAAACTAACTGACTTTCCTTTTTCCATTGGGCACACACATGCTTAATTCCTTGAACAGCAGGAATTCCACCAACACAGGAAGACCATAAGCAGAAGTAAAGGACTTGAACAACTAGACCCGATTTTTTCTCTTTCCTTGAGTCATGTAATTCCTGGAAGTTGTTTGGCATACTCCTTAGAAGCACAGGGTCTACATCTAACATTTCTAAGGGTGAATATCAAGTGTGTAGGAGACCACAAAATGGAGAGACATGATTGATGTGTTACTACTGTGCCAGTGTGACCTGAAGTACATCTGCTACACTGAGTCGGACTAATGGGGATCAAGGAGGTAAGAGTTTTCTGCCAGAGGTGATGTAGATCTGCAGTAAACTTTATTCAGACTAAAAAGTGGGGTTTGTATGTTTGGTTTTTTTAAAAAGAAAAAACCCAGCTGGACTTCTAGTCCCTTTGTAGTATTAGAAAGACATAGTATCAAATTTACCAGATAGCTTCAAGGAATTATAGAAGTTAGGACAAGACTTAAAAACCCAAACACATTACTATGATAATTATATAATTATTATTACAAATTATTCTATATTGTTTACAATATTTTCATAGAATTTTACAATATTCTCGCTTTCAAATCGCCAGTTAAGATTTATTGCATTGTGGAGTCAAAGACAAGGTTAAAATTCAGCAATTTACTACCTATATAATCACTATCCAACGGTACATTTTTACCTTCAACTCATAGGTAAAAGATTAATAGGGCTGAAAAATTTTCCTAATCTTCTTGGAATGTTCAAATAAAATCAGTTCAAAGCCAGAAGAAAAGTCAATGCACTGTTTTACATGAACACAGCTCATATCTGATTGATCTTGCCCTGGAATGATGCATCAGCTGAAAAAATTGGGATTATTTGGAATGGGGATACCTATTTCTGTGTTCAAACTGACACAGGAGGAGATGATTTTTTTTTAACCCCCATTAGCAACTGTGCCACCATGTCACTGCAGATCAACCATGCTGGGATTTTGTTTCATGTCCCCAAGATAAATTTCATCTCTGATATGACAAACCAGTAAAAAAAGAGACATGAGCTGGCAGAAGATCTGACCTCCAAGGCAGGCAGGCTAATGAAACTCCAATCAAGCCTTTACTGAGACCGAATGCCAAGCGCTCCATCAGCTCTGCTCACTCCTGTAGAGTTTCCGGTAGTTTGCAGCTGGAATTATGGGACTAGACAATTTCCTTCTGCTGAGAATCCCCAATAACTTTCCATTTAGAAGAAAGAACTCTCGCCAATATATTTATATGAATATTAGATTAGTATTTCTTGATAGCAAATCACAAGCACAGAACTCTGGTGACAGCTTATTTTATAAACCAAAATGTAAAACAAGCCCAAACCAAACATCCAGCAACAAACAAACAGTCCCCCCCAGGGTTAAATAATAAACTACTGTGGACTTTGTAAATTCAGCAGGGTTAGAATATCATCTCTGAAGTTGCAAAACAAACAGTTTTCAATAGATTTCTATTAAAATTAAGGAATACACAAGATACTATTACCATAAGTTGCCTAGAGGAATGGGAGTGGGCGAGTTGTTTGGTTTACATTTTTTCCTTTTCAGCAATGGGGAATAAGATTTTTTTTTATGTCTGCATAAAATATAAATGAACTGTAACATTCTTATAAATAACAAGATTCTCAAAAGGCCCTGCAACAAATTGCCTGCAAAATGAAGTTGTGGGAAACCAGTAGATTAGTAATATATGACTAGCTCCTATGGGCTTTTCTGCTTGGTGGTTAATTTAAAATTTTTGTCACCCCAAGAAAAAAAAAAGAAAATGTCTAATATATCTCTGTTCTGCCTAGAAAATAATGCTGCAAAGTTTGAAACAACTTGTTAGAAAACAAACACTTGGCTTGGACAGGGGCATGAAATAATCAACATGATGATAATGCAAGTGAGATACAGTAATTGCATTGCAAGCTTTGACCAAAAGTGGTATTTATCAGGCAGAGGAAGTCACCAAAAAAAATTTGGGAAGAACACGTTTATGGTTCAGAAAGGAAGGAGGGAATACAGCTAAGGAGATATTTCTTGAAAGTCCTTTACAGCAGCCCTGGAGCAGCTAGATAAGGAGGAGGAGACGAAGAAAAACACTTAGTGACTGTAAGAATAACAATTATGCTCTGCTCTCCTCTCTATCCTCCCCAAAAGAGGGGGAAAAAAGCAATAAGAAGAAATAGTTGATTAAGTGGGAGTATCACTTTACACAGAGCTGAACCTAAATACGTCAAGAACCATGGACCAAAGAAGCCAATTATAATTAATTGCATTGTAAGGCATGTAATTTCAACAGACCCTCAACATTAGTCATGTTCTATTGTGTGTTGTTTTGAAATTATCTCAGCAGATGTGTACTTACACCAAAAGTTGAATGACTTTTACACCTGTGTGCAGTTCATTCTAGCGTGATTAGGTGAATATATTGTGATTTTACATCAGCATTTTTCTTTTGCAGTTAAACAAGCAGGAAGAAATTGTGCACTAGGAAACGAAGCCAGTAAAATCAAGTTTTATCTGGCAATTAAGACTCCGTATTTTTTTACGCCTAATAACCATTTTGTTCCTGCTGTTTTACCACCAAAGTTAAGCCCACATGGATGCAATGTTTCCTAAAAGGGACACCTCACAAGATACCCTTCAGAGCCATTTTAATACAAAACAACAGGGCTGGCAGATCTCACATCTTTAAAGAAAAGTGAAGTAAAAGGCAAGGACCACAAGGCAGCATATGTCTTTGTTGTCCTGGCTAATAATCAGCTTTATAATTTCACAGTGTGGCAAATCCAGCATTGCTAGAGTCAAAGGCAAAATTTGTTATTGAACTTGTTTCTGGATTAAAAATATTGACTGAGGAATAATTTAAAGAAATCACAGTGAAATAAAGAAAAATAGAGCAGCTAATCTATTACTTCTTCCGTGAAATGACAAGAAAGCACACCAGTGCAACAGATGAATCACTGATAGTGTGTTTTAATAACACCATAGAATTGTCTAGGGGAGACAGAAATAGATGTATTCATAGATACGTTCATCACAGAGTTAGTTAAATATCATCTGATGTATCACAGTATTCCCTAGGTTATAGCAAATGCTACATAATCTGAAAATGGTGATAATTCCTACAAGTTAGATAAAATTGGCTAATTAACAACTCAGCCAAAATGGAATTAAACCTCAAACAAGTATTCAATATCCTTCAGAACCTAAAAGAAATGTGGAATTCATAAGCTAAAGTTCATTTTGAACCTGCAAGGGGGTAACACAGTTAATAGATGACAGTGCAGTCGCAACACTGGACTCTGGAAAATTCTAGAACATCAAAAAGATGAAGTCTTGCAGTGTCAAACAAATGGCATAATGTATCTACAAAGTCTGAAGATGGAGAACTGTAAATAGGAAATGTGGGAGGTGGGCTCTTTTGCCAAGAATAGCTGTAAGGAAAGAAAAGCCTCTGATTTTACTTGACACATGTCAGTAGCATAAAAATGCTCAAATAAAACAGACAATCATCACTCATGAAATGTCAGGCTGCTCCAGGCATACTCTGAGAAAGGACTGATTCACATGGGCTACGAGTGAGTATTTACTTATGCTGAACCTCAGCTGAAAATATTTTCAAATTATTAGAATACTGAAATTAAGTATTGAAATTCCCTCAAAACTCTATCTTGAAAAATGTCTTGTGCCCCCCAAAAAAGTAGTTGAACAGCAGAAAAAGAAGTTACACAGTTATAAAGCTAATTATCTGACTACATGGAAAAGGTTGGAAGAAATCATGTAGCCTAGAATACCATTAAAAATATTACTATATTTATGAAGACTACAACAACGTCTAGAAGTGTCTGAAAACCAAAGTAATCCATAGTTGTCAGGCAGTCTTGGTTTTCTTCAAGGGCTTACAATGCTGGTGACACCACTGCCCACACACCAGGTCCTGAGGGCTGGTCCCTCACATCCACCACCTGCAGTAGATGACATACGAAGAGAGGTTGAGGGAACTCACTTTGATCTTAAAATAAAACTAAGAGAGATCTTAGTGTTTCTTCAGCTACCAAATGTAAAGGTATGGAGAAGATGGAGCTAAATTCCTCTTGGAAGTGCACAGGGGTGGGACAACAGGCAACAGAGATAGGTTGGAACACAGCAAATTTATGTTAGAGATAGATATATAAAGTTCACAATAAGACTGATCAATCATTGGAACAGGCTGCTGAGAGAAGTTTTGGAAACTGTCCTTGGAGATGCTTCCAACTTGATGGGAAAGACCCTGAGCTACCTGACCTAAACTGCCTCTGCTTTTAGTGGCAGTTTCGGCCAGACAAGCAGCAAAGGTCCTTTCAACTTAAGGAATCATAGACTGCTCCTTGTCTATGACATGAGCTTTCAGTTCTAACAATTGGATAGCTGGTGAAGAGCATTTCTACATTTTATCAGTTTTATTCTCCATTTTAAAAGGTTAACAGATGGAATGGAACATCCAGTCAAGTTTTCTAGAAAAGATTGGTCTGTGTCATGTGAGAAATTTTGCACATTTTCTTTATATTTATGGAATGACAACTAAGCAGTGAACACAGTTACCCTCAGCTGAAATGTGCTTAAGGTGTCCCCCTATATACAGTCACTATATAGTTGTTATATACGTTAAAACATCTTTAGAGGGGAACACATTTTGTTCATGGTGCTCTGTAATTGATTGTTACAGATAAAACAGTCATGAACACCATGGGAACCACCCAAAACTTACTGAAACTCAGATTCTTTCAGACTTCATTAATGACAGTTGATCTGTTAAGTCTCAAAACCGTAGCATATTCAAAATCTTGAAGACCTTGAGTTTGGTGGTCCATGTGATTCAATGCAGAACTCAACCTACTTTTTTTTTGCCAGCAAATATATGTCATAAAACATTTATTCCTAAAGTGGCTATTGATATTTCCCCACAAAGCAAAATCAGTTGTCATTGATTGATGCCTCGTAAATCAATGCATAGGCAGATGTTCTTAAATGAAGAAAGAAACAACAATGATTTAAAGACTGCAAATTAGTTGGGGGAAAAAAGGCAAAAGCCCTTGAAACCATAAACTGTGTCTATTCATGTCAATCATCTCTTCAGTGCATTTCTTATTCAAGAAGAGAAAATCAGTTTACCAGCCCTTGAACGAGTTTTGCTGCCTGTACATCCCTGTACATGTGTGGGTGAACTGACTTAACTGGTTCTTAGCCTGAAATGTAGATTGCTGCAAGGTTATGACTACAGACCAAGATTAACTGTGACCATTTGATTTCTCTAACACTCTTGATCCAGGAAGCAAGCAAGCATCGATTCCTTGTCTATCAAGTAAGGAAACAAAAAGGGAATATTCTCACATTTAGACCAGGCCTGGATAAGCAAGCAAGAATCAAAGGAGGACAAGCTAAAGCAAGAAGCAAGGAAAACAATTCAGGGCAGATAAAAAAACCCCACAACAAACAGTTTGCTAAGAGGCCAGCCTGGAAGTCCTAGTGCAGTGAAGAGACTGAAGTGCAGTTCCCAGCCATTTCTTTCAGGTCAGATACCCCAGGCACAGAAGTGTAGAGTTTTGCATTTGGGGAAGAACAACACGATGTCCCAGTATAGGTTGGGGGCTGACCTGCTGCAGAGTAGTGTAGGTGAAAGAGACCTGGGGGTCCTGGTAGACAGGAGGATGACCATGAGCCAGCAATGTGCCCTTGTGGCCAAGAAGGCCAATGGCATCCTGGGGTGCATTAGAAAGGGTGTGGTTAGTAGGTCAAGAGAGGTTCTCCTCCCCCTCTATTCTGCATTGGTGAGGCCGCATCTGGAGTATTGTGTCCAGTTCTGGGCCCCTCAGTTCAAGAAGGACAGGGAACTGCTTGAAAGAGTCCAGCACAGAGCTACAAAGATGATTAAGGGAGTGGAACATCTCCCTTATGAGGAAAGGCTGAGGGAGCTGGGTCTCTTTAGCTTGGAAAAAAGGAGGCTGAGGGGTGACCTCATCAATGTTTACAAATATGTAAGAGGTGAGTGTCAGGGAGATGGAGTTAGGCTCTTCTCAGTGGTGACCAGTGACAGGACAAGGGGTAATGGGTGCAAATTGGAGCATAGGAGGTTCAAGGTAAATATCAGAAAAAACTTCTTTACTGTG
This sequence comes from Hemiprocne comata, assembly GCA_020745705.1. Lineage (NCBI taxonomy): Eukaryota > Metazoa > Chordata > Aves > Apodiformes > Apodidae > Hemiprocne > Hemiprocne comata. The sequence continues at coordinate 826,168 of CM036593.1, forward strand.
AGAGTGACAGAGCACTGGAACAGGCTGCCCAGGGAGGTTGTGGAGTCTCTTTCGCTGGAGACATTCAAAACCCGCCTGGATGCGTTCCTGTGTGATGTGCTCTAGGTGACCCTGCTCTGGCAGGGGGGGTTGGACTAGATGATCTTTCGAGGTCCCTTCCAACCCCTAGGATTCTATGATTCTATGAAAACAGGCTTTGGAAATCACCATGTGCCAGGTAGGGCAGTTGATTCTCTGAGTGACTTCTCCTGCAGGTGTAATGGATTATTCTGACTCCTCAGTAAAATGCAGCTTAACTGCTTCAGCACAAAGGAAAAAACAATGTAAACACCAGCAGCGCTGACGATCAGAGGAGGTAAAAGCAGTGATACAAAAGATCATGTCTCCTAACTGATAGAGAAGGAATGTCAGCTCACTGATTTACAATGGAATTTCATGATCCAATTACATTCACAGGATGCCCCTAGTGCCACCTTGTCCATGCTTCCTTTGTATATGGAAAGCAACAGTGTGATAATAAAATTCTGCATATATTGCTCATCATCGTAAAAGTTTCTTCCAGTAGTGCAACAGTTTGGGTCACTGCCAAGCCTTTCTACTTAACAATTTGATACGTGTGCCCCAGTCCTGAGGGCTTACTGCTACAGATTCTGTGTAATGGCCCTTTCCTCCATTATGCACTCTTGAAAAAAAGTGTAATTTAGGACTGGAAAATATTACACTCAAAAACTGGCTCTCAGCAAAAGGCAGAACAATCCCTAGATATAAAGGTAACAACTGATTGTTCAAGCAATGCTTTAACAGTCAAATTAAATTGACAATCCCCCTGTGACTTAAGGCTTCAGCCTTCCTCAAGCAGAATGGACAGTGAGAGATATCCTGTGCTGCAAGGATATTCATGGTAGAGTTCCTTTAATTATGAGGTAAACGCAACTCCATCAGACTTATTATGAACAGCTCATTTCATGTTGCAGTCCTGAAAACCACTTTTTAAAGCTGTGTTGTGATAGGGTTTTAATTGCGTTTGTTCAACATTCTTTTTAGAAAATATCTCAGATTGAATTGTGTTGCTTTGATCTCTATGTACTCAACCTCATGACTCAACAGGAGGGTCTTCATTATTCTTTTCCCTGATTCCAGTGCAAATCACTCCAACCCAATCCCAACTCAATCTCCCCTATCCCTGCATAAGCAATTTCCCCTCCAATCCAATTCCAACCCCTACACATCCCTTCCACACAGTCAGTATTAGAGTGAACTTTGCCATCAAATTCTGTTAAGTCACACTTTAATAAATCTATATTAAAATCACCTTTTTCTGACATCCTTGTCAGTGGTTCTTCAAGCAACCTTAAGACCTTCCACTCCTGTCAGCAACACACCAGTGGTCCCTCAGCAGGAGGTTGGACAGAGACCTTTTGAGGCTCATTCCGACATGAATTATCCTATGAGTCTGTGGCATTTTTCATCTTAAAGCACACTGAGAAATCATACTACGTCCCCACAGACAAGAAAAAAAAAAAAGGAGGATGTTAAAAGTCTTAAGCATAACATATTTCAGTTTCAAGCAGAAATCTCCCTTTTCAGGCTGATAAGAGATGGGTAAGGATAAAGACACACACAAATAATTCCTCCTGAATGGAAACTAGAAATTACAGATACTGAATTACTTTTTCAGCAAATCATTCATCACCAGGAAGCAGAGATTACCAAATTTCAGTATGATACAACAAATTTGTAAATTCATTCATACAGTTAATCATCATGCCTGGCTTGACTTTTTGGCTCTGATAAATTTTGAACATGACCTTGAAGGCTGTTTTCTATTTTCTGAAGATTTCTGTCCCTATTATAAGTAAACCAAAACAAGAAGAACACTTCAGAACATGAAAGAATACTCCGATATCACTCACTCTTGCCAGGAGCTTTTTTTGATAAATTCATGTCCTTGAGCCAACAAAACTTTGCTGCTTCCCACAAACTGTATTGGAAGTTATCTATCCTGGGTTACGTTTCCAGCCAGCTCTGATCTCATTTCAAATACCAAACTCCTCAATAAAATTTATTCACAAACTACTTATGTTTAATGATGACACCAAGGGTGACCTAATTCATCAAAATTATTCTCCAAATTCTGATAAAATCATGATTAAAGCACAGGTGACCTGTACTTAAAGAGCTTACAGAAGGAACCTAGATTTCTAAGTCACTACACACGTTCATACAAAATAATACTCATTAAATTCCTTCAAAGTCTTACTGTATTGATTAGTGATCAGACTGTCAGGGACCTGACCTATTTGCTCTCCCACATAGCACCTTTCTGACATTTATTGTAACAAGAAACGTGGCTGCTCTTGCAGTACATTGGTGTGTCATCAACAGTAGCAAATGAGGAAAGCAAGCACAAAGAGCTAAGAAAGCTGGAAACTGGAAGGACTGACACATTCTGCTTTGCTCTTTTGCTCATTTTAATTCTTTGTTAATTATTAAACACACACAGACTAGCTTTTTTTTTTACTCTCTGAACTATGGAAGTAAGGAATGAGAGTCACACTTTCATCTTTTGTTTTGAGTGCCTGCACAGCAGGTAGTACTTCACAAAAACATTCAAAGACTTCACCTAAAATCTTAATCCAAGTGGACCTCCATGGGTAAGTAAAGCATTATTAATGTAAGCTAGCATCAATTTTATGTGAAACAGGCAGGTAGTGCCTTCTGTTTCTGGCTTTACAGAGCAGAAGGGTATGGTAGCATTCACATTCATTAGGAATGACAGTTTAGGAAATACAGAGTCATACAAAGCAATTGTTCTGCAGATAAAGCATTTTTCCCCTCATGCTGCACCTCCCCGTGTGGTGACCAGAGGGATACATCTGGTTCTGTGCAGTGTACAATGCCAAGCAGCTTAACTGTACATTTTCCTCTCTGTCAGGTCAGATATTTTTGCCCCAGCAAGGATGAGGCATAAAGGAAAAGCAGTGGGATTTCAGTTAACAGAGCACCCTCTCAATTGCACTATTCACTTTAAACAAGCACACCAATTGATGCAAAAGAACTGGCTAAGACCACTGAGTCATGCACTCCTGGGTATGGCATGAAATTGTTCCATCTGGATCAGACTGGAGGGTTCTCTCTGTACTCTCCGTGTAAAAGTGCATTAAATTGGGACTATTATACTGTGCTATTTCCATTCTAGACAACTGCAAGTTAAATCAATGCACATTTTCTCTCTTTGAATGTCCAGAAATAGTTTGCTGCACAGTACCTTGTGAAACACTTTGGTGTGAATATTTACCCATTTTTTTACTCTGAATTACTCTGTAATTTTGCATAGGTGAACTTAGACTGTGGTTTAAAAAATCACCTACTTCAGAAACACTGTTGTTCACCTGCTACTCCTGCTCCAGCATGGGAGTAGTCTGGTAATGCTCTGCAAGCCCGAGCAGCAAACAAAGGTGGATTTAAAAGCTCCTCCCAGTCCTTCACTGTCACTGACTCTCACATGGCCTAGAACGAGGTCTGCAGAGGACAGCAACAACCTCCAACAAGAGAAATTGGTTCAAAATCTGGGACTTCCACCACCCATTCATCTCAGTAACAAAGCAGCTGCAGGGCAGCAGCAAAGTCCTTACCCTCATCTCTACTTGGGCCTTGATGAGCACGAAAAAAATAAGTAATAAAATCATGTTTATCAAGTAAAGCCAAAACACCGAAACTACAGACCGTACCACGCCCGAGATACCTGACAAATGCACAGTTTAAGGTAGTTCTTACATTAATGCATTTCCTGTCCCAATTTAAACACACATATGCAAAACCTAACCCCCAACAGCTAAATCACAGTGTCAAGGCTGGAATTAGGCTATAAAAAGAGACAACTGACTGACTAGCTAACTTGCTCATAATCATGTAGGTAACCTGGGATTAAATAGAACTGGCTCTTTGTTTTCCAATTAACATTTCTTTGCCTGTTTGATATCAGAGAAATAAATATAGCTATTAAAAGTCTAATAGAACTCCTTTATTAATTTATTCTCAGCACTTCAGAGAATCATTAATGATCATTTCCTAGTTCCATGTTGCCAGTGTTTAACAGACACCTATTAGAAAATTGGTACATAATGATACTACTGAAGTATTAACTGTTCTAATAGCAACAGATACTAGAGAGAGAGTCTGTGACTCATCAGAATTTGTTCACATGTAGCAATTAGCCATGAAACTTGTTGGTGAAATAGCTAGATTTTTTTTCTTCTTTTTGAATAAATGAAATAATATTTTGGGAGGAACGTATTTGTTTTTTGAAACCAGCACATTTGGATTCCAAGAACTGTTCATTCACTTTGCACAAATACACAGAGTTAATAACGGATAGTGAATCACTGCTTTGGCAGTTTCTAGTAACAGAAGACTTCTAGAAGGGGCTTCCAAGGTATTTACAGGAATAACACACACTTCCAATACATTACACTCAACAAATCTCGGCTATTTTTTTTTTTTGAAGTTGGATCAGTCATCTGTCAACATCATGCTGCTGATGGAGGTCAGGGCAGGGCAAGACTTGGGCAAGTGTTTTGCTAAGACTTGTAAAAATGGAGCACAGAAAAGTTCCATGTCGCGGACCAAGATCGGTAAAGCCGCGACCCACACCCCCACCCCAGGGGATCGAGAGCTGAAGACCACTCCCCGTCACACCCTCAAACAACGCCTAAGAATCAATAGATTTATTAAAGGCACTGAGGGCTTGGCAAGCCTGATATCAACGATCACACAGGGTCTATCTCTATATATATCCACACCTACATATCCATATACCAACAGCTATACAACACTACATCTACACACCAATAACAACACACACAGAAAACAAGAGAGAACCTCCCCCCTTCCCCCCTGTTCCCGTTCCCGGACAGGGATAAGAGGGAAAGCCTGGAGAGAGCCTTTGGGAAATAGAAGAATATGGGAAAAGAGAAGTGAGTGTCTGGTATGTGTGAATATCATGTAGGAATGTTTGTAGGAATGTTAGTAAGATGTTCGCAATTCTCACCACCGGGGGGTACGGCCGAAGCCAATCCCTGGTCGGGATCCACGTCCTGTCCCCTGAGACTCCAGGCAAACGGTCCGCTCGGTACGTCCACACGCCAACAACCACAGGGAGCAGCGCCGCAACGGCACGGCAGCCTCCGCAGCGGTACGCTCACCGCGGCGGCTGGATCCGTCCGTGTTCGCAGAGCGCGCGCCTTCTTGCTCCTCCCTTTCTTTTTTCCAGTTCCGGCCCCGCTGTGCCTCCTGGGAGCTGTAGTCTGTAGTCTGTGCGCATGCGCCTGGTACCTCTGTCCTCTCCCCACGAGTGCCGGGGGGGTGCATCGCCAGGACTGGTCAGTGAATGTCGCTGGATTAAAGGCCATTATAGAGTCCGTCTCTCACATTCCATTAGTGGTTAATTCAGAAAGAAACATCATTTGACACTGTGCATTAAAAAAAATACGTATTATTTTTACTTGCAGTTTTGAGCACATCCAAGTTACGTCAGTGAAGACAGACAAGGAGTATGAGAGATGCTGTAAGCTCAAACCAGAAAATAAGTCTTGATTTCTCTTTAAAAATACTGAAACAGAACTAAATTATGTCATATGTGTAGAATGTGGAACAGCAAACTGAAACCAGTCCCTTAGGAAGGGATCTCTGGGTAACGTGAATATTTGTACAAGTACATGACAATGTGTCCTTGCTCAAAAATTAAATAAAATAAGAAATTATGGCATGGAACCCATTTATAAAGGTTTCTTTGGGTTTCCTTTCCTAAGGTATTCATAATGGTTTTGTGGGTTTCTTGTCAGGCACAGTTAAAATAGATTGATCACAAACAGAATGGGAGACAGCAATGTCATTGCAGTGGAAAGGCAGGCATCAGACAAGACGTGTGAAGATGGAACACTGAAGGCACATGAAACAGCTCTTCTTCACTCAGCCAGCATAAACCACAACTAAACAACTGTAGAGCATCTTGAGAAAACACAGCAGTAATGATCAGAGAGGTCTGGGAACCAAGATTAAAGAGAAATAAACAAAGAAAACAGGAGGTTTAAGGAAGTGGCTGATGTGATTTTTAACAGCCCTCAGCTACGTGTGATGGAGGAACAATTCATTTTCCTATATCCACCTATACAGACCAAAATGTAATCTAGAATGAGAAAGATACAGATGAAACATGAAGGAAAACAAGTCCACAATTATTTATTAGACAAGTGAACTCCCCCTTACCAGAGTTATTAAAAGAATCTGACCTTAATCACATACATATTCCTGATTCTTCTTAAAGAATGGCAAGACCAAGCATATGGTCAAAGACTGATTTAAGAAGAGTGAGACTGTATTTTCACTGGTGTGATAAATTACACTTCATTAGATATGACCACTATAAAGGTGATCAGAAATTATTTTGGTCAAATGGACAGAGATTTACTCTGTGACTTCATAACCACAACTTCATTTTTCATCTTTATGCAGGGATAGAAAGAAACTGCAGAGAACACACACGATCAGGAAGCCAAGAAGAGAGCGAGTCAAAGCCCACCTTGAGTTTGCTCTGGTTTGTGGTTCTTCGTTGTGTACTTATACAGTGCCCAGCAGAAAGAATTCTTCATTGAAGTAACCATTTAGTAAGTAAATGCAAACACAATTAGGCAGAAGAGTAATTTGCTATTGTTGGATGTCTTTATTCTACAGGCTGAGAAATTGCTGTATGCATAATATATTTTTCTCTTGATATCTTGTCATCAGAAAGGACAAAATTTGCCTTAATGCTTATTTTGCCCCAGCTGAATGACAGAAAAATCCAGATAATATGCTGTCAAAGTATTTCAAGTCTCATTTAGCACTTGTCTACTGCAATCAACTGTCATCTCTACCTATTGTCATGGAAAAGTGACACTTGTGGACAGAGGATTTTCCACACCAAGAATGAAATGCCAAGATTATTTAAAATGGAACAGATTTTTACACCCTTGGCTTTTGAATGATGGCAGTAAAACCTTGAATTGTGAGTCTCTTATTCCTTGCTAAGGGTAGAAATGTGCAAATATGAAGTTTGAATAAACAGCAGGATAGCAGGGTTCTGGTTGCTTTACCTTTGCTTTCTATCCAGGTTTTTTTCACTCCCTCATTTCAACTGTTTTTTCATCAGACGAACAAAAACCATAATTGCCACTGAATAAATTCTAGTAGTTCAATGGAGAGTCTCAGTAGGTAAAAAGAATCCTCTCTGTCAGCATCCACATCTTTGTTCATTGTAAAGCTTAAAAGAGCTCAGAGAAGTTGCCAGAAATCTTTCCTTAAACCTCAATGACCTATGAACAAAACATGTATAATGATTGCCTGGCTTAACTATGAAGAGACATTTATAACTTGCAGCAGCAAAATACCCAACATGAGTATTCTAAAAGACACTTTTAATGAAGCTGATACTCAGCACTGAAAGGATCCTCTCCACTAACAATAAAGCTAGAATTGTATTTCAGGAAGCAACCTACAGTATTACAACAAGGAACATAAATTCTCTCTCTCCCCCTCTTTCTCCACAAAAAGAAAAAAAATACTGAGTAGCACAGAACAATTGCAGATTTTCTATTCTGTGTGGCAAAATACATGTCACTTTATAAGCTACAGAGACAGTTTGAAATTTTCTTTTCATACTAGACATGATCATTTATAATTTATGATCCACAGTTCAAGCACCTGTGACATTATGTTATCCCTAGTTCAAATCATACCCAACGGAAACACTTGCACATTTTTATGTTTATAAGCCTTGCTAAGTCTTTTTTTTTTTTGCAATGAAGGAAAATTCTGAGATTCACTCCTTCTAAAAATCCCCCCACAGAGAAACCTTTGCCGGAAAACTACAGCAACAACAAAAAGTGCTTCACTGATGAGACACACCCGCTGCCTTGCACATCCTAATTAGCCCAGAACAATATTCTTGCCCCACTGAAAACCTCTGGTCTCTTGGTCTGGAGACAGGTTGAAGGCTAATACTATACAGCCACAGGCAAGACCTTCCCTCTCAGACAGGGCTGCAAAATGTCAGTCTATCTTGGCTTTGACCACCTTGTGAAAATACTCAGAGATGGTGACTTTAATTCATTATTAGTGACAAAGTATTGAACATTATTTCGCTTTAACAGCCTATTTAAAGTCGGTTTTAAAAGTTCTTTCCATTGATTGTATTTTCTGAGACATAAAAATGATTTTAAAAGTCCTGGTTACTTCAGAAACTGATCTGCCTTTCAGCCCATGCCCGGGCATGTTTGCACACCATGCCTGGAACTGTAAAAGTGTGCTAAACATCATCATTGGCTTTGGAAAACTATTGCCTAGTAACCAAATCTGCTGCCACTGAGCATCCCCATCTGCCACAACAATCTTTCATGTCCTTTATTAGAAGTTGTGGCACACACACATTTCCTAATCCATGCCTACCACATACAGATCTAAAATAAATTTAACTCAAAGTTGAAGAAACTTCCCCAGTCAGCTTATCTGGGGTGACAAGTGGCAGTGAGGCATCTCCAGGCCTTTTTCTTTTTGTCCTTGAATGCTGCTCCATCTATAACAGGAGATCTACACATGTATAAATAAATCTACACATTTTAATACATCATCTTTTTCTACAGTCTTTTTTATGTTCACACATGTAAGAGAGATTCCTCATCCTAAGGATTTGGGCAATGAACAGAGTGGTCATTTTTAGAGGACAACATGTCCAGCAGGATCCAACAGACCCAGCATCCTCTGGTCCAAGCAGTCAGAGGCTGGAGACGCGTTGCTACCAGACACATACACAAAGCACAGGTCCACACTATGTCTGTACAGATATAAACAATACCAAGGCCTCATCCTGGTCCCTTCTCTGGCTGGACAGGATGGAAGTCCACCAGTGACACGGAACATGCACATGGGAGCAAGGTGGGCCCCTTTATCACATAACCTACCAGCCACTTTTAATCCAGCAGAAACAAACTGAGATTCTGAAAATGTCACTGGAATTTCTGCAGTCCTCAGTTGAAGGATTCTTTCAGTTGAAAGGAACCTTAGATAAAGGAAAACTTTCTAGCTAATTAGTAAATAGCAGGAGAAACAAATATAAAGTGTTGGTGGATCAAGACTAAGGTCCTTGCCCAAGACTAACGGCAGAGAGGCATCAGCAGAGTTAACAAGGGGCAAAACACTGAATTCCATTTTAAATCCCTCCTTCCTTAAGTATCCACTAATTGGACATCGCCTGCCAAACGGCTGAATTAAAATAAAAGATCTCAACTTTGAAAAGGAAAAACCAGCAACCAAACAAACCACCAAAAATCCAAACAACAATACAAGACATAAAACACACCTTAAAAAGGACCAAAAGTAATTAAAAAACACCCAATGATTCCTTACATCAATTAACATTAGAATCCATTTACTAATAAATAATACAGTAAAATAAATTTAATAAGAAATCACAAATTTTCGTTCAATTAGCAACTGTTAAAAATTAATACATGCGCTTTTAAACTGCAAATGTAGTTTAAAAATACACTGATTAAAATACAAGATGTAGGTAGATACTAGAAGCTTTCAGAAAATGTGATCACACACAAGAAGTATTGTGCCCACAGAGAAGTATTTGTAGTGTTGAAAGGGTTTATTACATATTAATTCTATTAAAAAAAACATTGAGTCTTCATAAAGTTTTTGGAAGCTACAGAAAATAAATTTCTCACAAAGAGGGAAGGAAAATCCTAGAATCATAGAATCCCAGATTGGTTTGGGTTGAAAAGATCGAGTTCCAACCCCTTGCATGGGCAGGGACACCTCCCACTAGACCAGGTTGCTCCAAGCCCCATCCAACCTGCCCTTGAACACTTCCAGGGATGGGACAGCCACAGCTTCTCTGGGCAACCTGGGCCAGTGTCTCACCAGCCTCAGAAGGAATAATTTCCTCCTAAAATCCAATCTAAATCTCCCCTCTTCCAGTTTTAATCGATTCCTCCTTGTCCCATCACTCCCTGCCCTTGTCCAAAGTCCCTCCCCAGCTTTCCTGTAGCCCCTTCAGGCACTGGCAGGTGCTCTAAGGTCTCCCTGGAGCCTTCTCTTCTCCAGGCCGAACAGCCCCAACGCTCTCAGCCTGTCTCCAGCCCTGAGATTCAGTGTTACAAAGTGAGATAGATCCAGACTAACAGACTACTTTGTCCTGTAAGGTAACTTAAAATAACTGTAGAAAACCAAGTATATATACTTCAAGAATACCACTACTGCCTTTTTAGTTCAAACTTCTTAAAATCTTTCAATCATCAAGAACAAGATTTATATTTTCTACCCCTTTTAGTTTAATCTGATTTTTTTTTCACACAGATAAACTTTGATCAGAAAAAGCTGAATATGATGTACTCTCTTTTATCATTTACTATAACTATTTACCACATCACAACTGATTTTCCTCTGAGAAGTTGCTTCTGGAGAAACAAATGTCCAGTGGTTTTTGTGCAGCGTATTTGCTATATCCTTTATCTTTGGTGCTTTTGCTGACATACCTTATTCCTGCTTAGTGCTCTATTTTGTTTCTCTCTTAAAGTTTCATTATTATTCAAGAGCTCCCACTGCATGTTGTTAAAGCAGACAGAAAGACAAATACATATTTTCCTTTAAAATTCTAAGGAAGGCAACTACAAATACCCAGGCGTTTACTAGGAATTAATTTTAATTCCAATCAACTCTATTTAGCACTCCGGTAAGTCAAAAATATCATCACAGACTTAGATGTCGGTCGAGAATAAAACACGGCCACAAGTGCCTCAGCATCGTGCCTCAGCATCAAGACTCCACGGCCACAAGTGCCTCAGCATCAAGGCTCCACGGCCACAAGTGCTTAAGAATTCCTAAGCTTCCTTTCGATAACAGTCCCACAGGTGCACATTACCTCAGACAAAGGGAAAGCCGCCCCCCTCAGGTACCTGGGATCACTTACCCAACAAGAGCAAGGCTCACTCACACATCTATCCAGAAGAGAGATCACTCACCAAAGATGAGGTCACTCCATCTCCAGAAGTCTCCTCAGGTGCAGTCCCGACCTAAAGGGTCAGCTCCTCACACACCCGCTGCTCCGAGGGAAAACCCAACAAGAGCCCCTCCTGATAGAACTCCATGTTATGGACGAGCTCGGCTCTGCCCTGTGCTCGTTCATTGGCTCGTCTGCCTGGGCCAAGACCCCCCATTGGCCGGGGCCCCTGTTCGTTGACAGAGGGTCCCGCCCCACCCGCCCCCACGTTGCCCGTCAAAACCAGGGGCCGCTGTCTCTGCTGGGGCTGCTTAGCCCAACGGGGGTGAGGACGTTAGTCTGTTGCGGCGCTATGAGGTCTGACCCAACCAAGGTGGCACAATTCTTGGTCCATCAGAGGTTCCTCTGCCAGCTGCAGAGAGTTTAACAGATTAACAGAACAGCCACAGTTTATTAAAACTTTCTTATAGTAGATGTCTTAGTGCAATGGTCATTTTTCCTTGGAATCTGTCTTGCAGGACCTGTAGTCCATCCATGCCGAGAGCCACAAGTGAAATGTAGGCAGCACGAATGGAAATTTTCAATCTTTGAAAGCTGTTTCTTGAAAATCCCTGTTTACAGGAAACTAAATCTGGGTTGAATTCCCACCCTGCCTGGAGGGAAAGAAAAACACGATTTAAAGACTATTTGTCTTTAACTATTTGTCTGTAACCTGTGGTTACCAGGTTGTATGAATCTACCCTGAAAATTTTAAAGACTTGGGTTTAAAATACGCTTTCATAAATGAAATTAGTATTATGTTCTGATACATTAGCAAGTATTCGATATTCCTGAAACTCGTCAGTAATTAATGCTCAGGTGACAATAATTAATTATCTCCTGGCTTCACGGAAACTACCAAGCAATAAACTAGATGCAATGATCTCATGAGCTTATTACCATGGACTAAATGATAGCCAGGTGCCCTACCCTACTCATTAACAGCTGGGGCAGTCGAACAAGATCAGGTGCTTTGCATCTGAACTTTAACACACAGGTCACATTACACTCAAAAATCCCTCGGAGAGGCTATAGAAAAGGAATATCTAGCTGGACACTCACGCTTGCTACTTTTTCTTCTTTTTTTAAATGAAGTATGATTAAAGAATAAGAAAAAAAAAAATCTGTATTCAATACCTAAATAACATCAGTAGCAAATGTTTTAGTCATGGCTTCTGGCTTGCTTTCTGTCTTCTGCTGCTATACTCTTATTCAAATACAGTTGGAAAAGCTTGAATCAAAATTCAGAGAGTGTTTTTCAGGCTTTGGATTAATCTTTGGATTACTGTGGTAATCATTACATGCCATTTTCTTTTTCTTTATTCTTTTGGAATAGCAAGATAAGAGCAGCTTCAAAGGAAAGTGAGTGTGGCTGAGGTGGGCTCTCAAAAGCAGGCAGACGTGGTGACTGCACAACAGGTTTCCAAACAAAGTAGTATGCTGGCATGTTTGAAAAGGTGTGGCCATATTACACATTAATCTGAAATAATGAAATGTGTGATATCAGAGTGTATTATTTCAATGGCATTAAGCGTTTCTATGAGCACTTTGCTTACCCAAATTGAGGCCAACCTTCAATGATTTAATGCTATTTAGAAACAAATTAAGATTAACTTTCCTATTTTCTTCTATAGTAATCCATGATTTACAGCAGAGCGCGCACAGAAGTCCAATCAAAGAGATGCCAGTACTAATATGTTGTATTAAAATGGTTCTTATTAGATATAAATTAGGAATTTGGAAATAATTGTTTGTTCTAAGGAGAACTAAAACCAAACCAGCTCCTTAAAGGACCTCAAAAATTCTATTTCAATAAGCTGTTGTTTGTCAATAGAAAATAACAACAATTTTGCATCAGAACTTCATGAATGTCAGTTTGAGATGGACTAACTTTAAGCCTGGTGACTTCCAAAAGTCACCAGGAAAGCAAAAAGATGGAAAAAAGATCTAAGTTAAGGTTGACTTGAAGTCCATCTGGGTTCTAATCCAAGTTGTAAAAGGGATGAGCAAAAAAGGGGTCTTTGCAGGCAGTGAAGGGTCCTGTAAAGCAGTTAAATGCTGAAAAATCCTGAGAAATTGCAGTTTGTTTTTCTTTCCTGTGCTCAACCCACTGCTCTGTCCATACCCAACTGATTCCAGTGCCCCTCTGAGAGCACCACTCCAGCAGGAAGCCAACTCAGTACTTTTTACAACCCCTTAGTGGGGTTTCTGCTTCTGTTTGATCTGGAACACACCAAAATTGCCACCGGGCTGAATACAACCAAAAGGTTTCTTGGAGTTCTTTCTTTCTGCAGGGAGCCATCAAAAGAAGGAAACTGTAATAAAAATTGATTTTTATTCTTAAAAGGCTTAAGGTTCTATGACACAAAAATGTTATAAATGTCCTCTGTGAATGTTTATATTTTTCTTCAGTGTTAAGCAAGACTTTTAGCTTAACAGAATGATTGATTGGTTAATTAAAGTTGTGTCACAGCAGAACCTAATACCTAGGAGATTTTTCCCTAGTAAATCTACATTAGCTCTGTACTAGCACCACAACTTTTACAAGTTGTCTCAGTTTAATGCTCAGATACAGGAGGAGGAATGCACAATAGTGCTTTTAGGCTTGGAGCAATTGTCAGTATTGCATGTTATGGTGTTAAAAGCAAATTAAACTGGAAATGCCAACCTATTTTCTTCCCCAAAGGAGTGAAAAAAAGAGCTATGTTTAAAATAGAAAACATTAGGAATGTGCAATATGGTTGAATTCTCTCTATTAAATATTATGGACATTTTTTTTCTTATCAGAATATTTTCATAATTGAGATACAGCAGCATTACCATATCAGCCATTCTTCTGTAGGGATTTGAGATGATTTCAGAGCATGTATGATCCACTGATACACTCCATATAATTTAATTAAATATAATTAATTAATAATTGTGTGCACAATTTACAATTACATTAGAATAATTAAGTGGCCATCCATTGAAATTGTAATTTTAAAATGCTGTTGGCTGTGTTTCTTTTATAACCCATATCATTGAGGTGCTGATATGTTAAATCATTTTTGTTTGATTCTTAAACACTGTGCCTTCACAGGTGCTCCTCCTGACACTGGTGATTCAAAGGCCTTGTTTTTGCAGCTTGATTTCATTCTACATTAGTGTATTTTGGTGTTTCTGCCCAGTTTCCACCTGCCCAGTAGTAAACTCTCTTCTTGACTTGCATGGACAGTTGAGAGGCTTCATTTCCCAGGAATTATCTGATCAGTTATTGCTAAATGGTTAGCCTTGAGAATTTAAATGGCCTACAAGAGCATGGAGAGGGTTGCTTAGGCCAACACACCAAGAAAAATCCAATAAATCTGGCATTGTTCTTCACTGTTGGGAAAGTTTTACCACCAGTGATGCTAGTGGAGAGCAGATACCTTCTCATGATGGACCCCACACCAGAGCGGGTGGGTGTGCACTGCAGGAAGCTGCAGCCCATGGAAGAGCAGCTTTTCTGGCAGGACCTGTGGCTCATGGAGGACCTGTAGACACCGTGGTTGCCCATGAGCAGCTGGTGAGATCTCTGGGATGCTTGAAATAGCAATGGTTGGTTGATGGTAGCTTCTGTGAAGCAGGGCTTGCTGCAGCAGCAGAAACATGACAGTTGCCTCATAGAACCAGAGGACAGTGTCTGCTGTGCAACTTTTTATATGGCATCTGAAAAACACTTCAGCCAAAGGACAAGACTTTTTTATTGTCTGGCAGAGAAAGGAAAACTGGGACTTTAAAATGTAGCTATAAAAATATACACAAATATAATAACATCAATTGACTTCTAAAATGTGTCTCAACAGAAGCCCAGCAGGACAAACAACATGATTTACAGAACAGCTTGAATATTTACAAGGAAACAAATTAAACTACCATGCAAGCAATTAAACCTACTATATTTTTGTTTGAGGAGTGATGAATTAATGGTATTTTTAATTGCAAATCCCTTAAATTAGAATGACTGGAGAACTGGTCATTGAAAGGAACAAAGGCATGGCCAAAAAAAGCAATTAGAACTACCTAATACAGACCCTGGATTTAAGAATTAATGTCATTCATTTAGATCTGATCTAAACCCACAACAGTCTGACATGTCATAGGATATCACCTAGTTCATAATATCTCCTGCATGCTCACAATTAAAAAAATCTCCTTCAGAAACTAAAGTACTCATTTACTGTCCTATGAAGGCAATAATTTTATTTCATTTCACTGCAGTTGCTTTAGGAGAAGCTCATTAAAAACATTAAGTGGACCAAAGACATGCCAGGCCAAAGAAGCATCCAGAAACCAGATCCTGAGGTTCTTTCAGCATTAAATATTTAAACTACCTTGTGAGTGGGGCTCAGCATGCTGACCTAATAGGACACTCTCTCCACAAGGGATATGAAAAGGAAGACATTCCATTTTCTATAGTCTTTCTGTTCTAATAAAGGACCAGAAGGCAACGCCACCCAAAGGCAATTTAAAAGAGGCCAAGGGTCATCACAACAGTGTGTACTGAAACTCGGCCTCCCACCAGCTCCTCTTGCTACTTCCCTTGGAAGAAAAAAAGGAGCCAAGGACAGCACATGTGGAGGAAGGGAAGGGAAAGAGGGAAGGGAAAGAAAGAAGGGAAAGAGGGAAGGGAAAGAGGGAAGGGAAAGAAAGAAGGGAAAGAGGGAAGGGAAAGAGGGAAGGGAAGGGAAGGGAAGGGAAGGGAAGGGAAGGGAAGGGAAGGGAAGGGAAGGGAAGGGAAGGGAAGGGAAGGGAAGGGAAGGGAAGGGAAGGGAAGGGAAGGGAAGGGAAAGAGGGAAGGGAAAGAGGGAAGGGAAAGAGGGAAGGGAAAGAGGGAAGGGAAAGAGGGAAGGGAAAGAGGGAAGGGAAGGGAAGGGAAAGACGAAAGGGAAAGAGGGAAGGGAAGGGAAAGAGGGAAGGGAAAGAGGAAAGGGAAAGAAAGAAGGAAGGGAAAGAGGAAAGGGAAAGAAAGAAGGAAGGGAAAGAGGGATTCTCTGTGGTGCCATCCACTGCCTGTAGAGAAACTATGTCTTTGCTACTTTAATTGTGATCTAGTTTTTGTACTTTTTCCATAGTGACCTTTCCTATGAGGAACAGATGTTGTTCTGCTCGTAGTGCTCACCTTGCTATGACACTCGTGCATCTACAAGGTCGTGATCTATCCAAACCTGTACCTAAATCTTGCTTCCACTTCCTGCAGCTCTGAGCTGGAGGTCCCAAGAGGCAGAGAGACCAGCAGAAGAAGTCTGCAGGTGTGTCTGAATCCCTGTAATGGCCTTCACTCATTTTGTGGATATCTGCACTACAGAAAGAAAAGGACTCATATTAGCTTCAGGAACAGAGGCATGAAATTCAGAAATAACTAAATTTTGTGTGTTTACAGCTCCCGAATACTTAGATTTTTGAATTAATTTTAGCAAATGACAGTATTGCTGCTGGGCAAAATGAGATCAACTGTTTCAGCCCCAAACGGTTGGTATTTTTGTCGAGGTTTTTTTGGTTGAGTTGCCAATTCCAACTAAAAGAGGCTTGGTAATTAAAATGTTTAGATAACTTTAACAGCCCAAATGGCACCACTGCAATAAACAGCAGCATCAAAATTGCAGTGCTCTCAGGGCTTGGCTGCCATGGAGCAAAGCCTTACTTGAGTATCATCTTTTTCTTTCTTTAGATTCAGAAAGGACAAATGTCAACTTCAAATTCAGGATTTTGAGCGTAATGTGACACTTTCATAGGAGTCAGATTAAAGATACACCAAATTTATGGTCACCCTAAATTCCCGAGGAACTAAAGACATTCTTCTAACAAAGGAACTATTCTAGCCAATAATTATTCTTTGTTTATTTTTTTCTTATTATGGAGAAATGTGATTTTAATTTTTATGGAGAGTTTAGTTTTGTTTCTCTGCTCTGGCCTGGCTCATTTCACACTCCAGTAGAGTGGTTTTGACTTTGACCCACTTGAGCATTTTCTCTCTCTTTTCTCACAAATGTCAATGATATGCAAATCAATTGCAATTAATGGATGGTATCCTAAAGGCAGTCCATGAATGCAAGCAGTAACATTGATCAAGAGCCAGGTATCTCCAATTTTTACCTGTTGAAGAACTGGGATGAATGGGCATGCTTTTTTCTTCCTGCAGGTTTAGCTCCATTCCCTCCCTCCATTTTACAGAATCAGAGAATTACCAAGGCTGGAAAAGACCTTTAAGATCATCAAGTCCAGCCTATTTTAGCTCCATCCTCCTTCCACAGACCCATCTTTTCTGGTTTCAGGAGGAAATGAGTAATTTCATACAAGAATCAAGGGCAAACATTAAGGATTTTGAGTCACATACATGGTTTTGTTCTGTAAATGAAACACAATAGAGCAAACCAAACCTCACCCACTCAAGTTCCAAGCTGAAATGATACAGAAGACAGATTAAAAAGCCAGCTTTTGGGATATATTTCAATAAAATTCTGTCCACATGTAAACTTAAGCAAGGGTATATTGAAAACAAGACTTTATTATATACTTTATACTCTTTTTGGGTGACTCTCATTGATCAAATGGGAAAAAAAAAATTACCTGCAGGGGAGAAAAGCTGCCAATAAGAGAGAGACAGAAAGAGAGAGACAAAGCAAGAGACAGGGAAAGAAAGAGAGGTCCTCCAACTGCTGTGTGAAAGGTCCCTTCCAACCCAAGGCGTTCTATGATTCTAATCCCATTATTTGTTAATAATCAGCTGTGAATTGTGTATTTGACTGATTAATCTTTATAATTGGATTGGGATTTTTGCAGTTGAGATATAGGAAAGGGTGTCTGCTCGAAGATCTAGCAAAGTATGTTTTCTGCACCTAATATTTTTCTTTTCCAAAGTCATGATGAAAAATCATGATATTGTGAATTTTATTCCTAGGTCTAACAAATTAACACAACCATAGAATCGTTAGGGTTGGAAAAGACCTCCAAGATCATTGAGTCCAACCATAATCCAACTACCACAACCACTAAACTATATCCTGAAGCGCCACATCTAAACGCTTCCTGAACACCTCCAGGGATGGTGGCTCCACCACCTCCCTGGGCAGCCCGTTCCAAGGCCTCACCACTCTTTCAGTAGAGCAATTTCTCCTAATACCCAACCTAAACCTCCCCTGGCACAACTTCAACCCATTTCCTCTCATCCTATTGCTAGTTACGTGGGAGAAGAGACCAACACCGGCCTCTCTACGACCTCCCTTCAGGTAGTTGTAGAGAGCAATAAGATCTCCCCTGAGCCTTCTCTTCTTCAGACTGAACAACCCCAGTTCCCTCAGCTGTTCCTTGTATGACATGCCCTCCAAACCCCTCACGAGCTTCATTGCTCTTCCCTGGACAAGCTCCAGGACCTCAATGTCTTTCTTAGACTGTGGCACCCAGAAGTGAACACAGTCCTCAAGTTGTGGTCTCACCAGTGCCAAGTACAGGGGCATGATCACTTCCCTACTCCTGCTGGACACACTGTTTTTGATACAGGCCAGGATGCCATTGGCCACCTTGGCCACCTGGGCACACCTGGCTCATGTTCAGCTGGCCATCCACCAGTACTCCCAGATCCCATTCTACCGGGCTGCTTTCCAGCCACTCTTCCCCCAGCCTGTAGCATTGCTTGGGGTTATTGTGACCAAAGTGCAGGACCTGGCATCGATCATCCATCGACTTATCCCATCGATCTAACCTGTCCAGATCTCTCTGCATGCCTTCCTACCCTCAAGCACATCAACTCTCCTGCTCAATTTAGTGTGGTCTGCAAACTTGCTGAGGGTGCACTCCATCCCTCATCCAAATAATGGATAAGAGTATTAGAACTGGCCTCAATACCAAGCCCTGGAGGACACCGCTTGTGACCAGCTGCCAGCTGGATTGAACTCCATTTATCACAACTCTTTGGGCCCAAAGGCAACTTTTTGGCACCACAGACAATGAAGCAGATAAACCTCCAGCTCACCTCTGCAGGGTCTGGGCAACTCGAAATCTCTTTTGTCAGGTCCCACCCAGCCAATGTTTATTGCTGTTATTTGAAAGGTGTTGAGGGAGCGTGGAGACAAAGGAGAAATGTCATCTTACGAACACAAGCTGGAGGTCATTTTTTTGCCAATGGCTCTTAAATGCCACGGGAGAAACTCATTAATCCAGTTTTCATTTCATCTGAACTGCTAACTGCCTAACTAAGCTTGATCCCTCCCAGGTGAAGATGATGTTCATGAGATTTCAAGTCACAAACCCCCCACATTACAGCAAATGAAATGTGGATAACTGGACACTAATGGATTATTTTATTATCCTTAGCACAGCAGATATTTAGTCCAATTCATTAAGTAGATTATTATTATTATTATATCCTTGGAATTAGATGGGGTAGTGCTTTCTTGAGGAACTCCTCTCAAAATTGTTTTTGGGCTGAGGAAATATCTAAATGGCTTCCTTTGGATTCCTGTTGCCTCATTCCCTCAGGAAATTGGGATGAGCTGTAGGATCTGATCTAAAATCAGTTTTATGGTAAACCACAACAGATCTGCTGCTTCCATTGGGAGCACGTTGGTATCTAGTTTTGCAAACTGTCACATAAAAAACACTTTAAAATGTTGAATTATAATACATTTTTATGCTTCCCCCCTTCCCTGTTTTTTATACCAGCATTTCAGCAAGGATTTAAGGATTGAAGGTTATTTTACATAAGACTGTACTTACAGACCCAGCAGAAATTCTGGATTTTCAGACAAAGTAAATAAATGCAGAAGCTGAAAAGCATTGCAAGCAAAAACTGGAGATAAGTCGACGCACGGAGCCGACAAAGGGAAGGCAAGGATGGAGCTGATTCCTGCTATCACCCTGGGTAAAACTGCTAGCTCACCAATTTCCAAGGGCTGGGACTTCAAGCCGAGTGTGAACACAAATGGCAACCAAAACTGGTTGACTTGATAAGCCTTTCCTAGCAGGAATGTGTGATTGGGAGCAAAGATTACTCTATAAACTCACCAAAGGGTCAACGTCACAGATAAAGATGCAGAGAAGCACAATTCAAAAAGCATTTTAATTGGTTTTGAATAATCTCAGAGCGTACCTTATTAAAAGGTCTTTACCACCCTGAGGAGGATTTTTAAAAATATTCCAACATATCATGTATTTTGGAAGTATCTATAGAGTTTTATTAATTTGAGGAGGTCTGTAGGCCCCAGTCAGTGATTGAGAGAGAAATCAGGAGATAAAAGCTGGATTATGTTCAATACGCATCTGGTTTTGCATCTTCCATCATCATTTGGAAGTCATCAACCAGCAGCACCAAAGTCCTAAGATGTCATTTAATGCTTTGGTCAATTTTCATGCTGTAGCTCTTGGATTATTTCCATTTTTTTTTCTGACCTTATATTTTATTTAGGTCATGCTTTCAAGGTTTATTATTTGGTTTTGTCATACCTCACAGGACTGATCTTTTTTGTCCTCCCTCCTTTGCACTTTCTCACACTTATTCCTCCTGCATCAAACTTGAGCCTTTCTTTCCTGCCTTTGGCTGTTCCACTGAACATCCCATGACGATGATCCATGAAGTGGAGTTCAACAGTTCTAAATACAAGATCATTAAGTGACCATACTGCTGTACAAATGTACACTCCATAAGACAGACACCACTAAATTAGGTTTGTAAGAGTTAAATGACAGCAACAAGGTTGCTGATAACAGATCTAGTTGGGAGATCAATCCATCAATAACCATCTTAGTCTTCTGCCTCTTCTTTCGATACTTGGCTTCCTAGGCTGCCTTTCCCCATTTTACAGTTCCCAGTTTCCATTTTCCAATTACTACTGAAAATTCTACTTCTTTAATATTATTTTTAAGTGACATACAATACAAAACATTGTCTTTCTATTTTCATTCTCAGAAAAGAGAAGGCATTGTTCACCTTAGGAAAGAGTGGCAGGATTGGGCAATACAATCAAAAGGTTCTCATTCTACTGGTCTCTCATCATTTCTGCTTCTATTGTCCATTTTCCAAGCCATAACATCAGCTGCTACAGTGAATAATTAGATCTGAAGACACCACCAAGCTTTGGGAGAGATTCTTTGGTGCTTAGAATCATTAGCTTGCAGTTTGTGGAGCACAATGGCAAGGCACTTTAAGTAGATTATTTTCAGCTAAAAACTATTGATTTTTTTTTATTTTACTGAAGAAGGGTCAAACAATTAATTTACACATAAATTATATTTTGCTTTCAGATCATAATAATGAGTGAGGAGCTGGGAGAGGACTACAGGTGGTGTATCAGAGATACAAAATGCAATTGGTGCTTGTTGTTTTGTGGGGTTTATACTTTGTATTCAGTTTCTGAGACCTGAGTCCTTCAAAATGCAATCTAGAAAAAGGCAATTCCAGTTCAAGGATGCTTCTCACCAATGAACGATGCAAAACCCAGGGATCTTGTTCTCTCTCTGTTTTATAATGATGCATTTTTACAAGATCATTTTTTGAAAATCTGAAAAGCCAGCACAGAAGAATAAAACTGAGGACAAGAGAGAATTAATTCAGGGAAGCACATAGTGAAACTCATGACAAGGCAGCAGATTGATGACATCTGTTAAAGCTTTAAATATATACCCCCAAAGCAATAATGTTGGTCTTTGATCCTTTTCTTTCCAGCCAAATGCAACAGATTTTTAGTAGACCTTTACAAGCATTTCCCCCCCCCATTCAGATCAGTAGAAGGTAGACCAAAATGTCAGTATATTTGTTCATAAACAGTGGTGATAGTTGTTCATAGATAGGGTATACTTATCTTCCTCATCAGCATGAGCAAGATAAAGTAGTAACCTAACATATTAAGGATATAAATAATCACTCCTGTGGAGCTTAAACATAGTCAGTCCAAGTCACAAATGCAGTTGCATGGAATACAGGTCCTCTAAGGACCTAAGCTGAAATTAAGGAATTGCAAATGATTTCACTAGCCATCAAGCAAGACCTTGTGTCATAGACATTTCAGTATGACCTGTAAGTAAAGTCCTTACAGCTCTCCCCCTGAACTAGAAATCTTCCTATTTTCTTTGTATAGGTTGTACCCCTAAAGGCATCCCAGTCAAACACAAGGGTTTTATTCAATTACTGAGGAGGAAGAAGCTGATTTCTTTCCTCCAATAAGTATTAGGAACTGCTTTCTGGTGGTAGGAACACTGCATATGGAAATACATGACTGCATCATGCTGGTAGTCTTTTTCTTGGAGAGAGAATGGAATTACATTTGGAGATACTCATAGAGAGAGAGAGAGGGATGGAGGGAAAAAGAAAAAAAAAAAAAGAATATTGAGATATTTTCAGATACAGGGAGATCAGAAAAAGGCATCGAAACTTGACTCATGAAATTGCAGAGATCTTCATGTGTTTAACAACTGGATTTGCCGCAAGCCTGGAGCTCAGGAAATACAGGGGCTCTGTACTAACTTTGCAAGGACTCAGGATTCAAGCTGCTTGGGTTTTGTCTACACTTCCTTGCCCTTCCTGGTACTCTCTTTTGTCTTGTTGCACCTCAGTGCATGGGGATTTAGTCACCTCAGAATGGCATCCACTGTATTTACTTTGGAGAGAATTTCATCATTCACAAAGGTATTAAAAACCTTTTACTGTTTATTATGGTTTTTACATGTCGCTCAATGGCCTCTCATTTTTTACATTGTAAGAAACAGAAAAAAAAAAGTCTTTTTCCTAGAATTGGACATTTCCTACATAGCTCGTTTCTCAACCTCTCTGAAAACTAAAGAGCTCTGTTGCTTTTTCCTCCCCTAAATGCAGAGGTTTCCATGCTTTTTAGAGTAATTTTTCTCCTCAAAATCATACACCTTGCAATTTTTAAACAATTCTATGGGTTTGCTTTTCTGCATTGATAATAGTATTTTAATCTAAGGAACCTTCACATGTTCCAGATTGCATTCGGGCACAGGCCTAGAGGCTTTTTGTGTCTAAAGCTGCATTTGTTAAGAGGGTTTAATTTCAAACAAGTATAGGCAGGTACCTACACTGCTGTGAATATTGCTGCTTATTCACCAGGTTCTAAGAGATGCTACAATAGACTTTATTATAGCATGTCAGTCTGCTGAGTGTTCAGGAATTGGTGATTATGGAGCCATGGAGGAACCTGAGGATCCCTTGAGGATCCCTTGAGGATCTTCAGCCTAGCACTGCTGTCTGGAGACAATCATCATTCAATGAAGTTGGGAGGGGAGCTAAATCCTAGGCTCTTGTTTGTGAAGGAGGGAAAGGCTGTGGACTTTGTTTAGTTACCTGGACTTTAGTAAAGCCTTTGACACCATTCCTCATGGCATTCTCCTGGAGAAACTGGCTGCTCATGGCTTGGATGGGCACTGGTGGAGCTGCGATTCACCCACGGTACCAGGAAGCCCTGAAAAGACACCAAGAGATTTGGGAATGGGCTGGATTAATGTGGAATAATGTACAGGACCTAAGGGGTCCAATTTGTGTCCTTGCCCCCTGCTGGGCTGCAGACACAGCAGCACTTGGTTTTGGTGGGAAATGTGGGGGCTGCCAGAGTGGGACCCTCTGCCAATAAAGAGGGTCCCTGGCCAATGTGGTGTCCTGGCCCAGGCAGATGAAACAATGAACAACCCCAGGTCAGAGCTGACTTAGTCCATAAAAACCACTGGGAAGACCTTAGTTAGGTTTTCCCTTGGAGCAGCAGGTGTGAGAGGAAGCCAACCTCTAAGGTGGGGACACCACCGGAGGAGACTTCTGGAGATGGAGTGACCTCATCTTTGATGAGTGATCTCTCTTCTGGATAGATGTGTGAGTGAGCCTTGATCCTGTTGGGCAAGTGATCCCAGGTACCTGAGGGGGGGAGCCTTTCCCTTTGTCTGAAGGAATGTGCACCTGTGGGATTGTTACTATCCATGTTAAGACTAGTAAAAAAAAAGCTTAGGAATCCTGAAGTAGTTGTGCCTTGGTGTTTCAATCCCTGAGGTTACTATTTTTGATTGATGGGAGGGCTAAATCGTGTTGATTGGAATAAACATTCATTCCTAGTCAACTCCTGTGTGTTTGTGGGTGCCTCTGTTACACCAGGGAAGGTTTCAATTGGATATCAGGAACAATGTCTTCCCCAAAAGGGTTGTCAGGCCCTGGCCCAGGCTGCCCAGGGCAGTGCTGGAGTCCCCATCCCTGAAGGGATTTCCAAGCCGTGTAGATGTGGTGCTGAGGGACATGGGTTAGCGGTGGCCTTGGCAGAGCTGGACTTCAAGGTCTTTTCCAACCCAAACAATTCCATGGTTCTCTGATTCCAATAACATGCACTATACTCAACAGTCAACTGTACATTTCTTCTCAGCTTCAGTTCATACTTAAATGCATTTAAATACACAGATTCAGAAGATATTCCAGTATCTGAGGAGGACACACACACTGTTGTTCAGTGTGCCACATTGCTCTGCAAAGCATTCAGTACTAAATCATAGTCAGCTACTTTGATTAAGTTAAGGATCTCTGCCCTTCTCTATGAGCCTACTTGCCTGGGAAGATTCTGGAGATGATGAAGAAAAACTGCATGTGCCCACTGTAAACAAAAGAAACTGTTTCCACCGGAGATGTTAATCGCCCTAACATCAATTTTAACGCTGCTTTTCAAATTCACACAGCAGAAAAAGAAAGTCTCCATAGACATTTGCTCATCTGGTGTCAAAACTGGCAATTTTTGAGACAGAATGGGGAGAAATAATCCATAAAGTTCCATCATTATTAGGTGTGTTGTCAGAAGCTGTCGCGTTGTGATTTACATAATGGTAATGGCATGCCATCATGGATACCCAGGTATCTAATAGCATTACAGAACAGTGCTACAAGTAAATGGCAAAATCTTGCCATCAAGCATCAAAATGACAATTTTAATAGTAACATCAGAACGTTAATGCCCTAAAATTAGTCTCCTTTCCAACAGTTTTCTGTGTGCTGCCTTATTAAGGAAATCACGCCGCAATTAGCTTTCACGATGACAGGCACAATGTCACACTACAAATATTACCTTACCCCTCCTGCTCACCAGGCAACGTGCAGTGCAGTGACACTGGCTCTAAGCTGAAGTTTCCTTTTCCCCCCTTGTTTTTTCTCCTTCCTGTCACCGAAGCCAACCCTCCATTTACTGAGGAAGACAATTCCTTTTCCATGATGCAGGAGAGTGGTATCTTCCAACAGCGGGAAACAAAACCCTTTCTTTCTCAGCAAGAAAGCACAACCATTAAAAAACCCAAAATTTGAAGGGACCTGTGCTATAAAGCATGATTTCTGTTGCCTTTCTCAGATCAGGTTTAGCAGCTAGAATTAAGGCCAGCTTTGGGAAGCAGCTGAGATGAGTTGGGATGCATTTGTTGAGGAGAAGTCTGATTTTATCATTCTTTCAGGCTGAGAGTCACCACCTGCCCTTTCCAAACGTTGGCTTAAACTGATGATTTCAGAAATATTTAAACCTACCCCATGAGGTGAAAACTACCACAGATAATGTTTAATGATAAACAGGATGAAAAGTCAAACTGGTAACAAATACATTTTCCTCAAGCAAAGCTACAGGGTTTTGTTAGGATTTTAAAACCTTGTGCCTTGGTCACAAATATGTACAGGAGATGCTTTCTTGTCCATCTAAAAAGCTAAAAGTTCTCTTAAAGTTCTAATTCATTAGAATAAACTTTCTAAAAATGAGTTTGCTGTATTTCTAGTAGCTTGACATTCCCACGTTCACATTAAGATACAGGATTCAAGTCTCTCTTTTATTTCTCCTGCCTCTAATGAATTATTTATGCAGCTTGGAGAAGGGATGGAAAGCAAATCAGCTGACAGTAACAATAACATGGCACTAGGGAATAATAAGTGTTCCAAACCAGATTTCCCACAGCACAGGAAAATGCTCTTTATTGCCTCTGGCTGTTGCATCCTGGCCTCTCCCTCTGCCTCTCAAAATCACTCTCTCCTTCTCTCCCTCTCTCCTTCTCTCTTCTTTTTTGAAAGTGACCCTAGTAATTTGAAGGCCTAGAATTTTGGAAATCACAGAATCACAGAATCAAGGAATGGTTTGGGTTGGAGGGACCTTAAAGATCATCCAGTTCCAACCCCCCTGCATGGGCAGGGACACCTCCCAGGTTTCTCCAAGCCCCATCCGACCTGGCCTTCAACACTTCCAGGGATGAGGCAGCCACAGCTTCCCTGTTCAAAGGTCTCACCACCGTCACAGGGAAAAATTTCCTCCCAGTGTCCAACCTCAATCTCCCCAGTTCCACTTTCAAGCCATTCCCCCTCATTCCATCACTCCTGCCCTTGTCCAAAGTCCCTCCTCAGCTTTCCTGGAGCCCCTTCAGGCACTGGAAGGCCAAGGTAGTTATGGGCCTGGGAAGGGTTTGGGGGCAGTTATGACAGAATCCCAGACTGGTTTGGGTTGAGAGGACCTTAAAGATCATCTAGATCCAACCCCTCTGCACAGGCAGGGACACCTCCCACTAGACCAGGTTGCTCCAAGCCCCATCCAGCCTGGCCTTGAACACTTTCAGGGATGGGGCAGCCACAGCTTCTCTGTTCCAGGGTCTCACCACACTCACTCTAAAGGCCCCTTCCCTGGTGTCAGCAGGAGAAGGTCAGGCTGAGGTGGGGGTTACAGGAGACAATATAATTTTTGTTTTTAAATGAGCAATTTTCCACCTGAGAGAGACAGACTTCATAATTTTTTAGATCCACACGCATCTACCGCTCACCTTGATGTCCCACATGCTCAGCGCTCGCGTTGCTGCATTACCAGGGGGTAGAAAAAAACCCCAACAGTTAAAACTGACTTTAAGGATAGACAGAATTTAGTTTAACTCACTATTACACAACAATTTATGGCACTTAGTGTTCAGAAAAAGTAGATGGAAAAAAAAGCCCAAGGAACCCCAAAAGATCAGAAGACTTGTAAGATAGATGTGTTTGCCTTCTATTAATTTTACTAGACTTTTTTCTTAGGAAAAGTAGATTTATTCCAGTCATAAGAGTTCTTACCTTCTCCTCTTCTCCCTCTTTTGTACACTTCCCATGGCAATATCACTGAATGCAAATGATTCCACGAAATAAAAGGAGCATGGATTTTTTTTTTTGGGGGGGGGAGAAGAATAAGAAAAGCACTCAAGAAACATACTTGCTGGCTGGTGGAATAGAAGTGTTTAGTTCACATTAACACAGTTCCGTTTGGAAGCTCTTGTATGATATATAAAATACTTTAATATCTTGCTTTTGGGGCACCTTTCATCCACACAGTTTATAAAAGCATGAGATTGTTGCATATTAAAGAATTAAGGATTTCATCACGATCTTAATTTCCTTATCTTTTTGTTACTTCTCCCCCTGTCCTTGAAAAAACGAAATGAAATTGTCAACGAAGCAACAATGACTACATCACAGAAAATAATCTGAGAAATAGACACTGATACACTGCCTGTCACTTCTGGTCCATAAATCATGAATCTACCCTGTGCTCATGAGCTAATAAAAGGGGTGAGGACTTTGGAGCCACTACTGGTTTTGACCCTTATTACTTAATAGGCTTATTCCAATTCCAGCCCTAAACTCTCGTGCTTTGGAATTATGTCGTTCATGATATTTACAAAAACCTTCTACGTGACAATTCTCCTGATGCCAAATGTGCAACGAACGTTCAGTTCTGTGTCTTTTTGCCAGCTGCCCTCTCTCTCCTCTTTCAAATAATTCATGCCATTCTTCCAGGAATCCTTCCCAATTTGTTGTGTTTTTTTTTCCTAATCATTAATCTCTTCATGCTTTTCATGATGGAAATCCTGTTCAAATCCTCATTCCCTCCCTATCATTAGGTGAAGCAGACTGCTTCTTGGAGATCTGATTAAGGCTCCAATGGAAATCCCTCACCGTGTAGAGGTAATTTCCATCTACAATTTCCTACCTGTGATGTTTCCAGTCTGTCCCCACCACAACTGCCCTGCACTGGAATCACAGCTGTGTTTCTTCCAGTGCTTCCCATTACCTGCTCTGCTTTGTCTGCTTTTGGACCACTTATATTTTATGGCTGTTAAGTTCTTTTTACCAGCCTATTAAGAAAGAGCAAATTGCTCTGTTTATGACCCCAGGACCTGTGATATTCCATTAGTGACCTCCAGCTTTAACAAATCACTTTACCAGCTGAATATTGCAAGACTGAAGCATATAACACATTAAAGAGATTTCTTTCTTGCTCTTTAAAGTTCCCCTTAAAAATATCCAAAGTATTTTTTTCTTTTCTGGGGGAAGAAGCTGTTCAACAAATAAAGTCTTCTGCCAGAAACCAGGCAGCCAAATTGTCCAGTCTTTTGCCATTGAGCTGCTGTATAATCTGAATAAATATTTTCACTGGTTTTCCTTTAAGGGAGACACAGTTTGTTCAGTCTCAGGCTGGGAACAGGGTATGAGAAATTCAGGAATTCAAGAAGACACTAGAAAAAGACAGAGCTCGTTTTTCAGTGCAGGGATGAAGCTGAGGTCAGGTCACATGCTTTGAGCTGTGAAAGTTTTAATGGATCGTGTTTCTGGATCTGGCTGATAATTTTAGCCTCTTATTCTCCTTTTGAACTTTCTCCCATCGCTCATGCTGGAAAAGATGATCTTTTCTGTCTATGGTTTCTTTCTAGATTAAATTTATGGAGAACTTTTCCTCAGATACGCAGTGGAGGCACTAGAGGTTTAAAATTCACAAATGCATATTAATTCCCTAAAAGTTTTCTGGAAAAGGAGAGGAATAGGTGGTAGGAAACCATGGTGATTGATGGCTTTGGATTGCATTTCATTTTGTTTTGACGTGTCTGGAATGCAGAAAAGATTTTAGAAGTCTAGAGCACAAGAGAACAAATTCCTGTTAGGAGAAGACCAGAAAGGTAGCAAAGAGCCTCCAATCTAGATGAAGACTTTTATTTTCTATTTGATTTTTCTATTTGAATTTTCTATTGTATTTTATTTTCAAGGTGCCCTTTGCCTACACCAGCAGGATCAAGGAGATGCCCCCAGAGCCTTGACCTTCACCCCCAGAGCCTTGTGGTCCCTCCTGATGCATTCAAGGTCCCTCCAGTGGCACTTCACTGCAGAACCAGAGGTAAGGAAGGAGAGTGATGTGTGCTACCAAAAGCAGGGAGTTTCCAAGCCTCCCACATCCATGTTTAACAAAGGCAAAAAGAGCTGCTCACTGAATATAAATACTTGGACAGAAGGATTTAGCATTTGTTACGTGAGCTTAATTAAAAAGCTCTACTTGATGTGAGTGGTGCTTGTTGGAGGATCTAAACTCCTTGATAAAGAAATGAGCTGTTTTCCCTCACTTAAGATCTTCCTTTTCTTCTACATGATGAACAGTTTCAAAGATCACAAGGTAAATTCTCATCTGCTACCTTCATTTTAAAATCATTTTAACATTCTGATAAGCCCAGGAGTTTTGGAAGGCTTCAACTGGTTTGACTCACTACTCAATGAACAAACCTCAAGTAATTAATTGTAATTAGACATCTCAGGTACAGCCCTAATCTTTGCATCTAGCCCAGGACCATGAAAATTTACGTAGGAAAGACTGCAGCCACTAATAAATAAACTGCTTTTTCTCCTGGCTGAGTTCAGTGAAGGTCAGGGCTGAGAGAGGAAGGCACTGTGCTGCTTTTAGATTCAATCACGTAGAATAAACATAATCAAGAATCAGATGATGTGGAATGAAACTCTTCAGCAAGGAGAGACTTTGGTCACATTTTCCCATAGCTGCAGCCAAGGAAGATCCTCAACGTCTCTGAACAAAACATCAGTGAAAAACTCCCAGTGAATTCTCAGATTTTTCCTGGAATGGGAATTATTTTCATCTGAGCTTAATTGGTTTGCTTTGCTTTGCTTTCTCCAGCTGAAGCTGCCAGCAGCATTTGGGGCTTAGTTCTGCTTTCTGCTAGGAAAAAGAAGCTATGACACGCAGGTACTTGGCAGGAGGCCTTTCAATTAAAAATAAGGCATAACATTTCTATTTGTCTGAACACCAGAATAAAATCACACTAGATAGTTCTTCTGTGCAAAATTCCAAGTCCTTGTTACACCACCATTTACCTGGATGGAAGCTGACCAGCAGCCCAACGGGATTTTACGACCCATTGGTCAAATTCTAGTTTGGTGAATGTCACCTACTGAGGAGAGAGTCTTAATGTCTAGGATTTTAAACCAGTTCTTCTCATAGAAAACAGTTTTTATGCCACTGAATCTAGAGAACCATCAGCTAGTGCTGACACCAAGCTGTGTGTCGACACGCTGGAGGGGAAGGATGTCATCCAGAGGGACCTTGACAGGCTGGAGAAGTGGGCTTGTGCCAATGGCAAGAAGTTCAACCAGGCCAAGTGCAAGGTCCTGCACCTGGGTCGGGGCAATGCCATGAAAAATAGAGTTTGGTTGGAGAACGGATTAAGAACAGCCCTGAGGAGAAGGACTTGGGGGTGATGGTGGTGAGAAGCTCCAGCATGAGCCAATAATGCACACCTGCAGCCCAGAAACCAATTGTGTCCTGGGCTGCATCAAAAGGAACATGGCCAGAAGGTCAAGAGAGGTGATTCTGCCCCTTTTACTTGGCTCTGGTGAGACCCCACCTGGAGTTCTGTGTCCAGTTATGGAGCCCACAACACAACAAGGACATGGGGCTGTTGGAGAGGGACCAGAGGGGGGCCACAAAGATGATCAAAGGGCTGGAGCAGCTCTGCTACGAGGACAGGGTGAGAGAGTTGGGGTTATTCAGCCTGGAGAAGACAAGGCTCTGGGGAGACCTTAGAGCACCTTTCAGTACCCAAAGGGGCTACAGGAAAGCTGGGGAGGGACCTTTGACAAAGGCTTGCAGGGAGAGGACAAGGGGGAATGGTTTCAATCTGAAAGAGGGAAGATTTAGATTAGACATGAGGAGGAAATTCTTCCCTGTGAGGGTGGTGAGACAGTGGCCCAGGTTGCCCAGAGAAGCTGTGGCTGCCCCATCCCTGGGAGTGTTCAAGGGCAGGTTGGATGGGGCTTGGAGCAACCTGGTCTGGTGGGAGGTGTCCCTGCCCATGCAGGAAGGTGAGACTGAATGATCTTTAAGGTCCCTTCCAACCCAAACTATTCCATGGTTCTATACTGTTGGTGGCTTCATTTTCTAACTAACTGTGCCCTGGCAGCTACAACTTCCCAGAGCTCCTCTTTTCAAAAAAACATGATATGAGACATGCACATGGGACTGCAACTAGAAGTGAGTGACCACGACTATTATTTTTGCAGCTATAGAAATGTGGCCTAGTTAAATTTCTTCCGGAACTTCACCAAGCCTATATTGCAATCTATTTTGAAGACATCTGGGTTACTGGCAATCAGCCAGGGCTCCCAGTTTTACTGGTTACACCAGTAGTAACTTTCCTTTTCTCTGCTCTCAGAAAGCTGACAATCCTCTCACAATGTGCTCAGATTCATTTCTGTATTTTATTGTCAGGGTTCATCCCTGCTGATGAATGTCACTTGGAAGACGTGTTTTCTTCTTTTGGCTTTACAGCTAACAAAATGCCAATTTATGTCTCTGTTATTCTATCTCAAATGCCACCTAGCATGACAATATCTTTCTTCTCATGCCATAGCAAGAGAAAAAACATCCCTGGCCTTCAGACCACCCACAGAACACAGATGTTCCCTCCTTCTTGTAGGCCAGCTCACCAGGAGCCTCTGCCAGCAGCTTGGGCCAATTCTGACACGATGCTAACTCCCCAAATAGTACCAAACATTTTTTTTTTGCACCTAAGAGGTGTCACTTTGTGCCTTCTTGCAATCTGCTGCCTCATCGTCATCCTCAACGCTCCCCAGTCTCAAGAGAATTGTCTTTCTCTCTATTTTTTTCATCTTTTGTTATAATAGAATACTCCTTGGATGGCTTGAGGCTGCAGGTGGTTACACAAATATAAAGGCCTGTGATTTTTAGATCTTTGGAAGTCGTACCTGCCAGCTTTGTGGCCAAAGATTGAAGGACAGAGTAGTTTCCCATCTCAGACACAGGTACTTCAGGAGACTTTGTTCTCTTTCTAGCCCTTTGGCAGAGGCCAAGTTCTCTCTTAAGGCAACCTCCCTATAATCTCTAAAGCAAAGGCAATAGACTTCAATCAGGTTTAAGAGGTTAAGGGCAAGAAATGGAAGCTCTTCACTGAAAACACATTTTAAAAAACACTTCAGGAGCTTGAATATCCTGAGATTGTCTTGTATTTTACCAAAGATTAAAGAGTATGTGGTGTGAGTTCTGTTTTCAAATGCTTTCAGTCTGGAATATTGGAGTGCTACAGAACATGAAAATAATAAACAGATCACAGAATCATAGAATAGAATCATAGAGGGGTTAGAGTTGGAAGGGACATTAAAGATCATCAACTTCCGACTCCCCTGCATGAGCAGGGACACCTCCCACTAGACCAGGTTGCTCAGAGCCCCATCCAACCTGAGCTTGGACACCTCCAGGGATGGAGCCTCCGCAACTTCTCTGGGCAACCTGTGCCAGTGTCTCACCACCCTCACACAATTTCCTTCTGATCTCTAACCTAAATCCCTCCTCCTGCAGTTTCAAACCATTACCCCTTGTCCTATCACTATGTGCTCTTGTAAAAAGCCCCTCCCCAGCCTTTCTGGAGGCCCCCTTCAGGTACTGGATACCAGCAGCTATCACAAATGGTCCTTCACTTGGCAATGGATCTTGATGTCACGTTTCAGAATGATCTGGGAGAGCTGCTACTGCTTAGATTTGATGCCATTCTGGTGAATAAACATTAAACCCAAACAAAAAATGACCCACCTTCTTCTCAGATGTTGGTGGCTGAAAGGAAAGAGTAAAATAATGAGTCAGGTTTCAGTTTCCAAGTGTAGGTTACCTGAAATACACAAACAGGTACAAGTTTACACAGATTTATGCAAATATCTGATGTAGTTCTTTTTATAACCTTTCACTGGACAGGATATGCATGGGGAAATTCCCTTTGTATTACATTTGTTTTTAAAAAACTGGATTCTAATCCTTTCTGAAGAGACCCTAATGCTTAGACAAGGACCAAGTGGTTGTCAGAATTAAATACATAGGCTTGATTTAATGATTAAAAATCAGTCTGCTCCAAAGTTGACAGCAAGAATCAAGAGCAGTTTTCCATCCTGTTTTGAGTTCTTACCTGACATGTTAGCCTGCTAGCTCTCCTTTTTCTGTAGGGGCCTAAAAAGAGAAGTTTAACTATTTTAATTAATAATCACAAGCCGCTCCCAACAGAAAGGAATGAGGTTTTTGAAGCTTTAGATGGGACAAAACAAGACAACCCAGATTTCTACTGAGCACCCAGCACTGCTTCAGAGCCCTGACCCTTTGGACACCCCAACCCCTCCCCAGCTGCACACAAAGAGACACTTCAGTGCTATTCTCTGCTCAACCTAATGAAACAGATTTGGTTTTTTATTTCCTGCAGAAGGAAAATTGATGCTAGAGATTATCATTTTGTTTTTGCTAGTGCTCTTTATTGCACTACAGCTGCAAGACTCCAATCCTGCATTCTTCCTCTTCCCACCACGCCAGACCCCAGGAGACTTGGTGATTACTCTGAATTAGTATTGCAGGGCTGCCTTAAAAGATTTCTGCGCTTAAATGTTGAGATGGAGAATGAAAATGGAGTGCTCCTGGGTGCCAAGAATTCCCACGCAGCTGTGCTGTGACTGGAGCAATGAGCAAGTTAGCTCTGAAGGTTTGTGGAGGGGATGCTACAACTTACATTTTGGCTTCAGTTCACACAGTATGTCTTTTCCTGAGTCAGTAACATTACCTGCAATAACCAAATTTGGTTTCCATTTTAAGCCTGAGAGCGTGAAAAAAAAAACACCTCATGTTGCAATTTTCACTCCAAATCACATATTTGTCCCCAGGAAAGTTGGAGGAAAATGAGCAAAAGCCCATCAACTTTGAAACTCATTTCATGTTCACTGAAAAATTGATAGATTTTCTTGGAGCTTCCAAATGAGTAAACTTGGTGTTTATTGCATGGCCTGAAATGGGGTTCATTTTCCAAAGTTTTAGTACCAAAAAATGATGGCTTGCTATTTACACCACAATTGCTAAAAGCCCTGGGAATAACAGCTTGCCATTTTGCAAGCTCTTCTGAAAAGGCAACGACAGCTACAGCTTGTGTGCATCAGGAGGGACTGAAATAAGATCTCTTCAGCTCCCACTGAATGCAAATTAATTGTCTCCTCCTGGCAGGAGTTGAAGATTCCTATGCTCCTCTGTGTCCACTTCATTCTTGCTTAAGAACCACCTTCTAGTGTTTGGCAACCAGGGTTTTCCCATGTTTGTTCCACAAAACCCAGGCATCTGACTTGGGTGATAACTCATCTTTTTCAGGAATAAGATCTTCAGCTCAGATAATGTCACTGCAAGCACTACTAAAAGAACGTAATATGGCATGGATATCCTCAAGGAAGGACAAGTCAGGTGACATTAAAACATGTCAATAAATGCAGTCATTTTTATTAGTTTACATTATATTATAAAAATAAGATAAGTAGTTGTTACATTCATATGCAATCCAATCCAAACAACACAGAAACAGAACCTGGTGTGTTCTTCAAAAGGAGTTCTTTCACATTTTCCCAGGAAAACTCCAACTAGCCCGCTGTAGTTTTTTGACCAAATGATCAATGCAATTAACACATTTGTATCAAAAATATTTCTATTGCTCCACATTTCTTTCACCTGCAATTCCACATTTCCTGCAATCAGAGCCTTAAAATATGAACGTCCGAGTTAGTTTTGAGGTCAACATTTCATGCCAGGTTATATATATATGTTTGATAATTTGGAATTATATTATTTGAACATGTATTTAATTACTTGTATTTAGGGGGGTTGCATTTTATTTGAATAGGGCTTTTCTATATATATATCTATTTGCGTTTTGGATTTCTTAGTTTGTTTTCTTAGCTAGGGAAAACATCATGAGCAAAACCAGAGAAACAAACAAAAAGAAAGAAAAGCGAAGAAAACCAAAACAAAACCAAGGAATAGGAAATAAAAAGAGCACAAACCTCGAAGAAGTAGTAGGTCTGGAAGAGCCATGGGGGAAGAATTCCAACTCAGCAACCTGGCTGAGAGAAACTGCAGACACAATCAGAAGCTTCACCCTTTGCATTTTGTGCAGAGGAGATGAGTGAGCTCAAAGGTACAAGGAACATCTCTGGAGTAGTTGGTCTAGGACTGCAAACCACAGGTAATTTATCACAAGTTGCCTTATAAATATTAAGGAAAGCTGGGAGGGAACTTTTGACAAGGGAAGGGAGTCAGAGGACAAGGGGTAATGGATTTAAACTGGAAGAGGGGAGATTTAGATGAGATATTAGGAAGACATTCTTCCCTGTGAGGGTGGTGAGACACTGGAACAGGTTGCCCAAAAAAGCTGTGGCTGCTCCATCCCTGGAAGTGTTCAAGAGGCTTGGAGCAACCTGGTCTACTGGGAGCTGTCCCTGCCTATGTAAGGGGGTTGGAACTAGATGATCTTTAAGGACCCTTCTGACCCAAAACAGCCTTGGATTCTGTGATTCTATGAAGTATCTCATATGCAAGGGAGCTTTTCTCTTCAGCTTTGTCAGTTTTATTCCTTAAGAGAAAGAGAATTCCTGTACATGCAGACACATCAGGTAAAATGGATTAATAAGCATGTGACAAGCACATCACACTGTGCTTGGTGGTGACAAGTACTGACATTTCAGTGCCAACTTGTCCTTGCGTGTAGCAGCTGTGACCAACACCTCAGAATTCTCGAGGCAGAAGTGAATTCTTCCAGGCAGAATCACTTTGTGGTACAGAGGGTGTGAAACTACCCATGTGGGATTGTAGTGAGAAGATCACTGACTGTCTCAGGATGCTCCTCTTCCACCTTCAGCTCTCTGGGAATGTGTTGCCTGCAAGAGACAGCACTATTGCTGGAGCCACCGGAAAGGAAAACAGGAAAACTGAAGGTAAAGAGGGAGAGCCAAAACTGTTGTTGCCCACAAGCCAGGAAGGGCTGGGAACTGTTACTCCAAACTACAAAACACACAGATGCTCAGCTTGGTTCTTACCAGTGACAAGACCTTTCTGGTCGGAGTTGAGTTAGAATAATTTATTAGGATACCTGTCCTGGTTTGAGCCAGGATGAAGCTAATTTTCCTTTTACTGATTTTTTTTTCCTTCAGTAAGCTCTGTTTTAACCAGCAGCAAGTGTTCCAGCCAGTGGACTGATAACACTGGAATGTTTATGTTACTGCTGAGACTCCAAGGTCGCTTCTTAGCTCTGCTGCTACAGAGGCTACCAGGGCAGGAGAGTCGTATCTGTGACCCCCCTGTAGGGGAGCTGGACTAGACAGACAGCAGAACTGACCAAAGAGATTCCATTCCATAGATCTACATAAGCTCCAAGGAAGGTCAGAGATCACAGAAGACAACTTCCTTCCTGCTTCTTCTTCTGTTCTCTTCCATCCATGGCCAGTGTCTGGGGAGGACTCCATCCATCCATCAGTTGACCCCAGGCTCAGGCATCTCTGACCTCATAACCCTCATAACCCACCCCTGTCTGCTCTGCCTTATCTCCTGCCTGTGGGCTGAGACATGTCAGGACTGCTCACAGCTCAGGAGGTGCTGGGGGAGCTGCTGGGGGTGGGGGAAGGCAAGAGGCTTTTGCACATTCTGAACATACTTGTATATAATTGTACATATAATTACAGCTGTCTAATTTAGTTTTCAATCCAGCAAAGTCTCTCTCCTCATTCTCTCTCTCCTTCCCTACCTGGGTGGGAGGGGAAGGGGATGGAGAGCATTGTTGTCTCTGGTTTATTTGCCAGTCCTGAGTCAAACCTTGATAATACCAATCAGCATTTTCATCCTAGGCAGCTCTAAGCAGCTGGTTTGTATGTAATGAGTATTTAACTGTACAAACTGATCTTTCCCTCTGCAGCTAAAGATGCTTGTGTTGAGCTGCTGTCAGCACAAAGCAGAGAACCTCTATTTTAAAGGTAGACACAGGTTTTCATTGGCATAAGTTCTTGTCTTGATCGAGTTCAACAATTAAGTCAGCAGACAAAAGTAAACAGGGTGTCAAAAATTGAACAAGGAGAGCAAACATGCAGCAGAATTCCTGGCTGTTATTTGCAGCTTTGCTCCACAAGCTCAGAAAAAAAAAAGCCATCTAGGTAGAAGAGACATAGAGAGGGGCTATGGGGGTGATGGGGAGAGAATGACTTCTTTCAGATAGGGAGAGAAGGCTCCTCATCTAAAAAAGAAGTGCCAGGGGGTGGAACAGCCAGTGCCAGGAGGAGAGAAAAGGGTCAAAATACAAAATCTGAGAGCAGCAATTTAGCAAATTACAGTATCTTTACAGAGTATTTAAATGGAGGAAGGGAAAGTTAAACTTTTCTCAGGCTGCATAATGAAGCTGTAGAAATCACTGGCAAAGCATCCCATGGCACTTAATGCTCTAGACAGGTTTGAAGAGCTAAAAGGAGAGGAAAACCATGCCCTGGACAGATGTTTGTTCTGATTTAACAAAGCTCAGATGTTCAAGAGGGATTTGGACAATGCCCTTAATCACATGCTTTAGCTTTGGGTCAGCCCTGAAGTGCTCAGGCAGTTGGGCTAGATGATCATGGCAGGTCTCTTCCAACTGAAATTATTCTGGCCTAGTCTAGTCGAAACGCTGTTTCTGTCATGTTGCCTGTGACTGGAAGGGGACCTCAAATGATCAGCCTTATCCAACAGCAGCCATAGGTCAGGAGCTGCTCTTAATCATGGAAATTATAACTGGGGGAGGGGTTGACTAGAAGAAAAACAAGAGAGAAGCAAACAACAACTAATGACAGGTCATCAATAATCTCAGGTGGTGCATCTTTTCATCTGAGTAAATGTGGATAACTAAATTCTGAGGATCATCAAGCAATCACCCTTCTGAGTCACTTGGAGACACGTTGCTCCCTATTTCAAAGGTTTCACATTTTGGTTTCTCTCCTTTGAGTTTCTGCAGAGCACTGAGCTTTGTTGCTGCCTCCTAACCCCCCAGGGCGAGGTAATAAAGTGTGTGGTACGTGAGAGAACACAGACACTGGGAGAAGATAATGAGGGAAATTATGTGTCTCAGTGGGCACGGTCTGGATGAGCATTACTTATATGAAGGCAATCTTTGCTTACAAAGTCATCAGGCACTCACAAGACTATCTTGAAACAGAAAATGCTTGGAAATGGGTACCCAATTAAATCAATAGCATTTTTCAGCCAAGGGTGGTCTCTGTGGAACAGGCACAATCCCTTGTTATGTAGGATTCTTCACAAAAAATATCAGCAATTCCTGGCATCCCTTTAAACTTCTTTCATAGCTCTTTGAGATGGGCACTGGAAGATGTTCTGGTTTAAATATTAAAGGTGAACCTCAGACAACCAGAGGACAGAATTGCTCTCTATTACCCCCCACCTCCTCCCTCCCAAGGGAAGATAGAAAGGGGAATAAGAGACTTCAACTTTGGAAATTGAAACCAGAAACAAGTTTACTATAACACAACAAAAAAAGGGGTAAAACGGAGGGGGGGGGGGGGAGGGGGGAAGTGAGAAAACAGAGGCAGGGGGGCGGGGGGGGGGGGGAAAGGGTGAGTAAATATTTATATACAAATATACAAAACCGATCTCAAGGATGGCAGGGATATGGGGAACACAGGGCCACTCCAGAAGAGGTCCACGGCTCCTCACTGCACCCGATGTAGTTGGATTCTGGAGCGAGCACGTGGGAACCCGAAGGAAGCCAGCAGCACACCCGGCAGGGGAAAAGGAGTAGGAAGAAAAGGGGAGCGGCTTCCGGTTCTGGTGGCTTTTATAGATTGTGACAGGAAGTGGGTGGGAATACTGACCCCTGCCAGTCTCTCAGGGTGCTAAGGACCCCTCTCTCTCCGATAGGTGTCCAACACAATGCTGGGGTCTCCCAAACCATAACATTCCACCCCTTATTCCAATCCACTTCCCGTCACAATCGTTCACCAGGTTGTGAACTGTCCGTATGTAGTATAGTCCATTGAGTCCAGGCTCTGGATTTTTTTATCCATCAGGGAGGTCTCTCAGGGCAGAGGAGATGTCACAGGGTTCTTGGGACTTCATGCTCGTGTTCTGCAGGTCCTTGGGCGCCACTGCATTCTCCTTGAGAGAAAAACACTGAAAACAACTTATTACTATCATGCAGTAATTAAAACTACACAACCCAAACTAAATGCTCTCAGCTAGTGTTAAGCTCCCCTGTGGTACACACTGAACTTCACCATTCTCCTGCACCACCCACCAAGTATGTCCAGGACCTTGAGCAGAGACAACCCCACGGATGGGTTGGCCTCTGCCCAAAGCAAGGTACACCCAAAGAGTTTTTCCCAGTAGATTCCTTTCACACACAACGGGGACTTTATCCCCATCCACTGTATGTAAAAGGTTTGACTGGGCAGGTCCGGCTCGGTTGACAGATCCCCTAGTAATTAACTAGCCAAGTAGCTTCTGCCAAATGCTTATCCCAATTTTTAAAAGTCCCACCACCCATTGCTTTCAGAGTGGTTTTCAACAGGCCATTGTAGCTTTCAATTTTGCCAGCTGCTGGTGCATGATAAGGGATGTGGTATATCCATTCAATGCCATGCGCTTTGGCCCAGCTGTCAATTAGGTGGTTCCTGAGATGAGTTCCATTGTCCGACTCAATCCTCTCAGGGGTACCATGTCTCCATAAGACTTGTCTTTCGAGGCCCAAAATAGTGTTACGAGCAGTGGCATGAGGGACGGGATATGTTTCCAGCCATCCAGTGCTTGCTTCCACCATTGTAAGCACGTATCGCTTGCCATTACGAGTCTGAGGGAGGGTGATGTAATCAACCTGCCAGGCCTCGCCATACTTGTATTTGCACCAACGTCCATTATACCACAAAGGTTTTAGCCGTCTGGCTTGTTTGACTGCTGCACATATGTCACAGTCATGGATAACCTGTGTAATAGTATCTAGAGTTAGATCTAAACCTCGGTCACGGGCCCATCGGTATGTTGCATCTCGTCCTTGATGCCCAGATGTGTCGTGGGCCCACCGGGCTAAGAGCAGTTCACCTCTGTGCTCCCAGTCCAAATCTGTTTGGAACACTTTAGCTGCCTGGTCTGCTTGATGGTTGTGTTTCTGTTCTTCAGTGCCCCGGCTCTTTGGTACGTGGGCATCTACGTGCCTGACCTTTACTGTCAGTGTCTCTAGTCGGGCTGCAATATCTTGCCACAGGCAGGCAGCCCAAATAGGCTTCCCTCTGCGCTGCCAATTGTCCCGTTTCCATGCCTTTAGCCACCCCCACAAAGCATTTGCTACCATCCAGGAATCTGTGTAGAGGTAAAGTATTGGCCACTTCTCCCGCTCTGCAATGTCTAGGGCCAGCTGGACGGCCTTTACTTCTGCAAATTGGCTCGATTCACCTTCTCCATCCTTAGCTTGTGCAACCTGTCTTGTAGGGCTCCAGACAGCAGCTTTCCACCTCTGCTTACTTCCTACAAGACGGCAGGATCCATCTGTGAAAAGAGCAAA
Source organism: Hemiprocne comata (assembly GCA_020745705.1). NCBI lineage: Eukaryota > Metazoa > Chordata > Aves > Apodiformes > Apodidae > Hemiprocne > Hemiprocne comata. Next base: position 866,900 of record CM036593.1, read on the forward strand.
TTACTTTTCATGATCTGAGAGCTGATTATATGGGGGAGCTTCCTCAGCACGAGTCACTATCTCATCTGGTGGCATTCCAAAATCTCTGTCCTCTGGCCAATTTGTAATCACCTCCACCATGCCTGGGCGATTTGGGCCCCCTATTCGAGCTCGCTGTGTTATCAGGGACATCCACTTGATCCAGGTGGCATCAGTGGCATGGTGTGTGGATGAGTCCCTCCCTTTATACATCCATTCCAGGACTGGCAGTCGAGGTGCTAGGAGGAGCGTTGCTTCTGTACCAATTACCTCAGAAGCAGCTCGGACTCCCTCATAGGCAGCTAATATCTCTTTTTCACTTGGGGTGTAATTGGCTTCCGAGCCTTTATACTGCCGGCTCCAAAATCCTAGGGGACGACCTCTCGTCTCATCAGGTGCCTTTTGCCAGAGGCTCCAGATAAGACCAGTGTCACCTGCTGCAGTGTAGAGCACGTTTTTGATGTCCTGTCCAGTTCGGACAGGTCCCAGAGCCACTGCATGGACTATCTCTCGCTTTATCTGTTCAAAGGCCTGTTGCTGTTCAGGGCCCCATGCAAAATTCCTTTTCTTTCGAGTGACTTCATAGAGGGGTTTCACAATCTGAGCGTGTGAGAGACGGACTCTATAATGGCCTTTAATCCAGCGACATTCACTGACCAGTCCTGGCGATGCGCCCCCCCGGCACTCGTGGGGAGAGGACAGAGGTACCAGGCGCATGCGCACAGACTACAGACTACAGCTCCCAGGAGGCACGGCGGGGCCGGAACTGGAAAAAAGAAAGGGAGGAGCAAGAAGACGCGCGCTCTGCGAACACGGACGGATCCAGCCGCCGCGGTGAGCGTACCGCTGCGGAGGCTGCCGTGCCGTTGCGGCGCTGCTCCCTGTGGTTGTTGGCATGTGGACGTACCGAACGGACCGTTTGCCTGGAGTCTCAGGGGACAGGACGTGGATCCCGACCAGGGATTGGCTTCGGCCGTACCCCCCGGTGGTGAGAATTGCGAACATCTTACTAACATTCCTATAAAGATTCCTACATAATATTCACACATACTAGACACTCACTTCTCTTTTCCCATATTCTTCTATTCCCCAAAGGCTCTCTCCAGGCTTTCCCTCTTATCCCTGTCCAGGAACGGGAACAGGGGGGAAGGGGGGAGGTTCTCTCTTGTTTTCTGTGTGTGTTGTTATTGGTATATAGATGTAGTGTTGTATAGCTGTTGGTATATGGATATGTAGGTGTGGATATATATAGAGATAGACCCTGTGTGATCGTTGATATCAGACTTGCCAAACCCTCAGTGCCTTTAATAAATCTATTGATTCTTAAGCATTGTTTGTAGGTGTGACGGGGAGTGGTCTTCAGCTCTCGATCCCCTGAGGTGGGGGTGTGGGTCGCGGCTTTACCTATCTCGGTCCGCGACAGAGCGTACCCGGGAATGTGCATTCTCCAAAACCCCACAGTGCCTAGGAAGGTCTGTGTCTCTTTCTTGTTGGTGGGTGAAGCCATAGTTCCTATTTTACTGACCACACCCATAGGGATGTGTCACCGCCCATCTTGCCATCTGACCCCTAGGAACTGGATCTCTCTGGCTGGCCCCTTGACCTTGCTTCTCTTTATAGCAAAGCCAGCTTCTAACAGAATGTCGATTACTTCCCTACCTTTTTCAAAGACTTCCTCTGCTGTATTACCCCATACAATGATGTCATCAATGTATTGCAGATGGTCTGGAGCTCCGCCCTTCTCCAGTGCAGTATAGATCATCCCGTGGCAGATGCTAGGGCTGTGCTTCCACCCCTGGGGCAGTCGATTCCAGGTATACTGGACACCCCTCCAGGTGAAAGCGAATTGAACTCTGCACTCTGCTGCTATGGGAATGGAGAAAAAGGCGTTAGCAATGTCAATAGTGGCATACCATTTAGCTGCTTCGGATTCCAGTTCGTATTGAAGTTCCAACATGTCTGGAACCGCAGCGCTCATCGGTGGTGTGACTTCATTCAGACCACGGTAGTCCACAGTTAATCTCCATTCCCCATCAGGCTTCTGCACTGGCCAGATAGGGCTGTTAAAGGGTGAATGAGTCTTACTTATCACTCCTTGGCTCTCTAGTCGACGAATCAGGTTATGTATGGGGAGCAGGGAGTCTCTATTGCTGCGGTACTGTCGACGATGTACTGTAGTAGAAGCTGTCGGTACCTGTTGCTCCTCCACCTTCATCAGGCCCACCACAGAAGGGTCATCAGAGAGACCGGGCAGGGTAGACAGCTGTTTAATGCCCTCAGTCTCTACAGCTGCTACCCCAAAGGCCCATTTATACCCTTTCGGGTCTTCAAAGTACCCTTTCCGGAGAAAGTCTATACCAAGGATGCATGGAGCATCTGGGCCAGTTACAATCTCATGGGTCTCCCAATCATTCCCAGTCAGGCTAATGTCAGCCTCCAATACAGTCAATTCTTGAGACCCTCCAGTGACTCCAGAGATGGTGATGGAGTCTGCCCCTCTGTGATTGGATGGTATCAAAGTGCACTGTGCACCAGTGTCCACCAGGGCTCTATAACTCTGTGGTTCTGTTGTGCCAGGCCACCGAATCCACACTGTCCAAAAAACTCGGTTATCCCTCTCCTCCACCTGGCTGGAGGCAGGGCCCCTCTAATGTTGAGCATGACATCCACAGGTGACACAGGGGTTTGTGTGGTGTGCTGGACTCACATTTGAGTCTGCCACCCATCTGCTTGGGCCAGCGGTGGCTTCCTGGGAGACCGGGGCAGTCATCATTCTGGGACCATTAGCCCTAGAGGCACCACCCTGCAGCTGCTGTACTCTTGCACGCAGAGCAGCGGTGGGTTTGCCATCCCATTTGCTCATGTCCTCACCATGGTTGAGCAGAGTAGACCATAGAGACCTTCGTGTTGGGTTCTGCCCAACCTGAACTGGTCTCCTAGGAGGGCCCCTGTTTCTAATGGCTGATACATGGTTCCATGTATCAGGAGAGATATAGGTGGTTTTCTCCCTCTCCAGTCTGGATACCCTATCGCCTAATGTCTTCCACTCCTCAACTGATTTTTCCACAGCTGAGACACGGGCATTCAAGGGGTTAGAGATATTGTCTGCATACTGCCTTAGCTGGCTAGCAAATTCATCCACAGTTGGTAGTGTTTCACCGTCCCCTGCAAAAACCCTTCCTCCTAAAATGGTGGAATACATAGGAGGAGCACACTGTGCAAGCTTCTTTAACATAAGCTTACTACATGGCAGCTCATCAGGGCTTTCAGGCGTGTCCCCATTACCGTAGATGACCTCCCGGACTGCCATCTCTCTCAGATAAGCAATCCCTCTATCTACAGTGTTCCACCTACTGGGTCGGCATTCAGTGTCCTCCCTATGGGGATACCGGCTTTTGACAGCCATTAACAGGCAGTGCCAGAGATTATGAGTACCGTTTTTCCTCCCAATCATCTTATTGATGCCTGAATCTCTGGCTATCGATCCCAACTGCCGAGCTTCCCTGCCCTCCAGGTCTATCCCATCAGCTCCCAAGTCATAACACCGCAACAGCCATGAAATCAGTGACTCATCCTCCCTACGAGTATAATCCTTTCTTATGTCCCTTAACTCTTTCATGGACATAGATTTAACAATTATTTCAGGGTCTGAGTCGCTATCATGTGTTGTTCCTGCCTCCACCTGACCCTGTCCGTGCCCATCGCCTGCCCCTCCCCCTGTATCCGAATTCTCATCACTAACGTGGCGGTCGGACTTCTTTAGATGTTTCCTCCGAGTTGTTACAGGGGCAACCAGGACCGCTTCGGGCTGAGGGGGAGCGGTACCGCTCCCTACCGGGCGTGCCGCCGGTGCCAGAGCAGACCCGGAGGCAGCACGTTTCTGCGCGGCCGGCACAGCGCAGCTGCAGCTCGCGGCGGCAGCGGGAGGTGTCGCGGCGGCAGGGGCAGGGACTGCAGGGGCAGGGATCGCGGCGGCAACGGGAGGGGTCACGGCGGCAGGGGCAGGGGGCGCGGCGGCAGGGGCAGGGTCCGCAGCGTCTCGGGTTTCCCGCGCTGCTGTCACGAGGCAGCGGCCACTCGCAGCCATTTTCCCATACCAGTTTTTAACTATAGACCACCCCTGGTACACATTCAGGCACACCGATATTACCAACAGCAAGTAACAGGCATTCCCGAAGCCTCCAGACTCTGGGACGGTGAAATTGCCAGAGAAAGGAGTGGAGTAATTTTCCGTGACACTAGAAAAAGGGACAGAATAATTTTGCATAACCGTAAAAATCATAGAACGGCTCCTGAACACCTTAAACCGATCTGCAGCCCAGCTCCTCCCAGCAGCACGTATTGCTTGACCACAATGGGAAAGTAAGAAACCAGGTACATATAACAAAAAACCCTGAACCTCCGTCACAACAAAAGCCGTGGCTATATGAAAAAACAGGTTTTTAGCAATCCACATAAGAATCGCCATTTCAAAATAAAATTCCTTTTTCCAGTTTCAATTTCCAAACTCACAATTCTTTAAAATAAAACCTAAATTTCGCGCCCCATGTTGGGCGCCAATTATTCTGTTCTGGTTTAAATATTAAAGGTGAACCTCAGACAACCAGAGGACAGAATTGCTCTCTATTACCCCCCACCTCCTCCCTCCCAAGGGAAGATAGAAAGGGGAATAAGAGACTTCAACTTTGGAAATTGAAACCAGAAACAAGTTTACTATAACACAACAAAAAAAGGGGTAAAACGGAGGGGGGGGGGGGAGGGGGGAAGTGAGAAAACAGAGGCAGGGGGGCGGGGGGGGGGGGGAAGGGTGAGTAAATATTTATATACAAATATACAAAACCGATCTCAAGGATGGCAGGGATATGGGGAACGCAGGGCCACTCCAGAAGAGGTCCACGGCTCCTCACAGCACCCGATGCAGTTGGATTCTGGAACGAACACATGGGAACCCGAAGGAAGCCAGCAGCACACCCGGCAGGGGAAAAGGAGTAGGAAGAAAAGGGGAGCGGCTTCCGGTTCTGGTGGCTTTTATAGATTGTGACAGGAAGTGGGTGGGAATACTGACCCCTGCCAGTCTCTCAGGGTGCTAAGGACCCCCTCTCTCTCCGATAGGTGTCCAACACAATGCCGGGGTCTCCCAAAGCATAACAGAAGAGTTTTACTTCCCCAGCTGAAAAGAAAGGAGGGCATGAGCTGCTCAGATAATTTATTTTTAAAAATAAGGAGGAGTACATAGAAATTCCAAATGTGTCCGTGATGTAAACAAGGCGCTTTCATGTTCGCACAGAGGCAGAAGAACAAACCCCCCCCAAAAAAATCCCTGCAGCAAGAAATACTCTCTCCTCTCATGTTGTAAGTTAAAAAAGAAGAATAGTCAGTCTTAGAGAAGTACGTTCACACAGAAATGTCCAGCTGTGCAGCTCTGTTTCTTTTTCATAGGGCTGATCAAAATCCACAGGTAGGATTGGAAGCAATAGTTGTCAGACAGCAAGACCCTGTTTCTCTGCTTCAACAGCAAAAAAACATGGAGCACAGCCGACCTGCTTGCTGTTCAACATCCACCCAAGGCAAAAAATAAAAATGAAAAATAAAATAGGCTATGAAAATACGAAAGAATATAAAATAATAATGTAAAATTGTGCTGTAAATGAAATTCTTGCATTGTGGGAGACTGGTCCTCCATTAGAGATTGCTTTGACAAGTGTGCCACTCATATGTCTGTTCTGTGGGGTTTTAAATTTGCTTTGTTTTTTGCTTGAGTTACATGGAATATACATTATTTGCTTCTATTTCCCCTTCCAAACCAGGATGAACAGCAAGCCCTCCTGTAGTAGCTCAACTGAGTAGCAAACCACATGTAAAATACACCTGTATGTCCCAGGGGTCCTGTGTAATTCTTTCTTGATAAAGAATGTCTTCTTCTCAGGGGAAAAAAGCTAAATACAAGAATGTCCTCCAATTATTTGAACAGGTAAAGTGGCCTCAGAAGCACTCCCATCTGCCATAGGAACTATAAAAGCTCATGCATCAGATTGCCTTTCATTCCTGTAGGAATTTACAAAACAAGCCTAAATGAAAACGAAATGATTCAGTCAGACAATATTGTTCATGAAGAGGGTGCTAAAAATGTGAACAAAATCATCTTTACACGAACCCAGGTGTTCTTAGGTGAGGCTAAGTCTAGACTTAGACTTATTTTTAGATCAGGCTCATCATTTTCCCTATAACCTCCTTGAGTTTCCACTCCAAGCTGAGCACATTATTTGAATGTGGGTACAGAAAAAAAGAGGTTTGAGGTTTGGGGTGGTTTTTTTGTACTATTATGGGTCTCTTTTAATACCTAACAAACTTCCACAAACACCTGCTGAACATTCATGAAATTTACTTAAATGTCCTCAGCTGAGGTTTTTCAATGGGAAATGAGTGTTGGGGAGAGGGACTTGGGAGGGTTGACTGATGAAGTTTCAGCCCCAGGTCTCTTTTTTTCTCTATTTTTCAATCACTTTGCTCAGGAAGTTCTCCACAGACACTGTTATTGCCAGTGGCTTAGAAAATTTAAACTGTCTCTCTATTCAAGTAAGAATCAATGGGGTAAATATTAAAGGAGTCCCAATGCATTCTTGAGACAGTCATCATTGTTAGTGAGCTCAATCCAAAACAAAAGCATAGTTTTTTTGGGGAAAAAAAAAAAAAGGAGTGGCACAGAAAGAATAGCCTTTGGCAAGGGCAAGATGTCTGAAGCAACTCCATAACAAAATTCATGGGGTGTTTAATGAACCCTGTGTTACTGTGATGGAAGGAAAAAAAAAAGGAGAGAAGTGTTAAATGGAGCTTGCTGCTGTTTTGCAGATTTCTCCAAGCTTCAATCATTCAGATTTTGGAAGGCTGAGGGGTGGAACAGCTAGAGAAAAAAAGTTTAAGCATTAAACATGACATTTTTAAAGAGGTCAGCCCCTAGATTTGACCTTAATCCTTTCCAGCATCTACAGGCATAATAAATACCCATAAATTTGACTGCTTTTCAACCAGTCTACAGCTCCCAATTGGAGTATTTCCAGATTCTGGTTTCCTCCTCCACCTCAGCCAGTCCAGACTGAAGTTTGCTGGTGACTTGCACACAGGCAGAGGTGCAGGGAGCAGCAACTCTGCAGAAAGGATTAAAACAGTTTTGCATGTCATTCACCCTGAATCAGATGTCCTCGCAATGCACGTGTCCTTTGTGTCGTTTTTATGGGGTATGAACACTGTAAAGAAGGAAGCCCAGAGGAAACCTCTCCCAGCCTTCCTTTTTTCCAGGAATAAAGATCTTTCTTTCCTTAAATTCACTCTCAATTCACTCTCACACACAAACAAAAAGCCACATTGTTGGGTAATAGGAATGGATTGAATTGAACAGAGATCTTGACTGAAACAAGCTCTTTGTTGGAAGGGTTTCCAATTGTTAGATTGTCTGTTATATGTTATTATGTACAGACATTAATACATTATTAACACATTATTAATACATTATTATAACATATTATTATCTTTCCATGACATTCCTCTAAGTGAAATGCCTTCAAATTGCTCTTGATTTTGAGGTTGGGTGCTTGGAACCAAAAGAGGAGAGATCACCCAGGTTTGCCCAGAGGTATCCTAAAAACCTGCCTAAAAACAAACCCTAAACCAATCTCTGACCCTCCCTCGTGAAAGTGAATTAAAAGGTGTGTGAGCTGGAATCCTAAAGGTGTGGCCAGAGTTTCCACTCCTCACCCTGGCACTTTTATCTTCCAAAGCACCTACATATTTTTTAAAAGTAGAACAGGAAGTTCAACATGAGAAGACCAGGAGAAAATTAGTTTCAGGAACGAGATCCTTCTAAGAATTCTGGGCCAAAAAATGTTTTAATCAAGTCAGTGTTTCCAGCTTGACATGTAATTAAATGCTCTATTTCATTTTAGACCTAATGAACTTCTTTTTGTTTTATCAGTTCCAAAATGAAAATAATACTTTAAAATAAAAGGGTTTCAATCATTCCATGGGTCTGTGATTTAGAAAATGCTGCAAATTAAACACTTGACATAAACCCCCCTCTTTTCAATATGAAATAAACGACTGCATTTTACCTGTATGTATGAATAGTTTTATTCGTGCAAAATATACTTTGCAATGGATTTTATAACCTTCAGAAATGATGCCCACCTGTATACAATGTCACTCTACCAGTTCTCAAGAACCTTGTATCAGCTCTGCCTGAACTGACTAAAGTTCTGCCATTACCTGAGGCTACATATATTAAAAATAGTGCTTTAAAAATCATTCCAGCCTGAGATAATATTTGGAAAAGAAACCTAAGCCACTGCAAGTATCAGAGGGGTTTTTTGCTGTATTTCCTAGAGAGAGTTTGATGTAAATATCAGGCTGGAGTCAAGAGACCTGTAAGTGCAGAAATACAGCAGTGACTTCTCCATTTTCTTGTCACAATGGAAATGGTAACAAGAAACTGAAAATTAAGAAGAATGCACTTGTGTTTGGATGGAACTGTAGGGAATCAGTCATTTAAAATACCAGCCCCTCTGGCACGGAGTAGAAGAGAGGCTGCTAATTACCACTAGTTGGTTATTAATCACACTTCATTCCAAGAAGTGCTTGCAGTACGAGTGCTCTCCTTGGTTTGAGATGAGCAGCTGGAGCTATTCCTCTGTGTTTCGACAGACAGATGTTAGAAGGGCTTTCAATTGACCCAAAATTTCCCCAAATTGGTGCATTTGACTCCCAAAGTGGCACTGTTGAACCCCCAAGTCCTCCATTTTGACCCTTAAATAAACAATTTTACTTCCAAACATCAACCTTGACCTTCAAATTACCCCTTTTGGCCCCAAATCGACCCATTTCACACCCAGTAGGGCAACTTGACCCCCCAAACAGCCCCTTTTCAAACCCCATATCCCTGATTTTGACTCAGAAATACCTTATTTTGACCCAGTATTTGCCCTTTTCAGCTGCCCATTTTGCCCCCAAATTTGCACATTTAAGTCCTTTTGAACCCCCACATGGTCTATTTTGACCCCAAATTTGCCCATCACATTATCACAGAACGACAGAATTGGTGCCACTGGAAGGCACCTCTGGAAGTCCAAATGCCTGGTCAGGAAGGGTCAGCTAGAGCAGGTTGCCCACAATTGTGTTTTGAGTATCTGCAAGGATGGTGAATCTTTGGCCATTTCTGGGCCAGTTTTTGATCCCTCTCACGGTCACTAATAAATAAATGCATTTTCTTACCTTTAGATGGAATTTCCTGGATGTCAGTTTGGACTCCATGCCCAGCTCACTCAGCATCTCCTCATGCCAAGGCCTGGAGACAGCTTTCCAGATGTGGCCTCACCAAAGGATCACCTCCTTGATCTTCTGGCAATGCAGTGCTGGTTGAAAACAGCTAAAGGTTAGCATAGAAATAGGAAGAAATGTCACATATGTTGGTGTGATCCTCCTCACTCAGGAGGGACAGGCTCAATAGGTTAGGACAAGAGCTGAAAAACAGCTCATTCTTACACTGCTCATGAGCAGAACAAAAAGCACCCCCAAAACTGTGAAGTTATTACCTTTTTTATGGTGTTACTGACCTCATTCAACTCAAAGACAGTAAATTCCAACTGTCCATGAAAATTGTGATTTTTTTTAACCCCCTTTCATCTTCAGATTAAGTATTATCTGGAAGGCTGTGACTTCCGGCACCCTGAGGAAGGGAGGGATGTGCTTGAGGATGACAGAACAACCTGGAGGTCAAACCACAGCCCAGCTGATGGTGGCAGCAGTGCTTTGATACCTACAGCCATGGAGCCATCTGGGAAGACTCACTACTGCACATAAAAGACAGGATCCACATGACAAAGTGGGGTGAAAATATGGATGGATAGAGGTCCATGGGGAAGGGCAGGCCAGGAAGGCCAGGGAATGCATGGAGAAAGAGCTTGTGGGTCAGGAGTAGAGGGCAGAACAACGTGGGCAATCTTGTGGTGACTGCCTGCTCCAGACCACTTGGCTGGGAAGAATTAGATGAGAATTTCTTCGGACAACTGGAAGAAGCCTTATATTTGCAAGAATTCCAACAGGAATCTCATTAAATTCAACCAAGTCCTGCCCTTGGGGAGGAATGTATCCATGCTGCACTCTAGGCTGGGGAACACAGGGCTGGACAGTGTTACTCTGTAACACTGTTCTCCATCAAAACAGATCTGATGTGGAAAAAAAAACCCAGACTGTGCAAGATGTGAGGTGGAGATCCAAGCATTTCCCTGATGCCTGATAATAACCCTTGTGTGCTAAAAGCAGGGGAATGTTTTCAATATTTAGCTGCAAGCATCTGAGAGTGTCCAATGCTTCCATTAACAGCAATTCTTTCCAATCTAACCAGTGGAATGAATTACAATGAAAGGAGCATCCAAGTGAATTGAAACACACGAGCACGCTGACAACAGATGTTCTTTCAAGGGTGAAAGCTCCTGGTCCACAGACCATTAAATCAATGCAATTTTGAAGTGAAAATTTAGGAATGACATCAGCTAAGTAGTGTCTACACCTGCAAAATACATTTGGCATTCATCTCTGTAATTGCAAGACATCCATCACTTCTGCCCCCTCTTGCCAACAAACTCAAGTTCAGTGGATTCTCCAGCCTGCATAACTCTACTGGTACCTCATTCCTCTTGGAGGTCATTTCTTCACCCATTTTGCTGCTAGAAAAACCACGTGCAGACAAGGCTTGCAGTCCTTTCTGACGTCAGGGAGAAGAGACTGGGGCCTGATGAGAATTTATGGTGGTAACAAAAATGGTGTTCAACCGCCAACTGCTTTAAAAGCCTTGCACTTGGTCACTCTTAGCAGTTGCAGTTGTTAAGAGTGGGTGTTTTTGAAAGGTAAACATTTAATCATCACACATTAATAAGGTCCAAGACTATCCAGAGACAATGCAGAGCAATAAATGATGAGCAGTGAAGGCCTCTTTCCAAAGGTTCAAATATCAACAAAAAAACCCTGAAAGTGACAAATGTATCCATATTCCTGAAAACTTCTGCTTCCGACACAGATTTCATTTTTATTTACCTCAGTATTAAAGTACCCTGAGTTCTTTTAGCCCTTTGTCTTTATGTCAAGACATCCTTCAGGAATATTTATTTCTCTCCATGCTTTTTTTTGACAAGTCAGATGAGTTAAAAGCAGTGAGTAAAGCAGAGGAACAAAAGAACAACTGAATGAAACTGCCCCGTGGCCTAAACCTGCCCCAAAAAACATCACCTACCTATTCAGGGCTGCACAGCACTTCTCATGGAAGCAATACAAATTAGTTCTTAATCCCTATAAACTTCTCAGGAAGAATCAGGGACCGTCAGAGAGGCTGCAGTTATGATTCTGAACAAGCAAATTTTAATTACCCGAAATGCAAACTTCACAGATTTCACCAGTTGTATAAAGGGGAAGGGGGAAGAGGGAAGGAGGAAGGGGAAGGGGAAGGGGGAGAGGAAGGGGAAGGGGAAGGGGGAGGGGAAGGGGAAGGGGAAGGGGAAGGGGAAGGGGAAGAGGAAGGGGAAGGGAAGGGGAGGGGAAGGGGAGGGGAGGAGAGGGGCAGGGAAGGGATGATGTATGATTAAAGGGGTTTTACTAGGAGTTTTCTTCATGTTGGACCTTTTCTACTGTGTCATAAAGTGTGTCTGAGGAATTACAGTGTTTTTATAACAAAGGGTACTAGTCCTTTAAATTTATGTGCATATAATTGAGGCATCTTCAAGGAAAAGTGGCCCTGAGAGACTGCTGTAGTGGAAGGACACAAAGTAATTCAAGAAACAGGGACAACCAACCAACTGCAATCTGTTCTGAGCACTACAAGCAGGAATTGTCCCCTCAGCCTTTCCTTGGGCACAACTTGGTTTGGATATTGGAGGTTTCGATTTGAATTCAAGTGTGAAACTCATGGATGAACCAGAAAGCCTGGGAGGAGAAATGATGTAACACCTTTCTGTTTCCAGCTCATTATTGAGAAGTGAATTGACTTCTCTGCTATTCTGGCAAGCCTCAAGAGACACTAAAAGGTTTCAAACCAGCTGCCCAGAGAAATTCACCACGAGGCAGCATTTCTACAGCTGCTGGTATGCATCTGTTTGCAGCATCTCCTCTAGCACATTCTCCTGCTGACGTGAAGACACAACGAGACCTAAATTGAGTGTGAGTGGCAGGCAGAGTTCATCCTCCTGCTTCTGGATAAGGTGCTGACAATCAGCAGTAACAGACCAAAACCATCTCTGTCTCAGCTGAAGATGCCATGAATGTCATCTGCTGCCAGACACCAGGAGAAGGGAGGTTGCTGCAATCCAAAAAAAAAAAAAAGGCTGGTGTGTAGAAGGATTTTTTGATGCTGTTATTGCCACTTGGTTTCTAGGATCCATTTTAAGTGAAAATAAATATAACTTTATCAAGTAAAATTCAAACAAGCTACAGTCTAAACAAATCCCCATCACTTTCCAGCTCTTCTGTTAATGATGTCCCAGTGAGTAAAGCATGAGGATAATTTATATGGGGGAACATGCAAAGATCTTGTATGTTAAGACTACAGTAAGTGTGTTTCCCAACAAGGAGAGTCAAGAGAGATTTAAGTAAAATTCATATATATAAGTTGAAAACTGTTGGAAAAATAGAATCATAGAACCATAATGGAATGGTTTGTGTTGGAAGAGACCTTAAAGAGCATCCAGTCCCAACCCCCTTCCATGGGCAAGGGCACCTCCCACTAGACCAGGTTGCTCCAGGCCCCATCCAACCTGCCCTTGGACACTTCCAGGGATGGGGCAGCCACAGCTTCTCTGGGCAACCTGGGCCAGTGTCTCAAAACCAGATAAATTCAATACAGAGAAGAGTACATCTGGGCCATAACATTTCAGTTTATATTTTTAACACACTCTCCTTCTTAACGATTTGCCAAGTAACCTACAAGCTGATTGATGCTCACTCTTAACTTGTCACATCCAAATCTCCTCAAGGGCTTCCTTTTCAAGACCTTTATTCCTACTACAGGCCTACAAGAACTCCTTAAAAAAGAAGTTTTTAACAGGAATAACAAAGATCCTTCCGCTTCTCACGTGCTGGGCTAAAAGGTATTTACATTGCAATTATTTGAATGAGAGATTTTTTCTTATCAAAATGGTCTCGGTATTGTACATATATAATTTGGTCTGTCATGTTCTGGGGGAGCAGAGATCTTTATAAACAATGCATGACAAAACAGTGGGAAAAACATATTCGTGTATGGAAAAGAAAATCTATCACCATTGTGATAGACTGGGACTTGAACAAACTAAACTCTTCTGCTGCTTGAATTCTGTAGTCAGACATGGTAGCAGGAGTTGGATGTCTGTGTTGTTCAGGTGCCTTCAAAAGCTTGAGGATTCCTCCTAAATCTTGAGGATGCTCAGCAAAAGGGAGGTGGAAGAGGGAACTGAATCACAGTTTCCAAGGCTAGAGGATGTGCTGGTGCAGCCCAGCACCAATCATCTCTTGCCCCTGGTGTCTGGGGTCACAGGAGGCCCATCTGGCCAGTGAAAAGGAACAAATCCTCCACTCCTGAAGGATTACAGACCCACAGCCCATGTGATCTAGAATTCAAAAGCTACAGAGACCCAAAATAAGGAATGAGAAACCAGTAATCATTTCTGAAAGGAAGCAACAAAAATAATTGGTTTTTTTTTAATCTCGGTGAAAACATTTTTATTTTAGCAGGATTAAATCCAGAGCATTTTTCTTTCAAGGAAAAAGAAACAGGGAAGAAGAGAAAGGAGAGAAACCAACCATAATCCTAGCCACATCACCTGTGAGGTAATATTTATCTTCAGTTTATGGTCTGAAATTTAGTTTTAAATGTCCTTCAGAGGAAATGAGATTAGCACTCATTTCTATAACCTCATTAGGCACATAATGAGATTGCTGCTCCTGTTCCACAAGCTGAGGAATTACCTCTGTCTTTTGCACATGTTCTTGGAGTTCTTCTTGGCAAAAGAAGGAGAAAGTAAAACACAGAGGTTTTCTAACTATTTGTGCTGCAGAGGGAAGAGAGCAGCTTCTTCAAATACCTTGATGTCAAAAGCTATTCCATGAACACAGGCTTTCCCTGGGAAGTGGGAGTTACAAGGGAACTCACAGTGGAAATGAATCCATACATTTAGATCAAAGCAGAAATTAAGTAGAAACGTTCAGAAATGAAGAATGACCCACATACAAATTTTATTTTTAAAAATTAATTGTTGTTTTCATAAGCTTGGAATGGACTTGGCTGAACAGACGGATGAGCATTGTGAACTCCCCATAGGTCTAGAAATTGAGATAGATCATATGTGGATGTAAAGCAGCACTGTCTTTGCGTCCTATCAGCTGAAGACAGAAAAATTAATTGCCTCTACAACCTCCCATGTAAATCCGCTGCACCAATGAGAACAGATTTTTTCATGCACCTGGAATCTTCCACTTTTCCCAATTTTTCCTGTCTCTTTGGTAAAAAGTACCTGGAAAACCTGCACTAATTACAGTCAGCAAATGCAGCCACTGACCAGAAGATAGCATTCTAATTAATACTCATTAATTAGTTCTCTCTTGGCTCTCCAGCCCCTTGCCAAGGAACTAATAACCCTCCTAAGCCTCCTTCAATAGCCACGTCCTACAGATTCATCTTCTTTGAAGTACAGCAGATTTTATTTCAACATTCAAACCAAAACGAACCTTGAAATCACCCAGAAGAGATTTTTCTAACCTGGAATTCCTGCCCCATATCCCAGCTTTTTATTAACTATTTGTAACTACTTTGGTGTCCAAGCAGTAAACTCAAGAGATTAATGACTTGCACGTTGCTCAAGCTCATCTAGTACAACCATTTCGTAGAGCACTGAGAATCAAATCCAACCACCTCTATCTTTTTCCACTTTGATTTGGTTTTGGCTGTCCTCTGTGTGCACGACAGCAGTTCAGAAATGAGCTAGAAACTGTCCATCCCAAGTCTCTCCTCAGACTCCTAGCACACAGGTACCCAAAATTCCAAAAAGAGAGCTGACAATAAAGTAAATGTGGAAGTTCCTTAAGAGCCAGAAACTCTATTTTTTCCCCTCACATTCAATAAAAAACTATGTTGAAAGTTTTGCTTTGAGGAAAGAGGAAGAAGACCTTCCTCTCAGGGCTGCAGTAGTTCCCATAGCATCATCTTTGACTTTTGATGTCAGGAAGAACTTCAGTGCAGCTTTTTTTTTGAGGGATAAATAAATCACAAATCTGCTCTGATTATTTGTGTCAGAAAAGTGTTCCCACGTTTGAACACAGGTGGCAATTTGCTTCTTGAGGAAAAAGCAAACCACATTGACACAGGCACAGATTTGCAATGATCTGTCTGGGGAATAACACATCTTCTGTGCTCAGCCCCGTATTTCCAAGTCATGATGAGCATGTGTGAAGTTCTTTAATCAGTGTATTTCACACATGCTTTTGTTTAGCTCTACTATAGATGGTTAAAGATGTAGTTGGGGTTGGTTGGTTGGGTTTTTTCTATTCCAGATGGATTCTTTTGTTATAATCACTAGTATTGAAATCCAAACCCAAGAAACTCATTGCTACTGGAAATATCCATTTGCTACATAATCAGCTCTGGGTGGCAAAAAGGCATGAAGAACAGGGAGAAGAAATGGTTCTTTGGAATACAAGGCTGCAGCTTCTGCCTAACTCCAGGACACAGCTAGTTCCTAAACATCAGCAAAGGGAGCCAGCCTTAGGTAAATCACTGGATGTTGCCCTTTTCCATGGCAAGTTGCAAGAAGATAATTGAGAAGCACAGCAGGTGGAATCCACGGTGCTTGGCCAGATAAGGGCACCCCTCCGAGCTAAAAGACACAATAGCAGCTGCCTGGAACTGTGCACAGGATACACCAAAGCAGAGGAGGATTTCCCTCATAAACATAGAAGCTTTTTTAAGGAGGATTCAAAATATTAGCTTGTAATAATAACTAGTAGAGTAGTACCAGATTGTTTTGAGCTCACAGCATAACTGGTGAGTAATATCGGGGGGCGGAGGGGGGGGTTAACTTTAGGGTCCAGGAAATATCCCATTGCCATTCCTAGGAAAAGGCTGTGACAGCTCCTGGCTTTTCATCAGCTTCCCCAAGGGTTTGTATTGGTCTAAGAGAAAGGGTTGAAATAGCTCAGCTGAATTTATATCAGTGAAAAGGCCAGGCTTTAATGACTGAATAATTTTAACGAGCTCTGGATCTAACCAGTGGCTCCATGAAAACGTTACACGCTGAGATGTTTTTATGGATTTGGAGCCTCTTGCTATGAGATGCCGAAACTCCCCTTCTACAAATTCCTGAGATTACATTTCTCTCCTGTGTTCACTTTCATATGAGACAGAAGGAACCACATCCCTATTTTAACATTAAAATTGCTGTAAATGAAGCAAAATGGTTTGGCTGTAGTAGAAGCCTTTTGCAAAATCCCTCTCTCCATTACATAAATACTACAATTAGTGATCTATAGGTCACTCAGAATAAGGGGTTATAAAGCTGCTTCTCAACCGCAGGAGGCAAAAAATAACAGGTAGTTAAAATGCACAACTGAAGCCTTCAAGTGATCATTTCTGAAGACAAATCTACCCGAAAAAAAACATTGTGAAAATATGGAGAAGTTCCAAGGTCTTGCCTCAAAGTGTGGGGAATCATTGAAAGGATAGAAGAAATATGGAACCATAAAGACAAAACAATTGCTTCGTGTTACAGTATTTTCTAGAGATTTTTTTTTTTCCACATGGGAGAAATAACTTTAAATGGATATGAAAATCTTTGTATTTTATTATAAAGGGAGGAAGATGAGGTTGACAATCTCAAACACTCAAATATAAATGAAAATAAGGCTCCAGGCCACACAAAGATGGGAAAGAAAGGCCTTGCTCAAGCAGGGCCACCTAGAGCCAGTTGCCCAGGACCATGTCCAGAGGGCATTGGAATATCTCTAAGGATGGAGACTCCACAACCTCCCTGGGCAACCTGGGCCAGTCTCTCACCCACCCTCACTCTAAAGAATTTCTTCCTCGTGTCTAACCCTCTTCCAGTTTGTCTGCTGAGGTTTCATTCTCAATAAAATATTAAACCCAGCTTGACTTAAGTCTCATTCCATGGAACCATATTCCAAGTGTGAGGGGGAGAGAGTTAAATAACGAGTTCATTCAGCTGTTTCAATTCATTAAGTAGGTGTCATAGTTCATTGCAGGAAGTTCAGGACTTTGTGTTCTTCACACTGAAACTTGTAATGAAACAATAATTTTAGTGATCTTTTCCTGTATTGCTGCACTGAAATCTGCACAAAGGTAATGGACATGAAGGCAATTTAAAAAATACTGATAACTACATGAATCTTACATAAATGTGTGTGCGTGTTGAAGTGATTTGATTTCCAAAATACACATGCACACCATAAAGGCATTCTTTTCTCTTCACCCTCTTCCCATGTCCTATCAACTTTTCTCTAAGTGCACTTGTCAGAAATCTAACATCCAAGCAGATGGAGCTCCTGCAATGCTTGAAATCCACCCTACAGTTATGCTAAGTGACACCTTCACCTGAGTGAAAACAACCCATCAGCTTCACACCATCTGATTCTGGCTAATGTGACAGTCCTTACTTTAAAGTGAATTAACAAAGTTGCTTCCATCACAGGCATCAAAATCAGGGCCTAGAGAAAGGGTATTGGTAATTTGATTTCCTACATTCCAGATGCAGAAAGAGAAGGATATTTCATTCCCCTTTTACACCAAACAGAAGCTACCCTAGACTGAAACCAGAATTAAAGAGCTGGAAGAGCCCTTTTTCAGATTAAATACTAATAAAGCCACATAGCATTTGCAAACAGCCTGGTCAAATTCACATTCTTATATTGATCTGCAATCCAAAAGGAAGCTGAGACAAAGAGACCTTTGTTATTATCATGGAACTGAAAGGAAACAGATAAAAATATGGTTAAACATTTTTCTCCTGCTGTGTATGTGAAAGCAAATCTAATTCCTAAAAATTGCTGGTCTTGGTGAAATTCAAACCAAAATACATTCTGTTGAAAAAATGTGGTTTGAAGCCGTTTTTTGATTGTTAGAATATAGATTCCCACTGCTGACAAGATGCTCAAAACATGTCCTGTTGATTCCTGTGTCAGTACATTTGAAGTCAGTACATACCTCATTTCACCATCAGACTGTTCTGCTCAACAAAACACGTGGGTACAATCCTCCATCTCCCCAGTGACCTTGAAGGTCCCTCCCAACCCAAACCATTCCAAGTGTCTCAAGAAGGATGTGATCAAAGGTTGTCTAATAGACTGAAGCAAGACTTACTTGTCTATTTCTCATCAGATCTTTCTTTGCCCTTTTTGAAGATGGCTCCATTTGCCCTTCCCCATCATCTTGGACCTTCTCTGTCCAACCTGTAAGATGTTACAAAGAAAAAGCTTTAGCTGAGCTGCGGCTTTTTTGACATTAACCCTTCAGATCCACGTGTTTCTGTAACCCCCCTCTCGTCACCTGCCCTCAGGTGCATCTCCTGTGTATCTACCTCCTTTTTGCCTTAGAGCTCAGTCTGAATTCCCTGGTCAACCTTGTTATCCAGCTGAATTGGCTGGATATTGGGACACAGTAAAAAAGCTGGGAATCAAAGGCATGGAAAGTTTTTGGAGTACATTTGGTGAGCAATTTTCTATGTCTAAAATGGCAAAACCGTGTTCAGCAGAGGAAGAGATTCTTCAACCTCATTCTTGCTGCCCAACAATGATTCAGTTTCCAAATTAATTCAAGGCTGACCCCCCACAAGCTGATTTTCAGTCCACAGTGGAGCATTTCTATTCAAATTTTTTCTAATGATTTTCTAATTCCTTTCTATTCCAGGTTTTGAATCCTATTCATTTTGCAATAGATGTTTCCAAAGGTCACTTTAGTCAACAGCTGAAATGTGAGTAAATTATGAGACAGTCACTTGAACAAAGACAGGCAAAGAGCCTGCAGCCTGGCAATTCCCTACTTATCCCTTTTGTATCAATAAAATGACTAAAAACCAAGAAGGCACCTTGTTTTGGTTTTCAATTAGAGGTTTTATATTTATAATCACATTGTGCTTCAGCATTTTGCATTACATTTGGTACACTGACTTCATTTGGAGACCTTTCAAGCCTTCCCCTCAGTTATCCATCAAGCTGTACTACATTGAGCTGTCAGATAAAGCATGTAATGACTAAACTTTAAAAAAAAAAACCCCACCCAGATGTTAATGTCTCTTGACAAGGAAATATTTTCTTATCACTAAATTATGAGATGCCTTTAGGGCTGTTAGGGAGACATAAACAACATTCATCAAACTCGATTCGTTCTCCTTCTGATGCAGGAATTGCACAGGCTCTTTTCTGTTCGTGATCCTTGCAATAGCTGTGTGTTAATTAATGATTAACATTATGGTAGGAATAGAATAGGGAAAAAAAACAGATAATTTAATAATTAAATTGATAATAAACTGTGTTTTGGTTTGAGAGGGATGTTTTCCTTTTTGGGGGGCAAGGAATTTTTACCCCTGGAATAGCCCATTCTAATGAAGTTTAAATACAGCTGGAGCTTTTAAACTAAAACTGGGTTTTTACAAAAGATGTGGTTTAAAGATCTGATTTAATAAACGATCTGGTCTTACTACTCTGCAGTTTATCACTCTTAGTTAATGCTCCCTTGCCTAGTGAGGGAATACAAAGCCCTTCACTAAAAAAAATCACTGGGTAAAATTCTAATGGCTGGTTGTTATGGAGGAAGTCAGATTAGAAACTCCTAAACTGAGTCAGTTTTAAAATGAGAACATGTAACTTCGTTCTTACACAAGAATTTATCCGTATTATCAAGTATTCTACTTGAAAAAGTGGGAAAAACAAGTGGTTTTAGAGTGAAAGGATGAAGAATAAATTATATTTACCTCTACTATCAGGACTACAGCATTCTTGGGAACAACTTTGTGAAATGTAGAAACTTGTGATTCAGAGGAAATTGAACTTGAGTTCTTTATTTAAGTAACAGCTGCTGATCTAAGATTGATTGTGACTGAGCAACTTCTGTGTCTCAGTTTTGCCAACTGAACAGACTGAACAGAGTAATGAATCATAAGGCATTCCCACCTCTGCTCCTTTTACAGCCACAATCAACCCATTTTCAGAGGAAGGTATTTTCAAGATCTGAGCTAATAAAAAAGAAGCAGACCCTTCTTGACTGACACTTCAGTCTCTGGGACGATGTGAGGCAAACACCACCACAGACAGGTTTCCCCCCCTGCACAATGCTGGAAAAAAGGAGTTGAAACCTCAAGCTGTCAATAGAAGAGCACCATGATCCAGGTGAAATTTAGTTTGGGGTGTATTCCAACAGGAATACCTAGCTTCTTTCTCCAGCTTCTCTGGCAAAAAAAATACACCTTCAATATAATAACCCACCACCACTCTACTTCTCAGAGATAAAATTCTCATCTTCTTTGGAACCATGACTGTGGGAAAGGAAAAATACAGGAAAGCAACAGTGGAAAAAGGCTGTAAATAGGCCTTATTGATCAAATTTTTAAAAATAGGAATTAATGAAATGCATGGAGAAAGACAGGGTGATTTAGGCAACATATTCCCAAGTCCTCATGAGATTTAGGAGCACTATCTTTAGTAGCTCCACATCATTTAACTTGGATTGAAAGCTACTAGACTTCCTCATGCTCTGAGCAGGTGGACAACACATTCTGCATCTCCATGTCTGTCTGTCTGTCTCTCACTTGTGTCTATAGCCCAGGAACCAGATGCACAAGGTAGTTTTTTGCATGTTTACAAGAATTCTACCAAATCAAATTTTACCACAGCAGCAGGAGCTCTTTTAAATACTCATTCTAAAAGGCACGCACGGTTAATTTGAGGCAGAAACATTCAACCTCCTTATGGAAACAGAATAAGTAATTAGTGGGAAATAGTGAAGACTGGGCTTCTTTGTCTCTTTCTATTCCAAGTCCATTAAAAGCTTCAGCTTCTTTTCTGAATTCAAAGTAATGAAAATAGTTGAATAAGCAATGAAGTCTGAATAAATTAAAGTAGAATCACATCTGTTTTCTACAAATCTTAATGAATAGACCCAACCCCCCCAAAAGAAAAAAAAAATAGGAAAAAAAGGAAGCAAACTTGCTGCATTCTGTCTTTTCTACTCAATGTAAATGCAGAGGATAATATTCTTGTGTTTTTAGACAGGAACTTAGGTGAGCAATCACTAGCAGAGACTCAGCACTTCACAGGCTGCAAATGTGAATAATATTGTGCAACAACCTGCACTGAACAAAAGTGGTTTCCATAGAATCACAGAATGGTTTGAGCTGGAAGGGACCTTTGAGATCATCTAGATCCCACCCCCTGCATGGGCAGGGACACCTCCCACTAGACCAGGTTGCTCGAAGCCCCATCCAACCTGACCTGGAACACTTCCAGGGATGCAGCAGCCACAGCTTCTCTGGGCAACCTGGGTCAGCGTCTCCCCACCCTCACAGTCAAAAATTTCTTCCTAATATCCCACCTGAATTTCCCTCTTCCAGTTTTAATCCATTCCCCCTTGTCCTCTCGCTCCCTGCCCTTGTCCAAAGTCCCTCCCCAGCTTTCCTGGAGCCCCTTCAGGCACTGGCAGGTGCTCTAAGGTCTCCCTGGAGCCTTCTCTTCTCCAGGCTGAACAACCCCAATGCTCTCACCCTGTCCTGATAGCAGAGCTGCTCCAGCCCTTGGATCATCTTTGTGGCCCTTCTCTGGACTTTCTCCAGGAGCTCCATGTCCTTCTTATGTTGGGAGCTCCAGAACTGGACACAGAACTCCAGGTGGGGTCTGACGAGAGCCAAGTAAAGGGGCAGAATCACCTCCCTTGGTCTGCTGGCCATGCTTCCTTTGATGCAGCGCAGGACACGGTTGGTTTCTGGGCTCAAGCGCAGATTGCTGGCTCATGTTGAGCTTCTCGTCCACCATCATTCCCAAGTCTTTTCCTCAGGGGTGCTCTTCAATCCATTCTCCACCCAGGCTATATTTGTGTTTGGGATTGCCCTGACCCAGGTGCAGGCCTGGTTGAACTTCATGCAGTTTGCACGAGCCCACTTCTCAAGCCTGTCGACCTCACCATACACTTTGGCATCATCAGCAAACTCACTGAGGGTGCACTCACTGCCAGGACAACTGTCCATGTTGCTGACAGAGATGTTAAATAGCACCGGTCCCACTACCGACCTTGAGGAACACCACTCATTACTGGTCTCCATCTGGACATGGAGCTGTTGATCACCACTCTTTGAGTGCGACCATCCAGCCAGTTCCTTACCCAAGGAGTGGTCCATCCATCCAATCCATACTGCTCCAGTTTTGACACCAGGATGTCATGCGGGACAGTGTCAAAGACTTTGCACGGGTCCAGGTAGATGACGTTGGTCGCTCTTCATTTGTTCCTCAATTGTTGTGTCACTGATTCCTACAATATATGTTCTGAATTTAACAAATACCTACCTCCACTCTGGTAGTCTTGGAGATTGTTACCAAGACAGAAATAGTTTGACTTGGAATGGCTTTTTTTTCTTTGAAGTCATATCTAAAGTGAGTTCTCCTAAGGTGACTTTTACTTTTAGCTTTTTTCTTTCTTTGTTTTTCACTTTACGTATAAGAATGGAGAAAACTGATCCAGGAAAAACAAAGAGCTTGGTCTTTTAAACAATCTGTGTTCCCAGTTTCCTCAGAAAGACTAGCTTCTCACATAGCTTCTTAGCCTCTACTGCAGGAATGGATATTGTCACATCTTTTAAGATAAATGCATATGCTTGTCTTTATTTCTTCTCCTGCTGGCTCAACCTGTGTGAGCCAGGGCACAGATTACGCCTCCATCTCCTCCCTTCTCTCTTGGTGTGGGGAGAGGAAGGCTAAGAAGTTCTCTACTGAGCAGTTCTTCTGCCAAGAAAGTCTAAAGTACTTTTTATACAGCAGTGCACTCTGTAGAGGACACATCTACGGGGAAAAAAGCCACCTACCAGGGATGAGTTGTGTGTAAAACGTGTCCCTTTGAAGACTGGTGCTACCTGGGGCAAATATCAGAGGAACCCCAGTGTTTCCTCAGCGTTGTCAATGAGCTGTTGTGTAAATCAGAGTATCTATGACACCTTCCATTGCTGACACCCTTTCTACCTCCTCCTGCATTCTTTAATCTAGTGTATTATGAACTAGGGGAGCAGTTTTGTGCAGATGCAGTTTATTCTGTTCCTGCAGTGGGAGAATCCATCACAAATCAGTTGAGGTTCCTTTTCAAACCTACCGTACAGCACATTTAGAAAGAGACAAAGGAACAGTTCTTCTCCCTCCGAATCCCTAAGATTCTATGAAAAGGTCTACATGAAAATGTAAAGTTTCAAAACACTGCTTGGAGCTATAGTCCAAATTGTAATTTCCTTTAAAGAATATTGCTTCATGTGCTAAAAATATCAAAGATCCAAATACATAAAAAACAATAGAGAAACTTAAGGTCAAATGTCGGTGGAATTTCTGCAACTAACTCCAAGAACATGTCAACCAAATCATGCCACAGTAGCTGGTTTCCTGATCAGCCAATATGAAGCCAGGCCAGAGAAAGCTCATGTCTGTCTGCATCCATCCAATAGTTCTACCTAAATTCTCTTCTGTTTGTCTAGAAAATGTCTGCCTGGAATTTACAAAGATGCGTGTCAAATAGTAGGACAAGGAGAGGAAAAGAGAGCCCGTGTTTCTTTCTCAGGTGTTTTAGTCAGACAAAGGCTACCCTGACTTGAATTCTCAGAGTGCCCATTAGCCAATTTTTAGGCATATTAATCCCTATGTTCAGACTTGCACTCTGCCCTCTCTGATCTTCTCTATTTACTATCTGAATCTCTCCCTGCTGGATTTTATTAGTTAATTTGCCACGGGTATTGTCATTTGTAGGCTGAGAGCCTCAGATGCTGTTCAATCCCTGTGGAAGGCAGTTAACATTGTAGCAGGGACCAGCAGGGCTCTGCCTCTCAAATTCACCAAAGGAAGAGAAGAGGAACAAGAGCATCATGGAACATCAACATTTCTGTTGTAGAGATATTTTCTGGTGTGATCTAGCTTGCTTGCTTGGAGGTTTCACACAGCATTATTCCTACTTGGCCGTTAAAAGATGAGTAGAACTCTAAGAAATTAAAAGCTTAAGGAAGAAACCTTAAAAATGCCAAGAATTTATGTACTTCTCACCATCCAATTAATGTAATTCCTGTTAAATTTTGTTAAAGAAATGTTTTAAATTCACTTCACAGAAAATGTATGGCCAAAAAAAAGTTGGAATTTTGGTGATGTTATTTAGTCAGACATAGAAAATACTCCTTTTTAATTACAGTGATTTAAAAGTGTTCAGATGCTGTTATTTTAGAGAGTATTTCCTATTTTCTATTCATTTTATAAAAGAAACGGTACATCAGAGAGCACTTCTTCAGGACTAGCTGAATTTATGCTCACCAGAAAGCTCTATCAATGTTGATCATTAAATCACCATTACTGAAATAACAGACTAATTACAGAAGATGACATTCCTCAGAATGAATAACCAAACCATGAGAGGAAGTGGCAGATGCAGCACTCAGGCTGCTTGCAGAGCAGCCAAGGAATTTCCCTTTCAACACTCACTGGGAATAAAATCCACCACTGGCCCCAACATCTCTGGGATAACCAGACAAGGTGTTTTGAAGCAAAGGAGCAGGTGGCTAGAAAAGAAGCCTGGATTTTTCCACTCCAGTAACTTCAGAGGTACCAGATTAAAAAGGCCTTGTCTGGTTTGGGATGTGGTGTAAAACACAGGCTGTAAAATGAAACTTGGATTAAAGGATCAGTATGGGTAGCCTTAAAGTTCAAAGGGTTTTGATTTCTTTTGAAGGAAACAGCTAGTGTTTAATTTAAAAAAAACAAGTCACCAAACAAAAGAAACACTAAGTGGCCAGTCAGCAAGTTCTGCTTACTGCCAGGAAGAGGTGGGGAATTTCCATTTCTTCTGCCTGTCCCATTTTTTTTCAATACAAGCATAACTGATTACATGGAAACATGGTTGTTTGCTCTCTGAATCTGTGGACTTGTTTTCTCAAGTATTCCCTTGCTTATTTTAAATGAATAAACCAGAGAGATAGCAATGATTTTGCTATTTTTTGTGTGTGTCTAGTTGCTTTATCGATTAAAGCCTAGTGGTGAAAGGCACGGGAGTGAAGGATTTGTGAACCCCCGGTGCTTCAGACTCTCCTTTGGAAAGGAGATGGGTGCCCCCTAGCAGTTCTTCTTCCCCTGCCTCCAGGAGCCTTCGGAGAAGCAAGTGTAACTTCTCCCTGGCCCTTGGCTAGCACTAATCCTTTTCATAAGGATGACCAGGAAGGCTGACAGCTAATCAGTTCTTTACTTTGTCCTTAACTTGTTATGCTCGGAGGAATTTAGCACATCAAACAGTGAAAAATGATGCACTAACAGCTCTCATTTACCCATTTGTCTTCAACTCAACAGACTCCAAGACTACATTGCATGTAGTGTCACTTTGAAAGTTCTGATGCAGTATCTGCAGGGCTTTTTAGGGGGGGGAAACTGTTTTAGGAGCCTGGATGCATTTGAAGTGCAAGAACAGGAAAGTTTGTGACTTTGTAGTATCTGCATAAATATATCCAGCCTGATAACTATCAGCAGGCTAACTTGGAAGCAGCTCCACTGAAGTCAAATGAATGATGCAAACTAGGAAACTGCAGTGAAATCAAATCAATACTGCATACTGGATATGGAATTGTGCCTAGAAATGTGGGATGTTTCCATTTCCCTTTCTCTCAGGTGTTTCCTGATATGATTGTGAAGATGGATTTAAGCAATGAACACAGTCCTTGAACCTAGAAACGGCAAGTTTCTATCATAGATTTCCAGAGTGACCCCCTTCTCCTGTCAGGGTTTCTTTTAGCCATGCAATTCAGATTCAAGCTCCAAACAGCATTGTTAAAAAATACAGAGGACTTTTCTTAAAACACACTTCATTTCTGTGTTTGCTCGAAGTTGACAACCATCTGAAGTTTTCAGTACTTTAGGGTATCAGACACATTAAAAAATAACAGCATAACTTCTGAAAGGGATGGAACTGAAAGGAAAAACTCAGGTACAACTTCAAATAGATGCCAAAGTGGTACCATAGGTGGGTAAAGTTGCATGAATATAGAAGCTCACTCTTCAGCTGAGGGACACCAATCTTTCCGGTCCTGAGGCCAGTGACATGAAGGCCCACCCAACACCAAGATCTTTTGCATTAGTTGGTTCTGCATGTAATGATCTGAAGACTTTTATGATCTAAACAAACCAAAGAGATGAAACACAGAATGCAAAGCACCACAGGCTTCCTACCCACTTCAGGGCTCTACAGTGAGAATCACTTCGAACTTCAGTCATTAAGGTTGGAAAAGACCTTTAAGATCAAGTCCAACCACCAACCCAACTGAACCGTGTTCGGAGGTGCTACGTCCACACAGCTTTCAAATCCCTCCAGGTATGGTGACCCCATTGCTGCCCTGGGCAGCCTATTCCAACACTCCTTCAGTAAAGAAATTGCTCCTAATCTCGTTTGAATTGTGCATCTATACATACCTAACATCTATAAGACTTTGGTAATTGTGTAAACCTCAGTTCTTCCCAGTTGCCATAGCAACAGGGCACTGCACTGAGATGTGAGTCATCTTCCCTCAATATGATTTTGATCAGCTTTTTCTGTTGCAAATTAATATCAAATTGGAAGTCAATAATAAATGAAAATACCTTTCTAGGCAGGAGCTGAGGATGTTAACAGGATGAACAGCAGGAAGTACGAAGCAATTCAGCAGTCAGCCACTTCCACTAGAAAACAGTAGAAGAAAGAAAGAAAGAAACTAAGAAAACACAGTGGAAAATAGCTTCCAGAACCAGGCCTTGAAACTGCATAAAAAATGAGGAGCTACAGTCTTTCCTTCTGCATCTTAAGGCTTGGATTCCTAGCTTTTAATTAGCCACTGCTTAACTTGTCCTTTGACTAAAGGACCTGGAGAATGGAGGTGACATGTTGACATAAATCACCGACTCACATTATCAGGTAGGTAAAGGTGACGAGCCTCCGTGTGGGAAAATCCAACAACCTAAAGGAGAAGGAGAAAGGTCAGTTATGATGAAATCTAAATGTTTCCTTGCATTTTGCAGCAACGTGCTCATATGGAGCCAGCATTCCTGCCTTGGAAAGCTCAGGTTTTTTGTCCAGGAACAGATGTGTGGAATTGTATTCCCCAAAAAGTCAGGAAGGCTCAGCACTCTACTCTGAGAATGTGAAAGAGGTAGTACATGCTCCCTCTGAGTAATCCACTAAAATAAGAAGCCAAGCCAGAAAATGTCAACAATTCAACAATTCTGACTTGAATTTGGGTATCTGAGACAGCCTACTCAGGACAAACTTCACTGGGTGGCATTCCCCAGACCTTCTAAAGTTGTCTCCCAGCAAATGAAGCTTGTGCCTCAGTTCTATTAGTTCCTTACAATGTACTTTGCCAAGAAATGCGAGACTCCAACCACGATGTAAATTCATTAATCTCATAAAGCAATTAGTGTAAAACCCAGTCACTGCTGAACGATTCCAAATTAATTAGTTGCAACATAACATTTAATTTTCAGGAGTGTGTTCATTTATTTATGTTACATGGCAATCTGTACAAGACAAATGCAAATATTTAGACTCTCATCCTGCAACTGCCACAAACGAAAACTGCTTTTCCTTGATTTTGTATCAAGTTGTAAGGACCAGATTTGCAGTAACCCCAAGGCAGGGAGAGCTTTCAGAAAAGCCCAATGGAACACATGAGAAACTACTAGTGCAGGGGGACAATCAAACACCCAAGAAATCCTAGAAACAATGAAAGAATAGGGTTGAGACATCTACTTTTAAGATTTCTATGACAAGTTGGGAAACGTACCTTTTGCAGGGTAAAACTGAATGATAAAACCAGCAGATTGTCCAGGTATGGAGACTTGGGCAATTCCCAAGCAGTATTTGAGACAAAATCACCATGGAGACAGATTAAAGTTCTTTTGGGCTAGTCCCAGTGATCTGCTACCAATCTTTGGGGTGGGTATGTGGGGAGAGGCCTGCAATGCCATAGCAAGAAATATTACTGACAACTGTCCCAGAAAACCCTTTTGGTTGGAAAAGACCTGTCAGATCATCAAGTTCAACCATTAAGCCCTTGCTTAGCCCTTAAGTCTTGCACTTGGCTTCTGAGCAGAAGATCCCACCAAGTTAATCATACCCTGGAGGTGATGTTGCTGTTCCTTTCATTTTCTCTATGTTTCCATTCAGAAGAATGAAAACAGAATTGATTATCCTTAACCCAGAAGACTTTTGGCATTTCTTAAAAACGTTGGAGCAACTTCTGAGCCAATATAACTCCATCCAATTATGTAGAAGGAGCTAAGCTGGTCTCTCCTAGCATAAGACTTTCCTCACCTTTTCTGGAGAAAACAAGCAGAGGAACCATTCTGTGCCACCTTTTTTTTCTTTAGAATGTGAATTCACTATTTGTGGGTTTTATTTTTTATTCTATTGTGTATTTTATACTTCTTGAATATTTAGTTTTACCTAATGCAGGAGTGATTCATTCATCAGGGACACCAGGCCAAATGAACTCTACAGCAGGAGGGAGGATTCATATTTAAATAGCTATTACATTACTGTTAAAATAGCTTAAATAGCTGTATTAAAATAACAAAGCAATGGTTAAATCCACCTGTCTTTTAGGTTCAATTGGTTACCACCATTGTTTCTACTAGCTAGATAATTAAGCAGGGTTACATTTGCCTTTTAGCCAGGAATAAATTAGAATGGACAGCAAATGCATGCAAGGAAATAGCACAATATGTTATTTTAATAGCTCATATTTAAAAACTGAATGGAAAACTTTGTGAAAGCACTGGGAAAAAGCCTTTAATTAAAATACCCAATAAGCATTGCTAAAATCATAGCATAAGACATGCAGGTTTTGTTCCTCTCCTTCATTTATTTATGTTTTTTACTCTTCCAAAGAGCTTTCCCTGGGGTTGTTTCAAGTACACATATTATCTTCCCTCAATCAATTTCCCCTGAAAGTGAAATTGAAATGCACAGTGATTTCTTCCCTCTCTATTCTTTCGAAGAAGCCGTTTCTTGTCTTGTACTTACTGAATCCAACTGAAAAGAGAACATAATGTACCAATCATGTTTTAACACCCAAAAGTAGAGTTTGCATTTCCTTGTAAGCCTGGGAAGTACACCTAGAGCAATGCTTGGATGGAAAGAGAACTGTTCCTTCACAACCAGGATGAGACAAACCTGGGGAAAAGAGTCTTCTTTGGTTGTTTTCTTTTTTCAGACACGCACTCATCCACTCTCTCACTCCCTTTCCTCAACAGCTTCAAGGAGAAAATAAAATGGCAAAGCTCATGGGTCCAGGTGAGTCAAGGAGATCACTTACCAGTTACCTTCGTGGGCAAACCAGACAAACCAGGGGAAAACTAATGTCATTGGTTGCCACAAAAATAACTTTGGATAGTGAGAAACACGGATAAATTAGAACACCACCTTCCCCCACTCCTTCATTCCCATTCCTCTCCATGAGCTGCAGTCCTTCAGGATAAACCTGCTCCAGTGTGGGTCCTCCACAGGACTCAGTTCTTATCAGGGTCCTCTCCACAGACTCCTGGGAAATACTTGCTCCACCATGGTCTCCTCCATGGACTACAAGGGAATCTCTGCTCCAGTACCTGGGAAACCTCCTCCTTCTTTTCTAATCTTCACATCCAAAGGTTCTTTCTCTTTTTTTTTTTTTTTTTTTTTTCAATTCACTCTTCACTGCCTGTGCAAATGAGTTCATAAATTGGGGAGTTCTTCAATATGTTTTGGCAGGAGGCCACCCCTGCAGCCCCCCTGCTACCAAAACCTTGCCACTGAATCAAAACACATCACTGACTCTGTATTAAATTACAGGCTCTGATAGGAGATTCTGTATCCTCATCCACTTCTTAAGAAAGGAATTGTAAAAAAATCAAGCTGATAGAGAAGCATTTCATTAGATTGATAGTCATTATCTTCCTGAAAGAAGAGAAACTGCAAGCTTTGTATCTGTCATTGTCCCTGATAGTCATTCTCAATGGATCCAAAGCAGAGACCTGCAACATCTATAAATTATAAGTGCATTAGACAGGCTGTAATTAATATATTTTGGTTCAGAGCAAATGAATAAGTGTCCTAAAACAGTGTAGCCTGGAAGAATAAACAAGTATTTCATAACACGGTTGGCATATCCAGACACATTAGTACAGAAGTATGAGTAATGTGACTGCCAGGGTGGGAAAAAAATAGACATAGGAGACCTGCATGTGATAAAATTTGCCAGGTTAAGGAAAAGATGAGCATGAGGGACTGTAAAAGGACAGAACATTCTGCCCAACAGGCAGGAAAGATGTCTGGTGAAACCAAAAATCTGACTATGACGAGAAACAGCTGAGGTTCCCCTTTTGGAGATTTGGGTAGAAGCAGCAGAAATGGAATTGAGAAAAAAAAAGAAACAGGGAAGAAAAAAAGATGCATGTTGTTTTCAACAATTGGAGGAGCAGAGGTGACTGGAAGTGCCTAAAGAACTCAAAGATAGCAGAAGTGCACCAGATCTGTGGGAATTTAGGGCAAAATCTGGTTTTCAACAGTGGGAAGAAGCAGGTCCATAGGGAGAACATACGGAAAAGGCCAAAATGTTATCCACTCCCCTAAAAATATTGTTGCCCAAGCTCTAGCTGCATGAGGCCCATCGTGTCACTACAAAGTGTCTCATAACCCTTCCAGGCTTTTCTCTCCAAGGTAGCTGCTCAGTTTTCCCTCCCAGTTTCACCACCCACAAGGTCCTATGGTAACAGGTCCCACAGCTCCCATGCCTCTTTGGCCAAAGGTGCTTTTCGTTAGCCTTGAACTGCTGGTTTTGTTCATTGGCATCTCCTTTCTGCCTTACAGCACAGCTCTGGAAACCATTCCTAAACTTTGTCACCCTCTTGACCTCTCACACGAATGTCCCAAGGCCTGTCTCCTCTTTTTGCTCAGGCATTCTGGTAGAATGTGCCATTTAAGCAAATTACACAATACTACAGATTGTGAAAGAAAGTGACAGATGTTGAAAGGTACCAAATATGGCAGTAAGGTCTTTTGCATTTAGCAGGTTTATTCATTTGGGCTCGAGTCCTTGAACTGTCAGTGTAACTCCCAGGTGAACTAGGCAAAAGCAGGAGAGAAAACACTGTTTATCATCAGACACCAAACTGCTTTGTTTGGATGATCACAGGAATGATTTCAAGGGATGATCCACGGATTAAGGACAGATGAAATGTACTCAGTGATCTTAGAGGTCTTTTCCAACCGTGACAATTCTGTGATACTCCAAATGAAAAAAAAAAAACACACCACAAATTCCAAAAGAAATCACAGACATTGTAAAAACTCATTGTAGTGACATCCTCAGGAAACATCATACCCTTTATTGGTGTACATAGATACACCCCCTGTGACCATTTTCTCCATGCAAAGCCAGGACTTTAATCTTGGAAAACATATTTTTACTAACCTCCTAACAAAGATTTTTCTTTTATTTAGAGAATAATTTTGGAACTGTCATTTAGTTTGCTAAAAAATCCAACACACAAATGCCAACTGCTGTTAGAAACTAATGGGAGAAAATGGAGTGCCTGCCCGATTGACTTCTATGGAAGTCACATCCCTTTTAAATGAGAAAAAAAAACAGGGAGACAAGGGTCGTTGTGTGAAGAGTCCAAGACAAAACCCACTGAAGGCAGCAAAGAGCCTTTTGAATCGTGGAGAACAAATGGGTCAGAATATGAAGTGTGGAAAGGAACACCCCCTGTGCAGCACTATCAGTGATATAAGGAATAAAGGTGATATAAAGCAAGTGAATCTAATCTAATTCCCAGGTCTTGGTTCTGGAAGTTTTCAGACTGTTTGAACTTCATGCATTATTCCTAATCATGGATTAGGCAAACATATTCATTTTGTAGAAGACTGTATCTTGGGAAACACAATATTTGTACCTCTGAGAAAGACTTATCACTAAATTACTCCAGCCAGATCATTTCACCCCATGTTTCTCCAAAATTTTCCCAAGTATTCCTGGAGCCAACCAAATTTGAGCCTATTTTAGCTTGTTTATCTCTAGATGCAAAACTAACCTAGACAGCGAGAGATGTTTTATTTAACTGAAGACTGTGCAGCTCTTGCACAAAATGAGCTCTACAGGGAGATATTGTGATCCTGCCTAGTCTGACAGTGTGATAGCTTTTCCTTGGGAAGGCTCAGTTCTTGGGATGCACTGTTTATGGACTATGTTAAATAGCATGTTGTTCAGTACTGCTTCCCCATATAAACTCCCTGACATGCTGTCAGCTTCAGATTTGGCAGTTGTCCATTTTGAATTGACACTGGCATGGGAGAAGCACTTAGTGAGGTTAGAATTGACATGGAGAGGGAAATCCACCAAGAGGAACAGGCAGAGAATTAATGGAACCAGACTTTTAACCAATAAACCTTGCAAACAACTGATCTGCCAGATGCCAGTATCATGCTTCCACTCTGCTTTTAATTGACCTTCAGAGTAGCAATTATTCTCTTTTAACTCCCAGCACTTGGAGAATGGAGGCTTGCAGTAATAATTCCCACCAAGTTCTTTTTCCTTGATAAGGAGGCAGAATTGGTGATCCCGAGTAAATGACTTTGCAGCTCAGGTGACTGAATCTCATCCTTTCAGGTTGCATTTCAGCAGTGAGCAATTGCAATCCAACATGGGTAGGAACAGCTATGTTAAAACATGTCATGCAACAGCATGACTAGTTTTGGTTATTGAATATATTTTGGATACATTCAAGAGATGAAAGGGGGAAAAAATCAATTTTAAAATGTAGCTGACTCTTGTAAAATCATATCCTATCTTGCCCTGCAATAATCTTTAGTTTGCCTTTAACTCCTCGCTCCAAACAGTAGCTCTAAACGATATGAGCCCTTGCAATCCTACTAATATTGCTTGAAATAAATAAAGAAAATGGAAAACAAGACAAATCTAACTGATTGACAGCCTAGCTGACTAGACTGAATAGTCAGATCATGCAAACAGCTACTTCTTTGCTCCAATTAAAGTGACTGATAGAGATGGAACAACAGAAAATGCACAAGACCTGGCAAAATCCAATTAGCCAAAACCAGGACAAAATATTACAGTGAGAGCAGACCTGGGCAAAGAATTGCTTTCATGGAAAAAAACCTGTGTGTTGGGTGGGAAAATAAGGACAGGCTTGGATCATAGTAATATTTTTAAGGTTTCTGGTGAAATAAAAGTTGATTCACATGAAGCTGAAATGTCCTGACATTCTTTAAGGTAGGTGTTGGGGGTTTTGCCATTATTTTGTCCCTCCTCATTACCTATTTTAGCCCTATCCTCAGATAAAGGTGCTTTAAGCTGGTAGTTACTTTCAATAGTTCTTCCTGATCAAGAAGAAAGGATTTCTGTGCCATGAGCATCTTTAAAACAGCTTCCCTTGAGACCTTCATTTGGCTTCTCCCACCTTTCACAGTCAGTACCACTCTCATGGTAAAGGTTTATTGTGCAACCTCTGAGAGACCTTCTACTCCAAATCATGAGCTGCCTTCAGAACCAATAGGAAATATTCAATTAATCAGAGATATTCACTTAAGCACGTTGGAAATAAAATTCATCTTTGTTTTGACAATCCAGGATGTAAGTCATGCAAGACGCACGCTTATTTTAGTTGGTTTTGTTTTTCACTCGAGCTCTATGACTAAAAACTTGTCAGTTTTTCAAGCTTCAACTTATTTTGATACATTCCTCATACCCCAAAGGGAGCTCCAGTTCAAGCATACCTGGAATTCAATCTGGAGAAAGATGTGAAGAGCAACGAGAAGGGCTTCTAACTGCTTGAAAGAGTCCAGCGCAGAGCCACAAAGATGATTAAGGGAGTGGAACATCTCCCTTATGAGGAAAGGCTGAGGGAGCTGGGTCTCTTTAGCTTGGAAAAAAGGAGGCTGAGGGGTGACCTCATCAACGTTTACAAATATGTAAGGGGTGAGTGTCAGGGAGATGGAGTTAGGCTCTTCTCAGTGGTGACCAGTGATAGGACAAGGGGTAATGGGTGCAAATTGGAGCATAGGAGGTTCAAGGTGAATATCAGAAAAAATTTTTTTACTGTGAGAGTGACAGAGCACTGGAACAGGCTGCCCAGAGAGGTTGTGGAGTCTGCTTCGCTGGAGACATTCAAAACCCGCCTGGATGCGTTCCTATGTGATGTGCTCTAGGTGACCCTGCTCTGGCAGGGGGGGTTGGACTAGATGATCTTTTGAGGTCCCTTCCAACCCCTAGGATTCTATGATTCTAAAGGTTTAATCAATGATAGGAAGGTCAGGAAAACCATGGATCCACTGGGCAGCAGGGCAAGGAACCATGCAGTGATTGTGAAGCAAACAAATAAGTTTTACTGTTCCTCGGAAGGTGGTTTATTTTAATCCTTCTTGAGCAAACACTGAACATGCTCAAAATCACACCCAGAATCTGGACAAACCTTTAAAATCCTCACATCCTCAAGAATGGCTTGATAATTACTTCTGGAGCTGTACAAAAGGCAATTCCATTTCCACTTTTACCTTCTCTGATAAGAACTAGAAACCTTGTCTCATTTCCACCATGACAGCGCAAGCTGGCAGAGTTAGTTTAACATGTTTTTAATTTTCCCCATAATTTCACAGGTCTGCACCTGGCTTTTGTTGGATATTTTCTTTCCCAAGAGGTCATAGTGAAAGGATGGAGAGATCAGTGCCACAGTTGGAGGAATAACAAGGAATAATATTCCCTTTTGCTACTACAGTGTTTTTCCTTTTTTTTTTCCCTTGTGCAAATTAGTGCTTCACAAACCTTTAATAGATTCAGAAACTCCTCTTAAATCACAACCCGTAAGACAGAGTTTTAAGATTCCGGGCTGTTCAAATCTGAAGAATTGAACTGAAGTGTTGCAAAGATGGAGTCTCCCCCAGGATTTATGCTAACCAGCTCTGCCTCATCAGCTAGTTAGCTGGAAGAAAATCTTCGTAGTGTATTGACGTGTCTATTTCTGTCTGTCTTGATGAAGAAGGATCAAGAATACGTACAAGTTTCTCACTGAAGTTATTCAGGCTCTAATACATCACTAGGCAGTTATTTTACCACAGTATTGTTTAGGAAAGCAACATGGATGTTTATTCCTCCAGGTGTATTTTCTTGTCAATGACCACTTTTAGGCTTGCAGATTGTTTTTTTCCTTATAAAATCGTATCTTTCAAGTGTCAGTACATAAAGGAAGAATGTTTTCAAACATGCAAGAGCCAGCATCTCCTCCCACGTGCTCAGGGAAGATGAATCCAAGGGACTTTGGGATCATCTCTTCTTCCTCATGTCAACGCATGCCTTTGCCAAAGCTCCCAAGAATTACAGTTTTCACTTCTTGGTACCTGCCTCTTAATTTACGCTGCAAAGACCTCTGCATTCTGTAGATCTGACTTAGAGTTATCAACTCTAATGACTGTCTGTGGTGACACACAGCAAAAAAGGAGACCTTTTTTACCTTGTTTCATCAGAAACTTCTTCATTGAGAGATCTAATGATTTGGCACCTGTTTGTTTTGCAAAACTCCATCTGGGTATAAAATGCCATTACACGATATGTACACCAGAATATTGTTAATATTGTGAGAACCTAGAAAGAAAAGGTACAAGTGAATCTTGGCAACCTAAGTCTGTACTTCCAAACTTCCTGCTAGTAGAAAACCATTCAAAATTAATCACAAAATGGTTATGGCCCCCAGAAATTGTATTTATATACATAATAAATACTTTCTTACTGAACAAATGCCCATATCACTGTATAATTTAAACATGAAAAGACAGTGCTGTACATATCAGGCAGAATTCCACAGAATTCAGGAAGTTCAGCTGGTTCTAAGATGCATGTGTGTGCAGAACACTTTTTGTGTTCTCTCCCTCTTCTCTTTTTCTGCAGTGGCAGCTTTTCAGGTGTGGATTTTTAGATGTGGATCTAGATCTAATGCAGGGATTTTTTCAATGTTTTCCATTCAGTCACTCTGAATTGCTGATGAATAATGCAACATGACTGGATGCTGCAGTGGGGCTTCACAAGTGTTTCTTCCAGTTTATAGACAGTCAAGTCTTGCAACTTGAGCTGCAGCAGCTCTGCAGGATGTTAAACAACAGGAGAAAAAATGGTCTGTATTTTCGAAAAAGATGAAGCAAACTTTTCAAGTACAGTTAAAAAAGTAGTTTTGACACCTTCCCCTCCCTCCCCCCAATAATCCTCTCTTATCTTCCCACTGTTTGAGCTTTGCTGTATTCCCTTCTGCTCCAGGGGATCTGGATTTTCTTTAAACTGATGCTGATTTATGTTAAAAAATATTTTCTTAATTTGGTAATCTTTATGCAAGGCTTTCAAAATGCAAACAGAGCTGTCCTGTGGGAAATACGTTCGGCTGCCTTGGGGCTAAAATAGACTGCTTGCTAATGTCAGAGGTGGCAGCAGGGTGAATTTCTTCCTGATCTGAGATGCACTGCATGACAGTATCATACCTACAGCCATAATTGTAATGCTAATTTATTGTTAGTGAGAAGGGGAAAAGGAGGTCAGATGTGGGGATTGGTTCAGCAGGCACGTGTTGTTCCTCAGTCTCTTGCTCAGTTTTTGCTGAGATGATAAAGAGGAAAAAGAAAGCAGAATGCATTCTTCAAGGTTGCCAGGAGCAACTAATGCTTCCAAATTGGTATTCATGTTTTATTACATCTTAAATTTCAGCACCTTAAAAACAATAAAGGAAATTGCATTTGCCCAAAGAATCTTCCTTCAGGGAATGTGCTTCAAGTTCACTGTCTTTTGCTGATGTCTTTGTCCACGTTATTATGAACTCCTTATTTCAGAAAGTATATATATATATATATATATTATATATATATATGTTCAGATTATATATATATATGGGCAAAGACAGGTACATATAATTCCTTGTTCCTGAAAGCTTACAAATGTGATTCTTCTGAAGCACATACATAGAGTCCTGGGAAGTCTCTTAGAGGAACAATATTTTTAAGCTTTCAGGAACATGGAATACAAGCCTGATTCAAGGACAAGTGATTTGTAGAGGACTTCACTGAGGCAATGCTGAATCCCCTGATCACTCTTCCTTTTTTTCTGACAACCCAATGGTTCTACTCGGAATGACATCTGGCTTGCTTTACCTGGAGTCGCCTCTTTTTGGAAACAAAAAGTACTCTCCACAAAGCAAGAACCAAAGGGAGGGAAGAAAAAGCATTTGCTCACTATTGTTATGAAGCTGCTACACCAGTATTTTTAATGAGGAAGTGTCAGCTGCAATGAATTGTTCTACCAGATGAAAATATTGCAGGGCAAACTCTAAAACTCAGCTTTATTCATACGGTCCATGCAGCTGTCACACTGGCATGAAGGTTCTTAGACCAGCTACCAAAGAAATGGAAATGAATGGCTGTGGAAAAAAACAGCAATATCTTTGAAGTTCAGAATCCCTTATCGTCCATGGGAGTTCATGTAACTTACATTGACTGTGGTAAGTTATCAATAAAAAAAATATGTTGAGCAGAAAACTTGTATATATTATGAACATCAGAATAATTTTACTTTCTAAAGGTAACAACTCATGAAAAGGAAAAAGTTTCAGATGAGCTCTCAAGAAACCATTCCTGCTTTCTTACTGTGTGATCTTACACCTTTACATAAAAAAAAGAAATAGTCATAGCTGAAGATTTCTGCACTGGGTTTTGGTTGTAGCAGGGAAACCAGAGTTCTCTTTTCTGGTTTATTTTTTCCCTATTTTGCACCTGAGCAGCTTTTCCCTCCACTGTTTTCCCTCTCTGCCCAAGTAGATTTGTATGCCTTCCCACAAAAGAACCTTGTGGTTTTTTCCTAATATTAGTTCATTTTTTTAACTGTTAAAGTCCAAAATGTCTTTAAGATCTGGAAGTCTCAGAGTGACCATGAGCTTTCTCTGTGACTGCAAATTATCATCAGTTCCTTCCTGGTTGTTCTCTGGAAAGCTGAGGTCATCACACATTCTTTTCACTTGATCTCTCAGGCTTTTATGCTGACAGTTCTTCAGGACAGCTCTTAACTCTCTTTATTCTGGCAGCATTTTAGTACATGTTTAGTACATAATCAGTTGAAAACAGAAAACACTGTGCAGGAGGCCTGGGTAAGAAGAAAATAAAACATCTCTTCACCAGGAAGATCCAACAGACTTCCATATGATTAGATCTTGAGATCTCTTCATTTTAGTCTTAAAAAAATCCCTCTAGCAAATTAGGAAAGGATTTATTAGGTAATATTCAAAATTCAACTGGGTATATTAAAAACTCAGCTGGGTATTACCCTAAGCATCCTGCTCTGGTGTTGCTTCGAGCAGGTGGTTTGAACAGGTGATTATCAGAGGTCTGTCTTAATAAGAAAATCAAGGAAAACTCAACCCTTCTGAAAAAAAGGCAGTTACTGAAATTAATTCTTATAACTTGAAGTATTATTTTCCACATTCTCATAGGCAGAAAGAAATCTGGACTCTGCTGAATGGCAGCAATTTTGTATAATGCCAGCTTTGTTTTATTTACTGACTCTCTCCTTAGCAGCACTATTTCATGTTTCACATTCATGACAATTGAAGCAGCACGACAGAATTATTCTGGTCCTCATTACTTTCAGCTTCATTTTCTTGAAGAGCTACTGGACTCATAAAGGTTTTAATTTGCCTGTTGGTGTGATGCAAAATTTAAATGTGATCATAAAGCAAGTAACAACAGATGATTGGCATTAAATGTGGAGAAAGTCTGAGATTACCTTATTAATAAATATAAAATTTTATGTCACCAAGAAGTGGCATTTTATCCTCACCCCTAAATTCCATCACTTTAAGTCTTGTTGTGGAACAAATATTGAAAGTGCTTCCACCTCCTCCTCGATGGACAGACTACTGAATTCAGTCATCTTTTCACTCTTAACTATTATGAATCTCAAACCTCACCCTACCATTTCAGTGTTTTATTGCAAAATAAGGTTAGGATAATTTTTCTAAAGAGGCATTTTTTTGATAGCCCCAGCAGAAATAGCCTTTTTTCTGGACATGATAGTCAGCAGGCATAAATCAGTATCAAGTAAGTCAGCAGAACCAGGCCAACATGTTATTGCTGAACACTTTCAGATTCTCCATCTAAATTCTAAGTAACTGGGGGAAAAAAATGACATAGGAATGAAATCTTCTCCATTCTGCACCATTTTTCCACTTGACATCAATATAGCATGAAGGAAAAATTAGCTCATGATCAGTCCTGGGCCTCTCCTGAAACATCCTGCTGCCTTAACTCCCACAACAATTAGTATAGAGGGTTCTGTATTGGTTTGTTTGGGTGAGGTGGGGGGGGGGGGTTGTGGTGTTTGTATTTCTTTTAGCAGGAGAAAAAGACACAAGCAGTTTAAATCTAGGTGGATGTAAATTGCTGACAGAACAGAAAGAAGATACATGACCACGCTCGATTCTTTCAGTTAATCTACTCTCCAGATGTTGTTGTAGTCTGAACTTGGAACAAAAGTAACAAATGTTTAATTACTTTTTGCTAATGATAGCATTTGCCCTCACAGCCTACGCTAGGGAATGTTTATCAGGTTAGTGCCAACCCCAGAGTTAAAACTTTTATAACTGACAGGGCAGGAAATTGGAATTAAAAAGGTATTTTCACTAGATTGGTTCTCTTCTAGCAGACTGTAACTGTGGTTATAGTCAGACTCCACAGCACGTGATCCATAGGGCATTTTGCACACTAGGTGCAGTACAATCCAATGGAACAGATGAAGGAGGAGGCAGATTTTTCCTTGCCATTCCTCCTGTCCAAATGAGGTTTTGAAACAAGGCATTCTGAATAACTACAAGTTTCTGCATCATTCATGTTTTTGCCAGATGACCTAAGTAAAATCTAAGAAGAGAAGAAGCAGCTCTATGGCCATCTCGAGCTCTTCAAGGAAAGCATAAGGAGTGAAGGAGCC
This sequence comes from Hemiprocne comata, assembly GCA_020745705.1. Taxonomy (NCBI): domain Eukaryota; kingdom Metazoa; phylum Chordata; class Aves; order Apodiformes; family Apodidae; genus Hemiprocne; species Hemiprocne comata. The sequence goes on from CM036593.1 coordinate 907,180, forward strand.
CTCTGTCCATGTTACCAGCGGCTGGGATGGGGAACTCTCCCCTGTAAGTCACTTCTGCAAGAGGGGCCAGGCAAGACTGAAGGAACTTCTGTTGCTTCTGAGGGTGACCTTTCAGTTGGAATGCAAGGCCCAAGTATTGATGGTACACAGTAGTTAAAAACCCCTTCGAGGAACAAGCTTATTAACCTTGTGTCCTGGCTAAATCCCCATTTCAGCAATTAAAAATTTCCTTCCTACCATGATTAATAAGTCCCTGTCTTAAACTACGCTGCTGTTTTAGTGAGAGATGTTTAATGGCAGTTGTTTTCTACTCCAGGGAAGAAGAAATGGATCTCCTTTGTCAGGAGGTCCAGCAGCTGTCACAGACACTATCATGAACATCATTCTCGTGTACATAAGGATCTGAAAGTGTCAGCAAAGTTTTTAAAAACATTTACCACATAAGCTCAAAGGAAACAAGAGGAAAGTATCAGGAGCAAAAGAGTAACTTGAGAATAAGAAGTTAGTTCACTTACGCTAAAAGTATGATTATTTTGATTATTTTTTGTTTCATTGTATTTACTACCCTTTTTTTAATATAGTCAAAGGAAAAGAGAGGGATAAGCCAGGACCAGCTACGACCCAGTCTAAAAATTCATGAGGTTACTTGAAAGAGCAGATTGAAACATTCTTATTTATGAAATTTCTATTTACATGTCAGTTTCATTCGAGGAAAGGCTTCAGGTTTATGTGATCATCTGAAGTGCTACACCCCGAGTTCATTTCTAATTCCTAATTAAAGAGGGCACGTGGTTCTAACTTTGACTTCCTAATTTCATTAAATTATCCAACCAACAATCTGGTCTCTCGGGCAAATGTGTGTGTCAGTGGTTGATTACACATTAATCATATATTCTCCCAAGATGTGGCCATTTCTAGTAAAATTAGATCCAGTAAGAATTTAGGATATTTATTTAAAGAAATAGGAACACTGAATTTGTTTCAAACTTTCTTAGAACATGTGGCTACTTCTTCTCAAACAGCCCAAGAAACCTTAAAAGCTCTTAGTAGAAAAAAAAAAGATGTGTTCTGGGTTACAGAATTGCTCAACTGCTGATCTTTCAAGCACAGCATGAAGTGACTGCTAATCGAATGTGCCTCAATGCAGTAGACACTAAAATATTAAAGCTGGTTTGTTCAAGGTCTCTCAGTTTTGTAATTTAACTTTGTCTGGTACTAAATCAAACAGCCTTTAAAAGCATGATTTAAGCAATCCAAAATATTAAGAAAGCTTCCATGATCTGGGTTTAGATAATTAAAATGTATTTGGAATGTTGGAAAATAAGTACAATAATTGATCAAATCTAATGTGCATGATAATGCCGCCATGTAAAATCAAGAGAGAGACAGATGTCTCTTGTGTGCAGCTAGTGGGTTTGCAGGGCTGTCTAGAAGCCAGGAAAACCAAACATATTTAACTGGGAAATACAAAAGTCATCTTTACGTTCAAGGTGTCAAATGAGTCACTGACTAAACAGGTTGGCCTACCTAGTAGATCTCATCTTTAGGCACCAAAATAACCTTTGGAATTTGATTCTTGAAACGCATTGCACAACCTGAGATCCTAGCAGGCAATGCCTCTGTGGAGCTGCAAACCCTTTCTGCAACACATCATCTTTTCCCTGGTCCTTTCTACCCAGACACGCACACCCAGGAGAGCCCACTGTCCCTCACACCTTTTCTAGTTAATTTTGCCTGTCTCAATGCCCTGGTCATTGCTCATTATATTTCTTCTAAGAGGTTTTTCTGCCTCTCATCAGATCTCTTTCCCCTGTAGGGACCTGTGTGTTAATCAAGTCACCTATTCCTTCTCTCTTTAATAAGTTAGACTTCCCAGGTGGTTTCTCCTATGAGGCGTATTTTCCAAAAACATTCTTTTTGGACCTATTTTTCACCTATATTCTTGAACTGCAAGCACCAGGAACACACTTTATGGGCCTATCACTGCAGGTAGGATTAGCACCTCAGTCCTACTATTCCTAATATCTTACACAGTCCCTCTTCCCCTGGACCTCATTCCAAACCTGTTCTACACTTTCTCCTCTCGGATGTGTCATCTCCAGCTACAACTGGCAGTCTAAAGAGCCCCCTGAGCCCCTGCTTAACAGACAGATCACCATCATCATTTTCCTGAACCCCAAAAAGTGTGTATTTTGCACACACTGCTGCAATCAGCTGCTTGAATTATAGTGGTTTTAGTAGACTGATCTTTTAATGGCCTGTAATGGAAAGGTATGATGGAGGTGGCTGTGCTACAAAGTGCCTGAGAACTCCTACTGTGGATTGCCAATTCAAACTCCTCTGAGCACTCTCGAGCATAATACTATCTCTTCATGCCAGTCAATTTTCTGCCTGGATATTTACTGAATATTAACTGCATATCCAAGCCCATGGTTGTGAAAGCACAGGAAGAAGCAGGGCATAATCCATGCTTTTGGCTCCTTGTCATTGGATTACTACACCAGAGAGATAGCTGTAAAATCCACTTAAGGATGGGATTAATATAAATTGCAGATATCCTTTTAAGTGATGACCTCATAAATACACACTACATTTCGCACTGATTTTGGGGCACACAGACATTAGGTATTTGAAACTGTTAGTCTCTTTCTCCATAGTTTGGGTCACTAAAGAGCCAAACTTACAACAAAGTCAGGCTCTTCAGTACAAAAAAGATAATTTTCCTTGGTTTCAGAATGCAATCCTATCAATTTTCCCAAACTTTCCATTACAGAAGATACAGCTTGAATGCATCATAATTAGTAAAAATAATCCTTGCTTGCTGCAGGTGAAGAAGCCAGATTTTCTGTGTGGTTGCATAATTACATTAATGATGATTGTTTAGCATCATTATTGTTTAGGTAAAAATGTTCTTCATTTCCCTAGCAAAACAATCCAACACAAAACATTTGGAGCTTTATGGGTCATAGGTATTTCATCTGTGACTTCTCCTCCATGAATGATCCTCTGTTGTTGTTTTCCAGATTAAATTGTGTTTGAGACAAGGAAACAGCAGTGGGATTTGCACTGTAAGCAGAGACTTTGTACATGTATTGAGTAGAAAACTCAAGCAAATAAAACAAAGACCAATCAAGATTTGCAAAACCAATTTAGAGCCTTCTTGATTTTCTCACTGCAAAAGGTCTTAATTTATTCCTAGAAACGAAATTTCCTTTTCATCCTTCTTTCCCCTTCCATTCTTTTCCCTCAAGCCAAATTATCAATAGAGTGTATTTCAGAGACATCAGATTTTACAAGGCTGCCAGTATCTGAGATCTCATACCAAAGAATGTGTGAAAAAGAAAACAGCAGCTAAAAAGATAGACAGATAGATATTTACTAAACCATTATTCTTCACCCTGTAAACTGAATCTGAAATAGCTTTGCCCATGAGTATTAGCAACATAGCTTGAGGGACAAAGGAGGTGTTGCTTCAGCTCTTCACCTCCAAATTTAATTTATCTTCTGTGGTACCCATCTCATCTCATTTTATTGCGCTTTGTAGGATAGTTACAATTACCTTGATTCCTCCCATCACAAACTGGATGGAGACTATTTTCCTGTACTTTTGAGTGCCCACAAAGTGAAAGCCATGGAATAAAAATAGGGGTGAGCTACTTAGGCTTGCTATGTCAATGCAAAAAGTGTCCAAGTTGGAATGTGAAACTCTCATTTAGCAAAGCCACCCTCCAATTTTCTCCTCCCTTGGGAATTTTTCCAATTCCAGCCCCACTCTAGGGACTGAAGAAACTTTCTGAGCCTTTTGCTGTGTTCCCTGAGCTGGGGGGTCTCGGTACATGCTGGTGTCAGTGATTTCTGATCTCAGTCACTGTTTTATACTGGCTAATCAACAGCCCTTAGCTTAATGACTTCTGAAATTCTCCTTTTTTGCAGTTATTTGACATTCTTCAGTGTACCCTGAGCATAGAGAATTATGTACCTTTCACTTGACTGTTCATTCAATATCAATCTGCACAGCAAAAACACACATTGCACTAATATCTGAACAGGTTGATTTCTGGGTCTTATCTGAAACCAAGCAGAGTAATTCAACACCTTGCCATGCCACTGATTCTCAGCCTCTTCTTCTGTAGTAATAATTCATACATCTAAATTATATATTTCTATATATAATCTGCATTTCTATCTACACGTTGTGTATGTTCAGGCCCAAATTGGAACAGGAATGTTTTATGTGTATCTGCATCTCCTCCTGCATTGCATACTAGCACTTTTTTTCAGCTCTCCTACCTCTCCTATCACCAGTGCCAGGCATCTGGAATATGGAAATTGTCTTCATAAAATACCTGTGGAAAGAGAGCACATCAGTGTAAAATTTCAGTACTTTCAGCACAAGCTACTCATTTGCTGCTTCATTTTCCCATTAGGCTGAGGAATTTCACACAAGCCAAATTCTTAGTTGAAGAGTAAGACTTTTGTGCTATGAAAGGACAAAAAATTCTCTCAGATGTAAAAAAGACACTTCGTTACTCCTAAAGCTGATTTTGCTCAGCTCCCAGGTCAGCATCTCTTTGACTTGTGGGTGTTCTGCTTGCAGACCTGAGCTCTCCAGTGCCAGTCTGTGTCCTGTCTTTGATCACCTCATCCCTGTGCTCCTCTAAATACCTTCCTGTGTGCCCACTTTCAAAACTCCCTCATTTATACTGGTTTTACATTCCTCCACACTACAGCCTTGTGTTAGTCATACATATTCTGTTCAAGAGAGAATAACTGCTTTTCCCTGCTGTCTGTACAGCAAATTGTGGTTCCACCAAAGAAGCCATAAGCTAAACAAGGAAGGTAGAGCTACACAGCCACTAGAGAAAGTGCTGTCAGCAATGAGCTCCAGGAAAATCAGGACAAGTTCAGACAAAGTAAGCCTGACAAGCTTCAGAATCCCTGGAAAATCAGTACAAAACCTGTGGTTTCTTACTGTCACTGACAAGCGTGGCCAGGAAAGAGAAGCAGGGATGAGAGAGTTAAAGAGCCCTAATCCTTGGCCATGCAGGAATTTGGTGAATGTAGGAGCAGATGCATAAAGAGTTGATGTTATAGTATCTTTTTTTTTATTTCCAGGTCTCTATTTGTATTTTTCCATTAAGTAGGAAGGTATTTCTCTCTTAATACAATCTACTCTGATTAGTGCTGCTAGAATAAACTGGTGTTTGCAACACCTCTGAATTCATATGCATAGTGGTCTGTTATTAGAAGGTTGGATGATTACACTATTGAACATTTTGGTCTCTATTCATTTCCAGTATCAAAACACTTTTTTCCCATAGTCTAGCTAAGGAATGTTAGTAGATCTGCACTTGAGAAAAGATGACAGCTGCCTAATTAAAATTGTTTTTCTTTTAATCCATTTCACTGAGCATGTGACACGTGCACTTATGAAACATTTCTCTATTTAAAAAATAGCCATGATCATTTAAGCATGATTACACAGAGCTATTTTCAACACTTTTTTCCCCCACAATTGATGCTTATAAGGGCTAAGAAAAATTTAAGACAGACCATTAGCAAGAGAAGTTGGACAGCCTGAGCAAACAGCTCTCTACACCAACGAGGTCAAACTCTTCTGACTGAGCAATCCACATCGTGTTTGCAATCCAATGATCAGAGGTGGAGAGGAGGAATTGATTGTTAAGAAAGGATGTAGAAGAAATCACACACATACATGTGCACTGTGAACACTTTCAGGAGTTAGAGAGTACATGTCTTCAAAAAAAAAGAAAATGTTGGAGAAGAAATCTTTAAATATCACAGAAGTAGTATTATTTTATTATGAGATTCGTATGAATAGCAATGTGAGTGTGTAGAAAGGTGACCAAGGAAAATCTTGAGCAGCCTGGCAATCCACTTGCAAATAATGTGTAGGCAATTTACTGTCCAGAGTTAGACACAAATCATGCTATTGATGCTACTTCAGTGCTGAGTTCTAGATATTATCTGTACACCCCAGCATTCATTAGTGGATTGTTTTTCTCAGGTGCTGTGTGTTACAGTAGGGAATCGTTAGCACTACAATTGATAACCCCTGAGTGGACCAGAAAGCCTTGTTCCAAGTGCTTCCAGGATGCTGGCATTGCCTCTTATTTTACCCAAGAAAGTTTCCACTTCAGCACCTCTGGGACCCAGACAAGAGACATTTTTTATTCCTCCTTAGTATCCATTTTCTGACATAACTACCTGAATAGCACCATTAAACTCCCCAGTGCAGCACCACAACCATTTGCAAACTGCTTCACATTAAGTAGTCACAAGGAAAGCTTTTAAGAAGCAGGGTCAGCAATAGAAAAATCAAACAATAAGGCTATGCAGGGAGGGAATCAGAAGGTCCAAGGCCCAGCTAGAAATTAATCTGGCCTCCATGGCGAAGGACAACAAGAAAAGCTTCTGTAAATATATTAACAACAACAAAAAAAAATACCATGGAGACCCTCCATCCCCTATTAGATGCAGGAGGAAACATGGTGACTAAGGATGAGGTGCTTAATGAATTCTTCACCTCAACCTTTGGTAACAGGGCCAGTTATGTTGAGGAATCCAACTCCTTAAGCTAGGGGACAGGGACCAGGAGCAGAATGATCCCCCACAACCCAGGAGGAGATGGTCAGTGACCTGCGACACCACATAGATGTGCACAAATCTATAGGGCTGGATGGAATGCACCCAAGGGTGCTGAAAGAGCTGGCAGGGGTGCTCACCAAGCTGCTTCCCATCATTTATCAGCAGTCCTGGCTGACTGGAGAGGTAGCAGCAGACTGGAAGTCAGCCAATGTTACCCCCATATATAAGAAGGGATGGAAGGATGATCTGGGAAATTACAGGCCTGTTAGTCTGACTTCAGTACCAGGGAAGCTGATGAAACAGATCACCCTGAGTACCATGATGTGGTACATGCAGGACCACCAGGTGATCAGGCCCAGTCAGCATGGGTTCATGAAGGGCAGGTCCTGCTTGACTAACCTTTTATCACCTCCAAACATGACACTGAAAGTGAACTCCCACATCGCTGACCTGAGGTCCTGACTTGGGCTTCATCTGGCATCAGGATTGCAAACTCACACAATGTCAGTGTCCCTATTCAATGTGAACCCTGTACAAGGTATTTTGGGCCTTTCCTTTCCAAAATGAAGCCTTTAGAAAGGTGCCATTGCTCACAGTTCGCACAGAGCTATTTCATGTTGGCTGCTGTACTGCTACTCTTTGGGAGGCTAGGAACAAAGACACAAAGTACAAAGGAGGACACTACCTGAGAGTTGTAGTTATTCAACCACATTCAATTGCTTCTTTAAATCACTCCAATGAAAAAGCTTAATGTCTTTCCACCATCCCAAATTACGATTGAATTAAAAGTTTTATTCTACAAACTATACAACATGGGTCTAGTCTCTCAGATGTTGTCATTGAACACAAAACATTGATCAAAGCCCCTTTGTCTTAGGACCTACAACAGCACAACAAGAAATATCTCCAAGGAGGGAACTGCTCCATATCCCAACCTGTCATTGAAGAAACAAATTTGGTGCTGGTGTGACTGAACCGTAAGCCCAAAACCTGGGGGGGAAGGAAATTAAAATCAAAGGAGAAAAAGTCTCTTTAAGAAATCTTCAGCTTTCAATAAAAATAGCTTCTATGCCAGAGAAAACATTACGTAGAAATATACAGTAAATGGAGAGCAGGTAATCACCCAAACTGCCTGTCATCTAATCTCTTATTTGAACATACCATGAGGGGAAGAACAACATGCTACAGTCACACAGTTATGTTATTAGTATCATTTTGGTACCTGTCTGTCAGGTACTCCCCTAGAAAACTGGCATTTTAAACCCAGTAACAACACAGGTTAAAGATAAGAGATGTTGGTTATTTTCCAGAGACTTACTATTGAGAGGGGGAAAAAAACCCGCCATGTAAATATTCCTAATTTGAATTTCTGCCAGCAATTGTAGCAAATAAATACCGGATCAACACCAAATGATTTCCAGCTAGGAAAAGTAATGCCATCTGCTGAGAGAAAAACTGCCTTCCAGCTCAGCAGATTGAGCTGCTAGTCAAAGCCTACAAGGATGTCCTCAAACCTGAAGGGATGTGCAAACCCTTCAGCTAGCAAGTCCAGTCACTAGATGGCAGAATCTTCTAATTAGTTAAGTGTGATCTGTTCTTTAACCACCTCTGGGAGCAAACTTGTTTCTCAGTTCTGAGAGGAGTGGCTCTGATCTTCCCTCGTGCAGTAGACCACAAATCTTTGCTACTCAACCCAGTCAGAAGGTTCTCTCATTTAGTACTTTTTCCCCACTATCCCTTTCAGAGGGGAGGATATTTTAATCTAAATTACTTTCAAGCAAGCACAGAGTGAGGCTACACTAGTAATTATGGCTCATCCTTTCAAATCCCTCAGGAGAGGTTCAGAGGGCAAATTTTAAGGGCTTTGTAAAAATCTTCCTATGATACAAAGTCCAGAGAACTTAACCCCAAATTTCACCAGTGCCATCTGCAGATGCTTGAGTGGATGTTCTTCTCCTTCTTTTTTGGCTACGGAAAAAGGAAGTGAAGCTACAAATTGTATAGAGGTTTGTATCACAATATATCAAACTTTTATGGAGATGACTCTTAAAAGACAAGACACAGAATTAACGTGCATTCAAAAGACCCTCCCACAGTAAGAGCCCAATGAAAAGCAAAAGCTGAGGATGTGCACTTAGCTAGAGAGGAGGGTGAGGCCACCAAGGCATAATAAATCCTACAACTAAGGAGAGCAAGGGAGCACAACACAGCAAGCAAAAAAGCCCTCAATGGTTGCTGCAGAAATTGCAGTAGAGTTCTCTCTGGTACAGACAAGCATTGCCTGACACAGCAGGAAGTCTATTAACTTCATTTATTCATTTTTTAAATAAATGATGCAGCAGTGTAGCAGTGTTTACAATGAAATGAGCATTTTTAGATCCTACCTGCAATATTTATCAAGGTGCTGTGAAACGTGTCACTAAGACACCTCAGATGGTGTTTGCATGTCACCTAGTTATGACCTTTCTAAGTGGTTGACTAACAATTCCAGAACAGCTAACAAGGCTGAAATAATGGTATTTACCAACACTTATGGGTAATAAAAATTGCTTTAAATTGTTTTGCTGCATGTTAGACTTTCTGTTTGAATGCAGACAAGCTATAGATGCTACTTGGGACACTGAGGACAAAGTTGATCTAACAGCTCCTAAAAGAGGGCATGTCTTTCCTTCTCTTTCTCCACTTTGTCAGCAAGCATCAGGTCCTTTGCACAATCAGTACAACTTGCTGGACCGGTGAAAAAAGAAAACCTGACCTGGCGAAAATCAAATCACTGGCTTAGCAAACTGAATCAGCTCCAAGTGAAAAGTCAGGGAGGGAAGGTGCAGCCAAGAGACAAAAGGAAAGGTGAAGGGCCTGCCCATTCTGGAGTGGGAACTTGCTGGGTTAGCTCAGGTGTATTTTCACTGGAACATCTGCTTTATGGAAGTCAGTGAAAGAGAATTCAGACTGATTATACATGAACTCATGAAGCTGCAGTTCCTAAGCCTCTAAGTAGGACACTGCCTCTGCAGACTTTCTAGGAGATTCAAGTGAAAAAACAACAGTATTTTGATACTTGCATAGGTTTTGTAACACTCCTTGCAAGCATTACTTTCAGAGAAGTAACAGATTAATCAGCTGATTTAATAGTTTCCATATTCATGCTGTTCGTAGCACATGTGCAGACCAGAAGGTTACAGAAAACCCAGTGACAACTGCTAATGGGTCTTGGACATGGAGAACATCGAGGAGATTGGCTTGGTTGTGTGATTAGCAAGGCTGGGAGTCTGATCTAGAACAGATGAGACATATAAAAATAATAAACAGGGAGAAAAGGGAGTGCCCTCTTTCCCTGAGACCACAGTGCTGCTCTGGAATGAGTGTCAAGTGTGTGTGCACTACAGAACAGAGGTCTTCAGTTAGACATCTGTCAGTGTGCTATATCCACTCTGCTCAGAAAAGAAATTTGAGACTATATAAGAGTTGTGTAATTTTCCTCTTCCATCCATCCCAGTCCTTATTTCCCTGGGACAAACTGCTACTCTAATCTGACAAGAAATGCTTTTTCAAAGTACAGGAAATCTCCAAGTACTTGTATTATTTCATGATCTTAAAGCATTCTGCCTATGATGTGACTTGGCTGAAGTAAAACTCAACTCCTGTAGTGTAATAGTGGGAATGTATTCCAGAAGTCTTTTCAGCTAAATAGAGGGGAAGTTTCCAGGCAACAAAGAATTTGACAATTTGACACAAAGCAGGTGTATAAGATACCTGAGTTTACCTTTAATAAAACCCATAGCCCAGAGGAATGCATTTTTTTATAAAAATGACCAAAGATACTACTCTACAATGTAATTTGAACAATATATAAACATTTACCCCCCTATGAAGGGTTTCTGCATTAACTTCAGACTGACCTTGCAGAAAAACATTTTGAAGTTTGACTATTTAGTGTTCTAAAATTTGTCAAGTTAGCATTTTTCATTTATCACTTCAGAGAAGACAGACACCCAGTTAACTGGATAATACAAAGCAGAAAGCACATTTGAAAAATTAATACTACTGCTGCCCAAAGTTGCAGCGCTAAGAAATGCAGCTTCCAAACTCAGACACAAACAGAAGTGAAATATGACATGACTCAACTATGGTGGCAGACAATGTTCAGGGTTTCCTTATTGAGCTTAAGGAACTGGTAGGAGAGCTTTGAAAATGTGTGAGATCTGCAGACAGAACAACCTTTCATTTTCTTCTTACAGTGCAGACAAAAGGGACAGCTGAGGGTTTTTTCCTTCCTTGGTGAAAAAGAAAGTCTTCCTCCCTTTATGCATGTTTGTTAGTCATTTAAAAACCATTTATGGCAAAGAAGCCAACAAGTGGAAGAATAGTAAGTGTATATACAATTTATTGTAACTTCTAAAATTCAGGGTTGCCTCCTGAATTGTCGAATTCTCAGGCAACAAGAAGAAAAAAAAAGAAATACAGAAGAAACAAAAAAGCGCCAAGAAAAATACAGTCTGTTTAAAGATACTAGGACGGAATAAATTGAACAGCCCCTGGTCATAAAAAAAGTGCAGGTTTTGCAATGCTGTTACAGTCCTGCCACTTTTGTAGAAAATGCGTTTCCCTGTCCGAAAAGCTCAGGTGCTCAGATCATTGACAAAGTAGCTATAAAACAGCAGAAAATTGTAGCTGCCCAGGCCCCTGGGGAATACAGATGCAGTCAGTTTGTTACAATTCGGCAATTACTTCTATGGCCAAGCAGTTTGTTGTTAGGGATGCAGAAACCTGCTTTTTCAAAGAGGAAAGAGATTCCCCTAGCCAGCACCGCAGAGCTGCAGGAGCTGCACTCACCTCCCACCGCTCACAGCAAAAACAGGAAGAAATCGCCTGGGATTTGCCCCTGCGACAGGTGATTCTTACACCCTTTCAGGAGAAATAACAAAATATTTTGTTAGACTGCTGTGGTTTAGGCCCAGCCGCCAAAGCACCAGGCGGCAGCTCCCTCACCTCTCTCCCCACTGTGGGGTGAGGAGGAGAAAATCCAACTTAAAAAAAACACGATTCAACTTACGGGAAAAAGGCAATTTCTCACTAATGAGAAACAAACAGGACAAAGAAAACAGAAAACTGAACAAAAAAAAACCCCACCGAGATTATAAATAAAAATAAAACCCCACCCCTCCCTTCTTCCTGGGCCCAAATTACTTTGTCCCCCATTTCTCTCCCTCCTGCCCCTCAGTACCACAGGGGGACAGGGAGTGGAGGGTTTAGTCAGTTCATCACACCTCGTTTTCTGCCGCTTCCTCCTCAGGGAGAAGGACTCCTCACAGTCTTCCCCTGCTCCAACGTGGGGTCCCTCCTAAGGGGAAAGATTCCTTCACGACCCGCTCCGCCACGAGTCCCTCCCAGCAGGCGCCGTCCCTCAGAACAGGCGGCTCCAGCGCGGGCTGCCCACAGAGCCACGGGCTGCTTCGGGAACAGCCACCCCCCCTGGCCAGGGGTCCTCCACGGCTGCAGGTCCGTGTCTGCTCCCCCGTGGGCCTCCATGGGGCACAGCCTGCCATTTCTCCACAGGCTCCAGGGGGCACAGCCCGCCACTTCTCCACAGGCTGCAAACCAGCCTCTACTCGGCACTTCCTCCCCCTCCTTCCTCACCGCCCTTGGTATCTGCTCCCATTGCTCTCACCTGCCCCTCTCCTCTGCCCTGAGGCCTTACAGTGTTTTGTTTTCCCCTTCTTTAATATGTTAATGACAGAGGCGCAGCCACAGTCGCTGATGGGCTCGGTATTGCCGGGATTTTGGCGCGGGGGGAGCTTCTAGCGGCTTCTCACAGGAGCTACCCTTGGAGCGTTCCAGCCACACCAACCCAACACAAACACATTGCCAACTATACACATTAACACGGGGTCTGCCTCACTAAACACTGGTGCTCTAACTGGTGGTTTCCAAAATGAAAAACCAATAGCGGCCACTGGAGGGCTCAAACAGATACCTTAAGAAATATTATCTCAGCTGACAAACTGTGCTTGGCCACCAAGCAAGGCTGAGCTGTACATGCTAGGAGTTAAGTTTTGAGGCTCTAAATATCAAGCATTGTAGTTAGCAAAATGTAATTATGAGGTGTATATTATTTTGCCCTGAAATTCAATTTGTATATTTCTCTTTCTAGCTACTTTGTGCTAGAGAAGGTGAGGAGGCCTCATCCCTGGAAGTGTTCAAGGGCAGGTTGGATGGGGCTTGGAGTGACCTGGTCTAACAGGAGGTGTCCCTGCCCATGTAGGGGGGTCGGATCTAGATGATCTTTAAGGTCCCTTCCAACCTAAATCAGTCTGTGATTCTATAAAGAATTCTAGTAGAAGGAGGATCATCTGCTCCTAATGGCCACCATTATTATGCTTGGTGCTTCAGATAGTGTTATTCTTGTAAGACTTGCCATAAAAATATTTGTACAAAGACCAAACCTGTACAAGTAAAAATAAAGGCGATTAGACAGTATTTTGACCATTTTCACATTGCAGCTGGCTGAAGGATAGTAACCAGAGAAGTGTGATTTGTGCTAAACCAGGTGATTACAAATCAGTATGTTATTCATTAATTTCAGAGTCATCAGAAAGTTTGGTCAAACTCTGGATCAAGAGGAAGAGGTTACTTAACTAGGTATTGAATAGATTTATGACATGAAGATACGACTTACTGAATTGTTAACACTCTCTCACGTATTTTACATGAAAAGTAGTAAAAGATCTTCACAGATTTTTCTGCGAATTACTGTCACCTGCAGGTCATTAATCATCTTTTAAAAACAGCACTCCAGATAAGTGTTCAGATGATGTTAAACAAGTGGATTTAGAGGACACATCAACAGTATCAGATAATGTCATAAGCTGCTGAGGCTGGAAATATTTTTTGTGCAATACTAGTTTAACACTTTGGAAGCTGGAAATCAGATGGAAATCTACCAAGTAAAAAAAAAAATAATACATTAATATGTAGTGTGAGAGGGAGAAGACTCCCCATGCTGAGTTGACTCCAATAAAAGCAAAAAGAGATAACATGAAGGACAATTATCACTATTTTTTAATAAGTTAAATGATAAGAGACAGGTTAAGACTTGCAGTAAGCACAGATCATGTTCTTAAAAGAGAACAGGTTTTGAGTGACCCCAATATGATCAAACCCTGTTAAAAATATCATGAAGGGTACCAGGACTGAGGGATCTCCTGTACTTCTGACCCATGAGAAAATTCACTGAAAATCCATGAACTCACACTTACTTTTAAAGTATGCATTTACTGGCTTGTCTGGGTCAAGCTGGAGCACCCAGCAAAAACACCTGAGCATGAAAATAGGTTCACCATCAATCGTTAAGTAATTTTAATTCATACACTTTTATAAATATATGCTTATATGTAATATTTAAATTTGCATCCATAGGTATAAATAAAAATATGTTCTATTTATACATATTTGTAACCTTTTTAATATATAAAGATATAAAAACCAGTAGTTGTTCTGCTTCTCAGCCTCTCATTTGTGCCTGCAACCAACAATGAAAGTCAGGAAAAATTAATCAGACGAGATGTACAACAGACATCTAGACTTCTTATTCCAATTAGAAACTAATTGACCAGACACCTCTTAAAAAGAGCAAGATCAAAGATGCCAAGTACTACACTCAGGAAATCCATTCAACCAACACAACTGATAAAGAGGCAGGGAGTTTTGACATAGCAACTTAGTTCTGCATCTATCTTAAATGAAAAACAACTCCAGAAAAATCATTTTCAAAACATATTTCCACGTAGCCAAAAAGCTACTAATAGTATCTGGCTCTAGCCAAGGGTGTATTTGAAATTATTTGGCTAAAAGGTGTAGGAAGCTTAGACTAAATGGTTAAATTCTTTACCCTGTGTCTTGCTGGTTGTATATCATGAAGTTCTGGATTGATGTAGGTTTCCACAAATTAGGGAATGGAAGTCCCAGTCTGCTCATTTTCTTGTTTCACTATCAAACTTGAATTGTATCATTTGCTGCACAATGTGTATAATGAAATGTTACCTTGAAGTGTATTAGTAAATCAAAGTTGATGCATAATTAAAACAAGTATTAACAACTGCTGCCACATAACTCAGGCTATTACATTCTTTCTCATAAAGAAAATAAAAGTCATGTCATGCATTGTTTATTCTTGAAAGTGAGAAATTTATTATGCTCAGGCTTCCCTTGTAATAGGTTTCAGAGCAAATTATTTCCATCTCAATTCTGTAGTATTCTTTGGTGGAAGATGCTGGAAACAGAAGTTCCATATGTCTTTCCAATAATAGTAAGATAAATATCTTGAGGCTTTTTTGCTACTCCTGTTTAGTGGTGCAGCCCTGCTTGTGGCTTATAGGCAGATATCAGATTTGGTTGAGTTCAGAATCAACTTCAAATAGAAAAAGTGCAAGAGTTCTATTAAAAAAAGAGTTCCCTTCATTCTCACATACTAAAACTTTGCACCAGTCACTATTACCTAAAGTTTTATAAATTCCATTATACAAATCCATCATATAAAAAGGAATGCTCACACTCTCCTCTGAAAGCGTTGAACACATTTTTCCTTTTTTTTTCATCCTACAAAGTTTAATTAGGGTGCTTAATCCTGAATATTTTACCTTTCCATTTTAAAATACACTTCAGAAAAATGGGCTGTTAATAACTTTGTAGTCACTAACAAAATTGCATACTGGCTTTTGGTTTTCTGCTGGGAACTTTATAGGATAGGTGGGTGAGCAACTAGACCAGGAGTTTTTTGGGGCTGTGTTTTTTGATTATGCTTCAGGGAAAATAAGGAAATGCTGAAAAACTACCTTGATTTTGCATGGAGTCGACTCCTGTATAAACTAATTCTTTTGAAATCCCAAGCTGAGGAGTATCCTGGCAAGGAATGAGGAAGAAACTGCCTAGTTCTGAAAGGGATTTCCACTGAACTGCAGATCCATTAAACATCACCAAAGCACACGCTTTTATATCCCTGGTCATTTTGAACTTGGGTTCTCATCACAAATTCATGTATTATTTTATTGATGAGCTAGGTTTCTTTAATAATATTTAATCTTTAGTATATATATCTTCCTTCACTACTTTGTTTAAAAAACAAGCAGCCATATCCTGAAGCACCCTTTCCTGTGAGCACCCTTTCTGGCCATCATACACTGTGAAGTGTCAATTGTTCAAGTTGAAAAGGCAATTTTCAGCAAGAAATCTGAAGATCTAGGAGCTTCCAAAAGGCAAATGAAGACGGTTCTGGCACTGCTGTTCAAATGCAGAGTAACTAGCCAACAAAATGAGAACTTTAACTGTCAGGTAAACAGAAGAAGTGCTTGACTGAACTCCTGCCACTCTCCCAACAAAAGCAATTGATTACATGTCCTGGGATCTCTCCAGATGGGACTGTCAGGCAGTCCCAGAAGTTCTTCTGCCAGATCCTGTACTCCAGGGGTCAATTGGCCCAGTAACTCCCCCAGGCAGTTCCTGCTGTAGAATTGACTTGATCAAGTCCATTTGACTTTAACCCTCCGTAAGTCCACACTCTTTTCTCTTATTGCAATCCAAATATTTCTTTAATTTCATTTTTTACACTTAAAATCCACACATTTTATATTGCTGAAAAACTTGAGTTAGAATTTTTTCAGTTATGCCCTTCAACTGAGTTATTTAAGCAAAAAAGTAGTATCTGGTAAATATTCCAACAGCTTCACCCTGCAAGAAATATGATACTGAAAGAATTTGGGGTTAATTGAAAAATGATTATATATTTTATCCAATGTTGAAGGTAACTACAAGAGACCCTCCTGTTCACTCTCATTCAAAACTCAGCTACAACCCATACACCAGAGCATGATTCCTTCTTTTGAAATAAAGATACTTTTAACAATTATTTTCACATTAAAAACCACAGCATTATTTTTCCCCATCTAGTTCCATTCCTCTACTGTGCCCTAGTGAGGCCCTATCTGGAATATTGCATCCAATTCTGGGCTCCCCAGTTCATGAACGACAAGGAAAGAGTCCAGTAGAGGGCCACAAGGATGATTAGAGGAATGGAGCATCTGCCCTGTGAGGAAAGGCTGAGAGAGCTGGGGCTGTTCAGCTGGAAAAGAGGAGACTGAGGGAGGATCTCATCAATGCTTATCCATATCTCAAGGGGGGTGTCAGGAAGATGGATCCAGACTCTTCTCAGTGGTGTCCAGTGACAGAACAAGGGGCAATGGGCACAAGCTGGAACACAAGAGGTTCAAGCAAAACACGAGGAAAAGCTTCTTTACTGCGAGTGTAACAGAGCACCGGGACAGGCTGCCCAGAGAGGTTGTGGAGTCTTCTTCTCTGAAGATATTTCAAACCTGTCTGGATGAGTTCCTGTGTGACCTGCCCTAGATGGTCCTGCTCTGGCAGGGGGGTTGGACTAGATGATCTCCAGAGGCCTCTTCCAACCCCTAACATTCCATGAACTTGTGAACACGCAGAGCAGAAAGACTGCTTTCATGGTGAAACAAAAATTTCAGAGCTTCCAAACCCCCTTGCTTTCTAACACTCCTCACCGAAGTGGGAGGCCAGGTGCAGCTGGGTAAGGATTCCGAGATGAAAACCCAATAACAACAAACAAGCTGTTATTAGGCAGGCATTCTTTATTGCAGCGCTGGGCAGCACTGGGGATTCTCCACCATAAGTGCTCCAACGAGTTAGCAAAATACCCCAACTGATATACACCATCTTTTATGCCAATGAGTTCCCAGAATTCTTTTACATAGTAATTTCATTTCCTGGAATTGGCTATCTTCGTAATTATGCATGCTCGAGGGTCTCGGGGGGGGGGGGGGGGGGGGGGGGGGGGGGGGGGTGGTCCTTTGTTGATTCTAGTCTTTTGTCATCTTTGTCCGGTCTCCCATCCTGGTCCTGTCTCCAGTCTCCAGCTGGTAGATTGCCCAGGTGGGTCAGAATCAACATGAGTGTTATCTGTAGGCGCCACAGGTCTTAGAAGGCTTGATGTTATCACAACCTACAGGATGCTTGGCATAGTTGACTGATAGTTTCACAAAGCACCTTGGTTTAAAAGCAACCCTCTTATTATAGCAAGTTCATTATTTTAGTAAACTTTTATTAGGCTATATTTCTATGGAATTTATTAATGAATATCCTATGATGTATCAATGGCTCTCCAAGAAGCACCAGCTTTGATCCTCTGCTGCATGTGACACCCTACAGTCTGCAGGCCAATAAAAGGGGAGCCTGAAGTAGAGGATGTGTCTGGTCTTATTTATTACTGAATTTCTCTTTCTTTGTTACTTTTGCAGCAAGCTCTCTCACAGGGAAATAAGTACTGGGAGTGACCTGGGGAAATAAGGCTTTAGGTGGATGGAGGTGGAACGTGAAAAAAGTGGCAAATTGTAGTGACACTGACTTGTGTAAGACAAATGACATCCTGAGGGAGGAAAATGAATTCCCTGACTGCACCAGCCAGTCACCATTACCAGCCTCTCTGTATATGCAAGGCTATTCACAGGCTGGAAAAAAACAGTGGGTGAGGATAAATTACATGTCTATAAAGCAGTAGGGAGTGCCAGAGCTCAGAAATAAGACACATTGGGGATCATCTATTTAATTCTAAAATTCTAAAATATTAAAGAGATCTGACTTAAAGTTTGTATTTATCATCTTCGAATCAGACACCTCCGATTCTTCTCATCTGCTTTATTGAATTATTCCTCCATTAATATAACAAAGAAAGCTGAATAAGGAGAACAAATTTTCATTTCCACAGTTCCAGAAGGAATATTGGTTATTGCCACATCCCACGGGACTGTAATACAGCTTTGCTATCCTCAAATGGGCTCTGTGATAACAAGCAAACACCAACAGAATCAATCCTTACCCAGCTAATTGAAATAAACACACTGAGAAAATCAAGAAGATTTAACAAGAGGACGTGTGTTGAGCTACATGTTTGGAGATTTCATCCTTTGAAAAAGTTCCCATTCAGCATTTTGAGGCTTCCATGAAAGGCTATCTTTATAACTATAGATCATTTTCCTACAGGACAGACATCTCAAAATTTATTAAACCTTCTCTCCACTAAAAAATCCCCTTTTTTTCCCCCGAAGAAAGTAGTAAGAGTAAATTTAGCTTTTTCTAGAATAACCAATATCATATTTTAATGAGGGACTATTATTTTAACCATTTATTAAATGAGGGAGTATACGTTTGTTTCTAAGTTTCATTAAAGTTTTGATGGTTGAATATAAAAATAGTATAATTACAAGTTACAATTCATTTACATTGTTTATTTTAAACGTATGCAATAGCAGCAGCATTAAAGTATTTTAAAGACAGAAAAATATCCACTATGGAGTAATGAAAGATAAACCACTGTCCTGTAAAATCCCTAAAATTTTAGGCACCCTGCAGTGTCCTACACAGAGTATAATTGTACATTCCTGTACATCACAGGCTGTGATGGCAGCTGGGATCTGCTGAGGGAGCTGAACTTGAGCAGTTCACCAGCCACCAAGTAAAGAATTCCAAAAGGATTGTGGCAAGTGGATCTCAAAGGATTCAAACCAAAGGCAGAGGGGGAAAAACTGCCAAATTCCTTGCAGATGGCAAGGTCTTATTTGGCAGTCTTCTACTCAAATATCAAAAATTAAAAGCTGTTATTAGGAAGAAAAAAACCTTGCTCCAAATGAAGCCTTAAATTGTCTTCCTACAGTATTTATTGTTAAATATTATACATTACAAATGGTGCACCAAGCACACTTGCAAAGTGAGAAAGATGTGCATGCATCTGTCTACAAAACTAGACTAATTCCTCTCTGAACAAACTTAATGTGCATTTTGCTTGAAGCACCAGCATTTTGGAGACAACAGTTTTGCCATCTACTGTAACATGGAGTTAAGGATAGGCAGGATAAAGACTGTGGACCTGTCTATGGAATAAAATTTTTCAGCATATTGCTGGGACTGCAGACTGGTTTTAGGCTGCCAGGTTTTGAAGTCAGAGGTTGGTGACATTGGAAGTCCTTCCCTGTCAAAGTCAGTCTAAATGGATAAATCTTTCTGAAGTAAGAAACTGTTGGGTTTTATTGTGCACTGCTTGCCAGGCTTTACTAGTAAAAAATCCTGTGGAACTTTTTACTTCCATCGTGGTTACTAGTTAATAGGTAGCAGTTGTTGCTTGAAGAAAAGCCACAGAATTTTTTAGTTTATTGTTTTGTGACAGGTCCTCAAATGCCTGAAAAGCTTTGAATGGTAAAGCAACCCTGGAACACTTAAGGAAAGAAAAAGCTCACGTATAAACTCTTATTTCACAGAAAGTGAATCGAAGACTTAATCCTAAAAATTGATCTGTGTATCAATGGGGTAATCAATGTGTAACTCTGGGGTTAAATGCTTTTGTACGATGCAGAAAACAATGTGATTGCTGTGTTCAATACTTTGGAGCTGAAAAATTATCTTCCATTCATATAAAACCATATTTCAGTGTTTTTTGTAGAAAGTGTAGAACATTTTTTTCTGAACTGTAATTGCTGAGAAGGCACAATTTTCACCACAAAATCCCCTCTGTAGATTATGCCTGTAAATCCTGGAGATTATCCACGTGAAACGGCTGAGCAGCCATGAACAGATTTAACATCTTTAAATCTATGTCAAATCCTGTTCTTTAGAGGACTTCAGGACTGATGCTTTTCTCAGCTCATCTGGGTGCATCTTCCTGGGTTGAAAACCCGTTTCTTCTTCCCTCTTACTAAACAGTGACTTGGTCCAGGTTTTAAGAAGTGCAGGAGATAAGAAATATCAAATCCTCTGGGGAAGATAGATAACAGTTTGAAAGAGAGTAGCTTTGGTCCAGATTACAGGATTTTATCCCATGTTAAGGAGGGCAGAAGTGTCAAGCCCTTAAATTGCTCAAATTTGTCAACCTCACAGGTTAGTTTCAGACACTAGTCCCATGTCTGACACGTGCAACCTCTTCCAATTCCACATCTCAGTTACCCAGCAACAAGGCTGGTCTAGTACCAGAGCATGCAACCTAATTCTTGCAAGAATTAGCCAACCTAAGAAGTAGCAAAATCTAAATCAAGTGCAAAGCCTTTCACACAGTCTAAAGCAGATTTCATTGTGAATGAAGCAACTACTTTAGACACTTATTTGCTGCACAATCCAAATTTTAAAAGTAGGATTAGAGCTATGAAGACTTATTACCACAATATCAACAGGTGTAGAAAGGAGAAATATCTTCATGGAAATGGTTAACCAAATTTCTGATGTCAAGGGGGAAAAGCTTTAGATTAAATTAGAATGGTTTGAGTTGGAAGGACCTTGAAGATCATCTCATTCCAAACCCCCTGCATGGGCAGGGACACCTCCCACTAGACCAGGTTGCTCAGAGCCCCATCCAACCTGCCCTTGAACACTGCCAGGGATGGGGCTTAGCTTCTTAAACTAAACATAAAACCAGGAAAATCCTGTTGTACTGAACTCAGAGCACCTCTAACAGGAACAGGGTTGAATGCCATGAGAGATCCTGCTTAAGGAGGCATTAGCCCTTAAGAGTTAGTCTGCAATTCCACAATTTGCACGCCAAATTCTCTACACACACCAATAACCAAATACTAGGAAATTCCTCTTTTCAAACATGTTTCTCTTGCCCCCCCACTAAATCGTGTTTTTCAAACAGATTCATAACCCAAATACTTTACAACACAAGACTGCAATTGTTTGGAAATATATTCCAAACTACTCCAATGTTGAAGTCAATGTCAATATTGATGATGTGGATCGACAGCGTGGTTATCAGAAGGTATTGTTGGGAGGTTTGGTCATGCCTAGAAATCGTTTCTCATTTTTAACTTACTTTTTTAGAACAGAAATAAAATTTCAATGTGAAGATGTGCAGGGAAGTCTCATGAGAAACATGTAATATATTGAAACCTGTAACCAGAAAGGAATTTGCTTATTTTAGAAACCATTGCACAAATATAATACATTAAGCTTGGTTCAAAAACTGATTTGGTCTGGAGATTGACAGTATTCATCTCCTCTGGTGTTCAGTGATTGGGCTGGAGAGCAGAACAAACACATTGTCAGTAATTCTGTAGCTGAGGTGACCTGCCTCCCCTCCTGCTGGAGAATAAAGGCATGTAAGTAAAATACACACACCAGTCTTCTGCTTTCAGAATCTTCCGTGGGACTTTCAGCCTCCCCCTCTTACTTAAGAAGTTAATTCATATATAAACAGTGCATAATTACAGCTCTAATTTAACTTTTTTAATTACACAATGAATATATCGTGGCCATAAATACAAACCCTTCATCAAGATCTGAAGAACAGAATGTTTGCCAAATGTTACTTTCTGTAACCCTGCAGATATCAAATAATAAATCAACACCACCTAGTGATTTTCAATGACAATTAAAACTTCTAAATGCACCTATCATACTGTGCGAAATCCTAATAATATCTAAAATCTGTCAGGTATGTAAGAACTAAAAAATCAACTGCAAAATTGTTCAGTAAAGTGAAATCTAAATTTAGTTTTATTTTGGGTACTGGAGAGTCTCTCGGTGCCAACTCTCATGGGTCACCAACATGCAGTCATCTAGGCCAGCTGCTAGATTATACCAGAATTAAATTGAACCAATAAAAGAATAGGCAAATTAGTGATCCAAAAGGATTATAAATCAATGTATTTCTGAAAAACATTCTGGGCATGGAATACTTGGCATGGAGGCCACTGCTCCCTGCAATCTATTTCCTAAAGACTGTTACTTCTAGTAATGGAATCTCCACATCAACATCTGTTGTGATTAGAAAGTAAAAATATTTATGTAAGAAATTACCCTTTTCTGTAATTAACATGTATGATTATTCTATCCTGCAGCTGAAATAGCTGCAATTAGGTTAAAATATTTAAAATTTCTTAGAAAAGACAGGCAACTAAAAGAAGTCTGGAGGGTTTTTAATCTTTCATACTCCAAACCTAATTTGTAACTGCCACAAGAAGTAGTACAAGTGTTTGATTACATTAATTACAAAATTAAGGTAGGTAAGACTGATAACCAGCCAAAAATAATTCTTTGAGCCATACTGAGAACTGACTCTGGCAATAGCTCAGAGCTGCCACTGAAGAGCACGATTTCCATCCTTGGGCACTGTAACAAACAATCCTGAGTAAGTTGGATGGGTCAGATCCAGCACACCAGCCCAAGCCTTGCTGAAAACACATCTGCAAGGAGCTTTTCCTCAGTGGACACGTTAAGACTCTCAAATGAACGAGCTGGTGGGTTTTATTTCCATTAACATCCAGGCTAAATGAGTAGAAAATATCTACCAGAAATGAATCTGTTGATGCAAAACTGCATTCTTCCCATACTCATAGTTGAAGGTATTATAGGGATTTAAGGAAAACTTCCCTTACGTTTCATGTAGTTACTCTTGGAAAAGCTAAATTAAGGGATTGTTTTAGGCTTTTACTCTGCTCCTTCAGCTTTCTCTAGGAGCTGAGCTGTCAGGAAGTCAATGAGCACACCAATATAAATACAGCCTTGCATTGTAAGTCAGGGATTCCTGGGAGACTTCTGCCAAGGCAGTGTTTCAAATGACCTGCTGCACATTTTTCTGCCTGCCCTGAGCATCACTTGAAGGATATTTTCTAGAGAAGTTTTATGGTCTGACAACTCAGCATGCTTTCTAATAACTGAACCAAGGACATGGCTTGCAGCAATGTGCTCAATCAGCTCAGGTGGTTGGATGGGACAAGGGTTAAAATGAGCCGTTGGAGCTCACCAAGACTTCCACCCACATTTTGTATTATATCTTGGACCTAGAGAAGAAGACTTCAACTGTGCACTGCAACAATGTCAGCTCTGCACCCCCAGCAGTAACTCACCAAGACATCCACGACTCAAATATACATCATTTCCCCCCTGCCTTGCTTATGCATGTGTTTATAGACACGTGCAGATCTTTCTGCCTCTGGAAGTGATCTGTCAATCTAATCAGAGTTGGTCTTTAAAAGCAATCACTCTTGTTTCTCCTCATACAAACTGCAACAAGCAAAAAGCTTCTACCTTCAGTAGTAGCCATAGTCAAAGGAGGCCATTTTTGGACTGGAAATGCTGAAATTCAGTTTGCATTTCTAAGTCTATTTCTGATAGAATCTGAGATTTGATTTTGTGAGTTTCAAAATTAATCTCTCCTTAACCTTATTTTAAAGTCTCCACGGGATTGATGTCTTAAGTATTGTGCTTCTTTTGTCCTATGTAAATCCCAATTCTGGCAAAAAAAGTATGTTGTATAGAGATATACCCATCTTACAACATTTTTTCTTACAATTAGTGAAAGTCATTAATCTGTAATGGCTAATGTCAAAGTAGATGAGGACTGGGAATGAGCAGGGTTTTTTTTAGTGTGGGCCTTGTCTACTTCTGCAGAGCTGTGTCTAGTTCTGGAGCTGCCAGTACAGGAAGGACATGGAGCTTTGGAGCAAGTCCAGAGGAGGCCACAAAGCTGATCTGAGGGCTGGAGCAGCTCTTGCCCAGAGAAGCTGTGGCTGCCCCCTCCCTGGAAGTGTTCAAAGGCAGGTTGGATGGGGCTTGGAGCAACCTGGTCTAGTGGGAGGTGTCCCTGCCCATGCAGGGGGTTGGAACGAGATGATCTTTAAGGTCTCTTCCCACCCAAACCATTCTATAATCCTATCATTCTTTCTTCCAGGAGGCATTTCAGTACCTACACGAGGATGAACAGAAGATACACAGAGGCTTTGCAGAGACTCCAGAGACAAAAACCTGAATCTTTGCACCAAAAGAGCATCACAAGTCAGAGGTTATGCTGAATGGAAGGGGAAGATGGAAGAAGTGTTTCACTATCAAAGCCAGTCAGGCAGTCCCAGCCCTGCAAGTCCTTCACACTGGAAATAGCAAGACAGGTAAAATCCTAAGAGCTTCCAGTCCCTTCTTGTTCCAGTAAAATCCTATGTTCATTTTACACTCCAACACAGAGCTCAAAAAGTAAATAAGGCTCCTTTGTGAATGAGTAAAAGTTATAGTTAAGGAAATGAGGATTGCTTGGCTTTTAATTCTCTTTGGTGTTCAGGGAGCTGCAATTCAAAAGGATATCATCATCTGGGAGCAGTCAGCTACCTCCTGGGCTACATTTCTGTGCCCTATTAAAAAAAACTGCAGTGGAACACTACTGACTTTTCTGGAATCCTCAAGCTCATTAAAGATCATTACCCATCAAGTAGCTTGTTCGAAGTCTGAAGTCAAGATTTGCATAAAGACTAATTAACAAAGTTAATGCCTATTTGGACCACCTTGCAAAATCAAATCCGCCTAAGCATCTGACCTCTAAGAAAGCATTGTCTAATCGATGCTCCTGGTTCTGTACAAAGATGATGAGAACCAAGGAGTTGTCTGACTTTCCACTCCTGCCCAACTTTACTGCTGTTTCAGGTGATTTTTTAGAAGACAATAATAGACTTGAATACATTGAGTTGAAAAGCTTTCCTTTACTACATGCATGTGGAGTGTCAGAGCCAGGGCATTTCTCCTTTTGTTCTGCTAGATGCATCTGCTGTCACTCCTCTTTGTTCTTGTAGCCTGTGGCGAGGCCAAGGGCAACTCCTGAAGATGCAGGTACTGAGCTCAACACCATTCCCCCTTTGTCTCCATTTCCCCATGCTTGTTCTTCCCTCTTCCACACCCATCCCCCTTATCTCCTCCCAGAAGAACAACCTGCCCCTAATTACTTCCCCCCCAAAGGTCCCACCCTTGCTACATACCCCACCTGGGTAAAAACAGCTAAGTGCCAAAATATTCAGCCACTTTTTAAGATGCTACCAGAGAAAATGAAACACAAAGTCTATATAAGATTTTATCAGTGAAGCTAACCAGATTGTACACTCAATATTATCCAACACGATGCACAGCTAGTGATTCTTAGCTAGGATTCTTACTGAAACAAGGTCATTCCTCTACAAATAAATAAACTTCCACTACTCCGTGTTTAAATCTGACTGATCTAGCCAAATAAATACATTTCCAAAGTAGCTCAGCAGGATGACTGCCCTATGCAGTAATCCATTCAGGCATTCAGATAGTGTCCATTATTTGATAGCAGCTTCTGGAACATTTTTCCCCCAAAAAAGGGCATAATACTGACAAGATAAAGTACAAAATCACTGGTTTTAAATCACTAGAAAAAAATGTTTGCAATAAAAAGCTAATTTTCCCAAAGGTGAAAAACTAAGGTCACACCTTGTAATTCTGCAGAGACTCATGGCACAACAGGGGAACGGGAAGAGAAAGGAACAAACAACTAACCTGCACCGTCAGTTCTTTATCTCATCTAAATTACACAGTTTGGGTTCTTAATTTTGCCTGTAGGTAACTGTTTTAAATCCTTACATTTATTGTATTTTCTGTTCTATTGCTGGAACCAAAACTGCAATGATAAAAGATACAGTATCATGCACGAGAAGTAATGATACCGCAGAGGAAAAATGAACTGCACTCTGCTTTGGAACAGGGAACCGATGGCCAGAGAACAGGCTGAGATCTGTCCTGTCTAGACCCATCACCCAGCTCTTGTCCTGTTTTCAGTCATCAACAGAACAATAAGGGGATTTTCTGAGTCTCCCCTATCTCCCCAAGTGCCTCTTTTGGCTTAAACAACCCAATGCCTCCTTCAACAACTCAACCACACCTTCAGTGAGTCTCTTTTGTGTGCTCATTTCTGCTGAAGCACTTTGGGGAAGGGGAAACGTTTAATGATTTCAAAGTGCAGAAGATAAATAGCTTGATCCTTGCCTATCGATTTAAGACCTATCTATGAACTCATTCAATGTTAATATCATTACTATGAAATTAGAAAAGGCTCAGCAAATATTCCCTGCAAGAGACTTCTTGGTGCAGAAAGTGCCAATAGCTGCAAAAAATGGAGATGCCATATTTTTGGTATTTCTATGGGTATACAAGGGGATAAGGAAATTTGTCTTCAACTGTTTTCCTTGTTCAATGGATCAAATGCCTTAAGAAAAACATGGGTTAACAATGGAAAGTAAAGACATCTTGTACAAAACCCGAGCATTCCATAAGCACCATTTCCAATTTCCATATGGAAAATATAAATTATGGTTCTTTGCAAGGGAGGAGATTATTCTTAGACAAAATGAATCCCTCTCCCCTTTTCAAGTGTAGAAAATCTCTTAAAAAAATGCACATTTCTACTTTACTTTGATGAAAATTGTTTGAAAAATCTGATGTACAGGGGCACTCTCTCCTTTTTCCTCTTCATTTTTTATCACTTCAGGAAGAAATATACTCAGAAAAATCCTGGTGAATAGGGAGAGATTGCTGAATTCCATCTTAAGATGTTAAAAACATGGGAGATTTTCGTGTCACACCCACAGGGTTTATTTCTCATGTACCTGACCCACAGAAATACACCTCCCATTTGCCAGAAATGCTTGAGTGACCGAGACCTTAAACGTGGTGTGAAGGATTGCAGGAAGATCTCATGATCCTGAAACTTCTCCAAAAACAAAACCCACCAATATATGTAATTTTCATTGGTATCGTCCCAAACTCAAGGCAAAGTCAAGACTGTTCCAGCTTTCAGCTGAAGGGTCAAGCCCCCAAACATCCTCCTTCTTCTAACAGAGTAAGGAGAAACTTCTTACAGAGTAATGAGAAGCCAGAGGGCTGTACAATGATTATTTTTCTACAATAAAGTGGTTTCATGACAAAGCGTTTGGTCTTACTACATTAACAGAAGTCACAGAAGTGTTAAAACATCATGCAACTATCATACACAAACAAGTCTTTCAATCATTATCACATAAAACAGAATTCCTCAGATTATTGACAAGAAGTTAAAGAACAGATTTTTATGCACAATCAGAAAACTCTTTTATTCAATAATAGAAGGAAGTTGGGGAGATGACAAAAGAGGTTTACAAAAAGTCACAATCAAATATCAGAGAGAAGTCCAGGCTAAGCTTTCAGAGGACTGTGGCAATTTACAGTCTTATTAGGAGTCAGCAGAGAGCTACTCATTAGCAACCACTGGTTTTCAAAACATGTGCATGGAAATCACAAATCAAGAGTATTTGTGCTCAAACACTTCAGAACAGAAAGTTTTGTCTCGTGCTAATAACCAGAGATGGTACATTTCTGCTTCTTTTTTTTTGATGTAATGCAGAGCATTAAGACCAAGCTCTTACTACAGGATTTCCAGCTTATTTTCAGGTACTTCTGAAATACAACACAGATTCCTGGGTGGGAGGAAATGAAGCAAGAGAAAAGCATGTGCCAGTGTCCACCAAACATGCTGCAGTAAGTCACTATTTGCTTTATGAACATTAATGATGATATGGAAGTAATCAACCTCCTCCAGCAGGGTGTGGACAAACTCCTACTAGCATCAAGACTATGAAGGACATTGCCATAGAGGACACACATGAAAGAGAAGGTGGGAAATATCCTAATGAAGCACAATCATCACTGTCATGAAAGGAAACTTGCAGCAGGCCCAAACAGACTCTTTCATAAAGGGAAAAGACAGTCACTCACCACTGAAATATTGAATACTCTTGTAGGGGAAACAGGAGTGTGAAAAGGCACCTCCAGGAGCAAAACAGGAGCCACTGAGAACCCAGATGTTTAGGCAACCAACTCAAAGCCAACAGCAAGGGAATCAAAGCACTGAAAAAGGCTGACAGGCTGAAGTGTTTTGAGTAGCCTTGGAAAAGCTGGATCACCTGATGATCGTTAGACATGACAGTGAAGCAGGCCCTGAAAGAGCCCCAAAAAAGGCCAAATTCTTCCCACCATGGTGGGAGGAATGTCTTTAAAGGGCACGTTCTTAGGAGACTGTATCTCCTTCAGTACAACACAGTACAGGTGCTAGAAAATGGGAAATTACAGCACTTGTCAAAACTCAACACTCTCAAGCTGGGCTTCCAGAAGCGTCCTCTCTTTCCTATACATTACTTTGGATTCTTAAATGTCTTTCCTTTTGCAACAGGCTTAGGAACAGCAGGAAAATATTGAGCAATGTACAGCAGTTTAATAGTGGTTCTCAGTGGGAGGGGAGAGAATTGTCATGATTTAAGATTTCAAGCAGGAGCAAGGACTCCTGCTCAGGATATTCCAAAGCAAGAAAATTAAATGCAGTAAGAAAATAAAAGTCTCTTTTTTACAAACTAAGAGGATCTGCACACTACATGCAGAAGACAAGCTCAAATTGCTTCTTTGTACTTGTAATTTAAGTAAGACACAAGTGCACAATAAATACTTAGAAAGGGAGCACCTACAGTGCCAAGGAGTTAATGTTCCTTTGATTTTCCTTTCTCTTGAGACATGATTTTCCACTGAACTTAAGACTGATTTTGTATTGATATAGACCTATTCCTTTTTGAAGGTTCTTATACATCATCTTGTTTCTCAATGTTTCTTCCCATGTTTCCCCTGATACAAACTAATAGATTTAGTTAAAATATTTTTATTTAAAGGAACGGGCTCAAATTTTTGTACATGTCCTGGTCTGTTCTGCAGGTTTTAGACCGATGAAAATTGCTCACACAGGAGGATGTTTCAAAATCATTGTTGCTACACAGTACAGCAGAAGTCTTCAAGGGTTTGAAGTCTGGACATGACGACAGATTTCAGATTCCTGGTTTCCAACAGCGTTCTGACAAGGCTTGTTGACAAGAGCAGAGAAAAGCAAGAAAAACCTTGAGTACTTTGTGAAAAGTGATTTGAAGCTAAACATTTTAGGTACACTGACCTTATGAATGCCCATTACACAGGGAAGGTTTAACGTAACATGTAATCAAATTGTTTACTTTATATGCATATGTATTTTCCTGAGGTTGAAGCTATTAACGTGTTAAAAATTAATAATATTGCTGGGACTTTGGAGTTTACCTTTTCATGCCAGTTTTAGCTTCAAATGTAGCATTCAAGACCATTTTTATCACAAAAGAAATGTCAGTATCTCATTACAGCGATAAAAATGTGGCTATTAATTTCCAGGCATTTATTAATGTCTTTGGTACACATTTTTGCCTGATGCAAGGTGGTTCTGTCTGCTTAATGCAGCTCAGCTGACAAACCAGGGAAGTGAAAGAACTTTAAGATCTAACTCAGAGAAACCCATTGTCAGTCAATTCTTGAAGTTGTTTTGAGGAGAAATGTTAACAGAATGAACAATCCCAGCATTTTCTTGATCTTTTTATTCTACCTGCTGATTTTGTGGCAGAGAAAGCACAAAGGCCTTGCCTACATGGAATAATATTTCTGTCAGACACTAATGAGGGCACAAAATGTTGAATTCCACACACGCAGGTCAAAATACTCCTAGAACTGGGATCATAGTTGTGTGTTAATTTTAAATTACTCCAATAGTTCAAGTTTAAGAGTCTGCTTGGGATTAATACTTTATACAACACATCTCTAAAAATGCTTATGAGACAAGTGCAACACTGGAAGACTCATTCCTGTGCTTTCTGCTTTGAACTTGAAAAGAAAACATGATAAAAGGAAAATCTTATGAGTTTAATTGGAAAGTGTTCCTATTTGCAACACATTTAAGGACAGTTTTAAGAAAATGCTTCTCATAAATATTATTCTGAAGTTGCTAAGTGCTATCCTAGTTCTCTCTTTCAAGTCAGGAGCTTATTCAGGAACTCATGTTCAAATCCTGGATTTAGCACTGGCAAGTTTGACATTTCCAGCAACTATTTAATGCGTGACAAATCTGCCTGCAATCCTTCCTACTGCTTCATTACAAAACCTTCTCTTTGACAGGGATTGCTTCTCTAATGACAAACTGGATTTTTTTTCCTCTCTGGATGGAAGCAGCAAACAATAAGGCCAACAGGTGGAACACCAAGAATTTATTACATTAAAATGTCATTCAAGGCAGACTGAAATTTACTATCCTGCATACTTTTTTATTAGTATTATTTTCTGAAAGAGAAGAAAAACTTTCAGCAAATTATCATGCCATTTCAGGAAGAAAAGTGGTGAATGCTGAAAAAGGCTTCTCACTAATCAGACTTGGAAATTAGTGCCTCACTAATCATGAAAAGAAATCTGCTCATTTAATGGGGAATGTGGAAAGAAAAGATACACACAAAGAACAGCCAGGCCTCGGTTTCAGATGCTTTCCAAAAATGAGGAGGCCTTTTAAGGGGTGGGAAGGAGGTAAAGGCATCTTCTCCTCCATACAGAGCTCAAGAACATCTGACTCCTAATCCAGTGTTCATGCCCTTTGAATACAAGCCCATTAAAGCTCATCCTGGACTGAAGCAAAAGTGACACAAGATGACTTCATATATTCTCTATTAAAAAGCATCAATATTAAGTTAAATTCAAGAGTGAGAGAAAGTGCATGAATTGAATGGTGCTGTATATGGTTTACTGAAAGCAGAAGACAGGTGTAACCATTTAAGCTGTTTCTATGACCAAACTAAACTGAGAAGGTGCTCTCTTTTCAGCTTCCTTGGTCTTTTAACAGTTGACAAGTCCAGCAGAATCATTTCTCCAACTTCTTCATGAGTTAGTAATGTCATAATTAGTAGACACATGGCAGGGTTAACCAGTAGAAATGAAGAACACTGGAAAGGTCACTAAGGTAGATCATACCT
The DNA here is from genome assembly GCA_020745705.1 of Hemiprocne comata. Lineage (NCBI taxonomy): Eukaryota > Metazoa > Chordata > Aves > Apodiformes > Apodidae > Hemiprocne > Hemiprocne comata. The sequence continues at coordinate 938,460 of CM036593.1, forward strand.
GCTATGTATAGACTATGGTGGGTATTAATATTCCTGAACACTCTCCATGACAATTTTTTTAGATAAAATGACCTGCCAATTAATTCCCCTTCATCACAAGATATGGTAATAAGGCTGACAAAATAGCCCTGAATTATGCCACTTGCTACTAGTTTTGAAATTGCATTGTATTTCTTTCAGCTGGTTTATTTTTATTTACCATTCTTTCTGAAAACTTGGCTCTGGACTCCCTTTTCCTTACTTAATTTTGTTTGTGCTACACAAGGTGAAAAGATCCAATGGGGCCCCAGGACAGATGCTTCTTCTGTTTGCTTTTCCGAGAGGTCATGCCCATCTACCTCCAACTGCAATGACTGCAACCATCTCGGACACAAAAACCATCTGTAATTAGTCTTTTTTAGAACTAGTGGGTTGATAAGTCACCTCAGCAACCATAATAAAAAGGAACTTTGGTTTAGATGAGTAGACTGCTGTGAAGCATTCAGTGAAGCATGGCCTACTAACCTCTAAGGTAAGGTAGCAGAATTATCAATCAATTATCAAGTTATCAATCGTACTTTGAGCTTCATGTTCTTTGAGATGACTGTGGAATAAACAGCTCACTTTACCTGACCTCTGAACTTGTCTGTTTTTCAGGACCATCAATCTTAGTTTTGAAATATTCATTGCACTTTAAGTTCATCCATTTCAGCCCAGAAAGTGAGTTCTCTGCTCAACATTCACTTGTTCCTTCAATTACCTTTTACATCATCATATAGATCATGTACATGTACAAACCTCCATGCCTTTTCATTCCATCTCTTCATTTTATTAGAAGTAGTCTGAGCATCAAAAAATGTTGATAACACAAGTTTTGATCTTTCTCAACATTTTAAAAACAAATTCTATATTTCAAGGAAATTTTATATGTGAATATGAATTGATTATATACACATGTATTGGAATATATGGGGTTTTTTTCCAATACACGAGATGGCAGTTACTTCTGGAGGGTTGGGGTTGTTTGTTGGTTTGTTTTTGTGGTTTTTTTTTTACACAAAACCAGCTCCATTTTTTCCACTCCGGAGCAAGTGCCTCACATCATGTGTCCTTCAGGCAGGTGACTCCCATGACATCTTACAGGAAAACAGGTCGTGACTGACACCATCTCAGAAACGATGTAGCAAAAGGTGCTTCTAGAAGACAGGTTGGTTCCAGGAACTTGACAGTGTCACATTTAAATGTTATTACAGTAGAAAAACTGCAGTCTGCTCTGACTCCAGATGCCTTATGCTTTGGTCAATTATTCTAGATGTAACAAGCTAGATGAAGCACTTGCAGCTTTCCCATTGAACATTAAAAAATATTGAAGTAATAAAGAGAGGGTATCTGTGCTCACAGCAACTGAAAAAACCATCTAGGACCTGAATTTTACTGCCCTTAGATAGATACACTCTCCTGTGCCAATTCTATATTCATTGGGTTTACAAGTGGCAGAAATCTCATCCAATTTAAAGTCTTCCCAGAAACCTTTAAAATATTTTCCATTAAAACACTTTCTTCCTAATGCTAATAATAACTGACACTTTTCATCTGTTTTTACAATTGCTTTCCCAAAGCAGCAAAGGGTGTCCTCTAACACAGGTCACTCAACTGTTTAGGTGATCATAGAATGGTTTGGGTGGGAAGAGACCTTAAAGATCATCTAGATCCAACCCCCTGCCATGGGCAGGGGCACCTCCCACTACAGCAGGTTGCTCAGAGCCCCATCCAACCTGCCCTTGAACACTTCCAGTGATACTGTGTACAAGTTAAGAGGTCCCCATTGGTCCACTTCCAGTTCTGCCAACCCCTGAGGAGGCCTCAGAGACACTGAGGAAAGAAATGCCATCAGAAGTCCATGTTTAGGCTGCCAACTTTCCTAAAATACCTGCATTGTACACTTTTTTCTGTAAACTCATTTACAGAAACAGAAGTTCAGATCTTTGCAAGATCTTTGTTTCAAATATTTGGCCTAATACAAAAGTGGAAGTAGTAACAACTGTGTAGAAAGTTGATATGCCTCACAGATTAGGGTTCTGCTAACACTGTTCTTACTGTGACAGACCTACTAGAAAAATGTATGATTGTGCTGGGCAGTATGTAAGTACCTTGGCTTAGAAAGGGGGGCACAGTATTTAACTTGCCCTGATATCATGTCGCCCTTTAATGCCAAAGCCAACAGCTCAGTTAAGTGTGAATTTGAAAGGATTCCTAGTTTTCCTACAGAATGAAATGTTACCATTACATATGGTGTTTGTTTAGTAGCTTTCTAATTCAACCCTCTCTGCAGACACAAAATGCTCTGTTACATTACTGGAATAGCTGAAGGACAGAACAATGCAATAATAAGACTACACTGCTCTGCTATAAATTTTAACAAGACTGGCATTATATTTTAGTTTATGAATTTGTGTGTGAAGTGAGATTACTTTTGCAACACACTTAATTTTTACCCTTTGCTTTCATTTCAAAAAGCCCAAGGTTATAATTTCTCCAGTATGCTACAGCTTGTCTTGCAAATTCCCTCCCCAAAACAGCCTTTAGCCAATCATGGCAAAACTGATAAAATTCAGCAAAAGAAACAATGAGCAAATATAAATGCTCATGTTAAATGAAATCCAGATTACTACGCCAGCAAAAGGAATGCAGTTCCCATCATCAAATATCAGAACAGTGTAAGGATTAGAACTTATACTGCAGGAAATAAGATACAATTCTAAAGATCAGGTAATTAAAGTTCCCACTTGGCTCCTGTTGGTATTACTTGGCATATTTTTTTACAGATGGTTTAAATATATGTCATGGCCCTGAGTGCTCCAATTGCCATGTCCAGGCTCTCCTGGGAGCCCCATCTCTACTCCCTGCCTGTGGTCCAGGGGTCTACCTCAGCTCAGGGACAAGGAGTACTCAAAGTGTCACAATTTAAGTAATCTGTAGTTATTCGACAATTTTGCCTGCAGCAAAATACATCCTAATCCTTGCAGAGAGCAATTATCTCACAATGCATCAATTAAGTGGTCAGGATGTGTCATAACTGGTTGGTATTACTTGCAGAGAAGAGGTCAATATTATTCTTATTCTCCCTTTAATGAGGATTTCCATTGGCAATGAGGATAGAGAGGGAGGAAGGGAATTAAATACTTGGCTTGTAGCAGGGGATTGAGGAATTACAAATAGATTATTTCTAAAGCCATTGGTTTTACTCACTCAGATTTAACTACCATTTAGCAGCTCACCAGACACCCATTTACAACCCGTATTTGAACTTCCTTAACTAAGGAGATTTTTAAAAGCCAAACAAAAAGGAACTGTATTAAATGGATGCAGCATAAAATCATGTAAACCCATAAACAGAAGAAGCTGAATCTGATTAAACACACCAATATGAACACTCTACACTCTGCTTTGCTACACGTTTCTTCCAGAGCAGTACAAAGAACCCATCTTTTAGAGAGTTACATTGTAGTTTACAGAGGGGGAGAGGGGGGAAAAAAGACAGGGAAAAATGTTTCCAAGTGTTTGCTAGTAAAATTATTTCTTGTGCATTTTGGTAGAAAATGCCATTTCTTTCCCCTGACATTTATTCAGAACTTCAGGCTCTTCCGTAGATTCCCTGGAACAGGAATTACTTCCATGGCAGAATATATGAAAAACTAAAACCACTTTAAACTTCTTGCATGGGATGGATTCAATCCTTCTTGTTCTGTGTGAGTATCTGGAGAGGGGCAGAAATCATTTGCTACCTATACCACAGGCCATTAACTTTGTCTTAATATTTCTTTGAGTCCAATATTGTGTTCAACCAAACCACGTGTTCCTGGAAGACTTATTCTGAAGACAATATTAGATGAAAAATACCTACTCTTATTTTTCCCAAGAGATCATTTCCTTTGTAAATCACTTCTGCTCTTACTTCCTCCCAATACAGTTCCAGTTTGAATCTGTCTTTCCTGACCTTCCAGCTGTTTTTCCCTGCAACCTTCTCTGCTAAATTAGACCCTTTAAAAATACCTGTTATTGAAAAGGATTTGACTTCCTTGTCAAGTCACATTTCAGTATTCTTTTAGATAAGCAGAAGAGATCACACTCTAAGTCTCTTTTGCTCATGTCATCTTTGTCAATGCTTTCTGTGTTTCCTTTACAGTTTCTTAATTATTTTCCACATCCTTTTCTTTAGACCGCAGAGAATGTATTTGTAAATGTATTTTAACACCCAGTTGGCCAATACTACACTTTCAGATGAAAATGACCCACTAAACACCATCTCCTCCCATTCCCTCTCCTGTGTGGACAGATGGATAAAATCAGTTTTCCTGTCAAGCTATTCTAAATTAGACTGGAAGGCTCATATTTACTTTCATACAAGGTCACCTACACCTCTTACCAGGTTATCATCCACCTTATAAGTTACCCTGCGTTTTTGCTCCTAGTCCTAGAAATATGTTTTCAATGTATCAGTAACAGGGATCATCTAGATCTACACAGAACTACAAAGCATGTTTGTTTCTCATCTTTATCCTGTATAAAACAAGAAAAAACTCTCAAATTGTAATGAGTTATTAATTTGGTCCTAGAAGAAAGCACTTCTGCAGGCTGTGTGCCATTCAGGGTGCAAATCACCCTCAAAAAGGGCTTCGAATTATTGGGATACTCTCCAGTGTGTTCACAACCTTGTTCCATGTGACAATCTGAAGAGGGCAGAAATAATTTGCTACCTATACCACAGACCATTAAACTCTGTCTTAATATTTGAGTGAAGCCAATTAATTACCACACCTCCAACTTGCTAACCATTCAGCTAGTGATGTTGAGGGTAGTGGTATAGGGTTTATCTACCTAAAGTCTCTTCTGCCTCCAGAAACTGGTTGTGCAGGTAACTTTCTCTCTAGATAGCAGAAACTGGAATCATACTAAAGTCAAGTTGTTGTGTTTATCAGGTCTTTGAAACTTCATACATAAACCTCACAAAATGACTCATATGACCAAGGGAAAAAAATCAGTAAGATTAAGTGTAACAAAAAATGCTCATGAGGTCAGAGTTCAAGGATTGCACTTTCATTCTAGCAATCTCCTTTCAGCTTTTGAGCTTCAAACTCGTACCATAACCTTGTTATTGCTTCCTCCCTTTTCTCCTCCACCTACAAATGCCACAGAGTACTTATGTCCTTCAACACCAAGTCAGACCCTTGTATTTATGAGCTGGTCGAATTTCTGTATTTACAAGAAGGCATAGCCTCACAACAGAGGAAAACTCTGAAAAATCATTGGTAGGTTATTAAAGAAAAAATACTTACATTCCCAGTCAAGCACAAGAAAGAAGAAAATCACCTATTTATATTCATCTTTAGGCTACATGAATCATAAACTATGCTGTAGTACACTGCGTGTTATAAACATCTTGTTTAAGCAGTTTGCCTGTTTGCAATAGTTGTCACTGCTCGGGGAACACGTTCAGAGGCACAGACCTTCAGCTAATGCAAAACCAGTTTGGGGTTTTGAATGTCTTTTCAAATATTTTGACAGCAAACTGGAGTCTACTGGTAAACTGGCAGCAAATAGTCATTACCCGACCATCAGAACAGAGTCAGTAGACTCTATGTAGCTTTGATGACTGATCTGTATCTTGATTTTTCATTTATCTCTTTTTTTATGTCAAGAATATTTTTTTGAATATTGCATTTAGCACTGAGATCACTTCCTTTAAAAAATCAGTCCAAGCTAACTCAATTCAATTCCTTTTGGGGACAATGTCTATTAAGCTTTCTCACCAGTAACAAATTGGAGTTACCACCTTCAGAGCTCCATCCCCCACCCTTTCCACAGCCGGTAGACAGAAGCCCTGCCAGCTGAACAGGCAACAACCAATTCCTTTTGACAGCCACCAAGGTGAGTGTCACGCTCACAAACCTGTTGCTGAACACAAACCCATTGCTGAACATAAACCCACCTGTTGAACTGTTAAATGTGTTCACTAATAAACACCTCAACAATCCTTGGGGGTTCAATACCACATTTAATTACCACACATTTGAATGTCATCTTGTTTTGTTTGATTTGAAGTGTTAGATAACATTTTTACCTAATGCAACAATTATTAAAAGAACAACATTATAAACCAACCAAGTCAAAGGAATCCATCATCTCAAGCTGCACGCATACTTAAATTCAGAAAATGGTCTGAGCACAACTGAGGCCCTTAGCTAGAAGTATTTCAAACACCACAGACATTAACATCCCAAATTTGTTCTACTTCAGCTTTTAATCCAATACTATGACATAAGTATTTACAAATAGGTAGTCGCTTTTGTCCACTATGTTCTCCTCAAATACTCTGAGGTAAAGCAATTATAGCAATCCATGGGAACAGATTTTGCTCCTGCATGGGATTTGCAGGCCATTAAATCCTACATTACTCCTAAACTAAGGAAGTTTTTGCCCTCAGTCCCAGGAGGGCCTTGCAAAATCTCCCTGCCCAGACTGGTAAACTGCATGTCATCTCAAGACTAAAGTAATTCAGGGCCATTTTATGCCGATGAAAGGTGAAATATTGTGAAGAAGAAAGGCATACTAAATTCCATTTACATCATCCTCATGCTCCTCTAACTCTTCCACACGATACTCCCCCTTTCTTCTGTACTGACACTGCTATAAAACTTGATGTTCTATGAAAGCCAACTTCAAAGTACTGTTTTTTTCCTACATCAATATTCATATATCAATATATGTCACGCCAATCCATCCCAGTACGTACCAATTTTCCCAAAAAGTCATGGATAAGACACTTGGTAGCACCAAGTTATCCTGCAGGTGTCTTTCTCTTGGGGTCTGAAAATTGCTTGTACACACTTGCTAACCCTGCTGGGGGTTACCATAATAGTTCTTAGCACTGAAAATTATTTTAATTTACACTCACTGGATGATCCTGGAAGTACAATGATATACCCAAGGATGTGTCCAGAGGGTCCTCCATCATGACAGCAAAGAGAGAACTGGCACATTTACTTTCACATCATTTTAAATTGGTATTAAAATCTGTTCCCACTTAGCAGCAGAACAAGAGGTTGGTGTCACAGCTCAACCCGTTAAAAACACCACTGCAGAGATGTTACAGGTGGAGATTCCCTTTTTCCCCTGGGAACTCTGATCAGGGGATTGGATTCCCCATGTGAGGGTTAACCCTATGCTGACATTCCAAATCAATTAGTTGTGTGGGTTTTTCTAGTCCCCACTGTCCATGAGCATCTGTGCAACCAGTTTCAGAGAAGAAGCTGTAATTACAGTCCAGGACTTGGCCAGGAAACACAACCTGCAAGAGCAGCTTCACACAGGGATTTTATATCTGGGATCTTGAACCACTGGGGACATCATCATTCCACCTTTATATATAATCCTCTCTATTATATGGTCAGGCATCTCTCTTTTCCAGCCTCCACAAAAATTTCCAGCTGAGGGGCATAACTTTAATATCCAAAAATGGAATATGCTTAAATCTTTGCAGATTGAGTGCTTGAAATGTTTTTTGCCATTATGCAATCATTTGTTACAATTTCACCTTGCACAAAGGAGACAAAGGAATCCAAAAGGTTCTCTTGGGTACATTTGAAGAGAAGCCTATGCAGTATTTTCATGTATAAATTAATAAACTGGCATCTTAGACAAAATCTGCATGATTTTTTTTACTCCTAATATTTATATGCTCTGAAGATTAAAATGACTCTAGTATAGACTATTTTAATGACCACTCAATCAGGAGAGGTCACTGACTTTTAAGTCAACCTTGAGAATGAAGAACAGAATATCATCATCCTTGTTTTACATCTACCTAGAAAATTAATGATGCATTAAAATTTAATGGCAGTAGAGTCCATCACCCCTCATAAATGGTCCATCTCAATGTGTCAGTGTGTACATTAAAACGATGTGTCTGAGAGTAAATGAGAGAGTGATCAAAAATTAACCAAATCCTCAGTGTAATTACTGTGAGGCAGTGATTGGACCAGCCCCTGGAACTTCTGACAGTGACTGAAGTGCTATTCCACTTCCCCACTGCAAACTTCTATCTAGGGGTGAGTTCCATATGAAGGACCAAAGTCACCCCAAAAAGCTGCTCTGGCAGCAACAGAACATGACTCACACCCCATTAAGATTTTATAAAACCTCATTATAAGGTCAATTAAAATATTTCTTGCCACTTCACGACACTTTTATCTTCTGTAACATGTGTTCTATACATGACATTTATAACACTTCTACTCTTGAAGCAAGCAGCAGCAAATAAAAGGGCTGATCACCTCCTGTGGTTCTTCCATTAAACCAAACCAGTTTAATAATGGGCATGAAGAGACCAGACAGAGAAGAGCAGGCTAGGACCATAGTCCCAGATTTCAGACCATGAAGCAGATGGTGGTGACCATCTCTCCCAAGGGATCAAAAGCGGAACCAATACCCTTTAATGTTTCACATTATCACATTGCTAGGAAAAGTTTGTCTTGCATTATTAGTGTATTTCAGCAGAACTTTAGCAGAAAAGAAAACCAACCCAGCAATTGGTTCAGGGCACCTTATCTTAAAAAAACCAATCAAGCAAAAACCCCAAACAACCAAGGAAGAAAGAAGCCCCAAAACCAAAAAGAGATCCATACTGATTCCCCCCTCCAATTAAAAATCAGACTAGGGGAGAGAGGGAAAAAGAACATCAAGTAATATTAGTATGCAACTGTCTGTATCCAAGGTTTAACTGAATTGAAGGAAAAAGGTGGCTGCTCAATATGGTTTCAAATCAATTCCATGGTGTGAGAAAACCCGGAATTTAGTAGATTAAACACAACAGTAAAAGTAACCATTTCCAAACTGAGATCCCCATCATATGCCAATTGTCAGTGGCATGCAAAGAAAACCCAGCACCAGAAGCTGTAACAAAAGTTACTGAGAATTTCTTTTAAAGCTCTTTTTTAATGAGCAAAGAAGGACACTTTGAAATAAGGCATTGTTTTATGTCTCTTTCATAGGAGTAGACAATCTTTCCCAGAACACTTCCAATAACACCTCTCAACCTCTTCAAATGTATTTGAGACTAGTGAGGCTTTGTCTGGCTGTAAAATCCTGTGTTGATAGGGGGAACAGGAAAGCAATAACTGCCATCACCTGACATCATGTTACTTGCTCAGTATTATTGTCCATGGGCCAGTGAATATCAGGCACTACTGGCTGGAACAATAACAAAGTATCACTGGTGTAATTTAATTCATTAGAGAAGCTTTATGGTTGATCATCCACCCCTTTCTTCTGCTTCAAAACATCCCTTCCTGAGCCAACCAGACAATACTTGCAGTGAATTGACTGAAGAGAAACAGGGGGATTTTCTTTCCAAGGAGTTTACATCCCTCCTCACATCACACAAGATGGAGTGAGGATCAGAGGTGTGTTTCACTGCTCTCCACATCCCTCACTCCGCTCAATAGAGCCTAGGCACAAATTCCATTATAGCTAAATGGAAATCAATGGCACTTTTCATATGGTAACTGCAGGTCAATGGCTTTAAAGGATGAAAATCCAAAGTTTACTACTAGTTTCTCATTACCAAAGGTAGCATTCAAAAGTCCTGAACATTCTTTGACTTAGTGGCTTTTAAAAACTCAATATATTCTGTTAACAATTGTGGGTAGAGAAGCCTCGTTTATTATTTAATCCAGAAGTTTCAGAGATTGAATTTTAGAGACAGGCCTGAAGTTACAACCCCCTCATATTGATGTTCCACCACACATCATGGGGGGATCTTGCTACCAAAGTAAACTGAAAAGGAGTCATTTCTTAGGCTGAAGACACCCTGTACAAAAATTGTTCCTGATAGCAGTGTGACATCTGAACTCAGTGCTCATGCAGATATACCTGCCTCTTGGAACACAAATGCTCTGGAGGTCCCACAACTGGGGCATCTCCTTCCTTCCTCTCCATGTCTCTACTCAGCTTGAGCCACTGGTCACGCCCAGCTACGATTTTTATTCCCTTGTGTTAGCTTTTAAGAACAATGTGGCATTACCTGCTAAGTGCTGCTGGTTTATTTCTTTCCTCTTGCAAAGAAATGGGCTTGTGACCAGTCAATGAATTGCTGAAAAGTGAAAACTAATCAAAAATGATTGCCCTCTTTGCAAAATGAAGTCTGCTTCTCATGGAAAGGAATCTCTGGTGAAAACACCAAAAAAGCATCTAGAGCTTAATAGCAGAAAATTTGCTTCAGTTACTATTGAATTATTGACCTTGTATAAGTACTGCTACTTCAGGCAATTCCTATACCAGCAAGAACGTTCAGCATTTTGAAAAACAAAAAGATGGAAAATAGGATTAAATTGCAGCATTTGGCACAGTTGTGATTTCCAGGTGTAAGTACATTCTTTGTGTGCTCCCCCCAACCTGGCCTTTATTTCCCATAACCCTGCTCAAGTGATGGTCATGAAATCAAAGCAGGAATCCCATGTTTCTATATACATTTTAGCTGGTCACAGCAAATGAGACATTAAATTCTTCTGTATCTTCTCTTCAAGAAAAGTTACTTCAATCAGGAAAACAATGTTGCCAGTTTCTAAATAAAGTTGGCCATGATTCTTTTAAAATGTATTCAGAAAAGGCCACATCCCCGTAAATTCTCCCTTTCAATATCAAATCAAGCTCCTGGTAAAACAGGTTCTTTTCATTACTATTTGTGTTCTTTCCTGTATGTGCCTTTGTAACTAATTTTTCTAGTAAACTTTAGCTCATGTTTCCCTTGCAATGCTGCTTTACATCACTGTCAAATTCTCACACAAACCCATATGGGATTTCAAAAGAAATGGGATGTGTTTGTTATGTAGCTTTCGAAATATGATTGCCTGCAAAATGAAATATTAAAGGGATAATTATGCATTTTGACTTGCAAATCTCCAGTGGATCCTTGTTCTATACTATCTTCTACCTGAAAAACATTATTTCAAAATTCCCAAAGAAACACTACCCCGATTTCTCATATTTTGGAAGCTTTAAGTCTCCACTTGCAAGACTCAAGCTGCTAGCATCACTTATATTTCTCTAAATTATGGAGAAAATGCTCAAGGTTAGAGAAAGTGTTTATATTGGTGTACCCTAATGCTAGATCAATGTTTGATGCTCTAAGTGCTTGTAATTGTCCTATAAATATCTGTCAGTTTTAGTGGTATGTTTAACTTCAGCATTTTTGTGAACAGGCTTATTATTCTGTTCCTTTAAATTTAATTGGGGTTTAAATGACTCTGTCATATTCAGCCTTTAACCTCACTGTACAAAACCATATACAAAATCTGTGAGAATAAAATTTTCAAGGGATGACCTAATACTGTCAAATATCCTGCATAATTCATCTCTCAAAACAGTTTAGGAATATTTTTCTGTATTCTTAATGCAAATAAAAGCTTGTGCCATACTATTCTTGCATTACTTCAGCCCCAGAAGGACAAAAACAAGTCTTCTGCCACTAGAAAACATATCAATTGGCCATTACAAGTTCTCCCAAGCCTTTTTCAGAGGATTATAATTTTTAACAGGATAGAATATTTAAACTAAGAGTGGATATAAAAAGACAAAGTTATGATACAGTCATAATTAGAATTTTAAAAAATGGACAATAACTGGATAAAGTTTGTATGTGCTAGTATGATTTTTAGTCTATTGTTGTTCTCTTGAAGATTGCCTCTAATCTGAATGCAGTATCTGATTGCATCAAAATATTGAAGCCATGTAATCAAGAGGGCTTTGAGTCTTAAAAAATATTATCTACATATTCCGTGTTCATTCCCAGTACTTCCTCCACTAAAATGGAATCGGACCTGCTCAACATACATTCCACTTTTTAGTTGGAGTTGGGGAGCAAAAACTTGCTATGAAAATTATCCCAGCAAGACCAAGTGCTCTTCAAAATAGAAACTGTTTTGCAATGGGTCTCGTGACAGGAGAACCTTCCGAGTTAGCCCAGCTTCAGAAAATTCCTATCGTGGATTTTCACGCTGGAAAGGACCATCAGGAGGATACACATCATTATACACCACCACAGATTCCTGCAGCAAGTCTCAGACACCTCTATTCTATAAGAAGCTGGAAAAACAGTTTAAAGGATGTTGGCCATGTAACAGAATGACTAACCAGTTTACTAATTCACAGATTAGTTAGCAGTTAGCTAAATATACCACCAAATAAAACTGCCCAAAGCATAATTATATTAGGAGGGGTTATGTAAACAAGACAGACTAACATTATTTCTAAAGTACTGCTTTTATCATCTGAGTGCATAAGAAGCATCAATGTTAGGCTCTAAGCTCAACATGCAGGTTGAATGATCATGTGTCTTTCACACTCTTCACAGAGGGCATCGTGGGGAGATGTAAATTAATCTCTCCAGTTGATTTTCTGTGTGTTCAAAACTTACAGAATCTTATTACTACAGGCAAGAGAATACTGATCTTTTCTTTCCTCTTAACTTTCATTTATGTCTTCATACCCACAGAAATAAATTTGATTTTAAAGCCATTCAGATCATAAACACATCGTGCTCCTTGCAATAAAATACCCATTTACATAAATAAAAAATAATTCCTATATCCTGGCTTATTATCCAATGTTCTCATCTAATCCTCTCATGCTGTCCAGGGCTAGAATTATTTTTTTATGCAGACTGGAGACATCTGAGTTATAATTTAATTACAATTTGTAAATACAAAGTTAGTATTAGGAGAGAAAGAAAGGCAAGTTTAATTTTTTTTAAAAATACAAAGTTTAAATGTGCAGTAACTGTAAACAAATCATTAGTTATAACTGACTTAAAGAATTCCAACTACATTTTATTGAGCAGCATACAAACTGTCAATGCCTACTGGATACTGAGAGCTCAGCTCACTAGCATTGCAGAAACTCCTAATTCCTCTCACTGCCCTATCAATTATTTGCACCACACAAAAATAAAGGGAATTTTATAGAAAGAGCCAAGGTGGGTGTAACTTGCTATTCAAAGCTTTCATTCTCTATTCGTTGCTTCTCATAAAGACTTTGTTGTTACCATCACTGCTTCCACAAAGAAGTCTCTACAATACACAGTTCTAGGAGTGGTCACTGTGACTTTCACATTGTCCAAGGGGGATATTTTGTCCCTGGTGCTTGAAACTACCACAGGACTGGGGGGCAGTAGAGCAAGAGGGGAGTTTTATTTTTATATTCCTCAGGTGAAGCCATCTCTCTACATGGGAACTAGTTAACTAACTCACCATTTAATCCTTCACCATCACTTTGATGGAAACATGCATAAACTGGTGTCATACAAATTGCAAATCAAGGCCCTTTAGTCTTTCTTGCCAAAAGATGGGATGTTTTAGCTACAAAATCCTCCAGAAATTAAGCTTTGAAATAGAAAGAGTATCATCCTCACATCCTTCGGGGTCCTATCAAAATGACAACTCGATGAATTGCATAATCATAGTTTTGAAGGTAAGTTTCAGAACGAGGATGTTTTAAGCTCTAATGTACCACAAAGCTGTCTCAATATTAAGACAGGATTATTCTAAAAACAGGTCCTCTAAACAGAAAACTAATTTAAGTTAGTCTCTTGGTTTCCTCACCTAAAGCAAACTTTGCCTCATATCAAAACACTTGCTAGGAGCCAAAGAGAAATGGAGCAGCTCAATTATTTGAGAAAAAACAAAGAAAGTTCTTTTCCTACTGTGAAGGTAGGAGAGTTGCAAAAATAGTCAGTGTGGATCTAGGACCACTTAAATTATTTCGGAGCCATTTTCTTCCTACCATATGGATCTTCTGGTTTTGAAAGGCTCCAGAGTCTCAGCCCACTGAAGATGAGCTGCCATACAGTCCATGCTAAGAACACTCCCTGATAGTACAGGTGTGTGGCCATAACTGTGCTAAGCTCTGTTTCAACCTTTAGCCTCAAGTCCAGAGGGATCAGAGGTACCACCCCAATATCTGTGAAGATAAATGAAGTCTTTCTGCCTCTTTTAAGAGCCCAAGTCCACACTATTTCTTCCTCTTAAAGGAAGACCTTTCACAGATCTGCTGGCACGGCCACAAAGATGTAAGCCAAGGTGAAGCTTTCTTCCTACCCCTTGCAACGATTAACCTCTTTGCTCAGATCTCCAAAGGGGAGATGAAAGATCCCTGAAGATCAGAATTCCAGCAAGAGTGTGTGACCCACTCTATTAGGGGCTTGAAACATGAAGACTCAAACCTTGAACTCCAGCAAAACGCCAACAAGGAGTTTGTGCACAGGAACACAGTGGGAAGGATCAAAAAGCCTCCACAGAACCTTCCTAGTAATAGTCCTACTGGATTCTGCACCCGCTGGAGGTAATTGCTAAGCTTTTTAGGGGCATAGTTTGAAGGGATAACAAAGCATCATGTTCTGTCAAAGGAGAGGGAGTGCTGCTGTCCAGTGACACTAAGGCTAGTGAAGAAACCAGCCTGAGCAGGACTTCCTCTTCCTTCTTCAGAAAAAGCTGCACACCTTCTGCTGGAACACCAGGGACACCTGCAGAATGGCCTTAAAATTCCCACGTCATTCGCCTGTGGTTGGCCATAAGCATTGTGGTTTAGGCCCTGCACAACCCCATTGGGATAAAAGCCATCGCTCAAATTTAGAGCAGAGGGATATTGTTATTAACCTGCCTTACGATTATTCTATTTGGAATTTCATCTGGAATATTGATAATACTAAAAGGGGTTTTTCAACTTTTGACAGGATTCCTGGTAACACCATTGGAGAGCTACTTTGGGAGGTGTATTTCTGGCATGTTAGAAGTGGACTACTCACAACCCACGTGTTTTTCTTGTTGGAAAAGGAACACAATTCCACAGTCTAATGCTTGATAGAACAGCAAGAATGAAATAAACTCCCATACAACCTGTACAATTCCCATTTCACTGGAGGATGAGTGCACTTTTGGGTGAAAACCACATGGTAATTGCATGTGTATAGCACCCAGAACAGAACTTGTATCCATGATGTAACCATGTGGGTGTTATCGTGCTCCAAGCATCACTATTACTTAAATGGTTGCTTTTAAAGTACTGGTAATCACTTCTAAAAATATTCCAATGTTATCTGTTAATGCTCTATCAGTCTTATTATTAATAGTCTCTGTGCAGGATAAAAATTAAATATTGAATGCAAGGAAAGCTTTAGTCCCTGAGAGAGATGTACACAACCACAGCAAGAAAACTGGCAAAAGTCTGCCTAGAAAAGAGGCTTCCGACCTACAGCCTTTTTAAACTACTCCTGGCCTACTTCATGATCACTAGTTTCTACAAGCTACCTGGAAATTCTGCTACTCACATTTTAACATTATTTGGCTTAAATATTCTTGTAATAGACATTATAAAAACTGTCTGTATGGTCATAACTATCTAAATACAAGACAAAAGGATCCTCATCTTTGACCAAGTTTAATTGTGAAATCCACATTTCAGTCAATTTCTATTAGCTGACAAAGTTTTTCAAGTTAAAAATGGAAGTCAGTAGTGATACTGCAACTATTCCAGTGGCAGTAAGTCCATTTTTATAGATAATTAATGAAGCCTGGGGTAGTTCAAAATGTAAATGTATTAGTGAAAAATATCTTCTGCCTTAATCCAATGCAGTATTTTCAAAAGACAAATCTGAAAATAGGTAAAAATACTTCTTCCACCATGGTCCATTTGTCCAAGACAAATCAGACATGTAAGAACTGGACACCTGAGACAGATGACTCACATTCTGGCAGGCAGAGAGTAAAAACCCATTTCATTTTGGTGCATTGATTCTTGAAATGTGACCATGTTATCCTGGCAACTTTTAAGGAAAACTTCACATTATGTCTGCATTTTAATAACAAATTACTGGATAAATTATTTATCTAGCCATGTTCAGGCCTATGGAGACTACGGACCAAAATCCCACCAGTCATAACTGGCTCTTCTTGGATTATGTTCCTGCAAGAACTTGTACAATTTACTCGTGTTTCTTTTTTACAACATAAAATTCAAACCTGGCTTGACATCATGCTGATGCAGAAGCAAAATTACAGCTGAGTTCTACATCTCCTTGAAACAGAAAACGTATGAAAAATCTACCTGGAGTTTATATCCTTGAATTTCTCATTAAAACTAACTCCTATCTAAAGATTTTAGTAGCATTTTAAATGTGTGTTACTTAAGGAGCAGTGTAAAATTATTGGAGCTTTGCAGCCTATGCTCCCAGGATAAAAGCACTTGGAAATCAGCCTTGCTTCCAGGAAGTCAGTGGTCAGACTCTTGCAAGTGCCAAGTAGATGTTTTATTACAAATTATTCTGGTTTAACACAAACCACTCCTGGATTTTTAGCAATGAGTTAGAGAAAAAAAACAAACTTCTTTCTGATTGATTTATTTCTTCCCTCTAAAATCCAAAGAAAAATGTCATATTTACTTGGTAAATGCTTTGTCAGTGTTTTTCGTCCACCGGAAAAGTCTAGGGAATTTTACAGCCTCACCTTGGAAATTCTGCTAGGAAAATAACAGCATTGTATTTATTCTATGTGAACTATCAAGGGTTATGCGAAATGATGGCAAATATTAATACTTCCAATATTATAAATTTTTCACATTATTGATTGAATAAACATTCATAGTGCTTTTGATACATTTTTAAAAGACTCCACAAAAGCTTCTACTACTTTGCCATCTGAGCTGCAGAGCTACCTTTCAAACACAAGCGGTCAATGCAACGCTTTGCCCAAGACAACAACAGGGTTACTTCTAAATCAATCATTAGTCAAGGCAAACATGACTTGCTCATTTGGTAGTTTTGCCAAATAAAAACTTATTTTATAAAGTCCTAATTCCAGGCATTACAATCACACATTTCTTAAGCTTTTTTTCCTCATGGATCGAATGTGCATAATGAATTGAATGTTACTTCCAAGGCAGCAAGAAAAATCCTCCAAGGCAGACAGAATTTGAACAAAGCATCAATCCACTGCTGCAGTCAACCAAGCTTGACAAGAACTCCTCATTAATTTTTAAAGGGACTTCAACACATGGACTGTGAAGCTTCCATATATAATCTCGATCGGTGATTTTGGGCTGAAACCGTTTTCCTCCAGGCTTTTGTTTTCCTTTTAATCAGGAACCATTACACTGGTGTCAAGCATGCTAACAAGGCTTTCAAACAACTAGGGTGCTTGTCACTACAATTTCTCCATCTATTTTCCTCTATTTCATTAATTTGAACACCTACAGCTGATGACCTTAATGCTGGTGTTTGGAAGGAAGTTCTCAACATAAGAAACAACAGAAAGGATATTGAAATTGCTACAGTTGAAGAATTCAGCTCCAAAGCCAGCAGTCCCAAAACAGCAACATACAAAATTGTTCAACATGGTAAAAGCTGATTAAGAAAGTAGTTTCCTGGGCAGTTTAAATCACACTAAGAAGAAAGTAGTAAGACTTATTACAAATGGCAGAAAAATCTGGCTCTTTACAAACTGTGAAGCTGAACTTTATTATGAAGACAAAGCACCACCTGTGACCTATGAGAGATTTATTTTGTTCCCTCACCCCTTCTCCTGTGCAAAGGATTAAAACATTATTCATTCCACAGCTATGAAAAAAATCTATAATCTACACTGCTTTTTATTTTCTTTTCAACACATCCATTATGTTTCAAATAAATGCTTTTTTTCCCCCAACTCCTGGAGTCTGTGAATAACTTCTTCAAACACTCGGGAGAAGTGTTGACAAAACTGTGAATAATATTCAGCTGAATTGTATGTGTCACAAAGAAACCCCTCACCTACAGGCAGGCATTTCCCCTGAGGCAGTATGTTAAAGCCAGGCAAACTTCAATTCCACAGCTCCCAAGGACAGCCAGGTAGGGCAAGTATGATCATGCCAAAGTGTCCTTACAAAATTAAATACTCACAGCTTAGCAGCTATCTGGATATTTCAGCTGAGTATTCCAATTGGAGCACGCCGGGATTCATTTAGCAAACATTATTGCATTTTCTAGGTGCTTTTAATCAGTTTGAGGTCATGTAAACATTAATGAGTAAGTATCTAATAGTCATGTTTTAACAGATTAATAATGAGAGATATAATGCATCATTTCCTAGTATCCTTATTGCTGTATTTCTTCAATTAACAGTCATTTCTGGATGGTTCCCCCATGATCTGATCTTTCAGCATTACTCAGTTGCCTGCAGATCCTTTACCTTGGATGATTGTTGGTGGTTCCTTCAGTATGGACCAGACATAATGACTTGCTGCTGGACATTGCATTCCCAGTAAATCTGCAAAGAATCTCCTGGGTTTGCACACTCTGCAGTTAAAGTGAGGAAGAAAACACCCTTCCCTTTCTTCTGCTAACATCTGCTCAGACATTAGGAACAGGTAATTGCGAGTGAGATGTTGGCTTATATATATTTGGAGGTACTGATTCAAGAGTCCTATTCCCACCTATGACCTCTCCGCACAACCTTGCAGATTTTACCTACTGGACCTCCTGCTTTCTTCCATGGCTTGTGGTATTATGTTTGAGCACTACACATACCTAAACCCTGCTGCCATTCAGAAGAAATTAATGGAAAGGTTCTTCTGTGCTCCGCCAAATGCAGAACATATGAATAAAGCAAAATGGTTTCCTACTCCTAGGGACACCAACATTTCATGACTCAGCCCAGGTAACAGCAAATAACCATACCACTTTATTCTACCAGGAACAGAAAAAGGAACAGGCAAAACTAGCCTTTATTTAAAGGTTTCCAAGTTGTTTTAAAGTAACTGGCCTGGCAGTCACTGAAGAAGTTCAATCTCAAAAATAAAATTGTAAGAAGAAAAAAACAAAAGCCCTAAACAAATGACAACAACAGCAGCAAAGAGATAAACTGGCTATGTTCTTTTAAGAACACATAAAAGGAAGTTTCAGCCAGGGAAATGCATTGAAATGAGGAATTTGTATGAAGTTCACTGTTTGAAAAGCAAAACCTTCAAGCTAAAACACAGTTAACACAGTCAGTGAAAACATCCTGTCTTCAAAGTCCTAAGAGTGATGATTACTCACCCAACAGTCTCACTGCCAGGGGAACGGTATGGCACACCAGTCAAACAACCAAAACAGTAAACAGCTTCTGGGAATATGTTCTTTCACTCTTTTAAAGCAAACTCATTTAAAACAAACACAATCTGAAGCACTTAGACTTCTCCAAAAATACATGCTACTGTGAAAAAATCAGCAGCAAAAGAAAAGCAAACGGAAAACCAATACATCATGCAGGGAAAAAAGACAGGGATTCACACCTTTCCATAGCATTCAGGATATTTGCAAGTAAACTTTTTGAAACGTTAAGAGGTTTTTTGTATTCAGATACAGAGTTAAAAGCAGCTAACACACTGAACCGAGCAACAGTCCCAGGTGCAGGTGGCCAGAGATGGGGCTGGCACTGGAGGCAAGGGAGCTTCCAGCAGCTTCTCACAGGAGCCATCCCTGGGCCCTTCCACTACCAAAACAGCATCACAATACCAAAGCAAAATGGGTGATTCTCACACAATCCACCCCACAGTCACTTCCTCACAACTCTAACAACCAAAGTTTTCCACAATCACACCATTCTCTAGCATTACTCAGCCCATGCTTTAGCCCATTACCTCTTCTTGCCTCATGCCTCACCTTGGGCACCAGTACATCTGTCCCAGTTTTAGCCAATAACCAGGTGATAGATGCCCTCTGTCATTCCCCACTACCTTCCTACAGGAAGATTAAAAAGGGGAATAAGGGAGAGAGACTTCAAGGTTGGGAAAAAAACTAGGATAGGTTCAGTGATGTCACAGTGACAATGGTGAATTACAAATCGAACCCACACCCTTCAGTTGGTAATTACTTCCCTACCAGAACAGTCCCACACTGGACTCACCGAGCAGATGGGGGTGCCTGAGTGCAGGGTCCCAGTGGCAGCCCACACCAGGCTTGGAGCAGTCAAACCAGTCCTACCTGAGGAGGAGAAGGCAAGCTGTCACACTGAACAATGTTCTTCTCTGATGAGGAAACATGATGCAGAGGGAGCAATGACAAATGATCCCAACCCCGCCAGCACAGCAGCCAAAAAAGCTGAAAGAAGCTCTGAGCAGGGATTTTATACTGAGCGCCACAGGCAGGAACGCTGTGATTGGTCGATTTGAGTCACATGACCCAGCCTCTCCTCCCCACAGGCTCAGCTGCTCCTGCCATTTTAGCTGCCACCTCAGGGCTCGGAGCTGTTTGTGGCGGGAGGTCTGGGCTGTGAGAGATCAGCCTTCAGCACCTATAGTGAGAAGCGGTGTCCAACACCATTATAAGCCCCGGAATGAAACAAAAGAACTGCCTGACAAAAGGCCTGCCTGGCGCCTGTGTACGGCCTAGGGCCTGTATATGGAGATAGCGATAACGACAACGACGGAGATAACGATGGAGGGGCGGAGGGGGTGGAGGTCGCTCAGTGGTGATATGTCTCAACCAGGCTTATTGCTCTTTGAGAAACGATTGCCTAAGCGGAACAGGCCTATACAAAGAGGAGCTGTGATGGGCTCGGGCAGCTTCACTGACACCAACCCTGGCCCAGCGCTGGTTCCGGGACTGGTGTTTCTCTGTTATCTCTCTCTAAAACTTCTATTCTCTCTCTTTTCCTTCCTAAAATAATGAAGTAACGTAAGGCCTACCACGATATCTCTCAGGTCATGCAGCTTAAACATATCTGTATTGTGACTTTTGTGATCTAAAAAAGCAGCCTTTATGATGGTGCAGCCTGAGGAAATCATTGAAGTATCAGTATTCCTTCTGCAGTTTTAATTAAACCTAATATTCCAATACAGACCTTCAGTGTCGTTTCACCTGAATCCGATCAAGGGGTGTTGGGCAATTGAACATTTCCTTGGGCACTTTAGTCACTCTCCCTGGGAGGGGCAGGTCTGAGGCTAAGGTTGGATCAAGCCACACCTCGGTTCCTCTCTGCCGAATTTAGAAAGCAAGGGGGTCCTGTCTGAATCTCCCTGGGTGCTTTAAAATCCACAATAGCAGTAGACTGTTCATTTTTTGGTGTAGTGAAATAGAGCCATGTGGTGTGCAAGAAGGAGGGACAGATTATAGGTGTCTGAGCAATTCCCAGGGTATTCAAATCACTGTTTAATGCAGGGGCCTGTTAGTATTTGCTTGCCTTGCATAAGCACACTAAAATAGTGAAGTTAGCAGTGTTACAAAAACGCGTTTTGCAACATTTTTTGGTGAGGGTGTAACATTCTTCAGTGGTGCAGTGGAGCATAAATATATACATTTACATAAATAGATGTAGCCACAAAGGGGCCATCAGAGACCTCTGGCACAGATGCACAGAGAGGGTAAGGAAAAACACCTGGAAACAGTAAAATCAGCAACATACGAATAGGGAATTGAGAAGCAGGAGAGATGCATTCTGGAACCAGGTAATCCTACAGAATAAGCAAGAAAGGAGCCGCGTGAAATCAGAAAAAGTCCCAGTCTCCAAAATAATTTAAACTATGTCAAGGGCAGAGGAGATAATACCCTTTTCTTTTGGGGGAAGAGCATTAATCATCAACAATGGGAAAGGAAAGCTAGGGAGGAAAGAAGACTTCCACTCCAGCTCCTGCTTTCCAGCTGGCTCTGCCACAAGCACCCTTGCAATATCTTCTTCTGGGCCAGCTCTGACTCACCAACTGGTGTTCTGCTCATTTAACACTTAAGGATAAAGTTTCATTCAGTGACTCCCAAGTCTTCCAGACAGAAAGCCGAGAAAGTGAAGTGGCCTCAGGCAATCAGCACTCCCAGCATTTACCTTTGCATTCAGCACAGGGAGATCAGCCCTGTGTTTTTAGGAACATAAAAATATTACATTTGGATTAAATAAAAGGGTCCTGACAGCATAGGTCAAATAATGCTTATTTGCCCAGCGTAATCAGGATAATGGGAAATGAGCTATGTAGATTAATAATCTCAGGCTGTTATGATATAGATTAATTTGTTTGCAGAGGTATTCCTAAATGACTCCAAGATACTATATATGTTACCCTTTGAGATTTAGGAGTTGAGGGAGCTAAAAAGAACATTGCAAATGCTTTTAGATTTAGAATGGAACAGAAACAAAAAGCAAACCCCAAGATTTAATAGTAAATCTGCTCCCTTCAGTCCAGGAAGAACTCTGGGAGCTTCACTTAGATCTGTGAACTGCAGAAGCATGCCCTGAATCTTACTGCACTTTTCCATTTAGCTCCCTACCCCTGAAATGTTATTATTAGCATGCCCAAAAAGCCCAAAAAGCAGAAGCATGATTTATCAGCACATATTTATCAATAATCGTGAATTTATTGCCCAGGGGAGGCAGCTTTTGTAGATGACACACATTTTTTTCTTCCCTAAATTCTGAATGCTTTGGTAACTACTTTATTCATTTGCTTTAGGAGACACAGATGACCGGTGCAATTGTTACCTGAGAGTTTGCCACCGCTTTTTTTGGTTGTTGTTCTTTCAAAACTTGAAGCATTTGCTCTTGGCTAATTGGCTAATTCTTGTTCAAATTGACTTCTGCTTTAAATAACTTCCAAGTGTAAGAATTCAGGGCAGAATTGGTTTGCTGGTTTAATTTCTAACAATATATAAGAAGCTATTAGAGGAAGGATACTACTGGTTTTCTTTTCTAGAGGATTCTCACTAGATTTTATTGTTCTTCACGCTCCCCTTTGCTCCTCTTGCTGAGACGCTACTTCTGCACCAAAGAACATACCATTTTGGTGAACGAGGTCAGCATGTGTTTAGGTCAGTGCTCTACATGGAGAATTGGACTGCTCAGTGAATCCTGAGAAGCTGCATAACCTTTAATTCCAGTCCCATTGAAATAAATTACTAGAATTGTAAACTTTTTGTTTTATTAATACAAACTTCCCACTGTAATTACTGGCTTTCCCAGAATATTATAAGATGATACACAAGTATGGCTATAAAAGTCTTCTTTCCCCTTACGTTTCTAGATGAAATAGCCTGGTTTAAACACCACAGATATTTTTTAAAGTATTGAATGTTCTAGTTGTCTAGACCTTTTGTAAGTCTTTTTTTTTCTTTTTGCCTAAAGTGAACTAAGATTTTTAGAGAACAATCCTGCTTGACTTTGAAACCAACTCACATGTTTATAACACCTACAGAAGGTTTTTTCTCCACATACCTGATCATATAATTTTTTACTAGAACAGACAGAGCTGTGCCAGGAGACTATTCACTCAACATTGAAACACATCTTTTCTGGCTTGATGGTGACATATGTGGGTTTTGAGCACACCTAATCTACTGAATTCCTGCTACAAATGACTGCTTTCCAGTAACTATGAAAGTTAGGGAGGTCCAACCTAAGTGATACATCTTCTTTTTCCTTGGACTTTTCATATTTACTTGAAGATTATTATTTTTTTTTCTACTGAGGGAGTTCTCATTTCGTGTATGCAAATACAGCTTATTCTGACACATATAATATTACATATATTATAGAAATATACTTCTTTGTGTACATAGGTCTTTTGAGAGAGGGATTGTCTGCTTGTTTGTAGGGGTTTTTTTGTAGCCAATTATCCTTCCAAATTCTGGTAAGTCTGAATATTCAGGTAGGTAAAAAGTAACCAAAAATAAAAATTGCCCAGCCCCAGTGAACATGCTAGAGCTGACGCAGTCTGGGTTCGTCATTCCAGTAAGCCTTGAAAACTCCACTGTTCAGAAATTCAGAAGCTAAAATATATTGTCTGAGAGTTTTCATTGTACATCAGTCCTGCTGTATTATTATTTATGCTTCGTGGGGCCTTTAATTCATTATCAGGAAGAAATAATAGCTGTTATTTCTTTAACGTAATCAGTCTAGTTTACTTCCAGATATATCCTATTTACTAAAAAAACCCCAACTCTCATATTTCACAGTTGCTCTAGGATTGGTTTGTCATCATTTGATTAATTCCCTCCTCCTCATCTTCTTGCTTTCTCATGTAATAAATCAGCCTAATAACATTATTGTCACTTTCTTCATAACTGACAGAAAAAAGATAGTTTTTCTTTACTGTCAGAAGCTGGCAGAATTCTAAAATAGCAAGTTTTTTTAAACGTATGAACAAGCACAAAATACAGACTACAAAAAATGACAGCTTCTTTCCACAGCTCCAGAGATAGGGCTTCTATTAGTCATTCATAAAATTTCATCTGCTTCCTATTGTCTGTTCTACCTAAATGCAGAATTTTGAATCAAGTGTATCCGTGTAAATAACCAGAAGGGGGGGGGAGAAAAAGAGGTTTTTGCAAACGCAGTGATTCATGAGGGCAACTTTGATTTTGCTGTACTTACTTTGTCTGAAACTTTTAAATTGCTTGGCCTGGATGAGGTATTTTGTTTTCTGTTTAGTCTGTAACAGCCCATAGTGCTGCTTCTGTAGAGAAAACATGGAATTCCAGTGTTTCTTCCCCAGAATCAAAGGGCATTTTGCTATTTATTTTTTTTTTTAATCATTTTGAAATAAGATTGGAACGGGTTGTATAAATGGCAAGGAAAATAAGGTAGAGTTTTATGCACATGTTGTTATACTTGGCCTAAATCTCACACAAACCAAAAGTGTCCTCAAATACAAAAAAAAAAACAGACTTGCGAAAAGTTCAGGGACTGATGGGAAGTGGGAAATTTCTTCATGGAATGAGAAGAAGATTTGTGCACAAAAAGCAATTAACACAGAAATAAAACATTCCAAGTGTTATCGTTTATTTGTGGTGGGTAGGAAATTGCTATCTGTTCCTTCCAGAAATAGGATCTGCAAGCAGCAATTCCTCAGATTAAAGGTCATTAGACAGCTCCTTACAGATTCACAGACTCAGATCAAGCATTTTTCAAGCCTTGCCTCTGAGGAAGGATAGTTTGCCTACAAACTTTCACATTACTTGTTCATTCCATTTAATCACAAGAAGATGCTGGATGATGTCCTTCCTTCAGATGTAGGGCTTGCACTGGTATTTTTCAGATCTGAACACAGCATTAAGAAAACAAACTTGCCAAGCTATTAGAATACAACATTTTAGTCTCCCATTAAACAGATGGAAGATGAGCCTATGCTTGAATTGTCCAATACTAAGTGCTGTAGAAAGGGATAAATGCAGGTAAATATAGTTGATCCAATACTTAACTGTACCAATTATAGACTGGACACCAGAAAGGTGAATTTACCTCCTCCTGTTTATCACGGGGTCATGTAAACTTACAGGTCATGGACTGGGAGAACCCAGATGTCACTCCTGTCTTCAGGAAGGGCAGGGAGAAGAATCCATGGAGCTGCAGACTGATCCATCTCATCTAACTCTCTAGGAAATGGAGGCCACAAATAATCCAGAAACTTTTTCCAAACAGAAGGTGATTGTGAGTAGTCAGAATGGAGTTATGAACGGGAATTCAGGCTTAGACATTCCAATAAAATTCTAGGATGAGGTGACTAGGTTGGTGGGTGAGGGGAGAGCATGCTCCAGTAAAGGCTGCAGGCCAAGTAGTGGGAAAGCAGCTCTGCAGAGGGGACCTGAGGGTCCTGCTGGACATCAGATTGAAGGTGAGCCAGAGGTGTGTCCTTCCAGCAAGGAAGGACAGTTGTCTCTGGGCTGTTCCAGGAAGAGAGTTGCCAGCAGCTTGAGGGAGGTGACCTTTCCCCTGTACTCAGCACTGGTGAGACACATCTGGAATGCTGTGTCCAGTTTGGTGCTCCTCATGAGAGACATGAGCATGCTGCAGTGAGTCCATCAAGGAATTACAAAGATGCTTAAATGCCTGGAGCATCTTTTATGAGAGGAGAGATCTGCAACTGTTCAGAAGATGAAGAACTTCAGACTGTTCCCACTGCTTTCCAGTGAAAGGGCAATGGCCACAAACTGAAACAAAGGAAACTCAACTTAAACTTAAGGCAAAGATATTTTTGCTGTGAGAGTTAGCAAACAGCAGCACAGGCTGCGGAATCTCCACCCCTGGAGGTATTTGAAAGCCTGGACATGGTCCTGGGCAACCTGCTCTAACTGACCCTCTTTTGAGCAGGGAGGTTGAATCTGATGGTATCGAGAGGTGCCTTCCAAAATCAACCCTTCCATGATTCTGTGGTGCTAAGGATATTCATTAATGCACAATACATGAAATCCTAAAGTTAGTCCCTGCTGCTCAGCACCATAGAAACTGATTGTAAAAAGTCAGTACTCTCCTAACCAGGTTGCAGAGTCCACATTACAGGCTGAAATCTGATTGTCCCCTACAAATAATGCAGCAGTAACCAGAACTTCACTTTCTATTCCACAGACTTTTTCAATTTTTCTAAAAAGTTTCTTCCATTTAGGAGAAACCTTTATGGCAAAGGAGTTCTCAGGAACCACACTTTTTAAACAGCAATGAGAAATCTTTGACATTTTGACTCAGAGAGTTCTAAAGACTCACTGTTCCTAAAGGGAACCAGGAGTGGGGAAAGGATGGTTCAATGAAAATGTCAGAGGCTGTGTTCTCCTGGAGGCCTGTCTGAATGCTGACAAAGTCCTTTTACAATTTCCTTTAAAATGGATTTGGGAAGCATTTATTAGTTTTTCCTGAAGTGTTTGTAATTACTTTTTCCTTTGCTGTTCAGGGTACGACTGGAGGCTGGTTTGCACACGCTGTCTGTTGGCATTCTGAGCACTGTGCTTGGGCAGCAGATATTGTCTCCAATCTAAACAAAGTTGAGGGGTACTTTGTGATCCTAATCCATGTGATGTTGCTCCAGCTGATTTTGAGAATTCCTTCAGATCCAATTTTACAACAGTAGTAACTGATATTTAGTGCTAAGATGGCTTACCATACTAAATGGTGCCTCAGGACAAGGTTGTGGTAACCTTAATTACGTGGACTAATTTTTTAGGCAAAAACTCACTCTGGTTTTCATAAATTATGTCTACACTAACTTTGATCCAGAAAGTGCTTTTGAAGTAACTCTTCTGCATCCCCACTTAGCAATTCAACTCATGCTTTGTAAGTCTGGGAGCACAAAAATTCAGTTCTTTGTAGAAAAATCTAAAGCAGCAGATGCTCTCCAGGAGTACATCTAAGGCTCTCCAGGCACTTTCAATCCACGGTCTCTGATTAGACCCAGTTTCAACCAAGATCCTCAACATTCTGAGTGCTTGTTATGAATCTGCACTGCTTTGCTGGACAGATTGGTTCCTGTCTGATTGTACTATCTGGTCACACAGACAAAACCAGACATCAAAACTGGGTATTTCTTTGGTGTATCACACAATACTGAAATAAAACTCCATCTGAAGGTTTACTGGGGAGAAACCCTGTGTTCTATCAACACTTTTCCACATCGAAGTAACTGAAGTAATTCAGAAGTAATACCTGTGGTAACATTTCCTTCATTGATGATTTTGGGGTGTTCCATTTCTTTCCAAAGAAACCTAGCTTTCTTTGGGAATTTACTTTGTGATTCCTTTTACTGTTATTCCTAATATGAAAAGGGATATTCCTGATGGATATTGAGCATTCATTTATTAGTTTAGGGAGCTAGTAAGCCTTAGGATCTTTATCCCCTGTGTAATGTCATTAAGTAACAACAACTTTCATTCCAAAAGACACAATCAACATGAACTGAAGGAAAACATGAGAAGAAACAGGAGTTTTCTGAAGTAAAAACTGCTTGGAAATTCCTATTTAATTATTTTGGACCAGTTCAAATAAGACCAAAAAATGTGTTTAAAATACTAGTGCAAAGGGTGCAAAAAATACACAGTCAAAAACCAGTTTCAGTCCTTCTTGGCCACTTAAAATAAAAACAAACATTGCTGAAAGTTACAATCCTGGTAATATTTTCATTTTCTATTCCACAATAACTGTGAGTTATCTTCTGAAATGAGACTTGTAAGCACAGCACTGATCATATTTTAGAATCATGCTTTCCCTGTATTGTTAAATTGGAAAGAAAAGCAAAAAGAATTTCAGCAGAGATCAGCTTTTATGTGTTTGTTAAGCGTATTTCTCTCTTGAGTTAACTGTTTGTGATCAGGAATAGCATTACATGGATTCTTTTTTTTTCAGTTTCTCTAATAAGGCTCAATTTCTTTAAGATTTTCCAGACTGATTTTGATTGCTTCCCAATTGTAACCTAAGAGACAAACTGTTAACAGAATGGTATGTGATAATTATTGCACCATCCCAGTGGAATCGTGGCAGGACTTAGCAGGATTTTGGTATGTTTGTTGCTCTCAAGTATTTACCAGGAGGTGCCCTGAAAAACTCCCTGAAGACATGAAAGCAGCTAAGTTAGCAGCAGGACAAAGAGGGACAAAAGACCTTTCTTGTCCTTCTCAAATAGCTCTGGCAAAACATGTTCAACAACATGGGAGAGTTTCCTAACACTTCTCCTACAGCCAGCCAGATTTTGAGCCTACAAGAGATAAAAAATAAATCTAGGAAAAAATAACATTCTAAGCAAAGTGACAGTTAAAAATCAATAGAAAGTCCATAATAAAGGAAAATTATACTGGGGAAAAAAAGAAAAAAAAAAAAGACAGACATTCTTTGATCAGAGAGGCCATTTAAGATAATATGGCATGCAGTTATTTTTAATGAAGTTTAAAAGCAGAAATGAGGCGTAGCATTAGAGAGGAGAAAAAATTAGCACTAGGCTAAGTCATGTATTTTCTTTAACTTTTGGAATAAAATTCTTCCAAATGTCAGGAGCATCATTAGCATTTAAAATCTAGGTCAGTTTTTCCACCGATGGTAAATGAGAATCTAACTGGTTCCCCCCAGCTTTAAAATTAACCACATAATTAAAATTCTCAGTTTTCTATTTTTAAAGAAAACTACCAAATTCATTTTATTTTAAAATATTGCAGGAAGCTTAAAAATTCATTACGTAGACTAAAATATTAAAATACAAAATAATAAATACCCAATGAACTTTTCACACTCGTTACATCAATTCTTGCCTGTGTGCAAGAATTAAAATAGAGATTATAATAGAACCTGCCTCAGCTTCATCTCAGATGGCTTCAAAACTGAGGGATTTTTTCCTGTTGATTGGAAACAAAACGGAGAGTTACTATTTCCAACACATTTAAAGGACATTTTCTTTTTAAGCCAACAGGTTTTGGAGGAACAAAATGCCTATTTGTTTTAACTAACCCCTCCTCCTGCAATCAGACTGAGAGTCACATGCAGCTTTTTTAGAGCAACCTATGCTACCAATTAGCTTCTCTTCTCTTCACATTTTTAGTGACTAATCTCCAGGCCACTTATAGGAAAATGTTGTGATTATTCCTTTACCATCACAAACGATTTAAAGTTTGTTTTTCTCCTTGTATTAAAGCACTGGTTCAGTTGCAACTTCGCCTATGGCACTGTGCTCAGATTTCATTTTTCTTTGCTTGTTTCCTCTCCATAAAAAGCTTCCTCTGCTGGCAGCACTTGCATTCCTTGCAGTAAATTATTTAGGAGTATTTACTGATTAAAACAAAAAGTGTTTTGTCACAGTTCCTCTCTGTTCCCACACACATTTTTTTGCTTTTATCGGATCCGTATCATAGAATCATAGAATGGTGAAGGTTGGAAGGGACCTTAAAGATCATCAGGTTCCAACCTCTTTGAGACATCTCCCACTAGACCAGGCTGCACAAGCCTTCTCCAACCTGGCCTTGAACACCTCCAGGAAGGGGGCAGCCACAACCTCCCTGGGCAACCTATTCCAGTGCCTGACTGCCCTCATGGTGAAGAATTTCTTCCTGATGTCTAACCTAAATGTCCCCTCTTCCAGTTTAAAACCATTACCCCTTGTGCTATCACTGCCCTCTCTGGTGAAAAGCCCCTCCCCAGCTTTCCTGAAGCCCCTTCAGGCACTGGAAGGTGCTCTAAGGTCTCCCTGGAGCCTTCTCTTCTCCAGGCTGAACACACCCAACTCCCTCAGCCTGTCTCCAGAGCAGAGCTGCTCCAGTCCTTTGACCATCTTCATGGCCCTTCTCTGGACCCTCTCCAACAGCTCCATGTGTCTCCTGAGCTCAGAGCTCTAGAACTGTATGCAGCACTCCAGGGGGGGGTCTCACCAGAGCAGAGCAGAGGGGAAGAATCCCCTCCCTGGCCCTGCTGGCCACACTTCTTTTGATGCAGCTCAGGACACAATTGCCACTCTGGGCTCCAGCGCACACTAGGGGCTCATGTCCAGCTCCTCATCTCCTCCCACCCCCAAGTCCTTCTCCTCAGGGCTGCTCTCCAGCCATTCTCCCCCCAGCCTGGATTTGTGCCTGGGGTTGCGCCAACTTGGCTTGTTGAACGCATCATGACATCTGGGGACAGCAGAGCAGAAGGCTCTAAAAGCACTGCAGATCTTTCTACAGCTTTGCTCACCCTCACCGTTACAATTTTCATCTTTAAGTCAATCTAAATCTTTGCTTGCTTACCTTCTCCCAAGCCTACAAAGATGTTTCTTCAAAACAAAACATACAACACCATCTCCAACGCTTATTTGTTTGCTTAAACAAAAATATTCTGCTTCAATTTGCATTTTCTCTGACAAATCTAATGACTTTTACAACCTACCTGAATTTTGGACAATGAATTCTAACAGGGAAAATTGTGATTTCACTTCTGCTAGACTACAATAATGTTAGATTTAAGGTGTTTGAGCAAATAGCAGATTTTCATTGAAAAAAATAGGAAAAACACAGCTTTTTATGAGCCTAACCCTATTTCACTATTAGCTTTGTGTGGAAAAAGTGGAAAAAACATTGTGTAGATGTTTGTTTTGCTAAGACAGTACTCTGTCCCACCATCCAGGTCATTAATAAAGACATCACTGGTAACTCCCCAGTTCAAGAGACAGGGAACTACTGGAGAGAGTCCAGCAGAGGGCAAAGAAGATGACTGGGGCACTGGAGCATTGAGGAGAAGACAGAAAGGAGACCTTATCAATATCTAAATAAATATCTAAAGGGTGGGTGCAAGGAGGATGGAGCCAGACTCATTTCAATAGTGCCCAGTGTCAGGACTAGAGGGAAATGGGACCGAGCTAGAACACAGGATGTTCCATCTAAACCTGAGGAAAAACTTCTTTACAGTGAGAGTGACTGGAACAGGCTGCCCAGAGAGATTGTGGAGTCTCCTTCTCTGGAGATACTCCAAACCTGCCTGGATGCAGTCCTGGGTAACGTGCTTTGTGATTCATTTCCAAAGAGTAAATTGGGATTGTTCAACACAGATGCAGAAGAGGAGACACTGTAATCTTCAATCACAGGGACTTGAAGAAAAAAGGAGATAAATGGTTTATTCTGAATAAAGAAATAGTGATGAACTAGGATAGATTCCTGGGATCCTTAGAGCTCTCTCTACTGATGTTTATTTAAAGTTGGACCAGTGTTCACTGTGTAAGGTCCATTCAATCCTGAGGTAAAATTCCATTGCCTCTTGCAGTCCCTTCTAGCCTGCTATCTGCTTCCCAAGTTTCATGTCACTTACTGCCTTCCTTCCTTCATTCCCCTTCCCCTTCCCCTTCCCTTCCCCATCCATCCATCCATCCATCCATCCATCCATCCATCCATCCATCCATGCATCCATAATTTTGCTTGCTTATTCCCCCCTATCCTCAGCAGGAACAGGTTTGCCCATTATGGGACAGGGATTTACTGCCTGGCTGTCACTTTGGAATCTGAGTTTCATTACAATCATGCTTTAAAGCTAAATTGCTAATGGTCAAATGATGAAAGCATAATGAGATGCAGCTCCCTTTAATTTTCAAAGTAAAATTTCTTTCTTTCTCTAATCTTCATGCTACTTTAACTTAAAGGAACTGGTTTAGTTGGCTAAGCAAAATTCAGAACTAAACTGCTTTTTAAATTCTATCGGGGATCAACTTTCTGTATCTGACTGAAAACTTGTTCTTAATATAAAGCTGATACACATAGGACTGGATTTGAGCCATCTGCCCCAGTGCTGTAGAGTTCAACATCCGTGTTGTGAAAATTATGAAGCTGTACATTAACTGATTAGAGCCTGGAGTGGAAGGAAGATTGAGAGAAAGTTTTCAATACAATTTGGAGACTTTTATATAGTAGAACACAGAGGAAAGCTGCCAGATGTTTATGTGTGCTTGGGACAGGCCATAAAATTAGCAGGAGCTAAGAATGGATGAAAAGCCAAGACAGAGAAATTAATGCTGAACTATTTTATTCCCAGAGGCACCTGCAATTAAACAAAAGGTGGAACTACCACCAATCCACTCAAAAGCAGGGCTAAAAATCATTCAGCTTATTTAATAAAACTTGCTGTGGAAACAAAAAGCTTGGGGGAAAACATTCAGGAGTAGAATAGTTGCAGAGGAATGCTTAGCTTTGGAAGTCCTGTTGTAACTCTGCCAAAATGTGTGGTGATTTGCTATCTGTCTCTTTTTTGAAGGGTTCTACAAATCCCTGCCAGAGAAGCCTCGGTTTGTTTTCTAAGAAACAGTATTTAACATGTGGAATAGTTCTGTCTCAAGAAGGATGTTCAAAACAACTTCCTCACAGAGGTTTTACACAGCAGTCACACCACAAATCCTTCTCTCACATTATACAGGCAAGAGGCTTTTCATTTTGAGAAACCCAAGATATCAAGGAAAACTTGAGCATTTTCTAAGACATCCCATTCCATATAATATCATGTTCTGAAACAAATGGAGGTCTTTTTCTCAGGAGCTGGCTGGGTGTTGGTCTACCTGTGAAAGGGGATGAGAGATTGCCTCTGCATCTCTTGTCTCTTTTTGGTTTCTTTCTTTTCTTCCTCTTCCCAGGTTGCCCAGAGAAGCTGTGGCTGCCCCCTCCCTGGAAGTGTTCAAGGGCAGGTTGGATGGGGCTTGGAGCAACCTGGTCTAGTGGGAGGTGTCCCTGCCCATGCAGGGGGTTGGAACTAGATGATCTTTAAGGTCCCTTCCCACCCAAACCATTCTATGATGATTCTATGATGATGATTCCTTCACTTATTAAACGAGTTTTATCTCAACTCACACATTTGCTAAATACCTCATCAGTCAGCTGTACATACAACTCCTGTTTCCACTATCTTTTACCACAGAGCAGGATAAGAAGCCCCAAAGGAAAAAAAAAAATAGCAAGAATATAAATATTTGGTTTATGAACAGCCAAAATGATACCTGAGAAATAACCTGTCAGAAAGAACGAGGACTTTGTTTTTAATGCCAATGAATAAGGCCAACAGTGAATTTGTCCTGTCTGTTACAGTAGGGTCCATTGTGAAGTCATCAAGGGATTTAATCAGACAATGAGAAGCTCTGTGAAGTCTCTTGTGTTCTGCTCTGCCTTGTAGAAGCACGTTTCAGTAATTGTTTCCACTGCCCTTTGTACCTCCTAAATGAATGATGAATAGTTATTAAAAGTATGGCTCGGTAGGATTATTTATGTGACATATTTCACAAAATACATGTTTAATTAAAAATCAGCAATGCAATTATGAGCATCAGAAAGGAAATAACAAAAGCTATATCAAACAGTTAATTAGGGTTTTTTTCCCCTCTTAGGAATGAAGTCAAGGTACGCCACGTGCATACATAAAATCCTTCATTGAAGGTATTTCTGTTGATATTAGCAAAAATACTAATCAAAACGTGTGAGAAAACCAGCTTTCCCTGACCATCACCTTTGGGAATTCAGGATATTCACCTCAAATGAACAGAGCCACCTCACTTTCCCAAAAGGGGCCATTTTGTCACCATTTCGTTCCTGTCACACTCTGTGTTATTTAATCCCGTGTGGAAGTCATGATACATAGTTTGTTTAAGTGTATGTTTTGTGGATGGAGTACATAGAATATAAAGGATCCTGCAAGGGAAAAGCAGGGAGTTCTCAGTATACTTCTCCATCCCTTAAGCCACTGCAACCTGAATTAAAAGCATCACCTCATTTCTCCCTAATTTGGATTCCTCCTCCTATCCCTGACCTTTCCATGGAGTGTGTAATACCAGCTATGAGGTGGCTTTTGAGGTGTTAAAAAAAGGAACTTTTTTTTACTTACTTTCCTCATTTATTTCTTTACAGTGAGCTAAAAGAATAATTATGAAATAGATTTTCATACGATCAATACTTCTCAGATTAAACTGCCCTCTAAAATGCACATCAAGAAGTGGTAAAAATCTGTTTCAAAAGTAAGAGATTCAGGCAAATCCACCATAATTGATGAGGCAATAATTTTAATATGTAGTTGTGGCTTCTGACCATAAACCAACACAACTTGTGAGGTGGTTGGAGCTCACCAACTCCCCTGCTTCCCGTTTTTATGCAATTACTTTTTTTTAATTCCACTTACATTATCCTCTGGGATTCTTGTCCCATCAAAAAGACACTGCAAGCTAAATATTAAAACCAAAAAGCCACAACAAACCTCCTCCCTGTTTTTCCTATCAAGTTAAGCATGTATCACAAAGATACACCTGTTCAAGTATTTATTCAAAACTGATCAGCTGCATACATTTTTGAAGATCTCTTTTCTGCTCCTGTTAACTGCAATGACCCATTGTCAGTGCAACACTTCAGTTCCTTACAGGAAAATACATGCTCATCAACAGGACAAAGAACTGATTTCTATAGTTAAATATGCAAATGAGAACTTTGTTAAATTCATTTGCTAGCAACACACTCTGTGCTAATGTCTCATTCTTAATGATTCTCCCTCAACTACAAAAATGTCCGTATCTGACATGTTCTGAGTGGTGTGTTTACACGACAGCTAATGCTGTATAATTAGCACTGATGGCTTTGTTGGTCTTTGTTGGGTCTTAGTCGTGGCCATGAAGGTCATCAGAGAAATGGGTTGTCTTTCTACTCCATCCCTCCTTGCTTATGACTGATTTTCTGTGCTGCTTGTCCCTCTCTCCAAAGGGAGCTATCTCCAAAAAGATGCAGGGGATTTTTCAGATGATTTGGGGTCATTGGAAGAAATGGAGTTGAACTTGTCACTTGTGCATATAAAGTGTTGAAGGTGGTTCCTCTTCCTTTCTTAAAATATTTTCTAGGAAGCCCCACATAAGTAATCAAAGTATGGCTGACCTCAGGTTAAGTCTCTCACACTGACACTGCCTACTCATGAGGGTGAAGGAAGATTCAGCTCTTGTTCACAAAAGAAGTCCCAGGAGAGCTTGTTCTTTCTCCATCTTCATGGACAGGGTGAATGTAAAAACTGAGTGTTCTGTATCCATGTAGTGATCAAAAGAAGTGTGGCCAGCAGGGCCAGGGGAGGGGATTCTCCCCCTTGGCTCTGCTCTCCTGAGACCCTACCTGGAGTTCTGTGTCCAGTTCTGGAGCCCCAACATCAGAAGGACATGGAGCTCTTGGAGCTAATCCAGAGGAGACCACAAAGATGATCCGAGGGCTGGAACAGCTCTGCTCTGGAGACAGGCTGAGAGAGTTGGGGGTGTTCAGCCTGGAGAAGAGAAGGCTCCAGGGAGACCTTAGAGCACCTTCCAGTGCCTGAAGGGGCTCCAGGAAAGCTGGGGAGGTACTTTGGACAAGGGCAGGGAGTGAGAGGACAAGGAGGAATGAATTATAACTGGAAGAGGAGAGATTTAGATTAGACATGAAGAGGAAATTCTTCACTATGAGGGTGGTGAGACACTGGCCCAGGTTGCCCAGAGAAGCCGTGGCTGCCCCATCCCTGGAAGTGTTCAAGGCCAGGCTGGATGGGGCTTGGAGCAACGTGGTCTAGTGGGAGGTGTCCCTGCTCATGCAGGGGGGGTGGGAACTAGATGGTCTTTAAAGTCCCTTTCAACCCAAACCAGGATGTGATTCTATGATAAGTGAACCTGAATCTTGCAGCTGGAGCCTTGAGGAAGGGAGGAGAAGGAGATAAAGGAAATGTGTCATGGTGAAGGAATGTGTCAGAATGACACATTCGAGATATTCCTCTGCTCATAACTGCATCTTCTACACTTGTGATAAAATATTCCGGTTATTTGAAGGTGATTTGCATGGTAATTTATTTACTTTCACTCGCAATGCACAGTGGGTACCAGCCCCTACAATTAATCAGACCCATGTATATGACTTACGAGACAAATATTTACTCTTACTCCTCATGTGTAAAGAATAAGGGAGGCAGAATCACAGAGAGATTACCTGGCTTGCTTCAGGATGCAGAACTAGTAAAGTTTGTGGCAGGAAACTAACTCACGAATCCCTAGTCAGGCTGATTAACTAGGCTACACTGCGATTTTCTGTGAAGATAATTACTTTGATTCCCCCGCAAAGAAAGATGAATTACAAGAGTTCAGTGATGGACACCAAATTATTAACAAATAAGCAATAATTAGAAAGTCCAGATCATACTTTATCCCAACAGTGAGAGAACAGTGGTTAGACTGCTTGGGAAAAAGTACCTTTTGATCAAGCAATCGTAAATCAAGAGTCCTTGCAGTATCAGGAGATATCCCAACAATCCTTGCAAGGCTTTAAATATCTTTTTCTCTACTCTGAACCCAAAACAGGAGAGCTATCCACATTTTTAGAGTTTAGTTTGTCAAGAGTTTGAGGCAACTTGCAGTGAATATTTCTGTCTCAGTATTTTGGCATAAATATGGTGAGTTGAAACTCTGCCCCAGTTCTTTGTCATGAATGTCCATTGAAAGAAAAAGACTGTCAGAAAAAGCTGTTTATAAAAGTGCTTCAAATTCAGTTAAGTTACAGAACAGAGTTCCAACTTTTCCATCATACCAGCACTGGAGTACTCAAAAATGAGCTTCCCAAGGTCATGATAAATTCGAGTAACAACTGGTGTTTCTTTCTTCCATTAACTGTTCCTTATTATTTTAATTAAAATCACAATTCATATTCTGATATCATTTCAAATCCAGGAAATAAAATTTTGTTTCATGCTCTTACAAATGTTTGTGTTAGTTCTTTATTTCCAAAATATATTTCACTAAAACAAACAAACAAAGGTGAATCAGTACAAGAAAAGGTATCCATACTGGTCGTGGAAAAGAAAAGGGGTTTTTCTTATCCCTTGAGGATGTTTGATCTCCCAAACTTGTGTTGTACCGATACTACTTAGTGTACATTTTCACTGCTTTAAATTCTTATGGTCACTTAAAAAAAGAGTTATTGGGAAAACTGAAACCTGTCCCCTAGAATTTAGTTCATGTGTTGCTCACTCACCTGAGAATTTACCTTCTGATGGACTTTTTACAAGATTAATAATGACTAATTAACCACGAGAGAAATACAGTCAAATTATGAGACTCAATGTTTTTTTCAACAGGCTCTTAAGGCCATTTCAGTTTTGACCACTAGCTGGTCAAATACTCAGGAGGACCTGAGGGAAAAAAATAATAAAGTGAAAATCCAGCTTGTTCTTGAACATTGAAAAACTAAACTGGGGGGAGATAAAAGACTTTTTTCATACTTGTGATTGCAGAATTGATCTGTTTCCTTCTGCTAAAAAAATCAAAGAGGAATGTCCAATAAAGCCCAGCCACGCTATTTGGAAGCATTTTTTCTCCCTTTTTAAAAGGCAAATGCAGCAGTGGGTGGATGCTGCTCAGTGCCTTTCTAATGAGGCATCAGAAGCTGCCCTCTCCCTTCCAAGCAGTTGGAGCAGGTGATGGCCTAGGGCAGCAAAGTGGGCTCTGCATTTTCTCTGGATGAGTGGCTGAAGGATCCCTAGGCTGCTGGTGGAAATGCCTGCTTATGAGCACAGGGACAGCATTTCCTTTCTAATTTAACAACGTCTTGCAGCACAACTAGCATTGGAAAATTTGTAGTGAGGTTAGGGCTGAGCTTGAATAGTCGGCAGTCTTGGAAACAAGATTTCTTTGTTTTCGTATTATGGGCAATACTTTAGTAAGATTAGCCCGCTTCAAAAATCTTCCTGTTTAATAGAAGTGCCTTTTAGAGCACCTAAATAATAAAAAAAAGTTTATAAATTAAAAAAAAAACATATTTCTGCTTAAAACATTCCTTGACCTATGTGGCTATCTATCTAAATAAAAATGCATAGCTCTATATATCATGTGCATTTAGATACCAACTCAGTGAGGTCCTAGGTGACTTGTTTTCTCTGCTTCCTTCATGTTACATCAAAATTACTCCCTTGCAAAATTCCTCCTGGAGTGCAGACATTGATGCCTCATGAAATTCATTTTCTAGCCTGTAGAAGGCTGTTTGTAATTTATTTTTTTTAATAATGCACTGATTATATCCCAAATCTCTTACCTCAGAAAGAATCTCAGGATCCACTGGAGAAGATAACCCAGCAACAACCAGAATGATCAGGAGAATATTCAAGTGCTCCTTTCTTTGCTTGCCAGACAATCTTGAAAGGTTGAAAAGGAAACACTGGGAATGAAGTCAGATTGGCATTGCACCTTGACACCAATCCTTGGCATCTCTAAAGAAAGACTTTGTACATTTCTAGAAATTAAAGGAGAATAAATACTGGGAGGTCTAAAGCATGAAACCAAAGCAGTGTTTTCTTTCTGTGGTGAAGAAATACAGCAACCCCCTTCACTAAGCTAACTTGAAAACACTAAGGTGTGGCATGCCATGATTTTCTGCATTTTATAGTCAGGTTTCAAGCACACTGATTTAATTTTTGTGAATAACAGAAACAGTTAACTTAGATAAGAGCATCTGTAAAACTGCAAAGAACTATTTTTGTCTCAAGTTAGAACTTTATTAGCTTTCCATGATAAATTAGCACAGGAGATTATTTTTTAAATGGATCTCTAATTAGACTTCATGAATGGCAATGTTATCGCTTGCAAATTCCTTTCCTTCATTAAGGAAATGTTTCCTACTTTTCATATGAAATATTCAAATTAATTATTTTAAAATGAACACAACTTTAAAATAATAGAGCCTGGAGATGGATGGTCTTTTCAAAGCCAGAATAAGAACTGGGATTGCACTTTCATTAACAAATGACCTAACGGGTTGTTTTGTCTTTGGCAATAGCCTCTTTACCTTATTTAGTACCAAGTAAATAGTGTTTAATTCACAGAGAGAAATTCCTAGGCATGCCTGGGTGCTGTGGGTCTGAGAAGGACAGTGACTATGGGGTAGCCTTTATGGAAGTGGCTGAGCAGGATCTCTGTCTTTGAAACATTTAGGAGCTGACTGCAAGACTTGTACATTTTTTATCTAATTTGGACAAATTAATTTGTTTTGGTTTTTTAATAGAAGAGGTGGGGCAGGGAGGGAGAGACGAAAAAGCAGCCTAAATGTTCTTCCTTGGCAATAATTCCCATGGAGATTGGAGTAAAATAGAATATATGCTTCCCTTAAAAAGGTGTATTTCTTTTTCAGTGAGCAAAACGTAAGAAGATTTTGTATAATCTCTCAAAATAAGCTGCGTAAATGCTATTATTACAGGAAGGAATAAAGGTAGAGAGTCAAAAGGATTCCATGGTAGACAACACAATGCACATGAATGCAAAACTGCAGAATATTCTAGATATTGTTAACCCTCTGAATGTTCTTATTTGTACAGAAGTACCTTCTTATCTTCTGACATGAAGAGAATGCCATTCAACTGTTGATTGTGGCAGAGATTATTTTTAAAGCAGATGTTATAGGTTGAAGGGTTAAAAATCTCTTGATTTTAGCTTCAATGATTCTTAGGATTTTTGGTGTTACTGTTTTCAGTTTAGTCTACTGAATTTGTTTGCTGACTAATTATTTACTTTGATATGCTAGAGTAAATTCCATTTTTTATTTGTGTTCCTATGGCCTCTTTTTCAGGTTGTTTTATCCGATGCTGGACCTAAATATGCTGCTGCTCAGTACCAGCACTTCAGAAAAAAAAGTCTAGCGTTACAATGGGACAACTAAAATCCTGGGATAATTAACATTCTAACTATATTTAGGCAGGACTGGCTCATTCATCTGTCCAAGGCATATTTCTTTCCCTCAATGATCTGTTTTTGGAGAATCTGCATAATTCTGCTCTCTGCAGCCCCAATTCTTGTAGACTCCTTGGAAATGGTGATGGAACTACAAGAGCAAAGGTCAACAGAAGGAAGACTGAAAATTGTCTACTGTAGAGGTAGGCACATTGCTCATTTTCTGCAGTTTTATAGAATAGGGGAGGGGTTTTATTAATATCAGAATTAATAATCATTGGTGTTATAATATCACATATCATCTGTTATAACACCATCGTCCAGTCATTGGATCTTGTAATGAAAACTTCGCAAGCTTCCCTCTCTGTTTAGTTCCTCGGGGATTTGTACACATGGCATTTGATTTTCAAATGCAAGATTTATTCAGATGGCTATTAAAAAAATGAGTTTGTTACGCTTTGTTTACAAAATGGAAGAAGAAGCAAAGGGAGAGGAGGGCATGGAAGAAAAATGCTCTCTGGAAAGTAAACAACGAGCTGCCAGCATCAGAGAGGGATTTAGACACCAGCTTTCTTGAACAGATTTTAAAGATGAGCCCAGCAACAGCATTTCACATTTTTGGCTGACCAAGGGGAACAAACTGTACACATCAGCACAAAATTAAGTCTGAAACCCCAGGAAAATTAATTTCCTATGTTGGCTCAGGCACCTGTTTCAGAGCAGACAGAAAGGGAATTGAATTGTGCTCTCCTGCTGCCGGACCAAGAACTCCTGATTTTATTAGCTACTGTAAGGTGGTTATAAAAACAGCCACTTTGGACCAAATTCAAAGTTACATCTTTTCCTGGATCTTGTCTCCCACAGGGACCAAAACTGATGCCTGAGGAAGCTGTCTGTGTCTAGGATAAATCCTCAGCTTCTTTACTGGACCAAAAATGACTCCTGTCTTTCTGCTCATCCTGTCTAAACTCTGGCTTTATCCAGAGTTGTCTATTCTTGATAAAATTTTATTGTCAGCGTTGGATTATTTCCTCTTCCTTCATCTCCCCCAAATTAAAAGTGATGTTACCTCAAAAAACATTATAATTCCACCTAGTATAACCTCCTTGTCTCTTCATAGAGCTCTCTCTAAGCCAGGTGTTCAAGATAAGAATGTCTTATGTAAATTCCAAAAAAGAAATTACAGAATGGTACTTCAAACTTGTGCTTCTCTTTCTTAAAAAAAAAAAAACAAAACAACAACACAAAACAACTCACTTAGGTTTTTCAAAAAAAATGCTGGATTTTATTTTTTCTCTCCTTTAAGAAACTATTTTTTCTAGGACACAAATAAATAGAGAAAACCCTTCCTTGTAACTGAGTTGTCAAAATTTATTTTAAGTTGCAAAGCCATTACCATTAAGTTTTCTACAACCCACGTGATACTTTTAGAATCTACCTAGTTGTGAATGACCCAGTTAATAACTCATTCTGAAGAGGCACATTTTAGCTGAATCACACAGAAGTTCTTAAATCTTAGAAAACCTGTCCCCAGCAACCTCTTTGAAAGTAAAAATGCTGACTGCCATCAAAGCTCTGGTAGCTACATCAAATTATTGTTCTGCATAATATTAGATTGATTTTTTATTTCATACATTTATTTTTTTAGATGTTCTTTAAATAGGGAGGGTGTTTCCTGACAATACCTGCCTTTTCAGTAGACTGGTAGTGGCTTATTAAAAAGAGGTTAAACACATGATAAATGAAGTGAATTGACTTCCTGGAAAGAAGCAAAAGTGTTTTCACTCCAATCCAGGAAAGTATACATTTTGTCCCACTACTTCTGCAAGGGCAGGATGGTGGTCCAGGAGGAGAGTGCAAAAGAAAATCAGTGTCAATTGAAACCCCTTTTTATTTGTGAGGACAGGAACACGTTGCCCAGAGAGGTCATGCCATCTCCCTCTGTGGAGGTTCTCAAGACCTAAGCAACTTGGTCTGACCCTAGAGTTGGTCTGCTCAGGACAGAAGACTAGAATACAGAACTCCTGGGGTCTCTTTCCAGTGGAATTATCCTATGATTTTATAGTTACATTTCTTCAAAATCATTTTGATATTTATTACCTTGCACTAAAGGACTGATTGGAGGTGTTCTCTATGTAATCACTATGTATTCCAACCTGATTAAAAATACAGGAATTTCTGGTTTTCTAAAAGCATTGTGTAGGTTCTGTAAAACTGCAACAGCTTGTACAAAGTTTATCCCTGTTCAAATCTATTCATCTAATTTTAAATTGAAAATGCAGTTGACAGCCTCATCTTTGGAGAGAAGGATTCCATGGATTAGCTTTTCCCTGTTCACAGTTCAGCCAGATGTTGGGTAAAGACATTCAGTAAACCCCTCATTTTCTTTTCCTCAGTATATATCCATTTAATTTTCAGATTGACAAAGAATTCTGTCTGTTACCTGACACTGTTCATACAGCTGAAAAGTGGAGAGATCCATCAAAGTCTACTTTCTGACCAAAGAAATTCTGTGTCAGAAGGGAAGGTCAAAAGGATTGAGTCACTAAACCATGTGATCTGAAGCAATCTTATCCGTTCTCCAAGGGAACTTGGGAAGGCTGGATTAAAAACAACAAAGGCAGCAAAAGCTTTCCACAAGACAACGAGAATGGGTACAGTTAGTTTTGAGCCACTGCAAACTCCACACTGCATTTATTTATCAGACCATGTTAGATGGCCTCACTGTGTTAAAAATAGTGGTGTCTTGTCTTCAGTGAACTGGATGAAATTAATTAGCTCCAAATGCTGGGAGAGAAATGTCTGTGTCAAAACTGATTTGTGGAAAAGAAGTAACTTCTGAAAACATGACACAGGTTGCCTAAAATGTCAATATTTCTAGATATTAGTTATTGAAAAGGGAGACTATATTTCTGTTCTCCTGTATTGACAATCTTCTATTACAGAAGGAAGAGCCTTTTTTTTTTTCATTTATTCTCCAAGGATAAGAAAGAAAAAATGGAAGACAAGACTGTAAATATTGCCATAATATAATGCTGGGTTAGAGTTTTCAGAAACAACCAAGGCATAAAAATGTTAGCACACACTATAAAATATCTAAGGGAGTCATTCTTTTATGCCCAGTTTTATTATTATAATAAACACAGACAATTTCAAAGAATAATTGTATGTAGATAAACCAATCATATTAATTACTCTTTTATTCATAATCTGAAGCCCTTGTGAAACCTAATGTTAGTAAGTCTTACATCTCTAAGTAAGTAATTGTCTATTTCTTGGGACAAGTATTCCTTATGATACTATGGAGCCTTTTACAGGAGAGAGATGTGTTATTTGATCAGCTGCTGGCCTGAGAAGAGCTGCACTACAAAACTCTTCTACTGTACAAGCACCCTCCTGGTAATTTGGAGGAGTTCCCTGTTTGCTGAATGGAAAACAAACAACACAA
Organism: Hemiprocne comata; assembly: GCA_020745705.1. NCBI lineage: Eukaryota > Metazoa > Chordata > Aves > Apodiformes > Apodidae > Hemiprocne > Hemiprocne comata. The sequence goes on from CM036593.1 coordinate 981,820, forward strand.
AGCAAAACAAAACACAAAGCAAAAAAATTGAAAATATGGGAAACTCAACCCTTTCTTTCCTGAATGGACAAAAGCAAAGCCAAGTTCCTCCTGTATTTATCTCTCTGAAATGCAGTGTACTAATAAACATGAGATTAATGTGTATTCTGAATAGACTGCTATATCTGCAAAATAAATCTGCTTTCCTTTTCTCTAGAGACTCAAATTCATTCTAAAACCAACTGGGAAGGGTCAGACAGTTGTCTTGTCATCATTGTATTATTTCCAATCTAATTAATAGCCTACACAAATACTTCATTTCTCTTCAGATGCATCTTGCATCACACACGAGGTATTTAGAACATTTCTGGTAATTTATAGTAGTTTAAGGAATATTAATAGAAATCACTCAGTAGCATTCACAGGAACAGAAGTGCTTTCTGCCTTCTCATCTCCAGCTCCTCTCAGCTGGTCCAACCTCAGTTTCTCTAAAGAAAAATCCAGAAATCCACTGTACAGAAAAATTAAGTGCAGTCATACAAAGAGCATGCAGAAAGTACTCAGTTCTGAAATCATGAGGAGCAGCAAGCACATTATCAAGAAGTTTTTCCAGGATTTTCCTTAACTTATCTATTTTGTACAACTTGTTCTTTATAGCTAGATATAGACAGATCTTTCCTTGTTTCAGCAAAGTGACTAGAATTACAGCATGAAGAATAATTTAGGGGGTTTGGCCAATCTGAAGAATAAATGGAGTTTCTATGTCATAATTGGGGGTTTTAAAAAAATCTGTGTGGCATACACCTCTCACTCCATGAACATAATCCAAATGGCTTTATTCCCTGTGGTAGCTTCAGTGCATTAATCTCCTTGGAGCAGCATTATGGACTCTACAGTAACCCTAGAACAGGAGCTGCACTTGTCCCCTACCAATTGTTCAGCAATCAAGCCAGAGAAAAGCTTTCATCAACTGTCCAATATTTGTCAGATGAATTTTAGGACCAAAGCTTGCTTTGATTTTACTGGGCATCTTGCTTTCTTCTTCCCTGGAATCACAGAGTCATAGAATAATTTATATTGGAAAAGACCTTAAAGATCATCAAGTTACCCCAGCACTGCCAAGGCCACCACTAACCCATGTCTTTCAGCAGCACATCTACGCAGCTTTGAAATCCCTCCAGGGATGGGGACTCCACCACTGCTCTAGGCAGCCTGTTCCCAGATTTGTTCCTAATATCCAATCTAAGCCTCCCCTGGCACACATTGAGGCCATTTCCTCTCGTTCTACCACTTGTTCCTTGGGAAAAGAGACTGACTCCCCCTCACTCCAACCTCCTCTCAGCGAGTTGCAGAGAGCGAGAAGGTCTCCCCTCAGCCTCCTTTTCTCCAGGATGAACACCCCCAGGTTCCTTAGCTGGTCCTCATCAGACTTGTGCTCCCCTTCCCCAGCTCCATTGCCCTTCTCTACATGCTCCAGCCTTTCAATGTCCTTCTTGTCATGAGGGACCCAGACTGAACTCAGGTTGGAAGGGACCTTAAGGATCATGTAGTTCCAACCTCCCTGCACAGGCAGGGACACCTCCCACTGTACCAAGTTGCTCCAAGCCCCATCCAGCCTGGCCTTGATTCAAGGTATGGCCTTACCAGTGCCCAGCACAGGGGATGGTCCTGCTGGCCACACTAGTGCACATACAAGCCAGGATGCTGGTGGCCTTCTTGGCCACCTGGGCTCATGTTCAGCCGGCTGTTAATTAACACCCCCAGGTCCCTCTCTGATGAGCAATTTCCAGCCACTCTTCCCCAAGCCTGGAGCATTGCCTGGGGCTTTTGTGACCAAAGCGCAGGACCCAGCACTTGGCCTGGTTGTACCTCATACAATTGGCCTTGGCCCATTGATCCAGGCTGTCCAGGTCCCTCTGCAGAGCCCTCCTACCCTCGAGCAGATCAACATTCCCTCCCAACTATTCCACCTGACATTTTACCTGTTTTTTTCTCCACCTCTTATTTATTAGTTACATTTTACTTCCCACAACCTGTTTGTGCAACTCTTACCACCATTTCCCTGGCACTGTTGTGGTTAAATATCATATATACAGTCATGTTTAGCTGTTGTTTTTTTTAAAAAAGCTTATCTGTTTATGCCTTTACTGGTGTTACAATGCTACAAAATGCTTACACACTGCCACCATCTATACTATTTTAGTGTGCTTATGCTTAGGTGCAAGACAAGCAAATATTAATTGTATCTTGCTTAGCTTGCTTCTGCTTTATGGCCTCTGCTTTGGCTACGTGGGGCTCCTTGTAACTTCCCAAGGCACACAAATGTGAGGCAGTTCTCAGCTTTCTAAACAAACAAGAACTCCATAATGAGCTTTTTTTCTTTCCTAAAAGGTAAGAAGCAATATGTCCCCTACAGGGACACAACAGTGAGATTGCAGGCGTATTTCTTTTTAGGCACAGTGCAAATATACTCAGTTTGAAATTCTTAATATTAGTTTGGTTATCTGCTGCAGTGCTTTTAGAGTTCACAATAATCCCAGTCCTTTCAAGGCTAATCAGAAAGATGTATTAACACTGATCTGTCACAAAGAGAGCCACACTTAAACCCAATTATGTGATCATTTCCACACTATGTATACTCTTTAATCTAGAATTTGCCACCTGCAGACTCGCATTCCAGGTACGTGTCTGGGTTTTGTTTGGGATTTGTTTGTTTACCAGGGAAGGAAAGTACCTGTAAATGGTCCCGTGATGCAGAATAATTTCTTCTGTTAACTTCTTCATCCTACACATAAGTGATAGGCTAGCAAATTAACCCATTAGTTACTTAATTAAATTTTATTTAGGATGTCTATAAATGAGAATAAATTGCGGCTCTTAAGAACTGCAAGAAGAGGCAGTTTCTAAATGCATGTAAAAACAGACTGCCCTGCTCAGATTTCAGTTCAGATGCTTTCCTGCCCAGAAGAGAAATGTGGGAAATGTGAAGATGTCCTTTTGGTAGCTGCAGAAGTAGCTGCTTTCTAACATGAAAGCTGAAAATGTTTGTGTTCAAGGCAGTAAATGATTGCAGTTAGAACTGCACAAAATGAACCTGACTATTCACAAACCGGTATCATGTATAAAACATATAGTTATGGCCAGGGGAAAAAAAACCTCTTTCATAGATATTAATCACTTGCAAGAACAATAAAAATGTACATGTAATATTAAAACTTCATTTCAGATTATTTCTAACCCAGAAGAATTTCAGTGAACAGGGAAGGAGAGGGGAAAAAGATAAATGGGAGAGAATTTATTTAAGTTAGTGTAGGTGAACACGTCTTCAGGACAGTGAGACTGCATAAGGGAGATGGTCAAGACTGTCCCATTAACAAATATCAAACCAATCAGTAATTGAACTTCAAAACTAAAAAATAATTTGTGAAATGCTTCAGGCCCCTGCTTCTAGGAAGAAGAGTCTCAGTCACTGACACTTCTATAAAATGTTCCAGTTTCCATAACTTACAAGTGTGTGATTATTTGCTCATATCTCTCCTGTATGTTCTACTGTATTTAAAATATGGGCTTTTTTTTTCATTCAGGACTGTTTACAAGCAGTAGCTAAGAAAGCTCTTTCCTTGTGAAATTTTGATCATGATTGATTAGTTTCCTAACTTTTCTAAGGTAAAAAGAATCCACCAGAAATTAAGCTGTAATTTAATTTTAACCCTTAGTACGTAGAGGGGAAAAACAACAACAACAAAAAACCACAACAAAACACCAAACCAAACATTACTTCTGCATTAAAAACGTCTCCGTGGGCGGAGACAAGGGTGACGGCGGCAGCTTAAAACCCAATGGAACCACCATTTTGAGCAAAGCCATGAGGCGAAGGGCCCTGGGGTGGAGGATCACGCCGGGGGAGCCTTCGGAAAGCGGCAAATCGCGCTAAATCGCGACTAAACTGCGAAGGGAAAAGCGCGGGGAGAGAAACGGTGCCCCAGCCCCTCCTCCCGAGGGGGAGAAGGGATTTGTGACTCACCGTGGGCGGAGAGAAGGGTGACGGCGGCTGAAGCGCCTCACGGACAAAGAGCAGCTCGCAGGGAGGGCGGCGAAAAGCGCGGGCAAACAGGGCGTGTGGGAAGGACGCAGTCACCCTCTCTGGCTGAAGGGAAGAGCTCTGCTAGTGGCCACCGCCAGAGGCCCGGGGCTCTGCCACTGCAGAACCAGACGAATGAAGGTATTGATAAAGGTCCATCCAGGGAGCTGCAGAAGCAGTCAGCTCCACGCCTTAGGACTGCTTCTGTTAAGAATAAAGGGAATCCTAGGAGCATTAAGGCTGGAATAAGATCATCAAGTCCAACTGTCAACCCAACTGAGCCATGTCCAGAAGTGCTGTGTCCGCACATTTTTTGAACACCTTCAGGGATGGTGACTCCACAACTTCTCTGGGCAGCCTGTTCCAGTGCCTGATCCCTCTTTCAGTAAAAAAAATTGTTCCTAATATCCAATCTGAACCTCCCCTGGCGCAACTTGAGTCCATTTCCTCTCTTCCTATCAGCAGTTATGTGGGAGTCTGACCCCCCCCTCACTCCACCTCCTTTCAGCAAGTTGCAGAGAGCGAGAAGGTCTCAGCCTCCTTTTCTCCAAGCTGAACACCCCCAGCTCCCTCCACTGCTCCTCATAAGGCTTGTGCTCCAGGCCCTTCCCCATCTTTGTTGCTCCTCTCTGGACATGCTCCTTGTCGTGGGAGACACTTCACAAGGGTGCATTTCAGTACCTGGAGGTGGTTCTCCGACCTTTTGAGCCATACTTGAGGCATAGCCCTCTGACTTTACTTCAGAGGTTGATAGAATTTGCCGATGACAGAGGGAAATGTTGGTGTTTCCAATGTGGTAGTTAGTGTGCACACAGTGGGAAATCCAGACCTCTACCTGGTCTGTGTCCTTTCTCATTTACCTCTCCAGTGTGTCTTCACAACCACTTGAAAGATACCATGGGTCACGTGAGGGTGAAATACAATTCTCAGTTGTTACTTCTATGTGGGGTCATGAAATGCATCTTATAAACTAGCCCTCGTTATTTTTGCTAAAAATTTTATTATGGAGCTGTAAATACTGGGTTGTCCCTTTAAACAAAATGAACAGTTATAAATCAAATCGCAGAAGTTAGGAAAGCAAATTAATGATTTCCAAGTTTCAATCTGCTATGAATTATGGTAGTCCATTTTGTCATGCAGCGTTTCACTTAGCAACTGTTGCCAAGAAAATCAGCATCTTAATCCACAGTTCCAAGAAAGATGACAACCTCTTTCTGTAAATGGTCAAGGTTATAATGTATATTTCAGATCTTTGTGCTTCCTGTGTTTCACTGACTCAAAAATAAGCCAAATAAGTTTTCAGGTTGTTTTATATATTACTATTTTTTACTACAGATCACAAATAGGTCGTCCAGAAATGAGTCATTTAAGGATGCAAGCTGTAAACCACTGATACTTCTTTCTGACAGTGAAAAAATAAGCACTATTTTAGAAGAGCAAAGTGTCAGGTACTTTGGCAAGTTTTCCAGTACTGTTCTGGATTATTCCTGACACAAGGGAAGTGTGCTGTGTATATTTTCAGTAGGTGATTTATTTGTGGGTTTTTTTCATTTCCCTAAGTCCAGTGGTAATCTACAACACATAAAATTTGGTTTGGCTCCTGTTTTCTGACAGTAACCATTGTCAATAAACACCTTAACCTGCCTCATGAGTTTCTGCTATCCATTGACTCTGAAATCCACAGGAGTAATTGTTGAATAGGTACAATGTACTTATCCTAAAACTAGCAATATTTAGAGAGCTGAGGGCAGTTTGAAAGTGGTGAACACAGATATATTGTTTTGCTGCAGGGATTCTTCTAAACTAACGTGGGCAAAGAAAGGCATCCACAGGACCTCCAACCCAGCGTGGATATCAGAAAATGGATTTCTAGAATGGATTTCAGATTTCTGAAACAAGCAAGTGTCCTGAGAAACTGCAAGAGTCTCTTTTACAATCAAAGCTACTGGATGTTGGACTCTGAAAAGCAACATCCTCAGGGAAAAGCCAGGTGACAATTCTATGCTCTTTTCTCAAAAAAGCAAATGTGTTGCTCAAGATAAGGAAGGAGTGCACAAAAAAGCAGTAATAGGAGTTCAGTGTGGATTCTCCAACTTTGACTGTTCCTTTTCAGAGCTGCAGTTTGCAATATGCCTCTGCCTACTCTTTCCAGGGGAGAAACATCCCTGTTGATGGAATCTTTGGATGTAACTATTTCAGTTCCATGGGGCCCAGATCAGGTGTGCACTCCTTTATGGCTGCAGAGTCAGGGGTAAAATGAGCAGTCTGTGACATCTGTGACAAATCCCATACATGATATAATAAAACACATCCAGCCAAAGGGTCTTCAGAAGGTGTGTTTCCTTCTAACCCACACCCAGTGAGTACAGCAACAAATTTTGAGGAATATTACAGTCAAGTAGAAAGTAGGAATACACTTTGAAGCTCACCATTGCAGAGCATTCCTTTCTCTTAATCCAAAGGTTCCTTCGTGTTAATGTAACCTCAAAAAGTCAGCATTGGTGTGCTTTGCTAGTACATTGTTAAGAACTTTCAAGACCTTGTTTATGTGGTTTTCACCAAAATAAGTGAATGTAACATACACCTACTACCCGTAATAAGTCTGTAAATTCATGTGGTTTATGCAGTCATGTTTTATAGATTATCTTTAGTCCATAGGTACAATTTTGATAAACATCTCAGAAAATCTTTGAGTTATGGGGTGCTATATCATGCCATTTATGAGCCCACTCAGCTTCACGTTCTCATCCGTTCCTGCCATGTGGTGGCAGATTTGATGGAGAAGCTTTGAAAAATCAATGCCCTTCTAGAGTGGCAAATGAAAGCTAGCTGGGACTCTCCAAGATTCCCCAAAGAAGACTTGAGGCCTTTAGAAAGTATATATTAAGTTATTTATATCTCAGGCTTTGTCGAGTTGGGGTCTACAGATAAAGAGCCATCTGGTAGATTTTCGTTCCTTATCATAGTATCTTTGCTGAAGAAAATGATCAAAACTGATTATGGAGTACATTCTGTAATATGAAAATCTAAATTGCAGACAACACAAGGATGAAGGAGTGTAATGAATATAGCACATTGTGAAGTTAAAGATGAAATTAAATGCAAATCAGTTGTTAAAATTACTAAGTAATAGAGCACATTGTTGTATTTAAATTTTGGATTTACAGTTACTGTAAAAACCATTGTATTAATCATATAATAATCTATAGATTGAACAAGTAGGGAAAATAATCAAAGTTTAATATTTTGGGTTGCATATGTACAGTAGAGTAACAGCTTTATGTTATTCTACTAAGAGGTAACCTAATGAGGTTACTCCAAATTTTTCACAGTTGCTTTTAAGAACTGTCATTTAGGTCCCCAATCATTTATCAAACTAACTGTTGCTTGAGAAGTCAGGTTAAAAAAAAAAAAGCTGTTGGAGCAAATCCAGAGGAGGCCACAAAGATGATCCGAGGGCTGGAGCAGCTCTGCTCTGGAGACAGGCTGAGAGAGTTGGGGGTGTTCAGCCTGGAGAAGAGAAGGCTCCAGGGAGACCTTAGAGCACCTGCCAGTGCCTGAAGGGGCTCCAGGAAAGCTGGGGAGGGGCTTTTCACCAGAGAGGGCAGGGAGTGATGGCACAAGGGGGAATGGCAATATTTCCTTTAATCTAAAAATGTTTTAACATAATTTCATTTTGTAAAGATAAAGAAAAAAGGACTTTTGCAAAGAGGAGACTTTGAGGAAGACAAGGATAAAGAACATGACTAGCACAAAGTCCGATATGCCATCGACCAGCTGAAAAGAATGACTGACTAGAACAAAAAGTGGAAGCCTTATAGTTGAAATCATTTTTTGCACTGTAGAACACCAAGGTAGCAACTACATTGTAAAATGAAACTTGTGAGCCTGTTCAGCCAGTTCATCAGTGAGCCAGTTATGCTCCAGTGCAGCATAAATTACACAGAACAAAAATTTAGGCTGTGTGATACAATAGAATTATGTAAATGATGTGACAAGAAGAAACCAGAATGGTCTCTGTGAGGGAAACCATGTACCAGTAAATAAGTGCTTAAAGAACAGAAATGGGAAGATGACAGATTCTGAAGAAGTCTCTTATTTAACAGTCTCAGGCATAAAGTTTCCCTTTAAACACTTTTTTGGTTCTAGTGGACTCAAAGACATTATTTTAGGAATCTAAATCCTAAAGGTTTAGTGAATAAAGATTATGGGGGGTTTGGGGGGGTGGGACAATCCCCCCCTCCCCCCCAACCCCTCAAAAGCAACAAACCTGATAATAGACTTTATAATGGAATGCATTTTTATAGATTAAAAGTGCAGCTATTACACCAGTTCTCTGGTAAAATGTTACAGAGACTTCGTCCTTAGCCATGTTTATGTGTTCCCTGTTTTCATTTTGCATTTCACTGATAGATGCTGCTGGATAATATCACCTATGGTGTATTAGCCTGGGCAAATATGTGATCTAATCCTGCATGCCTAAGAAAAACAAAAGACAATGTAGAAGCTGCAAATGTAATCTTGCTGTACACAATTATCAATGATATTTTCAGAGTATTAAAATTCAGCCTCAGAGGTTAATCAGGCAGTTGAGAGATGCATATTCCTCTTTGGATGATGAGAAAAGCTCTTCTAGTTTATGAAGTGGGAAGGATTAAGAAGAAAAGTGAATTGTTCCTATGAGGAAATCCTGAAGGGGCTAAAAATTGTTTCTCAGGGTCTTTTTTTTGCACTTTGCCAGCAGATTCAGGGCAGGGGGGGAAGTAATCTTAAAAGATTGTATTTTCCTTACTGTTATTTTTCATTCATGTTTTCTAAATAAGTGATTACAATAGTATTAAAGCTCTGAAATCCCTTTTCTTAGAGCTGTATATATGAGCTATATTAATATATTTAATATATATTTAAATATTAAATATATTAATACCTTCAATATATATTTACTACAGCAAAATAAACAGAGCATGGGGAAGTAAAGCCAAACGTGGCTTCCCCTAAATGCCAGTGAGATCACTGATGTCGTGGCTGCAGAGCTAAGCAATGCCAAAGGAGACACCTTCCTCCAGAAATGCACACAGCCCAGCCATTTTGCCTACATGGAGAAATCCATCTTCTAAGTGTCATCAGGACAGTTCCTGACTGTCCCAGGATATCGTCTGAGCTGCTAACAGAGCAAATGTCACAGCTCACTCAAACAGGCTCCCAGAAAGTTTATTGATTTGGAGCAGTGTTACATCCTGGGAAGGCATTAGCATCATTCCAAGCATGGCTGAGTTTCACCCCCAAGTTGATCTTTGTCATGTTGAAGGTATCATTTCTACAAAGAAGATGTTCTTGGACATGCCAGTGAGCAGTTTACACAGGCAGGTTCTCATGTCTGTGTTGACACTGTCCAGCTGATCCATTTTTTACTAGTTTGAGTGATGTATTGATGGAGTTGATTGCAAAATGAGCAAGCAAAACTTGAGTGGTATGGATCAGATTTATTCCCATTCTAAACCCAAGAGGTTTAGAATGTAAGGCCGGCTTTGGAGGTACTTTCTGATCTTCTAGTTGCAGGCATGTCCCTAGGCCTTAGATACTTGGTCACCTTTTCAAATGACAGACAGCTATCAGCCTAGGAACAACTCTTGAGAAGATGCAGAGTTTTGAAGCTTCTCTAGGTGAGAGCTAATTGGTTATAATAATACCCACAGCTGTCTGCAGGCCGTGCAGACCCTCCTGGCAGGAGGCTGCTGGGAAAGGGAACACCTCACTGCCTGTCCTTAAATCATGCTGTGGGAACAGCAGCGTGACTCAAACTCATGGCACCAAGTATCTCCCATCCATAAAGAACCCAATGTGCTCCAGAAAGAAACTGCCTCCCCTTTCAGACAGAACCTGTAATCTGTTGAAAGGAGTGCCCCGTGACCAAACACAAAGTGAAGAAAATGAACCTGCCTCATCCAGAGGACATTGTGCATAAGCCAATTGCAGTTGCTTGGAATGGAAGATGGCTGGGTACTTTCTGCTCTGTTTGTCTAATGAACTCTGTAATATTCTCTCCAGAACTTCTGAGTCCTCTTCAGAAGTGCATTTAAGCAGTGACCAGCACGTAGTTGTCTGATCTGTTCCTACGTAGTAATTATTAATGTTTCTGTGGTAGCAGCAATTAATAATAGATGTTGCTTAGAGGAATACTGCTTCCCGCAACTCCGACACCTTTCCAAGGGTACTGTCTAACATGGGAATGGAAAAAGCCCCAGTGAGAGGATTTGCCTGCAGTGCAGGAATCCTTCAATATTATTCTTTCTTTCCTTTGCCCCATTTTTAATGCTGCAAAGGTTTTTATGGAAGACAGAATGCCTGCAGAAATGTTCACTGCCATTCTACAATGAATTGCATATGCCATCTACTGCAGAAAAGTAGTTAATACTTAATAAACCACCACAGAGAACACAAGGGAAATTAATCCTATTAAGTGTGAACAGTTAAAAAGGGCATTGGCTACCAGGGTGGTTAAGTAGTGGTTGTTAAAGTGATAATCCTCTGGAAAAGAGGAGAATGGGAATAGCTGTTGAAGAAAATAGGGGTTAAGAAAAATTATTAAAGGGGCGAAAACATACATGGGATGCCAAAAATACTAGAGATTGTTCACCTGACACATTGAAGGGATTTGCACATATCTGCAGCAGGTGAAAAATATTCAAGGAGGGCCCTGAAGAAGAAAACAGGAGGAAAAAATAACTGCAAGGTACCATTCACGTGGTGAAGAGCAATATTTTTGGCTGTGCCTTGAAGAAGCCCATGTCAAATCCTGAGGTGCAAAGAAGAAGGGAGGCTGAACAAAGGTGACATGTATTTACGCTTCTAAATTCTCAATAATAATAATTAAAAGGATAAAACTGCTTCTTATTCATAGAATCATAGAATGGTTTGGGCTGGAAGGGACCTTAAAGATCATGCAGTTCCAATCCCCTGCCATGGGCAGGGACACCTCCCACTAGACCAGGTTGCTCAGAGCCCCATTCAACCTGCCCTTGTACACTTCCAGTGAAGGAGAAAATTCAGCATGAGACACTGGGATTATCCAGCAGGCCCCCCTCTAATCCACTGTTTCACAAGAGGGCAAAGCAACTCTTATTTTGGCCAAGCCCTCATCTAGGCAAGGAAGGAGACCTGGTTCTAAAGGTCTACGTGCCCAGGTCTGAGCAACATCAGAAATCCGTGGAGGAGAAACATCCCTTGCGCACAGGTGTGTGTCTGTGATGTGATCACTCAGTTCCCAGTTGGAACAGAGCTGGATCCAGCCAGGGCCAAAGATTGAGCTGCATTTACATTTGTGAGGAAAGCAGATGCTGATGAATGGGGTGTTTGGAACCTGGAGAATCAGTAAGTATGTCCGTTGGTTTTCCATATTCTCCTAATTGAGGATCAGGAAAAGGCTGCAGTCCCAGCATACTCTGTGCATTCCATAATGGAACCAAGACTGAAACGTTTCCAAGTGTCAGGGACAGAAAGAAGAGACAAAAAAGAACTCAAACCAAATGCTTAATAAAAAAAAAAGCTTTCAAGAATAAAACTTGATAAATTATTGATTATTTAAGCAACAGATGGGCTGAAAGGTGCAGGACTAATACAAGTGATTAATTAATTCGATGAGTAGACTAACCAGGTATTTTTCTCTCTCCCTCTGTCCCTTCCACATCTTTTGCACATCTGACTGTAGAGAAGTGGCAATGACAAGTATCTACTGAACTCCACTAAGTCAAGGGGATAGATGGATGGTGATGAATTCAGCATTCTTTTATCTGTGACTTGGAGTAGAAAATGTTTATGCTTAAAAAGGAAAAAATGGGTTGTTTTTGAGGGTTTTTCCCCCCATAATTTTCCATGGATCTTATAATCCGCAACATTTCTTGGATAAATATGTATTGCAAGACCTAAATTCCATGGTGCTTGCCACATCAGCAAGTTCTCTTCCACAGCATTGACTAGTGTAACTAAACAGAAAATAAATATAAATAAACCAATTTGTTTGGGGGGGCTCAGAAAGTATCCTTGTGCCTTCTGCCTAGGAAAAGATCTAATTCCTTCTTTTTCTGTGTATGGAATCTACAAAAAATGTAATTTCAGGTGGACCAAAATTATTTGCTAATTAATATTAAAGTTATTACATTGTTTGAGTAATAATAGAAAAAAACACAACCAGTTTCCTTATTTTGACATTGCCATAATGTCCCACTAGACTTTCTACAAACTCATTTGATCTAAAATGGATTTTAAGCACCAAAAGAACTCCATTTTTGTTCAGCATCAATCATTTCAATTGGTTTGCATGAAGGAGAGCAGAGCAGAGCATCTGCCTGGGACAAGAATGGAAGCCAGTAGGTCTGCAGGTTATTGTCTGTGGGAGAATCCTGTCCTGAGTTGTTTTTCCATGGTCAAAATCATCTGCAGGCTATGAGGTGTCTTTAACATCTTGGAAACAATTTTACACTCTAATTGTCTACGTTGACAGGTATTAATAACAATTCAAATATTCACTGCTAAACATTCCTTGAGGTGGAGATTTTACAGTTAGGTTAGAGTTGCTGACATTTAAAGTTGTGAATTGAGAGTGATCTATCTACATGTTCTGATAATGTAATTCAATGAATGCATTCATATAATCAATTATATGCTGCATTAATTGGTACATTAATTCATTGCAATAGGATCAACACCTCACAGGTAAATGTGAGCTATTTTCTTTCATATATGCCTAATTTTCTTCTCAAGCCAGGATGTTAGAGGTAGTGGTTGTCTCTGAGGGAAATCTCAGTGGGTGGAGGATGTGAAAACTGCAATTTTCACAGGAGATGTGAAAAATTACATTTGAAAGTTTAAGACATGCTAAATATTCTTCTGCGGAGTGTGGCCTTTTAAAAATTACCCCAATGTTTGTACCAAATTTCAGCTGTGCTTTGTGAAGAAATGAAAAGAAAGCTTTCTACTGTTCAAGCATGTACCCTTCTGTGTGCACAAACCAAATTAACACCAAATTGTTAATAATATTTAGAGGTACTTAGAATTTAATGCTCTGCCAAGAGCCTTTTCTATTTCAGCTGCTATTCTGAAAAAAAAGGCAAAGAAAGAAAAAAACCCCAAACAAAAACCTTTCATATTGTTCCTTTCACTTATTCTATATCATTCAGGTCGTTGGTAAAAACACCTTTTCTTTCTTTCTGGTTTTGTTTTCTTTCTTTATGTCTTCCTTCTTAATTGCAAATTATTTTGAGTTGACAGGGAATACTGGTGTCTTGTTCCATTTAATTTTTTCATTACGAGTGACATAATGAGGAGAACAGTGAGCTCCTGGTGGCAGAAGAAATGCAGCAATAAAGGAGCAGCATTTTCAAGACCTTCACAACAGGAGCTCATTAGAAGTCTGGAGACTGGAGTCAAGGAATGGCCCAGTGTATTTCTTGGTGGTCCTTGAGGATTTCAAAACTGAATTGCTGTTCTTGAAAAACAAAACAGAAAATCCCTGAGATAGGACTGATAATTAAATCTGAACTATAGGTCACCTTTTCAATAAAAGCTAATTTATTTGCCTATAGGTTGTCTATTCCACTTGTTTCAGTCAAGAGGCTTTGAAAGCTGGACATGGGATGATGTACCTGTGTGGTGGTCACAGATGTGCCTGCAACCTTCAGACATGGAAGGGTAGGAACAGCCCCAGCTCTCTCAGCCTTTCCTCATAGGGCAGATCCTCCAGTCCCCTCATCTCTGTGTCCCTGTGCTGGATTCTCTCCAGTAGGTCCTTGTCCTTCATAAACTGGGGAGCCCAGAATTGGATGCAGTTCTCCAGACGGGGTCTCACCAGGGCAGAGGAGAGGGGAGGAGAACCTCCTTTGACCTACTGGCCACACTCTCCTTGATGTACCCCAGGATGCCACTGGCCTTCCTGGCTCATGGTCAGCCTGTTGTCCACCAGGACCCCGAAGTCCTTCTCCCAAGAGCTGCCCTCCCACAGATCAGTCCCCAACCTGTGCTGATCCATGGGATTGTTCCTCCCCATTTGCAGTACTCTACATTTGCCCTTGTTGAATTTCTTCCAAGTGTCACGGTTTGACACCAAGTTCCTCCCTGCCCAACTCTCCAGCCTTTCCAGGTCCTTTCTTCTGTTCAGCCTCTCAATCTTCTAGAAGATAATCCTTTCTCTCAGGTCACTTTCCACCGCTAAGATAACACTGGCTTTGCTTGGTTCAGATCTGATTTTCATGTAGTGAAGGACCATCAGAGAGGTGTTAGCAAAATCCTTCTAAGTCCTAGAGTGGTAAAACACTGCTAAGAGCTAAATGCACAATTGGGGGAAATCTTGCACTAGAAGTTTTTTTCGGATGAATGTAGGAATCATAAAATCATTAAAGTTGGAAAAGACCTCTAAGATCAAGGTCCACCCTCTCCAGAGGGACCTTGACAGGCTGGAGAGGTGGGCTTGCGCAAACTGCATGAAGTTTAACTAGGCCAAGTGCAAGGTCCTGCACCTGCACTGGGGCAATCCCAAGCACAAATACAGGCTGGGGAGAGAATGGATTGAAAACAGTCAGAGGAGAAGGACTTGAGAGTGATGGTGGAGGAGAAGCTCGACATGAGCCAGTACCCTGCACTGGAGCCCAGAAACCAACCGTGTCGTGGGCTGCATCAAAAGAGGCGTGGCCAGCAGGTCAAGTGAGGGGATTCTCCCCCTTTACTTGCCTCTCATGAGACCCTACCCAGAGTTCTGTGTCCAGTTCTGGAGCCCCCAACATAAGAAGGACATGGAGCTCATGGACAAAGTCCAAAAAAGGCCACAAAGACGATCCGAGTGTTGGAGTACCTCTCCTACAAGGACAGGCTGACAGAGTTGGGGCTGTTCAGCCTGGAGAAGAGAAGGCTCCGGGGAGATCTTAGAGCACCTTCCAGTACCTGAAGGGGCTTCAGGAAAGCTGGTGAGGTACTTTTGACAAGGGCAGGGAGGGAGAGGACAAGGGGGAATGGATCAAAACTGGAAGAGGGGAGATTTAGGTTCGACATTAGGAAGACATTCTTTAGTGTGAGGGTGGTGAGACACTGTTCCAGGTTGCCCAGGGAAGCTGTGGCTGCCCCATCCCTGGAAGAGTTCAAAGGCAAGTTGGATGGGGCTTGGAGCAACCTGGTCTAGTAGAAAGTGTCCCTGCCCATGCAGAGGGGTTGGATCAAGATGATCTTGAAGGTCCCTTCCAACTCAAACCATCCTATGCTTCTATGATGATTTTGCTTAGGCTATAACCCAATGTTTGAAAACCCTTGATGTTGCTGTAGTTCCAGGTTGTTCCAAGGAAGAAATCCACTGCTGCTGTGCTTGTGCTGGTTTTATTTTGCATGTTCTTATTTCTGCTTGTTTTGACTGCTGTTCCAATGAGACTGCTAGCTCATCACGTGGGAAATTAATTATTGCTTGCAGTCAGCATGAAAAGTAGATGGGAGACCAAAGGTCTTCACAGCTTTACCATGATGGCTGAGATTCAGCAACAGATAAGACTCCTTTCATTCATTAACACTATAGATGTACTTTGGAAGAGGAAAGGGGAGCTGGGAAGAAGAAAACTTCCAGTTTGTATCAGTTTTCCTCGTTCTGGATATAGTCCACTTGATCTGTAAGTTTGCAGCAGCCTGCAGACAAAATGCGTCTCTCAGCAAATGATATCCTCACTCAAAGGAAAAAAAAACACAACAATTTACTGAGCTGCAGATATTAGATGTGGGGTTTTGAATCTTAATTGGAAAACTTGCTGCTGGTGTGATTCTTCTGCATGAGTTCCAAAGCGAAAAATACTGCTGAAGCAACACCTAGTAAAATGCTTTAAGATGTGAACTCTCTCTCCTATTTACCTTTTTTTTTGCCCTCATTGCATGTTCCAAAATTCTGTATCCAATAAAAAATTCCACTTCTTAGTGCATACTGTAAAATCCCCATATTTTTGCTTCATTTCCATGCTACAGTTAAATTTACTGTTTTAATTTTGGCAAAATGCAGAGCGTGTTGATGATGATGAAGGATCTACACCCTGAGGTAAAAACTATGATAAGTGAGACAATACGAGTGTGGTAAAACTGCAGTGCTACCAAGGTATCATTCAGCAAATAAAATCTTTAAATGATGTAGATTCCCTGGAATCCTGTTTGATGAATGTCAACATTAGCAAACTACCTTTCTTATTGCTGTAGATTGGAGCACTTTGCTGACAGAAATACACTAACGACTGGTAATGGATATTAAATCTGCTCCCAGATACAGAATTTCAGACCAACCAGGGGTAAAGTAGGGCAGGATTAAATGAGCTGCACGTTTCCTTTTATTGCTTCACCCATGCTACTTCCATTCTGTAGCTATCTTTTAATAAACTCTTTCCAGCCCTATCAAAAGAGTCCGGCTCGAGAGTGCAGGATTCATTTCAGGAGTAAAAGAGTCTGCACTTTTCCTGGGAATGTCTTTGAATGGGTAGATAGCAGAAATGCAAGTGTCTTCCTTGAGTTAACATAATTTCTCCCAAGTTAATGAAACACAATTTTAACCGTGGTCATTTTTATTATTTGGAAAAGACATGAAAACCGAACGTGTTCATTTTACTTTATAATCTTACTCTAGCAACTATGCATACTGAAATGTTTATCAAAAAGGCTGTGAAAAGGTGTTCTTTTCTATGTGCAGCATATAACGACTTAATTATTAGTGCCAGGAGTTTATTTTGAAGTTTCCTTGTCTTTCTGATTCCTTTGTCACACTTCAAACCATTTTATTGCTGTTTCTAATCCCACTCGACTATAAAAATACAGAATGTCCTGAAGTGGATTTTTCCACAAAAGGCCCACAAAAGGCTGGATGCCTCTAATTTTCTGACAATGTAAACCTGACATTCTCATTTAAAAATGTATCTTTTCTATGAAGTGCCACTGCAATATCTGACTTCCTTTTCCCCCAGGCATTAACCTGCATTTTAAGATAAAGTGAAAGGGCGACAGCTCCACAAGGACTTCATGCTGCTCCTAGTTCTGGTGGATCCAGACTGAAGAAGATGCTCTGCCTGGAGGCCAGCCACCAGGAGGAATTTCAGTGATCTTCTGAGGGAAGTAAGAACAGGTCATACCTATTTAGAACAGTTTTGCACGTCTGAGCTGATAATGATAAAGAGAAAAGCAGTCAAAAATGTATTTGAGCTCCATTACCTTGTCGCTAAGTTAATTTATTTATGTACAGCTCTACAGAAAAAGGGCAAACCAGTTTCATTTGCTGGAATTTTAAAATACAGGACTCAAACTTTGAGCATCCTTTCATGTTCTTGGTGTTTCAGAGTCTTTGTTCTTTCTTGAAGCTCCACAATTCAAAGGAATATCAGCAAGGAACTGATTTCTCTTCCCTTTTCAGAGGAATGTGTTGTCCATCTGGCAAAATGTAATTTGCAACTGGATGTGCAGTTCATGTGTGAGAAAAGCAAAGACATGTCACTTCCAATTTAAAATACCATTTTAAATTAGCCAAACTTTGTTAATACTCTTAATTTTTAATCCCCCTCTTCTCTCCCTGGCAAATAATTCATTTCCTGTATTTAACGCTTATGAAGCTACTAAATGTATTTTTTATGGTTGCTGAATATCTTAGATGTACATGCCACAAAGATTTGGAAACAGGGCAGATTCCCAAATGACCAAGAATTCTTGATGATGTTTGGGCATATTTGAAGTAATGCACAACTTGACAAAGAATGTCAAATAATTCACTTGTGGGTTTTTGAGACATTTACATGTTTTTTTCCATTCTTCTGAGTAATACAGTCAGAATAAAAAGGGAGCATGATTAGCTGAAAATAATCCTTTGAAATGCAAGACAAGGGAGGGCAAATCAGGTCAGGCAAAGCTTCCTGTCTATAATTACTTGGGTGGGAGAGAATGATAATTTTGGTTGTATTTGTGAAGAAACACAGCAACATTCTGATGCAGCCACGTGTTCCCTCATTAATAATTGAGCAAGTGGAAAATCTTTCTTTGGGACAGGTGGGGAAGAAGGAAGATTTATTTGGAAACTTGTGTAAGAGAGTGAACAAAGATCTTAAAAAAGCTCTGATAACCCTAAAGTTTTAATTGGTGAGCAAATTTACAAAATATTAATAATACAAAAAAATTGAGCAGCAAAGACATCATTTTGTGAGGTCTTTTTTACCCTTTCTAATGAAATCTAGATGAGGAATAATTACTCTCATAGCATGAATGGGCCTGAGCACAATGGTCCTACAAAGAGGCATTGTAAAGTCTGGGCAGGATACAGCAAAGATACATATGAAGTGTTTTAAGAGGTCTTTTACTATCTGTCTTTCCTTCCAGAAAAGACTTGTTATTTCTCCCTTGACGTGGAATTCATCAG
The DNA here is from genome assembly GCA_020745705.1 of Hemiprocne comata. Lineage (NCBI taxonomy): Eukaryota > Metazoa > Chordata > Aves > Apodiformes > Apodidae > Hemiprocne > Hemiprocne comata. The sequence goes on from CM036593.1 coordinate 1,000,284, forward strand.
CATTGGCAGTTTGGAGACTATTTCAACTGCAGATCATTAGACTTAGATACATACCTATTTTTTCCAGCTGACAGGTAAACATTTAAAACGTCAGCACTGATGTGGTTCCTCTTCCAGCTTTTCCAGTTTTAGAGTTTCCAGATTTTCTATGCCAACTCGGCTCTTCTCTGTTGAAGGGGCACTCAGGAAGTTCCCTTCAGAGCATGAACTGGGCAAATGTGGTATGATAGATCCTGGACTTCTTTCTGAAATTTCCTAACTGGTTTAAAACTGTTTTTTCCAGCATTTTTCACTGCACCTCTTGCATGTTCAAACTTGCAGAGACTCTGCCAGAGACTTTAGTATCTTGAGTTCACATCTGAAGAATTCAGAGCTACAAACACAACTCAGTGAGCTTTCTATTCAGAAAATAAATATTGCACAACAGAAGAGCCTCTCATGCTGCAGTCCCCGAATATTCCTGTCAGGAAGAAGCTGTGAGTTTTTCTTTGGAGGAAATAAGTGAGTAGAGATTTGGATTCTTCAAAATATATCACCAAGGTGATTCTCTCCTCACTGCATCGTGGGATGAACCTTTTCTTCAGCTGCATGGGGACTGCTGGCTAGCATTTTGATAGGAGCTTTCTCAAGACAGTTTGTTGCAGGCACTGAAAACATACAAAACCCCAGAAGCAGAGCACATGCAGAAATAATAGTGTTAAAAGTGTTCACCTTTGCAACAGCAAACCAAAATAATAATAATATTAATAATCATTAATAATTTAAAAAGGTATTCCTTTTTTTTATTTTGACTTATTTAACAGAAGCTTATTCTTGTTGTCAAAAATACACTTTGGAATCTTACATCTCCCTGCACTACACCAAAACAAGCCATTTTGTGGCTTTTTTATTAGGCTGCAGGACGTGCTACTGTCCCCTTTTCTTTGGAGAGTTCCAATTTCAGAGTTTGTCCTCTAGTGCAGCTGGAATAATCCTCATGATTAACTCTTGTTTAGTTTTGCTAAAAGCCTTGCTTGCAGGAGTTCAGCAAATGTTAGCTTTTCTGGAGAGGCCCTACAGTAAACAACAGAACTGTTGAAGGAGGCTGAATATCCATCAGATTCTCTTCCCAGTTACAAGCACTCCAGAGCTCCTTTTGTGAACACGATCCTAGGTGCAGTGCAAGGCAAGGACCAAGAATCATTGGCATTCATCCCATGAAACAGGGAGGAACTGAAAAGTATATCAGTCAGTCCAAAGGCTTTGCATCAAGGAGCAAGGAAGCTAAAAAAGGCTTCAGAGAAAGGAGTGTTTCCTCCAGCTTGAGAGGAAAGAAAAACTCTGGGGGAACCTGACATTCAGCTCTGTCCTGGGAGTAGTAACTTTTCAAAGCAGAGTCAAGTGGCTGTCCTTTTCACGGTGAAGGGCTTGAGGTCTGCTACAAAAGGCCAGGGAAGAGCCCTTGCAGACTAAGCCAAGGCAAAGGAGGGTTGATTTGGGTTGTTAGAGAGAAACTGAAAACAAAATGAAATGCCAACAATGCTCTGCAGCAGGTATTTGTCCCTCCGAGTGAACTTGGGAGGGCACTGCTCTTCCACAGTAAGAACTCCTCCAGAACAGTCCACCAAGAACATATGTTTGGTGTCCCTAGACCTGTACACCCAGACCTGAGAGCCAGACCCCTCATGGGCTCACCCTTAGAGACACACAGACCTACAGATCTTATTTCTTAGGCCCCACAGTCTCTCCAGGAGCTGCCTGGAACGCTCCTGGTCCCCAGCTGCCAACTCTCCCATGGCTTCGCCATTAAAGACACCCCCTGTTCCCCAGCCACTTGACTGACTCAACAGCTTGTCTGGCTGGTAGTGCCTTTGATTCCTCCCCAAACATCCCAAAAGAAGTCCTGTGCCACCTGAACTGCTTTTCCTGTGGAGCCCAGAACATGCCCCACCCCTTGATAGCACCCCTTTTAGTCTGAGTGGTGACTGGAGGGCTGCTGCCCATGGCTCATGGTGGTGGATGAGTGCCTGGACAGCAGGGCTGATGGCTCTGCCAGGACAGCCTGCACAAGGTGCTCTTTCCTCTGGAGTCCTTGCTTTGGGTCCTTACCTCTCCAGTGAGTCCCTGCACTCTTCTGGGCAGGCAGGTGGATGGGACTTGGACAAGCTGATGGCCCCTGTGACGGGCTCAGGAGCACCCTGACGGGTCATAATTTGAGCTCCCTCTCATGCCATAGTCTCCTTTAGCTCTTTGATGGGTATGCAGATGCACCTCTAATCATCTTATCCAGAACATCACCTCTAAAACACCAGGACTCTTTGATTGTAGAAAATAGTCCATGGAGCTTCAGTGACATGGACTCTAAAAGCACAGGTTTTTATCTCTGCAAAACACTACATCAAGTGAAGACTTTACTTTTCACTCCCCTAAGCTGAGTGATGTCTGGAGTGAGGCAAGTTTAGCTGCATTCATTCTTTTGCTTCAGCTTTCACAGCCCCAGCTGTAAATGTCCTCCTCAAATGTCTTGCTGATAACTTTGCATCCAGCAAAGATCCAGAGAGTTCATTTAGGGACTCTCCTCCTTGGGTAAATCTGTACCTAATGGGAGACCAGAGACTTTAGCAGATCTTTAGTTATGATGCATCTTTCATAAATGTTGCTAGAGAGTATTGCCTAGATGAACACACAGCTGCACTTGTAAAACAACTCGGAAAATGAAATCTCTCTGCATCTTTTCTAGCACCTCTAATCGTTCTGTACAGATCAGAAGGGGTTTTGTCTCTGCTTAAATTGCAAATGAAGGGAAAAAAGGGATGGGAAATCACAAAGCAGGTCATATCCCTTTCTTGACACTCCAACTGTTGGGTTTTCAGGACTGTTTTATCCAACTGAGCACATCTGGGTTTGGTGTAATAGATGAATACTTATTGTTTTGAACAAGAAATGTACACTCAAATAGTAATACAGAGAAAAAAAAAAGTCATATATGATGAACTAATCTTGTCAAATTTCAATTTGCTTTGTGAAAAATACAAGAGGATACTGCTCCGTGATTTTGGCCTTCGTGCTTGTTCCCTGTGTTCTCTCTTGTATATGTACATTAAAATAAGAAGGACATGGAACTGTTGGAGCAAGTCTAGAGGTGGCCACAAAGATGGTCAAAGGGCTGGGGCAGCTCTGCTCTGGAGACAGGCTGAGAATTGGGGTTGTTCGGCCTGGAGAAGAGAAGGCTCCAGAGAGACCTTAGAGCACCTTCCAGTGCCTGAAGGGGCTCCAGGAAAGCTGGGGAGGGACTTTGGACAAGGGCAGGGAGGGAGAGGACAAGGAGTAATGGTTTTAAACTGGAAGAGGGGAGATTTAGAGGACATATTAGGAAGAAATTCTTCACTGTGAGGGTGGTGAGATACTGGAACAGGTTGCCCAGAGAAGCTGTGGCTGCCCCATCCCTGGAAGTGTTCAAGGGCAGGTTGGATGGGGCTTGGAGCAACCTGGTCTAGTAGGAGGTGTCCCTGCCCATGCAGAGGGTTGGGACTAGGTGATCTTGAAGGTCCCTTCCAACCTAAACCATTCTATGGTTCTATGGAAAGAAATGTTTTTCCTTATTTTCTTCACCCAGTAAAAATGCAGCTATGCTACTAGTGTAGTTATTAAAGACATGAATGGTGTGTCCTTGAGTAAGCTCCATACACCACTTTAGATGTATGTGTGAACAAGATGTTAGGTCCTTGTCAGTTTTACAGGGCTGTACAACTTGTCCATGGGAAGAGGGAACATAGAACCTCATGCTGACCCCCTGATTAGAGGCGGCACTTGCAGATGGTTACTTCAAGGCAGTTGAGGTCTGTCACTCATTCTACTACTTTTTGTTGATTTTTTTTTCATATTATTATTAAACATCACTGGTTTTTCACCCCCCTTTAAAACTACTACAAACTGGGAGTCTCTGCCCTATTTATACTTCAGAGACATGACAGCAGATGGGGCACTCAACCATGTCAGCCTTTAGTCGGGTGACAATCTGTTCCAGATGGCAAAGCCAAATATTGCTAAATATGCCTGCAAGGTATTTAAGCCCAGCATGACAGACAGCTCAAACAAAGAGGAGTGGAAAAAAGCCAGTGTAAAGAACAGCTGAGGAAAGACTCAGCTGTTGGACAGGATTTCGAACAACCTGGTCTAGTGGGAGGTGTCCCTGCCCATGCAGGGGGGTTGGAACTACATGATCTTTAAGGTCCCTTCCAACCCAAACCATTCCTTGATTCTATGATATGGTCCTATTTTTATAAAAGCTTCTCTGAGGCTTTTCATACAATGCACAAAAGCATTGTCTGGCTTGGGAGACAAATTTCTTATCTACCTGAGGGAATGAAAAGCACCATCCCCACCCTGAGTGCATAAATTCATAGCCATTAAGGTTTTTGGGGAGAGCTGTCTTGGTGTCTGCAGCTGAGCTGCTGCGTAGTGAAAGATTAAATGTGAGCCAAATACGGTGAATATAACACAGCCCCGGGGCAAGAGTGTTTGTGATGATGTCCTGGTCTTCATTCTGAAGACTCTTTCTATAGTTTATTTTAAACTTTCATTAGTTGGCAGTGCATTATAAAAACCACACCAAGTTCGCCACCAATAATTGGATCCGATTATCAAAAGATAGCTCTTGAGGTCCAGTGCTAAGCCTAGGATTTATTAGTTTATATGAAGTCTTTTTGGTTTAATCTAAGAATCATTATTAGTCCTTTTAGAATGGCAGGAACACTTAAAATTCTACTCCTGCCTTTGGTTTTGTGCTCACTCGTTCCCCTTTCCTCTGCTCCTTAGGCCAATGGGACTGGTCCCCTTTAGGAGGGAGAGGTGGGGTTACAGCAAGCAGGCAGCATCCCAAGGCTTTCCCATAAAGCCCATTAGTTCTTTTTATGGAGCATATTACCTTGATCAGCATTAATTAATGCAAAGACAGAAGTTAAGAGAGTACAGCCATGCCACTCTGGAATAGCTGTTTAAGCCCCAGAGTGTATATGAATCCTGTTTATGGAGAAATTTCTCTTCAGTTCTACAAATACAAACTTCCAGGAGCAAAGCTCTGCCTATGAACTAATGGAAGTCTGGAGATACATGGCCACTGCTTAACAGATGGGTAGATCCTTGGTATTTTGAGTAAATCATTTATTTGCATGCTGAAGTTGAGCAGAAATTCCTCTTTAAAAGTCAAGAAGTATTAATGGAGGCCGAGCAGAGGTTATCTCATTACCTTGGAGGCCAGAAAGGGAGAATTTTGAACAGCAGTGCAGGTGCTGATTAATGTAATTGATTAATAAAGGGCAGGAGAAAAAGAATGATCTCATAATAAAGACACTAAATTTAAGGAATTAAAAGCCTTAAGAATGAATTTATTCACAATTGTTAACATTCATTAATCCTAGTGTATATGTAGGTATGTTTTAAAATGGCTTTAAAAACTAGAAAGCTGCTGGTTTCAAAATAAAATTAACATGTGGCTCCTTAAAAATAATAGGCTGAGGATGCATGGCCAGCCAGGTGAAAGTGTTTGCTTTAGCTCATAAAAACCTGTTTATGTTAGAGCTTCACTATTTTAAAAATTATTATTTTCCCTAATTTGTTACCTTTCTCAGAAAGCTCTTCTCATTTCTGAAATTAATTGAAATCCATACATTAAGGAAAGCCAACAGAGAGATGTTGACAAGATGGAAAAGATGTTCACAGGGAAGAAAACTGTTACAATTATCTATGACTGCCACATTCTAATTTATTGATTTCATTCAAGTCTTGGAAGCCTTTTAAATCTCTCGTTGAGCCTTGGAAAATAGTCAAAGGTAAAAATTCCCATGGAAAACCAGTGTCATCTGCAGACTGAGAAGAACTCATTATTTTCTATATTATCTTGTTCAGATGAGGCTGTAAATTCTTAGCTTTTATGAAATCCAGCCTTGGCTGTTTTATTCATGTGCTCAACCTGCCAATCTGAAGACTTCAGGGATGAAAAATGGAGTCTGTTTTTCATTTGTAATGTTCATGTTAGTAACTTCTAATTAAAACATCTGTAAGAGATCTGTAACATTAATTTATGAGGAAAACCTGATGGAGTTTGATTGGACTTCTGTTGTAAAAACATCTTCCATTCACTGAGGCCTTTGTAAAACTTTGATGTTATTACAAAGGTGTCAGAAGGTGCTTAAGTGACATCTAATTTGCGTGGAGGTGACAGAAGAGAAAGCAATACTTAGGAGATATGGAAGTGTTTTCTCTAGGAACATACATCTGTCTGCCCATGGGCAGTGGAAAGTGCATATCAGAATTTGCCAATAAAATCGCACATAATCAAAGATTTTGGTTGCATCAAGGGAACAAGGTGAAACGTGTCCTACAGCTACACAGTCCTCTTAATTTGAGCTGTTACTTTCAAATAACCCCCTGGAAATTTTTATATCCATGTTGTGATGTATTTCTTAGAAAGCTTGACATGTGTCACTGCATCCTTTTCCTTATCATCATATCTCCTTAGAGGAGAGAAATGGTGGTAGATGAGACAGCTTTGTTAACCAAAGCAAATAACACGTGCAATTTAAAGGAGGACAAATCACTTTTCCAACCTGTGCTGATGGAAGTCAACCATCAGGTGGAACTGTATCCTGCTGAAGCAGCTCCTGCATGATTTCAGTGTAACCAGCTTTGATTTAAAGAGCTTGTGTTTATTGCAGAAGAATGCAGCATAACATATGCAATGCATTTCAAAGAATTCTGCTCTTTTTAGAGCATTAAAATGGAAGTAGAGTCGTTTTGCATAACTGCATTAGTAAACAGATTAATTTACATGTTAATTTACATTAGCAGTGTAATTGGGATCCTGAAGTGTAATATACAAGAAGGAATGAAAGCAAGAAGTCCCGCAGCTACTAAAGGATGGAGATGCCAGGCTGCAATTAAGACGTTCTTTTGTCAAGCCTTATCTCTGAGTTTTGTGAGATTAACTTGAAACAAAATAGCTGGCTTTTATCTCCCCTGCTATTGGTTTTAATTCCACAACTTAAAAGGATTCTTTTCGAGATTCCTGTTAGGAAGGCAATTTTTTTCCAGCAGTAACATGGACCATCTTTTGGGATAAATTGTGCAGCTAAGAGGCATTTTAATTCTGCCTCAGTGCCCCTTTTCTCTCCCCCCAAACCGGTTTCCTCTGAGCATCACTGCTTCTGGCTGCAGTTTCTTTACTCTGAGGCTTATATGCTGAGCAACACATCCCATAGAAATGGTTTTATGTATAAAATATGTATCAAATGCCTGTATGTGTTGGTGTCCTCAATGGCATGACTGTGTAAAAATGAGCATCCGACTACCTTATAGCGAATATCCAGCTCAACAGCACATTAAACCTCAGGTGGGAACTTACACCTCGGATTCTGAACATGCAAAAAGGAAGTTGGCAGGTGCCCAGAGGCCACAGAGCAGGTGACTCAGTAACAAGACTGAGCCTGGACAAAGTGGTAGCCTGAAGATCCAGAACTACATGTGATACTACAGACTTGGAAGTAATGAGAGCTTTTTTTTTATTGCAATAACAGAAACTAGATGGTCATCTGAGTGAATTAGTCCTTATAGGCATGAGTCACACTTGAAATTCTGAAAAGCCAGAGGAGTCTGAGTCAAACAGTTGTGCCTCAGATGTCTTATTTGCAGCTAATTTTTAGCCATTTTAGGGACTTGCTCCTGATGGATGTACATGCTGCGTGGAGTACATTTTCAGGAAGTGCTCATACTGAATCAATGCCTCCCCAAGCCATTATGAGTACAATATTTTCCAGATAACTCCATTTTGATGTCTTCTAATTACTAACAGCCTTGCAGCTCTTTTCACAAAAAGACTTTTATGGAGCATCCTGACCAAATTTCTTGTTCCTACAACTGCATCCCACTGATTCTGAACAACACAGCTTTGAATGTGACAATTGAGACCACTAGCAACTAGATCGGCTTGAACAAAACCTGTGGCATTTTATATAGTACCCAAAATATGGTCACAAATTCAGGAATAATATTATCCTTAGCTATTTTGGTGTCCGATCTTTGGAATTTAATAAGGCACTGGCTTCATTAGCTGTACATGAAAGTCCCACAATTTCACTGTAGTGAACATTTTGATGGGTGTGGAGCTTCTCTCTATCAAATTCACCAACTGCTGTTTCAGCATTGCTACAAAACCTGTTAACCAGATATTTCCCATCTAATTTCTTAATAGTGTTCATTGCCATCTGACCTTATTTCTTTCTCAGCATTTTCTATTTTCCATAAGTTTCTAATTCTCTACCATTTATATTTATCTGATGAGTGTTTCTTCAGGGACACTGTTCTCACCACTCTTTTCTGGAACCTCCACATTCCACAATATCTTCTTGGGAAAGGAGAGGAGGGAGCAGGGAGAGTACTGTAAATAACACTTGATGCATATAATAATGATTTGTACAGTACTTTTTGTTCACATTTTTTCCATTCCTGCTACATACTTGAATAAACCACTTGAAAATTTCATTATCTGGCTATAGGAAATAGTTTGATAGAGAACTTCTGGAAGATAGTTACTCTGATATTCAAGTCAGTTATCACAAGGTGTTAGAATTAACTTGCTAAACCAAGCAAGCTAAGTATGAATTAAATTGTTCTGGTGCCATAATCCAACACTATCTTGAAATTCCTCTCTTCCAGTGGATTAAAAAAAATCCTTATACTGTGTACTGTGGTATTGAGATTTCAGTTTGTTTAGTCTTTAAAAAACACATGTAGTGTATGGGCTTTTTTATAAGACTTGACATATCTGGCTTTGTAATATCTGCTTTATTTCAAAAGTATACTTTAAAAGGACACACCAAACAGCAAACTCTCTTGGGTGCCTCACTCAAATTGCTGACTGAAGTCACTTGCCAGTTGTATGAATGAGGTTAATCCTAATTATAGATGAGAATTCTTCTGTTTTCTTTTGTTTTTTCCCTAGCCTTAAACATCTGCTAATATCACAGGAAGTTCTAATTGGAGACTGAAAAGACTCTTCCCAATGATCAATATAATACACGATCATTTGGCCTAACTTTGTTGGCACACGAACAAGCACCCATGAAAATAAATGCCCTGTGCAAAATCTAACTATAAAACACAAGGCTAAGGTAGGCTAATCCTTAAAATTTCTTCATGGCTATTGGTGTCTCCTAAGGTACTCCCAACATTTACTGTATTCTCTTCTGCCTTTTTTTCTTGGGCCAGAAAACAGAATTCTAATTCATAAATCACACTCTGATGGAAACCTTTAACTTGGAGAGGAGTACTTCATTTCTGAAGAGAAGTTTTTAAGAATTCTAACTTAGTTTAACTTGTAACTCATCTGGGGAGAATGAGCTTTGCTGTACTTCTGCCAAGGCACGTTGTCATCCTCTTCTGACTTCTCAGTCATGTAAGACTATTTTGCCTGTGAGCCATTTGACTTCATCTGAATTTTATCAAGGTACACAGCCAACAGCAGAAGTAATATATTGCTCATGCATTAAACTTATACTAAATAATTCCTACAAATCTTTTTGCAAAAGACTTTCTTGTGCCATTCAAAAAACTTAATGTGCCTTAAAGGAATTGGATTGGCTGCAGCCTATCACATGTGATTTAATCAGCCAGTGAACACTGGTGTTTTAAAATCATCATGATCACCATTAGAGAGTAACTAATAAACTAGAAATGAGTCACTAAGTGTGACATGGACAGGCCTTGTTGCTACAGTAACCCAGTGTCATATTGCTGAGAGAAGCTCTAAGATCTGAGCAACCTGGTCTAGTGGGAGGTGTCGCTGCCCATGGAGGGGGGTTGGAACTACATGATCCTTAAGGTCCCTTCCACCTCAAACCATTCTATCATTCTATGATCTAAGATATCTTCGGTAAGCATTTCTTACCTGTACACACAGGCTTTCTTAAAGGGTGCAGATTGATCTGAGGCCTGGACTGCATTTAGTGATGCTTTGTGGTGGTTTCAGTAATGTTTTAAAGGGCTGCAAATAACTGTGCATTTGGATGCTTGCAGCAACTTCATTTGAAAAGGCATCTGTTGGCAAATGATGTCTCCCTCTCCATCCCCAAGGGTGTGAACCTTTCATTAAGCTTGACTTGGACACCACGTTATTCTTTCATCTCTGGTCTTGCAGCTCTCTTTCTGGTAGTAACTAAGTGGCTGATCATTTCACAGCTGACCTGTCAGCCTACTCCACTGCAATGTTGCCTAGGGGACTTGGAAGTATGATTATCAGTAACTCTTCATGAGAGGCCAAATCTTTCACCCTGCATTTTTAAATCTGCTGCTGCTGGCACTCTGGTGAAAGTGTTACTACATGGAACACTACTGACACACAGAGATGGCAGTTTCTCCTATCCCATTACTCTTACCTCAGCTCTGCTTTCATCTGTAAAAATATGCTGAATTAATACTGATTAAAGCCTTTTACAATGAAAGAAAAAAAACCAAGTTTACTTGAAACATGCTTGTGTTTTCCATCTTGAGTAGCCTTTGAATTAAGTGTTGCAGTTATAGGTACTTCAAATGTAATATATCTATGAACATCAAAGACTGATTCTTGACTTTTAGAGAAAGACTTAGCAAAAGGTTCAAACACTAGATAATTTCTCTAAATTCTCATGCCAGGCAATCTACTTTACCAGTATAAAAACTATTCCTCATGGTTATTCTGAAGTAGGACAAATCTTTTACTGTATCCAATGTCAGCATGTATAGATACTAATAGAAATATTCATTCAGTGGCAGCCCAGAGAGCTCATGCTTTTTTAGTTGCTGCCACCTAGTATTGTCTCTGCTGAAATTCATGTTTGTAACAAGAATTCAGTCTCCAGCTGGCCTGTTTTCTCAAGTAAAACTTAAAAAACCAAACACCCCAAACAACTGTAATTTAAAGCTTATGCTTGATAGCATTTAGAAATATTTGTGTAGAGTCACAAACTCTATCAGCTACTATGGGCCTGGGTTGCACGATTCCATCAGGTTTTTCACAGCTGTTGCTACCAAAATATCTGTTTAAAGTCATTCCTCTCCACACTCTGCACACAGCTGCTGGGCAGACAAACTATACTCCTACTAGCTCTTTCCTAATTGGTATCTAAATTAGGTGCTTAAAGGAGATACAAGGAACATGATACAATGGGAACCCCTATTCTACATTGACAGGGTCAGTCGGGTGTATGGGACCCAGCTGCTGAAACAGGCTCAGTTCTGTCATTAGCAATTCTAAAGCATTCACATGCTGGTCAGTCCATACCCATCATTTGCCTTTTCTGAGTAAATTGTACAAGGGACTGAGCAACAATGGATAAAACAGAGTTCATCACCGCCTGGAGGAACAGAGGCAGCTCCTTTAACCCACCAGACTCCCAGGAATATAACCTCTTGTGCTGGTCCTTCACTCTTAGACTGAGGAATACCTTATTCCCAGTCATGTTAACAATCCTCCTACCTTTTCCATGGTACACTTGACCTCCTCTGGGCTTTCCCCTCTGTCAATATATTGATATATTGTAACACCCAGTGAAGTGGGAATTTTTGCCAAAACACTGCAGTTTCAGTTTGAATCATCAGGAGACACAGGTACAGGTTCTGGGGCACAATCATAACCAGAATCTTCTACTGATTCATCATGGTCATTGTCAGTCCCTGTCCTAAGTGCCAGGATCCGCACAAGCTTAGTTTGTGGAGACAACCTTAGCCTCAGGCCCGGCATTCCCAGGGAGAGTGATTAAAAAGTTGCAGTTCAAGGAAATGCTCAATCGTCCAACACCCCTTGATCGGATTCAGGTGAAACGACACTCAAGGTCTGTATTGAAATATTAGGTTTAATTAAAACTGCTGAAGGAATACTGATACTTCAATGATTACCTCAGGCTGCACCGTCATAAAGGCTGCTTTTTTAGATCACAAAAGTCACAATACAGATATGTTTAAGCTGCATGACCTGAGAGAAATCGTGGTAGGCCTTGTGTTACTTCATGATTTTAGGAAGGAGAAGAGAGAGAACAGAAGTTAGAGAGATAGATGACAGAGAATCATCAGGCCAGGATCCAGCGTTGGACAACTGAAGTGGACCTCCGCCCCCTCCACCATTATCTGTATCTTTCTTGTTGTCTCTGTCATTGTGTCCACATGCAGGAGGCTATTTCGTCAGGCGTTAGGCAGGCCTTTCGTTTAGTTCAAGGGCTTAGAATGGTGTTTCAGCACCACTTCTCCCGTGTGTCCTGAGGGCTGGTCCCTCACAGTGTGTATTCATCAGTCCCTAGCCGACTTCAAGCCTGTGAAGGCGGGCCCTTGGCTGATAGGCAGGACGCTCAGCCAATGGAGATGCTCTGTCCGGGTGAGCCTCGGGACCCCGACCAATAGAGGACCGCACCTCAGATCTGACCAGCCTATAAGCGGGGTTCCCGCCCAAAGTTTCTGGTTGGTGTTCTCCTCAGAGCAGTAGGTCTGTGAGGAGAAGCCCTCGCTTTGGGACAGAGACAGTACCCGAGAAAACTTCCTGGTGCTGAGTGCCTTCACCCCTGCTTTGGTGAGTGGATTTTCTTCTGGATGTATGCTTGAGCGAGCCCTCACTCCTTTAGGGGAGTGATTCTATCTTTTGGGGCCCTTCAGGGGGAGATTTTTACCTTTCTGAGTGAGTGTGTGCACACTTGGAGTCATGTTTCTAATCGTGAAACTTAGGAAATTTTTCAGCCAAGTTGTGTAGTAGTCTATTCCCGCCTGACATCTGAACTTGTGGCTTACCTTGGTCCGCCGGAGTGCTGGTTTTTGATTGGAGTAAATCCTTGTTTTGAGTAGCTGTCCTGTCTGCTTTGTTGGTGCCTCCATGTTTGTAGTTTGCTATGTTGTGTCAGGGTGTTTTGGGGGACTGCTCTGTCTCGTTTATGGGTGACTTCGTGATAGTCTCTTATTGGATTTAAACATCCGTTTAATAACTTCAAACTAATGTATTCTACAAAGTGGCAATACTGATTATGTTGTTTAAAAAACGGCATGTTTTTTTTCCTTGCTTTAAAAATATTGATTGGGAAACACTTGTTGTGTGCTTATGACCTGATCGTAAGTTACAGAAATTGTAGTTCAGTGCAAGGTGCCTCCATTACTAAAACAGAGACATATCTGATAAATTGAAGGTTTGTTACTTAACCAACTACAGATCAGGGGGAATCTGACCTATGCAAGGATGTGACCCATCACTCTACATCTCTTGCTGTCCCCTCTTCTGCCTTAATCCATGTTCTTGCCTCTTCCTGTTTAATTTAGTGAGTCATGTAGCTCTAAATACTAACACTGTAATTATTCTCTAATTTAATTCGTATACATTCTACAGCTCATTTGATGTCATTAATGTCAAGATTGCATGGTCTCTTACAAGCAATGATTCATTGGTATGGCACGTATATTGTGATGTTTGTCTTCCGGCAGAATTTTCATCGTTAGTCTATTGGCACTGAAGGTTTCCTATGAAAATCTGTTGTCTGTTAGTATAATGTTTAACAGGTCTGTGAACTTAAGCTTTTTCTTATTTGGTGGTAATTTCAGAAAGAGTTTTTGAGCAGGTTCAGGCTTCGTCAGTGTAAAAGGGGAGTTGTTTGTTGATGATTGCCATACACAAAAAGAGCAAAGCAGACAAATATCATTCTCTTTGATTAAAAAGATAATTTACAACATCAAAAGTAGGGTGTTCAGAAATTCAAAGGCTACATCTACCGAACTAGGCAGCATTGAGCAATAGATTCAGATAATACAATAGCTGTTTGGGGAGAATTTTCTTTCAAAATTGTAAGTGTTAAAGGGTCATAATTTTGGTGGATCTCAAATCTTGTGATGTCAGCTGAATATCTTCTAGCAAAGCACGTTCGTTTCACTCTGAAAAACATCTTGTGGTTACCTGTTTGCTTAAGAGTCCAGGCTACCCTCTTAGGTACTCCACAATGTGAACTGAAGGAGGAAGGCAAGGACTGTAGTAACTTAGCATTAACAACTTCCTTATGAAGTAATCTTTAAATTTGAAATTTTATGCTCTATTCTAACTTTTTTTTTAACGAATATTAACTATTATCTTAATCTGAGTTTCTTATATGTATCACTGAAACTTCACTTGTGTCTTCACCAGATGATTGCTTGAGGCAGCTACTCTGGCCACCTGAGGACAGTTCATAATCAGTTTGGGGCATAAAACATCCCTAACTCTAGTACAGTTACAGCTGAGCAATCAAGGGCAAAATTAAGTCACTTAACTTTTTTCTTAGTTATAAATTTTTCCTTTTTTATTAGCATTCTAAACAGAAACAATGTAATTTCTTAAGTATCATGAGAAGTTACACTTTTGCTATATGTTATCAAGTCTGTACATGAAGAGCTTTTATCAGCAATGAATGACTTTATTTCTTTATTGGTTTAATTCAGTTCAATTGAACGATCAATTCAATTAGAAGTACTCATGCACTCGAAGTTCTTCCTAAAGTGATAACTGTGCAAATCACATGGCTTTGTAAGGGTATGCAAAGGAGAATGTCTGCTCTCTTAAGGGTATCTGGCCAAGGGCCTTTTCATTGTAAAAAATGATAAATTGAGGGCAGAAATAATCGGGAACATTCACAGAGAATATCCTGACCATTAGCAGTCAGCAGAGCAAACCTGGTCAGTCACGCTAGTTGGTATGAATGTGTGGAGTGTGAGCATGTTTATTTTTCAGGAAGATTATCTAAGGACCTTGTCCAATTGATAAGTGTCTGCTCTGGATCCAGCACTCTAACCTCTATACGTACCTGGGGGTATCTTACAAGATTGTACTGGATCAGAAGAGTTGGATATAATGTAGTTTTTAATCAAACAAGAAGTTTTGATTCTAATTTCTGGTTTGTAACCACCTGTGGAGAGGAATAAGTAACATCTGAACTCTATCATCACTTTTGTGCACAGAACTGCTGGCTACTCTTAAAATTATAAAATCCATCAAGATGAGCTAACAGAAGAAATGTTGGTGGTTTTATAGAACAGAATGCACTTTAAACCATAGTTAATTTTAGCATTGAGTCCCAGAGGTGAAGGGACAGTAAATTAAGGATAAAAACATAACCTTGCATAATATAAGAATTATTGCTTCCTCTCTTCTGCATTCCAGGGTTTTTCTCACTCCCATTTCCTGATGTATCTTTTTACAGCTGCCAGAGATGTCAGCTCAGAGTTTATCCTTTTTCAGCTCAGTCATTTTAAGGTACTATTGGCATTCCCAATGATATTTTGTAACTCTTGCAGCACTGGGAATTTCAGAACTTAGTTTCTGATGTCCAGATCATAACTTGAAGAAAGTGCTTTAAAACTAATGTGGAAAAAGCAGCCTTACCTTTAAAATGTGAGGTAAAAGTATAAACAATGCGAAGTAGCTAAATAATTAAGGCAGGGTATGACTGTTTCCCTGAAGCTGGAGAATCCAGCTGCCACTTATAAGTAAATGAAAAATGCAGTCTGAGAAATATTTTAAAATATGTTCTAATACAAACAAGCACTGAGTGTAGTATGCTTTTTTCAAAGTATTAGAATTTGAGCAGAGAGCAGGAAGGACTCTGACTACAATCCTTTTTCAGAGCAGTTGAATGAGCAAGTAAAAGGTTTTCAAAAACTTTAAAACTTTTTTCTGAGGTGAAAAAAGACTTTCTTTTAAAGTCCAAGAGGACTGCTTTTAATCACTGACTTTAAATGACTGCCAGAAATCCAGATGGAGAGAAAGAAAAGAAATGTGTGTTTAGATACATACAGAAGTGTTTTTATATTCATCCTCCTATTCTGTTTCATCTGGTTTTTTTTGTTTGTTTTTGTGCTTGCTCTTCATTTCCTAACAAAAGGCATCTTCTCTTGGGATGAACAACCATGAAAACATTTCAATATAGAATATACTTGAAAATCGTACTTTTTGGTCAGAGCATATGTGGATTAAATTTGTTTCTATCCCTAGTTTTCAAGTTTGCATGCGTTGAAAATAAGCTCTGCATCTCTTGACGTTACTGTCTATTACAGATTGGTATTTCACTACATTTGAACAAAAAAAAGTGAACAACCCTTGGACTGTTGGGAAGACTGGGAAATGACATCTGGCATTTTAAATTTGCTGCTCCATTAAGTCAAATATTTACCCTGTGGACCGGCAAAATTGTATGAGGATGGTGATACTCAGATGCACTCAGACAGCAATCATTTTCTTAGGGTGTTGAGTTGCTGTGAAGGACTCTCAGGAGAGTTGTAAAGGTCTACTTAATTAAGGGAACTGTGCCTTTGAAGGACTCATTCCTTTTGCTAACGGATTTCTTTGTCTATACTGAATTGACCATAAGCCGATAGTAAGAGAGTAAGTAGTGCTGATAATGAAGTACTTGGAACCTAATGTATCCAGACAAGAAGGTGAATGAAAAGGTGGCGCGTTCCTTTTCAGCTTATCTGTACCCCTCAGAGTGGGAATTTTTGTGTTGGAGTCAAGGAAAACAAAGAGCAAGGTGTGACCCCAAAGCCCAGTCAGTAATTTTAAGCTTTCAAGGAAGTATGAGCATTTTCTGACAAGCTGGTTCTAATAACCTTCTCAATCCGCATGTCTGTACTTCTGCTCTAGTAGTTTTAATTTTTCTCATTGCTTGAATCGTGGCTAATAAACCATGGTGCAATCCCTGATGTCATCCCTTTGTCCTCATGCAAGGAAAAAAAAGCCACCTGTGAACTGGAGTCTCAAAACCGTGCCTGTTGACATTCCAGGGATTCATCACAGGGAATGAGCTGTGTGCTGGCCGTGAGAGCTCAGCTGCTCCTGTAGCCCTAACCCAGGATTGAGAAGAGTGTCACCTGAGATGGTGTGAGCTAGTTAAGAGAGCTGTAGAAAGCTACAGCAACTGAACTATGACACAAACAACTTGATAGAGCTTTTTGCTGGAAGTTCAGCATGGCTGTGTCTGTGGCAGACTGATGATTTTGTGGTGATAAATTTGTTTAAAGGATATATGTATACACACAAACATACCTCCATGTGCATTTAGTAGTATATACTGTAGGAGAACATGTATTGTTTTTGGTAGATGGCAAAAAAAGATCATTAGTGCAGAAAAAGGTATAGCAATCCTTAGTTTTGGGGATATACAGGAGCCTTGGAAAGAGAAGCAGAGGAGGAAAAAGAGTAATTTGTAAATAAGCTCAAATTAACCTTCTTTGAAAACCCTTTCTCCACTTGGAAAAGTCAGATATTTGCTGACAGACCCATCAGGGGAGGACACAATTCCTGTGAAATGTCAACTACGGGCTTCAGGTTGTTTTCCCATCCCTTGCTGTGCTGGATGTCCTTCAACTGCTTTGACTGAGGCCAAGTCTTCCTCTATAGACTTGATGCAATTGCTTATTGTTTTGTTTTTAAGGTCAGATCAATATTGTATTTGAAGCTTAATTCATAACCTGCAAGAAAGGATTAGCAAGTACAAGAAGAAAAAGGGATAAAATATAACACTTTGGTTAAAGAGTAAAGATGTCTGGCTTCCAAAGCGTGACACAGAGGGCAATAACAAATGGCATATAAATGGAGAAGCTGAGGCCATAAAAGGAAACCTGTCAATGCTATTGTTTGCAAGACATAAAAAAGCTGCTATCCCATCATAAAAAGTAATCAGAAAACCTGTGTTTCAGGTTATTGGGGAATGGAGTTACATCAGGAGCTCTGGAGGGTAGGAGAAAGGTGATGTGGTCATATTCCCCCCAATGGCCAAGTCATATCACTCGAGGAGAGAAAGGACAACAAACCACATATTTAAGTCAAAATGGAACATGTAATCTTTTTTTATTTCAGTGTTATCCTTTTAGTACAATTGTTAATAGCTCAGTGGAGAGTAGAGTTAAAGTAACTATTTCAATGATAACTCACTGAAAAAGAAATCTGTTTTACAAACACTAATAAACAATCCCTCACAACAAATCTACAGAGCTACAGATGCTCATACTTTAACTGCAGCAAATGGCATGTCTCACTATCCTTGTTTTTCTCTGCAGCAAGTCTATCATCCTGCAAGGTTAATGTCCTGAGGTTTCCTTATTCTCAAAAATGTGCATGTCTAAGGCTAACGTATTTCAGGGGGCTGGTGAAAGTTCAAGTCATAAATGTATAATATCTTTTAAACTCATAATAAATATATTATGCACTATACTTCTAGACCAGTGTGAATAAAGGCTGAGGGTGCATTAGATGGCTTTACTTTGTGGTATGTCCTCTGCATACAAGGCATATGATGGACTCAGTATTTTCTTAGGGCTTGTGTTTGATAATGTACATGTAATCAAGAAGAGAGCCTGTTCCCAATTATATATATTTTGCTTGTGTAATAAAGTTGGTTCTTCTGCAATTGAGAAGTGCTTTTACATTCCCCCTTTTTAAGGCTTTTTTTCATGTGTGATGTGAAAAGAGAATTTTTTTGCAATAGTAAAAATGTTACTAGGAAGCTGATTTCTAACAAGGGAAAAACTAAAAACATTCCAGGTGTGCTTGCTATGGCAGCATTTCTTTCAGGTCTGCAGTCCCGCCACACATACACATATGCATGTATGTTTTACTTTATAGAAGAATCTGAAATTCTAAATGCTTTAAGGAAACGTTGTCAAATACCTAAGATGTGGCAAATAGAAATACTTCCTAAAAAATGACTGTTTCTTAAATCCAGGCTGTGAGCTGGCTTTCTCTATCTCCATAGAAGTCAGAAGTAAAGAAGTTACCTAAAAATCTTTAACAGTTATGCCACATAACTTGATTTTTTTCTCCTTTATTTCTGCCATAAAGCACAGAGATTAACTAGATTTCAAGTGTCCAAAACAGTAAAACCCACAAGAATGAACTTTCAGGTTGATGGACGAATTAGATCATTAGACTGAAATTTCCAAATACATAAAATGTAATGGTGTGAAATACCAAAGACTCTTCCAGACTTTCTGATTTTGTGTAGGGGGAAAGAATAGGTGATTGCAATGAGAGCGGAACAGTAAGCAATCCCATTTCTGATATATAACAGATCATACAGAAAAATGTACATATACTGGAGGGAATGCTTGGACAGGAAAATCAACTTTAATTTTGAGAAAAAACCCATAATTTTGAGTGCTAGTATAGTTCATAGATGAGACAATAAACCAATTTAAGAGCTTTGTTTTGCATGAAGGGTTCACTGCATATCTCTGAACCAAATATTTCTTATTCTAAGAGGAAATATTTCTTGCCTTCTGATAGAATCCAAACTTCTACAAGCTTGGCATTTTTTTCTCTTCAGCGGAAAAAAAATGATTGTTTTTACAGACATTAGTGAGATCATGAGGATATTAGTCATGTGAGGAGACTACAGAATATCCAGGTTTAAAAATTTTGTTAAGCAATAAAAATGGGAAAATTCTTATAAATGGTGTTTTTAACTTGAAGCCCTTTTTAACCCAGTGTTAATGTTAAGTATTGGGCCAGTGCAAGACACTGAGTTTGTTTATTTAATCTTTATTGGTATTATTCTGCTCTGGTAATTTATTAAATATAGAATATCAGGCTCTTCCTTGGGTCAACAAAGGTTTATATTAATATAGGCTATATATATTTCCATTTATTGACTTATTGCAGAGCTAGGAGACTTTAGCTGAACACTTTTTCATTTGACAAAATCAGTTGGGAACAGGGGAAAGAAAATTTATTGTACAAATAAAACCAAATTCAGGTCACCGTCCCCTTCATCGCTGGCATATGTCCAGACCATGATGAAAAGCCATAATTCAGTTTGGCACAGAACTTTTACTGTTCTTATGAACTGAAACTCTCTGAAATTTTCATTAGAATGATACATATCACCTTCTGTCTTGCCCCTTGTCCTTTACCCTTGCACAGCTGACTGCCTTTAAAATCTATGCCTCTTTAACTGACTTTAGAAACTTTGTCCTAGGGACATTGCTTTATGAAATCACCCTTTGCCAAGGTGAAAGTGAAAACATGATATCCAGTGAAAGGTTCTCGGATGGGGATTGCTAAAAGAGTCACTTTAGAAATCTAAATTAATCAAAATACTCCGTATTCTTCATGGACACTAACCTATTCTTTAAAGACCAACATTTCATATCTTCTTTGCCAGTATAATAAAGGAGTAATGTTTTCAGTATGAATATCTTTAGCTGTATGTGTCTTTGCTTCACCTTGGGATAAGTTTTTAAAATACACAGACTGAATCTGGATGTGATCTGAGAAGCTTACTTCCCTTCACCTTCCTCTCAGGCAGATAATATATCCAAAGTGTAAACACTGATCTAATAAATTATTGATCAGAATTTGAATAAAACCTCTTTTCCAAGGAAGTATTGTGTAAATGTTCTCTTTTAGTGTGTGTTTATAAACACATATAGAAATGTGTATAAGCATATGTATGTATGTTCAAGCATTAATGTGTGTCAATATGCATGAAGAGATTACAGTTTCTTAGGTTCAAAAGAACACCTCTAGGCAGAGGAAATATAATTCCTGGCACAAAAGAAATGTCATTCATGAAAAATGAAAACCTGAGCTTAAATTGTCACTGCTATTGATTGTGTTCCGATAAAAGCAGAACACAAACCTGTCCCCATGTGAATGACTTTGGGCTTGAAGTTAAGCAGGCAGCCTTAGCAATACTGATGAGGAAATGAAACAGGAAGTTAAGACACATTGGAAAGAAGAGTCTGCACATTTCGATAAATGTTTCATTTAAATGTTTTGGCAATGATAGGGATAAAATTGTTGCTATTCTGTGCTCAGTTAGCTACTAATTATGACACTTCCAGAACTGCAAGATATAATTGTTCTCTACAATGATATAATTTGAATAAGATTTAATGACCATCTTGTCATATGCACTGATCCAGTTGGAACCTGGCTTTGATTTGCTTTCCTGAGGGTATGCGTTGAGAGAACTCCAGCAGGTACTATTAGCACAGCTCCAAGCATGTATTTGGAAGTTTTCTCCTTGGAGTTCATGCTAAGTCAGTGTGAACTACATCAGAGATGGCTTCATAAGAAAAAGCATTTGTAAAAACCCGATGTGGGAATAATCTCATGTACTGCACTTTTGAGGAGCTAGCTGTGCTGTCAGACAACAGTTGTGGTGGTGATGATGAATAGAAGATAAAAACAGGCAAGACTTCTTTTTTCATCAATTGGTCAGAAGTTCCTTTAGGTTTTTCTCAGCTGCACCTGACATCTGCTCTATGTCCCACATAGTTTTGATAATCTTTTTTGAAATGTATGGGATGTCACTTGAAAGAGAAAAATCAAATTATGTGAGCTGTTGAAAATAGTTTCTCTCCTTAACCTTCAGTCTAGGATTCTTTCCTGTTTTCCATAATGGATGCTTATCAGGAGTTCTCAATACTGGAAGTTCAAAACCACAACTTTCCCTGGTAAAACTTTTATTACAGTGGAATCTGTGCAAGAGAACTTTTGATTTGTAAGGATGCAGAGAAGTGCCATTGTTTTTTCTGTAACACAATTCACTGTGTTAAGTTAGCAGAAAGAAGATTAATACATATCTATTGCAGTGTCTGTTCTGAAGTTCTAAGCCTTTGTAAAACTCTTCGTCTCTTTTGGCAAAAAATCTGAGTTTTCCTTGCTTTAGGAAAGGATGTTTGAACATCTGGAATGCAAGGATAATCTGGTTGAGGATGTCTGCTTAGTGCAAGGATATGTGAGATGTAAGTGACTTCCATGTTCATCAGAGATCCTTTCCTATATCCAGTGAGTTCCAGGTCTAGTAGGTTACATCACTAAAACAGTTTTCTAGATTATTTCTTCCCAGCATCTCTTTCTGGGTGATGAATTAAAAGTTACTGTCAGTTTCTCCTCCTGCTTGTTTGTGGTTTGTTTGGCTTTAAAAATCTTTTGCTGTGGTTCCATGGCGTAGTACCTCCCAGAAGGAAATGATAAATGCAGCTGGACCCTTGTCACTCCTCCTCTCTATTTTCTTCTGAAATCTCCTCATTTGCTCCCTTTCCCACCTTCAGCCACTCCCCTAAGCATCCTACTATGAGTTTTGTACAGGCACTACGTTTTCTTTCCAAATTCTCCCTTGGGCATTGCATAGTAAGTTTTATACCCCATTATGCAAAAGACCCGAGAGATGATTTTTTTTTTTTTTGGTAATGATGTTGGTGTGTTTGACACCAGTGACAAAGGCTTCATCATTTACCAACAACAGTCTTTGGAGTAGCTGATGCAGATGAGCTAGTCTGTCTCAGTTACTCACCTCCTCACTGTTAACTTGGGTTATTATATGTGGATTTGACTACTTCTTAGACAGATATTCTTTCAGATCTATAATTGGAATTCAGAAAAATAGTATTTTGTCTTCATAATTGGATGTAACTAGAAAAAAAGATACGCCCCTTGTGTCAAGACTGCATAGATTTTGAATGATACCTTGTCAGACCTGTGCACGTATTTTTATCCTGTCTTTATTACTTTTACCAAGAAGAAAACAAAACCCCAGTAATGACAAAAAGAGTTTAAATATTTTTTCAGTTTGAATCTAGGTTGGAAAAAGGGAAGTAAACCAGTTTAAAAGATAAAGAACCCACAGTATATCTTGCCATAGCAAGGAAAATATGCATGAGCAACCTTCAGTGTATAGGTAAGCTTATGACTGGACTCTTATGAAATACAAGCACAAACAAAAGAGTATTTAATATAATCAAGAGGATTTAAAAAAGAATATAAATGACCAGTGTAGCTGTTTTATCATTTAGGCTCTGTCTCTTCCTGTTCCCTAATGCTGGCACAGGAGAGACCAGCAAATGGTGCTATATTCATTCTGAAGTGTATAATTCCTTATTAGAAAATTCTTCCTTTTAGTTTCCAAAGGATTTGTAATGATTAACTTTGCCTTGTCTGGCTGCACATCTTCCATTGTAGCTCTTATTTCATAGGCTGTATATTTTGTACAGCAAGAAGCCTTCTACCTCATTGTTTCATTAAGTATTTCAGGTTTGGCAGCTCCAGATTAGTCTTACTTGTCATTACTCCTGTCTTCTAGACATTAATTGTTGTAGAAAGTTGACTGGTACCATTGATTATTTTTTTCATTCTTTCTTTTTGCCCTGTGTGCAAGTTCTAATTGCTTATTTCGTGCAAAAGCTGACATAATTAATCAGTAATTATTTCCTTTTTTTTTTCTTTGAGGGTGAGTACACTGTGATTTTACTTTACAGATGAACTGCTAGGGCAAGCCCTCTAAGAAGAAGAATGAGTCCACTGCATTTTTAAGTTAAAGCTGTTTCCCAGTTAGCTCTGTCATACATAAACACTAAATTAAATTTAGTCCAAGTGCTTTCCAAGTAAACTGGTTTTATTTTAGTGCTCAGGTGTGGGGGTGGAGGTTTTTTGCTTCTTTTACCTGCATGCATTCTGAAATATGCATTAAAGGCAGACCCTTCTTTTCTCTCTACTTGTCTGCAAGCTGATGGTCAGTTGGGGAGAGAAAAGGCAAAAATTTGCTTTTCTGATGTTAAAGATCAAGATTTGTCCCAGTATGCAAGAAGAGTGGGATGAGAAAAACACATCTAAAAATGGGATGAACAAAACTAGGCAGTCTCAAGAGTCTGTTACCAATGAAAAGATATTTGTGACATTTCACCTTGGTGTCATTTGTGCTTTTTTACAAATAAACACATGCCTCACCATTATCTGATAATTGTTGTTTTTCTATCTGTGTGAGTAAATGGGCTGATATATATTCATCCTTGGAATAAAGGTTATGCCTTGTGATTTTAGTTTAGTGCTACATGTTTCGGTAGAAATAGTAAGTGGGGTTTTTTCCCTTCATATTAAATTTTCTGAATAGGTACTTAGACTTCCAGAACTACACTGAATCACTCCCTTTCAAACTCTTCTTCACAGATTCTATTTGTGTTGCAGTGATTTGAGCTTAAATCTTAAGAAGAGAACAGATCCAGGCTGAGGCAAAGTTCGTTTTCTTTGCAGGGGAGCCAAGATCTACAGTATTCCATGATTTCTTTTCCAAAGCAGTCTCAGTTATCACCATCAAGTTCTCACAGCACAATGATTCCTCTCGGAGAACTTGGCTTTGAAGCTCTCTACCCAAAATCTCCTTATTTATCTTGCAGGCTGATATCATTGTTACTTAATTCTCTCATAAGGCATCGGCTTGTGAATCAAAGACTTGGCAAGGTAATTCTAGAATCATGGTTAACCATTACCTATAATAATTCCTTTTCCCAGTCACATTAAATAGGGTGCTTGATTTATCTTCTGCCCTTTGGTAGACTTTCTGAAACAGTGGGAGTGGACAGAAAAACAATCAAAATTAAAAGTGAGGGTCCAGGACAGATGCAACAGCAGTTTACAAATAGCATTTGTTCAGGTCTTGCTTTTGAGAGTACATTTTTGAAGCTCCACCTCTCTTCTCTCCTCTGTAATTGTTTCCCACGTAAAACCTGTATAGGCCACTTGTAGAAAGAAACAGCTGTTGGTTTTATTCAAGTCTATTAAAATATATTTAAAAAGAAAGTGGAATTAACAGAATAGCTTGATTAACCTACAAATCATATATGCAGTTTCACTAAAGTAGGAGGCAAGAACAGTTCAGACTGTTGTTTATGAGGCTGAGGTCTGTGACAAGGCAGAGACTTCTTGAAACAAGAACCAGAAGCAGCTTCAAACCCCAAAGGCTCTTTTTGCACTTACATTAGACTCAAGTCTGACCTCTTTTCCTGGAAAAAAGTCTTTTATGCCATAACCAATAGGGTTTCTACCTGCTAGCACTCCAGCAGTACTAAAACAACTGGAACTTGTGCAGGGGCTGATGAGGGGCAAGTTGAAAGTCTGTGGGTAAGAATTAAGGGGCAGGCTGGTGTGGGTGATACAGTCGTGGGGGTCTACTACAGACCTCCTGATCAAGGCGAGGAAGTTGATGAGGCTTTCTACAGGCAGCTGAAAGTAGCCTCACAACTGCAGTCCCTAGTCCTCATGGGAGATTTTAACTACCCCGATATCTGCTGGAAGACTCACACAGCCAGCCTTTCACAGTCTAGGAGGTTCCTCCAGTGCATTGATGATAACTTCTTAATGCAAATGGTGGACAAGCCGACTAGAAGAGGAGCGCTGCTGGATCTTGTACTAACCAACAAGGAGGGCCTTGTTGAAGCAGTGGTGGTCAGTGGCAGCCTAGGCTGCAGTGATCACGAGATGGTGGAGTTCAGGATCCTGTGTGGAAGGAACAGAATACCCAGTAGGACCAGAACCCTGGACTTCCACAGGGCAAACTTTGGCCTCCTCAACCAACTCTTAAGGGAAATCCCATGGGACAGGGTGCTAGATGATAAAGGGGCTCAAGATAGCTGGTCAACATTCAAGGACCACTTCTTGCAAGCACAGGATCAGAGCATCCCAATGGTTAGGAAATCTAGTAAGGGAACTAGGAGACCAGCATGGTTAAAAAGGAACTGCTGGGCAAACTTAAGTGGAAAAGGAAAATCTACAGATCATGGAAGGAGGGCCTGGTCACTTGGGAGGAATATAGGGCTGTTGTCAGAGGATGTAGGGAGGCAATTAGGAAAGCTAAGGCCTCCTTGGAACTTAACCTTGCAAGTCAGGTTAAGGATAATAGAAAGGGCTTTTTCAAATACATAGCTAACAAAACTAACACTAGAGGCAATATTGGCCCACTGTTGAATGAGGTGGGAGCCCTGGTGACAGAGGATATAAAGAAGGCAGAGGTGCTGAATGCCTTCTTTGCCTCTGTCTTTACTCCTGCAGGATTTCCCCATGAGCTCCAGACTCATATAGCCCCAGAAGTAGTCAAGATAGATGAGGAGTTTGACATAGTAGATGAGGATTGGGTTAGGGATCAGTTGAGTAATCTGGACATCCATAAATCGATGGGTCCAGATGGAATGCATCCAAGGGTGCTGAGGGAGCTGGCGGAGGTCATTGCTAGGCCACTCTCCATCATCTTCGGTAAGTCATGGGTAACAGGAGAGGTGCCTGAGGACTGGAGGACAGCAAATGTCACACCAGTCTACAAGAAGGGCAAGAAGGAGGACCCAGGTAACTATAGACCGGTCAGCCTCACCTCCATCCCTGGAAAGGTGATGGAACAACTTGTTCTTGTCTCTATCTCTAGGCATATCAAGGACATGGGGGTCATCAAGAGCAGTCAGCATGGTTTTATCAAGGGTAAATCATGTTGACTAACCTCATAGCCTTCTATGAGGAAATTACTAGGTGGATAGATGATGGTAGAGCGGTAGATGTGGTTTATCTTGATTTCAGTAAGGCATTTGACACCGTCTCCCACAGCATCCTTGTAGATAAGTTGATCAGGTATGGGTTTGGTGATCAGGTAGTGAGGTGGATCAGGAACTGGTTGATGGGAAGGAGTCAGAGAGTTGTAGTCAATGGGGCAGAATCTGGTTGGAGGTCTGTGACTAGTGGAGTCCCTCAGGGGTCGGTACTGGGACTGATGTTGTTCAACATCTTCATCAACGACCTGGATGAGGGTATAGAATGTACCCTCAGCAAGTTTGCTGATGACACTAAGCTGGGAGGAGTGGCTGACACACCAGAAGGCTGTGCTGCCATTCAGAGAGACTTAGACAGGCTGGAGAGTTGGGCAGGGAGAAACATGATGAAATTCAACAAGGGGAAGTGTAGAGTTTTGCATTTGGGGAAGAACAACACGATGTCCCAGTATAGGTTGGGGGCTGACCTGCTGGAGAGTAGTGTAGGTGAAAGAGACCTGGGGGGTCCTGGTAGACAGGAGGATGACCATGAGCCAGCAATGTGCCCTTGTGGCCAAGAAGGCCAATGGCATCCTGGGGTGCATTAGAAAGGGTGTGGTTAGTAGGTCAAGAGAGGTTCTCCTCCCCCTCTATTCTGCATTGGTGAGGCCGCATCTGGAGTATTGTGTCCAGTTCTGGGCCCCTCAGTTCAAGAAGGACAGGGAACTGCTTGAAAGAGTCCAGCGCAGAGCCACAAAGATGATTAAGGGAGTGGAACATCTCCCTTATGAGGAAAGGCTGAGGGAGCTGGGTCTCTAGCTTGGAAAAAAGGAGGCTGAGGGGTGACCTCATCAATGTTTACAAATATGTAAGGGGTGAGTGTCAGGGAGATGGAGTTAGGCTCTTCTCAGTGATGACCAGTGATAGGACAAGGGGTAATGGTGTAAATTGGAGCATAGGAGGTTCAAGGTGAATATCAGAAAAAACTTTTTTACTGTGAGAGTGACAGAGCACTAGAACAGGCTGCCCAGGGAGGTTGTGGAGTCTCCTTCACTGGAGACATTCAAAACCCGCCTGGATGCGTTCCTGTGTGATGTGCTCTAGGTGACCCTGCTCTGGCAGGGGGGGGTTGGACTAGATGATCTTTCGAGGTCCCTTCCAAGCCCTAGGATTCTATGATTCTATGAAAATGATTGCTACTTCAGAGTAGATTCTTTTCTTTGCTTCCAATATTCATTGGGAAGTTAGAACTGAAGAATTTTGTCCACTTTTCCAGGCAGATGGCTGTCACAGAATCCTGGCAAAGCAATTCTAGATTTTCCTCCCAGTCTTTGGACAGAAAGAGGATGCCTTTCAGTGAAACAGGAAAGGTTTGGTTTCACACTTGAAATGGAACAGAGTTTCATTTTAGTTTCTACTCTAAGGCTCTGGTTAGTGCTTGATGAGGTGCAAATATTGCTCATGTAGGAAGACTCTGGCCTTTACCTTTATAATTGTAACATTTTTGGCCATAGCTTTTTTAATACAATTATTTTTAAATAGAAATAAATTCTTGCACTGGATTACAACACTGTCAAGAACACCTAGGCTAACTTTTAGGTCTTGACTCTCTTGTAAATTATCAGAATTCTGGTGCCTTTTAATTTTTAACTTTCCAAACTCTTTGAAAGACCTTCTTAGGTTCATAAGTTTTTGAATTGAACTTAGACACCATTAGAAATAGCTGCACTCCATAGCTTTGAGAATTGTTCTGAAGAGTCTGGGAGTAAGGGGCCAACATAATTTCATTTTGTATCTGCACAGGGATGAGTCCCAGTAGACCAATTACCCCAAACCCATGATCAGAGAGATCAAGGAAGTTAAACGCTGCTATAAACCATTTATACATGTAACCCAAGTGCAAGGATGAGACTGGAGGGAATGTACACTGCTCATAAATTAATGGACATGCAACTACAACACATACTGCAGTGCAGCATGATATAATCTAAATATTCTGAGTCAGAATAGATATGGTTATATAAAGCCATGTCCAACAGATGGCTCAGACAACTGCAGACAGTGTCAATAAATGCTGCAGTAAATGCAAGTTCTACGCTAATTGAAATGAACCAGGATTTAATTCTAAATGTATGCTTAATGTTGGCTTTCTTAGGAAGCCTTAAGGGACTTGGATTGAGTGAAATTTCTCAGTACCACATGGTGCTTCATTTCAGCACATGTAAACTAAGTAGGTGCAAGTAACCTAAAAAAATAGGATTTTATAAAGTGGCATTATAGGCTTCCACTTTTATATTGAAACATGTAAAGTTTATTATTTTTGCATAGTTTTAAATAGGAAATCCGGGCAGAATCAAATACTGTATTTCACGTCTGCATTGAAACAGAAGGTCATGGGACTATCTGAATTTAAATTATTTTAATTTAACAACACTAGAATATTCCTGTTTCGTTAAAAAAATTATGCAAACTGTGTCTGAAACAGGCTTTTCTGTCCAGTTACACAAGGCTCCTGTCTACAAGAAAACTGATGGCAGGCAGGTAGTGCCTGCACTGTCTGCCAGTGGGCACTTACTTCTTTTCAGGAGCTTCCTACAGCTACACTGTCTTTAAATAGGTTACAACTCTCCCAACTCCTTTTTTAATTGCTTCTAAATTATTGCAAGGTTTTATCAGCATCCTGTAGTAGGGAGTTCCACAACGTCTTTACATTTTTAATGCCAAACCACTCCTTTTATTTATTTTTGCATTTTTGTCTACTCATTTTGAATAACATTTTTGGTCAAATTCCTTATTTTTAGCCTTTCTTTTTTTTGTCTTCTGAGAAGTGTGAGTTTGGTCAGATAATCCTGGAATAGAAGACATTTCATAACTGATTTTCCTTGCTCCCTTTTCCTGTATCTTCTGTTTCTTAATACAAAGCTAATAAAATCCTCCAAAGAGATTTAGAATTTTCTATAACATTCTATACATTTGTGCAACAACCCCACCATCTGTGGAGTTGTTTTAAATTTTATATTTGTGTAATTTTAAGAATCTGTGTTTCAAGTGTGACTTAAACAAAATGGTTAGTCCTTGTTTTAAACACCCTTTTAAGTGCTCTTATTACTTTTTTGTTAATCACACTGAATGCCTAATGAACATATTGAAGACTGCAAAAATTCAGTCAGACTAATTAAATTTTAAAATGGAAATTGTCAAAAGAGCAATCTGGAGGAGAACTAACACCCCATCTATACTAAAACACTGCTCCTACTATTTGGCAATTCTGAAGTCTTCAGTAGTTTATCAACCTTCTGTCCCTGTTAACTCATCTGCTACTATCCTCCATGTCATTTTTAAAATGTAACTGATCTCAGTTATTACAGTAATGGAAGCATGCTGTTCACAGCCATTTATATCGATTTTATCATATTTATCAACTACATAAAAAATGGAACCTGCAGGTGTGGCATGTCAAAATGGCTTTAATCTTGCAGCAATTTTACACCTGAAAGGCCCGACAGCACTAGTCTACATTTGCTGCAATTTGATGCCTAATTTATTTTTTTATTCCAAGCATTTGGTTTTAATTTAGCAGAATTATTCTAAACAGAAGAACACATGACCCACAGGCTAAAATGGGAAATGTGAGAATGCTGGGGGTAATCTTTTTATGGAGTGTGAAGTGATGAAAATACTTCTTAGGAAAGAATTAGGAAATCGGGGAAGATTGGGACTGAAAACCAGTGATTTAAAGGGGTAGAAAACTGGGATCAGCTGAGGAATGAGTGTTGCAAAATGACATTTGTGATCCTTGAAAGGATCCTCCCCAAATTAGGAAGGGCAAGTAGGCTGTGATTGTGAGAACTTTAGAGCTATGACAAAAGAGAATCTGTAGAAAAACTGAGATAGTGGAAACTAGATGAATTTAGATGAAAACGATGTCTGAGTTAGAATGAGGAAGTCGGGACAAGAATGATGAGGGATGAAGACCAGTCTGGAGGTGGAGGCAACTGGCAGTGGAGTCTACTCACCACAACATGAAAGGTCTAGAAAGTGAAGTGGAACCTCAGTACCAAAGTCATGTCACTTCTCCTCCATTTTGACAGACAGTGAAGTGTCATGTTTAAAACTGTCTCCTAGAATCAACTGGCTTTCACTTCATGTAGATTAAAATCACAGGACTGAAAGAATATGAGAGAAGGCAAAAGAAGATGGGATCCTTTGGAATCTTGGAGAGTCCTGCTCTTCACATTAACTAGGCATGCAAAGAAGAGGCAGTTATGGCACGGCCCAAGACTGTTAGCAGTGGAGCAGTTATCATATCCTGAAGCATCTCTATATCTCAACACAGTTCTGCAGGGAATGTTTGTAATCATCTGAGGGTAATGTAGCCATATCTCCTAAATTTTTTTGAACAGCTCTGGAGCTGCCATGAGCTATTTCAGAAGATTTTTTGTCATGCCTTCTACCCTGTCAAGACCAATACAAAACGTGACTTTTACTTCTGGATTTCACCCTCCAGTCAGGCTTGCTAACCATGAGAAAAAATTTACTTTCAAGTCATGAGGTCAACCACGTCGTAGCCAAGAGGTGAGAGCATCGCCAGCCCTATTTGCATTATAAAAACAAATCTCTAGGCATTATCAATCTGATTTCATCTTTGCTGCTCAAGAAAATCTTACATGGAATCACTGAGTAAAACATATCCAGAAAACTAAAATGCATTTAACTTTTAGACTTTTGGAAGTTGAGCAAGTGCCAATTCATCTGCAGTACAGATTGTTTTCTCCATTTAGGAGCCACTCCAATATTTCATGGAAAAAATTATTGACCATAAGTGCATATTGTTGTCTTAATACTTTTCCCTTTGAAGTGGGCAGAAGTCAATACTAAGGACTTCTGGTTTCCCAGATTAAATTGGCTTTGTTAAGTATCTGAGGCTAAAAATACCTGTCTCCAATAAATAAGGAGGACTTTGGTAGTGAATTCAGCCTTTTTGTCATTGTTGTACCTTCAGAATTAGGGAACATTCATGCATCAGGAAGAATCTTGAAATCTTCTTGCAGCTGTACTTATTGTTTGCAAAGAAAAATAAAGTGGGTTTCTTTAAAACAACAGCTTTTGAAAACTTAGACCTATTCCATCCTTTGAGCCAATAACAAAAGAAGTCATAGTCATGACAGCACCTGCACCTGGTGAAAAAGGAAATAAGTTCTGTTATGTTAAAAAAAGATAATTTAGTTTTTATTTTGGGTTTTATCTGACTGATTGGGTAGGTAGAAAACAGCTGTTCACAGGAAACTGAAGCCAGCTTCTCAATCCAAAAAAGCTATCAAACATCTTAAGTGTTGAAAGGTTTTAGACCACCATCATCCTGCAGGAGATTCAAGACAATATCTTATTGAATATTTTTATTACTCCAATGAAATCCAGTTTTGCTTAATTCAAGAGGCAGCTTCTGGCCATGTGTGCACATGCAGAAGCTATTAATTAAAAATGTGCACTTTAAACTTGGGCAATAATAACTGTAAAAGGGTTGAAAGCAAACATCTGCAGTTACTGAATTTCAGGTTATTTGTAATTATTCCCTTTGGAATTTATTAGCCTTGTGTAGGCAAAATAAACCCTCCAGTTTAGAGGAGGTAATAGGCAGCCTTCCCTTGGTACCTGTAAAGACTCTACAGCTCCTGTCTAAGCATTTTAGGAAAGGTTGAGCTTTAAATTCCCCCAAGCCAAATGACAGCACAATGCAGTGATTTTTGTGCCAGTTTTCCAGTTTAAGTGTCCTTTCCAGCTTTCACAATATAAATCTCTCTGCAGCTAGAGTCTGTCGAATTCTGGAGCTCTCTTTGGTCCCCGGTTCTAAATAGTTTCCAATATCTGAATACAAATGAACACATGCAACTGGAAATGTTAGGTCTGGATAATCTGTCCACTCTAGTTCCTCATGTAGTTCATCTGAAAGTTTTTAATTGCATCAGTTGGTCCTTTATAAAGTCCTAAAAGTGGTTCTGATGTCACTATTTTTAAAAAGGTAAATACTTTTAAACAAAATTTTTCTAATTTTGTTATGCAGTAAAAAAATAGCTGGATTTAAAGATATTTGCTTTCTTTTTTAATTAAGTTTCACTATTTTGGACATCAATTTAGTCTTGTTCTACGATCTGAGAAAAAAGAAGTCAGCTACAAGTTGGAGTTCACAGACACAGCCAGCAAGTAGCTGAAGTCCTCCCAGTGAGCCCTTCAGACTTGTAATAGTTCTTTTAGTTATTCAAGACCTTGAAAAAGCTACTGTTACATATGAGAAGACAAGACTTAATATGTCAGAAAACATTTATCCTGATTTCTCATTTAATACTGTTTGATTATTCTAGTGTCATCCATGGTGTGTAGTTGCCCTTAAAGCAAGTGGCAGGAAAATATCTTTATAATATTGTAAAATGCATTCTAAAATATAAACCAGCAAATATAGAAGCTCTGAAGGTTGAGGCCAGCCTCCTTTTCAGGGCAGGTTAAACTAAATCAAGTTGTTTGGAGACCTGACCAGTCAAATTTTGGAAGTCTTGGGAGATGGAGATTCCACAGTATTTCTGGGCAACCTGTTCCCATATTTGACCATTTCCAAAATTAAAAAAAAATCCTTATACTTTCTGAATTAATTCTATTATTTCAATAATCAGGTTACCTTTAATTGTTCTTACTAGTGAGTTTTACCTCTCATCCTATGACCATGCACCACTGGGAAATGTCTGGCTCCATCTTCTCCCTACTGTCCTGTGACACTTATTTCTGAAAAATCTTGATTGAACCTGTTGAATAATTCCCTTTTCATGAGCCCATGGATACAAATCAGATGAATCATTTTAAGCACTATTATAAATAAAGAAACACAGTATTTTTCAAAGTTAAAGGCACTGGGTGATCTGTACCAAAAGCCAAGATAATGAATAAGTAGGAAGAACAAAACTTTTTAGAGTTATAATTTTTGTTAATTTATGTAGGGAAAGAGTCCATTCTTCTGCCCTGTTCTGGGGAAAACAAAAGCAGCAATTCAGGATGAGTCTTGGCTACTACTGAGGCTGTAGGTGTGCCAAACCCAGTAACACAAATCAAGGCTTTGGCTAACGTGCACCTTCTAATTACATTTATCTTGGTCTGCAAGGCTTACAAGGGGCTCACTGTATAAAACCACAAGCTGTTTATGCAAATGGCATTTGGTTTTGCTTGGAAGCAGAAAGTATCTGGTCCACACTGCCAGCTTTCCTACTGTATCTCCCCTCTCTTCCTTTATTATGCAGGCAGAAAGGTTCCCTACATCCAGCAGGGGAGATTCCTCTGTATTACAGAAAATCTCTGATTACTGAATGTGTCAACATTCCAAGCACGCAAGAGGAAAGCAAAAGCAGTTTTATTCCCCAGTCTTCAGGAGCTGAATGTTGACTTACACCCTGGAATATAAATTTGCTTAATCAAAAGAAAGTAATTAAGTAACATATGGAGAACATCGAATACATTTGAAATGAGACCATCTCAAATGAAATACTAGGTTGCTCTGATGCAGCTGGTGGCTGATGAATTGAACTTGGAAGCAATTTTCACCTTGCTGGTAGGATTTGATCTCATAATTTAAGTTATATGCCAGCTAAATTTAATTTTGTCCCCAAAAAGATTCCAGACACAGCAGTGTCATTGCTATTGTTTTGGTAAGTTAATATAAAAAATACATACCTCAGCCATCAAAGGATGATTGGTTAAATGAATTCCCAAATAAAGGAAGAAAATTGAGGAGCTTCTGTAGAATGGTGTTATGATGGTATCATGTACCATACATTTTCTTTGAACTTGCAATATATTCCATGATTAGAAACTAACCTTCTGGTTTTTTTCCTTGTCATGACCAGTAGTAGTTCTTCAAATGGAACAAATGAGTTTATCTAAGGATACATTTTAAGTGACTTGAATGTAACAACAGTAATACAAAGTTTCCTCTCGAAGAGAAGAAACAAAACGGCATTTTATGTAATAGCCTGATTTGTAGCCCGTTAACTGGGACAGAAATCTTCCATGTCTGCCTCAAGATTTGTTTTGCAGAGGAGCCAGAAAAAACCTAATACAGTTTTTCAAAGATAAGGGTGATTTGAATCTACACCTTTGCTATGCTTTGGGACACCCTCCTTTAATTTGCCAAGTATTTAAAAGCAAGCTAGAAAACTCTTCTGATTACTGCGACCTGATGACAAAATGTTGAGGACCATTCTGATTATTAATGTTAATGAGAACTGAAAAGAAATCAGATGAGAGGGCTCATAAATCATCATGAGAGAAGGCCCAGATTAAATGTTTATGTTGTTGTGATTATCTGAGCTAATATATCCTCACATTTCTGATAGCAATATTAGACCTAATTCCCACTGGGTATAAATCAGTCCAGTTCTTTCACTGTAAAGGGGTTTTTGCTGGTTGGGTTTGCCTGGTCTTAGTGCTTTTATTTAAAGAAGGTTCCATGCAAGGAATTAAAATGTTTCTGCCTACAGTACATCTTCCCCCAACAGGACATTTATTTGACTTTGTCTTTCAATGAATATTTTGCTCCAAACCCAAATCACTTTATAATATTGCATTTTACTAATATTTTCAGTAAATAACCAATTTTAAAGGCTTTTTTCTTTATTATCTTTGCTCGTTTGGTATAGCCAAACAGTGTGAAAAGTCTTGCTTTTAAAAAAAGGCAAACAAACCACAAAGACTGACCTGAAACTGCCAGCTATTTTACCTATTGACTTTGCTGTTAAATCAAAGGCCAAAAACAGTAAATCCCACGAGGTTAGTATGTGGGAAACAGTAATATTTCTTTTGTTAAAGCAGCAATTCTGTCTTGTTGGGAGCAGAGAGAATGGTGTCATGTAACTTTCCCAGTCGAGCATTGAAGAAAAATTACTCCATACATTTCAAAAATCTGTGTGCTTTCCCTCCAATTATTTTTTTTAATGTGCCTTTTGACAAATTGTCAAGAAGGAAAGTCAGCAGACTTTGCTTTTATGGTCAGCTGTGCCAAGTGACAAGGAGCAGCATGGAAAGGGGGTTGCTGTGCAGATCTGATGCCAGTCCGGATATCAGGTCAGAAAGCAAGTTGTAGGTGGTGGGGACAGTCCTGTTCTAGGTGTCTTCCTGGGGTTCACAGACATCTTGAATCCTGCTGGGAAGGAGCTTCAGAAGTGATCAGGAAAGCAAGCAACTGTTACTACAGTTTTATAAATAAAATAGATACCCTGTTCTTAGAGAATTTTTTAACAAAGATTCAGTCCAAAGCAATGGTCTGTGTAGGCATTCTTAAGTGTGTCTTTTTATGATTCTACTAGAAATAATAATTTTAAAAGACATGGCGTTTCCACTGATTTAATGTATTAAGGAAATATATATTTTGCCTAATTTAATGTGTTGTGTTCTACATGCTTACTGGGAAATCAGAACAGAGAGAAAATGGCATGAGAAATGCTTGCATAAGACACAAGACACATCCAGCTTTTTACCTTTCCACTTTTACATTGCACCTTCACGGCCCTTTAACGCCTGCATTGCCAGAACTTCAGTGTTTTTATTACATTTTGCAGAATCAAAATTTATGACATGGACATGAATGTCTACTTAGGGTGGTTTTTGAGTGAAGGTAATCATGCTGCTGTGCTATAACCTTCAGAAAACTTCGGAGCCCTAGTTTATGGAACAGAACACAAGAAACCAGTGTAGAACCACTGAACCAGTTGGGAATTCCCTGGCATTATCTGCTGAAGAGGAGGCTTATAAACTGCTTTTAGGCACTTCCAACCTCATGTAAATGTGAGGTAATTCTTATTATTGAAAGTAAGGATTTCAAGCATCTAGTTCCTATATAAGGTTAGGAGGGTTTTGTTATAAAAATGTGGTCAATGTGGCAGAAAAAAACCTACATATTAAATATGTTTATCATGGAACTGGACTATCAGGGAGAAATGAAGGGGGAGAGTGTGTCTTGTTCATCCAGCAGCATTTCAATGTCTAGCAATATGCACAATGGGGTGGACTGGGCTTTTTTTAGAGGTTTTTTCACTCTTGTCCTTCAAGAATGGGGAACTAATGGGATGTCCATGACTTCTAGTTGACCATTAGCAATATGAGCGGAGCACAATTCATTCAGCAATCAGCTTGACTTGTGTGAAAATGTTAAAGCTCTATCCCTAATGCCTGGACAAGCTTCTTTACCCCATGAGATGCCAGCAGTCAAAAAGAAGCTGTGCATATGGAAGCCTCAGGGGTTATTCACTAAAGGGCGAAGAGATTTATCAAAATTGTGAGAATGTCCTCGGTGCTTTCAAGAAAAGTGAAATCTTGCATGACAAATGGAGCCTGTTGTGAGGGATGTAATTGAACGGGGCTGCTCAAGTGGAACTAAGCCTGCTCAAAGGGCATATGGTGCAGTGGGAAAGACTGACCTGTGCAATAGAGCTAAGGGAGTTCGCAATTTTACTGGTTTAAGGAGGAGATGATTGGAGGTAGAAAAGATGATCTTCAGGGAGAACAAAACTCCTTCCATCACAAAGCAGGCTGGTATGGGCAGTTTTCAGCTGTTGTAAGGACAAGTGTTGAGGCTTGCATTGTCCTTAAGTCATGTAGCTATCTACATCTTTTAGAAAATAATGGGTCCTTTCATCTGTTTCTAGATAGCTTCATTAGGCATTTTATGATGTTTTTATTCTAAAGTAGTACATACTAGCAGATCTATGAACAGAAGTTGCATTTTTTCATTCGATACATCTTGCAATCTTTTCCTCCTGCAATACCAATTGACACAATCTGTCCTTTATCTCTGTGCAGTTCCATAAAACATGGCCAACACCAAAACAGATTTTTTTTTTCCCTGCAGGAGCAAAAAAAAATACTGGTGAACCAGGTTTCTTGGTTACCTAGGCCTGTTGAACACAGCAGAGTTCTGAATTTTTACCAAATGACTGCATTGTGGTTCCCTCCCATTTATTTTGCCATGCCAGAGTTTCTTTAGGCAATGCCGTGGAGTTTTCCCATAGTCTGCCCCATGTCCCCGAGGGTGAAATGACACCAAATTCATTCCTTTTTCCTCTGCTGTCTGCTTCCCTTGTCACTGCAGGTAACTGGAAGGTCTCTGGTGTCCACAGTTGTTGGAGTTGTGTTGCCCTTTGATAAAAGCAGCATCAACTCTTGCACCTTTTATAATAATCCTCATCTTTTCATTCAGTGCCAATTAAGCATGTGTAGTTTTTTCCCCCTCTACCTTTTTTTAATGAATTAAGGAAACAAAAACAAGTGAGAGGAAATATTTATAGGACAGAACAGTTTCTCATGTTGGTGTTTAACGAATTCCTGGTCCATCTCTTCTAAGTTCAGTATCTAGTTAGGGTGTATAACCGGAGCTGGAAGATCTAAAGGAGGTTTGGTGATTTGAGGAGCCTGGATTTGTTTTGCTGTCTCTGCTGCCCATTTGGTTGGCAGTGATAGAAATTATAATGAAAAATAAAGAGGTTAGAAAAGCACAGAATAACTAAAGCAGTTCAGAAATTCTGAGGGGTTTTTTGTCAATAAGCACTTGAGTTTATCTAGGTAGGATTTATCTGATATCAGCATTTTATTGACTTAGTAGGAAAAAATCAGCAATAGGAAGTTTTTCTTCAGAGTTAAAAAACAAAACCAACCCAAACCAAACAGGTGATCAAACTGAACCCATGCCATCCTAAAGGAGAATTCATCCTTGGAAATGGACTAGATTGTTGTGACATTTGACTAGATGAATTACAATGATAACTTTCTAATGTAGCACAGCAACAAAACTGTATTTTTTGCAAGAATCTCAAAGACTTTAAGCTTCACAATAAGGAAGAAAAGGAGGGCCAGAGTACAGAGAAACCACCTCTTCAGTGTCCAGTCTGCGTTTGAGAGAGAACTGAAATATAAGTTGAATTTGCCAAAGTAGTGAAACACCAGCTCTATAATCCTGAAGCAATCCACTGGTCATCCATACTTTTAGCTGAGGGGTAGAACTGATGTGGTCTTTGTTTAGAAGTTAAAATAGTGCTATATAACTTTAGAAAGCTATAATTCTTACTCTGTATGTATTTAAAAGCTCTGTTTGAAGTACATGTCACACTCTTTCTTCCATGAGGGAGCATCTGGGCCTAGCAAAAGAACAGACTATATTAATTGTGCTTCTCATGGAATTTGTCTCTTAGCATTTTGGGTGATTTCCTCCTGTTTTTGTCTCCTGTGTTGTCTTCCTTATAATACCAATCTAATAACAATTAGGAAAGGAATTGTCTTTAATACAAATAATTCTGGAGAGAAACGTTGATGCAGGGAGGAAGAAATAATAGGTTACTTTATGGGACATTTCCTGCCAATAACTTCAACCACTGACCCAGCAGTTTCCATGTGTGCTGTAGATTCCCTGTATTTTCCTATTATCCTCTGTATTAAATATGTTCAAGGTAATCTGTTCTATATAAGATGATAACCTACTAGTCTCAAATCCGTCTCAGAGTCATTGATAAAAGATGAACTAAAAGAGTTATGTCAGAAGAAAGTCAGAGGATACTCGTGTACTTAAAACCACGTCCTTTAGCATTCTGTTAAATCTGTGCTTTTTCTGGGGAAAAAAACAAAAGAGTTGGTAGGGAACAAGGTTTTTTGTTTTCTACAGAATAACGCATAGCAACATGCATGGGGCAGGGAAGATGACTTTTTGGATGCCTATTTGGTGGGAGGGTTGCTGGATTCTCTATTTTTCTTCCCATTTCCTTCTACTATAAAGTAAAGAATTATTTTTTAGAAAGACCTTCTAGCTTTGTATAAACTTGTTCACGGACCTTCAAGAAGAGTGTTCTAGAGTAACTGAAAATGACTTCTGACATTTTTCTTCAGACTGGGAGAGACGTGCCAGGAGCTCGTGGCTGTTTTACCAACACTGTAGTGTGCCAGACATCTATGAACTGCTTTCCAAATATTTGTTTTAGCTGAGACAGGAGAAAAAAGCTGGTTACAGAAAGCAATGAATATTCCACCAACAGTAAAAGCAAAGAAACAAGCAGCAGCAAGACAAAACAGCAGGCAATTTATTTGAAGTGGCTTAGAGTACTTAATTTTAGCTGCTCAAACTGAGACACTAAAGGTTTTGATTTCAAGACAATTCAGGACAAAGACAGTGAACAGCAGGCTCCTTTGAAACAATGTCTTCTGACCAAACACGAATTATGTGCCTAAAATAATTTTCTGTTCTGTTGTATTTACAGGGAAAAAAAGTAAGCACAGTTTTTTTAAAGCTGAAGTAAGAAGTAAACAGATTTATGGAGAGAAGTTGTGCTGAGGGGGTTTTCACTCCATCAGGTCGGTGCAGCACAATCAATAATAAAAAGAAAACAATTGATACTTCACCTAATGGAAGTTGGCTTCCAAAGTGGTCTCTTTCCTTGCTACATCAGTATACCAAAATTGCAGACATATGTTTTTGTAGCTGAATGTAAATAACTTAAAAGATAAATAATATTCCTTTCCACCTTTATTCCAATTCCTATTCCAAAGCCCAGCATTGCTCTTTGACCTTTCTGAATAAATATCAAATTGTTTCAATAACAAATGGCAATAACCTTTGGCACTTCTACTGTGTGGGCAACAAGTGACAACTTGTGAGACTGTCCACTTGGCATTACTGGTTAGTGGGACATTTTCAGACAGTGACTGGTATTTACTTCTTATGAATTACAGAGGAACTATTAGCATTGAGCTTTTTTCCATAAAGAAGTTAAGATACATAGTGGGTAATAATGCATCACTGCTGTCTGGCTGTAACAAACGGCTATCATTATGCCTTCATGTTTAAGTAATAAACACACTTTGTCCTCCAGAGATGTAAATGAACCTATGTGATAGATTGTCTCAGCTTTGACTCAAAGGATCAACATCACTTGAGCTTGTTTTATTTTGGAAAGGAAACTACTCTTGTTTGTATCACCTCAAAAGAAACAACTGTAGTCATTATTACCCAGCAAGTATAATATGAATTAACTTTACCATAGATATTTGAGTAAAATCCCACAAGCAGACCTGTAAAATTATGTGTATTTAGAGTATTTGGGGTGTTTCTTTCCCTATATACAGCAAAGTAGTGCAGCTTCTTGTAGCACTGAGGAAATGGTCAAATGGAGCTAAGCCTTCACAGAGAAGATAAAATTATCTATTTTTTTCCTTCAACCAGTCATTGCTTTTACAAACCAAACCAAGTAATCATCAGCCCAGCTTCCTCTGTAAAACTAAAGAGAAAAGAAACTTGAGCCACGAGAATAGCAATGGCTAAATGTTCAAGGTAGCTTTAAAATCAATATGTCTCTGACTGACATCAGTAAGTCATTCCACTAAATCTCAGGGAAAGAGTCTAAAAAGCATCTTCTTAATCTTCCTGAAGTAAATAAAATATCCAGAATCAGGCATAAATTATCTTGAATAGTGCATTTAGTTTAGCTACTGCATGAAAGCAGGATGTTACAGAGAAAGTCCAAAGAAAGAAAAACAGACAACCTTGGAAAGGCTCACGAGAGGAACTGAAGATGCTCCAGCTGTAATTACTTTCTCAGCAACTTTAACAGGCAGTTTAGTAAGAGGAATCCTGCTGGCATCAGTGAGTTTCTTCAGAGAAGTAACACTCTGCCTTAATGTGGAGAGTTATGGGACTGGCTTTTGTGGGTATGTGACTTGAGGAGGAGAAGAAAAGGTGAATCAAGGAGGCTAAAGCAGTTCAGAAACAACACATTTCAAATACTTAAAATATTTGCAATTAATTGGTAATTTATTTTACTATGTAAAGAGATTATTGAGAAGATACAGAATTTGTATCAATAAAAAGAACACAGCATAGAAGCACACCTAGCTTTTACAATTAAGAAATCAAATACTATATCTGGAAGCATAAAATCCAAGTTTGGTGTCACTGTAGGTTTCTCCTTACACCTTCCTCACTGACAGCTAAGCAACACTGGAGTAGGTAAACCTTTCCTGAGCATGTTATGGTAAAACTTGTTAAACACAAGTGAAAAATAGGATAGATTTTGTGCCCTAGCCTGCAGCTGGGATTCCTGAACCTTTATTGGTGTTGGAAAGAGCTCTTTGTTTTCTTCATTGTTGGGTTTTCAGATTCTAATTCAACAAATGTGACACCTACCCTTGTCTCCTTGATGATGCTAAATCCCACCCTTTTCTCCTGCAATGTTTAACCAAGGGATTATTTTGGATTCAAGGATTCAATCATGCCATTGAAATGGATAATCAGATGATGGAACTCATCATGTTAAAAGGCCAAGATGCAAACCAATTTGAGTCATAAGTATTAAGCAATATGGGCACTCTTTATACAAGAGGAGAGCATTTAGAGTCAAGGTCAAGTGGACAACTGGGCCATGGCCCTTCTCCTTCCCCTGAGAGTCTAAAAATCTTCAAAATCTCTAAAATTGGTAAATGTTTATTGTTTGATGTCACTTGGCTGTGAGATGACTTCACAAGGCTATTAGGAATTTTGTACTTAATATCTAGCTTGCTTCCGGGCAGAACAAAGGACTATCCTTAATATCACTTAAAAAAATAAATCATCAACCCTAGGTGTTGCATGTTTATCCTTTTCCCCACATTTCCAAACTCAATTGATTTGTGAAATGAAACCAAAGAACTGCAAACTCTCCTCTCTTGGTAGTCTGCAAATATACCCAATGATATGCTGTAATTTTTAATGCATGACATTTAAACACAGGTAATATTGTGTTATTCGTTATAGAAGAGGATTAA
Source organism: Hemiprocne comata (assembly GCA_020745705.1). NCBI lineage: Eukaryota > Metazoa > Chordata > Aves > Apodiformes > Apodidae > Hemiprocne > Hemiprocne comata. The sequence goes on from CM036593.1 coordinate 1,042,395, forward strand.
ATGGGCATGTGCATTAGGCTGGAGTACCTGCTATTAAGAGGAAAGCGTAAAATGGACAACTAGGGAAATAATAACACAGTTTCAATGGAAGTTATTGGGACTAAGTGAAGCCATTTGATAATAACTCAGCTGAAATGGTTACAAAAGATTCAACAAAGAACGAACATTGTTCTTAATCTTGCAAATGTTGTTTACATTACCCAACATGTTGTTTTTCTATAAAATGAAGACATTTAGTTGACTTAAATACCTGATGTGTGAAAAATATTTTTCTGCATTTCTATTATGCTAATAGTGAAGAAAACTGAAATAATATTTCAGGTGTGAGTGTAAAAAAGTAAAGCTAAAATGTATGTTTTGCACCTTATTACTCAGAAAATTTCTCTTTTAAAAAAATCAATGTAAACTTTAAAATCAAAACACCCAGTTTTGTATTTTTGTTTCTTAGTGAGTAATTTTGATGATTTTTGCAGGACACGGGGAGATGGAAATTCAAGTCCATCTTCTGAAAAGATCTGGGGTAAAAACCTGTGCTTGTTGAGCATATAATACCATGAGAGAGGTATAGCTTAAAGTATCATAATGTGCTTTTGTGAAAAATATCTGACTCTGAGGACAGAGGATGAAAAGCAATTCCAAATGGGCTGCGCTCTGGAATTGTCATTTCTCCCATTAGCCTCATGAACAGGAAGGATTTGCTGTTGAGCATGATCCTGGAGGGCTGCACAAGCTTCAGGGACCAAGGACTGTGTGTCTACTGTTCTTGCAAAATGGAGTCTGCTGAAAGTTTATCAATCTGCAGGTACCAGAACTGAGTCATTGAAACTCTGAACAACCTATGAATCTATTGGGATTTCCCTTGCCATGTTCAGCACACACTAGAACAAACAAAGAGTGTCAGCAGTGTAAATGCATCTGATTAATCATTCCATTTGCAGTGGGTATTGATTTTTTTTTTTACTCTTTCCAAATCGGAATTACAAAAGCACTAAGTAGCCTGGTGGGGAATGGAATCACCACGTAATCGAAGAACAGCCCTGCACAGTGCCTTTCCTCTGTTTTAACAAGGCCAGAAATTATATATATATGTGTGATATATCTGACTTAGCAAGGCAGCTATAAGGTGTATCTGCAAGGAGAGACATGAGATCTAAGATATAAAAGATAAATGATAGATGAGCTATATATATGCAGAAGACAGATGGATAAATCCATAGCTGTGTCAATATACAGCCAGGGATTTTAGGTTACCTTGGGAACCTAAGTGTTAGATATGATTTTAGTGCTTCCATTTAAAACAGTGAAAATTAACTTTCTCTATTCTAGCTGTATAGTGAGAAGTGGAAATACTGCATGGAATTTTTGTTTTTGTCAAGCAGCATGAGTAATGATATAGCCTTTCAATTTCTTATACACCTCAAGAGAAGTGTATATGTCACTACTGGTTCATATTCTTCATTTTACTGTAATTGGGAATAAATTAAAGTTTAATCCTTTCTTCTCAGTACAGCCAAAACCAATAGTAGAGTCCTCAGAGGAAAGCTTTTTTGGAAAACAATTTGCAATTAAACAGAAATGGAAAGAGGGAAAGGGATTAAAATGAGAAATAACAATAATAAAGTGTAATGACTCTGAAGAGATTTGTCCAAAGAATCCCTGTGCAAGAAAGAATAGGTTGTAATGATGACATCTAGTTTTGGGAACTCGTTTTTTGTTTATTTATTTACTTTTTAGTAAAAGAACAGACCTGAGTCACGGTAAAGCTTCATTGACTTCAATACCAGCTAATACATAATAACTGGTCATACAGTGTAGCTACCATTAATACAATCAAGAAACTCCTTGTATAAAGTGTATTTTCTGGCTATGTAGGAGGAATGTTACAAGAGACTTCATCACTCTGACATTGAATTTCATTTACAGGCAGTGTTTCTTTTCAGGGCTGGACAAGTTTCCTTCAGGAGGGAATGTTATCTTGTGGTAGAAAAATCTATTTTGAGATCTGGTTTCATTTGCAAGTTTGCCATATCAGAAGATAGCTTGCCAAGCCCTGTTTCTCTGAAGCTAGATGGAAAGCCAAGAACTATCTTTCCTGTCGAGTTAGTTATGCAATCCCAGTGATGTTGAGGAACACTGAAAGCAACTCCAGAAAGCTCCACATGTTGGAAGATGGGATGCAGAAACATCCCAGTGCCTCTTTCTCACAGGCAGTAGCAAATGTCCATTTCTATGAAGATCTTAGTGGTCCTTACTTGACTCTTGCTAATATAACAACAAACCTGTTTGACAAGAACTCCAGTGCTACCACATTAGCTAGATTTGGTATGTGATGCTTCTGTTGGGTGGGATACTCAGCTAACTGAACAGCCTGCTGGCAAAGGAAAACTGAAGAGGAAACTGTGCCCTCTAGTATTTGTTGTGATAGAGAGAGGTCATAAATTTGCTATGTGCAGTGGCATCCTCAGAGATAAAATGGCAAGAAACACTATGAGAATGAGCCAATAGAGCAGACCTAGATATTTGTCTGAAGGAAGTCACAGCCCATGAAAATTAGGCAGAATGCATAAAGTGTCTTGGGCAGGTAGTCAGTGGGAGAGAAGTTTCTGCCAAGTTGTTTTTCTTGAGGTTTTGCAGGGACTGACAAGCTTTCACTATTAAAAAGTCAGGTGGAAACGAGCAAAGAAATTTGTCCCAAAGAAAACAAAACAGATGAATTCCAGCTATTGGCAGCAAATTTTTGAATCATGGTGTTGAGACTTTGAGGATCCACCAGTTAATTAATATAGCCTAATGTCTGAATATGAAATTGCCTGATTTGATCCTTCTTTACTCTCTCTGAGAAAATATGGTTGTAAATAACAAGATTTGTCCCAGCACAGTGATCTAGTAGCTGGACTATGATGATTGTGCTTTACCTAGAGTTGGAGCAGGCATCAATCTGGACTAATGGTTTTGTTCTGCTTGGGAAATAAAGCAACATTTTCACTGTAAAAAAGAAAAATAAGGTGAGATGTTCCTTCAGCATCTTTCCAGAGAATGCTGAAGATGGGATTTCTGGAACATCTAATTCACCAATGAGAGCTTCTGTAGATGGTAACTTTATTAATAATGAGATTAGTATGTCACATGTAGGCTATTAAAGCTTGCTCTAACAGATAAAGAAACATTAAGTACTGACCTTTAAATGCTAATTGCTTATTTGTTAGTGCTCATAAACTGCTTAAAATGTAGTTCATGCATACAAATCATAGAGCAACGAAGCATGTTCTTATTTGGAACAGTAAAAGAACCACCACATTGCCAAAGCTTTAAGCTAAATTCAGCATAACTCTCTGGAAATGTAGATTTGACATTAGAATATAAAAATACCAACTGCAGAGCAGAGGGAATGGAAACAGGTTAGGGAAGAAATGTCAATAATGGATTTAGAAGGTAGTTGCTGCACTACTTTTGTTGGGTTTAGGTCTTAGAAACCTTATCTTCATCTTTGAGTCTATAAAAACTTATTAACTTCTCAGGTGAAGTAATATTTTCTGACATCAATGAAGAATTTCTTTCCTTCAAAGGAGAGGGACCTGCTGTGACCAAAACCAATCAGGTTTTCTCCCTAAAATGGAAGAGTTCAAAGTCCACTATGGACCATGCAGTTGGCAGCAAGTGTCTCAGATGTCACCTACTAGTTTCCCCATGCAGAGTAGCACAATTGAGTATGGTGCTTCTATAATCCTCTTTGGTGCCTGACTAAAGGCTGGTCAAGTTCAATACAAAGGCTTCAAGTAAGAATAGGCAATATTTTAAAAATTGTTTAGTTGCAAACCATTTTGTTTTACAAATGTTAACTATAATGCCTCTTCTATTACCTAGAATGTATATAATTATAAACATAAAGAACATATGTCAGGTTTATTCTCCCTCAATTTATTGAAGACTAAAAGCAAGAAGAAAAGCAATGAAAAAACCCCCCTAACTCCCTCTGCAGTGAAAACCCCTGAGGTCACCATGGTTACTGACCTATGTCAGCCAGCCCAAGAAAAGGTGCTTCCCTGCTGCTCCAGGGGGAATATAAATCTTTCAGAGTACACAATAAACATGCCACAATATTACCTGCATGTAGGATATGTTCCTGCAGTCTTTGCAGCTATGACTGAATTCAGCTCTTTCTAGTCTTTGTCTACAGCACCTCCATTGATTTTTGTAAACTATACTTGCATTTCAGTCTCTTCAGGACAGGATCATGTAGCTGTTGTACTAGAAGGCTCCTGAGTACAAATCAAATCCATTTGATGCATATGTTTTTTGGTAACACTTATAAAAATCAGAAAAATAGGCAGAAATGCCAAAATCTGTTGTGTTTGGCAACAATCTGCTCACACGAATATACTTGATATAAGGTAGAACAGTTCAAACCAAACATACCAGAGACTCTATTCAGAATATGCAGAATATTCCCTTAGAAGATGGAGATGGTCCTTTGAATTGCTCTAGGCAGATGAAAGATTAAAAACACAGGTCTCCTACACCCTGGGAAAATCCTATTCTTCTTACCCTGTAGGAACTTGCAGTGCTGAATCCTTTTCTGGTAAATTTCCTGAGTCTAGTCTCTCTTTCTCCTGTTTACTTTTCAGTGAAATTCGGTGAATTTGGTACAAAATAGCAGTGTGTGGGAGGGAAGGGGCTGATGGATAGGCTCATTTTGCAGGATGAATTAAAGGAACGTAGCCCTGGGCAGAAGTAAGTGCTCCGTGCTAATTCAAAGTGAAACATCCTGGGGGGGGGGCTGAGAGTTCTCTACTTTGGAAGTATTCTATTTTTTAAAAATAGTAAATAATTTTCAGCTGTTTCCCTTTGTTTGCTTCGTATTTCTCCTCCACGTCTGCATCTTCCAATTTTTAGAAGAAAAACCACTAAATCCACGTGCTTACGGACATGGTGTTTTTTCTGATTTCTACCAACAGTTTCATGCTGCATAACAAGATTCCTGCTGTTAGAATGCCAGCAAAAATTGTACCAAGCAACTCTTCTGTGTGTGGTGGTGAAGTTCTCCTCATATCAGGCACTCCCATTTGTTCTCTAGGGTTTTAATCCAATTGTAGGGAAGTACCTCAAGGCCTAGCAAAAATATCATCATTTTCATGCTATTTACCATGTCTCAAGTCACCTTTAGGTTACAAAACTGCAAACAAGGAAAGCACAGTTTTAGCATACTGTTAAAATTATTTTTTGAGGTTTTGAAGTAAAAAAAGTTGCCTAACATTAAGTAAAATCGTAATGTGTTCACTTTTAACCTTGACAAAAATCTTCCACTGTTTCTTGTCAATTTGCATTCTACAGGATATCATATCTATACCTATAAAGGTTTATTTGTAAAAAGAAATTTCTTATCTAACTGCATCTCAAAAGGGACATACAATATTGGTCCCCAGCACCACTTCAGCTGTTCAAGCCTGTTGAACTGATGGCAAAACTCACTTTATGAAGATGTGCCCCAGCTGCCAAAATCTATATGCATTTAGAAGTGTTGTATTGATAGTTCCCCCTCTATTCTTATTCTCAAAACTTTAAGGTCAGCAGGTAATATGAATATATTTATTTTTCCAAGTTGTTCAAGGTCAGGTCATGATGTTGCTAGCTTTAAAAATACATAGGTTTATGGTGTCCCCTCTTTATGAAGTCCCAAGATATCCTAGTATTTACACACACTTTTTCTTCTGTTGGTTTTATCTATCTAAATAGCAAAGCAACAGAAGGACTGAACAGATAACTTGGAGGAAAATAATTACAAAATGGGGAGAGAGAGAGATTAGACTTCTTGATATGGAGTGTTGGGCTTTGTCTTTCATCCTTCCTAAAATTATTCAGCCACCCTGAATTGCTGAATCACACATTACTGGGAAATATTCACATAAATATATCTACCTTGTGCCTTGTTTTTCTAATAATAGGAACAAGCAAGGCTGGAACAAAATACTCCAGTGGCAGGGAAGAACAAGATAAAAGCACAAAATCCAGACATTTTCTCAGTTTAATCCTACATACAGCAAGAGCAGTCAGAGATTTTCAGTGAGCAAGTTGCACTTCTGTGCTTCCATGATGGCTTTTGATGTTATGTGAGGTCATTTGTTGCTGAAGCATCTCTTCGTCTTTGAAAGGAAAGCCAAACGCTTCCAGGGCTAATAACTGTTTTAATCATTATCTGTTCACTTCAGGAAAATTAATAATGGGAGAAGAGACCAGATTATTTCGTTATCTCCAGAAAAAGAAGAGAGAAAAACCTGTGCTAATAAGATTCCTGATGACACTCCAAGTATTGATTGCTGAACATCAGCCAACTTGAGGGCACGCTGCTGGACTCCTCAAGCGAGACAGCTTGCTGTAAAAGATTAAATATGGCTGGGAGGCTCTTGAAACCTGGAAAATTCAAAGCAGAATCTATACTCTTTGAAGTGGGGAAGAGGACTAAGAAAGTGTCACTTGCCCAGCTCAACTGCTCCTGCTGAACAGACAAAGCCTTAGTCTGGCACGTCTGCACAGGGGAAACATCAGTCTTGGATCAGGCATCAGGCCACCTTTTGCCCTGCACCAACATGTGAAACAGGCTTTTTTTAGTGAAAAAGAATCTGCATGCAGGCATAAACTCTCTTGTGGGTACAACAGACAATGCAGTGTTGCTAGTCTTAGAAGAAGATCCAATCTTTTATTCCTCTTTTACCATGCTAGTCTGGTTTTGGCCTATTGGAAACTATTGCTTGAATATTTGGGATATTACCCCAGGTACAGCTGCTATTGATGCCCAATTTAACAATCTTAAACATGGTAGCATAAATGCTGCAATAGCCTTTTTCTTTGTCTCATTTTACCATTATTCTTTGAAGTTTGAAAACTTGGCTTGATTAAATTAGTTTTTAATGAAGCCTTATTTTCTAAAGCTTTATGAGAAGTGTCAAGTGCTGTGATATCATTGACAGTCTTTGCTTGCAATTTGCTTTGCATTTGAATCCAGGTATTACTGCAGAGACTTTTTTTAGGGAATAATTTCATAATTCTCCATGAAAATGAAGAAGTGAAGCGTTCATTGTGCTTCTCTAGTGAAGTTTAATAAAAACCTGTGGTTTTATTTTCCTGACTGCAGCAAGCAGAAGGAAGCGCTACGGTTTTTGTTCTCCATGGTCATGTAGGTAGCTTGACGGGACAGGGCAAGTAAAACAGGAGCCACCTCTTAGACATCCTCAGTATAAAACATGCTTCAGAAAACAGAATAATTAATCCTAAAGTGAACATGAAGTGAAGCTTAAAGGTCAGCTGAGCTGATAGGCATGTTTCGCAGCGTAACAATTGCTGATATGATAGAGCTTCTGCAGGTTACACGCTGCTGGAAATGCCAAGCATCTGGTTGCTGTTGAGCTTCAGGTTTTTGAAGTTACACAGATTAAGATCAGCCGTGCGTGGAAAGGAACAGGAAAGTATAATTTTGTGGGGGAGAGGAACCTGAAGTTTTCACTTCTCCCTGTTGTAAAGGACTTAATCATTTATGCCACTGCTAATAGTGAATTAAGTCTTTAAATGTCAGACCATTGTTCTGCATCTCTCTCAGATCAGGAGCCAGAAAAACCTCATCCTACTTGGAGTCAAGCATTCACCCAGGAGGAAGGGAGTTAGAGCCAGCACAGGTTTCCTTGCTGCTGAACTGGAAAAGATGCAAAGCAGTGCTCTCCCCAGCCTCATTGCTCAGGGATGAATGCTGCCTTCCACCCCACTAGATTTCAGAGACATCAGTACAACTATCCCAAACTGATTCGACCACAAAACTTAAAACACCAGCACTGGAAAAGTAATTTGTCCAGGTTAGAAATTAAGTGCAAGAAGCAGACAAAGCAGAAATGCTGGCATATCTGAAAAGAAACGGTCTTATTGTTTTCACTGATGCCAATATAGTACATTATAGCAACAACAAATTCCCTGGTAACAAAAAATAAAGAATAATTAGCATTCTCAGAATGACTACAACTGCCATTTAAAAATACACTATAAAATATTCATGCCTCCAAATGATATGTGAAACTGAATACAAAAATCAGAGGGCAATATTAATTTAAAATATGCACTGTATATAATAGTAGATTAAAACATTAGAGCAAGTAATTTTTTTCCCATTGTAAGCTACTACTCTCTAAACAGCAGAATCTCCTAAGGAAATACAACAGGTTCGACAGGGTACATTTTGGAAATACAGGTGGTAGTTTTATAAAAATTGTTTCCAGTTTTATTTTTGTCAAATAAGGAGATGTGAAGTTTTACTTTCAAAATTTTAACTTTGTTTATAAATTAATTTCCTGTTTAAAAAAAGCAAAATTAACTCAGGAATGGAATATTTGGATTTTATCAAAATAGAATGACATTTCTTTAAAATATGTATATATCTTTTTAGTTGTTGAAAATACTTAAATTTGTAGGTCATCCTAGTTTTTCATTGGACCAAAACTATTTATTGATACATGAGAATGACACCAAATTTCAACAGGTTCAAATATCGTCCTATGGAGCTCCAAGGCTGAAGCCAAAGATTTCACACTTAAAACACTTTGATTTCCTGTGCAGCCTTTAGTGACCCCCCCGTTACAAACAGTACCAACAGTAAGAAAAGAAAACCTTAAGAAGTTTAGTTCATCCTTTTCTTTTGATTAGCATCATTTTGGGGATGAACCGTTCAGCACTCATCTTTTCCTTGCTCTTTGGGGCAGCAGCTGTTCTGTTAGTGAGCCAGGAAGCTTAATGCACTTCAAATGAAAATCCAGTAATCACGTAATTTAATTGTATTCATCAAATCAAGGAGCTGGTGTTCTAATAAACCTAATCAGTTCAGCCTTCCTGCAATCAGGTCTGTCGGTGTGGTCCTCCTCCCACCACCAAGGACTTTATCCCAATTAATCAAACCACTTCAGCCTTCCCTCACTCCATTTAAGCCTTCAGCTCTGTCCTAAGATTTATTGCCACAAATACCTGTGGTGCTTCAGCTCATTGCTGTTGAACTTGAACCTGTTTTCATGTTAACAGATTTAAGTGCAAGGCTGTGGTGACTCAGTTTTCTTAATGGTGTAGGGTGGTTCAGGTTTATGGCTGCAACCTGTGTGGATTTTGGGAACACTCATTGCCCCTACATACTAAGGGCTAAACAGGACTTGTTTCTCCTCCACAGGTGACAACACTTCCAAGCATTACTTTCTCATTCAGTATCATCTGCTCTCCCAAACCTTCCTTTGCAGCACCACTTCAGATTCACTTTTAGTGTCTGTCCCTTGTCAGCAAGACAATTTCAGTCCTCTCAGTCGCTGAGTATCACACATCCAGGTGGAAAGGGATATTCTTGCAAGTTAAAACCATGCTGCTCACCACATTATCTGATAGTTTTATTAGAAGTAATTCATCATACTGAGTTTTGTTTTAGTGTGAAATGATGTCACATATAAACTGTAGATGAGGACAATAATTGCTGCGTCTTCACAGAACTAATTGATATCACCATTGTAGTACTGTGACTCAGCTGACCATGTTCCAGTGAGAGCAGCCACATCTGAACAGATTTTTTATTTGTTTTGGTTGTTAGTTTTGTCAGTTTCTTTCTTTGTTAGTGTAGAAACGGGCTTTAAAAAACCTGTTCAGGGTCTACGTACCACCTGTAGAAAGTGTAATCTGCTTTGTACCTATTGACTGTCTTTGGGGGTAGCACTATTGCTCTCAGGGACATACAAATATACATGTATAAGGTACAGGGAGGGTTTCCAGCTTTAGCACCTGGCTGATGTCTTTTAGTTCTCAGATCCGGATGCTGTGCTCGTTATAGTGCCAGATTAATTTTTTTCTTTTATATTTTTATACCCTTTGTAAAACAGGCATACGTGTGCGCACACACACACCCACAGGTGGTACCAGCAATTCATGGCTCTTCATCCACTGTAATGTTGTACAATAATTTGCAGGGTGGGTAGAGAGGAAGATTTAGTGGCTGTCAGACACTGCACATGTAACAATCCTTCTCTGAAAAAAAAAAAAAAAGTGTTATTCTTGCAGTTTTGATGAAAACATAATGTATAATAATAACAACAACTCGGGTACATTACGATACTAATCTCATAAAAAATCTAAGGCTTTATAGCAAAAATAAAATGAAGGAAGATGGGTATCAATGCTATCAGCAGATGTCTTGACCTGTTGTTGTGCAGACACCTGATGTTCACATGACTACTCCAGTGCACAGGAAAATGACAAGATTTATTTCCAAGCTGGCTTGTACATCATCTTCATTTTCTAAGCAGCAATGTACAGTTCCAAGGAAATGTTGTTCTAAACACGAGCACTTAATATAGCCTTAATATCTGACATTCTTTACAGCAAACAGCACTGTGTGTCATTTTCAGCCATGCACGGTTTCACAAATTGCTTCAGAGCAGAAACTAGGAAAAAATAAATTAAAAGGTAGAGTAAATTAAATCTTGCCATATATTTCACGACAAAGAGTTTCTTACTAGATTTTTAATTCAAGTGAGCTACTTGTTGCTAATACAGCAACAATAACATCTTGAAGAAAATATGTCCTAAAATTCGGGTGGATCACTTCTGTCTTGGACAGCCATTCATAATTATCTTGATAAGACAGTGATGATTAACGGACTTTAAGTGTCCCAACAGGACAAAGTGAAAACATTTGAGGCATGCCTGAGCTTCTGGGAAGGAGAGGAGTTGTTGCTCTGCAATTGTGCTTTATAAGGTTAAAGTTACAGTGATGAATATGCCTGCAAAGCCTGGGATAGACTTTCTGCAAGCAGAAATGGAAAAGTGACAAGGTAAAGATAGTAAGAGTGAGGCTGGGATGGTAGCAAGGAGATAAATATCAATGCAGTGTACCTACAAGCCATGATTCTCAGACTGTGATAGTAGCTGAGGAGAATTTCAATCAAATTATGTGATGCAACAGAGCTAAAAGCATCAAAAGAAAGTTCAGGAGTTGCCACCTACTGGTTTTCTCTTTCTGACTGGGAAATGTTCAACACCTTCCCCAACTGTGGTTAGTTGGAAATACACATGCTGAAGTGAAGTGCAGGAGAAACCTGTTTTGGTCAGAAAACCTACTACTGATGTCAGGTAGTAAAAATTCTATTGATTATAAAGATTAAGTAAGGAGGACTTCTGGTGCCAAGTGTCAGGGCTAAAGCTTTCCTGTAGCTACAAATTGCTTATGGAATCAGTAAGAAATCATAAATACTTTCTCCAGTACTCTGTAAACCATAATCAGAAGCTTCTCTACATGCCTAAAACAGAACATGGGAACTACATTGGGAAGATTGCTGTGTACTTACATTACCCAAAAGGTTGTAAATGGGAAGTACTGTAATTTATTCCAGACTGGAAATAATTAGGATTTTTTCCGGTATTGCTAGTGCCGTGGGAGATTGGTTTTTCCTTTGTCAGAAGGAACAGGCCAAAAAGTTGTTGAACAAGGAAGAGATGAAGTGAAATAGCTCTGAGGTTCCTCCTGGGAAAAAGTGATGTAGGAAGCCTCTTTTGGCGTATTCTGCAGGTGAATTTAAGATATGGACGTGCAAATTTAATACCAGAATACTGAGAAAATCAGTATTTCTGTGATGAGTTTTGTGCCTCCATAGTTGAGGAAACTTGCCCAGAGATATTCTGAAGAGTAATAATTTTGGTCTATTGTGGAATTGGTAAGATAGCAACTTACTTCAAGTTCTGTTACTGAAATGATCAAAAGAGCAAACAAAAAACCCCTTAAAATACTATGTGATGAAATTGGAATAGTTCCATTGTTTTCCAGTGAGACATGTAGTTTTTGGAATCCACTGCAGCATATTCAACTAATTCTGGCTTTTTACTTCAAGGTTTGGAAGTGACTTTCTTAAAGGATGAGCAACTTGTGTCCTATATCTTTCATATAACTCTTTCATAGCTTGATTCACTTTCTCCTGGAGCCTCTTTCTAGAGCCTGCTTTTTATTATAAACTGTTTATTTGTTTGCATAGACTCATGCTGTATGATTCCTGCGTATTTGGCTTTAGTGATTCCTGTTTATACCTGGCACAACTTCTCTTTGTGGTGGAAGATGCACAGAGAGGCATAAAAATGAGCTGAAAGCCTCCACAGATTTCTTACGTTGATTGGTTTGTGACCTTTGGCTTCCTGCTCCTTTCAACTTCCCATATGAATTGATGGAACTACACAGAAATTCAGCCTTGAAGGTGTAAAAGCATTTAAAAAAACCACAACACCCCCAAATTGGATAGAAGAGCTCTGAGTAAATGAGACCTTCCCAAAATCATGCTGGTCCAAACAGATGTATGATAAATTCATTGTAAACATTTGTGCCTTCTTCATAATCTCTAACAGGTTATCCATGTCCTTAAAATGAGTATGTACATGGTGCTTAGAAGGCTGATTCTAATCACCTCAAAGCAGAGGAATTAGCATCTCTTCATTAATCCAAAAATACAGAAAGGCAGTTTGCACTTCCACCTTCCTGGAAATTAATGTCATGTAATCCCTTGCAATGAATGATATGCAAAGAATATTCTACTTCTCTGAATATGAAGTTCCATTGACTTAGCAGAAACTCATAATCTGCAAAGAAAAAGCCTAGCAAATACTCTTTGCATCCATTAATATCTGATTAAACAGTGTCACTGAAATACAGGATAAAATTTGTTCCCCTTTAAAAACTTCGAAGACGCTCTGTGAAGCATGAATTCCTGGATGGAAATCAAAATATTCTTCAGGAGAAAATGAAGGGATAAATGATGGCTCAGGGAAGCGCTGCAGATGATCCTTTTGTGGACTAAAAAATGCATGTTCCTTATTAACTTCCGAGCCCCTGTGATCAAGTTTCTCTGCCTGTATTCATCATGATGTGCATACATCTACTCTTGTTCTCAGGTAACAAACAAGAGGAAATGGTTGTGCCAAGGGTGGTTTAGATTGGATATTGGGAACAATTTCTTCCTCAGCAGAGTTGTCAGGCCCTGGCGCAGGCTGCTCAGGGCAGTAGTGGAGTCACCATTCCTGGAGGGACTTAAAGGGTATGTAGATGTGGTGCTGAGGGACATGGTTTAGTGGTGGCCTTGGTAGTGCTGGACTTGAGGATTTTAAAGGTCTTTTTCCACCTGAAAGGATTCTTTGAAGCTGTGATTCTAATCTGGTGCAGTGAGGAAACGCTAATGTAACAAAAAGACAGAGAAATATTTGGAAAGAGTTAAGGAAGATGTGCTGTTTTTTGGCTGGGGGAGGAAGGATCCTGTGCTACTTAAGATGAAAGTTGAAGAAAAAGACACTTTCTGAGCAGAAATTTAACTTGCAGATGAAGGAGAACAGTTGCACATTAAACTCACTAATCAGAGAACAGTCAGTGGAAATTAGCACGATATCTCTCACGTCAGCATGATGTAGAAAGCCAGATTTTCCACACAAAATTAATGTTGATTAAAAAGGCAGAAACTGATTGCAATGCAAACCAAAGTCCCTTCTTCATCCATGGAGCATAAGCACCACAAAAATGAATTTAAGTTCAACTACTAAACTATTTCATATGTCCTAAAAGGACAGGCAGCTTCTCGCTCGGCACAAGAGTCACTTTCTGCACTAGTTCAGGGTCTGCTTTGTTTGTCTAATGACCAAGAACAATCTTTCTGGTACCTAGGAGGGTATAAAGGGACTCGTTTCACAACGTTGAGAGCACTTCCTCATGACAAATTGGCAAACAAAGCTCTAGGATAAATGCAGCCTCTCAGACTAGCTCCCAGCAGGGGAAAATGTGGGCAGTCTATTTAAACAGTACAGCTCCTACACCACATCTAATTTATTAATCATAACTGAGGTGCAATACACTGCATTATTTAAAGCTTTTTTACATTTCTGCTCCTACAGTTATTTCAGTTAGATTCATAACTTGGCATGTGGAGCAGCCAGTATTCTAATTAGGAGGGAAGTTACCGATGGCTTAGTTCATTTGCTGACAAATCAATATTTAATTAACAACATGTCAAAACCCAAATGCCTGTAATTAAATTTTGTGGGGGTAAGATGACAATTCCATTCTTTCCTGGTATCACTACAGATACTAAAATATTAGGGCACATAAGTGGAAATGTACAAAAAAGCTGTCACAATGCATGCAGGCAGCCAGTTTCCCTGTTAATACATCCTCAGCTTCAAACAATATAATCTTTTTTTTTATTTCTAAAGGCTCTGCATTCCTCTTAACCCAGATTCTTACTAGCTGGATTTAAAAAAAAGTTTCCCAAAAATATTGGAGTGTAAAGATCTCTTGCTATGAGCTGTCAAGTGCATCCAGCTCCTTCAGTGCCTGTGCTGTGTGAAACTTGGAGAAGAGTTAATCTTCATTTCCATCCCTGTTCCCCTGTTGGGGAGCTGGTAATAGCTAGTATGTAAATGTAATCTGTAATGTTTAGTATAGGAGGACAGCAAAGTTCCTGGAGGAACTTAGGATAATTTGCTACAAATGCCTCATCTCTGTTGAAACTGTTGTTCTAGGTTGCCACTGGAAACTATTACTGAAGAGAGAAAAATTGAAGTGGGGTGATCTTTGGCTCCTGAATGTGTCTGAGGTGTACTAAGCAATCCCAGCAATATTCCTCTGGTTTACTTCAACCTTCTGCCTCTGGTAACCAGGTAGAAGGTTGAGGAATATTTCTTTATTAGGGAAGTGATTCTGCAAGAGTAGGTATGAGAGAGAAGGCAGGATTGGGAAAGGCATAGAACTGCAGTCAAAACAATATTCTTAACACAGAAAACAAGTCAGCAGTGTTATGTTAAGAATTAGAATGAATTTAAAGAATTAATCAGAAATATTAATTTCCCAAAAAAATTACTTCCCTGGGGAGAAAACACCACCTGTATTTTCTTGAGCATAATTGCAGGGTAAATTGATTTGATAATAAAAGGTAATTTCTTATTTTTGGAAAGGCAATAGCTGCCCTGGTATTCACTTTCAGGTTGTGAATTTGTTGTTCATGGCTTCTTATATTTATGTATCTTAAAAGAAAAGAGAATCTTGCTCCTCCTCACAGTCTTTCCTAGTCTTGATTGACTTGTCACAGCTTGGGTTTAACCCCTTCGAAATATTAGTGTAAAGTTGTAAGCCCTGAAGACTCTTAACTTTACAGGTGGTAGCAAATTAAGCCTCCTCAGTCCTCTGGTGTATTAACCACCAGGCAGGATATAATCACTGTAATTCCTTCAAAGACAGTGACAAAGATCAAACACTGCTTTTCCCTGCAATAACCACTCAGCAAATCCCACGCATGAAGTCTGAAGTTGCACGTGCACCAAGGTCAATGCCCAAGCCACGTTAGAGCTCTGGATCCAGCATTACCCTTGTCAAAACCAGTGAAGAGGCCACTTTATTGCCATGGAGCTTTTCCTTTCTTACTGAAAAGGAAATGAGATTTACTCTTTAGGAGTGTATTAATATCTGTAGCACGATATTACAACCAGGCGTTGTTTTGTAGAAATAAAACTGTGAAGGGCTTTGTAGTGTATAAAAGTGGATGCAATTCTGAAGTCTGAAGTTTGAGAAAAACAGCCTGTAAGAGGGTATTTTATGCTTTTTTTCATTCTTTCCTTGTCATCACATGATTTGCAAAACAGACGAGAGACCTTTGCTGTTATTTGAGACAGAAACCGGGTTCAGAATGAGTTCCAAACATGTGAACTATTATCCCAAAGATTGGCTGGTGGCCGTGTGATGACATAAGAGACACTTATTTATCCTTTTGTCTTGGCAACAGGAGAGTGGAGCAACGCAGTCAGATGTTTCATCATGTGGGAAAGAGACAGAGACAGAAAAATGGGCTCTTGAACCTGATCCTCTTGTCTTTCAAGAGGAAAAAAAGGTAATCAAATCAGAAATTGCTCTCTGTATTCCTGACCTGAAAAACCAACTGCATGGGACTGCTTTGTTCTCTGTGGCCAAGATGAAAGCTGTTAGCACACCTCACTGGGTGGAACCCAAGCACTTGAGTAAGGAACGCTCCGTATTTGGGATTTGAAGAATATTGTATATTACTTAGATGAAATTATGCTTTACAATCAGACTGTCCTCCCACACTCTCCACACCCCTCCTTAAATTATTCTTCTTCTCATTTAAAACTTTCAGTAAATAAGATACCTGTAGGTGACAGCAGCTAATTCTCAAATGCTACATCCTTGTTGCTGGACTTTTTTCTTCATAGAAAAATAAAAAAGAAATAGAATAGAGAAACATAAAGGTTCTCTCTTGATATTTGCCTCCCTAAACCTATATGGAACAATGCAAACGTTGTCTGCAAAGAATTTACTCTCCTTTAGGTAAAGTATCTTCTGACTGTCATTGAAAACTGCTGAAACCCAACTAATTTGATTAGACTAAAAAGGACTTAATGTGAGTGTTAAGATATTGGGGTAGCAAAACAGGGTATCGGGATAACAAGAAGGTACCTTAACAATAAAATACCAAATAACCAAATAGTCAACAACTATTACACAAAGGCTGATTGTTTGAGTGCTGGCAACTTAACAATGGTTAAAATAATACCCTAAGGCAATCTTGTAAGACAATGATTGCAATCTTTCTCTTATATTTAAAAGGATTTTTATCACTGTCTGAACTTCAGGGGGAAAAAAAAAAAACAAACAACCCAAGAGAACTGTACAGCTGCCACCTGAGGAAGTTTATTGTCAGTCAAAGGGTTAAAACCTGTGCTTTTTGGGAGTGTGAGCCAGGCCTTTATTCTTCCTGCATCAATTAGTGTTTTATTGATCTAAATATTGTTCCAGTTGCTGTGAATTATCTATTATATGGGAAGATCATCTTTTGTGAGCTCTTGATTAAAAAGCCAGCTAGGTCCAATTAAAGGTAAGTCGAAGCTTAAAAGTCTGCTCCAGGTTTCAACTCCTTCCTTCCTTTTACTGTCTCTCAAAACAGAAACAAAGGCATTTATTAGGATTCAGACTTGGGATTGACCAGTTCTATAGACACAGGTCAGCAGGAAAATCTAGGTCTTCATACCACAAGAACCTTAGGATGACAGACTTAAAGGGATTTTTTTTTTTATATATAGCGGTCCAGATTTTGTGATGTATGTAAAAATAACCCTCCAAGCCCCTCTAAACTACAAAAAAAACCCACCTTTAATTTTTTTCACTATGTAGCTTCAAATTTTAAATTAAACCTCTTATCTATTGATATTCAAGATGCTTATTTAATTTCTTTTTACAATTTTATTCTCCTTTATCTAGCATGTAAATAAAAAGATAATACTGCAGAGAATATGTATTTTGCCTCATTGTTTGGGTATTTGCAGTGAGTTTGTAAAACAACTGTTAAGATCTATTTGGCTGTTTCATCTCAGAAAATAATTCCAGGCTGTTGCAGGCAGCCTTCATTCTCCTCAGAAAGGCTACAATGGACAGCTTTGTGAGCTTTAGGAAACAAAAACATATCCCAAGGCAAATAAAAGGAATATCTTTTTAAAGGGGAGGTTAGAAGAATCACCTGACAAATTTTCACTCTCTATCTACCCTAAGGTTAGGCTGAAGATTTATTTTCTCATTTTCATGGCTCACTCTAATGGGATTAGTATGCATTGTTTTAGCTGTATGTCTCTGATATACCTGAAATTTCTGATACACGTGAAAATAATCGATAATATACAGCATTGTATGGCTAATTATTATTATTATGCCTACATGTTGTATTAGACACTGCAGAGTACTGGGAGATTTTGAGAGTGGGGCCCTGGGGTTATTCGTGACCCACAGCAGGGTTGCCCCCAGTGACCAGCTGCTTCTGCCACATCTTAGGGTTCACATTTAGGTTAAAACAGAAAAAAGAGCAGGCAGAGAAAGGAAGCCTGAACTTCCATGTCTTTCATCCTTGAAAACCATCCAACTCACAGAGCCTTTTGCCATATAATTTAAGATCAGTGACAAGATGTAAGATTGAAAAAACAACCCTACTGTAATAGTTTGCAAATAGCAACACATCCTGCTGCTAACATTGTATTTCTTAGGACATTAAAAAAACTTCCCATTTTTCCATGCTAATTGTTATTTCTTGTAGTAAGTACTCATAAAATCATGAGTCGTGAATGCCCAGAAATCCTAACATTTGTTTCCAAAGTATAATTGGACATTTATTTGTTTTATTTTAACTGGTTGAAACTTTCTCATTTCCATTTTTTTTCTTCTAAATCTTCAATGACTAGAATCTTAACAGGACTGTTATGTTCTTTTTTTTTTTTTTTTTATAACGTTGAGGTCTTGAGAGGACAACGTCACACCCAGAGATCATGTTCTATTGAAAACCACCAAATGCTACAGAAAAGTTTAACCGTGTTAATGACATACAGAGCAGGGTGGTATATGTTTCATATGCAATTAAGGGAAATGAAGTCATTAAAGTGTAGTGCTGTGTTCTAAGTGCACTACATGTTGAATATTTCCATAGACAAAATGTTACATACATTTTACATAGAATCATACAATCATTTCGCTTGGAAAAGACCTTTAAGGTCATCAAGTCCAACAACCAAGGCCACCACTAACTCATGTCCCTCAGCATCACGTCTACATGGCTTTGTAACCCCTCCAGGGATGGGGACTCCACCACTGCCCTGGGCAGCCTGGGCCAGGGCCTGGCAACCCTTTGGGGGAAGAAATTGTTCCTTTCCCTCACTCACTGAGCAGGTCACCTTGTCATAGGACAGCAGGTTGCTCAAGCAGGATCTGCCTTCATGAACCCATGCTGACTGGGCCTGGTCTCGGTCCCTGGTTGGCACCCATGATCTGCTCCAGAACCTTCCTTGGCAGCGAGGTCAGCCTGGCAGGTCTGCAGTTCCCTGGATGATCCTCCTGGCCCATCTTGGAGATGGGCATCACATTTTCCAATCTCCAGTCTACTGGGACCTTCCCTCATTAGCCAGGACTGCTGGGAAATGATGGAAAGTGGCCTGCTGAGCACTTCTACCAGCTGCCTCAGCACCCTTGGGTGGATCCCATCTGGCCCTGTAGACTTGTGCATGTCTTGATATTTGTAGGCTCTAAATTTATTCTTTTGAAGACGCACTTCAGCTAGCTTCAAAGATGTTATTTTTCCAGAACAAAAAGAAAACTTTCTTACTAAAAGCTTTACTCTTGGTTCTCAGAAGTCCATGTTTCCATTGAGAATTGGTAACAGTGGGAGATAAGAATCTAGGAACTCACCTTGAAATAATTATTCAAAGTTCCTAGAAAGAGCTCAGCAGTCTTTACATGTGAAGGAGCTAAACATTTCTTTGTGACATTAGCAAGACATTTCTTCTCCTCAAATATTTTCCCCTTTTTTCACCCCGTTTTCCTTTTCCTGGAAACACGTAAGAATTAATTGTACCTGACAATTAACACCGATCTGGATCTAGTTTGTATGTTAATGAGCATCACTGTGTGCAGTGATAGGAACTCCCTCTTTGCCTGTTAAGATGCATCAATTCCAACAGCTAGAACAACTCCACCTTGGAAGATAACCAAGGCTTTATTAGCAAGAAATTAGTCAAGAAGGGTTTTTACTTGTTCAAAATAAGATTTTTGCTCCTTTTACTTGTCTGGGAAAGGGTTTTTTGAGCACAAGATGATGTTTTTTCCTGACATCTCCCATATTTCTACTGAGTTTTGTCTAGCAAAGTAATCCTAAGGATTTTTATTTTCTTTTACGTTATTATTTATTTTTGTCCCAGGGAGAGATTCTCCAGGGCTTTCCTACCTTTATATCCAAAAAACTTCTTGATGGTGTAATATTTTTTTCTCTGGGTTGAGACACATTTTATGCAGACACTCAATATTCCAGCACACCAGCTGTAAAT
Organism: Hemiprocne comata; assembly: GCA_020745705.1. Classification (NCBI taxonomy): domain Eukaryota; kingdom Metazoa; phylum Chordata; class Aves; order Apodiformes; family Apodidae; genus Hemiprocne; species Hemiprocne comata. The sequence continues at coordinate 1,062,294 of CM036593.1, forward strand.
TCAGGAGTAGCTCATTTACCTCCAACCAAAGAGGCTGATAGTGGCTTTATGGGTAAGAGATTGCATGTGCCATCTGCCAGGCTGCTCACCAGCACCCTGCTGTTCTCCACAATGGTTTGAGGAGAAATCAAAATATTTTAGGGGTAGAAAAGCTATCCAAAGTAGGAGAGTGTAATTATTTCACTGGGGCTTTAGCCTAGGACAGGAGGCTAAATCTCTCCTGTAAGGCTGCCACGCTATCTTCTGACCTTGTAGGCCTGCACCCACTCAGTGCCCACTGCTCTTGGAGTGTGTCTGTGCTAATTAAAACCCAACAGAATAATGGAAGGAAGCACCAAACGGCCTCACATAGGCTGTCGTGCTGCATTGGCACAGATCCAAAGGGCCAGGAATTATTCAACACTCACACAAGGATTGCAGCAAAATGTTAACAGCTGAGGTTAAGCAAAGCAGAAGCAGTCCATCAACGTTGGGTAGGCAAGACTTGTCCTTGGTGCCCCAAATCAATATTTATGATCTCTAATTAGATGTAATGTGATAAGCAGGCCATTTGAAAGATCAGGACCAATCTTACCCCTCTGGCTGGTGCTGTGGGCTTTGTCGTTATGACTCCATAAGGGTACAGGAACTGCGACCAGCTGGATACCTTCTGGCCTCTCTTTTGTTTCATTTACTCATTCATACAGGTCTGTCCAAACAAATAACAACAACTAAAAAAAACCCTCTAGCAATATTTTGGTAACTTAATTGATGAAGATGTTAAGGTACTAACATATAAGAACACGTGGCTTAGAAGCGATTGATTTTTGATTGATTTATTGCACATAAAGACTAGACAGAACAAAGTAGTGGACTGGTATGTGGCATTTTTCACATGCTTTTCCAATAATTACTTGGATTACTAATGATTGGAATTTTTACATAAAAATGGAAGCATTTATTTTCTTTTAAATATCTAGTAGTGTCTCTTTTTGATGTTTTATTATTATAAGTCTAGAGTATGGAGGAAATAAGATTTTGGTCCAAATAGGTTGGAAGAAGATACAGTAAACCACCTACTCTGTTCACTACCTAAAGGTCTATTCACATCTATTCTGGACAAATGAATTGATGTATTTTTTTATATTTGCAGTATTATTTGCCTGTATAACTTGACAAACCAACTGTGCTACATCCATCCCATTTCTTAATTTGGAAACTGATAAATGTATGTATCCCATACCTTACTTTTTCATCTACTAATAGCAATATAGAGATTTTTTTTTTTAAATGTGGACTTACCTTTCCTTCCCTCTTAAATAGGTTCAGATATATAAAGTTTTTTACGTGTGCTCAGACAATGCATAGAGATCTAAAAGAGCAGTGTATGCACAGAATTGCTTGCAGAGCTCAAAAAAGCAGGTGTGGGAGTCTCCCATCCCAGGAATCTCCAATTCCATTCCATACAATATGTACACACACACACACACACACAGCATGGTCTGACTTGGAAACAGAATGTTCAAGTTCTAATCCTATAAAAATAAAGATCAACACTTTAATCATAAATGTAATGAAATGCTGTGCATTGAAATGGCTTTATAATTGCATTTTGAGAATATACTTTTTGCTTTTAATTGCAAATATTCTTTCCCATTCATAACATCTTGGCCTGTGTGTATTTAAATAGTATTTAATTAATTTTCATAGTATTCTTGGCTCAAATTAAGTGCTGCAGAAAGGAAAAATATCAGCAACTGATGGTTTCTTTACTTTGCTCTTGTCCTTACTTGGTGCTTTCCTTGATAAGGTCTGAAAAATGGAACTTCAAGATGTTAAAAACAAAAAGCAGGGAGAGAGACAAACCATGTAGAATAATTTCTATCACATTCTCAGATGAAAAAAATTGTACTCCCATAGAACATTTTAACTTTTTCTAAGATGAGCTCCCAAGTTCACTTTTTTTCCTGTTTGTGCCCATCAGAAGTCGATTCTTTCCCATTAATTCCTGCTATCTGAGGAACTGTCCCATGGGGATTCACTCAGAGAGAAAAGCCTCTGGTGTCCAAGGTATCATGGGCAAGGATGAATTGCCCTGTCCACTCCTTCCTGGGAAACAGGTCCCTGAATCCAACCACTGCTGAACAAACCACCACGTTAATCCTATTACAGTGGCGGTTTGTGGATTTCAGAGGGCACCCTAAATTATTTAAACACCCAGGCAATGCTACTTATGGCATGCAAAGTGATATTGTGGAACAAAAAAAAATAGCACCTTTCCAAATTAATTTTATTCATTGAATTCAATTTGTATTAACTCATTTACATATGCTCCTTTCTCACTCTAGCTGTTTCCAGTCTTCAATTAGCTTAATTTAACCAGAAATCTCTAGACAGGTCAGAGCTCTCAAGTTTAATAAAAAATGAGTGAAACAGCCTTAATAGAAATTAATAAGTCACCGATGTTCTTTGGAGTAACACATACATTATTTAGTTCTGAGGGATGCTCTACACATTCAACCATATTTAGGGAGCTAATTGTACCAGATATTATGTCCCTGGGTGAATATCTTTCAAGATCCAAGACAGCTCCTCCCTTAACTCATTGGATGGCTCACCAAAGCAAAAACCAGCTCCTGGATATTGATTAGCAGCTTTAATGACAGGAGGATACTGCATAGAACAAACTAGACAATCCCTAATTACCTTCCATGTTCTCTGATCTCTAAGTGAAGGTAAAGAGAGAGAGACAATTTCTATGAAGTCTGTTTTAAAGTGTTTTTAAATAACTAATCCATTTGTTCAGTTGCTGAGGATATTCTGTCTTCAACCCTTGCTGCCAGTAATTTCAGTAAAGGCGCCTCCATCCTGAAAACCCTTGTCCCTTTTATCCCTTTTATGCCTCACGTTGCACTGAGAAGGCTCTGAAAAACACACACACTTCTTGAAACTATTTTCGAAAGTCCAGAAAGTTTTCAACAACTTGAAGGCTTTTTGTAAAATCCCAGTGATCTGTGTAGAAAAATAGGCAGCAATGCAGAGGATTCTTTTAGCCAACAAATCCAGTTCTCAAAAGAGAAGGGAAAATAATAAAAACTGTGGTATCAATGAAATCATCAGTGTGGTACCACTGGGCTGGTATGAATTGCTGAGCTAACTGACAAGAAACATTCTGGGGTACAAAATGGACTTTTCTTAGATTTTAATCCTGTGTTAAAGGAATTGATTTTACCTAGAACATATTCAGAATGTAAATGCTTTCTTTCACCTTGTGAGAGGAGCTAAGAATTCCAAAAGTTTCAAATGGCATCTTTTGTACATTTAGATTTCATTTCCTTCTTGAGCAGAAAATGCAAGGCAGAATCTGTCTTGCCTATCTTTAGATGCCTACAGCGTAGACATGAACATCTGAAGTAACTGTTCAATGCCTTAATTCAATGCAGAATTGGTTTGTTTTTTGAGAGAAACCCTTGTCTGAGCATACACTTGGGAGCGCTGGTGCAAAAGAAAATCCTCCTGTGGTCTAGGGAGTGAGTCATCTCCAAGTAGTCCTCTGGAAGCTGTTCAGCTTAACAGGAGCTGCAGACATGGAGAACCAAGCAAGAAGGTTCGCCCCCACCCAGTGACACTGACGTTAGTGGTATTTCTCTGCTTGTTCTTTATTGGGTAGAGTTTGGTTTTTTTTCCATTTCATTGCTTTATTTAACTTTCTGACAAAGTCATGCTACATAGTAGGAATGTGCAATCATGTTGGCAAGATCTCTAGATCAATTCCCTGCTCCACACCTAAAGCTGAGCAAAACACTGAAATAAACCACTTTATGTATCTTCATGTGAGACAAACATATTTTATCCCAAAGATTAGGGTATTTTTATGACCATTGAGGCTGATAAGATGTACACTCAAATGAATGGGGCTGAATCTTGAAAACCCTGAGCACATCAGCAGCTGCAGAGCTTTGGCACATCTAATGAATCATTCAGTCAACAGCAAGAAGGATGATACTTTCATTACAAACTTGTGACACTTTGTGGAGCCAACACACTGTAGTGGATAATCTCTTGGTATTTACATCACTGCAGAGACTGGGAAAGATGATGTGTTGTTAGGATAGTCATTTAGTCCTGGCAAAGGAGACATCTAGACAGGCTAAGGAAGGGAAACTTGATTTCTCTTGTAGTTAGGAGCTTCATGCTTCTTCATCTGCAAACCTAATGCCATAAATAAAGCTAATCTTGCGTGTGACAATAGAGACCTGTGGTACAGAAATTTTTCAGAGGAATGCATAGTACTGCTGCCAAAAGAAATAGCAAGGAAAGAACAGAATTTCTGCCAGAAATTACAATGGATTCTTTTTTCTGCTCAGAAGGAGGCAGATACCAGTTACACAATGTGATAATTGAACACGTAGTACAAGAAAGCTGAATCAGGAGCAGATTGCTTTACAATGGAATTCTTTCCTTCCATCATGACTTCATTATTTTGTTAAGTGTCTATAGAGTAACTCGGTCGTTACGCTAGGGGTGGGCTAACCCCTTTGATCATGTGTCTACAGGAGAGGCATATTGATTGCTTAATTAGGTCACATGTCAAAACTAATCTACACGTTTCACTTCCCTGTGCTACCAAGTAACTCTCTACCCTAGGAAATTCTTGAGCTGGTTACAAGTACAATCAAAAAGCCTGTATTTGGAAAGCAATATCCAAAGAACATGCAATGAAGTATTATAAAACAAATCTAAATGCTGTTGTTCCTATGGGTAGACCAGTTGTACAACAGAGTTACTTTCATTTTGGAGCTTAAGAAAACAGCCATAAAATAACCCTGAGAAAGCTTTGTTTTCTGTTAGCAACAGCATATGAGTGTGTGCAGTCAGAAATTAAGAATAAAATGTGCTTCAGGCTGAAATAGGTTTCTTTTCGGTGGGGAAAAAAAAATAAATCCATCCTGCAGGTCCATTTTTGCCAGTTAAAAAGAGCTAAATTCTTTTATGTACAGTTGGGATTTTTTTTCAGCCAAATTGGTGATTCCAGTTTTGTGATTAAATAAGCAAACCAACCAAAATGAAATAAACGTAATGTATTTCCTATGTATTGAAATTCAATATATGTGATGATATTACAAGTGAACCATCAAGCGAACCTTAAAGCATTCACTTTTTTTTTTTAATACTTAGACAGGCTGGAGAGTTGGGCGGGGAGAAACATGATGAAATTCAACAAGGGGAAGTGTAGAGTTTTGCATTTGGGGAAGAACAACACGATGTCCCAGTATAGGTTGGGGGCTGACCTGCTGGAGAGTAGTGTAGGTGAAAGAGACCTGGGGGTCCTGGTAGACAGGAGGATGACCATGAGCCAGCAATGTGCCCTTGTGGCCAAGAAGGCCAATGGCATCCTGGGGTGCATTAGAAAGGGTGTGGTTAGTAGGTCAAGAGAGGTTCTCCTCCCCCTCTATTCTGCATTGGTGAGGCCGCATCTGGAGTATTGTGTCCAGTTCTGGGCCCCTCAGTTCAAGAAGGACAGGGATCTGCTTGAAAGAGTCCAGCGCAGAGCCACAAAGATGATTAAGGGAGTGGAACATCTCCCTTATGAGGAAAGGCTGAGGGAGCTGGGTCTCTTTAGCTTGGAAAAAAGGAGGCTGAGGGGTGACCTCATCAATGTTTACAAATATGTAAGGGGTGAGTGTCAGGGAGATGGAGTTAGGCTCTTCTCAGTGATGACCAGTGATAGGACAAGGGGTAATGGGTGTAAATTGGAGCATAGGAGGTTCAAGGTGAATATCAGAAAAAACTTCTTTACTGTGAGAGTGACAGAGCACTAGAACAGGCTGCCCAGGGAGGCTGTGGAGTCTCCTTCACTGGAGACATTCAAAACCCGCCTGGATGCATTCCTGTGTGATGTGCTCTAGGTGACCCTGCTCTGGCAGGGGGGGCTGGACTAGATGATCTTTCGAGGTCCCTTCCAACCCCTAGGATTCTATGATTCTATGATTTGTGTGCTGTGAGTATAAACCAAGGGCAAGATTTTCCTCCTCTTGTTCAAAATTTCCCTGTGCCACAAACACATGCATTTTTGGGGGGCGACGTGAAGGGACACGTTGATATTGATTTCCTTAGGTTCTCAGAAAAGGCAGCATGCTTTAGAGCAGAGCACACACCAAGGAAAAATACCAAATAGTTGGTATTTGTAACGATCAGAACGATCACCGAAGCAGCATCGAACACTTTCAATCCTCTTTTCTGTTCTAGTGCTTTATCAAATGATTTAAAAATGACTCATGTAATTTAAATTCTGAGTTATGCCCGTCACCTGGGTGGGGCGTGAACAAACTGCTGATAAAACCAGTGGCAAATACAGCTACATATTCCATTTACTATTATTTTTTTTTAATGGTAAACAAAGATTTGTTTCTCCATAGGAATAATATCCCAAGGATCAGAGATGACAATTAACAAAAACGGATACAGCTGAAGTCAGGCATATCTGCACAAATGATGTAGAATCACCAGATATCCATTTGCATTTAAATTAAATACAAATTTCTGGCCATCAGCAGAAAACCCAGCACAGTCATTCAGGGTTCTAATGGCACCTGCAGTTTTCAGTGGTTACTTATACCCAGTGTCCTAAATTCTTTTCAAGTGCTGTAGTCACTCCATCATTTCCCACTGATTTGGGAGACTCGTTAGGAAATGTCCAATGCACGGAATCGTTGAGGTTGGAAGGGACCCCTGGAGGTCATTTGGTCTCATCTCTCCCTGCTCATGCAAGGCCACTGATCGCCCAGGCCCATGTCCAGGTGGCTTTGGAGATGGCTTTTTGAGCCTCCTGTGCTTCAGTGGTGCCCATTGCCTCTAGTCCTGTCACTGGGCACCACTGAGAAGAGCCTGGCTCCATCATCTTTACAGCCTCCCTCCAGTTATTTATCTACATGAAGAAGATCCTCCTGAGCCTCCCCTTCTCCAGGTGGAACAGTCCCATCTCTCTCAGCCTCTCCTCGTAAGAGAGATGCCCCAGGTCAGGATACCATTAACCTTCACTGCCACAAGGCCACTTTGTTGGCTCATCTTCAACCTGGTTTCCACCAGGCCCCCCCCGGTCATATTCTGCCAAGTTCTCTCCAGCGTTGGCAGAATGACACACAGATACGGACAGAGAAGCTGTAGTGAGTAACACCAACATCCATACTAGATAGACCTGTACTTCCCCATTTCCTGGCAAAGGTGCCCTGTTCTGCTTGCTGCTGCCACCAGCAGGTCCGATATTGCAGGGTGAAGGCTGAAATTTCTATCTATTTAAATTGATATTTCTTTAAAACACATCTCCTCTAGCTTCAGGATTCTTTCCGGCCTTGACTCATGAGCCCTCAAAGGCTGGCAGCTGGCAAAGTCTCCTTCATTTTGCAGGCTTGAAACTTTGTCAAAGTCCTCTCTCAGTTTCCAAGTGTTTTACCTTTCATTTTCATAATTGGTAGTGCAGAGAAAACCAAGTGCAAAGTCAGGAAATTAATGGAGCTCTGATGCCTTGCTCTGCATTTCTTTAATTCAGGCTGATGTCCTCAATTATGGGTCACTTCCCGTGGTGTTGGACCAGAAGTGGGTAACTAAGGAGGCCAAAAAGCCAAAGCTCAAGAAGGAATAGTTTGACCTGCCAAAACAGCAGAAACCATTCTGAAGGATTTGTTTTCCACTGGAAAGAATTCACAGAAAGAAGAGAATCGGTATATATACAAAAATCTCAATTCACATCAAAAGAGTCACATGCAGAACACATTTTAAATGTGTAATTGATGTGCTTATTGTTAATTGGAATATAAAGAGCTCTCCTGAAGTAGAGACATTTTAGAAGACAAAGACTCTTCCAGAAGAGATGATTCCACAGTCCCACTGCTTCTTCAACAAGGATGCTCTGAGCCAGCTCCTTCACCCCATCCCCAAAAGAAAGGGCTTTCTTTTGAAAATTCAGTTGAGGATTTTTTTTTTTCCTTCAAAGGTATGTATTTTTAGACTTTTAAAGACAGCTTCAGAGCTGATCATTTATTAAATATTGATAATTCTGCCAGTGGACATGATGGCATGATTCAGGAGCATTGTAAAGTTTCATTTTAAGGAAAGAATAATCATGAACCACGCCCTCATAATGAATAAATACCGAAGGTGGCAAGAGGCTAGATACCAAAAGTTTTAAAATTGTAAATGGATATAATTAAGGTTTTGTGATGAGTGCTAAAGATGAGCAGTTCCAATTCTTAATATCCATCACTTCTCCTATTCTAAGGACTTTGTAGCAGCCTCTAGAAAGGCTCATTATTTGGTACCTGAGAGGTTAGAAATCAGATCCGATAGAAAAGAAAGGGGTTTCGGGGGATTATCTTCCCAAATATCAAAAGTGCCATCCTGGTCAGCAAAATCTCAAAGGTGAGACTGGAATTCTCAGCTTAACAAGATCTAAAGAGAGGCCAGGAAAACTACAATAAAATTTAAAAAGAAGTGTGTTAGTTCTGCTGTTCGTGCAAGCAGAGTAATAGGATGTGACTCCATCCTTATCCTACCCAAGCCCTGGTGCTCACGTTCAGTGCCTGAAACCCTTGACAGAGAAGCACTAATTTAGGAGGAGTGCTCACATGGCAACCTCTAAACTGGCAGATCCCTTACTCTTGTGTTTATGCTAATAACATTTGGTGGGGTTAGCAATCAAGTTGATTTCCCACACGTAATAAGAAGAGTGTAATGCTACATTCCTACTTCAAGTTTATTGAGCAGGCAGGATATTAAAAGTCAGAACTGATTAATTCAGGATATAAAAAGTCACCTCTGGGTGGTTTTTTTTCTTTTCTTATTCTTCCCTTCCCAGTCTTGTCTCCTGAACACTTCACCCTGTCTCTCTTTTACTTCCCTTTGTGAGTTTTCACCTTTACATTAGAGAACACATGAAGTTCTCATGGCTTAGACTTGATCCATGCCATTAGAGTCTTCTCTAGACTCAAATGTGGGTTTTTTTTTTACAGCAGAAATAAAGGGGACATTTATTCTCTTGTTCTTTGTACCTATTTTAAGGTCAAGAGCAGCAAGGGAGTAGCCTGTAATTTGGGAAAGCCTATTTCAGGTTCCTTGGGGAAAAATCTGTAACTGAGTGGCAAGCAGATTTTTAACTGCCCCCATCTAAGCAGAATTATCTTCTAATGTCCTCCTTGCTCAATAATCTTCGGATAGAAATGTAACAGTCCATTGTGATGATTACTTACGGGACGTCAAGGCAATAGCAACCCCAGGAGGTGCTATTGCCACAGCCACAGGAGCAAGGGATCTGCCATCGTAGCAGTTGCCACGTGAGTGCCCCTGAGAATTCCTGATTCGTCACAGAATGAGAGAGGGAACAAACACCTGGAGTGGCACGTGATAATGACAAGAGCTCTATTCCAATCATGAGCCTGCTGCCTGGATGGAAGTCTTCCTCACAACTCCAAGCAGCTTGAGAAGAAACCACTCCGCTGAAAACACAATATAGAAGGACATAAAACCATCGAATCAGTTCTGGTTTGAGTGAATTAGTACTTTTTCATAACGTGGAATCACGTGTTGCACCAGAGAGGCTGAAATTCCAGCAGGGCTGCAGAGTTCCATAAGGTTGTGCACTCCAACATGTAGAGCCATCTCTTGGCAAGGTATTTAAAAAACAAAAATCAAAGCCCAATCTATATTTAATCCAGAGTAAAGAAGAGTATTAAGTTTCTAAAACTTCTGCATCTTTCAACAGGTCTGAGGAAATCTATGAAACCGTTTTTTAAATTAATCTTTGCTTTCAGAATTACTTTTTAAGAGGAAAAAAAACCCCTAAAATAATGAGTTCCCTATCTTGAGGGAAAGCCTGTGGGAATAAGTGCCATAATTGGGAGAACAGCAATATATATTAGCTCAGAAGAGATATGAAGAGCTCAATTTTTGCCTACCAAACTGAAACTAACTCTTCATATGAACAAAAAGAATTACCAGGACAAAAGTTCTCTTTTTAGTTCATTTTTAACCCAGAATTACAAACAGTCTAAAGGTGTGATGAAGGCAAGACCCTCCCACTACAAATCAGGAGGGGATTAATAAAGGGAGAAATTAATTAGTACCACCAGCCACACTTTTTCTGGGGTGATGTTAGAGCAGGAACTGTTTAAGAAGGATGTTCCTGCCTGGAAAATCTACTCAAGTTGTCAGGAAATACAAAGTGCCACAATCTAAGGACCCCGTACTTAACGAAGCAAAGTAAAACAGATGAACTTCAAGGCTTCTTGGGTAGAGAAATAGGAGGCAGTGCACTCACTCTAAGTATTGCTTGCTGGGGTTGGGGTTTTTTGTTTTATTTTTTAAGAAATGAGCTACAGCTGCTCCTGGGCAGACCCTGACAGTATCTGACTGGCCCTTCTCTTGCACATTCAGAGTCAGAAAGCCACTCTAAAAGCCTATTTTTCACCACTCCTAATAAATCAAAAGCCCTTCATTGTAGCAGATGTCCGTAGCAATCAGGCTAATTAGACTTTTATAACAATAATTATAAGTGAATCAATAACTGCAGAACAAAGTGAACACAGTTAATGAGCTGGGGACAGCCTCTCTAGTGAGAGGAAGGCTAGAAAATCCATTCTGGTACATTCTTATGTTAAATTTCTGTGTCTTGGGATGGATTCCAATAACAAAGACCCAGTTAGAGGCTTTTAGAGCTTTTCCTCTAAACTAACCTGCCTCAGTTTCTCCAAATGCAAACCGCAACCAATGACACAGTCCTTTTTTTCCATAACATTATGGGATGCAGGGATGAAAAGTGTTACTGAGAGGCACATCTGCCACGTGTAGAGGATCACTGCAGCTCTTCCAGTCTTCAAGAACAAAGCTGTGTATTTCTAAAGACATTCTGGATTTGATTTCCAGTAATAGCAACTAAAATTTGGACTGTGGAACTCAGCAATCCCTAAATACTCTGTCTCTCTGGAATAGCCTGCTGTAACAGCTTCAGCATTCCCATTCAGTTAAGGGAAAGGCATCTCTGAAATGAACCCTAGTACATAATAGCCAGCAAGAAAACAGCTCACAATGACTGTAATTTAACATTTAACTCACATTCAGCTTCTAGAAAAAAAATAAAGCCCTAGCTACTTGTGCTGTGTACTTTTGTGCAGCTTCCATTAAAGCATGTACAAACAACCTTGTTATGTGAGACACAAAAACACTTCCCCAAGTGTCATCTTAAACTCATTACCAGGAGAATGAGAAAGCTCTCTAATGTGATTGCTCTTTCTTCCTAACAAAGGCAAAAATTACCAGTCCCTCAGAGCCTCAAATGAGTTGTGATTGGAGTCAGATGAACTAATGCTGATGACTATCCACTTGCACTGCCTAGGCGGGTTAAAATGTGGATGTTTTATCTGCACTGGTAACTTTTGTGCATCAGATGGAACCTTTTCTGCTGCTACATAGTTGGAGATTCACCTCAAGTCAATGGCAAGCGAGTTGTAGCATGTCACTGGTGACATCCTTCATCCTTTGAAGACCAACAAAAATCTTGCCACTGGTAATGATCTTGGTATTTATTTATCTCTCCCATTTCTCTTGCTTATTTAGATTGCAAGAGCTGCCCAAGGATTTTTCTCTTACCAGATGTTGGTAGGCAGCACATCTCAGGGAAGTCTGCTTATCTCCAGAGGATTCTTCAGAAGGAAATGATATATGGATCTTCTTGGAGTGAGTATGATAAGAATAATAATGCTCTAAGTGACAGGGGGAGGGGCCTGGCAGTCCTGGAAGAAGTCCTGGGGCCTGGAAGAAGTAATAGGAAAAAAAGATCATTTATTGGCAGTTCACAGCTGGAAGGAGGCACAAAGCCTGAAGATTATGCCAAAGCATAAACTATAAACGCTACAAAGTGTTTGATTCCTCACCCTTGTGTTCAGATTTATCCCATCCCCTCTTTGATGCGCCTGGGCACTGATGGTAAAATGAGACCTGTTATTCAGAGAAGATATGGAAAGACTATTCAACATCCAGGCCAGGGCCACAGTGCCCCAATTCTTCTTGATTGCAAGTAGGATCCTTCCTTATTCAGTGTTTGCCTTGGCATAAGGATATAGAACCACATTTTTAAGACCAGAAGAAAACCTACAGAATGAAAACTTAAAAACCATCTGTGACTATTTTAGAAGATGGAGCTGTATAGATTGTCAATGTTTCTCTAGCTTTGCAAGCAAAACACAGAGTCTTTGGAAGTCTTTGCCTGCTTGGCTTTTGCATGTTTGTGTGTAATGTGCTGCAGAAATCTTTGCACAATATGGGATCTTATAATTCAAAGCAAAAAATACTCTGCCGCTACAATCAGAAATGGAGGTGAGTGCAAAACCCACCAACACTGCCTGAGTTTAGAACAGTCTGTCACTTCAGGCTGTCGTGACTCCTCTTACTTGTGACAGACTTTAAAAGAAGCTGAAGATAATAAGTATCAAGCAGAGTCGGATGAAAATGCAGGCTGAGACAAAGAGATGTATTCCCAATATTCAGTGTAATTAGGTCTACTATGTGCTGGCCATGGAAATTAAATGAGTAGTGAAAGAATGTTATTATCTGTGACATAATGAGGAACCTGCATATTTTAGTGAGCACTAACATCAGGTGTATAGAAGCAATGAAATCCTTTGCTCCCATCAGGAATACAGCACAATTATATTTACCTCAGGTGGCTTTCTCTTCCAGTGTAACTCTAAAAATAAAAGGCAAAAGAAGGGGAAATGGTTAGGCTAATACTTCCATCTCAGAAACAGCACTCAGGGTGTATTTATTATTGAGAAAACTTTTAAACACTTATTCAACAGGTATTTTAAAAGCTGTACATTGAAACACTATGTTGTTTGTACCCTGAATGAAAGGAAAGATCAATGAGAGGTAATTTAATGACAGGGAGCAGGTGCTCTCTGTAGGATACTGCAGGTATCTAATGATTTTTCCAGGGAACCCTTTCACTTTTCTTCCATTCAGTTGGTTGAGTGTAAGATTTGCACACATTGATTTCCAGACAGATTTTGACTCTGATCCCCTTGACCCTGACAGTTGCACTAAAATGCATTACAGGACCACTTTGCACTGAAATGAAGAACAAAAGGTGTCCTTCACCTCAGTAGGAGAAAAATGGGCTTCCAAAGCTGACCCTCGTTCCCTAGAAATCCTACAGATAGAGAGACATCAGCCGTGCTATTTGCAGTTCTATCGGTTTCTTTCTTTCTTTCCACAAGAAGAGAATATGCAATATGTTAACCTTGAGTTTCGACACATTTTTCTCTCATACTTTCATGCCTCCCAGAAAGTACACAGGTATTTGACCTTATCTTGCTCAGGTGCTCCATTACCCCACATGTATTCCACGACAAGCAGAGTTTTCCGTGAGCTGGGGTGTGCTTTGACTTTTGTTAAGGGAATCACTCTTGAGGGCTAAAATATTTCTCTGGAGAAGTGTCAATGATACAAGCTTGGCAGCTCATTAATTCTCTGTCTACTCCTTGTTCCAAGAGTATCTGCCAAGGCATTCCCAGATAATATTTGACCCTGAAATTGCTTGAAAAAAAGAACAAAGAACAGAGCACCCTGTTTTCATCCTGAAAAATGGGCAGCTAAATCAGTCCTTTGGATTTCCAGCAGTTGCACACTCTGTCCTGCAAGGAGACTCTCCTCACTGAATGCATCACAGAAAAATAACAATGTTCCTCAATTCCATTTCAGTTTGCACCTAGCTCAAGTGTAGCTGCACTAGACGAAACTAGGCACCACCATCAATAAAAATTCTATCACCATGTCACAAAGAATGACAACTTTTTGGGGAAAAGAGCAATATTGATGCCTGCCATTCAGCATTAAGAAAATTAAGTCAGGCCCTCGATCGTTCTCTCTACAGCGTGTTGCTGAGAGACATTTATTATGTTTTCCAGGTGCTTTTTCTCATTTCTACTTCTTTCAGGAGTCCTCTTAGCTTCAGAAGGCTCGCTTACTTAAGGGTGAGTGCAGCTGAATTAATTCTATGTCATAAAAGATGAGAGTCTCTCTGGACATCATTTAAAGTTTGCTGCTCAAGAGGCTGGAAACTTGCTGTGTCTTCGCTCTTTCCTCAAGTATTCCCAAAAGCTCAAATCACAATAGATCACTTGGGAGCTTGAAACGATATGGCTGTTGCCTACCAACCTTGCAGCAGAGAGGAGGGAAATTGAGGTCTTGACCTGTAAGTCCAAATCTGTATGGCAACAGCTACTCAACACATGCCATCCAGATGAGAATCTCTCCTGCTTACTTCAGTTTGTTGGTAAATTACATGTCCAGTAACTGTTGTCCTTGAAGTCTCTCCAAGACTCACTGAACCTCAGTGTTAACCTTTTGCCAGCCTGAAAATGGAGCGTTTATTTCTGCTCTTGGTTTTCCAGCTCTTTTAGCCGGTTTCTAATCCATGGCAGACCTTTCTCCTTCACCTCGGGACCACTTAGTTCCCACCAGAACCCTCCTTGAAGGACTTTGCTGAAGTCTTTGTGAAAGTTCAGACAAGCGATAGCTGCAGTTTCCCTTCATCTGTTCCCTCCCAGACATCCAGGGAACTGTAGCAGGCAAGTGATGCTTTGCAGGGAATCTTGTCCCAGGGAAGAGCAGAGTTTCAGGGAAAAAGGTGAAGACACTAACAGAAAACATCAGGAGCCCTCTCAGCATCACAGTGGAATGTCTTGCTGGACAAGGAACACGTATGGGGGGTCCTGAAATCTTTTCCTTTTCTCTCATCAGTGACATGGATTCACCTGCTTCCTAGGAGAAAGAACAGAACCAGGAGCCTGGAATGCTAAAGGAGAGCACACAGCTAGGAGCGACAGCCCTGGGAGCATGTCCTCAGCAGGCAGCACAACAAGGTGTGCACACACTGGAGTCATCTTTCCTTAAAGGGGCAAAATATTCACTCCTGAGAAACACAGGAACAGTGCTGTTGGCCTGAGCTATTTTTACAGATTCCAAAAGAATTTTCTCCATGCTTTCTCCTATCAAAGGCATTCAGTCCAACCTCCCTGCCCCCCATTTTCTAATTGACGTGGCTCTTCTTGGGAAACCAGGCGAGCATCATAAAATGCTGCTATTTTTATAGCCTCTGTTCAGCTCTCTTAAAACTAATCATCATGCTGTACCACATTTTCTACACCTGCCAGACTGTAAACCTTTCCAAAAAAGCCAGGATAACATTGAGCTTGGCATATTCCTTGCCCTGTGACTCTGTTGCTTGCAGATTAACAGTTTGTTGAGCAGCAGCACGAACAGGCAGATATCACAGTCAACACTGAGGTTTCCAGCAGTAGCCTTCTTGAAAGCTGTGTATGGAAAGCTCTGCCTTCGGCAGGCACCTTTCTATTCCATCTACCAGATTCCTTGCTCCAGTTAACCCATTCTCACCTATAGTCCTTTTCCTGAACGTCCCAGTCAATCACAGAGGAAGGGTAGGAAGCACAAAGACGTTTCTCTCTCCCATCCTGCTTTTCACTGTCCAGAACAGTCAAAACATTTTCCATTTCTCCCTCCCGATCCTCCAGAAAGGATAGATAGAGTGCTATGAAAAGCTTCTGAGATAAGCTGATGGAGATGGAATAGGCTGTACCCTTGGACCTCCCCTTTCCCATCCCCTAATTACTTTTTTCCTTTTGCTCCTAGTTTTGCTGGATCTGTACAGAAATTTGGCATCTCAGAACTGTCCTTCATGTGTCTGATAAAAAACAAAAGGATTTGTAGAACTGCTTCCTTTTAAAGCCTGGGAATAACCACCTTCTGGTTTCTCCATTATGGTAGGCTCTTTATCGTGTTGCCAGCGTGTTTTAGTTTGGAGGAATCAAATCCTTTTTTTCTCTGGAGATGCAGCTGAAACAAGGTGATAGAGAGGAGGATCTCAATTAAGAGACGTGTTCCTGACCCAGGGTATAAATCTATTTCAGGTGACAGAAACAGTTCCGTGTTATCCAGCCTCTAACCCAAAAAGCTTTTGTCTTCAAGCTATTCACTGCTTCTCAGCTAATTCCAGCTGGTAGGTATAAAACTGAGTCACCCATCTGTGAGCAGGGGATGTGTGACTGCAGATCAAACCGGTTTATTGCCTGACACAGAGTCACACAATCCTTCTGGTTGGAAAAGCCCTTTTAAGTTCATCGAGTCCATAACCTAACTCTACCAACCATTAACCCAACTCTACCCAGCCTGGTGCTTAAACCATGTCCCCCAGCACCACACCTGCACGGCTTTTCAACATCTCCGGGGATGGGGATTCAACTGCCTCCCTGGGCAGCCTGCGCCTGTGTTTAACTAACCTTTCAGGGAAGAAATTTCTTCTCATATCCAGTCTAAACCTCCTGTGTGCAACTTCTTCTAATTATATGCTAACATGTTTACTAGAATGCAAATTAGAAATCTTTTCCCTTAATTGGTATTTTTAAATAGCAACTTAACCCTAAGATCATGACCCAGAGACAAAGTCTTTGCTCATCTTATGAGCATGATGTTACTTGGTCTAAAAGCTCTCTTGACCCCTTCTTCCTTCTAGGGCCTTATCCCATGGGACTCTTCCAAGCAGATCTTGGAAGAGGCCAAAGTCTGCTCTCCTGAAGTCCAGGGCTGTAATCTTCGTTTTTGTCCCTCCCCTCAGGATCCTGAGCTCCATCTTGTGGGCACACCAGTCAAGGCTGTCTTTGACCTCCACATCCCCCGTGAACTCCTCCTCCTTGCTGCTAAGTATGAGGTCTTGCTGAGCACCTCTACTCCTTTGTCAACACTCGTGTCTCAGGAAATTCTTTGATACTCTCCAGGAACCTCCTGGACTGCTTATATTTGGCTGTGTTGTCCCTCCAGCAGATAGCAGGTTGGAGAAGTCCCCTGTGAGGACCAGAGGGACCTATTTTGTTTGTTTGAAGGGTATCCAGGAACGGAAAACTCGGACACACGTGCCCCTCTGTGGGCTAGTGAAATGGTGCTGTTAAATAAATCAATTAACAAAGTGGACATGGAAGCTGCTTATTTTTCAATCAGAAATCCAAAGACATGGTTGCACTTCCTCTCCACTACAGGGGTGGGAAAAGCCACTGACAGTGGTTGGAAATTCCAGATGGGTTCATCTCCATTTTGGTTTTATGGCCCCTTGAAAAAGTGGCACAGCTGTAATTAGGATGAAGAGTATGGGAGATGGGGTCATCATCAAGTATTGATGCTGGCAAGTTGTAGATTTTTCCCTGTCAGAGGAGAACAGCTGAATCAAGCTGAAAATGGGCAACGTGAGTTTGGCTTCAAGGGGCCTTGATGCTGGGCTGCCTGGAATAAACAAAAAGAAGGACAAGTATTTTTGAGAAGAAAGTATCATGGTTCCCTTCTTCCCAGTCACCTTGGGGAATATGTTCTCAGTGAAAAGTTGCACATTTTGACCTCTGCTTTGCTGGTGCTTCAGATGGTCAATTTCTGAGGTGTAGTTCACATATGTAAATGAGTGTTTCAGATGCAAGGAAGAAACGTTTTACAGCGAAGGTGGTGAGGCCCTGGCTCAGGTTGCCCAGAGAGGTGGTAAAAGCCACATTGCTGGAAACATTCCAGGTTAGGTTAGATGGGGCTCTAAGCAACATGATCTAGTTGAAGATGTCCCTTTTAGGACGGAAGGATTTGGTAAAATACAACTATAACCAAACTTGCCTTGCTGAGGGGGAGGAAAATTCCCCTTCCATCCCAGTGACACAGGCCACGAGTGTGACAATGAAGATCTGGAGGTGAGTGGTTGGCTAATCCCCAGCTGACTGCAGGTAGTAGTAAAGATTCTGGGAGAAGGGCTGAGGTAAGTGTGGTTTGGGATTCATATGGAATATTCAGATCTCTTGAGAAGGATGTAAATCAGCAAGCACAAAGCAGAATCGCCCCCAACATCCTGTAACCAGTATCACAAATACACTGCCACGTATCATTCCATTGGCAGAGCCTGAGCCTCACTTCTAGTAGGCAAAAAGAGCCAGTTTTGATTAAAAGCTCTTCTGTAACCCAGCTCAGGGGAAACCCAGACAATGAAAACAGTTTCTAACCTTTGAGCACTCTGAGAGATTCAGCAATAAGCGATAGTTTCCGCCTAAGGGGATTAGTAGAGGCTTTACACTGTGAATATATTCTGGGTTTAATTGCAATTATTTTCTCACACTACAAGGGGTTAGAGAATCTGTTTAGTTTTAAATGTGGCTGCTTTGGACAAACTCAGTGTTTTCCATGAACAACAGCAAATCCCTTAATAAGGGCATCGTTACAATGAAATTATTACATCCTGAAGGTGTCAGGGATTTCCACTCACACTCCCTGCAAAGTTTTGTCTTCTCACATAGTTTTCTTGGGGAAAAAAGACCAGTGTTTGAGAAAGAATTAGTCGTGACACTCCAAAGGTTAAGTTTCATTACCTGTTTGGTTAACATTCAGTCACACATCTTAATATGAATAATATTAAAGAAAGAAACTCAGCTACGTTGAGATTAAACTAGATGAATCAGTGCTAATATGGGTTGAATTTGCATAGTGTGTTTGCTTTATTTATTCAACACCGCAACAAAATCCTAATGGAATTTGCCCTTCAAAAGGGCAAAACTAGACTGTTACAGGACAGAATTATGATTCAAGAAGACAATTATATTTTTCTTATTTATTACTATTTAGTGTTTTAATGAGATGTAATTGGATTATTATTAATGCAGGAACTAATTGTAAGTCATGCCAAACAGTTTAATGCATTTGCAAATTGTTTGCAACTGGCAGCACACTGTGCTGAAAAAGAGGAAACTACTGATGTGGTTTCAGTGCTGATTAATGTTTTCTAATTAAACAGACTTCTTTCTTTCATAATATAACCAATTAATGTGTAGGAATGTGGGGGTTTTCATAAAAAACCCACTATGCATATGTATGTAAATGTAGCCATTTCCTTACACAGTTACAGACACAGCAGACCTATAAATTCCAAGCTGGTAATTTGTAACAATGATAAGAAATGTCTTGAAAATAGACTGTTGCTCCATTCACCAGAGAGGCAGAACTGTATTTGGTCCACAGGGTGTAAGATTTGAAGCATCAGGACTCTGCATAGATCCAAAGGCTCCAACTTCCAAGATAAACTTGGAAAAGCAGGACTTTGGTTACCTGTGTAACTTTTGCAAAGAGGAAGGGTGAATTACTTGGCCTTACCTGGTGCCCAGTTTGTCACCAGAACGAGACGGTGACATCACTAGAGCTGGAACTGCTTTGATAGGAGGTTATCTCTGATAAGGAGTCAAGGCTGGAAGATTTAGCTGCTACTGGAAATATTTATTTGTTGATGTGTTCTGATACATGATCTGATTTCAGAAAAGCTTTTTTCACAGCATTTCATTTGCATGAATTGCATACTCAATTTAAAGAAGTCTATTTGGGCTTGTAGCAATCTGTGAAGGAAGCCATGGGGTTTAATGGTTTGTTTGCAGCTTATTGCATTTATTATTGGTATTGCTTTGAAGATGGGTTGACCTGGCAAAGAAAGGAAGGATTGTGGTCTTCTCTGGGCTGCTTTGGGCCAACTGGAACACAAAGGAGGCAGGAGGAGAGCTCCTTCTGTCCTGCTCTTACCAAAAACTGGAGGACTGGTGCAGGTTTCATGGAGGGGTTAAGCAGAGATCAAGACTGCAGCAGGCATGTAGAGAGATAGGAAAGAGGCTTTTCTGGTGCTGGAAAGAGCGAGGTGAAATTAAACACACCTCAAAAAGCCCCAGGAAGAATCCTGGATTGAGGGAGTAAGAACATCCCTACAGGTATGCGTCAAGCCAATGGAAGATGTACTCCTGAACCTTCTTTTTTTATTCTCTTCATTGGTCCCTCTGGGTTTTCTCTGGTTTAGAAACATGCTGCTTAGTTTTGTTCTGATGGAAGCCGATTTTCTACATCCCAGGCTCTCCTGGTTCTTGGGGGTGTTTAACCTTGAAGCAAGATACAGACAAGGCAGATAGACCTTGAAGGTCTGACAGATGTGTTCAGTTTGGGGCCCCTCACTACAAGAAGGACATTGAGGGGCTGGAGTGCACCCAGAGAAGGGTCTGGAGCACAAGTCTTATGAGGAGCAGCGGAGGGAGCTGGGGGTGTTCAGCCTGGAGAAAAGGAGGCTGAGGGGAGACCTTCTCACTCTGCAACTGCCTGAGAGGAGGTTGGAGCTGGGGGGGTTGGTCTCTTCTCCCACATTACTGGTGATAGGAAGAGAGGAAATGACCTCAAGTTGCACCAGGGAAGGTTCAGACTGGCTATTAGGAACAACTTCTTTACTGAAGGAGGGGTCAGGCACTGGAACAGGCTGCCCAGAGAAGTGGTGGAGTCACCATCCCTGGAGGGGTTCAGGAAACACGTGGATGTAGCACTCCAGGATGTAGTTGGCACGATGGGGTTGGGTTGATGGTTGGACTTTGATGAGCTTAGAGGGCTTTTCCAGGATCTCAGCTGCTGAACTTGGTATCTTTAGAAGAAAGTCTAAAGAGGTTTGATTCTGCACCAATGTACTCAACCAACATAATTCTTTTTATTCCTACCATTCCTTTTTTAATAAGAAACAAAAGGGATGAATATCCAGCAGAAATATTCCAATTTTTGATGATATTGCAGTAAGAATGGAGACAGAGGAAGATGTTTTTTCATCGTATTTTTAACTGTAAACCTGTTTTTTTTACCCCAGGCCTGGGGTATTACCCTTGTTTTCTCTCTTCCCCAGCCTGCAGTGCACCAGGGAATTAATCTTATTCCATGTTAAATAAACAGATGTATCTTTATCTCTGTGGCTGTAGCACAGACTGACTTTTATTCTTCCAACTGCAAGAGCTACACTTCATCCCAGTTGAAATAATAATCTCCATCTCCAACATGAGAACCCTTAGTTATAAGCTTATTAATTGATTCTCTCACTAATTAGAGTATGATTGTTGTTGCACAGCTTCAAATTCATTTTAAACTACTTGAATGAAAAACAGAAACAACACATAGATTGCATCTATTGCCATTTTGAACACAAATAGGAGAGAGATCTGAGTAACAATTAACAGCCTAATTAGCTTTTCAGCACAGAAATGGATGGAGACAGAACACATCAGGCACCAAAACGTTCATGCGTGGTGTTCTGGTAGGAGGGGGAATCATTCAGGAGAACTGGCACCATGGGAAGGAGATTGCTACAGCACATTGGACTTGGCGGGTAATCAGGGGGTATGATGCGACTTCTTTGATGAAATTAGGTACAAAATGGAACATCTTGACAGGTTAACCTCTATATCTGTGTGTTTGTGCACAATTTAGTTGAGAAACTTAGATTTTTCCTTGAACTTTTGTATTGATTAGAAGAGACTCTTAATTATTGACGAAAATCAGATCATTTAGTGTTGCAATTCTGTGTTACAAGAGTGATAATCAATCTTAATTTACTGCCATTTCTAGTCACAGCAGACCCATAATTATGTGTACACTTAGTTGTAAACTGGTGACCAAGTCTGGGTCTAGGAGTGGATCCAGCTGCACCCAGACTCCTGAGAATCACAGAATCATGGAATGCCAGGTTGGAAGGGACCTCAAGGATCATCTGGTCCAACCTTTCTAGGTACTAGTCTAGTTTGTATGAGATGGCTCAGCACCCTGTCAAGTGTGGGGGAATCTACCAACTTCCCTCAGGAGACTATTCCAATGGCTGATTGTCCTCATGGTGACAAATTTACCTCTTGTGTCCAATCAGAATCTCCCCAGGAGCAACTTGTGCCCATGGTCCCCTGTCTTTTCCATGTGACTCCCTGTCAATAGGGAGTCTCCATCTTCTTGGTGCCACCCTTTAAGTACTGGAACATGGTAATAAGGCCTCCCTGAAGCCTTCTCTTCTCAAGGTTGAACAAACCCAGTTTTCTCAGCCTCTCCTCATATGTCCTGCAGTCCCCTGGGTTTAGAAAGTGGAGTTTTTGAAGGTGTTTGAGTTTTTGAAGGAGTTTAGAAAGCCAGGAGTTCCACTCTGACCCTCCTGACTCAACTGGAGGGTCTGAAAAATATGTATCCAACTGTGGAATATCTCTGTTCAGTTTCAGGAAGGTTTTAATTTACAATTTATTAGTTTTATTGTAGCGTTGGCTACGTTCCTTTCACCTCAAAGCTGTGTAAATACACCAGTTATTGCTGGGAAGCCAGTGGAGCACCTTGGTGAGTCTCTTCAGCCACGGAAGTGGGTCAGTGGTCAGCCGGTCATTAATCTAATGAAGGGTATGATAATTTCAAGCAGTCACTGTGAGTTCCATAGCTATTCCCTTTCCTACCCCAAAGCCCAGGGGACTGCCCCGTTAGATATGTAATTCCAGAACTGAGTGCTTATGTAAGTTCAATAGCCTCTTCTGTAAATCTGCTGGTCCCAGAAGGGTACAGAGCGATGGTATTTGGTACCAAGTTCTCAGCTCAGCACTTACAAGGCATTTCTTCAATCTTTCTTGCCATTCTCTGTCTCATCAATTGGAAAAATCTGTCCTGAGAGTAATTGAAAATTGCCCCAGATTATCAGGGAGTGATCTGCAGAAACACCCTTGGATGCTGGGCCCAGTCACTTTTATATTTTACTGGCCATCAGGCTGCATGGAGGGACAACACCAAATTCTTCAGCGGGGGACACCCAGGTAATTGCTGTAGTTTATTCCCAAAAAATGAGGTCTGTTTCTGTAGGTGATCGTCTGCAAGGTTACCAACAAATCCAGCTCATAAATCATGTTTCAAGTGGAACTACGAGGGCCTCACAAGGGCTGCTCAACTGTCTCCACGTGTTGATTTTGCTGCAGCAGTCAAACTCAAGTGGCACACTTGACACTACTCTCTTTCCCCGTTTTATTCTAAAAACTGTGTGTGTGTGTGTATATATATATTTATTTGTTTACTATTTTAAGAGAACTATCCTTCCAGCTGTTGGATGCACAGTCTCCTCTGTCCTCCTGTTTTTATACATGGCTCCTATGTCCTGTTCATCCTCAAGAACCCACATGTCTTCTGTTTATCTCAGGCAGGAGCAAGGACATCCTCACTGAGCCAGGTTTGTTTGGGGATGCCAGGGTACATATTGTACAATTTGGTGTACACAGGTCCTATTAAAGGCAAATACACACTGAAGGACTTGTTGGTTTGGAGATCTAGTAGAATCAGTGTCTCCTGAGTCCTCTGAATCAAAGTTTCCTGGTTACCAATACATCTAAAGTGTCCAGCAGCCAGAAAAGAGGTTTTAATCCTAATTTCTTAGGTTTGCCCAATGGCTGATGTCTGTGAGATAATTTTCCAGACATTCTGCAGCCATGCGACGTGAAAAATTACATTTAAAGAACAGCTTTTAAAAAAAGAACAATGAAACGTGACAGAAAAAACAAATGAAATTCTAATTCAGCTTCTCAGACAGACAAAACCTTTACTGAGAACAAGCTTGGGATCTAAAATTGGTCCTCTTGCTTTATTTGGTATCACAATGGGCTGCTGGAACCGAACAGCCAGGAGGGGAATATCCTGAAGGTTTTTGCCTTTCCAGTATCCTTGAGATAAATTTAATTACAACCTCAAAACAGAAGTCCTTTTTTTGCTTTGGGGTAGGGAAGTCAGATTTCCCTCAGCAGGCTTTTAGGCAATTAAGGCTGCTTTGGGAAAAGCTGTCGTGGCAACCAGACTGTTGGAAGAAGCAGGAGAAAAAGAATTAGGCCTTGCTCACTGGAGATGGGTTTCACTGACAGTCTCTTGGAGCAGAAGTTGCCTCTGAGGAGCCTTTTTGTATTCACAGTGATCTTAGTAACAATAATATGAATAAGAACAAGAAGAAGGAAGAAGAACAAGAAGGAAAAGAAACAAGAACAAGAAGAACAAGAAGAAAAAGATTAAGAAAAAGAAATAAAGAACAAGGAGAGAGAAGGAGAAAGAAGAAAAGAACAAGGAGAGAGAAGGAGAAAGAAAAACAAGAAAGAGGATGAACAAAACAACAAGAAAGGGAAGAAGGAGGTTTGAAATACACATGGCTAATGTATTTCAGCACAACCAACCATGAAAAATGGCAACAGTCCATAATGGAAAAAAGAAGTAGAACTGTAGAGAAGACTGCAGGAACATCCAGGTGTTTTCAGGCAGGAGTTATTTTTCAATTTAATTAAATGTTGCCATTTTCGCTAAGTGCTATACAACTATCATTAGAAATCACGAGGAGAAGGGTGCAAATTAACCCCTTCTCTTCTCTTCATCAGGAAATGCAGCCCAGTCTCTGCTAGCAATAGCTTTGGATACTAGAGCTGGAGAGTGACACTGCCTGCAAGGACATTTTTTAGGTATTTCTTTCTTTATTCACCGTATGTGTTTATCAAAACCAGTTTTAACCCTTTTTATATGCAACCTCCCTTATCATGCTAAGGAAGAGAAATCTAAAACTGATCTTCCTGCAGCTACATTCTATCTTTTCCTTTGGAATTGATCACATTCTGCTCTGTATAGCATCTGCTGGTCTTACTGACAGAGTCCTGCATTACAAAAATCATGGGAGAACAAACGCATTCCTCTTTATTTTGGTAACAACAACAGTTTCCAGTATGAGCTCCACATTTCTTCCTCTTGAAGGTGATGTATGAAGCAGGAAAACCAGTCTGACTTGCAGATAATCAGCGGAGGCAGTAAACAAAACCCTCTCAGTCCTCTGCAGGAAGGAAGCTTGATGCAGAATTCCCTAAGGGAAAAGGAACTGGGAATGTTATCAAGAAACCTCTGGTTCCCACATACCTCAGGGAATGTGAATAAAAGATGATAAGGGAACATATGGAATTGCAAATCCTTGTGTAATGGCTCAGTAAACATTTCCTCACCTGTTAAAAATGCAGTAATGCAAATGCTGCGAGTTTCAAGAAGCATCTGGCAGTTGTGCAGTTTCACTTCTGCAGACTACATATATATCATGATATGTATTAGTTGCCTGCCTTGGTTTTGTCTAGTAAACTATTCAGCAGGTTCTTATTTCTGAATTAAGAGGGAAAAAAATGCCACATTGAAAGAAAAGGCCAAAGCAAGACAGGTGCTGCTAAAGCAGGCAAAGGCTTTGATGTGAAGCATGTGTGGGATGAGGTTTTAAAAGCTTGGCAGTAACACAAGTTCGACTTGATTTTTCACTCTCTGGTCATGCCATCTGCCAAAGGGAACTCGGCCCCTCTGAGACCAGAACGGAGCAGGTACTGGAGACCCCTGCTCTGTGTAAGGAGGTGATTTGTGGATTCCTGCAGGACTTCCATTCCATGTCCCAAAAATACAGTGCTGCGGAAGATTATGTGAAAACAAAAGAAAGTAGCAGACAAAACTGTTTGAGCTCAGTTGGAAGTAAAAAAGAATAATCCAAACAATCCAGTGGACCCAGGAAATATTTTACCCTGCAGGGTTTGTTGCACTTTTTTTTTCATGTTGTTTAAATGCATTTTTAAGGGCTCTTTGTTTAAAGTCTCAAGCAGCTGTGATTTTGACCTGAGGCACCTCCAGTATCTCCTGCAGCATGAGTGCTGCATGAGTAGAAGAGTTACTTTACAAGCATCAACCACTCTTAAGCTTGTATCACATCTAACTCCAACCTTTTCTTTCCCTTTCTAAGTTGCAAGGTCACCTTAAACCCAGGAAAAGGCCTGAAGAGAAGGGGGAAAAAAATAAATTAGCAAGGAAGCCTTCACTGTTGCTATAGGCTGGTTGTTTCCAAGCAGAATGCTATCAAAAGTAGTAATAATGTATTTAAAAAAAGGTAAACAAGATCCTGCACTGCCAGGAACTTCAGCTCTGGGCCAAGAAAACACCATTGGAGCCGAGTACCATTTTGCCCTGATCCTTCCCATACCCGCAGGTCAGCCTGCAGCTCCCACACCTTTTCTGCCTCCTCCCCAGGCTCTCAGGTTATTAAGCCAACAGGTTATTAATTCTAATCTAAATGTAGACTATTTTCTCATCTTAACAGGGTGCTGATCCAACCTTTTTGCCTGGGTTTCAGAGGCCTAGTAGGAAGTCAAGCTCTACCGACCAGCAAGTTTTGTATTTCTTTGGACATTTGTACCTATTCTGGAAAGATGAGAGTTGTCAACTGGCAAATCCTCCACAAAAGTATTTCCTCCAAACTATTAAGAACAGGTTCATCTACAAAGCGCGGGAGATCTTGACAATGGGAGATGAAATTCCTTGTGACAGCTGCCAGGTAAGGCACACAGGAAGGAACAACTGATACACTGATTGGTTCTAAATGAAGTGGAAGTACTCAGGGAAAAATGGCTTTGTGAAGAGCTCAGGGAAAAACCTCTGCCCAGTGATGATTAAAACCCCAACAAGATGTTCCAGTGTGCTAAGGAGGGAACAGAAAAGCCTTTGGAAAATGCTGTAAGGCCACTGTGGAAGGCAGAGTGTGAGCTCACCTTGAACCAGGCGCTCAGTTTTGTCACCCCCATCCTAAAAAGGGTGTGTCAGAAACAAAGAACAGGAGCTCTGAAAGTCTGGTTTTGCAGGGAGATTGGAGGGTCAGATCCAGGCTTTGATTTGTACCCTGTGAAATCAAACATTTCTCCAGGTTTTAAACCCCTCCAAGATGTGACCTTCCAGGCTTTGATTTGTACCCTGTGAAATCAAACATTTCTCCAGGTTTTAAACCCCTCCAAGATGTGACCTACTTAATTGAGCAGGAAAATGCTGGTAATGAAGGTACACAAGGTAGTGAGTGGCTTTCTGCAGTCAGAGAAGCTTTTCTTTGCCTCTCTGAGCCACCTCTGCTCTGAAACATCCTTTTTCCATAGAAATACACATCCCTTACTTGCTCCAGATGAATTGTATCCTCTTTCCTCAGCTTAAAAAAATTGCAGGGGGGGCACTGGAGAAGAGGAAGCTGATCACAGAGGGAGCTCATCAGACTGTGATTCTAATTTTCTAACAGGCAGGAGAGCAGGATCTCAGCAGGGCAGAAAAGGAACATTTAATCCTCTTGTTCCACACCTTGGCTGAAGAGAAAGACCAAATGGGCCAATTTGGGACTCAAACAAGCCAATTTTGGATGTAAATGGGCGATTTGGGGGGCCAAAACAAGTAAACAGAGGGTCAAAGTAGGCTGTTTAAGGGTCAAAATGGATGAGTTTGGGATTCAAATGGGCCAGTTTAGGTGTCCAATGGGCCTACTTGCTGTAAAATTAAGCAATTTGGGGCCAAAATGGGAAATTGAAGGGTAAAAATGGAGGATTTGGGAGTCCAAATAGTCTGTTTAAAGGGTCAATGGGAGTTCAAAGGCCAAACGTGCAGAGGCTCCCAAGCTTTGTGCAGGGTTCTGTGATTTTTTATGCAGGGAGAAGAGGTATGGGGGGGAAGGGAAAAAAAAGCCCTATGGACTCCTGCCTTGTTTGGTTAATAGATGCTATGACCCATTTACCATGATGGTTCATGGTCCTGTACATGCCAAAGGATAAGCCACAAAGGGCACCATTTTTAAATTTATTTTCATATCAGGTAGCTCTAAGTAGAATTTAATCAGACATTTAAGTAGACTTTAATGAAGAAATTCCTTCTTCTCTTTGGTTTACTGCTTGGCTAAATAGTTGGATTTGAAGAGCAAGTCATTCTCTTCTGGGGTGGGGAAAAAAAGACTGTTTTCCTCCTGATTTCCCACTAGGTTCTTGGCTCAAGTATTTATTACAGTGACAGGTACCATTCATCAAGTGCTCGTGTGAATAAATGTCATCCCACGGGCTGTGCACGACGGTTGGTTGTGGGCACCGGAGTCCCCGCCACGTGGCTGGGATGACAGCCCCTCTGTCCCTGCAAAGAGCTGCTGTTTTGTCTCCTCCTTTCTTTGGAGGCTTTCTAAAGAAAGGATGTTCTTAAGCAGTGTTCTGCTGTCTTCAACACAGAGGTCATTAGGAGAAGAACAAAAAATCTTCATCCATGTGATTACAGCAAACTCAGCACTCAGACAAGTGAGCTGTTGGAGGGAAGTGGCTAGACTCTGTAGCAGGTACAGACAAGAAACCCTACTGGAAACTTGATAGAACTGCTTTGTGAGGCAGACTGCAGGAAAAGGAAGCAAAAGGTGTCAGACCCCTGTTAGAAAAGTTTCAGCACCATTTCTAGAAAGGGCAAGCATAAAAGTTTACAGTGCCCCTGATGGCTTGCTCTGAAGCAGAGAAACCCTTGAGATTACAGGAAGGCAGACACACCAGGGTTACACATGTATTTATAGAAAGCACTGCAGTGAGTAAATGGGCTGTTGCTTCCAGCAAGCTCCCAGGAGGAATGACACAGGGGCTCAGCAGCTTCTCCAAGGGCATCCTGCCTGCTGTGTCCCACCAACAGAAGGTAGCAGTCAACTTCCAGCAGTCTCCAAGAGTGCCTTGAAGCAGGTGTGGCAGGCAAGATCTCTCTTGCTGCAGCAAATAACTACCCAGCCAGATAGACAAATATACTACCTACTCATGCAGCCACTGAGGTCCCCAGGTGCATCAAAGAAGCAATCCAGGAGCGGGTGGGAAGAGGTTCCTGTGTTAACCTATTTCAGGTAACCCTGCTCTGCCAGGGGGCTTGAACTAGATGATCTCCAGAAGTCCCTTCCAACCCTGACTACTCTGTGAGTAAGAGCTTTTCTCTCTTTTTGTGACTGTTGCATGGGGCTATCACATGGAAAACTGAGTTAATTAGACTAATACTGACTAAGTACTCATTAAGGACTTCAATGAGTTATTTGGAAATGTTTTGGAATTATCTGAGCTGGAAAATACCAACAAATCCTTCCGAATCTGGTTTATAATGCACCCTGTGTAATCCTACCTCAGCAAAGGGTTCTGGGACAACATCTCAACATCCATTAATTTCTCTTTTCCCCCAGTAAACTTATTTTTTCCTTTGCAATGAAGAGATCTAGCTCTTAATTAGTACATCAGTAGGGAATTTGCAGGTGAGACTTTGGCAATTCACACATCTGTCTTCTTCAGGAAGGTTATTAGACTAGAGCAGAGATCCATTTGTCTCCTTTTGCAGGCTTCTGACAAACCATTCCTGGTTCCTTGGGGGAGGAGGGGGGGGGGAATTGGGATACAGGCAGAAAAATTGACCCTGTGTGAGAGAAGGAACACACCTGCAAATGATCTGGGAACAGCAAGGCAAACTCCAAGTGTCAACAATTCATTAAGCATGGGGAATCCTTGAGGAAAGGGAGCAAAGGAACTCTCCTTTATAGGCCAGGTATAAAAATGATGGCTCCAGCTTGAAACTGTGCTGCTGGGATGCATCTCTTCTAATCACTTGCTAAGAATTAAGTGGCTCAACATGACAAGTTCACTCAAATCCCTAATTCCTCAGGAGGAACTGTCTCGCTCTCAATGGCATGTGTATGTTTTAAATCCATTCTAACTCGGGATCTGTGAATGATTCTGCCCCCTGCTACACCTCTTCCATCAGCTTTTGTTTACAGATTGGTTTTCTGCCCCAGTGCGTCCTCCACTTTAAGTCAATTCATTGTTATTTTTATTATTATTAATGACTAATGCAGCTTCGTTTATACTTTTTGTGTTGCAACTTCCATTCTAATCCCCAAAGAAACGTCTTTCTGGCACTGCAGTTCCCGTGGCTGGGTTCTATTTTCCAGGCCACCTTTCCCTTTTTCTCCATCTTCCTCATAGGGCACTCCCTGTAAAATGTTGTAGGGCAACTACCACAAGAGGCAAGGAATGGTAATGGCTCCACAGGTGGCTGGATTATTTCCACCATCGGAAAAAAGTGCCTAGACCTGATACAATGATCAGTAGGCATTGAAAGCAGTGAGTTTTGTGCTGATTGACCATCTGGAAGTGTCCTTCTGGTCATTAAATTATGGTGGAGGAACTTTTGGAGGAGCAGAAAGTGCCTTGATCCTTGCCTGACCTATGCTATGGGGGCCCTAGATTTACTGCAGGTTGCCAGGTGACCTTTTTCTGCTTGGTCATTGAAGCCACTTGAAGTGAAGCTTTTATCTGCTGGGGGAAGGTTGTTGACCACCATTTATTTCAGTGAAGAGTTTTTTCTGAAACTTTTAGTCATAGCTGCATAAATACTGTGATGAGTATAGTAGGAAACTTGCTATCTTGAAGTGGCAACTGTTGTTTTATCCCCTGGAGCAAACTGTCAGGAGCCCTAAAGGTCTTCTATTAAACTGCAAATCCAGCACCATGGTCTCTGAATTCTAATTTTAGATGTTCCTGTCAGAAAATGTGGTTTTGGACAAATTACTTTCATTTGACTTGCTGAGTCCTGAATTTTCCAGCTGACTCTCCAGTCTGTTGGCCACACGGGGGACTCTGCCAAAGCACCTGGGATCATCCCGATGAGAGCATGAGGTCTCTGGGAGCCACCAGTGGGTCCCTGGCTCTTCCCAGCAGTGACCTGCTTCCACATCCCCTGCTTTAGCTACAGCAACAGCCACAAAACTGTAACTCAGAGAAGTTCTACAATTGAATATTAAGATACAAATCCACCAAAATTAGATGATCTTCAAGGCCCCTTCCAACCCCAACAGTTCTATTATTTTTTTCCCCATGAATCTGAAAATCAGATGATTTCTCTATGAAGACATAAATCCTTGCATGGGATTCTGAATGAACTGTTACAAGCTGTAGCCACCCCTGCAGCTTAAACTGGCTCTGTTTGGTTCATAAAGGTTGTCTGGATATTCATTTATATAAATAATAGAATTCTAACTATGAGAAAATGACACTTCAATCTAGGCTTTTTCTCCGGGGTATTTAAACTTCTTCAATAAAACTTCATTAAGGTAAGATATCAACAACTAGGTGCATACACATGTATATTCAGAAGGATTCAACTAAGATCCTTCTCACTTTATTTGCAGCAGTTTCAGCTGGAAAACATTCTAAAATAGTTAAAAAATTAAAGTGCTATCCTTTTCTACTTCCTGCTTCTGTAATGCAGCAGCTCCTGCGTTTCTTATCGGCTTGGCTCTTCACCACCTCCCCCCCATCTCCCTCATGACCAATTAAGAAAGTCATCAAAAAGTGTAGTGACTTTAATTAGCCAGTTACTCAGCATGTTTTTATCATTAGCCTGCTCTGGAACCACCACAATCCTGATGCTGAAGGAAATGAAGCTCAAGGTATCGACCATATTTAATCAGCAATTCCAAAGCCAACTGGATTTAACCTGAGCTCCTCCCCTTCCTTGAAACCCTAGCTGGGAATTTGGAATTGTCCCTGGGAATTGGAACACCTCAAAGATCCCTCAGGGAGATGGGATCAAAATCAAGACTTATTTAAAAAGTGTTATTAAAAAACATCTCTACTTTGACTTCTTTAATCAATTCCAGGATGAAACCAATTTCCTCTATGGGAAGAAAGACAGGACTCCTGTGTGTATTAAACAGGAGATTATTTTATTTGTTGATAACTGCTGATAAAACTGCCTTTTCCCTTTGTAGTCCCCAAGAGTAGAGCAGCATCTGAGATACCTGAAGATCAGTGAGTATCTCTCACTACCGCAAATATTCCAAAGAAAGCTCTTCCCGTGCACTTTACTAGGATTCCACCCACGTGTCCCAAATCTACCTCAGGTTCTTCTCTACTTTTAAAAAAAGACACAAAATGTGTTGCTAGGAAGGACATCCAGGGTCCTAACCCGTGTTCAGAAAACAGTATTCCCTTCTGTAGGCTCCTCACAAGGAATTCATTTGGAATTTCGGTTGCACCCAGAGCAAAATCAGAAGGAACATCTGTTTCTCCCAGCACTTCAATCAGTTCTCCTGTCCCATCCTGTCCATCAAAGCGTGAAGCCCAGAATATATTAGCAAAGTATTACTGATGGTTGAGATCCTCCAACATATTTCAATATCTAGCTGTCACCAACACGGCGTTCAGTGTCATCCTCCTGCAAAAATCATTGTGTAGCAAAAGCTCGAGGCACAAACGTGATCAGACTCTTATTATTTCTGAAGGGAAATTACTACAATCGATGCTATAAATCATGTTTATAGAAAGGGGTGGAACACACACACTAATAGATCAGTTCTCTAGTGCTGACTGCAAGAGTGTATTGTAGGTGTGACACCAGATCAAAGCCGACGAGCTGCTTCTGCGTCACTGCTGGAAACATTCAGTATCATGTGCCAGTTCCATCTTACATATATAAACAATCACACACAAACTTACCTTGACTGAAAATCACCTCAAAGTAGAGTATTCTCATGCCCAGTATTTCAAATTCAGTTGTGCTGGGCGTGTCTAATTGCCTGTTGCTTCCTGCTCATCTAAGGGTCTCTGCAATACCCAGAAACCAGGCCCCGAACAAGCTGCCACTCTCAAGCTGATGGAAGTTACCAGGTCTTAGGTCTGTCCGCTTTAAATAATAAAGAAATAAACAACAATCCCAAGAAACCCTACAATCATTTCACACCCACTAAGAACTTAACATATGAAAGCCTTAAAATCTTTTTTCTCCTCCCTCTTCCTCCCCCTCTGACCTTTCTGCCTTTCAAGAATTTGAAGACTCATTTTAAGACGGCAAGAGCACAGCCTTGCAGGCCTAAGGTGAAAGAACAGGCCACAAGACAACTGGCTGTCCAATTTCAACTATGAAATTCAGAACTTTGCCTGAACTTTGCTTCCTAACATCTGAAGGCCCTAAAACAGCAGGACCCCATCACACCTAACAGTTACCTGGGAAGCTGAACACCATCCTCTTACTCTCAAGAAAACTAACTCCATCTCAGCCAGACCCTGGACATAAATATATTCTTTATTACAATAATATAAAGGGATTATAAATAGTGGTTTCCTAAACACCCCAGCAGTCTCCACGAATCCTGGGAGAGATGCCCTCAAGAACCACCCAAAAAGCTTTACAAATTGTTTTCACTCAATTAGTATGAGAAGCTTTTCCTCAATGTGCATCTAACCTGGATACCAAGTCCAAATTGGTGGTGATGGCTTCTAGGCATATGAGGAGGACCCAACAACAGCCGAGATCAACCTGAGCTTTTCTTTTCTGGCAAAGAGCTGTTCAAAATACTTCATTAAGCATGTTTGAGTGGGGTAGTGTAACAATCTCTGCACGTTATCCTCTCTACTCCCCGGTGCCTTAAAACAGCAATTAGAAGCTGATGGGAAACGTCCAGGAACAATACTAGTTAAAGATCAATTAGGAACCCATGCAGCTAGGAAGATTAAATATTTATTAAAATAATAACAACCTTTCAACTAATAGTTCAAACTTCATTACTCGACTCCATTCTGCGACTTCTATTTTCTGCCTCACTTCACTGTAATTGCAAACTGCAACAGTGACAGTGAATGTTCCAGCCTGAAGTACAGAAAAACATAAAGCTTTTACATTCCAGTGACAGAGATTTTAGACAGAGAGTTGAACAGCCTTATTCTGTCTGCCTGCACATCCCTAAAATTCTTTTGTCGTGTGACATGACCAAAAAAAAACAACCCACCCCACAATTTAGGCAAATTTCACTGGAGCTTTTGACCTCTCCAGTGGCCACTTGTCCTCCTTCAGCAGCAACCTGTTGCTCAAAGACAGAACCCAAAGGTCTACCCTGAGTCATTTAAAATGGCAATTGAATTTGCCTTTAATTTAATCTCACACACAACATAGCATTGAAGTGTTATGGAGGCCACAAACTTTTCTCCACAAAGATGAAACTATTTATCCAAGTTTAAAGGTGTCTACGAGATTTGTTTTCAATTCCCTGCACCCAACCATTCTATCCCTCATCTTTCCAACCCAGTGCATTTCTCAGGCTGGATCTTCACTTTAGGTAAAACACGCTACTCATCCTGCTTCTGTTTCCCCATGTTCTGAACTTCTTTCTCTCTGTGGGTTCCATGCATGATTATAATTTGATGATAAGAGAAAGAATTTAAAACTCCAATTAGGAAAGCATCTCTTTGGTCATTCCCTATCTGAGAGACGGACCCTATAATGGCCTTCAATCCAGCGACATTCACTGACCATTCCTGGACCATTCAGTGTGAGCGCACCGAACAGACTGTCTCAAGGGAAAGGACGTGGATCCCGACCAGGGATTGGCTTCGGCCGTACCCCGGTGGTGAGAATTGCGAACTACATTCCGAGGCTTCTTACTAACATTCCTACATAATATTCACACATACCAGACACTCACTTCTCTTTTCCAATATTCTTCTATTTCCCAAAGGCTCTCTCCAGGCTTTCCCTCTTATCCCTGTCCGGGAACGGGAACAGGGGGGAAGGGGAGAGGTTATCTCTTGTTTTCTGTGTGTGTTGTTATTGGTATATAGATGTAGTGTTGTATAGCTGTTAGTATATGGATATATAGGTGTGGATATAGATATAGAGATAGACCTTGTGTGTTAGTTGTGTCGCGGACCGAGATAGGTAAAGCCGCGACCCACACCCCCACCTCGGGGAAACCGAGGGCTGAAGACCACTCCCCGTCACACTCACAAATAACGCTTAGGAATCAATAGATTTATTAAGTATCACCTAACACACACAAGGTCTACCTCTATATCTATATTCACACCTATATATCCATATACCAACAGCTATACAACACTACATCTATATGCCAATAACAACACACACAGAAAACAAGAGAGAACCCCTCCCCTTCCCCCCTATTCCCGTTCCCGGACAGGGATAAGAGGGAAAGCCTGGAGAGAGCCTTTGGGAAATAGTAGAATATTGGAAAAGAGAAGTGAGTGTCTGGTATGTGTGAATATTATGTAGGAATGTTCGTAGGAATGTTAGTAAGATGTTCGCAATTCTCACCACCGGGGGGTACGGCCGAAGCCAATCCCTGGTCGGGATCCACGTCCTGTCCCCTGAGACTCCAGGCAAACGGTCCGCTCGGTACGTCCACACGCCAACAACCACAGGGAGCAGCGCCGTAACGGCACGGCAGCCTCCGCAGCGGTACGCTCACCGCGGCGGCTGGATCCGTCCGTGTTCGCAGAGCGCGCGTCTTCTTGCTCCTCCCTTTCTTTTTTCCAGTTCCGGCCCCGCCGTGCCTCCTGGGAGCTGTAGTCTGTAGTCTGTGCGCATGCGCCTGGTACCTCTGTCCTCTCCCCACGAGTGCCGGGGGGGCGCATCGCCAGGACTGGTCAGTGAATGTCGCTGGATTAAAGGCCATTATAGAGTCCGTCTCTCACAAGTTGATATCAGACTTGCCAAACCCTCAGTGCCTTTAATAAATCTATTGATTCCTAAGCGTTGTTTGTGAGTGTGACGGGGAGCGGTCCTCAGCCCTCGATCCCCTGAGGTGGGGGTGTGGGTCGCGGCTTTACCTATCTCGGTCTGCGACACCCTCCCGGCCAAATGACTTCCTCTCACACCAGGAAATGAAACATCTGACAGCGCAACTGAGCTTCAGGAACTTCCCTTTCCAGCCACCAAAGCCTGCTTTGCTGCCCAATTTTCCCAGGCTTGTTGGGATTTAGAATCCTTTGCTCCCTCTTTTCCTCCTGGACTCAAGAAAAAGAGAAGGTAGAACACATGGTGGGATGAAACATGATGCAATTGTTACCTTCACGTAGGTAAAAGTAGGTGCCACGACGATGGGTCTGGAGTCAAATTACAGGATAAATGTGCAGGAAGCTCACTGGGTCACTCTTTTTCTTTCTTTTTCACCTACAATCATACTATCAATTAGAAGAGAGAAGAACACAATTCAAAGGCCAGTGCTAACATAATAGGATAGGAAGTGATCTTCATTTACCTACTCATCTTCATTTTCCTGTTCCGAGGGGATGGGGCAGGACTTCCAACAAATATAACGTGTATCTTCTTTCTGCTAAAAAGATGTAACTGTGATTCAAGGTAATTAATTTAAGAGCCTGATGAGGATGACATTTCGAGCAGGTTCCTGTCATTTCTGCTGCTTCTGGCTTCACTGAGAGAAAATAAAATGGTGGCAGGTGACTCACAAAGTTAGTTGACCTGCCAGGGTAGAGCAGATACCCTGAAATGTCCATTTAGCTTTAAATTTGCATTTAATTTTATCTCAAAACTCCTTTAAATTCTCCGCTAAAGGTACATACCTATTAGTGGAGCTGCTGTGAAGGGCAAACTGCTGATGTAGAAGGATTTATGGACACACAACATGGATAGCAGTCCTTCCATTTGGGCTCCTCTTATTTTCTGTCCCACTGCCATCTCCAATAATCAACTCTCTACAAAGGTTTCAGTTTAAATTCCTGTTCAGCTTCTGTGCACTTTTTGGATTTGGTTTTTCTACTCATTTTTGAAAAGGAGAGGGTGGACAAATTTGCTCAGTGTCCAGCTCCCACAGAACTCTTTGCAGGGAAAAATAATTGGGGGAAAACACCTCTTCAAGCCTCAACTGTAAATTGAAATTTTAATCAGTATTGACAATTCTTCTGTCGATTAAAATAGTACATTGGGAAGGTCTTGGCTGCGAAAGCACCTTGATCCACCTCAGGATGATAGCTGAGGGGTGCTGAAAGCAAACAAAACTGCCACGGAAACAACTCCTTTATCAGTGTCCCAAGCTCAGAGCCACAGACGGTCTTGTTTATAAAGTGGTTTTGACCCAAGGAGCCTGCATTTTTTAATATTGATGGTTATTCTTCCCATTTATATCGCTCTTTGGAAAATGTTATTACTTTCCTCCCTGTTGCAGTCATATATTTAATTGTAGTTGGCTTGGAGAGAAGCAGCAAAACAAACAACCGAAGGGAAAACATGATTTAGAGTTCAGGAAACTTGAACTCCCCTTCTGCACTTAGCAGCATGTAATTTGGGTTGTAACCAAACTTTAAACCAAATAAATGAGCATCAGGGATGACAAAGGAGGAATCCAGCTAATTGGTGGGGGGTTGCCAGGTATTGCCATGAAGCTGGAGGCCCTTGGTGATGAAACTGTCATTTTTTGTTGCTGCTTGAGATTTTTATT
Organism: Hemiprocne comata; assembly: GCA_020745705.1. Taxonomy (NCBI): domain Eukaryota; kingdom Metazoa; phylum Chordata; class Aves; order Apodiformes; family Apodidae; genus Hemiprocne; species Hemiprocne comata. The sequence continues at coordinate 1,099,252 of CM036593.1, forward strand.
TTTTTTTCTCCTTGAAACATGCCTTTAATTGGTCTGAACAGCGGGGCTTCAACATCATTCTGATAACTACTGAGCTGTTAAATTGATCCGAGCACTGAGAATATGGATATGTTCTTAAATCAACCCACTGGCAAATTCCTTTTGCCTTAATGCTTTCCCATTACCCTTAATTAAATCCTTTTCTTAGCCATTGGCTCCCAAATTATATCACTAACCCCTCTCTCTCTCTCATCGTGGTAGCTCCTCTAAAATTTGCAGAAATTAATGGCTCCTCAAGCTTTTAAACACTTTGGGCAAAATTCCCCCCACGTATTTTCAGTGGGAACAGATGGGAGAGGCGCCAGGAATGAATTTGGCTGCTAGGAGTTGCTGAGCGACCTGAGGACTCCACTATTTACACATCTTTGTTTCCCAGATTTGATTTCTCCAGCCAGGCTGAGGAAAGATCAAGCAGCAAACCCAAAATTCTCCATGCCCACATTCCCAACTGCCAGTGCCAGTGATGGGAAGGCTGCCACGGATCAGGGGCACTCCTAAACCTGTGTGTGTTTGGTTGGCTGAAGCATCTATTTATCTAAATACATTGAAAAGTCTTTCCCTACAGACGTTTTTACTACCTGGCATGCGTGTTGGAATTGAATTACTACTGCCTTATTTTAGTTTTATGCCTTTGTAATGGCATTAAAAGCAACACTTCCCATAAAACCAGAGAAAACTGAGGGTGAATTCACTTTTCTGTAATTGTGCTGTTTAAAAAGGTGGGAAGGATCTGAGTGTGAAAGGAGAACTGCAAAAACGAGCAGCCTCCTCTCAAAGATTAAATTTGTTCTTCCTTTGTTGTTTTTTTCCCCTACATTTTCTTTTCATTCCCAACATCTTGAAAAATACAGGCTTGGAAACATAAAAGCCAAAAGCTGTCAGGCCAACCCAACCTCTTGTTATCGTTAAATTACATGATGGATATTGGTGAAGAGTCACCTCTACTGGGTCTTAAACAGCACAAATTGTTTTGAGGGCCCCAACCGCTGTTGTTCCACTTTGGACTTCGCTATTTGAGAAATTAACCACAGGAAGGAATCCAGCATCCCCCTGTCACCCCAAAAACCCCCACTCTGGAAGCCAATGGCTTGCTAGGATTGATTGATAACTATTAGATCACCTCACCTACTTAGATCTAATTATTTGTCAGCTGTGGCATTCTGGCAGTTTGTAAAAAACAAAATTTGAGTCAGATAAGTAAATTAAGGAACTTTTCGAGAAAGAAGAAAACAAAACCAGACCCAAAACCCAAGGCAGGTTCTAATGAAACTGGCACATTTTTGTGCTTTTCACTATTTCCAGCAAACAACTATTGCAGGAGGAAAAGTTGCAGCAGCAAAACTTTGAACAGAGGATCTGGAAATGAACAAAATGCTGCAACTGACTGAGAATTGAGCACTTATTGGGGGAAGTTCCCAGCAGTGTGAAACCCTCCCTAAGCTTATGGATTATAGATCTGGAGTCTAATCACATTGGTTAATAGATGGGAATAGGTATGGGATAGAAAAAGGGATATTGGATTGGCACATAATGACTGGGCCTTACCATGAGGATCTGCAGGGCTTTAGAATCACTGAATGGTTTGGGTTGGAAGAGGCCTTAAAGATCATGCAGTCCCACCCCCTGCATGGGCAGAGCCACCTCCCACCAGTCCAGGCTGCTCCAAGCCCCATCCTTCAACACCTTCAGGGATGGGGCAATTCTCTGCTATGTTTTAAAACCAGGTATTAAGAAATACCTACTTGTTGGACTTCCACAATCACAAAATTCATGCTATAAACGGAAGCAGGCCTAAAAAACTGCATGAACGTAGTAAAAGTGGAAACAACTTAGAGATCTGCAAACAAACTTGAGCTCTTGTCTCCTTCAATATTTCATGTTCCCTGTAAGCATTTACAAAGTGATCCAAACGTTTCCTCGTCACTATCACTGAAAGACTTTGCAGGATGAGATCCCCGTCTAGATGAAATGAGAGATCCCCGGAAACAGTGCGACACATCACGGGGGGACGTGAAAGCCGAGAGCAAACAGGGGCTCTGAAACAGAAGCTTTGTGTTTTGGTTTGGTTTAATTCTTATAAAAAGCACAAACCTTTCTGAGTGCAAAATAGACGAGGTCTTCATGCCCTTAACAAATGAATGAATGTGAGAGAAATGGAAACCAGGCCTGAGGGAAAGTTTGATCCCTGGTTCTTAATAGATACACAGAATAATCAGCCCAAGTCTGTTGGAGAAGAGAGATGTGTGGCACAGCAATTACAGATAGCAGGGAAAATGGAAAGAAATTACATTCAGGGGAGTGTGAAATGTGAAAGGCAGGGAAATAAATTAGATGTTGTATGACCTCTAGCGTAATATGTGGAGAACTAAAACATTTAACCTAGTTGTAATCACGTCAGAGCTCGACTGCATTAGGAACTTTTTCATTTAAACGTCCCTCTCTGTGGCTCTCTGCTCAACTTTCCTAAAGAGAAAAGAACACAGCAACACAGGCAGCTCCAGAGCTGGCTCCGGACAGGGAAGCTACAGACACTTTAGGCTCTGAATTTGCTAATCATGCACCACTCCAAGGTGGGACTAAATATAAGGGTGCCTGGAGAGAGGAATTCAAAAGACAATTGCCCTGCTGCAAGATGAGGTTCATTGTCACAGCCAGGAAGAATGAAGTGTCTGCAGAGTCAAAATTATCCATGTGGAAAAATTGTTATCAGAAAAGGGGAAGGAGTGGCGTAAGTTGCTTGAAGCTGGGATTGGGAAGCCTTAGTTATGATGACATTTCTTTAAGGAAAGCATGGGGTTTGGCTGCCATCTGTCTCAAAGAAGGCCCTAAAATTGTACAAGCTCTGACTAGAGAGAAGGAAAAGACTTTGCGAAGCATCTTACTGAAACTCTGAATGTCTCCAAGTCTGCCTGATACCTGATTCAAGTGTTCCAAGAGTGTCTGTTGCTCTTTGTCCCAACCATCAAAGACTTGGAAAACAGTGTCCTCCTCTTTGCAAAAAGCCTTTGATTTCTTTCTGTCTTCAGCATAAACACCTGCGAGCTCTGGTGACCACCGAGCTGTCTCCAGAAGACGAGCTGAGAGACTGAAATCATTTGCAGAATGCATGATTGAACTGTTGTCTGGATCCAGACTTCCATGGAAGTAGACAAGAGCAGAACCTGGAATTGGGCCCTGCTTTTTCACCTCTGCAGAAGGCCAGATTTTCAAACATTCTGTGAGATTCAGGTAATTCCTGGACATAACCCTGTTTTCAGAAGTGAAATTGCTTGTTAAAATATTGTTGCTTCCCACTCTGGATCATCCTAACTTGCAAGTTTTCAGTTCTCTCATGGAATTTGGAAAATCTGCCTTTTAAGAGGTTTACACAAGACTTCAGTGCTGCTAATGACCAACTGCTTTTTTCATCCCATGCAAGAGAAAGAGGATGTTTAGTTGCCTTTTCCGAAATCAGGTTCGAGGGACCATTCCCTGTATTACAGATGGGAAAAAAAGAAAAGGGATAGAAATATAGTTTAGACATGTTGAATTTCCTTCTGACTAAGCTGGAGGATGCTAAACAGCTTCACCTGAGGAAGCTGAGGAAAGCATTTGACCTGGTGAGTAAGGGAGAGAGAGAACATCCTGTGGGGAGCCCAGAGGGCTTGGGATTTTTCAATTAAGAGAGGATGTGAAAGGTAATTCCTATTTTTCTTTTCCCCAGGGAGGCTGAATATTGATGAGCAGTAATTGTGGGGGTTTTTTTTAGCGTGTGACTATTAACCAAAACTGACACGTGAACAAAAAGCTGCTTGGTGTGCTCATTGCTGTGCTGGCCCTGTAACGACAAGAGATCTGGTTTAATAGATAAAAATATGACTTTTATGTGGGCACTTTAACATTTCATCCAACATCCTGAGGTGACCACTAGCAGAAATTTCTGGAAGAGGTTTTTTGCCCCCCCCCCCAGTCCCTGATCAGATGTATATGAGGTAAGACTGAATACAACTAAAATTTTTGAATGAACTGGGAGTATTAGACTCTTTTTAATCAATTTTCTGAAAGCCAGATAGATATGTTTTCCAGCCTGTATAAAATAATCATGAACTTTACCATCCTCTTTAATTGGGATTGGCTTCTGAATACTCCAGGACTTTCTTCTTTGCTGTTCCAGCCAACTGTTTGACTCTAAGTAGAGTCTGAACTACTGCATAAACCAGCCAAACTGAAACACAGGAAATTCCACTAGAACACTGTCGCAGACCGAGATAGGTAAAGCCGCGACCCACACCCCCACCTCAGGGGATCGAGGGCTGAGGACCGCTCCCCGTCACACTCACAAACAACGCTTAGGAATCAATAGATTTATTAAAGGCACTGAGGGTTTGGCAAGTCTGATATCAACTAACACACAGGGTCTATCTCTATATCTATATCCACACCTATATATCCATATACCAACAGCTATACAACACTACATCTATATACCAATAACAACACACACAGAAAACAAGAGATAACCTCTCCCCTTCCCCTTTTCCCCTGTTCCCATTCCCGGACAGGGATAAGAGGGAAAGCCTGGAGAGAGCTGTTGTATAGCTGTTGGTATATGGATATCTAGGTGTGGATATACATAGAGGTAGACCCTGTGTGACCGTTGATATCAGACTTGCCAAACCCTCAGTGCTTTTAATAAATCTGTTGATTCCTAAGTGTTGTTTGTGGGTGTGACAGGGAGTGGTCTTCAGCTCTCGATCCCCTGAGGTGGGGGTGCGGGTCGCGGCTTTACCTATCTCGGTCTGCGACAATTGGAAAAGAGGAGTGAGTGTTTGGTATGTGTGAATATTATGTAGGAATGTCAGTAAGAAGCCTCGGAATGTAGTTCGCAATTCTCACCACCGGGGTACCACCGGGGTACGGCCGAAGCCAATCCCTCACTGTGTGGGAGATCAAATCCTGGAGCAGGGTGGGCTGTGGAGTCTCCATCCTTGGGGATATCCAACCAGACACAGTCCTGGGCGACTTGCTCTAGTTCAAATGTGGCTTCTGGAAAGATTTTTCACTAAGTCCTTAAGGAGAGAGGTACAGGATTGACAGGGGGGATAAATATACTGTGATTCCACCAGGTTCTATCCAGGACAAGTGAGCAGGATAAAATGAGTCAAGTGCTGAGAAATAATGAGCAGTGTAAAGAGGACTTGTCTGCCCCCATGATGGAAAACAACTCTCTCCCTTACCAACTCGGCACAAGGACTCGTGTTTGTCAGTTGGTTGAACTGCTTTTGCTGTGCTTTGTAACCACTCACCTGCAGGTCAAACATCAAGTTTCACTTCTAAGACTTGCTTACTAATTTAGGCTGGATGAACACTGAACAGGCTCCTTTGGCTATTAAGCAAAGACCTGGCTGCCTTGCCCAACTGAGCAGGAAAAAAGAAACCTTCCATTTCAAGGGGATATTTTTAGAGGCCCCTTGTTCTGTCCCATTTACTTTCTTAGTAGGTGTAAAATCCAGTGAAATTGGCCAGTAAGGTGAAGAGTTGTAGGGAACTGAGACAAGCAAATACATGCAAAAACTCTATTTTCTTAGAAAATCAAGCTAAAAATCAGCAGTTTGATCCCAGGGTTTGGATATAACCAACCACCTCAAATACGATTGATTTTTATTTTGTTCTTCTTACCTCTGAGACACTCTCACTCTTCCATCCTTGTGCTTTGTAACATCTCCCTCTTCCATAACTTAAACGTGGGAGCTGGAAGTCTGCATGTAGTTTGACTTTCTGGTGGCAAGTTATCTGTAGGAAGACAGTGACCTTTTTCTTATCGTGTCAAGGAAATTAATCCTCAATATTTAGTCACTTTCCAGTCCACTTGCAGTTATTTCAGCAATCCACTGGAATAAAACATGCCTTGCAATTTAGAAGGAAGTACATTTCCAGGGAGTTTTCATTAATACACGCACTTCCCTCAGTTAATATAGTGCTCAGAAATCAATATATTGAGTCATCTGTGCCTAATTCAGTGCCAGGGCCTTACTCCTTGGGGAATGGCACATTAACAGGCCTGTTGGGATGGAACACTCTTTGCATGAACATCACTCACTCAAAGCATGTCACTCACAATCCACGTCAGATATCAGAGCATCAATTAATGGGTATGAACGAGCTGAAAACAGAAGAGCTGGGTATAGCACTGGGTAAGCTACAGGTGCAGAAATGTATTTTAATCTACCCAGATTCACTGCAAATAAGCAAAATCAACACCTTTGGCCACCTGAGCCAGCAGTGCTTTGTCCTGGTCTATGTTGGTGGAAATTCAAAGTTGCCTAGAAGCAAGGAGGAGAGCCCCAACTGCAAGATGGGTCTGACTCGTGCTAAGTTCAGTCATGCAGATGAATTCTTATGGCTTGCTCTGAGCTGTCTCTTAAACCTCACTCAAGCCCATGATGTTCTAGCTGGAAATAGTAAGTTAGATTTAGAATCCAGGCCATCATTTCTTTGTTGGTTTCTCCCAGAGTTTCCCTGAAGCCAGCTTGTCATGTGTTGCATTTCATACCTGGGGAGAACACTGGGGCTAGAAACCCTAGACTGTGTAAGCAGAAGCAAAAAGGCTCCCAATGAACATCTCTTTGAATGAAACATTTCCATGTGGCTCATTAATTCATTAACCTTGGCATTAACAACTCCCCCTCCCACTGCTGCTCCGCAGTGGTTTGTGGGATCCTTCATTAAACAAGTCCAGTGGTCTTTCAAGGTTCTCCATTTATGCCACAAACTGGCCTGGTGCAGCACCTCCCTGGCAAGCTCTGCAGCACCTTAAAATGCAAGGTTTCTCCCCAGGTTGATGGCACTGCCAAGCCACACTGCTCCTCAGGTGTGAATATTGTCACCTAGAGTCTCTAAGAGACCAAACCTCTTAAATCATCTCTGCCTGGAATCATCAAAAAGAAAGGAAAAGTTAATTACTGCAGCTCAAGATGTCTGATAGCTTTTTAAGTGTGACTAGTCAGTGACAGGAACAATTGAAGAAGTCATTGCAAAAATGATGACATTAGATTTATGCATTCTCAGGTTTTGCTCTTTTTCCTTCTGGCTTTCATCCAGTTCATCAGGTACAAACTATCAGTCTGTCCCATAAAACAGCTTCTATGTCTCTTTTTATAATCCCTTTTTTTTTTTTTTCCTGTGCACAGGATGAGCTATAACACTTCAAGATTTGCTGTTTGTTGATCTGATTGAAAACATCAGACACTGCTCCATAAACGGCTCAAGCTTCCTGTTCCTGCTATTTAATTATCCAGTGATGCTTATTCCACCAGTTTATGAAGCTTCACATCCATCTCAGAGAACATTGTAACTAGTTCCTGAATTCAGGAGAGAGGAGTCTTGACACTTTTACCTTCCTTTTCACCACTTCTGGATGAAAAATATATATATATTTAAAGTTCTTTTATTTTGTGATTCTAGGCCAGAATTGCAAGTGGAGAGAATATCATTTGCTGGAAGAGAAAGTGGCAACAGAAGGTCAGAAAGATCAGGGAATTATGCAGGAGCAGGTCTAGAAGGTTGCCAAAAACAGACCTGGCAGGGATTTATTGATGCAAATTATAACCCAAACTTGATTTATTTACTCAGGGAAAACTACATTTTAGATATTAAAAGCGCTGCACCTTGGGCTCTGTTCCTGGGTGCTTTTTCTGCTTAAGAAATTCTCTTTTTGTTTTGTTTATTTGGGGTTTGGGGAGATTTTAGGAGGAGTGTATTTTTTTGAAGCGTGGTTGAAGACCCCAGGGTTGCAGAGGAGGAGGCTTCTTTACGCTCCCTGGCTTTGCTCCCATTTTTTTCCATGGCAATTCTATTTCTTTCCAGTTATTGTCCACACCTTTTCCCCTTCAACCTCCCCATCAGAAACTTTCCTCCCTCCATTCCCACATCTTCTCCAATAAAAGTAGTTTTCCTCCCAAGACCCCAGCTGAAAAATTTCCTGCCATCCAAGCAAACACGTGCTGCAGTACTCAAAAAAAGGAATAAAACTGGATTATAACGAAAAACCCCAACATGTTGTGCTGCTAAATCTGATTCTTCTCAAGATTGTAATGAGAAAACAGCCAAGCTCTGGTTTTTTCCCCCTGCACTCCCTATTTTCAAAGCACGTGGATTAGTTTGAGGGCTGGTCTATCCTAACAGCTGTGCCAGGGTATTAGCTGGAGGGAGCAAGATGAATCTGTCTGAGAAAGGCACGTTCTTGATAACTCCTTCCAGACTGCATGTCTGCTATCAACCAGATATGATTTAATAGACTTTCCAAAGCTAGCCTGTCATCTCCCTTCCCCGAGTAGCAGAAGAAGTAAATTTACAAGCTACACACCTTAAAAAGCCTTTCCTTCTCCCAGAAATCCTGAAGAAGCTGTTTGGACACATTTTGGAAAGCTTAAAGCCACCTTTGCACAGGGATGTCCCAGTTGGTTTGCTGCTCTCTGCCTTGCTTCTCACCAGGTCTGAGAATGGTTCATGGGAGGATTTCAGCAATACATTATTAATCACTGTGCCTGCTGCTGTGCCTGCCATCCATCCTCAGCCACAGCCCCACTCTCATCAGCAGCAGATTTTCCTTTCTGTTGTTGTATGTTTTGTATCCCAGAGCAGGAGTGAAGTCAATCAGCTTCAATCAATGCTGACACTGGGAAACACAAAAGCAGTACATCAAAATGGGGAGATCTGAGGGCAAGGTTGCTTTATGAATACACAAATAATCAACTCCAGCTGTGTCCTGCCAGTGGCTACAGCAGCTACACAAGCTGCTTTATTGGTTGGTTTGTCAGTTCTGTGGCTGTCTGTATCTGAATTCAGCCCTTGTAGCTGACTCAAGGAGTTTGCCTACAGAAACAGTTCTGTCTTCGAGGTGGAAGATCCATAAAGAGAAAAGAGTTTCTCTCAGTAGCTGAGTGAGGAGCAGATATCTATTTCTCAGGAACAAACTGCCCAAACACACCTGCTTTGAGGAAACCAGTGGCTTTGCCAAAGCTGCTTCTGGACATACAGGCTGAGGTATCCATCAGCTCCTTCCACCATGATCATCCTTCTCTTTTGTAGCATCCTTCACTCCAAAGCTGCACAGTGGCTTATTACAATATGTTGATTATTTCTACTCATTCTTGTCATTTAAAAGCAATGGAGCTGGTTAAACTTTTTTTTTTTTAATACTTAATGTTTATTAAAAACTGGTTAACAGAAATGTTCCAGAAAATCTTTATTTTCTCTGGAAATATCTTTTGGGGATATGTTAGAGCAGGTTTTCAGGAAGAAATGACAAAAAAATAAATAGGTTTCATATTGAATATGTTTATTCTACACCTAATGAGTAGTAACTTACCCACTTCTTCCTTGCAGGTTAGATGAGCTGTGAAACACTCACTGTGATTAACAGTAATGACAGATCTTCCCTCTTCCAGCATGCAACAGGGTTTTGTTCTGTTAGAAAGGATCAAAAGAGACTGTGTGAAAAATAAGAAACAAATTCTAAAGACAGAGCTAAGGTTCACTCAAATTGATTCTTGATCAGTTTCCCCTCCATAAACTCTCTAAAACAATTACCCACACGTTCCTTTAATGCTCCATTTTATGAGAGAGAGAATAATTTGTAGAAAATACAGTCAGTGGGGTGAGAATGCACATTCAGTCTGAAGAACTGAACTCTAGGGTCTCAGAGTGCAGGAGAAAAAGCAAAAGCAGCTCAGCGACAGGGAAGGTGCTTTAGTGAGAGCAATTTTGACACCTAATTAATGACAAAACAGTTTGGAAACTATGAATGTCCTTAATAAAGCCTGAGGGTGGAAATCTAGAGAGCTGGACACAACCAAACTCACTCCTGAAAAACATCTGGATGACAGTCTGCAGCTCTTCCAAGAGAAGCAGTAAGATGGTGAGCAATAACATTCCATAAAATAGGAATCTATCCATAAAATAGAATTGATTTGAAACACCAGGAACTCTGTTAAGAGCAGTGATGGGATTTTAAAGTCTACTGCAGATACTCTTGGTCTGCAGGCAGTGACTAAGGCCTAATTAAAATGAGCTGAAATGCTTTGACCAGCATGTGATTTGACATATTATAAATTCATTCCTGTATTAATTGAGAATATTCTCTGTGTGTGTGTGGTCTCTGTATTAGTAATAAGAAAGGGGAAATAAAAAAAGACATGAAGGTAATTTATTTGCTCCTTCTACAGTACTGACATTCTTCACCTTAATGAGCACTTAAAATGTAAATTATATGGCCAGCTTAAAAAATAGAACAAAATAGAGGTGTGAGGCTTTTCCTTCTTATTTTTCACATCAAAATCAGCTGCAATTATGATAAAAAATGTTTGTGGTTCCACAGAAGACTTTGTCCAAAGGCACTGGCCATCACCTTACAATACTGAGGCTCCTTCCTGCTATTTCCCTTGATTTAGAGCTGAACGTTCAGAACGAGTGTTTTGGATGCAGTTGGTTTCCCAAGATGTGATTCTCTTGGAACTGCTTGGAAATCTGGATAAAAAAAGTTTAATAAGGCTACACATGAGTATCTGTGGAAGTCAATATATGAAGCAAAACCAAGCATCTGAAAGATTGCCTGAAAAATTCAACCCTGGGATCTGGTTTGTTCTTTCTTCTCAGGATTTATAATCCTCTCCTGATTTTTTTCTGCTTTTCCCATGCTAAACATGACCCATCTCACCTAACATGGTCCCCTTCTCCAAAGGCACAGTGCTCCTAGGCCTGGAAAATCAACCACTGATTTAACTCACTAGGTGTATATTGTTTAATTGCTGCTGCACACTAAACACGTGTTGAAATAGTTTCAATCACAATCATTTTCATTTCTCTGACAGCGTTTTATTTCCTGAACGAACCTCTTGGAAGTTCTGCATTGATGTGATTGCCTGGACTAGGGTAATGTCAACATTTTTTATCAAGTCATAGTTGTATTTTTAGCCAACTTAAAAAGTAATATGGTTTTTATCCTGCTCTCTCTTCCCCTTCCCCAAATCCTGCTTCAAATTCAGTTATTGGTCTGTTACACCAGGTGCTGATCAATGAACTAGAACCTAGATGAGAAATTCCGTAGAGAAATTTGGACTTCTCCTCATCAACTGGCATCCCTCTTCATCCCTTCCTTTCATGCCTTTGCTCCCTCACAGTTTCCTACTGATGACTTGAAGTTTTGTGCTGCCATCTTAGGTGTAATTAATATTTCTGTGGAGCAAACACCTCATCAGCACTTTCAGGGACATATGAAGCTCTACCTGCGAACACTGGGATGGTGTCTGTGCTGGGTCGTGTCCTTTATTACTAGCCTATTGTAAGCAAAAAATGAAGGGAAAAATCAATCCTGGTTTGTTTTCATAGCAGCTTTATTTTCAACCAACAAGCTATCTTTTTCCCACTGATTCATTTACAGCTCTATTTCAATCCCATTCTTAAAAACTAAGTGTATTAACACACACCTGAGTGCACTTTTTTAACATCTATATAACTGTACAGACACACAGCCCTGCAGCTTTACGCTTCCAGATGTCCTGGAGGCTGTTGTGAACTTTGCACCACGAGAAAATATTGAATTGCTACCAAAATAAAAGCATTTCCTTTCTCCCAAATTCAGGACTGCCTACAGCAAGTGTTTGAAGAGAGGAGAAAACGGATGGAACATCTCAGGACATGATCAATGTACTCATCTCCAGCATGAATGAACTCCCCAAAGTTCTTGGAACGGGTGAATATTTATCTTCTGACTCAATCAGTATCTGTCCTACAGAAAACTACTGATAGGCTCAAGGTTTTGGGACAGTCTAATTGTGCAGCTTTCAGTTAGCCTCTTTTTTGTCGGTTTCATGTTGGAAACAGAATCTTCTTTCTCCTTGTTGGCTGAAGCTATGAAACTCTTAGCACTTACAAAATGGTAGGACTCCAGGAACATGAGAAGTCCCAGGATATTTTGCAACGCTCTACCCAGTCTCAGCTGCTGGGACCTGGGAGTTGATGTATTTCACACAACCCCGTGCCACTGCTTACACATCATTTGTCATCTGCACTTTTGTGCCTCTCTCCATCCTATGCTATCGATGGACCCCGGGGATTGAAACATGGTGTTTATTTTGTGGGCTATTGATGTGTTTGGACAGGTAATTCATGGGTGGCCAACTTCACTGCTGCTGCTATTTGATCAGTACACGAGTGCTGATCAAATTCCTCTCCTGCCGTGTTCGCAGGTTGACAAGGAAGAAGTAACACAACGTACACTTTGATCTCCTTTCTCTCAGTAGGCTCCAACCATAAATTGTGTCTCACCTTGATGTTTCAAACAATCATAAATCAAAATACGCTCAGTCGCAGCAGCTGGAATGTCAGAGTTTAAAGGGAAAACATGTGCAAATGTTGGAGAGGAGAGGGAGAGGGAGAGGGAGAGAGGAGGAGGAGGAAAAAGAGAGGAGGAGGAGGAAAAAGAGAGGAGGAGAGAGAACTGAATTTCAGTTGGAAGGAGCCTACAGTGATCATTAGTCCAGCTGCCTGAGCACTTCAGGGTGGACCAAAACAATGCACATTACTAAGGGTATTGTCCAAATGCTTCTTAAACAGGGACAGGCTGGGGGCATTGCCCACTTCTCCAGAAAACCTGTTCCAGGGTTTACCAACTTCTCGGTAAATAAATGCTTCCCAATGTCAAGTCTGGATCTGAACGGCCTCCACAATTTCTAAGGGGACAAGATTATTGTAAAAGACCATGCCAGAAAACAAGCAATGACAAAACTAAGCCTGATTGTGGAGCCTGAGCTTTCACACTCTTCTCCTTTTCATTGCAAAACCCTATAGAATCAGCACCTTGAATAAAGTTTCTGCTATTTCTTTGGCTTTTTTAGCTGCTTGGTCACCTCCATGACATTCTTTGTCCAAGGAGATGCTGCTTTGGCATTTCGTTCTCAATGGCTTTTGCCCCTCGTCCATCCAGCATCTCACAGCTAACAAAAGAGAATACAAAACAGTGGTTGTTTCTTGGCTGGCAGGATTACTGGTGGTACCTCTATAGAGATACATAGAATTAGCTCACTTTTAATGCAGTGTATCAGAGTTTAGGTTTTCTCTTGATAAAGACTGCGTCAGAGCTTGATTATTTATACAGGGTTTTTATGTGTGCATAGTAATCCATCTGTTTAGTGATGAAGATATGTACGTATCATGCAAATAGATCATGCACAACATCCTAATGTTTGTAATCTACTATCTCCAGGCATCTTCTTCCTTTCCTTTCCTTGTATAAAGGATCTCAGGGGACTAACGAAATGGAGCAGATGTCTTAACATGGTTACCTGTAAAAACCCAGTTCAGACCCACACAATTGTAACAGGGTATTTTTTATAATTTAGCCCCTGCAATTTCAGTTTTCCAGCCTTCCAAGTTTGTGGGCAGGTCTGGTTTCTCTGAGGATAAGGCTACAGCTCCTGTAGCCACCAGAGAGTCCCATTAAATCAGCACAGTGTCTGAAAGTCTGTTCTAGGTGAGAACTACATTGAGTTCAAAATCTTTCCTTGTCAGGACACTGCTTCAGAAATAACCTGATCTTGCTATCTCAGCTCTGTTCCAGCTTCTAAAACTTGTTATAGCAACAGAGTTCACCTACTTCTGTCATTTAAATGTTGTCATTAGGCTGTCACAAATGAGGGAAGATTCTTAATCCTCCATTGCTCTTTTTTTTGTTGTTGTTTATTTAAGCTTCATCCACATCAAAATATTTCTCACTTCACCTCATTTCTGATTACACTTGAAAGGATTTTGTGTGTGTGTAATTATTAGCTGGTGAAGATAAGTGGGATTTTTTTTTTTTAATTTAGATATTTTGGCTCTTCCATTTGTTACACTCTTTATCTCTCAGTCAAAAGAAACCAAGGTGAAAAATCGTAACGAGTTGTGTCTGTGTCGTCTGTGGGTTTGGGCTCCTGACAAAGGAGGTTTCATTGCTGCATTATTTAGCTAACGTGCTCTTCTTTGACTAAGCCAAAGGATGAAGCAAAATAAATAGAAGCCTTAATGGAGGTTTTCTCAAGAGATAATTAACTGAAGGGTTTGTCAGGTATGAGCAAGGGTTTGTTATTAGGAAAAGGGAGAGAAAACTCATCTTTTGTTGAGCTCAGAATTATTCCATTTTGAGAACAGTCATTTTAACCACTTACTTCTGCTCTTACTTTAACCACTTATTTTTAACTACTTTCTTGGAATGGCAGAGCAATCTCATAAACTAAAAAGAAGCATTTATTTTGAGAGCCCCATCTTTCTTGAAGCAGATGGAGACAGGTGGCAGTGCTCCTCAGCAAGAAATCTCTTTGTTAAGGGAACAATTCCTTCTCACAACATCTCCCCACCCAGGAAATATATCCTCCAGGGAAGACAAGCCCCTGTGTTTCAAATGACGAGTGAAATGAAGAAATATCGATGTTATTTAAAACAAAGAATAAAAAGAGGCAAGAATTGTTTGTTGTGGACCAGGAAGAGCCCACGAGGTTAGTAAAATTTGTGCCACTTTCTGGGCTAATCATGACCAGTTCATAGCTGTGACCTCAGAAGCTCCTCCTTATTCTCTAAGTCACTCTTTGTTTTAGGAGAGTGTAGAAAATGTCCCCACTTGTTAGAAATTAAAGCAAACATTATACTAACAAATTACAAATGATCCATCCACTGCCATTTTCATACCTGCCCCAGAACATGGGCCCCAACCAACTGCACCCTGGCCTTGCAATGTGCTGCTGATAGTGGCTCGATGCTGCCGGTGGTGACAGACACAGAGAATTCCACAATAACCCAAGTTGGATGTGACCTACAAGGATCAGAGCCCAGCTCCTGCCCCCACACAGGGCAATCTAAAAGTTAAACCACAGAGCTGCGTGTTGGTCAAATGCTTCTTGACACCACTTCCCTGGGAATCTTTGGCATGTAATAAAGTGGTGTTTGGCATCACTGAGATCTGCACAGACCCTTCTGAAACTACTGAAACCTTTAGTTTCTTGAGGAGGAAATGTATCCTTCAGTGAGGTTTTGTCCTTTTTTTAACCACCTTTTAAAGGCTTAAATGCTGCATTTTGTTACACTCACCAAGTCAATTAACAGGCTTTAATAATTCAGTCAAGTGACATATGAAGTGTCATATTTGATTTTTTATAGCTTAGACAGATGGTTGACCAAAAAAAAGCATGCAAAACTGGCTAGAATTACACCTGTCCATTTTCCACACTTGTCAAAAGGATAAATTGACTTTTTCTTCTGACAGGGTGTCAGGGGGAAAAAAAAAAGCCAATCTTGCATCAAATCCCCATCAGCGCCCTTAAAATTAAATGACAATTTGAGTCTGTTTTAAACCAAATTGGCAGCAACAAGAAGCCTTGAAAATGAAAGGTGAACTCCTAAAAAGCTGAGGTGATGTTTAGTCACTAGACAATAAATTTGGGTAGTTAGTTAATAATAATCACAGTGCACAAATGAGTTTTCAAATGGGAACTCTCTCTACGTTAGTTGGGCACACGGAGCTTCTACTTGTTTCCTTGAAAAACATTGATAAAGAGTTGTTTTCCTGAGGAGCTGCCATGAGATCAGCAAGTTGTATCTGCTGGAGAAATTGATGCAGAACCATCTCCCCTCTCATTACGCTGGAAACACCAGCAAGAATCAAACCTAAGCACTTGTGGAGACATTGTCTGATAACCCGTGAACTTTCAGGCTTCAAAAACTCCAGAGGGAGACAAGTCCTGAAATTCAGCACTGAATTTGATGCCAGTTTAAGGCTGCTCCACACTACCTAGATCTTCTTTTTCTGTGCTTCTTATCAGCAGAGGTCAGGCTCTCTACTCTCATTTTGCTGATGAAAAATAATGAGGCACAGGCAGACAGAGGGTACTTGTCTAAGCCGATCCAGCAGGTGCAGGTGGCTTTGGAGTTCAGCAGGTCCAATGTGCCAGCTTGTTGCATCCCCGTTACAGAACAGGTGACCTGAATTTCCATGAGTTTCTCACAGCTTAGCTGTTGGTGACAGCTTCTTACGCTGTTCCAGTGTCTCACCACCCTCACAGGGAAGAATTTCCTCCTTACGTCTAACTTAATCTGCCCTCTTCCAGTTTAAAACCACTTGTCCAATCTGATGCTGGTTTTGTTGCCTTGGTACCAATTCATGAATTCATACATGTCAGGTCTCGTATCTCACCATGCCACAGCAAACCATGCCATTCCAGGCAGCCACTCTCTGGGACCTGAAGCTTTAAGTCTTTGTCCTGCCTGTTTTCTCTGAGCCAGAGTTACTGCCCCCTGACCTTTTGGGGTAGGGACAAAGGACTAGGTTGTAAGAGATTTTTCTGGAAGGTTTGCAGATTAAGGACGAGAAAGATCTTCAGATATTTAAATGCTGCTCAGGAGAAAAAAAAAATAAATCTGTGGGTTTTTCTCCAGCTCTCTCTCTTTTGTCATCCTGCTTTTTCAGTTTACATGTGAGTTTGATTTGCTTCCCATTCAATTTTCTCTAAGCCTTACTCTCCATTTGATGTTCTAAGTACAAATCCTGCAACATTCCGACAGCGAAGAGGAATAAAATGGCATCACATATACACCTTCAGAACTCTGACAGACTCTACCTTTCCTTCCCCAGTGCTAGGAAGATCCCTTTCCAATTTATTTCCCAAGTTGTGAAAGCTGCTGTAGATCAGGCACGCTGAACTGCTTACTGCTCAGATTTCTCTAAGAGAACAGGCATCTTTAAAAGACACCCAGTCATCCACAGATGGCTGGTAAAGACAGCAGAGGTTAGGAAAGAATCAAAAGCAGTTATAACAGAATAAATCTCAAATGATAAACCAAGTAGAGTAAGATCACAGTAGGGGAAGTGAATAGAACAGGTGAATAATTACTCCATCTCTTCTTCCTGAAGAAAGCTGACAGCAGAATAACCTATGACAAGGAAAAGGTGTGTTCACATTTTTAATGAAATATAGTAATTAGACACCGAGAAAACACAACCTACCAGGAAAGATCAAAAGAGCTGAGGTAACTGAGGGAAAGGAAGTCAAAAGGGAGATGTGGGAACAGCCATCAAAGCTGAAATCAGCTGCAAAAAGCAGGGGAAAAATCTTTTCCTAGGTGAACAAGACAAGAGTAATGGTCTTAATCTGCAGCCAGGGATAACCAAGGCAGGGGAAGGACAAGGAAACATTGGTAGAGACAGCTGGAAGACAACAGCCTTGGTATTATTTCCCTCCCTGAAAGCACTGAACTGCAGCCTGGATAACCTCTTGAGCTCTTAGTTAGCCCTGTTTTCTGTGATTCTGTCAACAAGGACAGCCAAGAAGAGTTTTCTAATGCAAAACGACCAGTTGGCTGCTAGACTGCTTAATGCAAAATGTTTTCAAATCCTCGCTAATTCTAAAAGTCAGGCTGGGCTCAGCTGAGGAAGCGACAACAAGGAATAAATGCTTTCTACAAACAAACACGTCAGGAAAACCTGTAAAGGGATTTACTAATTAATATATTTTCTGTGGATTATTTTACCTGCCTTATCATTGGTATCACTGTAGGAACTTGCATTACCAGTACCTTGCAAGGAATTGTTTTCTTCCCACCGTTCACAATGGTTTCTGTTGTATGGAATTCTCAGCCTTCATCTCTTGTAGATCACCTTCAGCCTCAAATAAAACAAAGCCAAAAAGAAAACCATATAGTCTGTGCAAGTGCCTAAGAGCTCCCCTGGGATTATGCTCACTGCTGATCCACGTTCCCAGGCTCGTATTTGTGGATTAAATAGTTATTAATGCCATTTAATACATTTATTAGTCTGATAGACTTTCCCGTCCTTTACCCTCATTGCTAAACTCCTGTATCCTGGAGGGTCCTTCATGGGTAACAGCATGAGCAAGGCTTTTTGCCTCTGTCACCATTTAGGGGACAGAAATTGTGGACCAACATTCATTAATCCTGAACTTGCCCCAGAAAATGACCTGAGGAAGGTGAGTGGCACTATCCGACCTTCCTCCCTATCTGCTTCATCCTTAACAAACCAACACAAATGTCAATGACGTTTTCAGTCACTTTTTAAAAGAACTGAAACAGTCTTTTTTGCTTCAGCTGATGGCTTCTTTTTGAGCTACATCGTATGTGCAGTTACAATTCTTCAAAGAAACAGAGAAGTTCAAATACAAGCCTTCTTTTCATTTATTGGGCTCCCCGCAAACAGCCTTCTGTGGTGTTAATTGCTATTTACATCAATGAAAAGCAAATTGGATTCCAAGTTTGTATCAGTCAATAAAGATTGATTGGACTTGAAAAGTTCTGGCTTGGCATCAGAATGCATGAATCATTTACTACTCCTCCTCAGTCGAAATCTCAACCTTCCTATCTGCTGCACTGCAGTGTGGCCAATCACAGCTCGGTCACGTTGGGAATCCAAACACACCATTAGCTTCCCAAAGCTGGAAGGCTTGATTTAGCAAATTGGTTCCGATTCCTAATCCTGTTTTACAACAGATCAACACAGCTTTCGCTGCTAAATGGAGAGCTGAGCAATACCCTCAAGTGGTAGAGTGACACTGAGTGTGTGCCATACCTTTCAATGTCATGGAATCTTTTCCAGGTGGTTCAGATGGAATTGATCACCCATCAGAATGTTCTTTTCCTCTTCTCCTGATGCCTTTTGGCAATTGTTTTGTATCAGGTACTGCTCACTAACGTGGAATCATCCAACAACTGCACAAAGGCAGGACCAGGAATTGTACTGGTGCCTCCACCAGTCTTAGCAGCTGAGCACATGGAAAATCATTCCATGCTGAATGGTCAGAGCAGAGGGGTGTGGTTAAACGATGCAGAGAGAAAACATGGAGGAAGTGAAGGAAAAGCAACAGCTCCTCTGTGCGTTTGTCCATTTTACATTCATATGAAAGTGGTGGGGATTTTCTTTCTCTCCTGCTGCCTTTTAACAGTTTTCTGATGCTAATCCTAAAACTTCCTCATCTTTTATTCATCATCTGACAGCCACAGCTTGGTTCATTAGTCTTCCAAGGGGCTATAAACCCAGCCCATCCCAGTAAAAATGCGTATATATTTCATAGCCATCCCCAGCACACGTTCAGCTGATTCATTAACCCACTTGGTGGAAAGGTCTTTCTTTCATATCTGCCCTTTTGACCCCTTCAAGAACTGCAACAACAGCTTAAACTTCTAAATTTAGCAAGAACTCTCCTTCCTTGTACTGAATTGTGGTGTGTCCCACCCAATATGAATCTTGACATCTCCTCCAAATATCATCAGCATGGGCTCTAAACCCGTGCAAGACCCACAGCATCACCACTTGCCCCCAGAATTTAATGCTCAACGTAACACTTTATCTGAGAATAAAATGACATTAAATGCACCCACCACCAAGGAAGGCAAATAAAAAAAAGAAACTCTTTCTGCCCCACATCCTTTGCAGGGAGCAGGTGGACTAATGAACCTGACATCACAAAAAGATACTACAGACTGGAAAGAAGGAAACCTCCGCTCAAAGCAAGGATCACAGAAGGATCCTGAGGAGGCCGGAACATTTCTAGTATTGTCTTAAATCAATTAGGACAAACACATCTGTCTGGAATTGGCACAGACACAGAGAAACCTTCCCTCAGTCACCATTTATGGTCCCATTCCACATCAAGTCCTTCCTTCTCTAACTGCCAGCTTGGACGACACAGAAATTGTGGCAAACCAAAAGGCCAGAAACTGCCTCCTTTTATGCACCAAAGCCAGGATTACCTTTCCTTTCTAACCACTAAGCTAATTGCCAAAATCATGGTGTTTAACCTCCAGCAGCCTGCCATGAACAACCAGAGCAACATATTTTAACCTCAGGCAGCAAAAAAACACCCTTCTCACTCCAAAAAAAGAAACCAGGTCTCCCAGTGAGGTTTTTTTCCCCAGACACCACGTCAGAGTTTTTTCCAAGTCCTCTGAGACCAGTAGGAGTAATAATTTAAAGAATTCAGCAGGCTTCAAATGAGGTTATCAACATCCTAATTAAGCCTATAGACTTATTATCATGTGGAAGAGCCTCTGTGCTAATTATAATTGGGGTAGCTGCACTTTTTAATTTCTTCTTCAGGCTATTAGCTGGCAGCCAGGAGGAAGTGTAGGCGCAGCAAATATGGGTGTGACACACATTTGGTGTCTGGGAAAGGCTTTGAGATCTTCCAGTGTTAATTTGGAGTAATACCTGGTGCCATTTTTTAACTTCACACAATAGTCCACCCTCAGACAGCCTCTTTCCAGCAGCATATTCTTTCTTTTTGGAGAGACTACGGGAGATTTACCTGGATATTTCAGTCTTTTTACTTGAGAATATGGAAACGACTTGGAAAATGGAAGGGAACAATTCTCGGCTTGGGGAAGAAACATAATCCATGCAACATGAGAAAGGATCATGTTTCTTTGGGGGGGTTTCACTCGTATTGGCAGTTGCAGAAATGACTACAAATGGTTAGAGTCCAAGGCACAAAAAAGTTTGGACACTTGGCTTTTTAACAGAAAGAATATTGAAAATTTAAGTGAACCAAATTATTTTGGAAGAAGAGTTACTGGCCACAGTTGAGAAAATCAACCTCAGTTTTTAAACTGGTGCACGGAGTGATAGCAGGTTTTCTCTCCAATTTCTAATTCTCTCAGTATTCTGCTGAAGAAACCCTGTAATGTTTTTTCAAATGCTTATCATGCTGGCCAACAAAGTGCTGAGCTGGAAAACCTTTAACTCTCCAGCTCAGCCACCCTTTTCCTATGTCTGTGTATGATCTATTGATACTGGCTCAAACCTTCAGCCTTTTAAAAAATATTTGGTTTTCTTTCCTTCTGAGGAATATTAAATATTTGTCTTTGAATACTGGGTCCTAGCTGGTTTGAAGAGACCTTCTTGTCCCATGAACTACATTATAATTGGTCCACGTCTCATGTATTTCATGTAATTCTGCCTAGATAAATGAACTCTTGGCCTAGATTATCATACAGGGGGAATGAACTACCTAAGGTTCTGTTACAGTGTCAATGAATACAAGCTCAAAAAAAACCCACCCTGGAAACAGCTGAACTACCAGATACGCTTAAGGAAGGAACTACTAACGAGGAGATGGCAGAAAGTTTGCACACCAGTTCTGACACAACCTTTCCGAGGATACAAGTAGTTTATTATTAAATGGCATGGGCCTCTGCCGCCTGCTTGTTTTGCAGATGTCTGAGAAAAAGCACATAAATAAATAAGGAAGGCAACTGATCAAGGGTTCCTCGTCTTATGGAAAACACTGATGCCTTCTGGGCCTACAGCTAAAATTCCTGCTCATTTCTGGTCTGGTTTTCTTTGCTCCAATGGCTTTCTTCTGTCCTGTGCTACTGCCTCCCAACTCCAATTCAGCATGACTTTCCAGCAGTCACCAAATAAAATGAAACTGGGGAATCAAGCCAAAGTGCCTCAGGAGACCCAGCAGCTGATCCTTCAGGGACCTTATTGGATTTAATCAATTTGCACAATGCTTTGGGACCACCTTACATAGGAATTTGACTGTGTTCTTCCTTGTGGCTGCTAAACAGACAGACAATGCAGGGAGTCTGTAATTTTCTTAGGCAGCCAGAAATAGAAAGAGGAAGAAAAGGGAGAATTAATATGCATCTTCTCTATGTGGGGTCTAGGAGGTCTTTGTCATTCTCACTTGTCTCCTCAGAAGGGCAATTTCCTACTCGGTTCCCTACAGCTGCATTGACATTTTTGCTTTTATATTCAGAAAGAAAAGGTCAAAACCTCCAACCACTAGTTGGTTTAACAAAGTTGAGGGCAAGGTGAATCCCTTCCTAAATTAGCGCAGCACAAAGGAAGCTGCTGCTCAGCAGTTATTTCCCACTGGCCGATATTAATATTCCCGAGGGAAAGATGTCCAGCACGCAGAGGGAGTGTAGATGAGAAGCATTCACTTTGGCAAAGATAAGAACAGGACTCAAACAATGGGAAAGACATCTTGTAAAAAACAAAATCAAATTCAAGAACAAACAAAAACCAGTGTAAATGAAGACCTTGAGAATTTCTGGGAGGAAAGCAAGCTTAGTCACACAATGCTTATTATTCTCCTCATTGGATCCATTATCATATGCTTCATAGGAATGAAAATTCAAGTCTTCATAAGTAGAAGAACACTGAATATGACACCTCTCTAAGGGCTGGTTCTGAAAAAGGAAAAAATGCTGTGCTGGAGTGGAGAAATGGATATAAAAGAAGCAAGAGAGTCTTCCAGGATTTTTTTTAAAAGAAAACAAATTATGGGAAATGACAAAGATTTCCTATGGGGGCCACAGAATGCACATCCCTGCAGCCATGCTGTTAAAAGAGATATTAAAGTAAATATAGTGCAGCTGCTGTACAGCATCAAGATAATACATCACAGTGTGAAGTTCCATGATGATGATGGGTATTCAGCTCTTCTTCTGCATATT
This sequence comes from Hemiprocne comata, assembly GCA_020745705.1. Lineage (NCBI taxonomy): Eukaryota > Metazoa > Chordata > Aves > Apodiformes > Apodidae > Hemiprocne > Hemiprocne comata. The sequence continues at coordinate 1,121,770 of CM036593.1, forward strand.
CCAGTTCCTCTTCCTCATTATCTTGCACACCAGACAAACTGCCATTAGGAAACAAGCACAAAAGATACTTAACTCAAGCCCTGCATCCTGGTGCTACAAGGAAGAACTTGGAAAAAATCTGGTTTGACTGTTTCCCGTGTCCTGTTCCAAGATGATGTTCCAAGTTTTGTACTGCCTGGTGCAAGGTAAGCCATCAGCTCAGTTAGATGGGGGAAAGATGGACGGAAAAGGAGAAGAGGAAAAAAAGAAACAATTCCTGATGAGTGAGCTCTTCTTTTGTGTTGAGAATGGGATGTGGCTTTGAATTAGGGGGAAAAAAAAAAGAGGAAGAAGAAAACCCCATAAAGCTTTTCCTCACTTCCATGGCACACTAAAATCAAGCATTTCAAAACTTCCATTATCACAGGCAGAAGCTTATTATTAATGTGTTTTTCTTTTTTGGAGCCTCTTGGCTGAAATAGAATTCAAAACCCATGCTGCGACTCTGCAATATTGTTCACTGCAAGAAACTACTTTGTTCTGCCTCAGAGGCAATACATTTTTATGTTTAATTTTGCCCTGGGTAGATACAACACTTGTTTATGTCCTTAAAATGTCTTTTAAAGAGATTGATTTCAATGCATCTCTAGTAAATCCAGCTATGAAGATTTAATTCTCTCCCTCATGCAGCAAGACAGCATTTACATTTTATTTTGGTGGCTCCTACGTCTGCTAGGTAACGATGGACACAGCATCTCATCACACACATCAAGATCTCTGTCTAGATTTGTTTCATGTCCTCAATGTGGCTTTAATTACACAATTTTACTTAAGGTTTTATTCCTAGCTGCAGATCCCATTTTAGCCTCGAGTGCTATTACCAAATCTACATCTACAGTAACTTAATTTTATGTAAATAGGTGATTTTTCGCTGAGGAAAATACCAGTAAATGGCACATGAACATTTCAGGAGGGTTTTTTTTATTTGACCTGGTGCTGCTGCTTCAGAAATGAGCATAACCTGAAGTCTTAACAGGTATGATTGTGTGTCTGTACTTCTCCATTTTCATTTAACATGGACATGCAGGAAGCGGGAGGTGGGTTTAATTCCTATGCCCGCTTAGAACAACAGAGACCCTGAAGGCTGTTCATCAGCCCAGAGTATTTCGCTCAAGATGAATGCTGTTTATGGCAACACTTTAAAGAAAAAAAAGGGACAACAACACCATTCTCACTTGACCCTTAGTGTTATTCTGCTTGTTTCTCCAGTCCTTCAAACATTCCTGCATTAATATCTTGTCATGTTAAGTACACGGGTAACAAGGATAAACTTCCCCCCTCGGCCCATGAGGAAATGATTATCCTTTCCAAAATCTAAATCACACATTATTCCAAACCCATTGAGTGTGACCAAGTCACCCATCAACTTCAAGGATTAAGTTGTGTTTTAATGGTCCTGTTTGTTTAAGCCTATGAAAATATCGGCTTGAATAATCAGTCTATTTAACACTGATGTTTTCATTTATGCGTAACGGGTGTAGCTGCTTCATAGTCAGGCAGAGAGCATGAAAAAGTTTTATAAAATAAACTACAATGTCTGCTGTGCATTGCTTGACTTTCATGGTGAATGAATGGGAAAGATCACCTCTAGAAATGTAATGAGTCTGGAAGGTGGGGCATAAATAGAGCAATTCCAGGAAGGTTATCAGCAAAGAAGTTTCTTACCTCAGCAGGAGACATTCAGGACAGGGACCATCTGCTGCTGAAACCCTCCGTGAGGAGAAGTTTTGCTTGGATAGCTCCATCATTGAAGAGAAGTCCCTGCAGCTGAAACGGCACATTTTCATTTTCCATTCCTAGACTGCATCTCCAGATACTGTCACATGCACGGAAACACCATTGAATAAAGAAAACTAAGAAAAAGAGTCATTGCAGCCTTAAAACCAAAGTTACACTAATAAAAAGTCATGCATTTGTTTTGTCTTTTTCTACCCGAGCCCATTTATCTAATTGTGTGTGTGTGTGTGTGTGTGTATATATATATATATGTCCTGCAGACTGGAGTTATTTTGGTATCAAAACTGTTACCCCTCAGTGGATAAAATACATGTATCTGAGAGAAGGGCACCTTCCAGTGGATGCCAGACCTAGAGCTGAATCGTGCCATTAGAAACTGATTGGAAACCGTTCCCTGCGAGTCATTGTTATTTTAAGGCCTGTCAGTATAATGTTTATGTTACCAAACTTAATCTCTTATGTGCTCCTACATGCTTGTTGGTTCATAAAAACGTGAGGAAATAGTAATTTTCTTCTTAAATTTCATACAGAATTTCTATTCTCTGGGAAAAGAGGTTAAGCAGGAAACATTCTGTGTCTGTGCAGAATTGCTCCCTGTGCTCTCTGAAGCATGAGTCCAGCTTAGCCCTTCACGTTCTGCCTGTTAAATTTTCTGATACCTTTTTTTATGCAATTGTTGTGTTTGGCAATTTAAGGAACAATATTGAAATGTATTTTGAGCACAAGGGAATTTACAGATTAATTAAGGTCCTGAGTAGTAACAGTCAGGGCTAAGGACTGTAGGAGGAATTGCTGAGAATGAATGACAGGATAATTAAGCTGCAGGTGAGATTGAACAGAAGTATAAATAAAGCACATGGAGGGGAACAGTTTACCCTGACTGGTATAATGAAGGGCTGAAAGCTTGCTGCTAGTGCTCTGGCATGAGATTTTTGGGTTTTCATGGATAATTCCATGAAAACTACAATCTCTCTGCTCAATCACAATAGTTGAAATATTCAGAATCATCAGTAGATGATTGAAGATCAAAACATCATTAGGATACTCAATAAATCCAAGGAGAATCCTGTTCCTGGCTTTCTGATCTCTCCTCCAAAAAGACAAATCTGGGAGTCATCCAGATGAGAGAAGAAGAATGAATCAAGGTCTGTAAAAGCAACTACTAAATAGAGTAAGACCTTCATAAGTTGGAATTCATGCTTTCTGGAGCGGGCTTAGAAAAAAGGGGGTTGATTGTAACACACTCAGATGATCAGCTTTGGCTGATCTTAGCTTATTTATCTTCTGACATCCTTGGGTATTTTGATGGAAATCATGCATAGAACGGTTGAAGAAGAAAGCAAAATAAAGCGGAAAATGTCCCACTTCCTATTCATTACCCTGCTGAAAGCTGGTGGAGCTGCTTCTCAAGGCAATGCATTTACAGTGATGTAAACTGGTAATAATACACCCTGATCTGTAGGTTTTAATATTTGCTGATAAACGTAAGAGTAAGTAGCTTCTGTATTTTTTCCACATTCAATATTGCTGTATATTCAGTGACTTTCCACAGCAACAGTTTTCCCACAGTTAGGTGTTCTGCTAACTCTGAGAAGGCAATCTTCACCTTTCAAAATGTTAATTCTCCAATATTTTCAAGTTTACAAGTAGTCTGGGGTTCCACCATTTCTTCTGCGAAAAACATCGTTTGCTTTTTTTCAGCTCTGTATGTTCCAAACTTTAGATCACGTTTCCACAGAGAGGTGGCAATGAAAGGAAACTTTTCAACTCAAATGTTGTAAATTGTTCATTCTCCAAAAAATGAGGTGAAGACTTTAAGGGAATTCATTGGAAATGAAGCATCTGGTTAGGAAATCATCTGCTGTGCTTTGTGTGTCCTGCTAAATGCAGAGGGTAATGGGGTAAAATAAGATCTTCCTGTCCCACAACCTTGAGGCTAACTGAAGTCCCGTGGAAAACACTTCAGTCTCTGCCCTCATCTTTCTGGATTTCTCTAGACTTCAACCTGTGCTTTGACATTAAAATAAAATATCAATTAAAAAAGACAGTCTGGGCCAAACCACGCAATCTTGGCTCAGAAAGAGCTAGGCAGGGGACCTTTCAGGGGTCTGATCCATGTAGTCTCTCAACACAGGGCAAATCCCAAAGTCCTTCATTAGCTCAGCTCCACTCTTAGCCTGGCAGAACTCCCGCTGCCTTCGAGTCAGATCCGAGTTAATACTTCAAATGTGGAGCAGAGTGAAGGAAACTGAGAAGCCATCCAAAGATCATCAATTCAGCACACAAAGTGTATGTCAGTTCATTATAGCCTTTTCTACTAGGATTTGGATTTTTAAAGGGCGCCCAGACCAGCCAGAAGCTGAGGGACACTTTCCTAAAACATTTCTGTTGATGGATAAAACTACATCCTAACCTATTAAAAAAAGTTTCACCTGTGCTTTTCCCAAGGAGTTTGCAGTAGATTTTTTGTTAACCTGTTCCTAATAATAGACTTCGTAAACAAAACAGCATGCCCCAAACCTCTGAATTATAAGTATTAACAGGAAAAGTGCACATTACACTTCAGGTTTGCAAGCTTATCATGTTGCACTTAGAAGAGTTAGAAGAAGGAGGTTAGTGGAGCAACATAAACCATCCCATTTAAAATTGCCACAACAATAATAATTTCCTCACCAATTTGGTCGCCCCTAAATCCATCAGACTTAATTTATGAAGGTTAATTGGAGCTGGATGCTTGGAAATAAAAATTACATATTGTTTACTTTCTCATTCCACACGTTCAAGCTTACAATAAAAGGAAAGCTTTGAAATGAAAAGCCTGTAAAAACAGGGTTGAAATTTTTAATTCCTCCCAGACAGTTTTCAAGAAAATGCCTAACTAGGTAAAAGCACAGTTTAAACTTATCATCTTGTCTTACAAACAGGATAATGATGTAAATTATAGTAGATTTGCCTTTTTATCTCTTCCTGTGGATGATGTACATGTCATGCAGTTAATATACCTCGGGGAGGACTTAAATGACACTCTTGCAAATGAACTAGTGATATTACTTTTCAACCTGTATATATTAAAAGTTACTGAGAGACCACCCCTTCCTCACCCCAGCCTGCCAATTAAATAAGCAAGGAGCATTTAATACTGTAATTGTCCTGGAAAAGGAGTGTCCTGACTTAGGATGTTAAAAAACATGGAAGCACTGGCATTGAAATGAAGTTTTACATGTAGATATATCACCATGGTTTTCTCTGAAAGGGAAAGATAGGTCGCCCAGAGACAACTATTTCATTGTTAATTGAGACTTTATTTTTAAAACAGCACCTTTTTGGCTTTTGGTGGGGAGTCTAGGAGAAGCTGAGGCCAGATGACCAGGTTCTGTGGACATGAACCTTCATGTTTATCAGCCTGGCAATCCCTTCCTAAGGCTATTAACGACTTGAGCTAACAAGAGACCCAGAGTATGATCTGTAGTAGTGATGTGCCTTCGGTTCTTCCTTTCTAGCACTAATGAGGCATTTCTTAGCTGCTGAAGGGAAGAGATTTTAATTCCTCACTCTAAAATCATGCCTGGGCTGTGTAGCTGCAGATCCCAAGCATCTGGCAGATCATTTGCTGGCTGTCAGCAGCACAGACTATCTGTTTGCTGGATGAAACCACCAGAATATCTTTGCCCTTTAATTGGGGCTCTGAACAAGTAAAACTTGGTGGGTCATAAACTTTTATTCAGTTATACTGCCAAACAGGCCAAACGATTTGCATGTCTGCACCAAATCAGGCCAGTCTCTAATCCTTTCCTTGACTGATTATAAGCACATTTTCTGTTGCAGAGTCAAGGCAACTCCTGCAGCTATTGTGTGACTTAGAAGACTGTTTTTCACCTTGCTTTTTCCCACTGGCTTTTCAGCTGTAACAGTACTGGTAGGGAACACCATCGGATCCTTGCCTGATGACACCATGAAAATACTTGAGTGTTCACTGTTTTAAACCCATTCTGATGGAGAACTATGAGAATTCTTTTCTCAACTCTTTCTCCATGGTGAGTTTGCTTCTCCTCCCCTTTCTATCGACCAGAGGGATGTATCAGCATCAGAAGTGTGGGAAGGAAACAAGAGCTGTTATGTCGTGAGTAGAGGAGACTGACTGAAAACTGAAGAGCTCCAGGTTTCATTTTGAAAAATAATAACTGCTCTTGCAAGACTGAAAGCAAGATGTTTTTCCTGTCTCCTTGGAAGCTTTCAGTGCTTGGAATGGACCCCTTTGGCAGCCATGCTTTGCAACATGCAGTAACAGTGATGGTCTTCCACCTTAAGCTCTAACTGCTTCTCAATATTACTTTAGAATTATTAGTATCACATTTTGTTATTAACCTTATGTGTTTGCTAGGAAGGTGTTATCATCCTGCAAGTATTTCCTGTTAAGTTATTAACGATGTATTTATCGTTATACAAAAATACTGCAGTGTACAAGAGGAACTCATGGGTCTCCATGAACCATGAGCAGATGCTCTTCCTAAAAGCTCGTTGCTGTTTGACCAATATTTTACTCTCTACACTGTTTTAGTAATGACAGGAGATACGAGACCATTGCTTCTGTCATAAACATCCCATGTTCAATCATTACCCTAAAAAGCTTCAGATACTCTTCTATTTCATCATGTTTCTCTCAGGTATGTATTCAGTTAGTTTTCACCACAGCTGGAGAAAGATAGTTCCGACTTCTCAAAGCAGTTGATCAAATCTCCACTTGCCGAGTTATCAATAATTTAATCATCACCACTTGTCACCAGATGTGAATAAATGAATGAGAGTTACCAACTTAAGGCAACTCAGAATGCAATGCTAATTTTCCATTCACGCTCCTTTGAAAGTAGGAATCCAAATACTCAGATAATGAAACCAGGAAAACAACAAAAAACATGACTGAGTAATTTTGAGAAAGACAATTATTTCTCTCTCTTTTACATTTTAATTAATACTTTATATACAACCTTACACTCCATAAAAGCAGAAAAAATTTGATTAATGCTGTTTGCCTACCCAGATATACTTTCTGATAATGAGACAGAAGTTAAATAATTAGGAATGAAGCAAATCATGTGAAAGGACAGAATTGAAAAATACTCATGTTGGTTTCTTCCTAAGTAATGGACAATTCTGCCTGGCTGTTCTCCTCATTTACCTTGCAAAATGCAGTACCCTGCATCTGTCCCATCAGGCTGCTCTTAGGTTTTCACATTTGCTCCTGGAGAGTTGTGCCTCATCATCTGCTCTGCTGTCTCGTTGTCTCGTTCCAATTTTGTGCCACGACTGGTCTTTCATCAACATCACTCCTGTAATTTTTTTGGCTTTCAACCAATTCTCTTCACCTTGCACTGCCCAAGCAGCCCACATGTGATCATCTCTCCAAATCTTCTGTCTCATTATCATCAGCCCATGGTATTTCTTTCAGCTGGGTGTATTCACATGACAGATGACTGTGTCAGTTTGATCTAAACCTTCTAGTCTGGAAACTGTGATGTGGCAAAGACAAATGACTCCTCTATTTCCACCTGCTATTGGGCAGTGACTGCGTGAAATTTATATGGTCCTTGGCCAAACAAGGACCCCTGGTGATGTTTGTGGGGCCTGGGGTCTGTCTGTGATGTAAGTCATAACCCATGAGAAACACAAATAACACAATATATTCATTTTTAGTGTCTCAGCAAACAGAAATGAATGAAGAGACAACATTCAGTTCTTAGGCACAGACAATACAGCCATACAGAAAAGTTTGTTCCATTTATGTCGAGCACCAGATGGGAGACCTGAAGCCAACCCATGGAAACTTATTCCCAAGAAGCACCTCACTGCAAATAAGCAGTTTGTCAGTGTGCTGAAAAGAGGAACTAATTAGCAGATAAAAACTGAATCCACCCACATTTCTGAACAAATTTTAACCAGCATTATGAATTTAGTGTGTTTTGCACCACACAACCATGACCCTTTAAATCTGGCTGCAAGGCCTTAGAGACACATTCACTCTTGTGCCCAAGGGCAATGGCCAAAAGTTGAGATCAAGGAGCTGACAGAAAGCAGAAATGAAAAGGTACAACCCAATGTGCCTAAAATGAATCCGACATACACATCCTTATCTGCCTCAATCCCCACCACACATTCATCTTCAGATACACATGATCAGTAGCTGAAGAGACATTCTGGACAGGTATTTCCCACACGACTTAATACACTTTTCCCAAACTTGTTTCCACTCCTACTAAAAGCTTAACCACTTCAACAGGAGCAGAAGCAGGCCCTGCATATTGAAGGTGTCCTGCTTTGTTTTCCAGTTGGAAAAGAATCCAAGAGACAGGGCTACAATGAGCCACGATGAGCCCTGAACTGGGATTAGGATAGTATCTCACAAAATACAGCAAAGTCAGGTGGGTGTTTTTGTGGGGGCATTTGCTGTCCCGCAGCTTCAAGAGAACTTGCTCACCATATTAGCCTAATTCTGAGCAGGCAGCAATTTTTGTTGCTCATTGAAGAGGGTTACAGGCTGTTTTATTTTTAAAGAAGTAGTTTATCAGCACCTGGCACAAAACTGCCTCCCTCTTTACAGCCATAGCCAGTGGCTTTGTCTCATTCAACTCAGGCAAAAAGACAAAGCTTGAAAGGTGTTTTTAAACACTTACATTATAAATGCTTTCCTTTGTAGCAAAAGAAAAAAAAAACAAAACCTTAGGATTTCAAAAGATTTCTTGGGTCTTTTGCTATTTTTGTTTGTTTTTTCTCATTCTTTCAACCTGCTAAACAAACATCAAAACATTAAATGGGGGAGGGAGAACATAAAACTGCATTTTTCTGTTACTGGGTGTAATGCATATGAAACCTACCAGGCTCCCAGCCTGGATAAATGGCTTTCCAACTACCCAACAGAAAAGGAATGGAGCAGACATTGCTGACAGGGACAAAACATCTGCTGGCAGCACCAGTGTGCTCCTCTCTGGGCCTGGAAACCCTTGGATTTGTAGTCTCTGTCTCTTCAGCTCTTCTGCTGAGACTGTTGATGCAAGTAGTTAAGTGGTAGTTAAGTCTTGTAGGTGTGTAATGATTCCATGGACAATTGGAATGGGCAAAAGCTGCTGGACCTTGAGGAAGAGCTCTAAGCAGTGTAAGCAGTATCTGAATAATTCGATCAAAATTAAAATTACATGAGCTGGAATTTCCAAAGTGGCACATTTCATTATCCATCTGAGCAAAAACTCTCTCCTTCTCCAAGCAGTCTTTAAAAATTCTTATTTATTTCAACCAACAGGTGTTGGTGATCCAAAATCAGAGTTATCAGACTGCACTCTCAAAACACCTGTTAATATGCAAAAATGAATGGGAAGAAGAAGATAAGAAGTATCAGATGAAACTTGGAAGTCTTAAATGCTTATATTTATCTGGGTCAAAAAGACAGTGTTAAAGTACCAGAGTCCCTACAGATGGCAATTCTGGATTTGATACCACCTGGTACTTTAGGAAGTCAAATCTCCAGTACGATCCCAGTTGCAGGGATGCCACCAGGGAAGGGCTCAGGAAAGAGGAAGAGGACATTTCCTTTTTCTTCTTATTGGAGATTTTCAGCCTGTGTTGCTGAGATAGGATTTCCTTTTCACTTTTAATCTTAAAAACCGTAAATTAAAGAACTAATTTTCCCATCGTGGAGCCTGTCTGAAAGAGGTGGCCTCCAAACACTGAAAGAATTGGAAATCTTTGATGTTTGGTGCTCTCCAAGGCTTCGTGTTTTGCTGACACAGAGGAGTCTCTCAGGCCTCCACTGCAAATCAAAACAGTGCCACTACTCAGGGGTTGCTTTGCCCTGGTCTTAAAAGCTCTGGAGAAATGGCCATCACTAAGGGCCATGTGCTTCGTCAGCAAACTGGGGTGCTTGCCCTGCTTCACCATAACTCATTGTCCCCTTTCCACCTCAGACTTACTGAAGGAACTGAAAACCCTGTCTGTGCTTGCAAACAAAAGCTTCACCCGTACATTTCTGATTGCTTCTGTGTGCTGTAGTTTTAATTAGACATTTTAAATGGGTGGTTATGTGATTTTTATTACTCTTTAATTACTTAATCTATTATGAATTCAGTATGTATTCTGTGGTCTCATATGAAAAGAGACTGGAAAATAAACACAGAACAGACAAAAAAACGAAAACAAAAATACATTTTCTTAAGAAAAGGAAAGGCTAATGAGGTAATAAAATGGCAAAATTATTCTGCACCTTATATTCTGGTCTCCCTTCATGTTTTAATGAGAATATTAAGTGAAAATACCTGAGCTTGGGGAGGATTATGGTAATTTGTGTACAGGTAACATATTTCCTAAGGTATTTTTACCCTGCAGAACTGAATCTATATGGGAACTGTTATTATTACTTTCTATTTTTTTATATGGGTTTATTCTGCAGGCAGCATTTGCCTGGATGTAGTACGTGTTTGCAACTGTTCTGTAAACACCCCTTTTAGGGTTAGTTTTGAACTGTATCCTTCAGAAGGGGAAAAAGACAAAAAACAGTGTAGTCTTTTTCTGGTTTGGGATATATGCTGTTCACAATGTCCCCACCAAACCCAGAGATGAATATTTCCAGGGCTGTCATCTTCATAACTGTGTGCAGCAGCATCCAAAGATGCAAATTCATTTCTTATCATCATGTGAAAATGTTATTGAATATTCTAGTTTGAACAACTGTCTCGAATTTCTATTCTATTAAGAGTGCAACAGATACTGCATGAACAGATTCTCTTGATGGTGTCAAAGAGTATTTATTACTAATTGCTATTTGCTATTCATTGGAATTCAGTCGTCTAGGATGGAGCTATTTTCACTTTTTTTCTCCTCCTTTACTTCACTGCTGTCATGCACTTTGAAAGAAAGGGTTTTCAAATTGTATTTTTGGAGGTGAACACACGTTTCCAAAAATTAAATATCTCTGTTCAGTGTCACTGGGCACGCAACAACTTCATACAGAAACATGGGTGAAAAGGCTTTAAATCAATACTTAAAGGCTTTTAATTATATGGGATATTCAGAATGAGAACCTGTAAATAGTCCCTCTTCCTGGGCTCCCTCCATGGTCAGTGCAGAGACTAACTCACAAGAGAAGCTGAATACAGCAGTCAAGAAGGTGATCAGCCTGATTAATCCTCCCCATTTAGTGTAGAGGGCACACAGGAAGATAAGCCCCATCAGACAAACAGAATTCCTTCAGGAATTCTGCCTTAGCCTATTTGCATGCAGAAATTAAATTAACTCAAACAATTGCGTGAACCCCAAAGTTTCAATTACTAAAACGATGAAAATGTGAAAAAGAAATAGGAAATCACAGGGAATTGCTATACAAAATGTTAATAATGGTTAGGTTATAGGAAGGCTGTTGAGCTCCTTCCCACTTTTGCCACACGATTGGCCACAGAAGAACTTGTAATAATCACTAAAAATGAACCTAATGGAGTTTTCTGCTCATATTCATCAAATAACAAATAGTGTAGAAGAAAGGCAGTGGTTCTGTACAGATCACTGAAGTGACTGAATCTGATCCTACTTATTTATTATTCATTTTTCCTATGCTTTAATTCCTGCAATTCCCTGCAGAACTGAACACTTAGCAATAAATGACCTGGGAAGCAGATAGAAACCACAAATGTTTGGCATATCAAAAAGCAAGAATGTTCTGTAAAGTGCAGAGACATCACATCCCAGTTTGCACACTGTGCATCACACAGGACATCACTGACTAATTTCATGTTTGAAACACCAGCCTCAGTAGGATAAAATACCTAATAGGCCATTTGAGGAGTGAGGTGCTATTGCATATGTAAAAAAGAAGCTGAATTGGAAGTGCAAAGTGGTTTTTGAGAGTATTGCTCAGATTTTAATAACTATACCTATTTATTATCTATTTCCACATATATTTTTTTTTAAAAAACCCCAAACATTAACAGTAAAAACACTTTATTTTTCAGATCAGCTTTGTTGTTAAGAATATTTTCATAGAAAACAGTTTACATATCTACACTAAAAATCTCAGCAGAGTGATCACAGAAGAAAATAAAGTGTCCAAGTTCTTTCTAAACAAGAAATAAAATGTGCTCTTTTGCAGCTTAATTTTTGCTGACAGTATGTGTTCCCTAAATGCAGTATCAAGATAGTTCACTCTAAATGCACCCTTATGGAGAGCTAGAAGTTTCACACAGGTAAATAATAAAGGAATATTTTAAATTTTGGCAGAATTTAAAGTTCTTTAGCTGCTGTGGGGAAATAGTCAGTGTTGGTCTAATTTCTGATATATTGGTAAGAGAACTCATGTAAAGGGAACATCTCATACTTGGTAAATGAGCGATAGAAGAGTTGTGCAGAGATGAGCAGTCACAGTAAGGACCTCAAACCAGTGGGTTACCTGTTTAACCTTATTCTCAAGGACATGTAAGAAAGGGAATTAAGTATTTCCCCTTCACTTATCAGAAAATGTTACATAAAAAGATTTAAATACACATGCTGCTCATTAGAATTTAGTCCTCCTTATTAAATTGCAATATATCACCAGGGCCAAGAGCTCTGCAGAATTTAGAAATCAATTGGATAATTATAGTGATCCATGAGTTATCATAATAAAGACTAAACAAAGACTAAACAAAGACTAATTCCCTCTGTCTCAATAAACAAACACACGCCTTGGAAGGGATAATAAATGTTCAACCTTCAGGGCATTAGCAGCCTCTAACTGACAGGGTTTGGGAAGAAATACTGAGGGAGAACTACTGTACCTAAACCAAACTTCATAGTTCCTGGTTTAATGCAGGAATTACAAGTTGCTCAGCCATTAGGAAATCAGAGTTGGAATTGACCTTCTATATCATCAACCCAGTCCCCTCATCTCATAGGAAACCACTTCAGTTAATCTTGGGTATAAAGGGAATAATCTCTGTTTACACGACAGGCAACAGCCAAATCCATATTCCTCCACAAACTCCTCTTGGAATTCTTTCCTTTCCCCTTCCCTGCCCCAGTTCTAATTAAAATGTAGATATGCAATGTTTGAACCAAGAAATAGATGTTATGTGTCCATGTGTGTACACACATATATAAATATATATATAATTGCAGATATTGCACTGCAGGAACATGTGTGTGACATGGTGCTCCGAGAGAGAAATCCTGGGATGTGATTCATACCCATAATGTACCAGGTTGGTGGGTTAAACTGCATTTGGAGAAGAAAGAATGCAGGATAGACACAACTTTTTGGCTTTGGTGACAATTTCTCCAAAGAAGTGGGTCACCCCTCAGGCGCAGCCAGGGATTCAGTGAGATGTGTTTCTCCTAAGAATGTCATGGCAGCCCGTGCTTCTGCCATGTGAGAACAGCATAGAATCATTAAGGTTGGAAAAGACCTCTGAGATCATCAAAAGTCCAACCATCAACCCAAACCCCACCACGTCCTGAAGTGCTACATCCACACGTTTTTTGAACACCTCCAGGATGGTGACTCCATCACTGCCCTGGGCAGCCTGAATGCAATGTCACATCTTTTCTGTTACTGCAGGGAAACCTGGAAAAGAAGCACCAAATGCCCCCCCTGCCCTTTCAGAAGGTGGACTTCCCACTTCTGCATGGAGCCATTAAAATTAATTACCTGTGAACCAGTTCATCATGTCTACAGATATGGAAAGAATAAAGAGTAATTGAGTGAAAGTGGTCATCAAATCCTTTGAGCAAAGGTCAGTAATTTATGCTAGCTGAAACCTAGGACTGCATGCTCAAATTACCCAAATCCAGGAGCAACAGGACAAATAATAGGTACTTACAAATGAACTGTCTACTGTTGTAATGACCAATTTCTCTTTATCTTGGTCAGATTCATTTCTTAAGAGAAAAATCAACAAGAAACCGGTCATTACGACACCTGCAGCTAGATTATTATTTAAGAATAAAGCATAAATGGAAGGATAAAATCTCTATTTCTTATCCTACATTCAAACAAGACTGTACTAACACCGGGAAGAGCTATGCTGGCACATTGGATCTGCTGAAGCTACATATCTTGCTACCAAAACCCATCTATTAAATGAACAATGAGCACTTTTTGAAGAAGCAGATTGTATTCCGATGGAATTTCTCAAATCTAATGGAGACAGGTACCTACCCAACTGATGGAAAAGAGTTTTCTTTAAAAATCATCTCCACTTCACAGTTGACACTTAATTTTTGTATAGGATCTAATTGTAGATGTTGAAATCTGAATATTTTCTGGATTTTGTTGCTGTGTAGCCAGTTTTGCAGAGAGTGGTTAGTCCCCAGCTTCAAACCTGAATAAGAACCTATGACTTTTAAAAGCATTTCTGTCTTTCATAATGCAAATATGATCTTCAAGCACTAGTATGGTCTGGATTTACACAGTCTCCACCTGGTGTCTTCAGACCATGATTTACACAATCATTTTTAGGACAGCAATTGCAGTACCTACATGGTAAATTATTTATTCATGGCCACTTGACTGAGTTTATGCATCTTAATAAACTTTATGAATGTAGTAATGAATGGGAAAGGCAAGTCTTTGACCACGGTGGCATTGAAACAGTAAATAAATCCTAGCATTATCCCTGGGTGAATCATCAGGAGTTGATTATAGACCTTTTTCTGACTGTGAAATATCCCTGTAGGTGAGGCTCTAGCCTGGAAGCAGACCAGTCTGTGGGGTGATAGTAGACAAGTCACTTCATTTTTCTTACTTTTCTTTTGGCACAATGCTTGTTTTATCCCTTTGGGAAAAGAATTTTGTACAGGATTTAGGTATTATGATTATATTATTATTATTATCAATAATATACACTGATATCCAGTGCACAGCAACTGCTGTAGAGTGCCACAGTGACAATACAAAAGAGAATTATGTGGATGCAGTATAATAATTGCATATAATTAGCACCAAAGGCCCTGCCAAAGTCTGAATGCACTGTTTTCACTTCCAATGTTCAGATGTGTAGTTACCAAAAATAGAAGTACTTCCTGTCTTTAATATTCTGCTCCCTCATTTTATGCTACTGCTTTTTTATTTCCCAATCACTAAATAAATGTCATTTTAACATAATTATACTGTTTGGGGGAATATAACTGGAAAAAAAGAACTCATTCCAGAAACACACTCTTACACTGATAAAATCTGTACATTTAGAAACGTCACGCTGCGTTTCACCATTGTGAATCATCATAGTTGGATTTGTGGAGCTATGTATTAAGCTCCTCCTTTGCCATCTCCCTGTTTCTTTTCTAAAGGAGTGATTGGAAAATCTGTTTTCTTTTGCAGTTCTTCTGTACATACCTTCTCTCCAAAGAACCTCCACAAGCCATTGCTTATTATTCCCTTTTATGTTCCCTTCTGTTATTAAAGGAATAACCCATTTCCTTGAAGCTTTATCTGGCTTTAGTGATTTTTAACTTACTCCACTCTTCTTTCACTTGTACCACTCAGCAGCTGGAAAATATGGTTTCTTTTATTTATACTATTTCACCTCAGATTTCCCTCACGAATACTAAGAAGTGCAAAACTCATTTAATTTTCCCACTATATCCTGTTCACTTCATATTAAGTCTCTCCCTAATCCCTTAGTGGGCTAATTATTTCAGTTTTCAGCCCTTTATCTCTTTCCCTTTATATATTTAAAGAATCTTATATTGTTTTTAGTCACTCCCAAGCTAATAATTCCCTTCTTATTATATTTTTAAGTTGCAGCATTTTTAAGACACTGGCATCCATCCTCCTATACCTCCTTTGTTAATTTTCCAGGACATTCATTTACACAGCTCAGATACATTTTCTTCTATTATCACTCTCTCTCCCCCTGGTGCCTCCTCCCCCTGGGACAGCCTCTTTTTTAACATTGGCCCAGAGCAATTACAACACAATTAGAGGGAGCCAACTTCAGTGAAATTTTAATTTCCCCAAAACATTGCCTTTTTTTTAACACACACACACACACACACACACACACCCCTTTTTTTCTTTAGTCAGGAGAAGACAGGTCAAACTACTGAGTTACAGGATCTCCAGAGCATGTAGTCCCAGAAAAAGCCGTGTGTCAGGCTGGTTCATGCTGACTTTCTGCCTCCCCTGGGATCACCCCATCCCACAAGCCATTCACTTTCCATGAATCACCCTCCCTCTGCCCCCCTTCCTGTCTGACTTCCAGGCAGGACACTTTAGGTTTCTTACAACCACAGATGTAATGTGCTCAGCATGGGACTCCTGCTTCCAACACCAAATTTGGCCCAATAAAATATAAAATACAGTAACTATGTGATGTCAATTTGCTGTTTTACTTAGGTCAGTAACATTCAGAATTTCTTACAAAGCATATATGATTCCAGAGCCATAAAACTCATAAGCTTAAAGCCTCTCTCTCTGAATATATTTCTCTGCACTTGTTTATAGTCATATATAATTAAATATGTATAATAGGCACAGAGTTTTCATCATTTTCTGTGTACTTTCACTGGAGCTGAGTTTGAACTTTGCATTTCAGGAAGCTGAAAAGCAATATGAACAAGTAATACGTTTCTGATCCATTATTTTTCCTCTAAGAAAGATGAGGACAGACTTTTCAGCAGGCTCTGTCATGACGGGACCAGGGGTGATGGTTTCAAACTAACTTTTGAATGATTTTGTAGATTACCATTAATTAGTCCAGGTGGAATCCTATCACTTCCTTAACCTCTAAATGAGTGAGTGTTGTTTGGAGCACCATGGATGTTATCTATCTGTAAGTATTTTCAGTACTATTATACCCTTTAGCTCATCCAAATGAGAACAAAAATAATCTTAACCTAAGTTAAACAAGACTAATAAATATTTCTTAAAATATAGATTTGATTTCCTCAGTTCACTCAGTGTAGAGCCCAAAGAATTTTTAATATTCATCACTGTTCCAGCCAGGGAATTGGTACAGCAAAGGAGAAGATCCCTACAGGCTTACTGTGCTTAATACCTGCCTGATGCACACGTGAGCCAGGGCTTAGGCTCCAGATCCAGCTCTTGGCAAAGAAAAAGCACAGGAAAGGAGGTGAGAGGAAAGCATTATCACTTCCATGTTCATGCAAGATTCTGTGGGTTTCAGATTTTGCACAAAGCTCATGAGCACAACTGCAAGTCTAAACCATCATTTGGAGTGAGCTAAGATTATAGAATCCCAAACTGGTTTGGGTTGGAAGGGACCTTAAAGACCATCTAGTCCCAACCCCCCTGCCATGGGCAGGGACACCTCCCACCAGACCATGTTGCTCCAAGCCCCATCCAACCTGGCCTTGAACACTTGCAGGGATGGGGCAGCCACAGCTTCTCTGGGCATCCTGGGCCAGTGTTTTCAATAGAGTTCTGGGCTTATTTCTGGAAGAAGAGCAAGTGGATGAGACTAAATTTGAGTTATTGTCTATATTATTTCAGGGAATAAAACAAGTGTCATAGCTACATATGGGATTTTTTTTATCTTTTGATTAGAACTATTTTAAGACAAGTAAAAACACAGCTCAGCCCAGCCAGAACTCAGGAGTCTTAGTAACACCAACAGCCCTAGAGAACACAGCCTCCCTAAGATTCATTTCCAAAGTCAGCTTCATTTATGTGAGAAGTTTAGAAACTGGCTCATTTTCTGGAGGCAAACAGATTAATTTCTAGACAAATTGGTGAAAGAAGATTAGAAATTAACTTGGTAGATAGAATAATGTGCAATTCTACCTGTTTAAATTCCTCAGCTGGCAAAAAGGAGTCTTTTTATTTGCTTCTAGAGGAACAAGCCCTCTGTGAGCCTATGTTTACAGAACATCCTAGTGGGTGAAACTGGAAGTTTGCCCCAGGTCAACATGCAATTTGGAAACACCAGAAGGTTATGCATTTTAATTAACTTTCTACTCTTTCTCTGGTGCCTTCCCCCTCTGTTTCCTTTCTGCTCATAAGGATTAAAAGACAAAATCCTGCCCCAGTCCCATGCTCGGGAATGCTTCCTGATTTTTTTTCATTAACTTCTACTATGCAAACTTGTTTAATTATTTATCTACTTATTTTCACAGGAAATCCTACAGATGTGTAAGTCTTGTTTGTAGGGATGTCATGTCAGCAGGAGCTGGAAAATCCAATCATCCATCATTAAGGGGGATGGAAATAATGCATTCTCCAATTTGTTTACTGGTAAAGGAAGAGTAGGTTAAAATTTGAGGGCCAAAGACAAACTGAATCAGCTGGTACCTCTCATGTAAGCTGTGTGGGGAGTTGGAATGTACTTCTTTAAAGACTGTGAGAGAAGAACATTGCTCTTCCCATGTCCCAGTTCATTGAGATCCATTTAGAAGAATGCTGAATGTCTGAGTTTCAAAGCTTCATGACAGGGACCGTGATCTTATAGGTAGGACGGTGGGAAAACACCAAACAAAACATCATCTGGCTTGCTCAAACCCTGAGATTGGGGCTTTCAGGTCATTACAACCTGAGGACCTGGATCCAGGTGCTTTCCTACCCTTTTTCAAGCCCTTGAGGTTCCTCAGGACTTCACTAGAGTATCGCACATGAAGCAGATGAGTCAGACAATTGGAGTGCGGGCAAAGCCAGCTGCACCTCACAGCCCGTAACTCAAATACTGGCATTTGGAATTAAGTTCAAAAATTAGTTGCAGCACAGAGAAATAGCTGTTCAGTGACTCTGGATTAGGATACACCCTGGAGGAAACTGGGTTGGTTCTCTGGGAGTAAATATAATGAAAGTTAATACAATGAAAGACAGACTACAAAACTGATGACCACCTATCCCAAAGCCAACAGTGTCCTTAAAATTATTTCCACAATGGAATGAGAGGAAGAAGAGAGATTAAGCTCCCTGCAGTGTGTAGTACTGACTGTGTGTGTGCTGAGAACCCTTCTGAAAGCAACATCTGCTCCCATTTGTATGTTAATTTTTTTTTGGCATTTAAAATTTGGCTGTTAAAAATTGTTTTCTCCGTTTTTCTTTAGAGTCAGAAGCTGAGATGTAAAGCAGGTGCTGTACAGAACTAGGAGAGCATCTGAGTTAAATTAGAAATGAAATTACCTCAAAGGAATAACTTCAATCATCATAAAATGAGTGTCAAACGCCAAGCTAGGGCACACTGCTAAAATTTGAACCCACAGTGCCATATTAAGTATCATTTGTTCCTTTTGTTTGTGTTCTAGTTTTGAGATGAGTCTCTTTTTTCCATGTTCTATATTCCCTCCCAAAGCAGCCATTCCAGAGGCAGAAAAAAGACCTGCTTCCTCCCTCCACACTGCTGATACCTCCAGCACCTGACACACAGAGCTAGAATCTTTAAGTAGAAAACATACGAGATTTTCTCTCTTCATGTTTTTAGCTTTATTGAAAGGAAATGTCTGCAGTGCCCCTACAGGACTCATTTCTATGAGTTCAAAAAGATTTTAGAATCGTTTTGTTTGGAAAAAACCTTTAAGATCATCAAGTCCCACCTCTAACCTAGCACACTGCCAAGTCCACCACCAAACCAGGGCCCTGCACTAAACCATGTACCTCTGTCAGAAGACTACATAAAAAAGGTAAGTTCAAAAAGACCTCCAGGGGCCATCTGGCCTTCTCCAGTTGAGTTTTGGATAGCTCCAAAGGCAGAGATTCCACAGCATCTCTGGGCAACCAGAGTTTTACTATCCACACAGTGAGTTTTTTCCCCGTCATGGTTCCCAGCCCACCAAAAGTCCTTGTGGGTCACCACTGCACTTGGTTTCATCTGTGAGAGCCCTCCAGGGTTTCCAATCCCTTCTGATTTACTGTAGTCCTTTCACATGTGAGTTCTTTTGTATGTCAAGAACACCCTATGGTCCTAGTGTACCGTAAGAAATACAGCCTGGCCTGGGAGTTCTTATCCAAGAGCCTTGAGGCAACATCACCTTCAAGGTGAGCAATGTACAGAAGCTTTGCCTGGTGGGATTCTCTCTTAAAAAATTGAGTAATTTTCTAAATAAGTAATTCTGGAACTCCTCAATTTTTAAAAATGGTAACGCTTGGAAATCTGTCCTGGTTCCAGCAATAATGCTGGTTCCAGGATGGTAGCTCCACCAGTTAACAGCCCTACTGGCCAGTGTGGCAGTAGGACTGCAGACACCTTTGGAAGAATCATCTCTCACCGATTTTGCATAATGCTTTTCTCAACAGAATCTTGTCCTGGTGGGTCATTAGATGTTTCTACAGCATTGAAAATAAAATACTTTTTGAATTCAGTCTTCACGGTCAGAAATTAAAAGTCAATAACAAGAAACCTTCTTAAAAACAAGTAGTCTAGAATTCTCCTCAAATTCCTAGTCCAGTTCTGCACATCAGTTGAATCAGAAAGGAAACACAAAGTTGTTTTAAAGTAAGTTTCTAAGAACACAGATGCTGATTTTGTTCCCTTCTGCTGATACATGTACTTTTTTCTATAACATCACTGATATATATTCACCCCATTTATGGAGAACATAATCTGAAAAGATTTGTATTGGCAGCTGGTGTTATTTTTGGGAACACATTAAAATTTATCATTTCTAATTACTACTGTACAGAGAAATGCTAGAGTATCTCTTCAGAAGATATTTCCTTTGAAATGTGACCTGTTTTCAAATAAATAAATAACAAAACAAAATACCAAACCAAAACTCTCCTCCCATTTAATCCATTACCTACATTAAATAAAAAAAAACCCTCATCGGTTCTCCCAAAATGAGAATTATTTTGGGAGTCTATGCTCTGGTTTCTAAGCCCTAAGGCTGGTGCTGAACAGTTTACAATCCATGTCTCTTTCAAAAAAATCAACATTCTTCAGGCTGATGTGAACAGGCACTTCAGAGAAAATGTGGTTTATCCCCTTCATTTCCTTTAAAATGAATGTACTGAGTCCCAATAAACACAAACATCTTGATATTTTTGCATTAAACTGATACAGTTTGAAGCTATTAGAACTGATGTTGTGTTTATATATATATATATATATGAAAGTGTACTTTTAGCTGGATCTGTTCACTCTCTCCAGAGACAACATGCTGTATCAAGCCTAATACTTGATTTCTTCACAGAAAGACAAAAGCACAGGCCAGAGGCTGGCTTGTATTTAACTCCTGGGATCTAACCTCTGGGATTGTCTCTTCTAACTAGTAGCAGAGATCAGTATTGAGAAGTTTTAAATTCTTATTTTCAGGCCCTGTCACCTTTGCTGTTAATTGCACTCTCCTGCCCAACGAGGGGCAATAATTAGGAGTTATAATTAGGGATGATGGAAACAGGACTTCAAGTGTCTCACCACACTTTGCTTTGTATCTTTGTTTTATAGCCTGCAATGTCTAATTTAATCTCAAGACTAAAATGCATTTTGTAAAAGCAAAGTTAACAAAAATATAATCCCCTTTCCCTGATTGCTCACTGGTTGTAAGTTCAGGCTCAAAAAATTCATCATAAATCTTGGAAGAACATTTTGGGGAGTCTGTGGCTTTGCCACAGCAGCTCTTTTTACATCACTCCTTTGCTGCTCCTAAAAAAAAAATACTGCAGTATTGTCCAGAAATACCTAATGAGTGTGAAACTGCTGAAGTATGTTCTCAAGATAGAACACCAGGCTGCTGTATTTTATCTAGACTACTGGGCTACTCCAGGGCTAATGGAAAACATCCATTAATTGTGAGATTTGCTTTATGGCAACGTGCTCCAACAGTAGCAACTTATTTCATTTCAATTTACTCTCCGTGTTTGATCTGTTAAGAGTCACAGTTTCCAACTTTCATCTGCTGCCCTGAAGGATAGAAGTGCATTTGAAATCCAAATGATGTCTGAATTCTTTTAGGTGAGCCACAAGACCAGGTTTCAAGCAAAGAAAATGGTAAGTAGCTTGAGAACAAGAATAAAATCACAGGCATTGCCACCTGGCTGAGCCCATGGGTGATGCTGGGGGCAGCTCTATAATAATGTGTTTAAGAAACATAGAAAACACCTCGCAGCAGCTGTGAGAGAGGAGGAGGGAGAAAAAGGGAACAAAAGCAACTATGAAGACACCAAGGTCAGTGAAGGAGGGGGAGGAGGTGCTCCAGGCACCAGAGTGGAGATTTCTCTGCACCCCATGGAGAAGACCATGGTGAGGCAGGTTGTCACCCTGCAGCTCATGGAGAACCATGGTGCAGCAGAGCTTCACACTGCAGCCTGTGGAGGACCCCATGCCAGAGCAGGTTGATGTGCGCTGAGGGAAGGAGCAGCCCATGGAGACCCCAGACAAGAGCAGGTTCTTGGCAGAAGCTCTAACCCATGGAGAGAGCCTCATGCAGGAGCAGGTTTAGTGGCAGGACCTTTGGCCTGTGGAGGACCCACACTGGAGCAGTCTGCTTCTATAGGACTGTAATCCTGTGGGAAGAACCTCATGCGGGAGCAGAGGAAGAGTGTGTGGAGGAAGAAGTGACAGAGATGAAATGTGAGGGACTGGCCACAAGCCCCATTCCCCATCCCCTGTGCTCCTCAGGGGAGGAGGTAGAAGAGCTGGGAGGGAAGTTGAGTCCAGGAAGAAGGGAGGGGTAGGGGAAGGAGGTTTTAGTTTTGTTCTTATTTCTCACTACCCTACCCTGTTAATACTTAGCAAGAAGCTAAACTGATTTTCCCCAAGTCGAGGCTGTTTTGCCTGTGACAGTGATTGGTGAGTGATCTCCCTGTCCTCCTTACCCTGACTCATGGGTTCTGTTCTCAAAATGCTATTTTTACCTATCCCTTGACACAGCAAGATGCAAATGCAAATCCTATTGTGCTGCAACCCTTCAGCTGGTTTAGTCTGAATTTTCTCATTTTCCCTCTTTTTACAGTGTTTCTGTCACTCACTTCTTACCAGAGCTAAGGAATGGTTTCAGAGATGCTTCCAGAGCTTGAGTGTTAAACTTCCATGAATATTGCACATCAGTCTTGAAGTTCTTAACATTATGACCTTTGTAGTCTAGAGACTCTGGCCCACCTGTAAGGTTTTTTTAGTAGTGATGTTCATCAGATGCCTTCTTGGGGATTTTTGTAAGTACATTTAATGAATGAAAACCACACAGATCTCCTAGGGCTGAAAAGACTGGTAGTGTTCAATGAACCCACCTTGCTCACTGTGGTTAAATTGACCAAAAAGAAGGGACAGTCAAGCCTTCCAAATATGTCTGAGATGTTGATATCACAGTTTTCAAAACTTATTATTTTTACAAAGTGGTTTAAAGTCAACATGTTTACGACCTAAACTAACACTGTGCCCATACACCAGTTTTTTTTCCCCAAAAACACTGGCAGGTACTCTTGGAACTGCTCTCTCTCTCTCTCTCCATTCTCAGAGCTATAAATGAGAAAGTGGTTTTGCTACAGTATTAAACAGTGTTTAAATTACAGGAGGTTGCTGAGAAATCATCCTGTAAGCTGCCTGATGCTTTTTGTTAGCTTTCACTTATCAGTTGATGCTTCCACTTCTCCTCTCATGTCAATAAATGACGCCGTAGCATCCTTAACGAGTGATCTATACCTTTATCTCAGGATGGTGGAATTTATTACTTTTAATTAGTTTAACTGCTTACTCAAAAAGCTTCTTTCTTTCCAGGCTTTTGTTCTTTCTAGCAAAACAAAAAATAGGAGAACCAACTTTGCATTTTAATTATGTCAATAACATGCAATTTTCTGGTCTTTTCTCCTTCCCTGAAGTTTAATTAATTTTGAGCAAGAAATAAATTGTCCTTGCTTTCCGTTCAGTTCCTAGATTCAAAATGAATACACTTCATTCCATAAAATGAGATTTGAGATCTGTTATCCTCTCCATGAGCTCTGGCTTTTGGCTAGAAATCAAAATGCAAATATTTCCCAAGGAAAACAGCTGAATACTCCATGGTGATCAGGGTGATACTGCTACAGTATCTACCACTGGACACAGTTCCACTCACACTATGATTCCACTTTGCTGGAGCTGCCAGCCACAAGCTGGGAGAAGCTTCATGGGTGATTTTAGGGTTGATTTTAATTATTGCAGAAAAAAAAAAATAAACTGCAGGGTAAGTTGGTAAGAAATACGTGTTAGTCTTATTTGCAGTGAAAACCTCTCCCCACTATTTCCTCCTTCTTCCATCCCTAATTCTATACTGGTTACCAGTTTCAGTGGACTGTTTCACACATCCAGAAATCTGTTCAGTCCCTCATATGTTTAATAAAAGTTGTAGTTACATTATTAGGGATGCAAATCAATCACTTTCCATTTGATGATAGTTCCCTTAAGAGAAACCAAACATTTTTCAAGATCTACTGACCAAGGTTCCTCTTCCCATTCACTATTCCTAGCATGAGGGGTTCAGGAAGTCTTTAAAAAATTAGTAGGGAGCACTAATTGTTTTAATAAGTACAAAAATTACTTAAATATGTTGATTCTTATTTTTCTTTATTTCAATAGCTCCCAGAACTCTAGTCCCTGACTGGAAAAGTCCACAGCTGTGTATCTAACCAGCCAAGAGATAATTTTATATGCTGAGAGACTAGAAAGATTTTGCTCCACATAGAAAGAAGTCACTAAATTGGAGGTATGAAACTTGGAATGTCAATGTATTCACTTTGGGAAATTCTTCATTCTCTTTGTAAACTTCATCAAAACAATGGATTAATGTTGGCTCATCTTGTGTGCTAGGGGAAACAACAGTAAGTCACTGTCCCAGAAAAGAAGAGTAGCAATTGCCATCATGGGAAAGATTATTTTGACCTTTTCAATATTCAGAATTTTGTTTGAATGATGATATTTTTTCTTCTAAAAAACTTACTGTAACTCATGCATGTGAGTCCTGGTATTGTGTATCAGGGTTTTATTTATGGAAACATATTAAATATGATATTAATACTACAAAACTGAGCTCTAATATAAGGCCTGTGTTCAGATGTCTATCACTCAAAGCTTCTGCTGCTTTAAGTCTTTTATTCTAATTTTGGAGCCTGACCCTGTCAAGGTGTGGTCATTTTGCTCTGGTCCAGCAAGAGTCTGCGGTGGGCACGGAAGTCTGTTCTAGCACAATTTGTGCTTTATTTGCAATCATTACAGCCAGTGGCAGTCTCCTCAAAAAAATAAAAAGAGGTAAGAGACAAATGTGTTCAGCTGTGCTCCCTCAGCAGGCTGGAGGCTCTCAAAGTATGGAGTGTAACATTAGCATGCTAAGATGTAAGAAATAATTAATCCTAATTGCAAAGACTGTGAGACTATTGAATTAAAATTAGAATATTTTCTTCCACTCAGTAGCATCCTCTAGTTTTCCCCGTGCTTAAGACATATAAATCACAGTGGAGTTTGCAAGGGAGTTAAGTGTAATTGGCATTATTATACTCCTATCAGTATTAATTTGTTATAATAAATGCTATGGTGTTATTATAGATGCCATCCAATACCACAAGCAGAAAGAGGTAAAGAGAGGAAGTGAAAAGCTTGGAGCATGGATCTCTCCCACCCCCAGCCAAGCTCAATGCTGTGCCCTCCACCTTGCACTGCTGCAGAAATTGAGCTTCTAGGGGAGCAGAAATCCCCATCTGGGTCAAACCTACAGTCTAAGGTCAAATAACTCCTTCCAGTAGGGCTCAATACTGCTTGTACAGCTCTGAATTTTACCATTTGACTGATGATGAGACAATTTGTGACAGTGAAATGAAGAACACTGCAGCCTGCCCAAGTTCCAAAAGTGGAATGAAAACTACTGTACTGAATAGCTGTGTTTCTGTACTAAAGAAAACACATTCTGCTCAGAACATGTTGCAAAGGTATTTTATTCATGCTTTTGTTCTCCCACAGTAAGATTGCAGGCAAATCCCATTTTCTTGCAAATGGAGTTACATGGCATGTTTGGTTTGGTTTTTTTTGCTCTCCCTTGCTTCTGTCATTCCTCATTTGGACCAGAAATCTTATTTCCATTTCTTTGCATCCAGCAGGGCAGGGTTATTTATTATTTCGCTTCCTGCCGATTATTGATTTCACTCTGCAGAATAGATTACAGTTGCTGCTTGAATTATTCTTTCCTCTGGGAACATAGGAAATCTTTATAAAAAGAAAGTGTTTAGTAAGCTTATCTGCTGGTCCTTTCAGCATCGAGATTCAGGCAAGAGCTAGCTGGAAAGTCCAGGCTCTTCTTGCTGAGCTTTATTTCCAGTGAATGTACTGACAGCCAAGTCAGGAGTGAACTTCATCCATCAGTTGCAGCCCAGGTAATGTATATCTTCATGTAGCTCCCTGAAAGAGTTTCTTATTTTGAGTACTTTATCCTCAGACACAGAAGTTTCAGAGAGAGCAGCACTTGATTTTTTTAACGAGGGTGTTCTTTGGCATCTTTTTTGGAACAGGGAGGCACAATTGGTTCACCTTGTTTGGCTTTTCAGGTTGTATCACAGGTGAACTCCAGTAAAAAGCCTTGGCAATTCTAAGTTAGGAGCTCTGTGTGTGGAGGTGGTATATTGGGGGCAGATCTTGTGGAAAGAGGCTTGAACATCTGAGGTTAATGCAGGATTCATCTCAGTGCAGGGACAGGATGAAAGCAGCTGTTATCAAAGGTTTCTATCACAGAGTCACCTTTCTTGTAGCTATGAGCTCCCTGGGTGTAATTCAAGTCTGGGTTATGGCTCTGGTTAGGGTTAAGAGTTGAGGGAAGATGATGCGAAGGACACCTTTTCTGTTAGATTCTCCTTAGCTAACATGGATGGATAAGAGGTTATCACAGGGAGACATTGCCTTCAGTTGCACTTTGCTGTAGGTGCTTCCAAAGCAGTTGTGATCAGAGCTTTGATTTTCTACCATGATCACTGCTGCAGGACTCTGAACTTAGGAGAAGGCTCATGGGGTCTAAGGCTGGTCACATCTTTCAATGTATGAATGCAGAACCACAGGCTGAAATAAAGGCCAGGGCTTGGGTTATGGGAGAGCTTTGGTCTCCAGCAGTTAAGGAATCCATTTCTAAGGAACCCACTTCATTGCTGGGTGCTTCTGGGCTCTTCAGTTAGTGAATTGTCTTATCTCAGTTGACATTTATCTTGTTTCTTTCATGTATTTTTTAGATTTTAGATACTGTATTGATATGATATTGGTTCAAGGGCAAATCATGCCTGACAAATTTGGTGGCCTTTTATGATGGGGTCACAGAGTCACTGGATGAGGAAAGAAAACTGACATTATCTACCTGGACCTGTGCAAATCGTCTGACACAGTCCTGCACAACAGCCCGGTCTCTAAGTTGGAAAGATATAGATGGAGCACTTGGTGGGTAAGGAATTAGCTGGATGGTTGCACTCAGAGTTGTGGCCAACAGCTCAATATCCAAATGGAGACCAGTGAAAACAGGTGTTCCTCAAGGGCTGGTCCAGGAACTGGTGCTGTTTAACATCTTTGTTGGTGACATGGACAGTGGCATTGAGTGCCACACTCAGCAAGTTTGCAGATGACACCAAGCAGTGTGGTGTGGTCAACACACTGCAAGGAAGGGAGGCCATCCAGAGGGACCTTGACAGGCTTGAGAGGTGGGCCCATGAAAACCTCGTTAAGTTCCATAACACCAAATGCAAAGTTCTGCATCTGGGGGGTAAGGGCAATACCAAGCACAATTACAGATTGAGTGGAAAAAGGATGAAGAACAGCCCTTCGGAGATGGACTTAGGGATGTTGGGTGATGAGAAGCTCAACATGAGGTGAGGCAGCCCAGAAAGCCAACAGTGTCCTGGGCTGCATCAAAAGAAGTGTGGCTAGCAAGTCAAGGGAGTTGATCCTCTCCCTCTACCCTGCTCTGGTGAGACCCCACTTGGAGTACTGTGTCCAGTTCTGGAGGCCCCAGGAAGGACATGGAGCTGTTAGAGCTGTTAGAGCAAGTCCAGAGGAGGACATGAAGATGCTCAGAGAGCTGGAGCAGCTCTGCTATGAAAACAGGCTGAGAGAGTTGGGGTTGCTCAGCATGAAGAAGCGAAGGCTTCAGGCAGACCTTGGCACACCTTCCAGTACCTGAAGGGGTTGCAGGAAAGCTGAGGAGGGACTTTCTAGAAGAGCATGGAGTGACAGGATGAGGGGGGACAGTTTCAAACTGAAAGAAGGAATTATTTCCTGTAAGGGTGGTGAGACACTGGAACACGTTACCCAGAGAAGCTATGGATGGGAAGTATTCAAGACCAGGTTGGCTGGGGCTTAGAGCAACCTGGTCTAGTGGGAGATGACCCTGCCTATGGCAGGGGATTGGGAATAGGTCCCTTCCCTTCCAACTCAACCCATTCTATGGTTCAGGTTACAATTAAGGTAACATGAGAGCAGCTCAATACAGAAGAATCAATATATACTGTTGGATGCTGCACGATCGTGACAATCACCAATGGATTGGATGAAAGCCAAATCCTATTTTTCACTGTATTGATGAGCTTTTTAGCTTTACACTTTTTATGGCAAGAGTTTTAGGATGTACCGACTGAGGATCCCACGTTATTTGTGGATTCTACAAAGCTCTCAGTGTTTGGGGATGCCTGGTGCTGTTTTAGGACAGAACTCAATCCTTTGTTTTGGTTCATTAATGAAGATACAGTTGATTTTGATTTTTCTTTTTGGTTTTGGACTCAAAATTGTGCAGTCAGTTTATACTGCACCTGGAAAACTCTCTAAGAGGCAGAAAAAAAAATACTACTGCTGATTATCACTAAAGTCTTATACTTCTACTATAGCATGGATGGCAGCCTAAGCTATTATGTCATTCATATTTAGGAGCTCTTTCTTTGCCAGATGCCATTGGGCCCTGAAAGTGAGGAAATGGGATGTGCCAAAGATGGTCAATGCCTTATACTCCCTTTTATTACAGGTTAGTATCACCTGAATTTGTTTCTAGGTGGATTAGGGTTTGGCAATCTAACACTGCAGAGTCCCATTTATTATTGAAAACAATAGAAACCTGGTTTCAGTAAAGAACAGTTTTGCTGTAATTTAGGAAAAGAATATTGCCCTGATGCAGAATAATTTATGTATTTAGATTTGAGTTTGATTTTCAGATTTAGAGTTGACCTATTTTTGCATTCTTCTAAACCCATCAAATTAAGAAGTAGATTGCTGTTTGTTCTGGCCAGTGCCTAACTGTTGTATTTTAACCTAGGCCTGTGTTGCTTACGTAAAATTGCTTTTTTATGGTTAGTGTGGCTTTCAAAACGCCATACCCAAGAACCCAGCCCATGACTGCATCCTCAAGGACTACAAAATAAGGAGGGGCCAAAAAAAAGTGATTTTGTACAGGGAAAAGTTTCTTGCATCTTAACTGGCCAGGTGTTAGCAACTGGAAAAGTGAATCCCAGGGAGCCCAGCTTGCTTTTGGGTTCTCCAGTGACAGAGAGGCAGAAAGAACTCTAGTTTCTGCAGAGACTTTATATTATACCTGCTCTCTAGTTCCAACGTAGATTAGGTTACAGCTGGGTTTGGGAAATTAAAGCTCCAAGAGCTCAGTTTATTACTTGATTTCATACTTCCCACCCACTGACTTAGATGGAGAGCTTAGGCTGGGAGTGTTGGACTGAAGCCTTTGGGAAATAAGCTTAAAGAAGTGAAATTGTTCAGTTTTGTGCAATTCAATTTTGTATGATTGCTAGAGACAGGAAGAGGGCTATTAAAGCTGGTGTTTTTTAGCCTTATGGTGTCTTTTAGTCTAACAGCCAATGTGATAATTTTAATTAAGTTTAGGGGTTGGGAACCTAAAACTAGCTATTCAACACGACCACAAGATAAAGAAGAGGGCAACTAAGAGCAAGTACTTTATGTGGTCTTTTTCTTGAACATAATGAAGGTTACTATCAGCACTCTGGTCACGTACAGGGCTGGGGAGCTTAAAGATGTCACAAGTTGCCCTCTTCCTGGGTTCCCCAAGCCCCTCAGAGTTTCTGCAAGAGAGAACAATTTAGGTTTCCTTACAGAAGGGCCTAGAACCCTGGAATCAGAGCACCTGGAGACAAAATTTAGGAAGAAGATTAGCAAAAGTTGCTGTTAGGTTGCACTGGTGTGATGATGCAACATAAGGTCACTTGTATTTGACGTTCCCACAAATATTTTTGCCTTAATTGTGATTAGCATAAAAGGCCTTTTTGAACAACACTGTAATGTGAATCTCCAATGTGGGAAAAGACCTAATTCATCCACAGTGCATAATTCCACAATACCAGTTAGTACTAGAAATCATGTATAGTTAGGTGTAAAAAAAGGCAGAATAGTGATTTTTATTCCATTGCCTCTGATTATATCATATTGAAGGGTCAGGTAGTAACCTGACAAACTGGTCACCAGAAGGTACCCAGTAGAAGATTAACCTTCCTTAACAAATGGTATGATAAAATGCCCAAAATAAAGTGTCTATCAAGTTGTCAAGGAGGATATTTAGACTAATACTTTAATTGCCATAAAATCACAGAATCCTTTAGGGTGGAAGGGACCTCCCAATATCATCTTGTCTACATACACACCCTCAACTCAACAGTGTCACCTAGGGTAGGTTGTCCAAGACAGAGTCAGGTTTAAAAAAAACCCCTCAGCTGGAGACTGCACAACCTGGGCAACCTGCTCTAAAGTAGATTTAATTTATCTGAAGATGACATAGAATTAGTTCCTATTCCCTAAAAACCTACTAGGTTTGGATGAAGTAGCACATTTACTACATTACCAACAGCTATCTCCTGGCTTCTTATTTTCAGAAAAGCAAAATTCACCCAGGATAGCTGTCTTCAAAGGCAGGAGTTATGTCTGAGAAACCCAAAGAGTGGGAGAGTGCTTTGAGGTATGCCAGCCCTATATACAGCACATTTTCCTGGGCTTCCCTAGGCATGCACTGATGACCCTTTTCAGCAGTAAGATGGATACTGAACCACGGAGACCTCTGATCTAACCTGGTGGGTACATGGCAGCTCTTGTACTCAGATTCTTATCTTTAGGAAGCAAATTTGTAGCTGCTATCCAGCTGAGTTGAAGGCACTGGGGAAAAAAAGCCAGGTATTTACCCTGGAGTTGACTATTGAGTAGGAAGAAAGTTTAAGAATCAAAATTAATTTACTCTAGAATAAGGTGATTATAGTTCACGCAGGTAAATAGAAGCAACACTGCTGCAACAATTCACAATTAGTTTCTGTTCTCAATGGGGCATTTTTTGTGGTGTTTTTTTTTTGTGTGGTTTGCTATTGCCGCTAGGAGCATTCTTTTATTTTCCCTGCTGTGCTGCATACTGAGGAGAGACAGATACTCTTTCAACTGTCACACACCCTGCTTTAAATCTCCATTCAGCTGCTATGCTCGTAAAATCATGCATGATATTATGAAATAATTGATCTTTGAATAAAGGCTGGCAAGATTAAATGACCTGGAAAGGATTTTTCACATGATGCTTTCCCAAATTTGTGTTTTAATTCTTTGCAAATGCACAATCTTGCATAGTCTTTTATCTCACGGGTGTACACTAAATCTACCACCTTGTACCATTTTGTCAAGCAAGCTAGAGAGGTTTCTCCTTTTTGCTAAATTAAGAGTTCAGAAAATCTATTGTGCACTAGAATGAACACTGACTGTATCTTTTGTACAAAACTCCAGCTTATTAAATGTTCTTCATGAGTACAAAATCTAAACTCACTCCAAATCAGCATATTTGAATTTATACCCTCGCTCTGTCTCTTCTTTTAGCCATTTGACTTCTCGTTGTCTAGAAATACAACCTGCCAGTAGTTAACATGAGCAAGGGGCACTGCAGGAGCCCTTGTGTGAAATGATACACAGGATATTTTATTAAGTCCATTTTGGCTTAGGGTTCATGTTCTGTGTTCAAATCTTTCAAACTACATCTTAAGAGGCTTTTATTTTGCACGTGTCACTCTTCCCAGCAGCAGTG
Organism: Hemiprocne comata; assembly: GCA_020745705.1. Classification (NCBI taxonomy): domain Eukaryota; kingdom Metazoa; phylum Chordata; class Aves; order Apodiformes; family Apodidae; genus Hemiprocne; species Hemiprocne comata. The sequence continues at coordinate 1,153,453 of CM036593.1, forward strand.
AGCCATTAACTTGGTTAACATTTGGCTTCTCTCGGGTTCTCTGCCGTGCACACGAGCACTGTGGGGACTGCAAATCATCACCATGCGTGGCAGACAGAGGGAACAGCCACCAGCCCACGTGCACACACATGCACGCTCTCATTTTTTGTATTGTCAAAAAGCCACAGGCTTTTACTGTCTATATATAGACTGGAAACCCTACTGAGTTCAAGTAGAGAGTCTAAAATCCCTAAACTCTGTGCCACCACCCTTTGTAATTCATTGTAACTGAAACTTTTTGAGCTTAATGTCAAAATACATCACCAAGTTTTCTTGCACTACTCATCATAGTGACCTGCTGGCTTAGAAAGACTTGAGAGACCCTTTTTTTTTTTTTTTTGGAGGAAAAGCAGTTCACTGTATTTTTCCAGTGCTGCACTGGCAATACTTTTATTTTGTAAGCTATCAAAGTAATGCACCTAATCTTCTTGTATTGTTTATTTTTTCAATAAGCCACAATATTAGTCTATCAATTGACTGAAATAAAAGAAGAAAATAAAAAGGGTTTCTGAGGGGGAACCACAAAGGAATGTAATATGTTCAAATGAGAAGCCACTAAGGTATATATTTTCTCTCTCCCCAAGTAACAGCAAAAAAGTTCTGCGTAATTTTAAAAAATACGTCCTTTATCAGCCCTTTTTATGAGATTCCAAATGGAACTGAAAGCCTCAGCAAGTAGCTGACCTAGTACTTTAAAAACATATTATAGCCTTTCTGCAATGTCATGAATAGATGAGGAAACCTGTGTTTTATTTCATGTTTTTCAAACTATTTAAGGTAACTTACAATTATAGACACTTGTGACCACACAGATCATGGAGTCCCTGGAAGATAAAGGAATCAGGTATCAGGATTCCTCAATTCTTTTAATTGACTGCACCTATGCCCAAGATGACTGAAATTTGGGGGTGAAAATGGTGATACAGGAGCTCACTTCTCTGCAACGTCTCTTTCACACATTTTTAGATGAAAAACAAGTGGGGTTTATGTTCTCATTTTCACAGATGACAAAGCAAAAGGGAGTTTTGCTATTTAGTCTTTTGCACAGCTGTGAGAAATTTCCCCTGGGCTTTGAGGTAGATGCTGACACTCTTCTTGTGCACAAGCCAGATTTTGAGTGGTTAGACAATTATACCCAAAGATTTGACGTCATCACTTCTCTGGTTTATGGATTTGTCCCAAATTTCTGATCCTCTCTTTTCTCTTTGTGGTCTTCCTCACTGCACACTTTTAATAACCAATCCACGACGGGTCACTGATATAGTCAAAGTGTTAAGGACGCTATCAGGCCTTAAGGGTCCTGCTCAGCCTCAAATGGGACCTCCCACCCCTGCCCATAGCCTGGGAGCTTCGCCCAGAGCCCTCAGCCCCTGCCCAAGCAGGACAACTTGGCAAATTCAGCTTCGTAGAGTTAGGTTAATGGCTGGTAAAATTAGGTTATGGTTGGACTCGATCCTGAAGGTCTTTTCCAACCAGAACAATTCTGTGAAATCCCAGAGATGACTGAGCAGCTGCTTTTGACTCTTGAAATTCACAGGAGTCAAAGGACCAACCATTTGCAGCATGGTTGACCCTCAAAGTGAGACAATCTCCTGCCAGCCAGCACCCAGAGCAGTCAGCTGTAAAGCCTCAAAGTGCCTGGCAGAGGCAGCCTTGTGTCGACTGAAAACATCTTTGCAATTCCAGCACTGGTGGTTTTACTGCAGTTCTAGGAGTAACCTCATCATAAAGCAAAATAAACTTTATGATCTAATGGAGAGGGGATTCAGCCTGGTACTCGCTAAGTAAGGTAAATGAAGGGTTTCAAAGGGAAGAAAAAGGCCAGAAAAAGAGCTAAAAAATTTAAAGAACACATTCTCCAGCAAGCTCAGCTTCCATCTGTAGTTAAAAGCTGGCATTTGGAAGCAGAACACCTTTCACATAATAATTACAAATGTTTTGTTACTGATTTTGGTTGTTTTCCTTCTTTGGTTTATTTTTTTCTTGCTTTTAATCTTCCTTTGCTCACATATTAATCTGAACTTACTTCCCCTCAAAGGGCTGTTCGTTTCACTTCAAGCTTAAATCAAAATATTTCCTGAATCCTGACCCACTGTAGCAGCCAGCTACTTAGTCACGGCTCAAAAAAGCACATCCATGCAAGTACCATAATTAATGAGCCATAAGAATTTTTAAAGTCAATATGTTCAGTCAGCATCCGTTGTGAATATTTCTTACATCAATATTTACAATATGTACAGAAATCCCCAAAAGCTTCAATATGAAACAGAATTAAAGTGTGTGCTGAAGTTTTCAATCGTATGCTTAAGGGTTTGGCTGGATATTGCTAAAATGAGCTGAAAATTTCCATGTGTCACCTGAATTGCCTGTACAAGTAAATTTTTGCCCCCACTCTGAGCAAGTGATCCAAAAAGGAATTTTCTTCCAGAATCCCTTCAATGAAGGGAGTGAATTGTATTCAGTAGCTATGAAAAATAACACAACTATACTGAGGGAAATGCATATATGAAAGCAAAAGAATGAGGAAGAGAGATGCAAGGCAGAGGCAGCAGCATGGACTTAGATGGAAAAATTAAATTAGGCAAGCCTGGTTGCCTTTCCATAAAATTACTGGAGTAATAGATCAAGGCAATGATGGACATGCAGAGCTATAGGACAGAAAGTGAGATGATGAACAGGGAATTATACTTGAATATGAACTCCAAATGGCCTGGCTAGATCTTATCCACGGTGAAGACCTCGAAAGAAAAAAAAAAAAGTATGATGAAAAAGCACTGCAAACAGTCTTGGATCTAATCTTATCAGCTAATGGGGTTTCGAACCCATCTTTCGGAAACGTAGCACTGATGAGAGGTTGTGCATTCATCTCCAGGGCATTGCTGTGTAGTTTCCTGAACTCAATTTGTAATGACTTGCCATGATTCAAAAGAGTAACATTATTTTGTATTTTCAGTGCATTTGACTTTTATTTGCTTTGTAAGACCTGCAATGAAACAGCACAGCTGCTATAATGCAAAAAAAAAAAACCCAACCAAAACAACAAAAACTTTGAAGAGGTTTTTTCTTCTATTTTTAGCTTTATAACCAGTTTAAGAATAAATATCAGAATGGTTTTATGTAGAACTGATTAGTTTCTCTCAATATCTGTAAGAAAAGATCTGTTTTTCAGGTGAACACATTGCAATCTAAAAATCTAATACCTTTTAAAATCCTGTTGATTAATTGAACGTAACAAACGAGTACATTATTTTTTCATGTTGCACCTTTGGGTTTATTATTAACAGCTTTACATATTCTAACACTACTAAACTGGTAAGTGTATTTTAATAGTTTTCAAAAAAACCCCTTTAATATCTGTGCATGAAGTAATAGTGTAGTATACACAGCTTATCTAATTACTGAAAATTACAGTGCAAAAGAGAATTAAATTAGGTATCACTTATTGTATTGTTTGGGATATGTGCATTCATTGAATGAAATTACCCCTTTATTCCCTTTTAATATGTTTTCAAAGATGCTACAGCTTCTTTGGGGGAAGTTAGACATATGTTTCATTACAAACCATGAACTTACAGAATTTTCTGAGTGTTTTGGGCATGTAAATATTCAGTCTTTTTTTTTTCCCCTCTAAGGTTAACCTGGGTAAAAATTGTACTGCCATTGTCCTGCCACTGAGAAATCCATCTCAGAAATGCATATTGCTGCAAGAGGGGGAACCAGGGCACAATGCAGAGGTTATGCATGATACCCACCTGTCCAGTGATCTGCTGCACTGCAACGTTGTTCCTCTAGACAGAACCTTCAAGGAACCCACTGAAGCTATACAGAGATTTCATAATTTAGCAGGCAAGCATCTTTGCTGAAATACCAGACGGAAATCAGGGCCAATGAGAATGGAGAAGGAACATAAACACATAAAAAATGAAGATGATCCAAGGGCTGGAGCACCTCTGCTATGAGGACAGGCTGCGAGAGTTGGGGCTGTTCAGCCTGGAGAAGAGAAGGCTCTGGGGGGACCTCACTGCAGCCTTCCAGTACCTGAAGGGGCTACAGGAAAGCTGGGGAGGGACTTTGGACAAGGGTTTGTAGTGAGAGGACAAGAGGTAATGGATCAAAACTGGAAGAGGGGAGATTTAAGTTAGACATTTGGAGGAAATGCTTCAGTGTGAGGGTGGCGAGACACTGGAACAGGTGGCCCAGGGAAGCTGCAGAAGCCCCATCCCTGGAAGTGTTCAAGGGCAGGCTGGATGGGGCTCTGAGCAACCTGGTCTAGTGGGAGGTGTCCCTGCCCATGCAGGGAGGGTGGATCTAGATGATCATCAAGGTCCCTTTCCAACTCCATTCTATGATTCTATGAAAATTATAGATGGACATGACAATGTGGGAGAAGATTGGTCTGGTATTCTCCTGTATGTGCAAAAGTCATTTGCAAAGTTATTTATTTGGCAGGTATGAAACATTATAGATTGTGAGGGGCTGAGATACTAATCACCTGAGCTGTAATAGTTACTATGGGGAAGTTTGCACTTCTGCTGTCTGTGATATAATGGGAGACATTTTTTATCAAGAAAATTGTCATTTGTAATGAGATATGCATCTCACGTCCTCACTTGGAGAGAAAAGAGGGGAAAAAATGGGAATAAATACATCTCACACCTTTCAGCAGCACTAAAAGCTCATTTTAAAATAATTGTGAAAAATTCATTTTGAGAAAAGATTAAAGATCAACTCGAGCGCTTTTACAGAAGCTAAGGCACTTCACTCTGAAATGACATTACCTCACACAGGCAGACACTCAGCAAGGAAAAGAAATATATTGGGATCAACAGAGCTCCAACAAGCCAGCAGAACTTAAAAATTATGTTGTTAAAATGACAGCTAAAATAGGAACTGCTGCACTACCAGTTACAACCATTCTCATCTTCTGCTCTTAGTAAAGCCTTCATTACAAGCTTGCAACCTTAGCATTTCAGTGTCTATTTAAAAGTAACTTTATTTGCTTTCCTTTGGACTTTTTTTTTAAATTTTAAGGTAGTGACTGACTAGTATTTTTTTTTAAGCACAGCTTCTGGTAAGTACTACTAAGTACTTACGTCTGGTAAGTACAACTTTTGTTGTTGTTATTCCCTTCTTTGTACATCTCATGCAATATGAGTGGTTAGGACACTTTTCCTGGGTCCTCAGGAACTTCCCTAGGATTTTTCTTCTAAGTAGTATTCTGCTCTACTATCAAGTTTTTGGATGAGGGATAATGGCTTAGAATTGGAAAAGAGGAGATTTAAGTTAGACATTAGGAGGAAATTCTTCACTCTGAGGGTGATGAGACACTGGAACAGGTTGCCCAGGGAAGCTGTGGCTGCCCCATCCCTGGAAGTGGCACCCTGCAGGTGTCCCTGCCCATGCAGGGGGGTTGGAACTAAATGATTTTTAAGGTTCCTTCCAACCCAAACAAATCAATGATTCTATGGATCAATATCATAGAGGAATTTGCTCGAATCCTCCTCCCTGAAGATAGGAGTGATGTTTGCTTTTTTTCCAATCACCCCTTCTCGATTGCCATCACCTTTCAAAGGTGCTACACTCATTAAACCTGAACAATTGATAATAACAACGAGGTAGAACTGCAGAAACTTAGAAACGTATTTTCCTTTCTGAAAAACTTTAGAAACTTATTTCCCTGTTATTCACATTTAACCAACTCACTAATTTAGGGTGAGCATAATTAAGTTCTATCGAGCAGAGCGACGTTAGGACTCCAGATCCTTCCACTTAAGGATGACAAATGCCTTTGTTCTTTTCACCCTTTTCAAAGAGTGACGTTTTCATAATTATTTCATTAATCCCTTCTGTTTTGAGTAATTAACCCAAGTAAGAAATAAGGACTTAGTTCAATTACCTGAGCAGAGGATGGAGTCAAGATAACACAATGTTATCTTTCTTAACAGGAAGAGAGATCTCCTGAACACCATTGTTGAGTGTTTTTATTGTGATGCACAGAGACTGGTCTAACAATAACAGCTTTGTTTATTGCTTTCATTTACTAACAGATTCGGGGCCAAGCCTTCTAAAAATCATAACATGAATGAAACATCTCAGCATCACTTAGAAATATTAAAAAAGAAACACGTACTGTGATGAGAAGGATAGTTTTATGTAACTGATATTCCCAGCTGTGGAAAGGAACACTTTAGCAGGGTTTGCTGAAAAACACAGTGCCAGATGACCCAAGCACTCAGCCCCAATAAATAATCATGCAACTCCTCTGTACAAAAAGTCATCTCAATGTGTAATTATCCTTGCAATGCTGAAATTGTTCTATATTCTGTTTTTAAAGTGATAACATTTCATTCTCAAGGTTAGCAGTACTGTCTGCATACACAGATATATATATATACACACACACACATACACACTTTGCCTAAGATTAATATATTTTTCTGTTTCACTGCTGCTGTGCATAGCTGAAAATAGTTGTTCTATCCTGCAACATTATTTGCAATGTATTTTCTGATGATGGCTTCCTGTTTGCAAGGGTGCATAACAAAAGCTGTAACATCCTTCCTGGTAAGTGAGGAGGTGGCTGGCAGAGCTGACATGATCTCTCATCTCTGCTCTGCACCCACCTCTTTGTCACTGGCCCTGCAATTACCAAAGTTACTCACACTATTATGATATTGTGGGAGATAAACTAGACTGCCTCAGAGAGAATTCCAAAGTGGAGCTGAGACATGATGATGTAACACAAAGGGAAAGTCAAATACATGCAAAGAATAAAATAAAAGTTGCCAGCCCAATGTGAAAACACTAAAATATAACCAGCCTGTAAATAGTTTGCAAGTATTCTCATTAAATAAGCATTTAAAGTACATCATTTCACCTACTCAAATGCTTAATGGTGTAATTCTGCCATGCTCTTCACACTCCCAACTGGGAAAACTTGGAATTCATGCAGTAATTAAATGCACACCATTTTAATTAGCTTTTTTTTTTTAACAAATATGGCACTGATAATCACATAATTTCCTTAATCCTTTTTTCAGCAGAATTTATCCACTAGTTATCAATTATTCTTCCTTGTTCTATTACACCTGCTTCAAGATAACAGCAGACCATCTCCGCAGGAAATAAGAGTTGGTCATCCCTGACCTTAAGAGACAGAGGGATGTTTTTCAATTCATGTTACTGTATTTGACAGCTTCCCTGTACCCTAGTAATAAAAAGCCATTGGCAGAGGCACTTAACAGCCAAAAAAAAATTAGGCAGAGAAATAAGGGATCTGTAATTGAGCTTAATCCTGATTTTCAGCTCAGGAATCTTTCCTAAAGATGGCCTGTCAGTTCCTCAAGATGTGGAGCAGGTGTATAAGGACATAAATGAGCCCTCTGGGAAGAAGCTTCACTGAGACACTGCCATGGACTGAAGAAGGATGTTGGTCTGGGAAACCTTTTCCAAATGGTAATGGGACAGAGCCAGTCAGGAAGAACAAGGATCTGGGAGGGAATGGCTATTAAAAAAATAGTATGCAGCAAGAGGAATATTAACGAGGCAGAAATTGCTGCCAATAGACATCAGAACTCTCCTCTCCTTCTGGCAAAGCAGAAAGGTCCCTTCTGAGGTCCCCTTGCTGCCCAACTATCCTTCCAGAGACAAAAGAACAAATGCCACCCTGCAAACAACAGGGGACTCCAAAGCCCATGAAAATTGACAGCCAGAGCTTTAGCTTAAGTAATAAGGGTTTCTTGTTACTTACAACTCAGAAATTCAAGGGCATGTCAACAGGGAGCAGCGTGTTTACCACTAATGCTACTGCCACTTATTTATTACACTTTCTTTGAAAGGAGGTTCATATTTCAAACAATAAAAATAAATGGAAGTGTCACTCCTCAGCTCAGTTATATATGCTAAAATGGTCAACAAGTCATTGGCTGGGGAATGTGGATTACAGAAAGGAGAGAGAAAATGTCAAGAGCAGGTTCCTGTGGTGAGCAATTTAACCATACGGCTGTTTGGCTCATGACCTAAATCATTGACAGGGATTGTCAGGTACTTCATGTTGCACCTGGAGTGCAGACGCAACATCCAAATCCAGCTTTTTGCTACAAGACAGAAGAAATGCCATCGGCTGACAATCTCTTTATTATTTTATTCTGGAGTTCACTATTTTCTTTGGACTCTCCAAGGAAGGATATTCACTTGGGTGAATTATAAATTCCCTGTCCAGATCAGTAGGATTGTAACACTAAAAGCTGGAAGGGTGAAGCAAATGCTTTCAGTGAATGCTTGAAAAGTCATGGCTTTTCTGGAAGGATCCGGTACAGTTTGGAGAACATCCTCAAAGGCCAGCAACTACTTATGCTCTGCTTTAGTTCACCTTTAGGTACATACCCTTCCTGGTAGTCTCGGCAGAAGAAAGTACATACCAAGTATGACAGGTGATACACAATAATAAGGACTCACAGTAGAAAAACCCACATTCTCTCCTCCTCTCCAATCCCTTCCTCCTTCCCATAGCTGTTACTTAAACTTGCTTACAAGCAGTGATTGTGCTTCATCATACTGGATGAATTTTGTATACACCAGCATTTAAAGAAAACAGAATTCAGGAGGTTTTGTGAAAACTCAGAGGTTGTTGAATCCATAGCAGTAACTCTGAGACATGTTGCTTCTTCTTTAAAAAGTTTTTTTAAATTCCAATGATGCCTCAGTGATTCCTTTTCTTGATATTTTACCTTAATTTATCCCCTAAAGTGTATAACTTCATGGTATGATAGTCTATTAGTAAGATTTCAAACTTACCAAAAAAGGGCACCATACAGAGTTGGAAAGGCAAAATAAGATTTATCAGGGAGAATTAAAGCAACCATTATAGAATAGAAGTTACATATGATATTAAATATTTTTCTCCACTGTCTAAAGAGATAGCACATTTAAAAAAGGATAAACCAGGGAGGTGATCTGCTCCCTACGTGCATGAGAACTGATGCTCAAATCCTTCAAACACTTCAATATACCCTTAGCTTTGAGCACCAACTGATCTGAACTGTTTTGAACTCAGCAGAATTGTGTTCACATTGTGTTTTAAGAGAGCCCTTAAAAATAGAAAATAAAGACAATCCTTCTATGTCTGTATAACTTTCTTCCTTAAAAGGCACGGTCCTGGCTAAAAGATTTAATTATTTTACACCTCATGCACACACATGTATACAAAGAGATGCAGCCATCCAGGTAATAAGGCCATAAAACATGAAAGTCACAATAAAACGTTCTTTTGTTTTCCATCTTCCCTCTTCAAAAGAAATCATCTCAGTCCACACAAGGCGAAAATACAGAACACAGTTAAAGGTGAAATGAGAGATAAAGTATTTCCTTCCTGAAATATCCCCACCTGATATCAAAGGTTAAAAAAATGGGACTTTCAAGATAATACTGACTGAAATGTTTACCTCATTTATTCGGTGCCACACTTCTTCAGCGTGTATGTGTGCAGAATGCTGTGTTTATTAAAACAGGAGCATTTTCTGGTCTTTCAGATAACGCTAACTAATCTTTCCTTGAACTGTGGGAACAGTAAGTCTTGCAAGATGGAATAAAAACACCAAACAAAGCAAGTATCTTGTCTTCCTCTTTTAGGTAGCTTTTGTTACGAAATACTGAGCACTAAATCACGATAGAATTTTAAAAGATGCACATAGGGTGGAAACTGAACCTGGCTTTGAACCATGGTATAAACGCTCCAACAGTTCATGCTGTTCATATAAATATTTCGAAAGTTTGTTTTGCCAAATAAACAGCTACAGTTGATCTAAACTTGCCTCATAATGTGCATTTCTTTGTGAGGAAAAATAATTAATGTGCTTACTGAACTTGACAAAGGCAAATACTGTGGCCTACTAAGACCAGTTTCATCAGTGGATCACTAAACCAGAAGTTAATGTGGCTGTTAACAGACAGAGTTTCCTCAATGCACTTTTATTTGGAAGGGGAAGATCTTCTGGCTATACTGGAACAGGCACAAGGCTCCTCAGAAACACAGGCAAATTTTACTTTTTCGCTATTTTTCATTCTTTCAGCACTAAAATTTATTTTTGTAGACAAAATTCTGTTAAGATTACATGCAAGAGAGGGATATTGTAAGGGAGTAAAACTCTGAAAGAAAAAGGCTGAGAAATCAGATGTGTTTCAGGGAGCTATGAGAGATTACTGTCACTTTGGGTGGCTGAAAAGCTTTAAAAGAGAGATCAGAGAAGCTGGATAAGCAGCATTTTGGGAGGTTTGGAGGTGTCTGAAGTCTACCATCAGGGCCGTGACAATGCCATGCAAAAATGCCAGTGGTGTCCCTCTGTAACGGAAGCCCCACAAACACACAGGGGTTTACTAGGAATTAATATTTATTTCAATCAACTATTTAGCACTCCCATAAATAAAAAATAATATCACAGATTCGGATTTCAGTCAGGAATACACCACAGCACAACTACCTCAGGATTATTACACCACAGCACAACTACCTCAGGATTATTACACCACGGCACAACTACCTCAGGATTAATAAGCTTTTTTTTGGCTAATCTTAACATGGATAATAATAATCTCACAAGTACACATTCCCTCAGACAAAAGAAAAGCCTCGGTCCCTCAGCCACCTGGAGTCCTCTCAGGTACCTGGGATCACTTGCCCAACAAGAGCAAGGCTCACTCACACATCTATCCAGAAGAGAGATCACTCACCAAAGATGAGGTCACTCCATCTCCAGAAGTCTCCTCAGGTGCAGTCCCGACCTAAAGGGTCAGCTCCTCACACACCCGCTGCTACGAGAGAAAACCCAACAAGAGCCCGTCCTGATAGAACTCCATGTTATGGACGAGCTCGGCTCTGCCCTGTGCTCGTTCATTGGCTCGTCTGCCTGGGCCAAGACCCCCCATTGGCCAGGGCCCCTGTTCGTTGACAGAGGGTCCCGCCCCACCCGCCCCCACGTTGCCCGTCAAAACCAGGGGCCGCTGTCTCTGCTGGGGCTGCCCAGCCCAGTGAGGGGAGAGGACTCTTAGCGGTCGCAGTGCCACCAAGTCCAAGGTGGGGAGGGAGCGTTCTGCCCTCCCCTCAAGGGTTTGGGACCAGCATTTTATGTTTGAGAGTGGTCCTGTCTCCTTCCAAGGGAAAGACCAAAACACCTTGAGAAGGGCTGAGGAGTTACTGGAACATCCATAGTCCTCCCTGACCCACGCAAAAGGTGAGGAGCATTTGTACAACTGAGGTGAGAAACGCAGAGTGAGCCCTACCCCACAGACTGTGATATCTGGCAAGACCCTGCTGTAATTAACTGACCTGAGCAAAGCATCTGTTACTGCCTCCCTAACAGCAACAACTCTTCACCTCTCAGACAATAGACTGCAGGACTGAAGAGACAAAAAAGAAGAGACATGAGACCTAGCCCAGAAATCGCAGAGAGAAGCAACTGAGGAAGGAGTGGGAAGCTCATCTGATGGTTCTCAAGCTGCACTGTGAGAAGATAACATATTGAAGGATGACGCCAGAAGGGTGCCCTGCAAATGCACTTTGAGCACCTAAATCGGAATCCTCTTCTGGGGGATATTTTTTGTGACTGGTTAAGCTGAGAAAGACAAGGCGCCCTCCTTGTCACACTGCTCTTGCAATAGTAAAATATTTTGATCAGTGCAAGAGAGCAGAGATACCCTGTTTATTTAAAAATTGTCTTCTGTTAGTCTGCTAAAATCAAATTTAAGACTGTTCGTTTATGAAAGCAGAGAGACCTTTTTTTCACCGTGTGCTAATTTGCAACAACCTATTAAGTTGCTCCACAGGCTCCATTGTGTGCTTAGACACAAATTGCTGGGAGAAAATGTTTGAGTGCATTTCATTTCCATGTATTCAGTTGCAATATATTTAAAATTCTGTGGCTTGTGAGGTAAATGTAAATAAGTTTCCCCCTTGTATATAAGTAAGCACTTTGTGGTATATTTCCTCACTGATTGAAAGTAAATGGAAAGCAACATTACAGTGCTGTGAATCATAATTTGTGCCTGGCTTCTTGGATCATCAATTTCAAAATATATCAGGAACATATTGTTACAGAATAAACAGTATGACTCGGTTTGAGGCTTTCTTGCTCCTTCGGGTGCTGGAAGTACTGCCAAGTGCTCCAGAATTCAGTCAGCTGCTTCCCTTCAGAGGAGCTAATAAACCCAGGTTCTTTCTCCCTGTCTCTGGGATTAGACTAAATCCAATTGCATCTTTCAAAACAAATAGAGCTGCTGGTTAAACATCCTTTCTGATGGATGAAAAAAACAAGAGAGTTGAATTCTTCATGTCTGATCGAATCCAGTTAAAACACAGGTGCCTTCAAGGTCTCTAATCTTAGACCCTTGCACGTACAGAAAACACCCATAGAAAAGCCAGACACCAATTTCTGACATATCCTGTGGGCCCTTCCCCCTCACCCTTTTAAATGGAGTCAGTGTTAAAGGAAGTTCTTTTCTAGGTCATTTCAATCACTAAACCAAGAGCAATGAAAATAATAATTCAATTGATCTGCCTTTTGTCATCTCTAAGTATTTGCATTACTGAGTTTCTTTTCAGCTTAAGTTGGACCAAGATCATCCCTGGTCAATCCTGTTGATATACATTCCTCTATTAATCACATTTAATGAAAATTGCAGGCATATCAAAATAATTTATAAGATACGGGGGTGGGGGGGGGGTGGGGGGGTGGAGTGGAAGAGCCCTTCTCACAAAGGACCAAGGACAAAACATGACATATCCCAGAGGCATTAACTCTACTGCCTGTAAAACCAACACATTTTTAAAGCTTACTGAAAAAATACATGGGCCAACTTATTATATGCATAATGAGAAATAAATAATAACTAGGAACTACTCAGATAATGCTGTTTATGGCATAATTTTACACATTGTTTCTCAGCATATTTTTTACAGGGAACAGTTGGATCTTCTTCTCAGTAACCTAACTTGAAGACAAATTAAAATGCCAAAGGTCCATCATGTTTTAATTTCTCTTCTATATCCAAAGTGCTAAACTAGTCAATATGCTTCAAAACCAGTTTTCCACTTTTATTTGAGATCTTTCCTGCAGTAGGTCTTATTTCTTTGGTGAAGCTTCCCAGTCAATCCAGGATGTTTCTAGAGTGTGCAAATAACAGTTTCTTAACACAAGTGGTCCAGAAGACCACAGTGGGAGATGCTTTGCTGGACCTGTTCCAAGCAAGCAAAGAACAGGTCAAAGGAGCCAAGGAGCAGAGTCTATGGGTTGAAGTTGTACCCACAGTCAGGAAAGATAAAATTAGGGCACACCTAAGCAGACTGAACACAGCTTTTGGGTACTCACTACAAGACAGACCTGGACATATTGGAGCAAGCCTGGTGATAATTAAGGGGCTTGAAAACATGATGTGTAAAGGTAGGCTGAGAGAACTTGGCTGAAGAAGAGAAGGCTTGGGGGAGACCTTATTGCCAGTCACAGCTGCCCAGGTAGAGAAATCAGAGGCAGGCTCTGAGCAGAGCCATTCAGCATTAAGAAAAGAGGCAACAGGACATGCTGGAACATGGAAAATTCTGATTAGATATCAGGAAAAATGCTTCCCATGTGGGTGGTCAAACATTGGCACAGATTGCTCAGACGTTGTGGAACTTCCATCCTTGGAAGACAGCCAAAACTCCACTGGAAAAAGCCCTCAACAACCTCCTGTAACTGTACCTGTTCTGACTGAGAGATTGGACTAGATGACCTCTGGAGATCCCTTCCAACCTAGGATATTACTCTCTGTCTCCAAGATAGGGCAGCATACTCAGTAGCTGTTATCGTTTTTCCCAGATGGAGTGGAAAAGAAAGGAGAAGAGGGAAATTTCTTATAGCCACATGTGTCTGGGTTACCAGTTCTCTGACATTACCTTTCAATCATTAGCCAGAGGCCATTATTTCTGCTTGTCTGAGTACCCTTGATGTGTATAAGGAAAAAAAAAATAATAGTGTCTAAAATGTTTTTCTGATGAGAAAATTTGATGATAGAATGTCTCCTCAAACTGTCCTTGTCCTGTTTTCTCTTCCCTGTGAAGTTTCTGACTTCTCTTACTTTCTGTTTTCAAATGTTTACACATTGTTCCAGAGTACATCCAAATCAGATGGAAGAGTAAGCTGTTGTTAAGCCATCTCTTGTCAAAATATTGCAAGATCTTGAAAAAAAAGGGAAAGACTTTTCTCCTTGCTTATATGTTTCAGAGCAACACAGGAGCTCTGGCATAACAACCACAGCAAAGTCATGCCTTGATGAGAGAGGTCAGGGCCTCTGGAACAGAATAGAATTCAGTACCTGGATCTGTATCTGAAACAAGAGCTGGAAAAGGTATTCAAAGGAAACGTAAGTTCATAAATATTTTGTAAACTTTGTCTAAGCTTGATTAAGAACCTGAAAGTGCCAAATTTCATTTAATATCCTGACAACTTCAATCTGTGTTTTACTCTCCTAAGCAACTGCCTGTACCAGAATCTTAAGTCTCTGTCCTTGGAAAACACATGTTAACCCCATTAGGAGGACAAAAAGGAAAAGCTAAGAGCTCTTCTCCCTTGATCTGCACATCCACCTTGAAAGCTGTCGACATGTTTGGATGAGAGCTAAGTCTAAAGCACGTTAAAAACCATACATCTGTCATCTGTAATGAGAGTGTTTCAGAGGGCTTGATTAACTCTGAATGACAGCTTTGAACCTTTGCCTAATGGGAAGGTGATGGGAAATTAGTCTCCTTAAGCCTGACAGCAATGATCAAAAGTCAAAGTTGGCAGGAGTTTTTACAACTGTATTTTACCATGTTGCACAAACGTGTGTGGAACAGCCCGTGATGCAGCTGGTCTCACTTTCTTGTCTGTCAGCTATTTTTTTTGAAGATGAATTATTTATTTCCTAGTAACTGCAAGTGTTCCAAGAATTTGCTTCTACAGACAAAACCATTGTCCCCAACGCTGTGGGGAGCCTTCTCAGAAGGCTTTTCAGAAGCTTTGCAATCCCTTTACTAAACATAGGTGTATCTATAATAAAACCCAGTTTTATACTCTCTTTATCTGAGTATTTTCTGAGATTGTAACAAGCTGCCGGTCTGTGCGTGTGTCTTTGATTCCTAGCATACAGTTTTTACTGGAGAGTGGCAGGCCACTCTCAGGACATAGTCTTACAGCTGTCTGCTACAACACCAGCAACAAAGGAATCCCCAGTTAGATCTGAAGCTCACAAAATCCTTTTATTTCTCTTTTTAATTTTTTTTTTTAATTAAATAATGGGCAAGAAGCTCACAAAATCCTTTTATTTCTCTTTTTAATTTTTTTAAAATTAAATAATGGGCAAGACAGTAGAGGTGAGGACCTTGCCACTTGTTCAGATTCTTCACTTTACTCCTCCTGCCTCTTAACTACTTTACTGACTCATGCAGTAGCTGCATAAATGGACCTCACCAAGAAAGTTGGTGAGCAGATAGCTCCATGGGAACCTATGGAGTGCTCAGCTGATAACCTGTTTTCTAATGACTTACACAACAAAACAGTATGAAAGGAATTGTCCAAAATGTTTTGAGGCCGAGAACGATTCTGTTGTCCTAACACGGGAAGAATATGTACCTGTAGATAAGCAAAATCCACGGTGACAAAAACATGGACTTAAGAAGCATTGTCAATTTGAAAAACATTGCACAATTAATAGTTAAGGAATTTCTTTTAAATTGTAGTCAACGTATGAAGCAGGGAGAGTGACAGTTCTGTCAGTTATATCAAATCTAGGGTTTACTACAGGGTCACATGATGATCATGCTGGTTGCCATCGCACTCCAAAGAACAATAACAAGAATATTCCAATCCTTTAAGCATAACTTAAGCTGAAGATAAAATTCAGTCCCTCATATTTTCATTATTGACTTCATATGCTTATTTATTAAATTCACTGAGAAATAAGGTGTTGGTTTCCATGGTGCTCATTCCCACGACAATAATACATTGATCACAGAGTAGGTATACCCGTGAATAAAAAGTATTAAAATAGTTCCAAAACTACTGAAGTCAAAGCTTGTTTTGGACTTTGTGCAGCTGCTTCACATTGCAACACAGATGAGCACAGCAAAGAGGCTACCACACTGTTTCTTCTAGTATCTTTTCAAATGCTTCAGTCTAGTCTCGTATTTTTGCATGCAAGTCCAGCCTTGTAGAATAAGCACAAGCAGCATTTAACACTTAATGTCTTCTTAAAAGCATGTAAGTACTAAATTCCAGGTGCCTTCATCACTACGAACTTGTCCATCACTCATCTTTTTTCTCTGTGAAGTGCTTTCATCCCGAGACAAATGCACGGGGAGGTGGAGTGGCTTTGCAAGTGTGCAACTGTTCTTTAAATTATTCTTACATCTCTGCTTCAACACTCAGCTGTTCCAGGTTCTGAAGGTGTTGCAGCATGGAGAAATGCTCCCCCCCCTTGATTTCGCTTCCTTCCATCCACAGCAGTGTCTCACAGACCAAATGCTTTTTAGAGAGGGTATATATCAATTATTTTATCCTTTATGGAAAAAATATCTAGCCATAGCTCATCTTAGAAGGTAGTAGAGAATGCCATTAAAGAGTGACACTAAAATGCAATGGGATTTTGTAGAGAATAATAGCTAAAAGATAGATTAAGGGACTGAGCTCCTTTTGTGTATTTATGTATCCTTAACTCAGAGATTTCACCACCACTGGCAAAAAAACAACAATAAAAATTGAGCATTTTTATATTTTTCAAAGAGATGGGAGTCAAACTGTAGCTGTAGAGCTTAAAATCACAAACACAGATTTCGCAGTTGTTGATACATTTGCAGATGGACTCATTTTTTTTCTTCACTTCTCACTGAATTTGTGTCAAACCGCTCTGCTGCCAAAGACGCCTGCACTCTAAAGGCCCAGGTTTGAATTCAAAACATGTTGCTAAAAATAGCAGCTAAAAATACCATGTGTTCCCAAGGATCAGTAAGTATATTTCCACCTTGTCTCTGTCATATGTAACCTGACACATAGCCAAAGTTTTTTACAGTTCCATAAGGAATGTGTGACAAAATGCTTTGGGAATTGGAGCGAGAGACACCATCCACTAGACAGTCTTTGTCCACCTACGCTACAGAAGTGTTTGCAGTGTGGTAGGTAGAAATGTGTAAACACAGCTGAGATAGCTGGACAAGATTTCACACTGTGCTGCTGGATCTGTGGAATAAATGTGGGCTGTCTACTGTCTGTAGCTCTACGACCAGAAAATACCCAATTATGGATGGGGTGATTGGTCTTCTGCTAGGGAGACGGCTGGAAGGTTGCCGGGAAATTGCCAAGCAAGATGGAAAGACGAAATTCTTTTATACACACACAAGAAAGTAGAATTTGCATTTTGTTTTAATATCAGATTCTGCTGGAGTACGTAAATTGGCAAACACTTGTGTTGCTTGATGGGTACAAATGCCTGTTGTCTACTTTAATGTACCAGTAAGTACACCCACAAGGGTACCAATAAGTCTGGTGTACCAGAATGAACTGCCTTGCTCCTGCGTTCTGTGATTAAATAGCTTTTTAAAGCTATTTAGGTATGTCTGCATGGGAGCAAAGTAACAAAAAACATAAGAATCGAAGAAGTCTTCCCCACGTTCCCTTTTTCTCAGTTAGTTGCAAGGGAAGCTAAGGATAGAATATTCCAGTTTCCCCAGAAATAGTCTCCTGAATGTAAAAGAAAATCTGGTTTTTTAAGCAGCCCATGGGTATTTTTTTAATAGAATCTTAAATTATTAGCCTATTTCCATTTGAGACATTCTGTGTGCATGTGTCTACATACATAGGTATGGGCAAAATAGAGAAAGAAAAAGCTATCCATGAAGAAACTGTGTATGCAGGAGCCATACACAGTACATACATAACTTTTACTCCCTCTGAATTTACTTACTACTTTAGTCTGTGTAAACATACAGAATATGATGATGAATAAATACAATGAAATGTTTATTTCTTCAGGTTTTCTTTAAAATTGTGGTATTTTCTAGGTCACAGCAATACTTCATCAACAAAGTCTCTGAAGAGCTTTCTCACTAACTTCCAGGTTCCTTTTCCCTGACACACAGAGGCCTCTCTGGAAAATACAACCCCGGCTTATATCAGGACTAATAACATCCTCCTTGCAAACATCTCAGTGCTTGAACAGGTTTATCCTGAATATTTAGGTTTTGAAAGCAGACTGCTCTCATGTTCTACTTCAGACACAGCTGAGATCCTACCAAATAGGGACTAGCATATTTTTTCCACCATTTAAACAGGGTAGAATGGCAGGATTTTTAGTTCCCTGTGGAAACACAGCCATGTGTTTAGTGCAACTACCATATGCATTTGAACGACAATTCCTGGGTTCCCTGCCAAAGCCAAAGCCTTTAAAAATCTCCATGGAATGACTTTATTTTTGTCTGAATCCATTTACTGTTTCCCCTTCTTCCCACCACAGCGCTGGGAACTACTTGGTTTGTTACAAAACGCCTCATTCCTCAGAAGAAGTCAGTGGTTTATAGACAGAAAATAGAAAATCTCCCAAAATCTAATAAAACCTGACAAGTTGTTACAAACATAATAGGTTTGTCAGCTATGGCTCTCCTGTGCTCATGGAAGCTTTGCCATGAAGGGGTATTAACAGGACATGCATTTAAGGCTGTTCCTGTAATCAGTTGCTCTGTGGTAGGTGATGACACTTATTCAATTAGAACAGCAGCAACTATGTAATTATTGGACTTTCAGGGGGGGCAAAAAAAAAAGCCAATTCAAGCTAATTCAAGCTGCAAATAAATTCAAGCTTCTAGCTTAAGGTTTTCTTAAAAGTCATGGTATTTTCTAGATGACAGCAATTCTTTCACTCACACACTTTGTGATTTACTGCAGAGCAGAAAAAACTGACAATCTATGTTGGGGACAAATGTGTGCAAAACTAAAAATAACAACAAGAATTAATTCATGATACATTCTCTTGATATATTAAGGCATTATTGGGCAAAAATGCATAATTACTTTGTTTGGTTTTCAAGGAGTTGATGGTACAACATTTGCATTTGTATGGTTGAGCTTCTTTTGATACATGGCACAGACAGGGAAGTTCATAAATATATATTAATATACAGGGGTAGTGAAATGATTCATGCCAGTGTAAGGTCCTTTTTTTTGCTGTGAAACATCAAGTAAATATGTTTATAGAAAAAAATGCTATAAGGACCTGAAATTTATTCTCGAGTGATGGAACATTTGTAGAAATAAAATTTTCAGTTGTGAAAATACGGCTGTAACAAGGTCATGAAATCATGTTGGGGCATGTATTTTGTGAGCTTTTAATGCCTCAGTAATATTCTGGTTTTGTTTCTGTGCTATCACTTGTTCCCTCCACCATTATCTAGCAGATCTACAGTAAACTCATTCTTCTCTGCCTGCAGCTTTCTAATTTCCTTGTTGCCTTGTCATCAAAACTGATCTTTCTGTTGAGACTGATGAAACAAGGGATATCAGCAAAAAGAAATACATTTTAATTGAGCACTCTCAGAATCTGCCCCAAAAGCTGCTCAAAAATTATCAAATAAGTGAATATTTCCATTATTAAATGAGGCTCTCTGCTCCTGGCAATAGAGCCACCCAGATGACGGTGAAAGAAGAGAAAAAAACCTAAACAACCCAAACAAGCACATTTAGTTTACTTTGAAATCTAAGAGCTCTTCCAACAGCTGAAACTTGTCTCATTCTCAACTGTCCATTTCTACAGCAATAACGTTCTCATTAAAACAGCAGTTTGCCAGACCTGCAGTAAGTGTTTTCACTGGAAGTATAAGGATTAATCCTGTTTGCCATTGCTTTCAATATTCCTTGTTAGAGCCACCCATATATGACATTTATAAATGTGTGTACACTACGTATTAATTCAAATGAAGCCCTGCAGGGAATAATGCTAAGGCCTTTGAATTAAACTGTTTAATTCCTTTCTTCATCTTATTGCTGAGACTATTATTTAAGGTCTTTTGTTTTTCTCTGTTAATCTGTTTGCTTCGCTAACTTGCATTCACTTTTTCAACTCAGAAGTTGCACAAATGAGAGGGAAAGGAATGGTTTTAAACAAAGAAGTAAGGGATTTATTGGGAACAAGTAAAAGGGGGCCGAGGAAACATCCAGATTATAGGGTACCTGTCACAAGTGGCCATCTATAAATGAGGGGAGGGCTGGAAATGGACAGTGAGGTGAGAGGACTATTAATAACCTGCAGGAAGATAATGAGGGACCTGAGCTGAGGCTGTAGCTCCAGTGGGTGTTGGACCCTGCTGCCCCAGGGTGCTGGCCAGGGTTGAAGCTGCTGGGTCCAGCCCAACAGGTGGACTGGAGCTGAGAGAGATGAAGTGCTAAAGCCACAAAGACAAAATACTGCCCTTAGCATGATAATCTGAAGCACAATTGTGCCCCCAAGCTTTTCATTTGCTATTGTAACTAATGGCTACCAACTGCACCACGAGAGAGGAAGCTCTCAGAAGGTTCTCCCCCTCGGTGTTATCTGCCCAGGTCGTTCAGTTTGTGAATTATTACTTGCATTTAGCCCACACTGGGCATTTTTTAACTCCCCTTCTCCTGAAGGAAAGGAGCAGAGCAGAAAGCTTATGTGGAATAAAGATATGGTTCCAGGTCATTCAGTAGCTTTCTGGTGGAGCTCCAACACGCCTGCAAGGACTGATTTCAGTCATAAGGAACATGGATGCGTTTGAACTTCACCTTGTGCCTGGGATGACTAAAACATTCTGTGCAACAAGTGGGTAAAGTAATTGTATCATTTCTGCAAATTAGTTCTGTTTTCTGGAATGAGCTAGGCTGTTGCAGAGAGACTTGCATTATTTTTCTGTCTTCAGTTTCCCTTCATACTGATGATTGGTTACCAGGCCATTTCCACCACATTTTTCCCAGCAGCTCAGAAAGGACCATGTATTTTTTCCATTATATCAGTCAGCATGGACATATAGCATGAAGGGCAACAGAACTAACACTGATCCCTGCTTTGAACTGCAAGAGGTACCTGTGCTTTAGTGGGTCTGACGTCCTCAGGAGAAATCAGCACTGCTCGTGGCCTGAGCCAAAATACTGCACAAAGTGGCCTATTTGCCCTAAAATTTTTCACATATTGTTCTTAGTAACAACAAAGCTCTTTCACAGGTGAAAAATCCCCTCGTGATTAGTTGTGTGCCACCCTAAAAAATTGCTGCTTCTCCCTGAGCATCTTGCTGTCCACCCTAAAATACTGAGGTGTGGGACAGAGCTTTTCAGTGGTGTTAAAAATAGAGGAATTAATTGTCTCTGAAGTATGAGCTGTGGGGAACGAGGACATGGTGCAATCTGTTACTTCTTAGTCCCTCTCCAAGCAGTCTATTCCTTTCAAAGGTTTGTGTCTGCATAACTCAGAAGAGCTCAGCTTTGCTTTAAGGAGGTCAGCTGGCTGCCTCTTGGTCGAGCTATGATCTTTACATTCTTCAGAGATCTTCATGATAGACTAATCTTGTAACCAGAATCAATCTTTTACAAGCAGAAGACTACATTTACATGCAAAAGCTTTTGGTTTAGGATCTTACAGCTTTGCTCACTGAGTTCTGACTTGGGAACTTTTTCCACACATTTGCTATCCACTTCATTATTTTTCCCCTGGTAAAATACCAGATAGTGACTCTGATGGCCACGAATCTGAAAGAGTAATTTGTTTCTTAGATTTTTGGTTTCTTTGGGTCTTTTTATTTTTCTTTCCTGTACATGGCTGGTAAATCTTTGGCTGGAATGGGCATGATTACAGAAAAAGACTGATCTGGCCCACTATCTGCTAAAGAAAGAAAGAGAGAAGCTGGTTGCATGACTGTGAAACTCAGCTAATTCATTGCAGCAACTCAGATGCTGCCTGAGTTCACTGGAGTGACAGAAAGGGCTTTATTACTGTTAACTTCAGTGAAGAGAAGGTACAATGAGATTCTTTAAATTAGTTGGATGTGTTTGGACAGCTAATATCTCAAAAAGTCTATTATCTGTATTGACTACAACTCTACAGAATGTTATAAAATTAATTATATTCTTCATAGCTTAACAATGATTGCCTCATTTAGAAATATAATTACCTACCATTGAGGTTTTCAGCCAGAAGGGGTTTTTTTAGCAGTGCATAACTACTTGGTTTGCCAGGCTTCGTTTAAATCCCTTGCCTCCTTCTTCTCCTTGTAAAAGTTTGATATTTTAGGTGACTTTTTTTTTAATACCAAAGCTTTATTCCAGGTATTTAATGTCATTTTCCACAAAGGACAGATTGACACTAAAATAGCAGCCTGGCTAATAAAGCAAGAAACCACCAAATGACAGCATGTGATGGGATGCTCAATGATATAATGGGATAGTGTGAGCAGTGTCCTGCTCCTTAAGATTGGAAAGCAGGATAAATTATTATTCAGGAACAAAACTTATGATCCGTCTCCTAAAAGGGTCATTCAAAGAGAAATCATAAAATTAAAAACCTGAAGATCTTTTCCAAGAAAACTGTTTCAAGGATTTTCATTCCAGTTTATAGTTCTTCTTGAGGAACACAACTGTTGTTCCTAGAGATGGGTCAAAACAAAACCCACCAGGTTTATCCTGATCTAAACCACAACAGAGAAAAAACCTTCTAAAGCGTAATTAGAAGGTAACCATCTGATCAGTTACCCAAGTCATAGCAACCCTGCCATCTTGCTCCCAGGTACATCCCTCCTTGTCCAGTGAAACAACAAGGAGTTGAGGCACACTGAGGGAAGGCAGAGAATACATTTAGTTACTATCATTTTTCCTGCAGACACTAGTATTTCTCCTTGATGGTATCAGAGATCATCACTCTCCAGCACTATTAATCTGGCATGTGTATTGACATGGTATGATTGTAAAAGATGCTATTTATTTCCTGCTGCCTTATAGCTCCAATAGAAAAGAAATCCCTCAAACCTTGGGAACAAAAGAGAGGGAAATGATGAAGTGTGATAATTTAAGCACAAAGAGATCAGACCCTAATACTCGACACATTGTTTTTGCTTAAAAAGTACAGGTTGTTTTGGGTTTTTTTCCGGTTTAGCTTAAAATTAGAATTTAGATGTTTGGATTGAAGTGGATTTATTAGGCAAGATGCTGCTTTCTTCCAAAGAATTTTTTTTATAAAAAGCACCACTGAAAACTGATGAGTCAGTGAAACCCACACAATCAGTGTGGCTTTGCATTCCCTCTCATGGATGCAGGTGATTATGTAAAATCCATCTGTAAAACCAACACAGGCTGCTTATTGCAGAGACACAGAGTGCCAAAGCAAAGAGCATCAATCTTTGTCTCAGAGTAGGGCTTTTTAGCATAACCCCTTAAATCCACTATAAAATAGGACAATATATAGATATCACATTATATGTTGCTGGTTACCTTCATCATCACAGTGTACTAAATATGTACTTGCACTGAATGGTTTCATGCATGAATTATAGCACCTGTAAGACACTTTACTGGAACATCTCTACTCCCAGTACAGGAAGGACATAGAGCTGGTCCAGTGAAGGGACACCGAAATGCTGAGGGCTGGAGCATCTCTCCTAGGAACACAGGCTGAGAGAGTTGGGGTTGTTCAGCCTGGAGAAGTGAAGGCTCGAAGGGAGACCTTTTTTGTGGCCTTTCAATACCTAAGGGAGGGCTTAAAAGAAAGATGGTGACAGACTTTTTAGCAGGGCCTGTTGCATTAGGACAAGGGGTGATGGCTGTAAACAGAAAGAGGTGAGATCCCAGCTAGATATAAGGAAGACATATTTTCCAGTAAGGGTGGTGAAATACTGGAATGGAGAGGTGGTAGATGCCCCAGCCCCAGGAACATTCAAGATCAGGTTGGACGGGGCTCTGAGCAACCTCATCTAGTTGACAATGTCCCTGCTTACTGCGGGGGGGTTGGACTGGATGAGCTTTAGTGGTCCCTTCCAACCCAAACCTCTCTGTCATTCTCTGACTATTCTATCTTCTTTTCTGTGGAGATGGTGTCTATTCCTGGGGGCGGGTGATGGGGTGGGTGTTACTGTGCTTCAAGCTGGGCTAACTTGCCAGAGTGGGAGGCCTTCATCAGGAAGGAGCAATGGACTGGTGATCCACGCATGGATGCTGGATGGACGTTAAGTCCTGCTTGTATCTGAGGGACCGGTGAGTGTGGTGTGAACCCACAGAATGAGGTCTCAGTGTGCTCCACTGATGAACTTCAGCCTGCTGGATTTGTCTCCTAACACTGGAGCAGAGCAAGTTCTGCATCTGTCAAGTGAGAGGAAATGAGATGTGTTGGTAACTTTGCCTCTGGAAATGTCAGTGCTGTCAGGTCTAAAGATCACCTAAACAAGAATTTAGGGGAATCTCTCTGATACCCATCTGGAAATCTAGCTTTAGGAGAGTTTGACTTTTCTTGGCCTTTTTTGGAACCTTCTGTAAAGTTACTAAGGAAACTGCTCTGCCAGGCTCTCCCAGATGAATGTCTTGCTGCAGTAAATGGAGGATTGGCTCCATGTAGAGCAGAACAAAGTCTGTCCTGCTGAGAGGTGTGTTTCAGAAGGGTTGTGACATGCCTCTCTGAAGGGAACACAGGAAAGGATTCATTCTGTCTGCTAAGGGACTAGGAATGCCTGAACATGTTCACATAATTAATCCTCATCCTCTTCCTTGGCAAAGTGCAGGGAACCTTGGGCCACTGTATTTCTACTTCAGAAGAAGGAGAAGACATCCAGAATCACCATCCAGGTCCAAGATCTCTTCATCTCAAGCAAGAGATTTCCTCTGAGCACTGCTCAGTCTGCTGCACCATTTTAAAACAGACTTTTAGCTTCAGAAAGACACTGCTCAAGATTTTATATTCTCAGAAAATTAAATCCTTAACTTCCCACTTTGAAACTTTTCAGCTCCTGTGCTTCTGGGACAATAGACCAAGCTTATACTCTCCATCCCAATGATGTAAACTGGCAGTAACAGAGCTGAAATCACTGGAAATGTATTTCTGTAGCAGAAACAAGTATCTCATCAACATCTTAGTTGCTCAGACTGCCGTGTCTTTGGGGAAGGTTTTTCAGCTGTTCATTAAGAGCAACCTACAGCCAAGGATTTTAAACATTCATGTCTATTGTGGTTCATGTCAGTTGACACAGTCCCTAGCTTGGGTGGCATTAGACTAAGCAATGAAGGAAGATGCCACTGAACCTTCTAGGACAATTTTTTTTTTCCTATCTTGCAAGTTTTGCACTCACCAAGTACACTAGCCTACCTGCTCCCTGTACCCTCCAAATGGAATAAATAGAAAAAATCAAATGAAAAAAAAAAGAAAAAGCATGGGTGCAAAGTTTTTAATTCAGACAGTGAATTGTCTTCTCACCTAATTTTATCCAAAAGGCTGTTATCTGTCAACACCTCCTGGTATAGCAGCTCAGTGTTGTGAGTTTAGCTCACCTGGCCTCCTGCTCTCCCATTCTTTGTCTGACCTGGGCACATTAGCTGGAAGAGCTTCCATTTGACAGTGATTTCTCAAAATACCCTTCTTTTTTTGCTCATAGGAAGAGCTCCTGATGGAGACTGAACTCTGATTCTGACCCAAGATTCTGCTGCTGATTATGGGCGACACTGCTTTGCAAACAGTAATAACAATAAAACAAAAACACTAAGTAACTAGAAATATAAAAGAGCTGTGGGTTGGGGGTTTTTTGGTTGTTGTTTTTTGAGTCAACAGCAAACAATCTAAAGGTGAAAGTGTAGGAAACTTCCCTTGCAACGGCTACAACATGCAGAGGTGTCAGAGCTGTGCCAGCAGTGGAAGAATTTGCTTAATGAAAATTTTCCCCAAGGCATCCAATAATGTCGCTTGTGATTTCCACTGCAGATTACCCATCAGTTAGCACAAATTTGCTTTTTAATTGGACTCTATTGCACCTGCCACATTCTGACTCCCTGGTCTCTGAAGCATTGGCAAAAGAAGGAAGGTGGATATCTGGGGGGATTTCATCTTAATACATTACAGGAAGGGCATGCACAGCAACAATTAATGTTTAAAAGACAAGAATAATGTGCAGTAGCACAAACTGATGAGGAAGAGGGAATGGGACCGGGGGAAGCAGCTAATGAACAAGATTAATTAGCCACAGCAGAAAGATCTAAAGCTCCAGTGAATCCCATGGGAAGCTTTAATTCTGTTGACTTTTGTGGGTCCTGGGAACAGCCCTAGGAGGCCAGAAGTAGAAAATCCAGCAGCAAGGCTACATTTGCCCAGGCTTATCTTCAAAAGGATGCCAAAGTTAGCATGTGCTGAAGGTAAACTGTGGGCAGGTGGGCAGCTGCCTGGTGGGCAGAGTGTACAAACATCCTGTGAGAAGTATTTTCTGATTTCAGAGGCCGAAATACGAACAAAGCCAAGGGTGAAAAGGAAACAGGAACACAGACAAAAAAGGCCACGCTAACCTGCTGGAGCTCAGAATCACAGGATGATTTGGGTTAGAAGGGACCTTAAAGATCAGCTAGTTCCAGCCCCCCTGCTGTGGGCAGAAGGAGGCTTCCAGGAATCCAGGTATCTGACTACACGTTCATGGGTGCTACCTGACATGCTGGCTCTCTGCAAGGTCAGCCCTCAGCAAAGGCAACCACATTGGTACTTGGATATCTCATGGCAGCAGGGAGGGATGAGGGCAAAGAAGGTGACAGTGCTGACCCAGGACCAGGAGGAGGGGAGAACGAGGGTCCAGGAGGTCAAGAAGTCAGTAGCTTTGAGTAAGGCCAGTGGGACACTGAGGAAGCACAACAAACTGAACTTCAAGTGGGGAAGTTTGTTAGAGACTACTCAGGTTTGTTCATGTGTTTAAACTATTCATTCTTCTCCCTCTCTTCCAGAACAGTTGGATTCTCCTTGCTCAGGTTGCTGTGTAAGTCTCAAAAAATCACATTTCATGTGATCTACACCGTTTCACACTGCTCACACACATGGCATTTATTTCTTGTTATTCTTCCCCTTTCCTCCTTCCCTGTCCCCTTCTCCCAGGTGCCTGCTCTCCCTGCCTGTAACTTTATTGAGCCCTTGGTTTATTGGCAGGAGAAGTTATTCAAGAAAGATATTCAAAATAAAGATACTCAGATAGTAGCTGTATAAGTGTGTATATTTAAAATTTTATCTTTGCAGTGCTAGTCTGTGTTGTAATATCTGTGATATATTGCTGTTCGCTTTACATTATAACAGATTGTCTATTATAGAGGCAAAATTTAATAAGGGCATGTACATTAACATTATGGCATAATTTCCTGGCTGCCAGGCAGGAGGTATTTTGAATGTTAAACTGTGTTTGATATGTTAATATATGATGTAAGTACCAAATGGGGCTCTATTAACAACACTTGCTTAAACATCTTCCAATTTTCCTGTTAAATCAGAGTTGGGGTGGGGGGAAGGTGTGGAAGGCACTTGGTTCAAAGGGAAGAATTTGAGAGTTATTTGATATACTTTAGCATACAGAGTTGGTAGTTGTCTGTGTGAAAATCAAGGAAGCAGAACACATCTTGTTAATGGCCTGAGTACCAGCAGTGATGAGTCCAGGCACAGCAGCGTTCTACTCCGCAGAAGCAAATGGGAAACAATCATCATCACGCGCTTGTTGAACTCTCAGAGTCATCATCTGGAAAGAGGTGGGCTCCACCAGGCAGCTACTCCACCCTGCCCCTTAAATTTAGCCTCCCAAGTTATCTGCATCTTGCCTGGTTTTTTTATGGAACGTGCACAATGTGCTATTTAAAGGAGCTGTAAAAGATTTAGGAGACTGAAAAGCACAGATCAACAGCCCTAGGGGAAAATTCTACCTCTACCAACGACCTGCATTTTGACCGGCAGCAAACTGCCTCTCTTTTTCCTTGAGTAACATCTATGTTGTTCCTAGACCACCCTGAAACACTTTTGATTAGGTACCTCTGATTTGGGGTCGGTTAAATCCAGACATGATGAACCTATGAGCCTCTTGTCCCCCCTTTGAGGTTGTACCAACATGGAAATAATAACAATAATAACAACAATAACATCATCAACAACAATAGGAAGTAAATGTAAATATAACTGCTTATATAAGCAAAGAAAATAGAAGCTTTTTACTGGTCTAGATTAAGGCAGTTTCCTCATTTGTTATAAATCTACAGATTAACCAGCTAAAGGGCAATTGCATCTGTCCTCTAGTTCAAAGAAGAGCAAATGCTCCAACGCCTGAAAAGACACTGAGGAAACCTTGAAATTAGTCTTTGTTATGCCTGAATAACAGGTACAGTTCATCCCTCATATTCCTGCTTGTATGCAGAAATGTGACATTTAAACTCATTTCCCACCTTCACAGTTTTTCCTGCCTCTGGTGCTACAGCTGGTCAAGCCAGAAGCAGAGAACAGGATGCTGTTAATTTTTTTCTGTTTTAACTTAATCTTCTTTAATTCCTTTCTGCTCTGTGAATTGTTTGGAGATATCCTGAAAACAACCAAGCAAAACTCTAAATCTGTTCATCCTTTAGTTATGGGAACAACATAACGCACTCTAGCTGCTGGTCTCAAAACTGTCTCAGTAAAATCAGTGAGAAAACTTGGTTGATTTATATATATATATATATGTATATATGTATAAATAAAGTTTTATAAGGCTTTCTTCCTGTTCTAGCTGCCCTTTTAGGAGATACTTTTCAATCACAAATACATGCCAGCTATTTAAGTTCAGTAAGAGTATCAACAGTCAAATCTAATCTAGTCAAATCTGATCTTTATTTTAGAAACTCCTGAGAGATTTTCAGCTCCAGAGTCCTCAGCTATTGTGTCCTGGGCAAGAAAACAACCTGCAGAGGATTCTGAATACTGTCATCCTGCAGGGTGCACATGAGTTCTGAAGGTGTAGGGTTTGATTCTGCAAAATCATTTAGAACAGGAATGTTTCAGGTGATGGTTTCAGGTTTAAGGGGGGTGGTAAAGCTGCAAGGAGTAACATGCTGTCAATTATAACAGCCAGACGTTCAGATGATCAAGGCCATAAGCATAAAG
The DNA here is from genome assembly GCA_020745705.1 of Hemiprocne comata. NCBI lineage: Eukaryota > Metazoa > Chordata > Aves > Apodiformes > Apodidae > Hemiprocne > Hemiprocne comata. The sequence continues at coordinate 1,182,616 of CM036593.1, forward strand.
TTACAAAAATATTACATTTCTGCTATCTGCAGTGTTGATTTTCATGCAGTCACAGGGTCCCAGAAGCTTTGCCTCAGCATATTGTTCAACTTCAGGTGTAATTTATTGTTGAAAAGAAGACACTCCACTCAGTGCCTGTTCAATATTTTGGACTCACTGCTTTCACAGAGGCTTGCTCCATTTGGGTGTCCTTATTCTACTACCTACTCTTCCATGGATTTGCAGCTCACCAAACTGTCAAGCTTTTTAAAATCCAGTGGAATATAACCAATTAAACAGAAGAATTTGCTGTATCTTTTTGCAACACCAGAGGAAAAGCAAATTAAGCAATTTTCAAGGACAACTAGAAGAAAAAGACTCAGACAACGGACAATAGTGATGATATTTCTGATATTGTGATTGCAAGATAACCTAAAGTCCAGGCCATTTGTGTGTAATATCTCTTCTTTAGAGGTAAAGGTCTAAGAAGAAACACAGAGTTATGTTCAGCATAAGCTGGGCCAGGTGCTACTGGGGCTGCAAAATGACCCAACCTCCACTTTCTTTTCTATTTTTTGCCTATCTTTCTTTCTTTCGTAAACCCACCTTTTTTTTCATAAAAATAGTATAAACTGGAAATGAAGATGAGGAATAAATGGATAATTCCAACAGAAAACTACTCAGAGTAATGGACAACAAAGACAGTTATGAAACTCAAAGATGGCATCTGTATTAAATCTCTCTCAAGTCAAGCACTGCTGAAATCATTCCTTGCCTTGGTCAAAAAAGCTAAAATGCTTTTGATAAACTCTTGGATGTTCCATCTTCCTGATTTATTTCACTTTCAGATTCAAGAAATGCCGTAAAGTATATTGACTTCAGTAAAGCATTTGACATGATGTCACATTCTGAAATTATTGGCTACGATGAAGATTATAGAGAATAATACCAAAGTCTTGAGGTAGGTATAGAAAGAGCCACTGAGGACATGACCAAAGGTTACCTTTGATGTTTGAATGTCTGTGGGCACTTGGTAGCAGTTGGGGCTTTGTTTGTTTCTTTTTGACTCCTCCAGCTTCAGCTGAACGTGTCCACTTCCATCCTCATTGCTGTGATAAATGTGCTGTCCTTTTTTTCCCAGCTCTGGTATCATGTTCAAAGGAAACAGTGTCTGAAGAGCTGTCTCATTGCTTTTTCTGAGCCTTGTCCCATATTTATCAGTGTAATAAAACAGCTGCAAACTGCCTCCACGGAGATTTGCTTGTTTGTTTGTTTGTTTGGGGGATATATGTTTTTATAAACATGCCAGGTGATTTATTTCAGAGTTTTCATATCAGGTTCACCTGACAGAACATTGCTGTAATAATTTGCAATTTGTTTCTATTCATGTGTTCTTTTTAGCACATCCTGACAACAGAAGACCACTAATAAATAGGAGATGAATTACATTAATCCTTCCTGCCATTTATAGAAATGCTTTTTTTCCCCCTCCATATTTCAACTCAGTCCCTAGTCCTATCATTCTTTGCGGGGTTATAACAACGTGGAGAAAAAAAAAAAGAAGCAGCAGCCTTTTTAGAAATAGTAGGGATATTCCTATTTTTTTCTCACAGGGACACCAAACATCTGGCTTCAAAGATAATGGCAGCAACAATTATTTGCATCATAGCCCCAGCTAACTTGATAGCTGAAAGCTGCTGTCGTTATCTCTCAGCCTCCTAACCTGTCCCCAGCCAGAGGTGTGAAATGCTCTCCCTGATGCTAAACTTTACGAAATGCCTGGGACCTGACACCGCAGCAAATTGGCTGCAAGGTTGCCTGTTGTGTTTACTTTACAGATGGAAATGAACCAGGCGGGCTTAGCCTAAATGAATAAATAAAAGCCAAGACTTCAATGTTTCTTCTCCAAAGAGAAGTGCGAACTCATAATAAATTCCCCTAATAGACCCTCGGCTGCTCAGAGCATTGCCTGCAGAGGGAAATTGTTACCTCAGAAGAGCAGAGGTAATAATGACTCAAGTTGGTCTTACTCCCTATCCTGAGAAGGATCCGCGAGGTAAACAACTCAGATATGCAGTTTATCCAAGTCATTATTCTGCTGCTTTTATTCCTAGTAAGACATTCACTTGGTGGGAGCTGGAACAGTGCTACTTACCCATGTAGAGTAGGCAGCTGCAAGAGCGAGCTGCCCCCAGCCATCCTGGGGCCCTGCTCCCACGGAAGTGTCCTTTTGGGTGCCACCAACTCCTCTGAGCAGCTTTCTCCCAATGCCAGCCTGTGCCTGGAACTGGGACCTGTGTAAGGAAGTCCAACAGTTTAGAAAAAATCAAGTGGTTTGATTTTCAGACTTGGTGAGTTTAGTCGTGCATTTGTGTAAGCTATAACACACTCATCAAGAAAAGCTTATGAAAAGAAAAGCTTTGAAATCCCTCCAGGGATGGTAACTCCACCATTGCCCTGGGAGGCCTGTGCCAGGGCCTGACAACCCTTTGGGTAAAGAAATTGTTCCTAACATCACAGAATCGTAAAATGGTTTGTGGTGGAAAGGGACCTTAAAAATAATCTGGCTCCAACCCCCTTAGCATGGGCAGGGACACCTCCCACTAGACCAGGTTGCTCCAAGCCCCATTCAACCTGCCCTTGAACACTTGCAGGGAAGGAGCATCCACAGCTTCCCTGAGCAAACTGTTCCAGTGTCTCACCACCCTCATAGTGAAGACTTTCCAATCTAAACCTCCCCTGGCACAACCTGTGGCCATTTTCTCTTGATTGGTGTCTGGGGGCAATGAGTACCACCCAGCCCATGGGGCAGATGTTCTCCCAGCATAGCCAGGTCAGTGACTGGGCTACTGGGGTTCATCCCACACCCCCATCCCTCCTTGTAATCCATAACCTAACAATGGTTGAAAGCAATACCCAAGGAAATGGAAGTGCTAAGCTCCAGATGGGACAAACAACTATTGCTTCCTGACCTTTCTATTCCCTTCCTGAAAAATTGCAGGCCTGATAGAGCACTCTGTTCAACAGAATGTAGGTTTTGTGAGTTCTACCATCAAAAAGCTCCTGCCATCATCTTTTTTTAACTGGTGCTGGATGTTCCTCAGTTCTGCACAACTGTTTCAGCAAGGTGGCAATCACACACACCTATTGGTGCCCCTGTGTTTGCCTGTGTGCATCTATACTGTCTCCAAGTGGCATTTTCAAACAAAAAAAACATCTTGAACTGGCTGACACAGGTCATTTTGCTTTGTAAGAGGAGCAATTTGGCATGGGCATAAGCTGCATTTCCCCATGCTGTTATCAGCCATAAATAGCTCCGTGGCTACCAAGGCTTTCACACTGGCAGCTGTTACACCACCAGTGTACATACCCAAAGCAAGCATTCTGTCAGACTTTTTATTCTATGTACCTGTGCTCGGGTATATCTCAGCTGTATCTCTCACTGCTCCCTTATTTCCTACACAGATTTACCTCTGTCCCCTCAGTCCTGTTGTTTGCTCCCTTTTATTAGCCTGAAATATTTGCACGGCGGAAGCAGAATCATAAAGCACAGGTCAGGGAACAGTGCCCTGTGCTCACGACATGCAAATCCAGTTCCTCCCCTTTCCCATCCTTTCCAGCTTTGTGGATTTACATTGGTTTGTTTTCCCTTCTCTGGGTCCTTGTGCTACGTGGTGCTTCTCATATTGAGAGCTTGGTTCTAGCAACAGACTGCAGTCTTGGCACAACTGCCTACGCAGATGCAAACCTGGTGAAATTGCTCATCATCTGAGAAACCCTCAGCTCTTCAAAAGCAAACAAACCTCTTTTTTTCTTCCCTGCTTCCCATTGCACTCCGTTTCCATTCAAAAAGAAGGCAAGAACACAATTTTAGAGATACCTTCCTGTGCTTTACAAAGGTACAGCAAGCTCACAGCCTTTGATTCCTCTCCTAAACATTTAAACCTCTTATGCAACCCCAAACGCTCTTCCCCCACATCCCCTAATGCCTCCCGTGCCCCTAGACAATGAGGCACCTCAGTCTGTGAGATCATGGAATCACAGAATCATTTTGGTTGGAAAAGACCTTAAAGACCATGAAGTCCAACTGCCAACCCAGCACTGCCAAGGCCACCACTAGCCCACATCCCTCAACACCACATCTACACGACTTTGAAATCCCTCCAGAGATGGGGACTCCAGCACTGCCCTGGGCAGCCTGTGCCAGGGCCTGACAACCCTTTTGAGGAAGACATTGTTCTTGATGTCCAATCTAAACCTGTCCTGGAGCAACCTGTGGCCGTTTCCTTTTGATGAGGGAAACAGTGGCTGGGGGCAACGGGTACCACCCAGGCCATGGGGCAGATGTTCTCCCAGCACAGCCAGGTCAGGGACTGGGTTATTGGTTCATCCCATCCCTCCTTGTATCCCATAACCAAGCAATGGTTGAAAGCAATACCCATGTTGGGAAGGGGTTTTTCGGTGCATTTGTACTAAAAACATTACTGAAGGTATTTCACACAATCAACACTCTTCATTTCAGACCAAGGCTGAACTTCATTTGGAACACAAGAGCTGAAAAAAAGTTTCATTCACCCACCAGCATATAAATAATATCAAGGCTGTCTAGGGGTGAAAGGACTGACAGTGTGAGAGATGGCTGATGCTGCTTTCATGGCCCAGTGCTCTACTAAATAGGGAAAAGAAGTATCCAGCCATGAACCAGAGAACAGACAGAGCAGGAGCAGAGGAGCTTCAGAGGGCAAAACAACATTTCTGTAGATCTTAGTTTTACAGAGAGAAAACTGAGGCTGAAACACTTTTAATGTCTCTAGGGCGTGATGAAAACCCACTGTGATTTTACAAGTTGAACTGAGCTGAAAGGATGCTAATCAAGTGAGGAAGAACCAAGCCCAGAACAGGGACCATGCCCAGAATTTGGTCTGCTGACCACCTCTGTCACAACTGCTAACATGATCTAAGTCACACCACTGTCTTAGTGACAACAGAGGAAATGGGACACACTGTGAATGTTCTTCGTGCCTTCATTTTATGCCTTATTTTGCTCTCCATCTGGGATGACCAAAGTAGAAAAGGAAACAGCAATTAGGAACTAAAAATAGCATTGGCAACATCAGACTTTCTGCCAGCAGACAGACCTTCTGGAGGAAGCCTTCAGGTATTTAGCCAGGTATTTCATTTCAAAGTATCTGACACATGAAACGACCTCAACAAAAAGAAGTTCTTTGAGACAAACAAGGATCAAAGTGGCAGCACCACTGTGCATCCTGGTTCCCAAACGAGTTGAGGCTGGGGATGATTTTCCTAGCCTTTGGCATGCACAGCAATAAGTGTTTCTTTTCAGGATAAAAGTTGACAGCTGTTTGTGATGAAGCAGAAGGCTCTTTCCTACGAGCTTACCAGGACACCTCCCCCAGTTAAATGATTTTTCTCCTGGCTCAAGGGTAGATTTATAGGCACCAGATGCAGAAAAACTGTAAGTGACCATTTTTTCCCTGCAGGAGCTCCCACAAAGCTAAACAATCCAGACCAAACAGGGCCTCAGCACACACAGATGCAGTCCTGGTGAAGCATGACATGATTTTAAAAATTAAAAGCATCCAGGCACATGCGGAGACTCGTTCCTAGAAATGACACTGCAGTTGCTGTCATCTGCAAGAGCGTAACCTCACAAGTAGGTGGCCAGTGGTCTGGAGGAGCAAGGGTTGTTTTGTTTTCTGGGTTTTCTTACCCACATCCAAACTCCTGAGGGAACTTCAAGGCCAGGAATGGAGTGGGGACCCAGGCAGGAGGGACTCCTGCCAAGGTGGCACATTGAACCTGCTGCAGAGGTGTCTGACAACACTTATCTTCTGACTACACTTTACTATTTGCAGAACCAAATAGCATGTTCTAGAAGTGACTAGAGGGTAAGCAGAGGGTCGGCGAGGCTTAGAGGGCTTTTTTAAGAGATTAAATCACTTTTTACATCTTTTATAACAGCTTTTCCTTCATTGTTTTGAGTATTTATTTCTTAATTTAGAAATACAAAATGACAAATACTTGTCAGCATTATACAGTGTCACAAATCCTATTTTATACAGGCCCCTATGAAGTATTGTGAGTTTTCTAAGTTACTTCCCTTCACATTGGAAGTAAGCACGAAAAGAAGCCATTTCTGCACAGGAAAAACCCAAAATAATTAAAACTTTTCATTTAGACAAAATTGGAATTCTAATTTTAAATGCTAATGATATCCAAGAGTTACAAAGCAAAACTTGTTTTCACAGGAAAAAGACACAAACACAAGCTATATGAAATACCATGCCACACTGTCAAAACTTTTTTTCTTAGTCCTTTATTACTTCTAAAATTAAGGTTTGCTAATTGAAATCCTACCAAAAAAAAAGAGAAAGTGAACTTAGCCTCACAGTTAATACTTAGGAAGCAGCTGATCTGTAATAACCAGTGCAGATTAACTGAACAAAGCTACTTGCTGAGGGCTCTGTGGGAAAACCATGCTAGGTTTGGTAACCCCACGTGAAAAGAGATCCATAGCGGAACAGAGAAGCCTTTTTTTTTGCCCACATATTTGGCCTTGGCTTTTCACCTCTGCTTTTTATTGGACAAATACTTTATTTTCTTTTCATTGCACCATCATACACAATAACAGGTTGATAACTTTGCTCCCTGTGTTGTTAAAGAAAAGCTGTGTCATGTTGCAACGTGTGTTCAGAAATGATGGCAACAGGGAGAATTTTCAACTCATTTTTCTGTACTCTGTGTAACACTGAGGATCCCTTAGGACATTTTAAGCCCCTCTGCATGATGTTTTACTAGCCTTTTTATTTTATTTTTTTTTTAATGCAGCCTATTCATCCTATATCTGGTTCCATATTCTGCTTATTATGTGCCATTTCCATCTGCCAAAATGGCTCCAGCTGTTTGATTTCAGATTGCACCCAGAGCCATGCCTATAAGATAAATTAATTGCCTGCCCTTTGCAGATTCCAACAGACTTCTCTCCCCTAGTCTCTGGTTTTGTTCCCAGACAGAGGTATTAACCCTTCCACAGAAAATATCACCTCCATCACTCAGGTGGAATACAAATGAGCAATTAACCAAAGCCACTTTTAGCACTGGTTTTCTACCACCCGATTCTCTAAAGGGGTTTTGGCTCGATGATATATAAGTCTTTACCCTGGATGGAGCAGAATTTTAAACCGAGTGCTAACAACTGGGAACGATGTGAGAGCTTTCTCAGACAGTAAATGGCAGAGAAACTACATGCCACTACTTGAAAGGCCATTAATGTCTGTCAGAAAAAGAAAGGTTATTTAATAGCAGAGGAATTGATACTGCACTTAGGGCAGCACAAATGCTTATGCCACTGGTGAGATAACCTTCTCTTCTGTGAATTAATTTATGAATCATCTTTGAAGCTGGAAAACTACTCTAGTAGCTGTTTGTAGCCAGGCACCATCACATAATCTCTCCGTGGAGAAGTTGCCTAGGAATAGTTGGGCAATTCTGGATTACTGTTGGCTTTAAATTCTGTTTTTCTTCTATTCCACATTTTAATGTGTTTTTGGCTTTCTGGTGCTTCCTGAGGTATCATGAACTGAAAAACCATCTCGATGCCTCCTGCAGGCATCACATATCACACACTTAGGTGCCTGCTGTGAGTGCTTCGATCCTTTCATTACCAAGGTGCTGAGAAGTCAACACTCCAAAAATTCCACCCTAATTCTCCCTGCTAGGTGTGCCCACGTACCATGGCAAAACTAAAACCTCAGATGACACTTGAAAACAAGGCCGTGTCAAACAAGCAACATCTGATTGGCAGTATCAGATGATTTCAGAGCTGCAAAGGGCTCCTGTGGTGGACTCAGCAATAACAATAAAACCTCATTAGTATCCTTACAGGATATCAATACTTTAAAGGTGCAATCTGCTGCCCAAGGCTGGTGTAACAGAACGTGCAGTGGAGCCACCTGCCAACCTGGCTGTGACAGGGAGTCACAGCTCTTCACACCTCCCACTGCCTGAACCTGTGCCAGAGAAACCCTGCATGCTCAGATGCAGAGAAGCTCTGCATTTCTTGGCAAGCTACCAAGACTAAAATGCAGACTAAGTAGCCAACATACAGAAGAAGAAAGGGGAAAAGATGTCTCTGCTGTCAACAGAAATGTTCCTGGTAGTTAAACTTTTTTCAGACTCCTGAAGGCAACAGGAGTTTGCCCCCACCATAACCTAGGTGTATCAACACAAATCAGACTTAGCTGAAATTACTTGTGTTTGTATCAGGCTTTAATATGTGTTAGTGGAAACTATTAAATCTACAGTGCTGTCTTTTCCTTCCTTTATATGCCCACCTGGGAAATATGGAGGGTGTAAAACTCTGCTAAGATCAACTTTCCTCGGCAGAAATACTTTTATTATCCCTCTATTTCTTAATACCCAGCATAAATGTTGAGGAAAACTAGTTCCACATAAAGAAACTAATTTGCCTCCCCATCATTATATTCACAGGGATTGCATTTCAGCAGTCAGAAAGAAGTTAGGGAATATTAAAATCTTTAGATAACCGTCGACAATTATGGGAGCCTGGAAATATTGCCTATAAAGGTAGGAGGTCTCTTGTGCTGGGTTGTTTGTGACTGTCCAAACAGCAATAGGCAGGTATAATGTCTGAGCCTGGATTCCCTCTTCAGTACACACACGATCAAAATTCAGCAGAAAACCACTGGAGCATATTAGATGCCACTAGTCTCAATTAGGGACAATTAGCAGTGCCACTGTGCGTATGAGTGAGACAGATTATCGTGGCACTAGAGACAGAAAACAGATTCAGAACAGGAAACAGAATATGGCTTTAACATCCTTAAGTGTTGTTTATGGCAATTCATAACTGTTTTGCACTGTGTTTATCGGAAATTTATGATGTTCTGAAGCAAAAAACTGAAACTTGCCAAAAAGAAAAAGCGAAGTACCGAGAGAGAAAAAGAGAACTCAACCAGCAAATAGAGCCAACAATCTTTCTGCTTAATCAGGTTATTACAAAATCCACCTTCCCAGAAAGCAGATGACAGCTGATTGCAGCTATTAAAGTTAAAACACAGATGTCTCTCTCCTACCCATTTGGTACTCCACAGAAAGCCACGTAAAATTACTCTGATAGGGAATTTGAATCTTACGCTACTTTAAAGCATTTTCTTTTAGCAGGGAGAAACTTAAAATCAGTAGTTCTACAGTGTCGGGTTGAGGTGAGGGTTCAGATTTAGATCAGGACTAGAAAAATTTAAGATTCAAGAACAGAATTTCTTGCTATATATTTTGGGTGTTACTATTTGGAAAGCACATTTTCTCTGACTCAGACTCTGGTTCAGGCTACTGCTAAGATTTGAGTTAGGATCGAGAAAACTAAAGAATCAAGGGCTGAATTTAATTCAGTATGTGGGTATTTGAAGGCTGAGGAAGAGCCGGGGTGTTACCTGGATCCGAGGCTGAATAGCTGATTCAAGAGAAGGAGCTGTCTCCCATAGCAACTGTTGGGATGTTAGTTTCTATCTGTTGTTCACGATAGAAAAGCAAAGGCTCCACAAAGGACCGTAGTGTTTCATGTCAGGAGAGCTGTGATGAGGGGGAAGATAGCTGATGTTGGTTAAGGACAAAGAACTTCTTAGACAGAAAGTCAGACTCAGCTGAAAGGGAAGTTCAGAGTTCAGAAGGTAAAATTAATTTTGGATGTTCCTAGAATTGAAGAAGTAAAAGACATCATTTGGTCCCAAAGACAGTAATAATATCAGTGGGAAATGTTAGTCCCTAAGATCAGATTTATTCTGCGGTTGAGGCTGGGCTTAGGTTGAGGAAAAATTATGAAGAAGAAACAGTTTGGTTCAGCCTATGTAATAGCCTGTACAGACTGTTAACAGACCTTCCTCAGGTCCACAGACAGAGGAAGGATTAGATGCCAAAGAAATAATTCATTTGGTGTGAAATAATTGAAATACAGCTCTATATCTACCTGGGACTGCAGTCTAGTTCATCTTAGAAAAGAATTAGAATTGAAAATGCAGAAAGAGCTTCGAAAGAGTATGATCCTCCTCTGGACTACTGTGTCATAACTTCATACACTGTTGAGGGTGGAAAGCTGAAGGCTCACAAAGGGAACTTTACTCCTGTCCGGGCTTACCAAGTGTAAGGGGGGGCAGGGGTGGCTCCTGTGAGAAGCTGCTGGAAGCTCCCCTGGCGCCAAAAACCCGACCCTGCCCATCAGCGACAATGGCTGCGCCTCTGCCATTAACATATTAAAGGAGGGGAAACGAACTGCTGTGAGACTTCAAGGTAGAGGAGAGGAGGAGGAGAGAGCAATGCCGGAGCACAGATACTAAAAGCAGTGAGGAAGGAGGTGCCGAGCAGAGGCTCACCTGCAGCCTGTGGAGAAATGGCGGGCTGTGCCCCCTGGAGCCTGTGGAGAAATGGCGAGCTGTGCCCTGCAGCCCGTGAAGGCCCACGGGGGAGCAGACACGGACCTGCAGCCGTGGAGGACCCCTGGCCAGGGGGGGTGGCTGTTCCCGAAGCAGCCCGTGGCTCTGTGGGCAGCCCGCGCTGGAGCCGCCTGTTCTGAGGGACGGCGCCTGCTGGGAGGAACCTCGTGTTGAAGCGGGGAATACTGTGAGGAGTCCTTCTCCCTGAGGAGGAAGCGGCAGAAAACGAGGTGTGATGAACTGTGAAACCTCCCACTCCATGTCCCTCTGTGCCATTGAGGGGCAGGAGGGAGACGAATGGGGAACAAAGTAATTTGGGCCCGGGAAGAAGGGAGGGGTGGGGTGAGGTATTTAACCTCTTGGTTTTGTTTTCTCTTTGTCCTGGTTGCATCTGATTAGTGATAAATTGAATTTTTTCTCCATATTGAGTCTGTTTTACCCGTTACCGGAAGTGATGAGTGAACTCTCCCTGCCCTTGTCTTGATCCAAGGGCTTTCAGTTGGATTTTCTCCTCACAGTGGGGGGGGGATGAGTGGTTCTTTGTTGCCTTCTGGGCCTAAACCCCCCCCCAGAGTCATGGAGGCAAATGGTGCCAGTTCTACCTAGGAGACAAGAGCTTGGAGTGTGAAGCAGTGCCCCGGGGCTTTTTCATTTATTATTTATTTAATATTGCCTACACAGCAGTCTCTGTCATAAATAGGCATCTACAGTTCTGCAGCAATGATATGATTAGGATTAAGTAGTATTTATTCCCCCATTACTAAATGTATCAGAACACTCTGATGCTTAAGGGGGGGCAGGTTAAAATTACCTTTTTATGAGATATGAATCCTTGTTAGTGTTATTCCAAAGTCCTAAATTCATTACTCAGACCAAACTCCAACGGACTGCATTAATTATTCCATTTTATTAACATGCCTTCTAGAAGTACAAACCTTCTTTACAAAACTATATATATATATACACACACACACACCCAGGAAGAGAAGATATTTCCCCTAAAGGCATAAATTTAAACACAGAAAAATCTTACACAGACTTTGAGTTTCATGGAGGTGTGACTCAGAGAGCTGCAAATAAAAAGAATCCTTGCAAATGTGCTCACTTGAAAGCAGATCTGAAGCTTTAAAACAAGAAGTGCTCCTGTCCCATGACAGACCAGACCCTCCATATCAGTTGCTATCTCCACATCTGTACATTTTAGACTGCTTTAATTAAATGTAAAGGAAGCTATGGTAGCTGAAAGTAAAACTGTCATTTGTGCAGTTAATGGAGAGAGGGACAGAGGAAGTCTCACAGAGACTGGCAGAGGGTCGTGGAGAGTCTCTCACACGTAGAGAGTCTCAGGCGGGAGATTAGAGAGCAGAGCTTGTCTATCTGACAGCCCAGAGGATTACTTGTCATGACTCCCAGTTCTCTGTGTGGACAGAGTTCGGTAATTATTGCTAGACCACGAAGCCTATCTGACAGCTCATTGTTCTCAAGGCAGTTCCTTATCTGATGGCTTTTTCAGAGAGAGGTGGATTCTCCACCTGCAGCCTTTCCTGCTGCTGGTGCTTTTCAGTGCTGTTTGACTTCATGTAACGCCATGATTCACCTCAGCCAGCCCTCCTGACAGCATCATGTTCTCTGGATTTCTCAAGCAGTGGTCTAAGCACAGCATTAAGCCCTGCAAGTCACAAATAACTTGGCTTAGGTGTGAGCAGGCATTAATCACATGGAATTTTCTCAGTCAGGGGATAGTTTATTTGGAAGCGTGCACACCCACGTCTGTATTTTGTCTTGGTTTTGTGTGTCCAGCACACTCAACATCATTGAGACCAGCCATTTCAATGGCAGGGCTCTTCCTACTGAGAAAATGCAGAATATAGTGGCATTGTCTGACATTCCACTTTGGATCTCTTCTCACAAAGATCTTTACCAGCTATTTCCATCCCAGTCAAAAAAACAGATCTGTTCATCTTCCTTTGTCTGACAGTGACCCTAAAATGTATCCCAAAGAGTCAAATGAGTCAGAACAGCCCAAAACTTAGCTTTCATTCCCAGGGAAAGACTAAGTGGTGCTCAGCTGGGAACCTGTTCAAACCATTCTGGATCCACAGAGTGCGTAGATTTGTTTGATCCTATTTGACAGAGACTCACCCAGCAGATGTCACCACTCACTATTTTAATCGTCTTGCTTAAAACTGTATTTTTACTTTATTTCTCATTAATGACTACATTTTCCATGGCACATATATTATTATTTGTATTTGAAGTGTCACCTTGGTTTCAGTAACAACATGATGCATTGTTTCTTCAGTCCTTACTAAAGGCCATGGAATATCAGTAATTTAACATTTTTCACATGTCCCTAGAGGCCATTCGCATTTTATTCTATAGACGCTTCAGGTCTTCTGCATCATCAGCCTGTTCTTCAGCTGAAGAGGGTAAAGCACTTCCCAGTTCTCCATTTCAAACTTGAGGCTCTCTCCCCCATCAGACTCACAGGCCTTGTTGAAAGGTCTCATTCAGCATTTCTATTTGGCAGGCTTGGAACTTTCCTACCAGCCCTCACATCCAGTTAATTTTCAGTGCCAGGAGTGGACTGTAGAGAGAGCAGTGGCTGAGCCTTCTCTCACTTCCCAGTACTCTCCATGATAATACCTTATTTTCTGCCATGCCCACACTTGATGAATGGGAGAGCTGACGTAATGCACCATCCATCCCCCAGTTCTTCTCATATGCCTGGAAGGCAAAGTCAGGATCCTCTTCTGGTTCGTGCCTCACTCACTCTTCTGTCATAGCCCAGAAAGGTGGTGACAACTTCACCCTACATGAAAAAGGCTGTGGATGGGATCATTACCTCATAGAAGCAGTTTGGAGACGGGTCACCATGGTTAGACAGGGGGAGGGTTAGGGTAGGTAGTGCTCAGCAGGGCTGTGCTGCCTGCTGCCATTTTGCTGGGTTTATTTAGCTGCCTGTAGGGTAGACTGGCTCCCAGAAGGCAGAAGCTCCTGTCTTGAACAAGAGAGGACACCTAATCTTACAGGACTAAAATTAGCCTTTGTGAACAGCTCCACTGGTGTTTTAGCTGAACATCAGGCAGTGACTAATCTTTTCTTACAAGCCTGCTGTGATGATGCACCACAGGTAGCATTAAAAAATAAAAATCCCTTTCTTTTGCTAAGCTGTTTCACATGACCTGTGACAAGAGGCTATTTCTGTTGCCGTGTTTGGTGAGTGTATTAAGTGCCACAGCAAGATTTCTGTATCATGGTCATCCATTTGTCTCCTAGCTACATGTTCATGAATTTGTCTTTCAGTTTGCTAGGAGCTTGTAGCGTCTGACAGGGCTGTTTTTACTGGAAGCCTTGTTATGTATTCCTTGAACTACTGCTACTGGGCACCAACAACCATCACTGACTATCTTCATTTTAGGGAGTATCTGTCTCCCTCCTGCCTGCTCACCCAGCCTTTCATTCAATTATTACTATGTACTTTGTCTCATGTTTGCCTTATTAACTGTGGGGATTCCTGTTTTGTTCTTGAGTACTAACACATTTGAGAAGCAAAATTCTCAGCAGATCCATCTCAGTCGCTCATGAAACTGTCATTTTTTATTCTTCTCAGCTACCTCGCTTTGATGAAGTGCTGCTTATGCAAAAAGGAAACTACCAAGGTCAGTGGGCTTCAGGATTGAAAGGATCCTCCTTCCTGGCCCAGGAGTTCCTCCTTCCCTGGCCCAATGACTGCTGCTGGCTCCCAGCCCCTCTCATCCTCCTTTGCTCTAGAACATCCATGATCTCACCTGGTTGTTTTTTTTTTTAATCCCGATTCTGGTAAATTGCATTATTGTCTAAATCCTGGGATTAGCCTCTGCCTTTGTCTAGTGATTCACACTTGTCACATGCTCCCACAGGAAGCCTCACAGATCTTCAGTGCCTGGGGATGGTCTCAGCTTTCCTGATGTTTCAAATCTAATGTAAAGGTGTATTCTAAAAACGAAATTACTCAAAGGCCACCTTTGTTTGCACACAGTATTAGCCAGTGCCTGGGTAATTCTGCTCACACTCTGCTAGATTGCCTTAACATATCTATCACTGTGTGGAGTGTTCCACAGTTCATATGTTGCTGAAGGGCCAAACATCTGCATTAAGCTGCACTTTATGATAGACTTCAGTTTCACTATTATAGTTTCTATCATTTGCCTGATTCACAATATTAGGTCTGACAAAATGACACTCTTAATTCATTACCTTCCTCCTTGCTGCTGGTTGTTTTACATCAGTCTTCTGCCAAAGTAGAACCTAATTCCATTTACTTTCTAAGCAAAAAAGAAAAGCCTAAATTTTTCCAGCAGTTATTTAGTGAATACATTTAAATCCACCACAGAGAGAAGCAGTTACTGTTGTTGTTGAAATGCTTGGGTGGCAGAACTAGCTTCTAATTTTAGAAAAATAAGAATCATTAACTGGACTCAGCAAACTCTGTTGCTACAGAAGTAAATCTGATAGATTGCTTCAAACTGTCTTTTCCTATTACTTGCAGGTGCACAGTTTGGAAAGAAAGGACATATAACATTTCTGGAAAAATGTAAGTAACATAAAAGTAGATGCATATATCTAAGTAGAAATATATGCATAAAAATGTACATAAGTAAAAATATTAGCAAGTATATACAGAATAAAAATATAGAGGCAGAAAGGTGGTGGTCATATCACAACCTAAGCACTGAACTCAGTAGTACAGTAGCTCCTTTCACATCCGTGGAATCGCTGTATCCCTGGATCTGGGCCTGTGACTTATGTTGATTTTTATCAGGTAAGGAATGGTCCTTTTCCATGAAGTAGCATTTATTAAAACACAGAGGCACACACCCACACACATGATATTCAGAGATACCCACATGCCCATTACACACCAGAAGGAAAACATCTTTTCTATCTCAAACAAATACAGGTACATAAAGTGGGTTGCAGAAGGAGAGAGAATGATTCAGTATTTAAACAAACATCAAGATTTGTTGCTAGGTCTGACTTCAGGTCTCATAAATACTGCATAATTCAGGTGGATGTGTGCTCAGTGGCTCACAAAGAGAGAATGTGTATTGCAAAGGATGAGATCTGGCCTTTTTTTTTTTGCTCAGTACTTTATCTTTCCTATTAGATTCTATTTTTTAATACATTGGCACATAGCAAAATTCGAAACAAAACAACCAGCAGGCATGTCTGTCTTTGCTCTTTTTTTTACTCCATCCTACATACCTCAGCTAGTCTTATCATCCCTCTCTTTTGTCCTCTCTAAAGCTTTTCATCATATAAGCTTCCTCCAGCAAATGCAACAGTTATTGTTCTGTCTGTAGCATTCATCACATTCCCTGTCAGAAATGTGTCAAAAGTTCTTTCCCCACCAGGATTTCTGTGCAGCCTGGGATAATCTCTTTACAAGTAACAACTTATGTATCCTCCCTTTGCAGTCTGGGAGCCCTTATTAGCATTATTGGGCCCACCTAGGATGAATGTGGGTTCAAGAAAAGGGTGACTGGAGCTCCAGTAGAAAATGTTTTAATAGAAAAAATGGGAGGCAACCTGCCTGTGCCTCACCTAACATCTGATTCCACAGGATCGTTTTTATTCTTTAAGAAATCTCTTCCCCAGGAAAATAAATCTGATTTCTGTTTCATCTCACAGCCTGGCAACAATTCCTGTTGGTAATTCTCTTTAGTTAGAATATAGGGAATCATGTACCATTACAGGGAAAAAAACAGCCCAGTGTTCTGGAAACCAACCCTTAAATGATGTAGCAGTGTAATACAGGAAATTATAAAGGCTTCTCAGGCACTTTTAGCCATGAAAACATCCAAAGGCTGGAAACAAGAGTCTTTAAAAAGACACCTTTGACACAGGAATGAAAGAACTGATGAATGAACACAGCTGTAGATTAGGTGAGTTTCTCCTCGGCCGTCCCTTTGCTATGATGTTGAAGACAACAGCCCTATGTTGCCTGTCCAGGACAGGCTGACTGGATCAGCCAGCACTGGAGAAAACAGAGATTTCTGTCTGTTCCTACCCCAAAAATTGAAACAAGAAGTCTTCAACTGTACCAAAATATACTCCTACCCTGGATAGTGAAGAGGACATGAGGAACATGTGACAGGTGCCAGTCACACCATTCAATGTAGAACCAGAAGGTGCTCAGAGATTGCAGTTCTAAGGGTTTATTCATCTTCTCTAGAAGAGATCATCCACAATTGCCTTACAGGGAACCAGAACAGGCCCCGTGACAGTTCAACAGCAGAGAGCACACAAAAGGTGAGAAGAATTTTGGATAGTTTATTAATATATGAGGATGAAACTGTTTCAGAGAGACCTTTCATGAGCTCTTAGGGGTTACAAGATGATGTGGTGCAACACACACACAAAAAGTCTTCTTTGGTGGTTTAGGTTTTCGTTTGCTTGTAGCAGCCTCTCAAATCCATTTTCACACTCACTCCCCTTTTCAGCGACACAGCTGGAACCTCTCAGCAGGAAGGATCCTGACACCTCATTTCCCTTGTGCTCTTTGGGGAACAATTGGGTGCAAACACTACAAACACAGGGGTATCAAGTGGCATAAGGCAGGAGGGATGTTTATTTCTGTACAAGCATACTTTGGTTTCTTCATACCTCTTTAAATCTTAGTGCAACATCTGTTGGAAATTGCTACTGTTTTACATTCCCCAGAGATGACATTAGGGAGAGGCATTTGCCCAAATGATGGGAGAGGGACAATCATAGCCTGGTTCTGGCCCTATAGTGATTATAGAACTATTAAAAAGGTGTCCCTTTTCCCAGAGGGATAAGTAGGGAGGATTTCCCTAACACCAGGGGACTCCTCAGGAAGCCCAAAACAACTTCATATAAAAAGCTCTGAGTCCAGAACTTCCTCAAACTAAACTGAATTTAATTTTTGTGG